>CM027826.1:32650868-33967547 GCA_016097485.1 Eucalyptus sideroxylon x Eucalyptus melliodora
AGCAATTATGCTCTTAGTTGCTAAAGCCATCGATCTAAACATATTATACACATATACACGAATTATTAATGTATATCATTTATGCATCCATTTTGCATAAACTCATCATATTAATGAATAATTTCAATAAGGTTTCAAATTAAAAGGTTACTATATTTCCAATCATCATCCAAAATCCTAACTTGAAATTATCATTAACATAATCGTTCATACAAAAAATAAGTTCAGCAAAGTTACTAAAACTTTTTTGAACTTTTCACAAAGAATTGTAAATTAACATACTAATTTATTAGCAAAGTTACAAAAACGTTCTTGAACTTACCATAAAGAATTGTAAATTAACATACTAATTTACAACAATAGATAACATTAAACTTTCAATAATTAAACATGTCCATTATACTAAGTAATATATTTGAGGAAAAATATCAACACAGAAAGAGATATTTACACTTAAAACATCTCAAACTAATCTAATAAAAAATAAATAATTAAACTCAAATATTCTCATTTACACTAAGTAAAATTCTCTAAGAATTTTGAAGGCACATTGGTCAACCACAAAAAAACCTTTGGAGAGCCCTCATACCACCTCCAAGGTGCATTCATTCTGCGCCATGTGACACTCAACCTAAGGGTTGAAGTCTTGGTTAACTCGATTCTATAATACTCTCTTACAAAAGCTATTGCAAGCCTCCTATAATCTGGGACCACGTTGATATCTCATAAGTGATCTAACACTGCTTGCTATTCAGGTAGAATAGTGTTCATTAAGGTCGGCATATTCTCAAAATCCAGCATAGAATAACCATTCCAAATGATTTCTTGTATAATCTAATTGATCATGACCGCATGTGATACTACATCATCGTCATTCTAACGATAATTAGCTAATTATGTTTAGCCCTTTAAGTCTCGCCTTTTCTTCGTTCACTTTCAGAAATGTAGGCATACGTGCAAAACGTATCATGGTTCCTACAACAAATGCAAAACAAAAGAGGATTATTTATAATCCACAATGAACAAAATAAAAAAAACATAATTTTCCATTTTTTATTTTGCCAGTCAGCGATGGTCAGCGCCGATCAACGATAGTCAATGCCTGTCAACGGCCAAAGTCAACAGTCAATGGTCAGCGCGGTCAATGGATCGGGTTAGGCTAGAAGGATCAGGCCGGGTCAAATCGACCCATCCAGGTGACATCATTGTGACGTCACCGACACGTTGATAGTGCTAGTATGAATAAAATAAAGGAGTTAAGGAAGAGAATAAGAACACAAAAATTATAGTGGTTCGGCTTAATCCAAGCCTACGTCCACTCTCCCACGCTAACAGCCTTCTTGGCTGGATTCCACTATGCAATCAACAAGAGATTACAACTTCGAGTGCAAACACTTAGTAGATCACACTATCTCACTAAGTCACTCTCTTGGTATTTCTCTCACGATTACAAACGTTTAAGCTCAACAAAGACAAGTGTATGATCGAAGGTCGCTCAGACTTTAGAATTATAAATTCTACGCTCCGTCTCTTACTTGCTCATTGGTCCTTCATCTCCTTAAATACTTCTCCACTTCCAAACTACCCGTTGGATAGTATCCCGGAGAATCGTCTTCCAATATACCCATTGGACAGCTTTGTATCTAGAAGATTCGGTAGCCGTTGAGTGACAAAGGTAAAATCCCAAATTGATTCCGATCGCCCATACAAACGAAATCTTGGTTTCCATAAGTAAAGCTTCTTCGTGTAGAAAGTTCTTGTCTTCAAGATCCAATCGTCAATCAATTAGATTGAATCAATCAAATCAATCTTGATGTGGAATCCAAACCAGATCACTAGCCGTTATATGATTAGGCTTGAGTTACGATTCATCGAATCTGGATGTAAAGTCTGAGTCTCTAGACTTTACAATATGAGTCTGTAGACTTTACAATCTGGGTCTGAACATATCTGCTTTTGAACAGATTTAGCTTTAAGGTCCGTACCCAGTTCAGCTTCAGCATAGAGTGTGTCTTCTGGTTCAGCTTCAGCATAGAGTCTGTCTTCTGGTTCAGCTTTCACGTTCAGTCTGGAATTAGTCAGAGTTGACAGACTTCTGATGTAGAATAGACTTTGACACTAAAGTCTGGCAGTCTTCAGACTTTGAGTCTTGAGTCTGACAGTTTTCAGACTTTGACACAGAAGTCTGGAAATCTTCAGAATATACTCTGGACATATGTTGCGTTCAGTCTTCTGGTTGTCTTCTGACTTTGATAATATCCTTTACATGTTCTATTATCTGCATGGTCTATTACTTAACCATTAAACATGTTAGTAGCCTTTGATTTATTTTGTCATCTTCAAAACATCATAAGGGATTTCCCTAACAATCTCCCCATTTTTTATGATGACAAAACAATCTTTGAATATGCAGATTTGTAAACATACTTTTAAAGCAAATGATATCAGAAGATAACAAATAGATTTAGCATAATAATATATAGAAAATAATCGCAGCTCAATATTATGCAATAAATAATATCAACCAATCAGCACATATGCATATTCATATATTCTCCCCATTTTTGTCATAATCAAAAAGCGATAATAATGGATTCACGTAGAGAATGATAACAAATATCTTGCATGAATCACAATTTCCAAAAATCAGCTTTTTTTTATCGACTATTAAAGATATGCAATATAGCTCACTTTGATTATATATATCAGCAAATATTCAATAAAAATCACGGATGCATCATAACTTGCACGTACCATTTTTGTCATAATAAAATGATAATATCAGTAAGAAATTTGTTAATGACAAAAGGTAATAAAAAAATGCACTAACCGGATTTTTGAACAAATTCTGACACATTTACCTTCCTTCTTTTCACAACAAGATCACGATCAATCAAAAAAGATTTTTCCATAATTGATCAATGCTTCCCCTCAATTTGTTGCCTTTTTGAGGTGATCACGATTCTTTTCCTTTTCTTTTGGATTTGCTTTCTCCCCCTGTGATCATGACAATATTTGCGGATAGAAACAATTGTCGCTTGTGCACGTTGAGCAGAATATTTTTCCAGTATTTCCTTTGTAGCAACAACATCCGCAACAATCACTTGCATTTTGAAATTCGAGGCAAAATTTTTATTTTCTTTAACCAAGCTCATCTCGAATTCAACCTGCATCAACTTAACAAACTTTTTCCACAAATAATATCCACATAATATATAATGCCATTTCTTCAAATAAAATTATCAGATATTAAAATTCAGAACTATTCAACCTTCCGTACGACACATAAGGGATTATCTCAACAATTTGCAAAAATTTTGCATAAGGAATGGAATCTTTGAACCTCCAGAAGATAGAATAAAATCTTCATGGTTTTCTGATTGAGTTTTCCAAAATCCATATGGAAGATTCTTTTGTGACCTGCAAATTCTTATATAACAGATAATAATCTTTGCAAAAATGTCACGTAATATCTTCATTTGATTTGCGGATCAAACTTGCTAGATATAATAAATCTTCTAAGAATATAGCAAGAATATCCATGAATATGCAGTAATATCTTTAGAGATCAAAGCGATTTCCTTGAGCATAAATTTCAGATATGCATTTTGCAAAAGGAAAATAAATATTTCTGTCACGTGCCAAAATTGCAATATCTTATATTTATGACAAAAGATATAAACAATCATCCAAAATCATAATAAATGCACGTAGAGATTTGCAAGGCGGGATGATAAAAATATTCTCTTACCCATGGTATATGTTTGCAATATACCATTGATTAAAAAAACATTACCAATCTTCGCAGGAGATGCATTTCTGATTGCATCATGATTTGCATAGATTTGCGATCATTCATCTCTTAAAGAATTTCCTGCAATCAACTCATTTCCCTTTTTGGTATCCATTAATTTGGATCCTTTCTTAATGTTAGAGTAAAATAGAAAATCTCCATAATCAAATATTCTTTCTTAATTCATCGTAACAAAGTATTCAAAGAAAGAATATTATGCACAATGATATTTTGAAAAATAAATTCTCACTTAGTCATAGTACAATAAAATCAGAGAGAATAAAATCCTTGAATATCTCAGAAAAAAAATATCTTGCAAAATTAGTATAACGTAGAATCGGATTTTTACTTTGCAAAATATGACAATTTGAGAGCATAAAATTAAACCAAATAATCTGAATTATCTCAAATAATCACATGTACTAAATCAAATCTTAACTCACAAATCACAAAAATAAATCATACAATTCTTTCTTCCATAAAACAAAATATGATCATTATAAAATCTCAATCAATCAATGATATATCGAATTTCAAGCATAATGAGAATTATTGCCCAAATCAAATTGAGAATAAAAAATTCCTTACCAAATCCTCTTTCTTCTTTCTTCTTTCTTCTTTATATCCTGCAAAAATAACTTATCTTTTCTTTGGTACCCATTTTTTCTTGGGTCCATGAGAGTTAGCAGAATATGTTGTTTTTATCCAATTTTTCTTAATAGGTCTCCAGACTTGAGAAAGATCTTGTTGCCTAAGTCGAGAATTCTCCTTTTTTAGTTCGAAAATCCTTTTAAGAGAAGATTTGAGATTTGAACAAAGCTCATTTATATACTTTGAAACTTTGAGAGGAATTTTTGAATTGCTTACCTCGATTTCCTCATCGAATTCTGAGTCTGTGTCCAAGTCAGACTCTGATTTTGAGTCTGTGTCCGAGTCAAACTTTAATTCTGAATGTGCCATCAAGCATATATTTTCTTGATCATCATCTTCTTTCATGATTCTTTTATGGCCATTATGCTTGTATTGACTTCTTCCATCGAAGTTCCTTCCTTTTCTACTCAGCTTTTTGAATTTCTTAACCATAAAGGCAAGTTCTTCGTCGTCCATGTCATTTTCTGAATCTGTTTCATCAAAAACAGCATTAGATATTAAAGCAATGGACTTCTTACCTTCGGGATCTTCATCGTTGAGTTGCTCCACTTCATAGGATTGAAGAGTACCGATCAATTCATCAACGGAGAGTGACATAATCCTCTGAGTCTCCCGGATTGAGGTCTTGACATGATTCCAATCTTTTGAGAGACCTCGCAAGAGTTTGTTGACCTTCATCGGGGTAGAAATTTGCTGACCTTGATATGCTAAACCATTTACAATTTCTGTAAAACGGCTGAACATATCTCCAATTGACTCTCCTTGCTTCATCTTGAATAATTCATATTGGCCAAGCAAGAAGTTTACTTTTGTCTCTTTTACACGATCGGTCCCTTCATATGTAACATGAAGTCTATCCCAAACTTCTTTTGCTATTTCACATGAAGAGATTCTGTTATATTCAGCAGGAGACAAAGCGCAATATAAAGAATAAATTGCTTTCGCATCAAAAGCTTCTCTTTTGGACATCTCCGTCCGAGACATAGGAGCGGGGGTTTTGTTTCTTTGTCTTTGCCATTCTTATTTGATGTAGACGCAGCAATGGGGTTGATTCCTCTTTCCACAACATCCCATTGTAAGAGATCTCTGGATCTTAGGAATGCTTTCATTTTGTTCTTCCATACGTCGTATTCATTTCCATCAAAATATGGTGGCCTTGTGTTGCTTTGCCCTTCCATAAGTCCTGGTGCCAACATACTAGCCATAAATAATCTTTAGCTCAAAAGTAAAAACACTTTTATAAACCGAGCACTTGGCTTTGATACCAATTGATAGTGCTAGTATGAATAAAATAAAGGAGTTAAGGAAGAGAATAAGAACACAAAAATTATAGTGGTTCGGCTTAATCCAAGCCTACGTCCACTCTCCCACGCTAATAGCCTTCTTGGCTGGATTCCACTATGCAATCAACAAGAGATTACAACTTCGAGTGCAAACATTTAGTAGATCACACTATCTCACTAAGTCACTCTCTTGGTATTTCTCTCACGATTACAAACGTTTAAGCTCAACAAAGACAAGTGTATGATCGAAGGTCGCTCAGACTTTGGAATTATAAATTCTACGCTCCATCTCTTACTTGCTCATCGGTCCTTCATCTCCTTAAATACTTCTCCACTTCCAAACTACCCGTTGGATAGTATCCCGGAGAATCGTCTTCCAATATACCCATTGGACAGCTCTGTATCTAGAAGATTCGGTAGCCGTTGAGTGACAAAGGTAAAATCCCAAATTGATTCCGATCGCCCATACAAACGAAATCTTGGTTTCCATAAGTAAAGCTTCTTCGTGTAGAAAGTTCTTGTCTTCAAGATCCAATCGTCAATCAATTAGATTGAATCAATCAAATCAATCTTGATGTGGAATCCAAACCAGATCACTAGCCGTTATATGATTGGGCTTGAGTTACGATTCATCGAATCTGGATGTAAAGTCTGAGTCTCTAGACTTTACAATATGAGTCTGTAGACTTTACAATCGGGTCTCGAACATATGTCGTTTCTCGAACAGATTTAGCTTTAAGGTCCGTACCCAGTTCAGCTTAAAGCATAGAGTATGTCTTCGGTTCGGCTTCAAAGATAGAGTCTCGTCTTCCGGTTCAGCTTTCACGTTTAGTCCGGAATTAGTCAGAGTTGACAGACTTCTAATGTAGAATAGACTTTGACACTAAAGTCTGGCAGTCTTCAGACTTTGAGTCTTGAGTCTTCAGACTTTGAGTCTTGAGTCTGACAGTCTTCAGACTTTGACACAGAAGTCTGGAAATCTTCAGAATATACTCTGGACATATGTTGCGTTCAGTCTTCTGGTCGTCTTCTGACTTTGATAATATCCTTTACATGTTCTATCATCTGCATGGTCTATTACTTAACCATTAAACATGTTAGTAGCCTTTGATTTATTTTGTCATCTTCAAAACATCATAAGGGATTTCCTTAACACACGTGCCCTATATGTGTGTGGGCAACCGCCGGTTGACATCACGATGACGTCAGCTGGCACGTGCACGGCATGGGCCAGCGGTTGCCACACGCATGCCACGCACATGCGTGCATTGCACACACTTAGGGGAATTGCCTCGTCGTGTTTGTTGCATGCGCCGACGACTCCGGATCTTCTGGCAGTGTGTGGTGGTGCATCCGGCAGCCCCCAACGGCTAGCCACCCATTGTTTTTCTCATCTCGACGAGAACTACGACCCTTATCTATCATAAACAAGTTTTGATTTACGAAAAGTCATAAACGGGGGGTGAATAGTATGTAGTGTCGGGATTTCCATCCCCGAGTGACCAACAGCAACGTTTCACGGAATTTTAACCAAAAAGCAATTTATAAATATCAACACTTATTGAGAAACATGAACAACATTGCTCTGATACCAATGTTGGGAAACGGATTCCCAAATACACTCAATTGAACACAAAAAACAAATGCGGAAAGCATCCCCATAAAACATGTTACACCGATCATAAGGTACATTATGGAATCGAACATATCTTGTCTTTCACAAATTAAACACCATTGTCGCAGTTTGATGAGGAATTCTAATACTGTTCTTCAAGAGGAGCATACTGTTTTGGGGAAAAATTGAGAGAGCGCAGAAAATAGAGAGAATGTGTTTTCTCTTATTTTCAGATTACGTAGCAACCACTCAAATTTCTCTTTATTCAAAATTCCCCCCCCCCCCCGCCTTTTTTTTTTAATCTACAGTAACTACACTCTTTTTCTATGGGCGGGTTTTTGGCCCAACATGGGCGGATGGGCTTAAGTAGGCCCATCAAACATAAAAAAACCCATTAGAAACAATTAGAAAGAAAATAAAGAGTGGCGAACTAGATTCTCCTTTTTGATGATTTTATAAAAAATTTCAAGTTTGACATGTTTGAGAACTTAGGTTGGCATATCATTTATACCGATTCTTTGATATTTCATACAAAATCAACTATGAAACAATCATTTTTTTCCTATTATTCCAATTGACTTTGTTGTTACATGCATTATATATGGCATAAGATACTAGGTGCAGTCTAAGCTAGGGGTGTGTTTATTTTGGGGAAAGTGTTCTTTGGGATTTGATTTTATGAACTTTCACCCGTTTGGTTCATAGAAATAACTAGTCAATCAAAAACACTTTCCGGTCAATGAAAATATTCATGTATAAATTTAGAAAAGTGAATTCTTAAATCTAAAGAGGTGAAAACATTTTTTCAGAGTTGCTAATCTCAAAATTTTCAATTTTCAATTTTCAATTTTCTTTCTTTTTTTCCTTCCTTTTCTTTTTATTTCTTACTTAGTTGGTCGTCGGGCCTTGGCAGTCGGCCACAAGCACGGGCTGTCGAGGCTCACGCTTGTGGGCATGAGATTGAGGTTGCTACCCTCGCATGAGGTAGACGCTTGATGAGATTTGGCAAGCTTGAGCTCGAAATCGCCAACCTTGCACAAGGTTGAGCCTAGTTGGTTCATGCCTATGCTTCAAGCTTGAGGCTGGCAAGCTTGAGTCTCACCAAATCTTAGCAAGCTTTGAGCTTGAGTTCACTTTTTGTTGTGACTAGCCGATTGTAGCAAAGAAAGGAGAAAAAAGAAAAGAAAAGAAATTATTTAAAAGTTCGATATTTTTTTGGCCTAAGATAAAGTCATGAAATTGAAATCATTTGTTAATAAGACCCAAATATAAAAAAAAAATCATTTTACATTACTAAATAAAAGGAATATTACTCATATTCCGATAAAAGGCTTTTCAAAAAATATTTTCTTTTATTATAAAATTTTTTGGTGTTTAGATGATGAAAATTAATAAAATAAAGTAAATTAAAAAATATATTTTAAAAAAATAATTTTAAAAAATATAAAAAAATTATTTGAAAGTTCGGTATTTTTTTTGGCCTAAGATAAAGTCATGAGATTGAAGTCATTTGTTAATAGGACCCAAATATATACAAAAGAAAAATCATTTTATATTACTAAATAAATGTAAATTAATCGTATTCCTGTAAAAGGCTTTTCCGGAAAATATTTTTTTTATCATTAAATTTTTCATGAAATAAATGCACCCTACATTTGTGTGTATATATACCAATTGAAGTATCATGACATGCGTCCAAAAATATGAGGACGGAACTAGAGAGCTGTTACAAGTTCATTCAATCTCTTATTGGGTATTATTTTAGTTCCAAGAGAATCCAATATGCCAAATTCCCTAGGCTTCCGGCTGGGTTGAGTTTTCATATGTTTCTAGCAAATGAATAGGTCATTATAGTATTCTTACCTTTACCAAATTAATAAAAAAGGTCATTATAGTTATATTAATTGGCTTATATACAATATTAGTGGAATGCCAAAATATAGTAGAACGGATGTTCTGTACAGTTTCCTCACTACGGCATGTTTAGTAGATTTTAATACAGAGAAAATAAAGATTAATTAATAACATTCATAAGTGATTGATAAATCTCGTGTATATTTAGGTAACTTGATATATATATATATATATATATATATATGTCAATAGATTTATTGTGGATGAATTAATTTTTCTAATCATTCAAATAAGAATTCTAAGGGGCACGGGATCATATAAATGTGCAAAGAATTCCAAGGTTCCATTTATTTGAGGGAAAATTATTTTCGAGAATTTTTTTTTTCAAATTTTTGGTGTTTAGATGATGATAAATTAATCGATCTACACAAAACAACAAGCTTAGATAAGGGGGAAATGACTTTCCTATTTGGCAAGGATGAAATCATTTTTCTTAAACAGTGAAATAGATGAAAACTAATTATCTTTCTAAAAACGGATTTCCATTGTAAACATTTATATTTATCGTGAAGTTTGCACCGAAACATCCTAAATTTTGTTTTCACATTCCTCTTCTATCCTCGTGCCCAAGTAAAGGGACGTGGACTTGTAGCACCGTGCCGTTGACCTCCTTGTGATAAACGAAGAAAATGGGATGAGCTGATGACAAGAAGAACTGAACCTAAAAACGAGGGGACGAAGACCGAAGAAAGCTGTCGTGCTCGGGTGGTGAAGTTTGTCCCATTATCTTCATGCTGTTTACGGCGCTTGTGATATTTTCCACACGAATGGAGCCTTTTTGCTGACCAAGGCCTTCGACTCGTCATCGGTCCCAATGGCAGTCACTGAATCGCCATCGCGAGCTCCGGGAATGGCTGCGCCGGAGGAGAAGCGAATGGACGAGGTGCTGTCGCACCTGATCCTGCTGTCGGAGCAAGTCCGCTCGGCCGTGGACGAGGCCGAGGCGTTCAGGTCCGAGTGCTCCGAGCTGGGCAAGCGGGCCGACCTCCTCTCCGACGTGCTCCGCTCCCTCGCCCGCTTCACCGCCTCCGCTCCATCCCTCTACGAGCGCCCCATCCGCCGCGTCGCCCCCGAGGCCTCCAGGAACCTGGAGCAAGCCCTAGCCCTAGCTCGCAAGTGCAAGCCCCACAACATCCTCAGCCGCGTCCTCACCGTTATCAGTGCCGCCGAATTTAAGAAGATCCCGGCCCTCCTCGACGCTTCTCTCGGGGACCTGAAGTGGCTGCTCAGTGTCTTCGATACCGAAGGTGAGGGTGTTGGTATTGCGCTCTCGCTGCCCCCGGTTGCGAGTGATGAGCCGATTCTGGCTTGGGTTTGGTCCTTCATCGCCTCGCTTCACATGGGGCCCCTGCCTGTTCGAATTGAGGCTGCAAATCAGTTGGCTTCGCTCGCGCGTGACAATGACCGGAACAAGATGATTATCGTGGAGGAAGGCGGCCTGCCTCCGCTGCTCAAGCTCCTGAAGGAGAGTTCGGCTCCCGATGCTCGAAATGCCGCCATGACTGCGCTCCGCTACTTGGCCAATGATCAGGGGCGAGTACAGGCGATTGTGAATGAACTTGGGGTTGAGACTATTCTGCAAATCCTTCCTTCGCTGTCTGGAGTACGGTCGACAATTGAAGACCAGCAGTCCCAGCCGCCGCCTGACCAGATCATCAAAGCGAATGATGATTTGTCTAAAAGGACACGGTGAATTTTTAGAAACTCCCAATGTTCCCAACTGCATGGGTTAGGTTCTTTATGACAACATTACCAACATACAATCCATTGCACCTTTTACTATGCACGTTTCATTCAATGAACAACAAAGCAAGTAGAACCCATTGCCCTGACTTAATTATTACAATGTCTCCTAGTCTGCAAAGATAATGTTTCTCGACCGGAAATTGCCTGTTATGTCCTGCATTATGATGAAGTAACATGGACTTTTGGTTTTACATGAGTGTAATTCTAGTGTGTCAAGATGCTTGATGTGAAGCATATGGATTAATGCTGTTGCACTATGGCCTTACTCTGGATATTCTCTTACAGGTTCAAGACAATTATCATGGAGGAAGGCACCTCTGCTGCTCAAGCTCCTGAAGAAGAGTTCGGATCCCGATGCTCAAGAAGTGGCCATGACTGTGCTCCACTACTTGGCCAATGATCAGGGGCGAGTACCGGTGATGGGGATAGAACTCAGGGTTGAGACTATTCTGCAAATCCATCGCTGGCTGTCTAAAGCACGGACGATAATTGAAGACCGCCAGTCACAGCCACCGCCTGACCAGATCATCAAAGCGAATGATGATTTGTCTAGAAGGACACGGTGATTTTTTAGAAACTGTCAAAGTTTACAACTGCATGGGCTAGGTTCTTTATGACAACATTACCAACATACAATCCATTGCACCTTTTACTATGCACATTTCATTCAATGAACAACAAATCTAGTAGCTCCTGTTCCTCTGACATAAATTATTACACTGTCTCCTAGTCTGCATAGATAATCTTTCTCGATCAGAAAGTGCCTGTTATGTCCTGCATTATGATGAAGTAACACGGACTTTTGGTTTTACATGAGTGTAATTCTAGTGTGTCAAGATGCTTGATGTGAAGCATATGGATTAATGCTGTTGCACTATGGCCTTACTCTGGATATTCTATTACAGGAATCTGCCCGATGGAGGGGTGTTGGAAGTCTCCGACAGAGTCTATGGTGAGCTTTCACATATTCAGTGTCAATGTACTACAATAGTTTATATGCGCAGTATTGTCAGATTCCAGGATTCTATGTATGCTTCTTTATTTTAGTGGTCGGATGCAATAACAGCCTATAGTCTTATTTTCTAAGATTTTCCTCCTCTGGGGGAAATAGTGGGAAACCTATGTATCAACAAGGAATGAATGAAGGCTACTATAATATGCTAAAAGAACGTACAAGCTTGTGTACTGTAGTTTTTGGTTCTTTTCCCATTTTGGTCATAAACAGGCTCCAGGCACATGAAACAAATACAGACTAAAAATTTCCAGATCGATGACTTTGTTACTTTGCAGAAGAAGCATAAAGTTTCCGTCGAGGAGTTAGTTGGGCTGTTGCACCTAGTCAACCAACTCTGATTAAATAGCTGCTCAGCACAAGCATTATCTTCCACAGAAGAATGTTATCACATTTCATATCACTGCCGATTGTGAGTTTATTTCTTGTCTCAGCTAAAAGGAAATGCTTGTTCAAATCCACATTTAAATGGTACCATTGGCACAACCCACAGCCCTGCTTCAACCTGGGAGCATCTTTATGCTCCTGTTAACCAACTTCCAGCAACTGTGTAGCCTCAGTAGCTTTTGAGGGTGCATCAATGTTGTATTGACCAGCCAAATGGCATTGGGGCTCAACTCTGATAAGAAGAGATCAGCTCAGGCCGGATTGAAGAGAAGAAGACCCATAAATTATCAATGATTGCTAGGCTATCAGAATATTAAGACTAACCCAAAACCAGAGTAGGTCATTCCAGTGCCCAATCCGCAAGTCCATAGCATTGATAGACTTAAGAAAACACAAAAAATGCTATTTTGTTTGAAAGGCTAGAAAGCCTAGAAGTCGAAAGAAGTATCCTTCCATGGAGCTAACCAGCTACAAGCACTTTCTGTAATTGCTTCCTTGTTAATCCCAGAGGCTCTTGTGGGTGCTACTGACTAGTCATAAATGCATATTTCGCAATTCCCAATTGTACTTGCTGTTGAAAGTTCATAAGCATTCAAGATGTTCATCTGCAGAAGATCCGCATGAGGTGCTTATCCTTCAAGTTCAGGGGATCATTTCATTAGTTAATTGGCAGGTCTCTTGATATATCATTCACCCTACACCTCTATGGAAATGATCTGCAGTAGATGGGTTTCCTAACCTTTTCTAGTCACTATTTCCTGGAAGTTTATGAATGCATTTTTGTGGTTTAGTTTCTAAACAACTTTTGACAGCATGGCAAGTCATCATCCATAATTTGGAAGCTTCCTTGCACGAGTACTTCATTTGACCTCAATCATTTCATGGTCTATCAAGTTTATACTGAGCCAAATTACACACTTGATGATAGATGTCTTCTGTTAGCTTTATCTATTTTTGTACACCAATCTTATGCACATAATGATATACGTATGTGGATGTGGATGCAGTGTTTGATTACTTTCTTACTTGCGATTGGTCTTTTTCTGGCCAAATTACCACGTACTGGTTGAAGGATGACGGATATAAGTTTTACATGAGAGACATAGTTGCAAAACTCCAACACCAATTTTCTGCGGCCTCTTTCATGGTGCTCAATTTTGGAGAGCAAGATAACCAAAGCCCAATGGCTGAAGTGTTGTCTGAATATGATATAACTGTCATGGAACTCCCTCAAAATTATGGAGGTTGCCCTATACCGAGAGTGGAGATTATCCACAACTTCTTGAGGTCTGCCGATGAATGGTTGTCATCTGATACACAACAGAACGTGCTATTGATGCATTGTGAAAGAGGTGCATGGCCAGTTTGGCATTCATGTTGGCTTCTCTCTTGTTATATAGGAAGAAGCAAGGTGGGGAGCAGAAAACACTTGACATGATTTACAAGAAAGCGCCCCATGAACTGTTGCAGCTGACTTCAACACTGAATCCGTTGCCTTCCCAGCTGAGATACCTTCACTATGTTTCCACACAGAATGCTGGTTTAGATTGGCCTCCACAGGATAAGATGCTTGTGATAAAAAGTGTTGTACTGAGGTCCATTCCTCATTTGGATGCTGAAGGGGGATGTCGTCTTATTGTTAAGATACTGGGACAGGACCCATTTATGGTTGCTGATTGAACTGCCAAAGTTCTGTTCTCAACACCCAGAAGGGGTGAACATGTTAGGCATTACAAACAGGTAATTTTGATTTTGTTGGCAATCCATATAACCTGAAATTATTCATGGGATTTGATTGTATGTGTTTGTCAGGTATGATTCAACTTTCTCTCCCATGTATTGGTTGGCTTCTAGTACCAAACTTTTTCACCTTAGATGTTTGTAAAACCTTGATGGATTTGTAGATAGGAGCTGCAAGCAGTGATGGTTATCTTAGTGTTTTGAATGTCTTAGTAACAGAGTGTTAAACTGTGAAATCAAGCTGCAAAAGATCACTGTATATCACATTATGTTGTAAGGCAAGTATGCTGCATATTTAGAACTTGCCTAATTTCCTCTTGGCAAAAATGATGCATTTGTCATAATCCCTGGTACGTATAATGTAACTCTAGTGTATGACTAGTGTGATTTCTTGAGTGTCTCATTTTGAGCCTATAAACATCAGCATGCTTATGTCCAGTCTAGTCAGAAAGATGAGTTATCATTCTTTAATTTTTTTCCTTTCATAGGCTATCATTCTTTTATTTTGCCTTCCTGGTAACAGTGTTTTGCTTTATATATAAAATGACTACAACTCTCTGAGAAATACAAGTATATAAGAGAAAAAAAATCCCCTCTCAAGCACCGATTGTATGATACATGCCTCATCCATCAATCTATTTTGATGTGTGAGTTCACCCATACACCATGAATGCTTAATGTTGACACCTAATATTTAAAAAAAATAATAAATTAAATAAAATTCGGTTTTTGAAAATCTTTGTTGTTAAAAATATATTCTCATTTCAAAATTTAAAAAAAAATTAACCATTTGATTTTTGGAGCCATTTCTTTGTTGAAGAAGTTGAGTGAATATCGCCGGATCTTCAACAATTTCAAGTCTTTCCTCTGTAAAAAGGAATGCGAGGTTTCGGAACCGGTGGGGGCTTCTCTTCGCCATTCATCGAAGGAAAAGATAGAAATCTGAAGAGAAAAGAAAAAGAGTGGGGGGGGGGGGCTTCACGAGGGTTGAAAGAAAAAAAGAAGTCAAAGTGAAAAAGTAATAAGAGAGAGAAGGAGCCGTCCGTGGGTTTTTGAGAGAAAATTCGAGAGAAACACAAAGCAAGGAAAAAAAGTACAAAGTGATGGGATGTTTACTGTTCATCCTCTTCCTTTAGAGTGATGGGATGTTTACTGTTCATCCTTCTTGCTTTGTTACGTCCCTTTTGCTGCTCCTCGTCGGCACACCAGCAGCCGGACTTTCTTCGCCGGCTCGACGCCCCTATTCCACACCACCGCAGCAAATCACCATCACCAGCGACACCACCGGAAAAGCCGAGTTGCTGCACATCTGACTCAGCCGCCCCTGCATCTTAACACCATCTCTGTGAGCACCGCCCCCTGCTGATCCGCTCGCACCAGCCCTCCTCGCCGATCAAGCCGCCGGACTCCACGCCGTTACGAAGACCCGCCTCTGCTCCGACGCCTCTGCAAATCCCACGACGGCCCTGTTTCCGATCAAAACCTGCACTTGGAGTTTTCCGGCCCGCGACGCCCTTCGCCGGTGGTCTGCGCCGACACCCGCGACGCCCTTCGCCGGTGGTCCGCGCCGACACCCGCGACGCCCCCGTTGCCATCTTTCGCCCGGCGCTTGACGTTTGTACAGCCCCTTTTGCTGCTGCAGCTACCGCCTCCGCCATTGCGCCTCGCCCGCGAGCCCGCGTCCCCACACCACGCCGCACCACTGCACTTGCATTGCTGCGTCCCCTGCACGTCGCTGCTGCTGAGCCGCTCCACCATCCCAAAGAAGCTGCCATCGTGCTGATCCTTGACAACTCGCGACGCCACGCCTCCCTGCTGCCGCATCCGCCAGCCCCGAGTCCTCCGCCTGAGCGAGCTGCTACACGCCCGAGCGACCTCTTTGCTGCTGGGTTTTCTCCTCCGCCCAAGACTGAGCGAAGACATCAGCTACTGCCGAGGCGATCCTCTTTTTTGTTGCAGGTCTACATCGCCGGACCTCCGATGGACAGCCCCAGCTCCGGCCACCAGGACCCATCACCCTTGGTGAACCACCATCATAGCTCGGTCACCATTGCTCCCTCACCATTCCTCAATGTGGTTGTGAGTTAGACTAGGTAAATTTTTAGATTAAATTTAGTTTGAGTATTCGAACTCATAGTTTTGTTTTTTTTAATTTAACTTGATTTGTTCTGATTTATTTTTTATTATTACCCAATTAAAAACTTGTCATATTAAGTTACAATAATCAAAAATATTGAGCCGCGAGACGTCAGTTTAGATTTTTGATTATTTAGACTTTTCATGGCAAATTCTTAAATTGTTTTGCATTATTGATGCCCATTAAAATAATATGTTGTCGATTTACATTGATGGGTTTTTCAATAGGACACATATTTTGGGGGCATTATCGTTAGTTGCTCGCTACATATCATGCATCAAATGTCATATCTAGAATTTAGATATTTAGGTCCATATGCATTTCATATTTAAAGCTTCGCATTTTAGTTTTTTCTAAAATTCATGTAGAATTAGGATGATTTTCCTTTAATAAAACCAAAAAAGAAAAAAAATGTTATTCAGGTTATATAGATTTCATAATGTGCACATTACATGTTGCGTTTTAATTAGTGGGTTATAGGTTAATGTTTTAACATTCTCATTATGTAGTATTTTCTTTTAAAAAAATATTTAAAAAAATGCCAAAAAAATTAGCATTGCATCATTACGTTACTTTCTTTTAATAAAAATTACTAGGTCATTTCAAATAATAAAGAAAACACAAGAGTCTTTTATTTGGTTAGTTAATAGGTTAGCTCATAATCAATCTCATTTCATGTCATCATTGTTAGTGTAGGTTGCATATGTGTAATAAAAAAAATCATTAAAAAATCATAAAAAGAACATGCATATAAAATTATCACGTCATACATTTCATATCATACATCATATGCATATTTAGGGTTATATAAATTAGATTGCATACATATTGTAATGATTTAAATTATGTCACATGAATTGCATCTCATATGTCATTAAAGTAAAACTCATGCATATCAAATTTAAATTAAGATTGCACATAATTAACATTTTTAAAAGAAAAAGAAAAATTAGGTGTCATGTCATTTAGAAATCATGTTTAGGACATGCAATTTTATTAGCATTTTTTATTTGAATGTTATTTTATTGATTGCGCACTCGCATGACCACCATTTGCATGTTAGTAGTTTAGGTTTAAATTAATCAACATTGCCTGCAAAATATTTTTAAAATTAAAATAAAAGTTACCGAAAGGGCGTTAGACTAATTTAACGTAACCATGTCCCCGGACCTATTAAATCTCTGGTTCGCAATAGTAAAGTATTCTCCCATACTTTACTTAGGTTTCTAACTAGCCCTAATTGGTTTGTGGCGGCTCCAAATTGAAATTGCATGTTTAAATGAATTAATTTCTATCAAGTCGTGATTGGTAAGACTTGGGAGGGTCCGTGCCAAGTCTTCGGACTTAGTAATCCATTAGCCCTTTTGAATAATTCACCTTCAAAAAAATTCAGGAAGGTTGCGACACTTAACCAATACTATAGATATCAAGCTAGTTCTCTATTTTAATTGTTTGTATATTTAAGTGCAGGCAGATGGTGAAACAGATAGATTGGACATCCATTGTAACGTTCAAGGCGATGTTGTGCTCGAGTGTATGAGTTTGGATGCTAATCTTGAACATGGAAAATCAATGTTTCGTGCAATTTTTAATACTACATTTGTATCGGATAATGTTCTGAAGCTTGAGTTTGATGGTATGGATGTCCCATGGGATCGCAAGGATCAGTATACAAAGGAATTTATGGCAGAGGTACTGGTTAGACGTCAAACTAATCATCTGTTATTTGACTTCATTTTTTAATTCAGGAAAGCAATTCATGTTTCTCACCTGCGTATGAGCAGATTGTTTTCTCGCAAGTGGATGCTGCTACTTCGCTTGTAATGGTTTGATGGATTTATGATATGGGCTTAAGGCCCATCCGCTCAAGTTGGGCCCAAAAAGGCCCGGCCCACGGGAATAGGGCCCGCGGATGGGGGAATGTATAAAAGGAAGGAGAGAGAGAGAGAGAAGACACCTCTTGGCATAACAATTCCAACGTACGTTCCTTTCTCTCTCTTTTTCTCCTAAACGCTTAAGGCGACGCCATTTCCTTATTCAAGTCGAATTGACATCATCGGATCAGAATTTCTTCATCGATTTTCGGCATTGGTGTTTAATCCGTGGCTAACAAGGTACGCTAGAATCCGTGGTGTGCTTTACGATCGGTGATACGTGTTATTCCCGGGCTTCGTCTTCCGCATTGATTTAGGGGTTCGATTCGGTGTCGAATCCGGTTTTCGGGGATCCGTTATTCCCAACATTGGTATTAGAGCCCTAGTTTACGTTTTCCCGATCAATTTGATGTTTTTTGATTGATTTTTCGCGAAAAACTTTCGGCCGTACGAATCGGGCGAAATCCCGATACCCGGCGTTGTTCGGTCATTTTTCTGAGTTTTCGTAAGTCGAAATAAAATTCTTAAGGCGGGTGAAAGGCGACGTCGAGACGAGGCCGGCGACATGTCGCATGCCGCCGTACTATGCCGCACGCGTCCACACGCGCGGCCAGAAGCCGCTGCACGTGGGCGCGACGCGCCTGGAAGCGCTGGCTTCGCCAGCGCGTGCGCCACACGCGCCGGTGGCGAATCGGCATGTGTGCGTCGGCGACCGGCAAAACGACACGCGCCGGTCCGCGGACCGATGCGTGCTGACGTCACGCGATGACGTCATTATGACGTTATCCAACGGTCGGTAACCGCTCGAATGACGTCACTGATGACGTCCTCGCCGATGACGTTTTGCTGGGCGGTCCCCGGCCGGCGACCCGACCCGACTCGCGGACGCAGGCACGCGCCCGGCACGTGCCGGATGACGTCTGCGTGACGTCATCCACCGCACGCGCGGGGCATGTGCGGTCGGTCCGCGCGAGCGGTCCGACCGGCCCGTCCGGTCCGACCGGTTCGACCGTCGCGACCGGTCTGACCCGCTCGCCCGTTGACCCGTTGACCATTGATCGTTGACCGACGACTGGTGACCGTTGACCAGTTGACCGTTGACTTTGATCGTTGACCGTTGACAAAAACAAAAAAAAAGAATTTGTTTCTTTTTCAGTCATGCCTATGTGGATTATAAGTAATCCATTTTTAATTCTGCATTTGTTGCATGAATTTTGGAAAATTATGTATTTTCCTTTATATTTAATATGGATTATAAGTGATCCATTTTTAGTTACGCATTTGTTGCGGGAATTATGATGCATAATGCAATGATACTGCAATCTCGAGAACGGACGAGGGAAATGCAAGACTTAAGAGGCTGATGACAGAGTTAGCTGATTATCGGTGGCATGACGGTGATTTAGTATCACATGTGGTCAAGGTCAATCATATGATACAGGAAATCATCTGGAATGGTTATCTTATGCCGGATTTTGAGAAGGTGCCGGCTTTGATGAACACTCTTCCACCTGAATGGCAAGCAATGTTGGATCGGCTATTGGAGGTCAACGTGGCCCTAGGTTATAAGAGGCTAGTGGAAACTTTTGTAAAAGAGTACTATAGGATTGAGTTGGTCAAAACTTCAACCCTTAGATTAAGCGCCACATGGCGTAGAGTAAATGCACCTTGGTGGCGACATGAATGCTCTCCAAAAGTTTTTCCATGGTTGGCGAATGTGCCTTCAGTTTTCTCAGATGTTTTAACCGATAGATTAGAAGGGACATTCCCTATTTATTTCTTTGATTAATTATGTAATGATTACTACCTAATTGTGTTAATTGAAAGCATTATTATTTTTAATTGTATGCCAATTATCTGTTGCTTTCTGTTATTGCTGGTTGCTGTGGGTAATTAGCTGTGTGTAGTAATAGAAGTTTTTGTAACTTCATAGAATTGATTTTGCATAAGACAATTATATTAATGATAATTTTGAGTTAGGATTTTTGGAGGATGATTGGAAACGTAGTGACCTTTTGATTCTAAAGCCTTACTTGAAATTATTCATTAATATGATGGGTCTATGCAAATAGGGATGCATAAATGATATGCATTAATTATTCGTGCATATATGTCTGATGTGTTCAGATCGATGATTTCAGCAACTAAGAACGTGATTGCTGATATAAACGGTAACAATTGTGAAATATTGAATATTCATATTCAATATGTGCTGAAAAAGCAAGAAGCACTAGAAGCTCTTAACCATGTTATGGAAGATCTTAAGGATGCCATGCGCCAGCTTGAGCTAGTAGAGGACCGCCTAACGGTATTTGAGCCGAAAATAGACATTTGCTATGCTGGTTTTAGCTCAGAAAGGGCTTTGTGTTCTAAGCGCAAGCGTATTGATTCGTTCAATATGTAGGAATGCAAATGATCAAGTCCTTATTGCAAGAAATCAAGAGTTAACCAACACAAGAGAGGAAAACATCCTCAAGTGAAGAAAATGTCAAGGGTGATGTGTTACAATTGTAACAAGAGAAGTCACTATGCTTGCGACTGTCGTGAGCCAAAGAAGGAATACACCTCTTGTACATTTGATAACTTTAAGTATGTGTCAAGTTCTGCATTATAGGCTGAATCCAATCCTTTGTGGAATGTAGATTTAGGAGCGACAGACCATGTAGCAAAGGATACAGGATCCTTTGTGGAATTCGACGATACCAACTGGAACTAAGTGGATCTATATTGGAAATAACTCAGAGCTGAAGTTAAAGGGATTGGCACCTGCAAATAGAACATGCATGGTGGACGCATCTTGATGTTCTATATGCTCTGGAGATTCGTCGAAATTCAGTGTCTGTCTTAGTGTTGGTTAAGCTTGGTTTTTATATGAACTTCCATAATAGAGGTGTAGATTTGTATTTAGATACAAACTACTATGATTGTGATTATTTTCTGGATGGTTTTATTGTACTAAATGTTGACTATGATGATGTCAATATGTTATTCCCTTATTTCACGTCTTCCACCTTATATGATAATGATGTGAATATTGTGGCATGCTAGACTTGGTCATATGGGCCAACAACATATGAAAAGACTAGCCAAAAAGGGCTTGTTGGGCAATATTGAAAAAGTCGATTTGTCCATACGTGAGCATTGCCTAGTAGGGAGAATGACAAGGAAACCATTTGGAAAATGTAAAAGAGCTAAATTTTCTCTGCATTTAATCCATATGGGCATCTGTGGTTCAATGAATGTGAAAGGAAGGCAAGGGACTGTTTATTTCATCACTTTTTTTATAGATGATTATACTCGAGTCGGATATGTTTATTTGATTTCTCATAAATCTGAAGAAAAAGTTGTTTAAGAAGGTTTATGAACCTGGCAGAAAATCAATTAGACAAGAAAATAAAGGTATTTAGATCCGATCGAGGTTGAGAATATTTATCTGATAAGTTCAGAAAGTTATGTGATAAAAAAGGAATAGAAAGATAGTTGTCTATTCCATATACTCCTCAACAAAATGGTGTTGCAGAGAGAATAAACAGAACCCTACTGGAATGGTTAGGTCCATGATGGCGCATGCTAACATGCCTATCACTTTTTGGAGTGATGTGTTGTTAACTGCTGCCTATATACTTAACTGGGTGCCTTCCAAATCAGTTATTTCCACTTCATATGAGTTACGGACAATTAGAAAACTGGACTTAAGTTTTCTTAAGCCATGGAGTTGTGCTGCCTATGCTCATGAGTCCTCTCACAAGTTTGGGAAATTGGGTCCCGAAAGAAAATAAGAGTATTTTCATGAGATACTGCGAACACTCAAAAGGGTATGTGTTCATAGGTGAGCAAGAAAGTGGTAGTATAACTGAATTTGAATCACGGGATGTCACATCCTTAGTGGATGAATTTCCTAAAATGGGCGAAATAAGGGAAAATTACTCCCTATTTGAAACCTTGGATTAAGATAATGATGTTAGTGGAGTTCGTCCAAGTGTGAGTAATATGAGATGTGATGAATTGAATTCAACTCATTCTCAATTGCAACCACATGATGATATGACATCACCATTATCTAATTCAAGTGGGAGAATAATGGGGAATGATGTGCTAAGTGTGCAATCTCCCATACGGTGAACAAGTCGCCAAAGTATTCCCCGTCGACGTTTTGACATTGAAGGGGAAACTTTTATGGCTGCTCCACAAGATGAGGATGAGCCAAGAAATATTAATGAGGCTCTGAAATGCCCTAGTAAGGAAAAATGGATTTATGCAATAAAAGAGGAGATAGAGTCAATGAAGTCAAACCAAGTCTGAGAACTGGTTGATCTTCCAAAAAAGACGCAGAGCTATTGGGGACAAGTGGGTTCTCAAAATAAAGCGAAAGGCTGATGGTTCAATAGAAAAGCATAAGGCTCGCCTTGTGGCGAAGGGGTATAATCAACATGAAGGAATTGATGATGAAAATACATTTTCTCCTATAGTGAGATTTACCTTGATTCGCATGATTCTGGCAATAGTGACTAGTATGGATCTTGAGTTACATCGAATGGATGTAAAGGCTGCTTTCCTCAATGGAGAATTAGAGGAATAAACATATATGGAACAACCTGCTAGTTTCATAATGAAATGCCAAGAAGAAAATGTATGTTGATTTTGGGGGTCGATATATGACCTTAAGTAGTCATCGAGACAAAGGTATATACATTTTCATAATGCCATAGTGGCATATGATTTTACAATGATTGACGAGGATCATTGTGTATATATCAATAGATCCAATGATCAATTTGTGATCATATCATTATATGTTGATATACTAATTGCCGGAAGCAATGTGGAGTTGGTTAATACTGTCAAGAGATAGTTGTCTTCTAACTTTGAGATGAAGGATATGGGTGAGGCTGCATACATTCTTGGAGTTAATACTTCAAGATATCGTTTTAAAGAGATCGTTGTCTCTTTCGCAAGAAACCTATATAAATAAGGTTCTTGAACGATTTCGTATGCAAGACTGTAAACCCATAGACACTCCCATTGCAAAAAGGTGAAGGATTGAGCCATAGTTTGTGTCCAAGGACTCAACAAGAGAAGGAACAAATGAAACATGTTCCTTATGCTAGTGCTGTTGGGAGCTTGATGTATGCTATGATGTGTACAACACCCGACATATGCTTTGCAGTTGGAATTGTGAGTAGATACCAATCCAATCAAGGTCAAGCACATTGGAAAGCCGTTTAAGAGAATACTGAGGTATCTAAAGGGGACTGCTGATTATACGTTGAGTTATTAAGGAAATGATCTGCACCTCAAAGGCTATTGTAATACTGATTAGGGAGGAGATTTAGATGAAAGAAAATCTACCTCTGGATTTGTTTTCTTACCGAATAATGGCACAATATGTTGGAGCAGTAAGAAACAGAAGTGTATAGCCTTATCCATGATGTAAGTTGAGTTCGTGGCATTATCAGCAGCAGTATAAGAAAATGTTTGGCTTAAGAGATTTTTGGATCATTTAGGTGTTGTTGGAAGTGCTGCAGATTAATTGTTGGTTAACTGTGATAGCCAAGTAGCAAAAGTGTACACCAAAGATTCAAAATATCATGGCAAGACCGAACATATAGATACCAAGTATAATATTGTCAAGGATATGGTTGCACGAAAAGATGTGAACTTAGAGTACATACTACGCATGGAATGGTAGCAAATCCTATGACAAAGCCAATACCTAGAGATGTGTTTTGTGGCCATATGAAATCTCTAGGATTGCGTAGAAACTAATATATTGAATATTTTATTTTCCCTAAGTGTTCACAATTTGATGAATTTGTGTTTTCATCATTAATGCCTATGAATCTTTGTTTAATCTTTATGCATCTTAATGCTTAGTGCATTGCTTTAAGTTGAGAAGTATGTCGGACAGATATAAGATTAGCCCACTCACACGGGTAATTGCCTCTATTTCTTGTGTGATAAATAGAGATGAGATTGTTTTTAAGCTTATTATCTAGGTGATAATCGAGAGCTCAAGCTTAAAACACGTATGTCGCCTTAACTGAGTATTAAGATGAGGACATAATACTTACTATGTCCGAAAGTAAAAATACCCAACATGTTTTACTTTATCTGTCTAAGATGCCAGATGTGAGTTCTGATGAATTTTGTGAATGAGTAGATACGTGAACTCAAGTTAGACATTGGGTATGTACGAACTATCATCTATATGGTATTGAAAGGTATAGACATACACTCCATGGGAAATGAGTTAATTCCGTAATACGTATTTCATACTATGTATGCATGAGACGACCAATAAGAGTGGCAAAAGTTTGATCTCAACTTTTATGTCGTGTGAGACTCTTGAGGAAGAGAGTTCGTCAATTTTTTTATCCCCTCATGACTCTTACTTATTCTCAAGATTTCTATTTAGTGTTTGCTATCTTAGGATGTTGCCAATGGTTATGAGTGATTCGATCTAATGGGGCATTTCTAGAAAAGCAAGCTGGATGAAATTGAGAGTTTGAAGGAAAGAGGAAGATCGATTTTGGAGAATCACATTGTAGTTTTGTATTCACCGGTTAACCAATTATGACTGTCTTTGTGATAATCATAATTGTGAATACAATATATATATATATATATATATATATATATATATATCATTGTTTAAAAGAGATCAAGAGAGATATAAATGTGATCGATCGATCTAGGGTACTGCATACTAAATCTACTCAGAGTGTGATGTCCATTATGAGCTGCTATATATTCCTAACAGATGTATGGCAATGAGCTCTCAAAGTATGCTGGTCGCACAGATTATTCACCGGTATGAATGTTGAAGAGAGGAAAAGAGGATTATGTTCGGCCCACCATGTTAAGTGAGAGTCTATGATGGATTTTTCTCTAATGGGGTTGAGTAGGGCCTGTTCGCCCATGTTGGTTTTGGACCACCATGTGCGAGTGGGAGATGATGGATTTATGAGATGGGCTTAAAGCCCATCCGCTCAAGTTGGGCCCAAAAAGGCCCGGCCCACGGGAATAGGGCCTGTGGATGGGGGAAGGTATAAAAGGAAGGAGAGAGAGAGAGAAGACACCTCTTGGCATAACAATTCCAACGTACGTTCCTTTCCCTCTCTTTTTCTCCCAAACACTTAAGGCGACGCCGTTTCCTTATTCAAGTCGAATTGACATCATCGGATCAGAATTTCTTCCTCGATCTTCGGCATTGGTGTTTAATATGTGGCTAACAAGGTACACTCGAATCCGTGGTGTGCTTTACGATCGGTGATACGTGTTATTCCCGGGCTTCGTCTTCCGCATTGATTTAGGGGTTCGATTCAGTGTCAAATCCGGTTTTCAGGGATCCGTTATTCCCAACATGGTTGATTTGTCCAGTGAGGAAAAGGAAAACCGGAAAGAGAAAAGCATGAGGAAGATTGAACCGAGAAACTGCTAGGTGAAGGAAAGCGGTCACTTACGTCGGTGACTCGGCATCCTCATCGGCTATCAACAATGGCGGTGTAGAAGCAAGCGCTGCGGTTGTCTCCAACTTGGTGCAAATCCCGATTTGACATTGCCAAAACAGGAAAAAGTATACCAGCAGGATGGCTCACGATCATCAACCTCCATGTCATCCGGATATGACTATGATGTCTTCCTGAGTTTTAGGGGGGCAGATACTCGCTCGGGCATTACAAATTTCCTCTACACCAGATTGCTAGGTGCTAGAATCCACACATTTAAGGACGATGAAGAACTCCGAGTTGGAGAGGAGTTTGGTCCTGAGTTGCTCACAGCTATCAGCCAATCAAAAATTGCAATTCCCATATTTTCCCAAGGGCTACGCCTCTAGTAAATGGTGTCTAAATGAGTTGGTCCAAATGGTGGAGTGCAGTAAAACAAGGAGACAGAAGATTATGCCCATTTTTTATGACGTTACTTCGGCAGAGGTCCGTCATCAAATTGGGTCTTATGAAGAAGCCTTTCTTTCACATAAGGAGAAATTTGGTGCGAACGTCAGTAAGTGGAAAGCTGCTCTCAACCATGTTGCCAATCTAAATGGATGGGTCAATTTGAAGGAGAGTAGGTATGTCATTTTCTGGGTTATCATTTTGGCGCAGTTTTTCCAAAATATTACCTTGTTCTTCTAATTATGTTTTCCATTTTCCTTCCATAATATTAGAGGTGAAGGAGAACTGGTAGAGGAGATTGTCGAGAAGGTTATAGATGAGTTGAAAATGGCTTATCTATTGGTGACAGACTGCTTGGTCAGAGTTGAAAATCATGTGAAGGAAATCGATACAATGATGTGTGGTGAGTCAGAGGATATAAGAATTCTTGGAATCCATGGTATGGGGGGTGTAGGAAAGACTACTCTTGCCAAAATTATCTACAACCTACTATTACATCATTTTGAAGCTTGTTGCTTCCTTTCCAACATCAGGGAGACTTCAGAGCTAAAGGGCATCGAAGGTTTGCAGAATCAACTAACCTCTGACGTTCTCAAGAAGAAATGGGCAAACATTAGCAATGTTGAGGAAGGAATCAAGATAATAAAAGAAAGGTTATGTGGTAAAAATGTTTTGTTGCTACTTGATGATGTTGATCAAATGACTCATTGGGATGCACTGATTGGAAAACCTGCTTGGTTCGGTTTAGGAAGTAGAATTATCATAACTAGTAGGAACAGGGATATTATTGATGTTGCTGAGGTTTGTTATCGATATGAGCTTATGAGTTTGGACTTCAATCAATCTCTTCAACTTTTTTGCAAACATGCTTTTGGGAGAGACTATCCTTTGGATGAGTATGTTGCTTTCTCCACTGAAGTGGTCAAAAGTACAAGAGGTCTTCCACTTGCTCTTGAGGCTATAGGTAAACTACTTTGGTGTAGAAGCAAAGATGTTTGGGATGGGATATTGAAGAAATTGAAACAAGTTCCTCTCAATGAAGTAAAACGAAAGTTAAAAATAAGTTATGATACCTTGGATGATTGTCAAAAGCATATCTTCCTTGAAATAGCTTGTCTTTTCACTGGATTTGATCACAGGATAGTGCTCCACTCGTGGAAAGATTCCTATCTTTTCCCAGAGGAAGGTCTTGAAGTCCTCCAGCAAATTTCTTTGATAAAAATCAGTGAAGACAATAAGTTATGGATGCATGATCAGTTAAGAGGCCTTGGTACAGACATTGTTCGTCGAGAATGTGATAAGGAACGGAATAAAAAAAAAGACTCAGTTGGGGAACCATTTGGAAGGTTTGGACGTTTTGATGGAAACGAAGGTAAATTTGCATTTCAATTACTTTATCATCATCAAGCAAATGAATTTCGGGCCTTTACACAGTGTTTGCTCAATTCTATATAAGGGAAGTTTTTTTTTTTTTTTCTCATCATATTGTTGTAACTCGTTTTTTGTTTATACTAATGTTTAGATTTATCTTTCGTGTTCTGAAAAACACTTATATTTGTTCAATATAATATACTTAAGCTTTTTTGTTTTACTGTCTCAGGGAACAAAAAAAATTCAAGCTCTCTACCGAAAATTTGATGCTCAGTCACTCTACAAGTTTGTAAATGAAGAAGTTGAGAGGCTATCTAATCTAAGATACCCTGAAGTGCGGATTTTCCAGGACAACTGGCCTTCAAATGATGGAGTATATGGAGATTCGACATGTTTACTATTGAGTAAGATAGGTATTTGTGTTTGTCAGCTAGGTAGACAATTCTTTTTGCCGTCCCTTCAACAATGACAATAACAGACATCCAAACAAGAGTTGATTAGGTCATCCTCTCATCATGAACTAATTAGAGTTTTACTGATTGTGCACACTCCATAATCTTCTTGCACTTGATAAAACCAAATAGCATTCTGGGAGGTCGAGTCAATGGTTTTCTCAACGCTTGGCTAGAGGATTAACAAAAGCTGAACAGTTAGAGTGTCAAAACTCGACATGGGGATACTTGAGAGCAAAATTTTTGGAAATATATAGTGAAGAAGAAGAAGAAGAAGAAGAAGAAGAAGGAGAAGCAGAAGGAGGAGGAGAAGAAGGAGAAGAAGAAGCAGAAGAAAGAGGAGGAGGAGGAGGAGAAGAAGGAGAAGAAGAAAAGGAGGAGAAGAAGGAGAAGAAGAAGCAGAAGGAGGAGGAGGAGGAGGTGGAGAAGAAGGAGAAGAAAAGGAGGAGAAGAAGGAGAAGAAGAAGCAGAAGGAGGAGGAGGAGGAGGAGAAGAAGGAGAAGAAAAGAAGAAGAAGGAGAAGGAGAAGAAGGAGGAGAAGAAGAAGAAGAAGAAGAAGGAGAAGAAGAAGAAGAAGAAAAGAAGAAGAAGAGAAGATGAAGGAGAAGGGGGAGGAGGAGGAGGAGAAGAAGCAGAAGAAGGAGGAGGAGCAGGAGAAGAAGAAGGAGGAGGAGGAGGAGGAGGAGGAGGAGGAGAAGTAGTAGAAGAAGGAGGAGG
This sequence comes from Eucalyptus sideroxylon x Eucalyptus melliodora, assembly GCA_016097485.1. Taxonomy (NCBI): domain Eukaryota; kingdom Viridiplantae; phylum Streptophyta; class Magnoliopsida; order Myrtales; family Myrtaceae; genus Eucalyptus; species Eucalyptus sideroxylon x Eucalyptus melliodora. Next base: position 32,679,456 of record CM027826.1, read on the forward strand.
AGGAGAAGGAGGAGAAGGAGGAGAAGAAGAAGGGTTGTTGGCTTTTGGCGAGGGCTTGGCATCGCCGATCGACCCTCCTTCCATCGTTGCTGGCCTTTCCTAGCAACAGTGGTGAAAAGAAGAAGAAGAGAAGAAGAAGGAGAAGGGGGAGGAGGAGAAGAAGGAAAGAAGGAGGAGCAGGAGCAGGAGAAGAAGGAGGAGGAGAAGAAGGAAAGAAGGAGAAGGAGGAGGAGGAGGAGAAGCAGCAAAAGAAGGAGGAGGAGGAGGAGAAGTAGCAGAAGAAGGAGGAGGAGGAGGAGGAGAAGCAGTAGAAGAAGGAGGAGGAGGAGGAGGATAAGAAGAAGGGTTGTTGGCTTTTGGCGAGGGCTTGGCATCGCCGATCGACCCTCCTTCCATCGTTGTTGGCCTTTCCTAGCAATAGTGGTGAGGGGGTGGTGAGGACTTGCACACCTGCAACATTTTCTTTTTCTCTTTAAATACTTTAGTTTTAAATTTAATTTAATTAGTATTCAGGTTAAAATTCAAATTGGGGACAAAACGACATCGTTTTGACTCTTCTTTGTTGATTTAGCTTTTTGGTGAGCCATGTAGGCGAATTATATTAATAAAACATTGCCACGTAGGATTTTTGGTTATGGTTGTCGGACTTGGCATTCATATGTCCCAATTTAAAAGGAGAAAAGAAAAGTGGTACTTAGGTATATCTTTCGTAACTTTTAGCACTTAAGTGTCCTCTCGTGTCAAGTTTTGATACTTGCATTGTTCTTTTGTCGATGATTAACCATTTCGCCGTCTCCATGTGGAAGACCCTAACTTATGACATGACTCGCATTTTAAGTAAACTCACTGGTTGCATTTATGTTGTGTTATGGATGGGGACAACTTAAATAGTCATAAGCACTCGTTCCTTATATGTAGAGTGAGGTAAAGAAAATATACCTATGATATCAAAAACTTTTTAAACGAAAAATATCTGCATGCGTGTTAATTCACCAAGAAAAGTGAGCCAAAATACATGTGGAATTAGCATCTGATCAACCTAGCTACATGAAATTAGCATCTAATCAACCTAGCTACATTCCGCAATCAAAGTTAAGACTTCACATTGTTAATTTTGGTCACAAGTTCGCTTACCCAAAAATCAGCTAAATGGTTGCGTTTGGACTCATGGAGAGAAATATAAAGCAATTTCAATGAATTTTGTTCGAGACAATACCACTCAACACATTCGGTGAATCCAACAAAATGCATTAACACACCACATCATTTTGATTATTTATTGACATTCAGGTGATCTTTACATATTTTCAATATTTTTGTTTAGTTGATATTAATAAACCAAAATATACTTTTACGACGGTAACAAGTTCCAAATATTGTTTGCATCACGCTTTAAGATATATTTTATTGAATCTTGATTGTTAAATAAAAAATCGCACACTCTTTTTAACTTAATATAACATTTTTCTCATTTCAATATTTTGCTAGTTTGATAGTAATGATGGGGAATAACTCAAAAAGTCTTAAATTTATTATACGAATATTGATTCAATCCTAAATGTAGTTCTAACCTTTTGATTTTCCAATATAATATGTTTGGCTGACTTAGGTCGGAAATTACTAACATAGTAGTTTAATCAGTGCTAGTCATTCTATGTAACACATCCTACGATTAGACACATACGATACCACCCAAAATGACATAGTTTTAAGAAAAGTTATAAATGTTTTTGTTCTCTCTCTGTTTTTTGGGGGGGGTGGGCGGGGACGTTAAGTGTACCGGGGTCTTAAAACTTGTTATAAAAATGTAATTAATCATAAAACTTTTAAAAAGTGCAATCAAGTTTCAAAATTTGTTAAATTGGTACAATCAAGTCCCTCCATTAACTCCGTTCAAATTTGCTAACAGAAAATGTTGACGTGTTATTTTTATTTGTGAAGACACATGGTGCCAAATTAGAAATTATTTTTGATATATTCAAAAAATAAAAGAAAAAAATTATAAAAAAAGAAAAAGAAAAAGATCATGAGAGAAAAAAGTGTAGCAATTAAAAAAGCTAGCTTTATTTAAAAAGAAAAAAGAAAAAAAAAAAGAGAGGGAGAGAATAGAAGACCCGGCCTCCTTGGGTTGTTAGTGGGAGCCGGAAACCCCTGTTGGGTGTCCGCGAGGATCGGTGAGCGCTGCCGACGTTTGTTGCTCGGAAGCAAGGCCTTGCAGGCCCTTGTCTGCATCACACATTGGTGGCTGCGTGACATGGGGACTTGGGGAGGGCTTGCAAGCGTTTTGTATGAGAGATCTGAGGCTTATTTGTGAATGAAATGATGGTTTGGTATGGAAGACTCGTGTTGTACGGCGATAATTTCTCGAATTTATATCGCCACCATCTGGGGCTGCCGCCCCAAATTTTTAGCTTTGTGTTTGCCAGAGCCGAACTGGATCTCAAGATCGCTCCCTTTTTGTTCGGACCCTAACATCGACATTGCTCCAAATTCTCACAAAGGTGTTCACAAATCATACGAGTTAGGTCCCACAATCTGGTTCCATAAAGACGAGATCTTGAGGGGTGCTATTGGCGGCGTTGTTGGTGAAACGGGGTCGCACCCCATTGTCAGGGCAAGGCCCTCTCTACAGCCTCACGCTTGATGAGCTCCTCAAGAGCATGTGGAGTGTGGAGGGAACAATTCTTCACACTGTTAGGAAGTTTACAATTTCCCGATTTTGATTGCACACCGTGCAACTAGGGATTGCAAGGATCCCAATGAAACAAAAAGTGAGCCATGTTCTCATATCATGTCAAGAATTATCATCAATACTTTGAATGTTGTCCAATTATAGTAGTGATGATGGCATTGAATATATGAAAATAAAAATATTAACTCGATAATGAATACGTAAGACATATTGGTTTTATTCAAATGAAATCAAATCCATACTAAATATATGTTAGCACATTGGGCAGATAACAGAATAGAAATCAATTTTCACTTAGCTCAGCTTGATACATCAATTCAAGTACACCTTCTTGTGTCTATATACAAAATTATAATTTACTTGATGCTTGCCTCAATCCTGATATTGTTGAAATCAGTAGGTAGAAATTTGCTACATTTGAAGCCCTTCACACACATATATGTAATTATTTTACTCTCCATTCAATCTTTTTAATAAAGATTACTAATGGAGGAGGGCAAGTACTTTAAAGGCTTTGCTAATTGCCTTAGCATTTATTCTGCGATCAAATCTTAATTCTTAGCTGTTGTACCAGGGTTTCAGTTAGCTTGCAACCCAAACCACCATAGTCATTTTCAAGAAGGTTCGATTAATGTCCTTAATATGACTGACAACCGACTCGTCTTGGGTCATCCATGGTTTCTTTGGTTAACCAAATTCGCTTAATTTCATAGAGTCAATGGGAAGTCGAGTTGCCAGTTACCAAGGGAGAGGGGAATAATTGTGCTGATTGGATTGCAAACTATACTGTCAGATCTCGGGAATTTATGGCTTATGATGATATTTCTTTAGGTGTTTTATCTAGTTCTTTGATAGGAAAATTTGAATGGCACCTTGATGCCTCGTTCATGTACGGTTGTGCCTTACCAATGCCTCATTTAGACATCTCGTTTTGAACGTTTGTGCGTCCAAATATATTTTCGTTCTAAACATTTGATTTTGAACATTTGTAAATCCAAAGACATTTTTAATCCATTAAAATAATTAATGAAAGGTATAAAAAATTTGGAAAATCTCATAATAAATTTAAAACTTGAATATCCTCAAATATGGAATTTAGAACATACCAACCAAGTTCTACCAATAATTTAGCGGCAAATTAAATATCATTGTTCTACACCACTAACTTATTATTATTATTTTTTTGGTCAAAAGATAACTTGTATTATATTAGATAACATTACAAGCAAGTGCCAAAGCATCCGTAGAGAGAATATTTAGGAAAATAGAAGGAGGGAAGAGTAGCCAGTTTGTAGGTGGGCATTGATCCCTATGGGCTTTAGCGGCCCAGTCTGCTGCAACGTTTGCCTGACGCCGAACGTGTTGAAGCGAAAGATTAGGGCATTGCTGAAGAAGATCACTGAGAATCACAAAGAGATGGCGTTCCTTCCATGGCGGCGGCTGGTTCGTCCGAATTATCTCCACCAATTTTAAGCAATCAGATTCGATCACAACGTGCTGAAGATGGAGATCCTGCTGGAACAGTCGTTGAAGAGCATATATAAGGGCATAGATCTCGACTTGGAATGCCGATTGGGCAGGCACAGATCTGGTAAGTACATCCGTTAAAATGCCTTTACTGTCTCTGAAAATACAAGCGATTGATCCTTTCTCCGATTCTTGGCGAAAAGCCCCATCAATATTACACTTTATATATCCCTCCGCAGGTGGTTTCCATCCCTGTTCTAAACTGACCAATGTATTTTCCATCTTCTGTGGCGAGGGCTGTAAAACCTTGAAGATGGTGCTTTGGGTAAGGGCATCATTGACGGCTTGGAGAGGATCCAGTGGGATCTGACGAAAGACAGCATTATTTCGTTGGCGCCAGATCTCCCACAGAATATGAGCGATCACTGCAAACTCTGGAGACGCTTGTGGGAGGGAAGCTCTGTCGACAATCCAGGCATCAAATCGGCTAACTGAGGTGGGTAAGATATTGACTCCAATGTCTTCGTGATTCCAAATGTCATTTGTCCAAGGGCAGAAGAAAAACATATGCTCTATTGATTCAGGAACAAAATTATTGCATAGAGAACAGTAAGGATGCGGGATGATATGGCGTTGATAAAGATTGAGTTTTGTAGCAATGGCATTTTTGCAAGCTAACCAGAGAAAAACCTTAAGCTTTGGAGCTGTACACATATGCCAAAATTTTCTCCATAACATGGGCGGGTTAGTATAAGAGGATGAGGGTTGATGTATTGGTTGCTGAGATTGTATAGATAAAGAATGATAACAACTCTTTACTGTATAGGTACCAGAAGGTGTTTCTGTCCAAACAAGTTGATCATGAAGGAGAGACGGATTGATGGGAGTATTGAGTATTGCTGCACTGACTTGGGCATCGAAGAATGCAGTAACAATGGAGGATTTCCATTCAGAATGCTGTAAATCAATGAGATCAGCAACTAGTTCAGGTTCTCCCTCCTCTGGTAAGCCTCCTATCGGACCTATTGGTAACCAATTATCTTCTCTGATGTGTATCTGCGATCCATCCCCGACTAACCAACGTAGTTTAGGAGTAATTGCTTGACGACCTTTCAATAAACTCTGCCATCCCCAAGAAGGACGATGTCCTGAGGGAGCAGATTGAAAAGAGGAATATCTAAAATATAAACCCTTAAAGAGCTGATTCCATATAGCTTGAGGTTGCTGAAAAAGACGCCACGCTTGCTTTCCAAGCATTGCGTTGTTAAAGTTGATTAAATCTCTGAATCCCATCCCCCCTGAAACTTTCGAGAGCTTTAATTCTGACCAATGTTTCCAGTGAATTCCAGATTGACTATTTTGTTTACTCCACCAGAATGCTGAGATCTTCCTTTCGATCAATCTGCAGAGAGACAGCGGAAGCTTGAAGATAGACATGGCATACTGCGGTAAGGCCTGAATTACTGATTTCAGTAAGATTTCCTTGCCACTTTTCGATAAAAAATTTTCCTGCCAACCTGCTAACTTAGCATTTACTCTTGCCAGGATCCAGGAGAACATCTCCTTTTTGGAACGGCCCCAATCCGAGGGAATGCCCAGGTATTTACCATACTTACTGATAATAGGGACTCTGAGTTCTTGTGCAAGATTATGTTGTAACGAAATAGGATAGTATTTGCTAAAGAACACACCAGATTTGTTTCTATTAATGAGCTGGCCTGTAGCGAAACAATATTGGTTTAGGAGATTGGCAAGGTTATGGCATTCAGAAAGAGTGGCTTTAAGGAAAAATACTGAATCATCAGCAAAAAAGAGGTGAGATAACTTAGGACAGCCTCTATTGAATTGAATCCCCTTTATATGGCCTATAGCGACAGCTTGAGTGATAGTAGTGGATAGGGCATTGGCAATTAAAATGAAGAGATATGGAGAGAGGGGATCTCCTTGGCGAAGCTCTCTAGTAGGCTTAAAATAAGGGAGTTGTTCACCATTAAAACGAATACTAAAAGAGACTGTAGTAACGCAAGCCATTACCTGAGTAACCCAACTGTCATTGAATCCCAATTGCTTCAAATAGGCTTCCAAAAAGTCCCATTCGACCCTATCGTAGGCTTTCTGCATGTCTGTTTTGAGAATAAGATTGAAGCGTTTCTTGCATGCTCGCACTTTAAATTGATGCATGACTTCTTGAACCACCATACTATTGTCCTGTATCTGTCTATCACTAATAAAAGCTGCTTGCTCTTTGGAAATCAAAATAGATAGCAGAGGTTTAAGTCTGTTGGCCATAATTTTTTAAATGATCTTATAAGCAAAGTTGCAAAGACTTATGGGTCGGTATTGTTCAATACTTTATGGATGTTGGACTTTAGGGACTAGGGCAATGATTGTTCTGTTTAGTGTAGGGGGCATACAACCTGTGGTAAAGAACTCTTGTACTGTTTGAATAACGGTCGTTTTGATAACATTCCAGTGATGCCGATAGAAGAGGCCTTGAAGACCATCAGGACCAGGAGCCTTTGAAGCTCTCAACTGGAAGGTAGCCTGGTAAATCTCCTCCTCTGTTACCCTGCTCATCAAGTGTGTATTCATTTCAGGAGTTACCACTGGTGGACATTGATCTAAGAAAGGACTAAAATCCCTGTAGCCCACAGATCGGTATAGCTGAGAGAAGAATCCCTGAGTGAGTTCTTTTAGCTATTCTGGTTCTCTAATCCATTGCTGGTGAGTATCCACGAGCATAGTTATTCGATTCCATTGTCTCCTTTGCGTAGTGTATGCATGAAAGAACTTTGAGTTATGATCGCCCCACTTCAACCATTGAATGCGAGAACGCATAGCCCAGAATTGTTCATCTTGAGTCCATAGTTTCTGAATTTCACATCGTATTGCATTGGCTTGCTCCTTCCTGATAGGATGTTCTATTTATAATCATCTGTAGTTGAGATTGCAAGTGATAGATTCGTTGATGACAATTGCTGAAACGTGCTCTGCTCCATCTTGTTAATCGCGTTGCAACTGCTTGTAATTTGGACATCAATGAGGTATTACTATTTTCCCATGCCTGTTGAACCATGTCGTGACACTCTTTATCTTGGTTCCAGAATGCTTCATATTGAAAAGTCTTTGCACGCTTGACAGATGGTGGCCGAGCTTGCAGCAATAGAGGACAATGGTCCGAACCAACAGATGGAAGGGCAAATGCTTCTGCATAAGGGTAAGACATCAGCCATTCCAGTGAACAAAACACACGATCAAGCTTCTCCTTTACTAGAGCGTCCCCTTCGTGATTATTTGACCAGGTGAATTCGCAACCTTTACTTTGTAGTTCTAGTAATGCATAATCATTGATTACATTCCGAAATGAGGTCATGCGCGAAGTGATTGCAGGTCTCCTGCCCATTTTCTCCCAGGGAGAAAGGAAGTCATTGAAATCACCTATACATAGCCAAGGTAAATGATTTGCAGCATGAATAACTCGAATGGTATCCCAGAATTCCTGACGTAGCTGATATATTGGAGGTGCGTGCAGGCAAGTGATATGCATGGAAAAGGTTGTCCTAGGATCAAGTGCAATAAAATCAACAAACTGAGCATCCAAATGTACCAAAGTAACTTCGAAGTTATCATTCCAGAACAGAGCAAGACCACCCTTAAAGCCAATTGGGTCCTTCACAAAAGAGTGAGAAAATTTAAACTTACGCTGTAACTTAGACACGAAGTGTTGATCTTTCTTTGTTTCCATTAAAAACACAAAATCGGGCTTATCACAGGCTAACATCGCCTTCAATGCTTGAATTGTCAGGGGATTGCCCAACCCCTGACAATTCCAACTCAGGAGCTTCATTTGGAACACGGTGGCTGTTGAGGGCCAGCCGCCAAAGACCAAAGATCAGGGATATCTGCCTCTAAAACCGGAGTATCAAGAAGGAGAGACTCATCAAAAGTTGTTGAGGATGGAAGTTTAATGTCATAGGGTGTGTATCTTTTCGTTTTCTTACTGGAACCCCCAAGTGGCATTGGCCGAGGAATCTTCTGCCTCTTCTGTTGTTGTTTATCCAATGGAAGGGCCTGAGTGTTTTTCATCTTTGCTGCTACAGGTACTAAATCAGTAGTGATAGTAGTTGAAGTGATAGGAAACAAGTGTTTGGAAGTCCCTTGAGGCATATCAGGGTTCGAAGTAACAACCTCTGTAGCAGGGATAGGAGGGAGAGCTGGGAGGGCAGGCTGCATTTGAGGAGGATTTTCAGGTACTGTCTCTTCCATTGACTCAACTTGTATTTTAGGATGATAAAAAGCATCCCAGTAAGGGCTAAATTGTTTAATCTCTGCTCTGAGCCAAGGTCCATAGATCATCGTGTCACGGCCATCAAATTGTGTTTCATCATATGGAAACTTTGGACAGGAAGCTGCATAATGACCAAGCCTTCCACAGGAATAACAATAATGGGACAGTCTCTCATACCTAAAATCAAGCCATAAGGTTTTGCCTTCAATACTGATAAGTTTGCCAGTTTTCAAAGGTTCTTTCAAATCTAATTCAATCCATATTCTTGCAGAAATATCAGTTTTCACCTCCAGTACTTTACCTATCTGGGATGCAACTCTACGTAGAATAGGAGGAGAAGTCCACTCCAAAGGTAAGCCAATAACATGCACCCAAAACATACATTTTCCAAAATCATACTGTTGCAAGGGAGTATTAGGTTGCCATGGTCGTAGGTTAACCAAGTGACCAGAAAATAACCAGGGGCTACCATCTAGAATGCGACGTTTTTCCACTTCAGTTCTAAATTTGATTATATATAGCCCTGTATCTGCCGAAGTAATGTCTACATGATCCACTCGCCAGGCTTTCTTCATCGCGACTTGAAAGGCTGATAAATTCACATAAGGATTTGTAAATATATTACCCACCAAAATGAGGCGACAATCCTTTAGTTTGGCCGATGCAGGGATGTCATCCCAAACCTCCAACTCCTGTTCTGAGCATAAACGTCCCAGGCGCTGGCATATGGAAGCAATTCTTGAGGTATTATCACTTTCTTCCATTAGTAAAGTAAACAGAAATACACTAGTATGGATAATTTGAAGAGCAGATGACTGAAACTAAGAGTTGCAAGGATTGCATGTTACAGATCGTCAACATGCAAAGCAGGAATGGCGGGTAATTGAGAGATAACGGAAGAACGGTGGAACCAGGGACCGGTGATAGTTGAAGGGGATAGAAGAAATTGCGCATGCGGAAGAATTAAAGAGGAGGAGAAGCAGGTAAGGTGAAATTGGCGAAGAACGTAGGTGATGCAGATGAACTGCAAAGATCAGAAGAGGAGCTGAGGAAAACGAAGACATGGTGAAAAAACTCGAGCATCACGCGAGAGGAAACTCTAACATAATCGAGAGAGTCTTGTGCAAGTTACACCACTAACTTACATATCAAAATCTATTCACTAAATTCTATCACCTCAAACTTCTAGCAATCCAATTGTGAAAATTAATCCTAAATAATATTATTGAATAGGGGGAATTTATGGATATCACGAGCAATGCTCCAATATGTGACTACTGAAACTCAAACATGGGTATTGCCGATGCACTAGTTGGTGAATCTTCTCGACCACAAATTCAAGCATCACAAAAAAAATAAAAAAATAAAAAATAAATTCCTCTACCAAAGAGGATATCCCTATTGCAACAAACAAGTTAAGTGAGAAAGGTCCCTCAACTGATTGATGACAACCTGAACTGCAACTTCACAGTTTGGCCCTAGTCCAACCACTAACCAACCAAAGCAAAGTGAACCCAGAACTGAAAGATCAGGAGACAAATTTCTAAAGATGACGATGATTGGGTATTTGAAAACTTCGAACCCATTGTAAGCTTTAATCTTGACTCCTTTTTTGAATCTAAAATATTTTTATCCAAAGATCACGAGGAAGCCTTCTAAATTTTGTATGATGGAGGAACTACTCCACATTGTTTTGTTAATTTTGACTATCTTGATGCCCACGGCATTTTTTCTCTGAACTCTTTGAAAAACTCAGACTAATGTCATTCTGCTCTATGAGATATGATGTTCATCCCACTCTCGTGGCCTTGTTTTATTCAAATCTCTACGTATAAATAGGGACCCCTTGGTTTTCATATTTTGCAAACAAAACTATGTTATCACTTTGGATGAACTAGCAAAAATTATCCATACTGAGTACAATGTGTTCAAAAAGATTCCGGCTAAACCTATAGTTTTGTGTTGGAAATTCCAAATTTTATTCGAGGTTTTAAAGAAATCGACCACTTGAACCTACTGTCTCTCAAAGTGAATTTCATTAAAAAAAAAATTTAACCTAGCAAGCCCGAGAGTGGGAGAAGCATATGTGTCCACTGGAGAAGGTGATCTTTTAGGCCTTGGAGGACAAGAGGTTTGCCTTTGTACAAGTACCTTAGCCTTTTTTTTTCCTCTCTTGCTCAGCCTATTCGACCAGCCATTCTCTTAGGACAGGGATTGTGCCTTTCTCATCCTTCTGATTTACCCAACCATCAAGGTCATTCTCAGTATCATCTTATCAAGCATCTTCTCCCTGATCTTAACATTAACCAGTCTTTGAGGGGTAACGTTAGAGAAATCAATGTTTCTATGCCTGAAGATGCAAGTGATGAGGGCACCATAGGGTAGCTTGCCTGGTTTTCTCTTTGTAGTGCAAAACATGTAAATGAAGATCACGTGAGAGAGGTAGAAAGCATCAAATTGTGTGAGAATGGCCTAGATGACTCTTGCCTAATAATGAGACACATCATTTGTATAAGATGTTTTGGGATGAAGGCAAATCAATCGTTGTGGCAAGGTTGATCACTGGCCAAAATGAGTGATATGACGGCGAAGGGAGCTACCAGTTGGGGTGGGGGGGAGAGAGAGAGATTTTGTATAATCTAAAAATTTGAATGTGAATTTTTAGGGAAGAGAGAGAAAATAGCTTATAAACTTTGGTTTTGGAGATTAGTAATATAATAGAAGTGCCAAAAATTATTCACAACACTTTCTTTAGTGCCAAAAGTTTCTTTCAAATTATTTAAGTGTCACTTAAAAGAAAAAAAAAGGGTTACTTAAGTGGCAATTCCGATCTAGCTCTTAAAAAAACTGACGTAGCGATATTTTATTAATTATTCAATCCTACGTGGCTTGTCAGTGTGGTCAGTCAATATATCACCTCTAAAAATGTCATTTTGTTGTTTTGCCTCAAATATAAACCTTAAATTGGACAATCAAGCATTTTACAAATGCCTCAACTATACACCCTAATCTCAAAAGCCACCAATTAGCCGAGGTTCTCTCATTACACCCAAGGGCATGGAGGAGGGTCCTGGTCTGGAGGATGTTGGTGGGGACGGATTGAGTGAGGGATGATGTGACCTTTGGGTTGGTCAAGTGAGGCATTTGGTCGAATAGGTTGTGGGCATCATCAGGTGGGATGTGAGGGCAAAAATTGGGGATGACTGGGCAGCAAATAAAGGCAAGAAACGAGTAGTTTCTGGGGTCTGGATCCATGGATTTGTCCCCGCCTTGGATTGACGTTGTCCGTTGCTTCCAAGTCTTGCTGGTCATGCCTTTCTTTTCCCGTGTTTTTCTGATCCGAGTGCTTGAAGTTTCTTGTGCTTGCTCGATCGTTCTTCGTTGACACCAATCACTAGCGCTTGATGTTTGCTTCAAACCATGACATCTTTCCAACATAATATACTCAAGGAGAAGGCTACCCTCCAAACCACGCCACTACAAAAAATTGTCGAATAGCGCTTGAATGAGAAGGAAAGGTAGAACAGAGAGAACGAGAGAGAACGAGAGATGAAATTGCTTTAAGACGGCATCGTTAAACCCTAGACATGACCGTAATACACATCGGAGGGAGGCAACAACACAGAGAGAATACGAGGTCAAAGGATAGAGAGAGAAGAAATCGTAGAGTGGGGTTGCACTATTTAATACATGACCTCATGGAGAGAGGGAAATCAACAACATACATGTTGAGTGAAGTGAGAGAGAGAAATTGCGTGTCCTCTCATGGGGCTCCGCAGAGAGCATTCAGTCATAATTCACAACACGCGACCGAAAGTGTTGGGAATAACGGATTCCCGAAAACTGGATTCGACACCGAATCGAACCCCTAAATCAGGCAGAAGACGAAGCCCGGGAAAACGATACGTATCACCGATCCTAAAGCACACCACAGAGTCGAGCGTACCTTTTAATCCACAGATTAGACACCGACGCCAATGTAGGAAGAAAATCCAGTCGAATTTGATCCGATGAAGCCTTGAAGGGAAGAATTGAAAGCCGTATGCCTACTGTTCCTTTTGAGAGAGAAAACACGCGGGAGAGAAAAGATGTACGTGAATTATGATTTCCAACCAACGTCTTCTCTCTCTCTCTCTCTCTCTCTCCTTTTTATACCCCATTCTCTCCACGGGCCCCTATTCCCATGGGCCGGGCTTACGGGCCCGGCAGGCGGACGGGGCCTTAAGCCCTTTAATTAAATAAAGCTTTCATCTCCCACTCGCACAAGGTGGGCCGAACAGGATTCTCTTTACCTCTCTTCAACATTCATACCGGTGAATAATCCGTGCGACCAGCATACTTTGAGAGCTCGTTGTTATACATCTGTTAGGAATATATAGCAGCTCATAATGGGCGTCACACTCCGAGTAGATTTAGTATGCAGTACCCTAGATCGATCGATCACATTTATATCTCCCTTGATCTCTTTTAAGCATGATATATATATTGCATTCACAATTATAATTATCACAAAGACAGTTATAATTGGTCGACCAGTGAATACAAAACTATAATGTGATTCTTCAAAATCGATCTTCCTCTTTCCTTCAAACTCTCAATTTCAGTCCAGCTTGCTTTTCTAGAAATGCCCCATTAGATCGAATCATCTCATGACCATTGGCAACACACTAAGATAGCAAACACTAAATAGAAATCTTGAGAATAAGTAAGAGTCCTGAGGGGACTTCAAAATTGAGGAACTCTTTTCTTCAAGAGTCTCACACGTCATAAAAGTTGAGATCAAACTTTTTGCCACTCTTATTGGTCGTCTCATGCATACGTAGTATGAAATACGTATTACGGTATTAACTCCTTTCCCATGGAGCGTATGTCTACACTTTTCAATACCGTACAGATGATAGTTCGAGACATACCCAATGTCTAACTTGAGTTCACCTATCTACTTATTCACAAAATTTATCAGAACTCACATCGGCATCTTTGTGAGATAAAGTAAAATGTGTGGGGTATTTTACTTTCAGACATCTTTAGTATTATGTCCTCATCTTAACACTCAGTTAAGGCGACATACGTATTTTAAGCTTGCGCTCTCGATTATCACCTAGATAATAAGCTTAAAAACAGTCTCATCTCTATTTATCACATAGTAAACAGAGGCAATTACCCGTGTGAGTGGGCTAATCTTATATCTGTCCGACATACTTCTCAACTTAAAATAATGCACTGAGCATTAAGATGCATAAATATTATACTAAGATTCATAGACATTAATCAATAGAAAAATAAAATTTCATAAATGTGAACAACTCAGGGAAATTACAATTTAGTACATCAGACTCTACGCAATCCTAGAGATTTTACATGACCACAAAACACATCTCTAGGTATTGGCTTTGTCATAGGATCTGCTACCATTCTATGCGTAGATATGTACTGCAAGTTCACATCCTTTCGTGCAACCATATCTTTTACAAAGTTATACTTGGTATCTATATGTTTGGTCTTGCCATGATATTTTGGATATTTGGTGTACGCTATAGCTGCTTAGCTATCACAATTAACCAACAATGGATTTGCAGCTTTCTCAATAACACCTAAATGATCCAAAAATCTCTTAAGCCAAACTCCTTCTTGTACCGCTGCTGATAACGCCACGAACTCAGCTTCCATCGTGGACAAGGCTATGCACGTTTGCTTCTTACTGCTCCATGATATGGCGCCATTGTTCAGTAAGAAAGCAAAACCTGAGGTAGATTTTCTTTCATCTAAATCTCCTCCCCAATCAGCATTTGAATAGCCTTCAAGTCGCAGATCCTTTCCTTGATAATTCAACTTGAAATCAGCAGTTCCCTTCAGATACCTCAGTATTCTCTTCACGGCTTTCCAGTGTGCTGGACCTGGATTGGATTGGTATCTACTCACCATTCCAACTGCAAAGCATATGTCGGGTCTTGTACACATCATAGCATACATCAAACTCCCAACAGCACTAGCATAAGGAACATGTTTCATTTGTTCCTTTTCTTGTGGAGTCCCCAGACACGAGTCTATGGCTCAATCCTTCACCTTTTGCAATAGGAGTGTCTATGGGTTTACGAGTCTTGCATACGAAATCGTTCAAGAACCTTATTTATATAGGTTTCTTGCGAAAGAGACAACGATCTTTTCGAACGATCTCTCGAAATCTTAACTCCAAGAATGTATGCAGCCTCACCCATATCCTTCATCTCAAAGTTAGAAGACAACCATCTTTTGACGGTATTAACCAACTCCATATTGCTTCCGGCAATCAGTATATCATCAACATATAATGATATGATCACAAATTGATCCTTGGATCTTTTGATATATACACAATGATCCTCATCAATCATTGTAAAATCATATGCCACTATGGCATTATGAAAACGTATATACCATTGTCTTGATGATCGCTTAAGACCATATATCGACCTCAAAAGTCGACATACTTTTTGATGTAACTATGAAACCAGTAGGTTGTTCCATATATATTTCTTCCTTTAATTCTCCATTGAGGAAAGCAGTCTTTACATCCATTTGATGTAACTCAAGATCCAGACTAGCTACTATTGGCAGAATAATGCGAATCGAGGTAAATCTTACTACAGGAGAAAACCTATCTTCATAATCAATTCCTTCCTCATCCTCTAAGAATGTAACATCTCGTGATTCAAATTCAGTTACACTCTCACTTTCCTGCTCACCAATGAACACATATCCTTTCGAGTGTTCAGAGTATCTTATGAAAATACTCTTCTTTCCTCTGGGACCTAATTTCCCAAATTTGTGAGAGGACTCATGTGTGTAGGCAGCACAACTCCATGGCTTAAGAAAACTTAAGTCCGATTTTCTACCTGTCCATAACTCATATGGAGTGGAAGTAACTGATTTGGAAGGCACCCGGTTAAGTATATAGGCAGCAGTTAACAATGCATCACTCCAAAAGGTGATAGGCAAGTTAGTATGCGCCATCATGGACCTAACCATTTCCAGTAGGGTTCTGTTTCTTCTTTCCGCAACACCATTTTGTTGAGGAGTGTATGGAATAGACAACTGTCTTTCTATTCCTTTTTCATCACATAATTTTCTGAACTCATCAGATAAATATTCTCGACCTCGATCGGATCTCAATGTTTTTATTTTCTTGTCTAATTGATTTTCTACCAGGTTCATAAACCTTTTGAAACAACTTATTGCTTCAGACTTATGAGAAATCAAATAGACATATCCGAATCGAGTATAATCATCAATAAAGGTGATGAAATAAACAGCCCCATGCCTTCCTCTCACATTCATTGGACCACAGACATCAGAATGGATTAAATGCAAAGGAAATTCAGCTCTTTTCCCTTTCCCAAATGGTTTTCGTGTTGTTTTTCCTTCTAGGCAATGCTTACATATGGGTAAATCGACTTTTTCAATGTTACCCAACAAGCCCTCTTTGGCTAGTCTATTCATACGTTGTTGGCCAATGTGACCAAGTCTAGCATGCCACACATTCACATCATTATCATAGGTATTAGAAGATGTGATAAGGGAATAACAAACATTTGCATTAATATACTCAATATCCAATACAATAAAACCATCCAGAAAATAGCCACAACCATAGTAATTTGTCTCCAAAAACAAATTCACACCTCTACTACAAAAGTTCATATTAAAACCTAATTTAACCAACATTAATACAGACACTAAATTCCGACGAATCTCCGGAGCATACAATACATCATGAAGAAACAAGGTGCGTCCACCACGCATATTCAGTTGGCATGTGCCAATTCCTTTCACTTCAAAGACTGGAGTTGTTTCCCACATAGATCCACTTAGTTCCAGTTGGTACTCGTCGGAATTCCACGAAGGATCCTCTATCCTTCGCTACATGGTCTGTCGCTCCTGAATCCACAGTCCACAAAGGATTAGATTCAGTTAGGAATACAGAACTTGACACATAAGTAAAGTTCTGGAAAGTACAAGGGGTGCATACCTTCTTTGGCTCACGACAGTCGCGAGCATAGTGACCCTTCTTGTCACAGTTGTAGCATTTCACCCTTGCAAGCTTTTTCATGCGAGGACGCTTCCCTCTTCCATGTTGGTTGAATTTGGGTTTCTTCCCTGAAGGACCTGCTTCTTCCTTGCCTTTCCCCTTATCAAACCAGTTAGGGCGCTTGCGCTTGGAGCTCGAAGCACCATTTGAGCTAGAACCAAGATAGTAGAGTTCGAGCATCCGGCTTAGCCGCCAACAAAGCGGTCCTCTTCCAGCTCAAGATGACGCATCGCATCCTCAAAGGTTTTGATGTTTTCATTATGAGTCAGGTGCACCTTCATATGCTCCCAACTCGAGGTAAGGAACGAATCACTGCTTGCTTGCACTTGCTGCTCATCCGTGAGGACATGGCCAGCATCTTTCAGCTCGGTTATCATGTTTGACATCTTTCTAAGATGTTGCTTCATGGTCCGACCATGAGGCTTCTTATAAGAGTCAAACACGATAGTGAACCGCCTCGATCTAGTCACCGAAGTATGACCATATCTAGCTGCCAATGCCTCCCACAATTCCTTGGCATTATCAAAACGCCGAAACTCTCGCATGACGTCATTTTCCATGCTGCTCAACAACGTGATGCGAGCTAGAGAGTTCATTCTTTTCCACGCTAAGAAAGCTTCTTTGTTTCTTTTGTCTTTGTGCGTGGTTCCCTCTTCGGAGTTCTTCCATGGTCATGACAAGAGCCTCAAGTGCTTCTTGCTCTTCCAGCACATACTGGATTTTCATTTGCCAAATCTCATAGTTGTCTCCATTGAGCTTTTCACCTTTGTTCAGCTCAGCAACTATGCTCTTTGTGGCTGAAGCCATTGATCTGAACAAATCAGACAAAATATGCACGAATTATTAATGCCTATCATTTATGCATCCCTATTTGCATAGACCCATCATATTAATAAATAATTTCAAGTAAGGCTTCAGAGTCAAAAGGTCACTACGTTTCCAATCATCCTCCAAAAATCCTAACTTAAAACTATCATTAATATGATTGTCATATGCAAAATCAATTCTATGAAGCTACAAAAAACTTCTATAACTACCCATAGCTAATTACCCACAGCAACCAGTAATAACAGAAAGCAACAGATAATTGAATTCCAATAAAACAATAATGCTTTCAATCAATACAACTAACATATCAGTTGTTACATCAATAACAATCGGGTAGTAAACAATACATTATATGTCCACAAAGCACACTTAACATACATCAGCCAATACAACTAATACATAGTCAGCACACGAACTGGGAAAGATCCTCTTTTGTTCAATTTCTTGATCTTTTCCCTTGTAACAATACAGTAATATTCATTTACAAAATCTATCACAATTTTCTTATAGGAAGCAGCTCCGTTGACATCCCATATGCGATTCAACACATCTTGCCATTCAGGTGGAAGAGTGCTTATGAAAAATCGCACCATCTCTGACTGTGACATAGGACGACCATTCCATATGACCTGTTGAATTTTCCCGTTGACTTCAAGGACGTGATCAATTAAGTCACCACTCTCCCATCGATGATCAGTCAGCTCAGCTATCAACTTAGACAGCCTTTCCTTTTGTTCATCGGTCACTGCGCGAATAGGTGTGCGCAACCTCAGGGGAGGCATTGTTCCTGCAACAAATGCAGAACAAATAAGGGATTACATATAATCCACATAGACATAATTGAAAAAGAAACACATTCTTTTCCTTTTTTTTTTTTTTTTTTTTTTTTTTTTTTTGGGGTCAACGGTCAACGGTCAAAGTCAACGGTCAAGTCAACGTCACGCAGACGTCAGCGGCACGTGCCATGCGCGTGCCATCGTCAGCGGGTCGGGTCGAGTCGGTTCGCGGGTCGGGTCGCCGCTCGGCCAACCGATGTCATCGCTGACGTCATCGATGACGTCAGCCCAGCGGTTACTGACCGTTGGGTGACGTCATGATGACGTCAGCACGCGTCGGTCCGTGGACCGGCGCATGCCGGTTCGCCGACCGGCGCGTGTGCCGCACGCGTCTGGCGATCGAGCGCTTCCGGGCGCGTCGCGCCCACGCGCAGCACCTTCAGTCCGCGCGTGTGGGCGCGTGCGGCGTCGCCCGGCCGCGCTCGAGACATCTCCAGACTCATCTCGACGTCGCCTTTCTCCCAGTGCTTTCATAATTTGTTTTTGACATTCGAAAACTCATGAAAATGGCCAAAGAAGTCTTGGGTGTCGGGATTTTCGCCGGTTCCGTACGGCCGAAGGGATTTCGCGAAAAAATCAATCAAAAACATCAGAATTGATCGGGAAAATGTGAAACAGGGCTCTGATACCAATGTTGGGAATAACGGATTCCCGAAAACTGGATTTGACACCGAATCGAACCCCTAAATCAAGCGGAAGACGAAGCCCGGGAAAACGATACGTATCACCGATCCTAAAGCACACCACGAGTCGCGCGTACCTTTTAATCCACAGATTAGACACCGACGCCAATGTAGGAAGAAAATCCAGTCGAATTTGATCCGATGAAGCCTTGAAGGGAAGAATTGAAAGCCGTATGCCTACTGTTCCTTTTGAGAGAGAAAACACGCGGGAGAGAAAAGACGTACGTGAATTATGATTTCCAACCAACGTCTTCTCTCTCTCTCTCTCTCCCTTTTATACCCCATTCTCTCCACGGGCCCCTATTCCCATGGGCCGGGCTTTCTGGGCCCAGCTTGGGCGGACAGGGCCTTAAGCCCTTTAATTAAATAAAGCTTTCAGAAAGGGACGAAAGAGGAGGTTGTGCTCAAAAGGGTCTCTCGGTAGGGCTTTACTGGCCGAACAGAAGACAACAAAGAGAGACTCCCACGTTCTGATAGTTGACAATACCTGCAGGGAATTCCTTGGAGTTTTCTTCCATTGATTGTTGGTCCTCTGCGGACAACGTCACTGCCCCGCCTTCTGCAGACAACTTCGCCACAGCAACTGATAGTCATTGGTATTTTTGCTTGCTGTCCAGGAAAACTAACGACCTACATGCTTTCCAGCAAGTGATCCATGAACAAATAGCTGGTCTCATTGTTTCCATCGACTCCAGTTTATTGCTAAGTTTCCAGATGTCCTCATCAAGTCCAGACTCGCTATTGTTCTGACTCAGCGTGGAAGCTTAATACCATGTTCTAGCATCGGTCAACGCCATTGGTCTGCACTTGCGCAACAATTCCAGTTGCCATGCCGGTTAATCCTTCAAGGAGTCGCCGCTCTTGCTACCAAACAGACTGCCGTGCCCCCAAAAGCCAACTTACTGCTTCAACATTTAGAAACCAATGTTGCTAGCTCACCCAATAGCATTGCTTTTGGTCCTGCAATATCACATATCTCGGTTGAATCTCCTGGCAGGTTTTCCAGACAAATTCTGAACAGCCCGAAGTCCAAGTGTCGGATTTGTATTCTTTTGAATTTCGTCCATATCCTCCAGAAGAAGATTAGACAACACTGAGCCAAGCGCTATTGGGAGTCCCTCGACAACATAGGATCGTTTCTGTTTTTGTAGGACTCTCGAGTGTTTTGGAGGCACCAACAACAACTCGTTGTGATCCACTTAGAGCACTTATGACGACCTCCATCAAGACACCATTATGAGCACCATCGGCCATGACTAACTCGTCACAGCCGAGCCATCGCCACCCACCATCGCAAGCCATCCATCATTGATGAAATATGGAAACAATATTTGCAAAATTAGGTAAAATCTTATCACAAAATTTGATTTTCCGATTGTTGCCTATTTTGAATAAATTGATATTTAATTTGATCCTTTTGAGCGATAGGCAACATCCATTAGGATTTGTTTCTAAAGAGCATGTGGAGTGTGGAGGGAACAATTCTTCACATTGTTAGGACGTTTGCAATTTTCCAATTTCAATTGCACATTTTGAAAACTAGGGATTGCAAGCATCCCAATGAAACAAAAATTGGGCCATGTTCTCATGTCATGACGAGAATTGTCGCCCATACCTTGAACATTCTCAAATCATAGTTGTGACCTTGAATTAACTTACAGAGTTGAAGTGAGCAATTGTTCGTTTTGGCCCGTCCTATATGTGACATCCCGAAATTTGGGCCCATCTCGAATATATAAAATGGTTGTTTCATCAACATGCCTATGGTTATTTTACTCGGAGCTAGCCCTTCACGGGTTAACTAATCTATTAGGTGAGACTGTTAAGGGATATAACCGCGACAGACTAGAAAATTCGATTGGAAATTGATTGCATGACCATAATAATCGGCAAGAGTCAATACAACACCGTTACAATCGAATTGCAATCGGATATAAGTCGATTCGATGGAATTAAGTTGTTGAATTGCAGGTGGTTCCACACGATTGCACTATTCGTGTCGAATGGCAATAACCCGATTTTCTATCGATATTATACTTGGGACACGTAATTGAAAACTCATAATTTTTATGACAACCGAGAGTCATCTAGAGTTCGGAGATGTACAAACATGGATCGAAAATTATTGACCATGGCTCAAACGAGCTAAAATTCCTAAAAGCTACCCGATATGTTAGGTTGTACTAAAATCGTGTTCCGTTGATTTTAACCACGAAATTGAATTCGGTTTTGGGAATCGAATGTTCGAGCATGTCACGATATATTATAGGACGTCGTCTCATATTTTAGAGAAATTTTGTCGAGTCCGAAATTTTGCAGAAAAATGATTTTTGGAAAAAAAGAAAAGAAAAGAGAAATGGAAATTCGGATGTGCTGAAGATTTGGGTTTTTCTACCCTATTTAGGCTTATTTTTGAGGAAATTAAGATTAATTCTTCATTGGTTGGGCACAAGACTTATGGGCATGAAGACTTTGGGGCATTTGCAATGAGTGATTAGATATTTGCTAAGATTTTTGATTGGCCACTCTTTTGACTTCCATTTTCCTTCTCTCTCACTCCAATTTCCCTCTCTCCCTCCCTTATGCGTTCACCTCCCTCTCTACCGCCAGCTTCATTTTCCCTTTCACCTGGTTTTAGTTCTTCCTTCCTCCTCATCTTCACCGCACCACATCTTCAACAGCTTCCCATCTTCACGTCTTCATCATCTCCACTCACCGCCTCACACCAACAGCCCTCACGCCAGCACAGCCAGCCCACCGCCCAACTCCAGCAGCCGCCTCACCACCTCACCCTCACCGTCCATCCTAGCCACCTGGCCATCCAGCACCAGCAGCCGAGCAGCTCCTCACGCTCAGCCCACACCAAGGACCAGCAGCAGCAGCTTCACCCCCTCACTGCTTGTCCAGCCCTCACCGCTCATCCGTCCACCAGCTCCAGCCGTCCAGCCACCAAGACCACCCACGCCTAGCAGCTTAGCACCACCGAACTGAGCTCCTCCTTGGCCGAGCCCTTGTAGGCCAGCCACCGCCTCCGTTGAGCCTCCATTTGAGTCACAGCTGTCACGAGTTCTCGTCGTCGTCATGTTGCCGTCGCCATGAGCCCGCTGCCATATCAATCCAAAGAGTTAACTCCCTAATCCTTGATTAGGATGTTAATTGCTCTTAGGGGGTTAGATTAGTCTTAAGATGGATTAGTGTTAATCTAGCATGGTTAGGTTAGTTAGTTTAGTTAGGTTGGTTTACCTTAGTTAGGTTAGTTTACTTGGGTTAGGTTAGTTAACCATGGTTAGGTTAGTTAACCATGGTTAGATTAATTAATCATGGTTAGGTTAATTAAGTTGGATTAGCTTAATTAATCACAATTTATTTAATTAATCGTAATTAGCGTAATTAGTGACGGATTAGCCATTTCGTGAAATTTTACGCTCGTTCTTGTGAATGAATTTATACATGAATTTGATGGCTTATATGTGCTATGATGTGCAATTGAGTGCTTGGTGATAGTTATTGATTATTATTGCAAAACTCGATTTTATGGGCATTTAAATAGAAAAATGCTAGGTGTCAGATTTCGACACCAATTTTTATGTACTATATAAAATCGTGGAGTTTTGAAATGGGAGCGTACTATGTTTAATGAATCGATTTAAATACGTGACCACGCACGATTATTTTATCGAGATTTTTAATACGAAGAAAAAGTGGCCAAGTTCATTATTTGAAAATGAGGTATTTGAATGCAAAACATGGTATTCTTGGCTAAATATATGCTCGTACGGTCACTATCGGAACCTGTCACCCAACGAGAGATGGGGAGGCAATGCCTGATTAAGTTCGGATGCACCATGTTAACAGATGCAAGCCGCGGTGGAGGCTAGGCCGATGCTCCTTTACGTAATGCTGTCTACGCGGGTAGTGCTAGACGTTGCCATACCTGACGGGGCGGGACGATGCCCAATTAAACCGGATGACCACCAACTTTTGAGTTGGTCGTGGCCGATAGGTCGTAATAATCAGAACACACATAAATGGTTGTGTTATTGTGCTGGATTATGGAGCAAAATTGCGTGGCACAGTATGAGACGTATCATAACAATTTTATCTTATAATCGAGACCCACATGAATATTTGAAGGATGAAAATTATGTGTTCCGGTTATTAATTATGCTTGTGATATTTATAATGGCATATGTGATGCGCTAATATGTAGGGGCGTGCTTTACCAAAAATATATATATATGCAGGGGCGTGCTGAGGCGATGTGAGTTTTGTATGGTGTGTGTTTAGGACTGCCTTCAAGGCGAATTTGCATCCTAATCGGGGTTTGGGGTTTTAACTCACTGAGATTTATCTCACCCTGTCGTGGTTAAACATTTTCAAGTCCTTAATATGGAAATACATCCAGTCCATTTTGGGGTTCCGTGGCACATGGATTCAGAGTCTACCTTCTTCCCTATCCCCAGGACCACTCGGTCTCGTGAGTTAGTGGTGACCACGATCTGGGTCATGAGAGCCTCCTTCATTTGGTGCCTCATCGTTTCAAGGCATGGTTCATTAACGAGCATAACGGTGCTCGGGAGGGTCCCCTGCAGGGTTTTGACAGACCACCTGTTGAGACGGAGGATGGGGAGGTAGGTCACCCCATGGACATTGACATCCCAGATGGTGTCATAGAGGACTCAGAGCCCGAGTCGGAGGGATCCGGGGTGTAGGTCGCTTAGTAGTCCTTTTTGAGGCAAACTTGTATATATGAACTTGTAGGGCTGACTTGGTACATACATAAATAGTAGGTTGTGAAAAATTGCTAGCGTGTTTTTACTATCCCTATGTTTGTTGGTTGGATGGGTGTTTATTTAATTCGCTTCCGCATGTGCTTAATTGAAAGATAAAAAGGATGGGTCGGTGACGCGTCCTGGGACGTCGCATTTTTTATTGACCATCGAGAGATGTGCCTGTATTCAGGGTTCAAGGCGTGACACTATACCATATCTTATGTATTTGTCCTTTTGCATATAGGCAAGCACTTTCTTAGGAGGTATACATTCTAGAAGCCTACTAGGAGCCACTTCCCTAGGCCCTGGCAATTACTCTACGCCATCGGCGAAACAGTTCATTATAGGTCCACAAGCTTATGCATGGTTCATTCTCAAACCACACATCTATTGGAAGGGATCTCGCTCTAATATTATATTGTGACATCCCTAGATTAGCTTATCGAGATATTGTCCACTTTGGCTTGTCCCATACCAAGCCTCATAGTTTTGTCCTTTGGCATACATATGGTCACTTTCCTAAGAGGTCACCCATTTTGGTAGTGCTCCACTTGAGCATGCCTAATATTGGAATTCCAAATCTAAGCATTAATGTTACATCAAAAGGAGTTTTCACAAGTTAATTTCAGTTTTCACATATATCTCAACCTGAATCTCACATTTTCAAGTTACAGGTTATGTAGAGCAGTTATGCCTCAAATTGAAGATTTCATGGAGAATGTGGAACGTTCATGGTAAACTATTGGTGAAAAAATAACCGATGACATTTTTCCCAAGTACCTCGTTGGCATCATTACTTTTATGAAATCACTAAAAAAAATTTCACAATTTATAAATCATCAATTTTCATACTAACTTTGCACATCTTATTTTCATAAACTAAAGCTTCACATTTACTAATTCCTATATGCAATTACCGACCTAAATTAAATTGACTTACCAACTTTTGTCAAATTGAATTCTTAATTGATGTATGAATTACTTATTAACAACTAATTTGTTTTAAATATACTATCTTTTCGAGTAAATTATCAACTTTTGTTTGCTTTGGATAGATCAACATCTTAAATTCATACCACTCGTGGCGGCGGCATAGTGGTTGGGGCGCTGGTTCCTTTCACGAGAGGTCCAATGTTCGAATCCCTACGTCGTCTGCCTTGTTGGAAAGGAACCCACAACTTACTCGGGGAGCAAGGGTGGTGGTGATTCTACTCCCTCCCAGGGTTTACTCCACTATGAAGCGGCGCACGAGAGGTTCACCTTTGGTCTGAAAAAAAAAAAAAAACTTAAATTCATTCATTCTTTTAGATATTACCAACATTAATTAGCGTAATTCACCATTTTTCACATTCAACTACCTCCAAATATTGGGAAAAGTACCAAAAAAGTCATGAATATATTATATTGGTACTAATTTAATCGTACTTTCAATTACACTAATTCAATTTTAAACCTTTTTACATTGGTAGAAATTCAATCCGTCTAGCTAATATAGGCCGGAAATTGCTGACGTGGATGCTGGCTATCCAAGTGACATGGCTAATGCTTATGTGTATATTTCAAAATAATTTCATTTTTTTTACTTTTTTAATTTTTTTACCTTTCCTTTTTTCTTCCTTTTCTTTTCCTTTGGATTGCGGTATCGGCCATGGCTGGTGAGGGCATCGTGACCCTTGTCTCATCAGGCAAGGCCATAACCCTTTGGATTATGGCCCGTATTGACCATGGCCAATGAGGGTGTTGTGGCTCTCACCGAATTTGGTGAGGGCATGACCCTTGCGACCCTCGCTTGATCCTTGCCAGGCCATAAGTTTGTGCCCTCATTGGCCCTTGTTTGTGGCGGGTCGCCGGCCATAGTCAATACTGGCCACAGTTCAAAGAAAAAGAAAAGGGAAAAAAAGAAAAAAATTCAAAAATAGTAAAAAAATTGAAAATTTATTATAAATTTATTTTAAAATGTCCATATCATCGCCAACATCCACGTCAGTAATTTCCGACCTAAATTGATCGGATGGACTAAATTGATACTAGTATGAAAAATTTTAGGACTAAATTAGTCGAATTGAAATGTTTAGGATTAAATTGGTAACAATGTGATAAGTTTAGGATTTTTTAGTACTTTTCCCCCCTAAAATTGGGTTATTCACTATCACTAGTTTATTTAGTTTTCATTGCTAACTTTTTCTTGTCGTGTACAAACTTTTATATGTCTTTCTTAGCAACACCTAAAATTTACCAACTCTATTTACAAATTATCAAAATTAATTAGAGTGACTTGCCAATTTTTCTCTGGTTAAATTACTAAGATTTGGGTTGCCAATACTCATTTAAGTTATTTAGCAATTTTAATTTTCTTTTAATGATTGACTTTTCTTATCTTTTATCAAACTTTGCTATCTTTCTTAAGGTATGAGCTAGAGTTATCAATTATTACATGAACCTACAAACTCTAATTGAAGTGACTTATCAACTTTCCTCCAATTGAAGTGACTTATCAACTTTCCTCCAATTAAGTTATCAATTAATTCTAATTTATCAACTCTCGTTGAATTAGTTATCATTGTTTATTTTTTCTGACCTTACCAACTTTTATTATCATGCTGCTAAATCAAGAAAAGAGTTGGCAAGTCATAAAAATAAAGGATGGTATTGGCTTCTTGAAGATTCAACTTTATCAAGCGTTAGGATAACGCCTACAAAATTATCTTCGAACAGTTTGGAGATACTCTCAATAGTGACCTCTTCTTCCTCTAGACTCTTATTTATATCCTGAAGCAAGTTCATAACGAAAAAGTTCAAAATGTGGCAAGTTTATAATGAAGCAAGCTCAAAACATGACCTTTTAAGAATGTATAATAGCTAGTGTTTTGGTCTTAGATTTCACACCTAGAAAGATTTGATTGACCCAATTTTATTTGATTGGCAAATCAATCTCGATCAAAGTTCTTTTTAAACGGAGAAACTCTTCTTATGGAAACAAAGACTCTCGTTGCATGGGCAATTATAATCAAGTGGAGATTCAGTTTTTATCATTGAATGGTCATTTAATTTTCTTGATACAGATCTGTTCAATGGGTAGATTGGAAAAGGATCCTTTGAAGATTGTCCAACTACCCAAAGTCCAACTAAACATAGCCTATAACCTGGCCTAATAAATATGAGTTAAAAATTAGGTTTAAAATCCCTTTTGCCACCTTTAATTGTGACTATCTAAAATTTCAATGTTGTTTCCCAGGCATGATTTTCTAACAAGTTGCTGTAGCAGTGGACCATAGGGGTCATTGCACCCCGGGCTTTCCTTTGTTATATCTGTTTTAACTTGTTATGTGATTCTCTTCTCTATCGAAATAAAAAGAGAAGAAAGAACCATCCAAGGGCTCACTTGGTTAAGGTGTCTAACTTTCATAGGGAGAATTACCGAAAAAAAGTCCTATACATGTTATATGTGTTCCAATTCAATAATATATATATATATATATATATATATTTTCCCATTGTTTAGGTAAAGTAACTTGGTTCCAATTAATAGACCTGGGAATTGTTGTATTTGCTCTAGAAATGTCAGTTTGGAGGAGAAGTGTTTCTCCTCGAGGACTATGTTTGAAGGCATTTTCTCCAAAAGTGGAGGACATGGCTTTATAATGAATTCTATAGACAAGACCTAAAGGAATAGATCCATCTACCACTTTGTAATTATGAGTTTTGGT
The DNA here is from genome assembly GCA_016097485.1 of Eucalyptus sideroxylon x Eucalyptus melliodora. Taxonomy (NCBI): domain Eukaryota; kingdom Viridiplantae; phylum Streptophyta; class Magnoliopsida; order Myrtales; family Myrtaceae; genus Eucalyptus; species Eucalyptus sideroxylon x Eucalyptus melliodora. The sequence goes on from CM027826.1 coordinate 32,706,797, forward strand.
TTAGAGTGTGAGGGCTCTAAGAATGTTCTTATCTTTGAGAGATACAGAAAAATTGGGGTAACAGTCAAAATGTATGGGTCCTTTGCAGAGACTTGTCTCCACAGTACCGAGAATGGATTCATTATAGTTTAAAAGACGTGAATCTCGTAAAACTAAGAGAATGGAAGTATTAAGGCCTTCTTTTGTAAGAGGTTTAAATGCATGTGAAAGATATACCATGCTTACATCTTGCCGATCCTTCCACTTTCAAAATAGTAGAAACAGATGCATCAAAATTAGGATACGGAGGCATTCTCAAACAAATCAATAACAACAAAGAACAAGTTATTCAGTTTATATCAAAACATTGGAATTCCACTCAACAAAATTATTCGACAATCAAAAAAGAAATATTTGCTATAGTTTTGTCCATATCAAAATTCCAAGGAGATTTATTAAATCAAAAATTTCTCTTGAGAATTGATTGCAAATCAGTCAAAGACATTTTACAAAAAGACGTTTTAAATGTTACATCAAAACAAATTTTTGCCAGATGGCAAGCCATACTTTCAGTATTTGATTTTGACATTGAATTTATAAATGGTTCTTCAAATTCATTGCCTGATTTTCTCACAAGAGAATTTTTACAGGGGATACCATTATGCCAAGATCCAAAAAAGACAAAGACAAAGCCAAAGCCAAAGCCACTGCCGAACCCTCCAATACACCACCAAAGCCGAAAGGCTTAACATCTGTCAAGACATGGCTTGAAATGACAGAAAACAACCAGTCATTCTTACGCCAAACACCTGTGAAAATAGAACATATATCATCCGATCCCATGCTAACCTTTAATCAACTAGCCGACATGATACCAAAAGAAACAATTTTGTTACTTGCCCAGTCCATACAAAACACAACAAAAAAGGAGTCATCCAGTGCTATCGAGATAAGCAACAATCCTTCCCCGCTTGCTACACAAAAGCAAGCAGAATACAAAAGAACTTCGAATGAGATGGTTATTAGGCCATAGGCAACCCCTCAATCTCAAAAATCAAAATTTTTCCCTAAAACATCATTTCAAAAAATATTGACTGTGGAAGATGAATTCTTTGACGAAGATCCAATCTTATTTGCCAAAAACATCTTCCCAAAAAAACTGGTTATTCAAACCACACAATACAAACAAAACCCTTGCTTATTACGAGCAAATTTTAGTGGAAACAGAATCGGCAAGGTTTACCCACTTTGCTGACAAAATACATATAACATTATGTACTCCACTATATCCATCAGTAAAGTCATACACCCCTCACACTGGGGAACTTCACCTCATACACCCAGAAAATTCCAAACCAGAATACAAATTTTAACTGCCTATAAAATCGATGACTTTGGCCAACGCATGGATAATGATCAAGGACATCTCATCCAAGATGCGGTTAATACTCTTATCTACTCCATTTCACAACACTTCATAGGAGACCCTTCACACATTAGAGATAGGAATCAAGATCTCTTATCTAATGTGCGTTGCAAATCCTTAGGGAGATTTAGAGAATACAAGGAACTCTTCCAACCGCTAATTTCTAGTTCAAGAGGTGTCTCATGATTACTTCTACTGGTGGAAGGAGGTAAAGGTGTTGTAGCGCGTGTGGGAATGTCTCTATACATACTAGGAGGAGGAGTGTTTCTATGAGTACTTGGAGGGATGGTGATTATAGGAGGAAGATTGGGATTAAGATCTATAGACTTTGTATAAGAACTATGAAAAGAAGGACTAGATCTAGAATCGAAAGATCTTCTAGGAAACCTAATAGTCACTCTTCCTTCTGGATGCTGAATGACATTTGTCGGATCTGTATTTTGAACAACTTGTTGGGGAATTTGGTTTTCCAAGTAAGAGTCAAACCTCTTACAAAAGAAGGCTCATAAAGGGGTTAGGATCGGAGTACTATATGAGAGAAAAAGGAAGTATAGAGAACAATAGATCTATATGAAAGCAAGGAATGATGTATCTAAAAGGAAATAATGTATAAGAACAAGAAAGTAAATGACTTAAATAAAATCGCGAGAATTAAAAATAATGTAAAGACCGAAATCAATATATAAGATATAAAGTAAGAGTATGCATAATATGAACTTGTATTATATAAAGTTGAAAAGCTGAAATTACATGTATTGAAAGATGCAGAAACTAAAGCATCAAGTCATCCACTAGGGCGGTAATCCGCACTCCAGGGAGTATTGATGTTTGTATTACAAGAAATGGTTAACCAACTATCATGTAAGTTGGTAACCTTGTATAAAACTGTGTATATGAAAAACTAACTTACTTTGAAACCAGGGGATACAAGGTAAGAGAGCTTAGAGATGGAAGAGATGGGGATGGAGATGGAAGGGATGATGGCTTACAAGTGAGAGAGAGAGAGAGAGAGAGAGAGAGAGAGAGAGAGAGAGAGAGAGAGAGAGAGAGAGAAGAGAGAGAGAGAGAAGAGAGAAATCTGGAAAATTTCGAGGTCCCCTTCTCTTGTGTCGAGAGGGTTTATTTATAGCGGGTGCTACGGTGCTGAACAAGTGTAAAGTGAATAGTGCGAGTGAACAATGTATGAACAGTGTATCTTTATCATGCTATAATGTATAGCCTTTGCGCCCCTTGTAATAGTGTCTGTGTGTGATGTCTTTGATTTTAATCTATGTCTAGATTGATCTCGTAACAGTCGTCTTCATTAGTGTTTCCACTATGATGTGACTGGGAGGATTCGTCTTGATTGTTTTGAGATTTGGAAGATCCACATTATGATTCTTCCGCTTCTGAGAGCATTGTCCTGAGGATGTTGCAGTATTCTTCTCTGTTTTGGACTACAACAAGTGCTGCACTTGCCATAGATTTTTCTTGTAAGAACGATGTATTTGATGGGACTGTGATTATTTGGGTTTTCTGGCTGTTTAGCCATGTTTTAACCGCAGCTTCGGATCCTTGTTCAAGTCTATTGAATCCATCCCACCATTTTGTTTTGTATTTACGGACAAGTACTGGTACACCAGGTTTTGTGGATATATTGTATTCAAATCTCCATACTGTTACCCAAGAGATTTTGAATATTATAAAGAAATGCATAAGGCATGGGAACCTTATATCATGTGGTGTTGGTACGAAGTATTCATTAAAAACCTTGTATCCTTGTTTGACTGTGGGGTGTAGTATTATGTCCAAAGGACCAAAGAGATCCCACCAAAAGTCAAACCGGTTTGGTAGGCTTTGTCTTGGGAAGTTGTCTTTAAAGAATAACAACCAAGTGTGTTGGAAATTTGTATTTTGTCTAAAGAAAACGTTCCACCAAGCTTGTTGGTAGTCCCAGTATATATATGAAGAGGAGTATGGTAAGTTTTGGGTAAGTCTCTTGGGCAATGTCTGGGGGAGTAGCGCTGCTATAATAAAGCTTCTAAGGTTGTTTCCAATTGAGTCTATTAATCTTAGCGACTGATTCATTATCTTAGGAGTTTTTTCTTTTGTTCTATAGCTTTGGCAAACTCCGGGCTAAGGTTTTCTGGGAATTTAAAGGCTTTGAAAATAGGCCTTTTGAGAGTGTCGACTTGTGGTGTAATGAGTTGAGTGGGATTGTGGATGGTGGATTCTATCCTATTCAATTGTTTTCCTATGATCGCCAAATGTTGATTAGTAATATATATATATATATATATATATATATTTAATTTGGCCAATTTAGTTTTAAGTATTTTGACGATTTGCCAATGTAACACATTCGGTCAATTTTCATTAGAAATCGCATCCGATGTGAAAGGGCCAACAATGGATAATTTTTGTAAATTTAAAGAAATTCGGATTTTTTTCTTTTTTCCTTTTTTTCTTCCATTTTCTTTTTTCTTGTGTCCTTGCTAGTCACCAGCCATAGGCAAGGGCAAGTGCCGGCGAGAGCCCCCTTGCTAGATTTGTCAAGGGTGAGGCCCACTGAGGCCACCTTGGCCTAGCGAGGGTTCTCGTTGGCCTCACCTAGGCAAGATCAAGGGTTGACAAGGGCCACCCTCACCTACACGACACCTAACGAGGCCACCCTTACTTGTGGCTGGTGAGATCAACCCTTGTTGGTCATCGCCTATGGCCAATGGCCATCAATCAGCCATTAGCAAAAAGAAAAAAGAAAAACAAAGAAATATATATATATATATATATATAGAAAAATTATAAAAAATTATCCATGTCAATATCAACTATGTCACATAAGACAATCGACTATCATAAAAAAGTTTAGGACTCAATTAGCCAAATTGAAAGATTGGATTAAAGTGACACAAGTATAATAGGTTTGGAATTGAAATTTATATATCCACACCCCCATTATTAACAAAGGAAGCTTTTGATTTGGGTATCCATCCCCATATTTAGAAAAATTCGTTGGTTTTCCTATGCTTTATTAGTTTTTTGAAAAATATTATTATAATCAAACTCTTATCACCCGGCAAAAAAATAATAAAAATAAATGATTAGAGAAATGCATTCCACTAATCCTTTAATTCAAAATATAATCACAATCCATTATTTTTTGCTTCACTTATCCAATATTCGCACCACTTATCCACAACATGAGAGCTATCCGAAATTTCCGGCAAGCACACATTGCTGCCAGCCAACTTTATATTATCTTTTTATAAACTTTAATTACAGTGTGAAAAAGTTTCGTGATTTGTGGGTTGCTCAACTCGATTATTCGTATTCACAGCCACATCTTTTCAGACGTCTATGCTGATTGCAAGTTAAAAGAGCATGACAGCAACCACCCACGCGCGTTGCATGGCTCGAGGTCTAGTACTAATAATAAAGGAAACTTTTTGAGTTTAATGGTCACGTCCATATTTAAAAAAATAACGATAATTTTTCTAATTTTCCTATCCCTTATTCTCAAACTCTTATCATTCGTGAAAAATATCGAAGCAGTTAGAGAAATCAATGCCACTAAATCATAACACGATGACCACTCACAATCCTTTATTTCAATTATCCACTAATTAATGCCATTTCTATCCAAAGACGATGCTATTTCAGGCGAGGACATTTTGTCACCAACTTCTTATTTCATGATATCCTAACTTGAAATTTAAATTCAGTTTATTGTGTGAAAAGCTTTCATGATTTCATAGTGCTTAATTTGATTATTTAATTCACATACATAGTTGTTCGGATATCGATATTTATTGCACGCCTTAAAGAGCATGAAAGCAACCACGAATGTGCATAGCGTGTGCTCGAAATATAGTATATATGTAAGTCCAGAATACTATTTTTTCACTTTTTTTTTTCTTTGCAAAGCTAACCTCGATAAAATATTTAAAAAAATTGACAATTAAATTCCATCAAACGACCCAAGCACCCCCTTGCATCACTCCAATAGTGTCATCATCCTTTTTATCCAATAAAAATAACTAAATACTTTTTTTTTCCTTTTTGAGCTAACTTTCACTCTAGTAATTTTCTTTTTCTTACGGATTTATTTAACTTTGCACGTGTTTAGCGCATGCACAACACTATTAAATATAGATATGTCCCAAATGCAAACCATCCCCTTTCAGAAACCAACTCCGACAACGAGGCTGACCGAGGCTGACCGAGGTTGACCGAGGTTGACCAGGATTAGAGATAAAGATGTGGCCGACTAAGATAGGAGATCATCCCTTTTTGTTTTTTTTTTTTTTTTTTTTTGGGGTGGGGCTGCAATTTTTAATTAGGTAGGGAAATTGAATTGAATAGGAGGAGTAGGATCAAGATAAGGATCAAACGCGTAGATCTAGTTGGATTAGGATTATCTCTCCAATCTAATCTAATCTCCCACTCTCGCAGGACAAGGACTCATGGGAGTTATCTCCGGGACTCTTATCTCTTAAAGGCCATCTAATCTACCTTAGGATCTTTATCTCACACGGCCATCCATCTAAAAGGGGAATATAGTTCACGACCACTCATTCACATGGAAAGAACTTTGAAGTTTGGGTTCAAAAAGAAGAGAGGAGTTCGGTCAACTTGGAGTAAAAGACGAGATGAGGAAGCGGTGAAGTTAAAGAAAAGAGAAATAAATAGAAGGGATCACTCGTCAATCTCTCTTCACAGGGATTAATCTCACAATTACTCTTGTTTCTTGAAGAGTTTGATAGAGGTGAGGCCTTAAAGGGACAAGCCCGCCGTCTGGAGAGCAGCCGTTTCTCTCCTCGCGGCCACGCCTCCAAGGCCTTGGTGTCCTTGCTGTTTCGTTTCCTTTGAAGGTAAAAAAAGAATTTATCCTTATACCCAGAGATCGAATCCCATCTAGTCTCGAGTGCATGCCCATCGATTTGTTTCCATGATTTAATTGCAACCCTAGGGCCAAAAGCATGTATGGGTTGAGATTTACGAATAGGAATTGATGATTTGATGTCCATCTCTAGATTCCTCAAGTTACTAGGACTTAGAGACTGCCATGTTTTGATTCTCCTCTTGCGTTGGTTGAATTATATTGATGATCTCTTTACACGTTAGCGTTGAAACGGATTGGACTGATGATTCCCCCTGCATGCTTTTCATGTCCGGTTCCTCTAGGTGTCCTTAGTCAGGGCCCCTTTGTCGACTTCCATTGAATTTGTTGTTATCTGACGTGTTCCTTAGTGTTATATTGCCCTTGCTTTGATTTCTATACGTGTCGATTAGGATTTGCTTGGTTTGGAAGAATTTTGATATTCTGTTTTGCAGAGATTCATGGAAAATAGGCCGAAGTCTTTGTCATTGATCCTTGCTTGCGCTCATGTCAAAAAGATCAAACCTTTACCGCTTTTCATGCATTCACATAGGCTATAGTTTGCTAATTCATACAGGTTAATAAGAAAAACAATAAAAGATTGCATCATTTATTGTTTAATTAAGCATGTAGTGTATAGAATATCTTAAAGGCACGATAGTTAATTTTGTATCTTAGATTATGAGGTCATTTATTGATAGTGTTAATTTAGATTGATTAGTTAATTTCAGCCGCCTAGGGTTAGTACATTTAGAGAGACTTCTGGGCTTTATTTCGGTTTTGTAAGAGTGAATTCATAAACAACATTCTTTTAAGATGAGCGCACGAATACTTTTGACTTATAGTTCATGGGGAGTCGTGTCTCAAGACTTAATGATGAGGCCTTGTTTAATTATTACCCGAAACAACTCGGGTTTTTTTTTTTTTTTTTTTAATCTTCCTCATTATATATTTACTTTAGTTGTTTGATCTTTATTAGTGCTTGATTTAATTTTTAATTGCTTGAGCACTCATGCATATCTATTTTACATGTCTAGAGGACTTAGCAGTGGAATTCAACAGATGACATGCGAGTCATTTTCATAAAAGAAAAAAGATATTGAAAAAATGTTTAGATTTATCTAGCAAAATCAAATCCTTGAATTCCCGAATCTCCAGTTTGCAAGGGTAAGATGCCCACGTTTTAATCTGGTTCTTAACCGGCCCTACGTTGATGCTTCAGGTTGGATTTGGTTGGGTTTGGTTTCCATATTACTTCATGATGGTTTTAATTGGTGATGGGCTTAAGGCCCGTCCGCCCATGCTGGGCCCAAAAGGCCCGGCCCAGGGGAATAGGGCCCGTGGATGGGGGAAGATATAAAAGGGAGGAGAGAGAGAGGAGACACCAGTTGGAACATAACGTACGTACGCTTCCCTTCTCCCGCGCACTCTCTCTTCCAAGAGGAAACAGTAAGCAAACGGCACGTTTCTTCTTCCCTTCAAGGCGTCATCGGATCGAACAGGGCCGGTTTCTCTTCCTTTATTGGCGTCGGTGTTTAATCTGTGGCTAACAAGGTACGCTCGAATCCGTGGTGTGCTTTACGATTGGTGATACGTATATTTCCTAGGCTTCATCTTCCGCATTGATTTAGGGGTTCGATTTAGTGTCGAATCCAGTTTTTGGGGATCCGTTATTTCCAACATTGGTATTAGAGCCCTAGTTCACGTTTTCCCGATCAATTTGATGTTTTCTCATTGATTTTTCGCGAAAAATTTTCGGCCATACGGATCGGGGCGAGAAATCTCGACACCCAAGCGTTGTTCGGCCATTTTTTTGAGTTTTCCTAAGTCGAAATCGTTTACTCAACACATGGGGAGAAAAGCGACGTCGAGACGATTCTAGTGACATGTCGCACGCCGCCATATGACGTAGCACGCGCCCACACGTGCGGCGGGGAAGCCGGCTGCGCGTGGGCGCGATGCGCCCGAAGCTCTGGCTATGGCCAGCGCATGCGCCACACGCGCCGGTGACGAACCGGCACGTGCGCATCGGCGGCCGTCGAAATGGCACACGCCGGTCAGCGAACCGATGCGTGATGACGTCACCCGCTGACATCATCGTGACGTCACCCCACGGTCGATAACCGTCGGGATGACGTTATTGATGACGTCAGCGCCGACGATGGTTGGCCGGCCGGCGACCCGACCCGACCCGATCAGCCCGGCGCATGCCGTGCACGTGCGGCTGACGTCTGCGTGACGTCAACACGCTCACGCGCGAGGCATGTGTCGGCTGACGTCTGCGTGACGTCAGCCAGGGCACGCTCGCGGCACATGCGGTCGGTTCGTCCGACCGGCATGGCAGTCCAACTGGCCCGACCGGTCCGTCTGGTCCAACCGGTCCTCCAACCCGCGCGCCCGTTGACCCGACCCGTTGACCGTTGACCGACCGTTGACCGTTGACCGACCGTTGACCCGTTGACGGACGACCGTTGACTGTTGACTTTGACCGTTGACCGTTGACAAAAAAAAAAAGAAATTTGTTTCTTTTTCAGTCATGCCTATGTGGGTTATAAGTAATGCATTTTTAATTCTGCATTTGTTGCAAGAATTTTGGAAAATTATGTATTTTCCTTTATATTTATTATGGATTATAAGTGATCCATTTTTAGTGCTGCATTTGTTGCAGGAACTATGATGCGTTATGCAAGGATACCGCAATCCGAGAACGGACGAGGGAAATGCAAGACTTAAAAGGCTGATGTCGAATTAGCTAATTATCGGTGGCATGATGGTGATTTAGTATCACATGTGGTCGGGTCAATCGAGATGATATAGGAAATCATCTGGAATGGTTATCTTATGCCGGATTTTGAGAAGGTGCCGGCTTTGATGAACACTCTTCCACCTGAATGGCATGCAGTGTTGGATCGGCTATGGGAGGTCAACGTGGTCCCGAGTTATAGGAGGCTGGTGGAAGCTTTTGTAAGAGAGCACTATAGGATTGAGTTGGCCAAAACTTCAACCCTTAGATTGAGCGCTACATGGCGCCGAGTGAATGCGCCTTGGAGGCGACATGAAAGCTCTCCAAAAGTTTTTCCATGGTTGGCAAATGTGCCTTCAAATTTCTCAGATATTATGGCTGATAGATTAGAAGGGGCATTCCCTATTTATTTCTTTGATTAATTATGTAATGTTTACTACCTGATTGTTGTTGATGTAGCAACCGATATGTTAGTTGTATCATGTGAAAGCATTGTTATTTTATTGGATGTTAAGATTTTATTTGCTTTCTGCTATTGCTGGTTGCTGTGGGTAATTAGCTGTGGGTAGTAATAGAAGTTTTTGTAACTTCATAGAATTTATTTGCATAAGACAATTATATTAATAATAATTTTGAGTTAGGATTTTTGGATGATGATTGGAAACATAGTGGCCTTTTGATTCTAAAGCCTTACTTGAAATTATTCATTAATATGATGGGTCTATGCAAATATGGATGCATAAATGATAGGCATTAATTATTCGTGCATATATGTCTGATGTGTTCAGATCGATAGTTTCAACAACTAAGAACGTGATTGCTGATATGAACGGTAACAATTGTGAAATATTGAATAAGAAGATTCAATATGTGATGGAAAAACAAAAAGCACTAGAAGCTCTTGACCATGTTATGGAAGATCTTAAGGATGCCATGTGCCACCTTGAGCTAGTAGAGGACCGCCTAACGGTATTTGAGCCGAAAATAGATATTTGCTATGCTGGTTCTAGCTCAGAAAGGGCTTTGTGCTCTAAGCGCAAGCGTATTGATTCGTTCAATATGTGGGAATGCAAGAGATCAAGTCCTTATTACAAGAAATCAAGAGTTAACCAACACAAGAAAGGAAAACGTCATCAAGAGAAGAAAATGTCAAGGGTGAGGTGTTACAATTGTAACAAGAAAGATCACTATACTCGTGAATCGTAGTGAGCCGAAAAGGTCAACACCTCTTGTACATTTAAGAACTTTACTTATGTGTCAAGTTCTGAAATATTAGCTGAATCCAATCCTATGTGAACTGTAGATTCATGAGCGAAAGATCATGTAGCGAAGGATAGAGGATCATTCGTGGAATTCTGACGAGTACCAACTGGAACTAAGTGGATCTATGTGGGATATGACTCCAGAGCTGAAGTTAATGGGATTGGCACCTGCCAATTGAACATGCATGGTGGACGCATCTTGATGTTCTATATGCTTTGGAGATTCGTCGAAATTTAGTATTTGTCTTAGTGTTGGTTAAGCTTGGTTTTTGTATGAACTTCCATAATAAAGGTGTAGATTTGTGTTTAGATACAAACTACTATGATTGTGGTCACTTACTGAATGGTTTTATTGTACTAAATGTTGACTGTGATGATGTCAATATGTTATTCCCTTGATTCACGTCTTCTACCTTATAAAAAAAAATGATAATGATGTGAATATGGTGGCATGTTAGACTTGGTCATATGGGCCAACAACATATGAATAGACTAGCCAAAGAGGGCTTGTTGGGCAACATTGAAAAAATCAATTTGCCTATATGTTAGCATTGCCTAGTAAGGAAAATGACAAGGAAACCATTTGGAAAAGGTAAAAGAGCTGAATTTCCTCTGCATTTAATCCATTTGGACGTCTGTGGTTCAATGAATGTGAGAGGAAGGCAATGGGCTGTTTATTTCATCACTTTTTAATAGATAATTATATTCGAGTCGGATATGTATATTTGATTTCTCATAAATCTAAAGCATAAGTTATTTCAGAAGGTTTATGAACCTAGCAGAAAATCAATTATACAAGAAAATAAAGGTATTTAGATCCGATCGAGGTTGAGAATATTTATTTGATAAGTTCAGAAAATTATGTGATGAAAAAGGAATAGAAAGATAGTTGTCTATTCCATATACTCCTCAACAAAATAGTGTTGCAGAGAGAATAAACAGAACCCTACTGGAATGGTTAGGTCCAAGATGGCGCATGCTAACTTACCTATTACTTTTTGGAGTGATGCGTTGTTAACTGCTGCCAATATACTTAACCGGATGCCTTTTAAATCAATTATTTCCACTTCATATGAGTTATGGACAGTTAGAAAACCGGAATTAAGTTTTCTTAAGCCATGGGGTTGTGCTGCCTATATTCATGAGTCCTCTCACAAGTCTAGGAAATTGGGTCCCAAAGAAAATAAGAGTATTTTCATGAGATACTGCGAACACTCAAAATGGTATGTGTTCATAGGTGAGCAGGAAAGTGGGAGTATAACTGAATTTGAATCACGGGATGTCACATCCTTAGTGGATGAATTTCCTAAGAGGGGCGAAATAAGGGAAAATTACTCTCTATTTGAAACCTTGGATCAAGATAATGATGTCAGTGGAGTTCGTCCAAGTGTGAGTAATATGAGATGTGATGAATTGAATTCAACTCATTCTCAATTGCAACCACCTGATGTGACGACATCATCATTACCTAATCTAAGTGGGAGCATGATGGGGAATGATGTGCTAAGTGTATAATCTCTCATACGGTGAACAAGTCGCAAAAGTATTCCCCGTCGATGTTTTGACATTGAAAGGGAAACTTTTATGGTTGCTCCACAAGATGAGGATGAGCCAAGAAATATTAATGATGTTATAAATTGCCCTAATAAGGAAAAATTGATTCATGCAATGAAAGAGGAAATTGAGTCAATGAAATCAAACCAAGTCTGGAAACTGGTTGATCTTCCAAAAGGACACAGAGCTATTGGGAACAAGTGGGTTCTCAAAATAAAGCGAAAGGCTAATGGCTCGATAGAAAGGCATAAGGCTCGCCTTGTGGCGAAGGGGTATAATCAACAGGAAGAAATTGATTATGAATATACATTTTCTCCTGTAGTGAGATTTACCTTGATTCTCATTATTCTGGTAATAATGACTAGTATGGATCTTGAGTTACATCAGATGGATGTAAAGACTGCTTTCCTCAATGGAGAATTAGAGGAAGAAATATATATGGAACAATCTGCTGGTTTCATAGTGAAAGGCCAAGAAGAAAATATATGTTGACTTTGGAGGTCGATATATGGCCTTAAGCAGTCATCAAGACAATGGTATATACGTTTCATAATGCCATAATGGCATATGACTTTACAATGATAGACGGGGATCATTATGTATATATCAAAGGATCCAATGATCAATTTGTGATCATATCATTATATGTTGATGATATATTAATTGCCGGAAGCAATGTGGAGTTTGTTAATACTGTGAAGAATTGGTTATCTTCCAACTTTGAGATGAAAGACATGGGTAATGTTGCATACATTCTTGTAGTTAAGATTTCAAGATTGTAAACTTATAGACACTCCTATTGCAAAAGGTGAAGGATTGAGTCATAGACTGTGTCCAAGGACTCCACAAGAGAATAAACAAATGAAACATGTTCATTATGCTAGTGCTGTTGGAAGCTTGAAGTACGCTATGATGTGTACAAGACCTGGCTTATGTTTTGTAGTTGGAATGGTGAGTAGATACCAATCCAATCCAGGTCAAGCACGTTTGAAAGCCGTTAAGAGAATACTAAGGTATCTAAAGGGGACTGCTGATCATACGTTGAGTTATTAAGGAAAGGATCTGCAACTCAAAAAGGCTATTGTGATACTGATTGTGGAGGAGATTTAGATGAAAGAAAATCTACCTCTGGCTTTGTTTTCTTACCAAATAATGGCACAATATGTTGGAGCAGTAAGAAACAAAAGTATATAGCCTTGTCCACAATGTAAGTTGAGTTCGTGGCATTATCAGCAGCAGTGTAAGAAAGTGTTTGGCTTAAGAGATTTTTTGGATCATTTAGGTGTTATTGGAAGTGCTGCAGATTAATTGATGGTTAACTGTGATAGCCAAGCAGCAAAAGCGTATACCAAAGATCCAAAATATCATGGCAAGACCAAACATATAGATACCAAGTATAATCTTGTCAATAATATGGTTGCACAAAAAGATGTGAACTTAAAGTACATACTACGCATAGAATGGTAGCAGTTCCTATGACAAAGCCAATACCTAAAGATGTGTTTTGTGGCCATATGAAATCTCTAGGATTGCGTAGGGGCTAATGTACTGAATATTGTAATTTCCTTAAGTGTTCACATTTGATGAATTTGTGTTTTCATCATTAATGCCTATGAATCTTTGTTTGATCTTTATGCATCTTAATGCTTAATGCATTACTTTAAGTTGAGAAGTATGTCGGACAGATATAAGATTAGTCCACTCACACGAGTAATCGCCTCTGTTTACTGTTTGATAAATAGAGATGAGACTGATTTTAAGCTTATTATCTAGGTGATAATCGAGAGCTCAAGCTTAAAATACGTAAGTCGTCTTAACTGAGTGTTAAGATGAGGACATAATACTTACTATGTCCGAAAGTAAAATACCCCACATATTTTACTTTATCTGTCTATGATGCCAGATGTGAGTTCTGATGAATTTTGTGAATGAGTAAATACGTGAACTCAAGTTAGACATTAGGTATGTCTGAACTATCATTTGTACGGTATTGAAAAGTGTAGATATACGCTCCATGGGAAAGGAGTTAATACCATAATACGTATTTCATATTACGTATGCATGAGACGACCAATAAGAGTGGCAAAAATTTTGATCTCAACTTTTATGACGTGTGAGACTCTTGAGGAAAAGAGTTCATCAATTTTTAGTCCCTTCAGAACTCTTACTTATTCTCAAGATTTCTATTTAGTGTTTGCTATCTTAGGGTGTTGCCAATGGTCATGAGATGATTCGATCTAATTGGGCATTTCTAGAAAAGCAAACTGGACTAAAATTGAGAGTTTGAAGGAAAGAGGAAGATCGATTTTAGAGAATCACATTGTGGTTTTGTATTTACTGATCGACCAATTATGACTGTCTTTGTGATAATTATAATTGTGAATACAATATATATATCACTGTTTAAAAGAGATCAAGGGAGATATAAATGTGATCGATTAATCTAGGGCACTGCATACTAAATCTACTCGGAGTGTGACGCCCATTATGAGCTACTATATATTCCTAACAGATGTATAACAACGAGCTCTCAAAGTATGCTGGTCGCATGGATTATTCACCAGTATGAATGTTGAAGAAAGGTAAAGAGAATCCTGTTCAGTCCACCATGTGCGAGTGAAAGATGATGGTTTTAATTGGTGATGGGCTTAAGACTCGTCCGCCCATGCTGAGCCCAAAAGGCCCAGCCCACGGGAATAGGGCCCGTGGATGAGGGATGATATAAAAGGGAGGAGAGAGAGAGGAGACACTAGTTGGAACATAACGTATATACGCTTCCCTTCTCCTGCGCACTCTCTCTTCCAAGAGGAAACAGTAAGCAAACGGCACGTTTCTTCTTCCCTTCAAGGCGTCATCGGATCGAACAGGGCTGGTTTCTCTTCCTCTATTGGCGTCGGTGTTTAATCTATGGCTAACAAGGTACGCTCGAATTCGTGGTGTGCTTTACGATCGGTGATACATATATTTCCTAGGCTTCGTCTTCCGCATTGATTTAGGGGTTCGATTTAGTGTCGAATCCGGTTTTCGGGGATCCGTTATTCACAACACTTCACCTAACCGAGAAACATAATAGATGTATGTTTGTTATGACCGGAGATGAGATTCAAATTGAAAAATCCAAATCGGGGTTTCATGGATGGTGTGCCTCAGAGATCGCTAATCTGTAGAAATCATGTGACATCCTGAAATTCGACCCCGTTTCGATAAAGTGAAATGGGCATTTCGTTGACGTGCCTATGACCCTTTTTCTCTGAGCTAATCACTCACGAGTTAACTAACCTATTGGGTGAAGCCGTTAAGGGATGTATCAGTTGTAAAATCCCTAAAAGCTACCTAATTGGTTGGATTAAGCTAAAATCATGTTCGATCGATTTTTAACCACGAAATTGAATTCAATTTCGGGAATCAAATTTTAAGCACGTCATAATTCTTATTTTTAGGATCCTGTCTCATCGCTCGTCAATTTATTGACGAGTCCGAAATTTCAATAAAGAAATTATCGGAAGAAAATTGAAGCCCAAAAGAAAATTGAAAGGAAAAGGAAAAAGAGAAAAGGAAAATTGAATTAATTAATTATGTACTTCCTTTTTCTTTCTTTTCTCTCCTCTCCCCTTTCCCCCTTCGTGCGAATCCACCCCCCAACCGACTCTCTCTCTCTCTCTCTCTTCTTTGACTAGTCAATGCATATCCTCTCCTCTCTCTTCCCTCTCTTCTCTCTCTTCTTCTTTCCCCCCCCCCCACGCGACCGCTTTCTTCCTCTTTCTTCTCTCCTGTTCGTGCGAACAAAAACCAGGAGTTGAAGAACGAAAGCTGCAGCTCGCCGTCGCTGCTCCGTCGCCGCCCGTTCCGCCGCCGCACCGACCGCACGCCCGCCGCTCGCCGTCGTCCCGCCACCCACGCACGCCCGCGTCCGTCGCCCTGTCCGCAGACCCTCCCCGCGCAACCCGGGCCCGCCGTTCCGCCCCGTCCGGCCACCTCCGGCCACCGCCCAACCCCGCCGGACCTCCCCCATGTCCCCCTCACCCTCCGCCGGCCTCCCCTCGCCGCCCTAGCCGCCGGAGTAGCCACAGCCAGCCCCGTCCAGCAAGCAGCCGAGTGGGTTTCAGCGACTTCGGGCCCGCTTTTTTGGGCCGTTTCCGGGCCCCGGATCCGTGAGTCGCTTTGGGAACAATCATTCCTCGCGTTGCTGCCGTCGGATTGATCCGATTTGCGCACAATTTGGTGAGTAATCTCACTAATCCAAGATTAGTTGGCTAATTATGCTTAAGGTTGGTTTAGTTTTAATTAATTATGTTTAGGTTGTTAGATTAGAATAAATTAGCAATTATTAGTCAATTGTGATGCGATTTAGATAAATTGATTGCGCAATTAACAAGTAGACGTGGTCTACTATTTATTGGGAGTATCTCGGGAATTTTCTGACCCCTAATCGGGCCTCAATTTGGCGATTCGGGCCTAAGTGGGATTTTTGGCATTTAAATATTAATTTTCGGAATTAAATTAAATAATTATTTATTTTCCAAAAATTCAAGGGAGATGGTCCGGAAACGGAATATTATGTGGATGTTTGTGGTGAAGTCCGTTTATTTAATCGGGCTTTATTTTGAGCTAAATGGAATTTTTAATATTAATTATTTAATTTTCGAAATTTATTTAATTATTTATTTATTTTCCTAAAATTCAACTGAGATGGCCTGGAACCGGAAAATTATGCTGATGACCTGAAGTCCGTTTGTTTAATTGAGTTTTAGTTTGTGCTAAATTGAATTTTTAATATTTATTAATTAATTTTCGAAATTAATTAATTATTTATTTATTTTTCGGAAATTAAGATTTTGATGGCCAACAACCAAAATCTCATGTTGATCGTCGTGGCGCAGCAGTTCGTTTATTTATTTGAGCTCTACGTTGTATGGAATTGAATAAATGGTGATATTTTAGGGATTTACCGTAAATTGATTTGGAATTGATTGAGATTGAATAATTGATTGGTAGATGGCCAAGTATATTTGTTTAGCATTTATAATGCTTTGATTGAGTTGTAAAGTGGATGGAGTTATGAGAGAATTGGAAATACTCTGGGATTGAACCAATCAAACATAGTGTATGGACCTACGTGATTCGGTGATTGGGACATCACTGGCGAAAACAGCGCCTCAAAGAACGCACGTATCGGTCTAGTACATACATTATTGTGGACCTACGTGGTTCGGTGATTGATATATCACTGGCGAAAACGGCGCCTTAAAGAACGCACGTATCGGTCTAGTACTCATATTGTTATAGGCATGTATGGTTCGGTGATTAAGGACATCACTGGCGAAAACGGCGCCTTAAAGAACGCATACACTTGTCTATTAAGTACATTGTTGTAGGCATGTGTGGTTCGGTAATTTGGGATATCACTGGCGAAAACGATGCCTTAAAAAACGCACACAATTGTCTAATGAGTACATGGTTATAGGCATGCCTGGTTCGGTGACTAAGGGTGTCATTGGCAAAAACGACGCCTTAAAGAACACACGCAATTGTCTAGTGGATAAGTCACATTGGTGAGCTTGGCGCCTGAGAGTATTGACCTAGAATGGTCCGTCTAACATGTAATCGACTAGATCGATTGATCATCACTTTGATTTGATGTTGTGAATTGATTGACTGAATGGAAATGACCGTGAGTGGTCTTGTTGGCATATAATCGACTATGTCGATTTGTTCAATGCTTCTATTGGTGATATGACTGTTTGGGTGCCTATTATGAATTGTACTGACTTGCAGGTAGGATCTGAGGCCAAGGTAAGTCCTTTGTCCTGTGCATGTTTAGGCAGCCTATAGTATAATGGTTTACTAATCGGGCTTAGTGGGGTAGAACTTGCTGAGACGTAGTCTCATCCCAGTTTGGGGAAATCATTTCAGGACCCCACTAAGGAGCTGAGGAGGAAGAGTCGGAGAAGGATTTTTGAGAGAAGAAGATAATCCTGAGAGGGGCCTTGAGTACGGCCCAGATGAACTGAGATTCTATCTTCTTTGATATCTCCATTTTGATGTGAATAGAGTTTAGAATAAAAAGTTGTGAAGTGTTCTGGTTTGTGTTTTGTATAAAAGTTTGGTTATAAATTTCAACATGAAAAATATGGCCCTGCTTTCTATCCCATCGTTTTATTGTCTGGGGATTTTAATTGCTTCCGCATGTGCTTAATAAATGAAAGAGTCGGCGATACATTGTCCTGGGATATCGCATTATAAAATCGACCAAAAGATAAGGATGTATGCGTGCTTGAGGATCGGGGCGTGACAAATCATTAGGCCTGGATGAGGATAGAACCAGCCGAACTTAAGAAATATCATTACTGATGCTTGCTGCATCTTTTCTACAAAAGAAAAGGAAAAGACTCTAGAAACACTTTCAAGAGTCAACTTCCTGGTCGGCCAGACTATTCAAACACCACATTGCACTATTTTGGGGAGAACTTAAAATCATTCAAACAGATCATTTCTGCGGACAATCCTGCTGGTATTCAACAAAATACGGATCACCCAGTTCTAGTGAAAACTGAACCTATCAAACATCCAAGAGCTCTCCACAGCAAGAAGACATAAGTAACAAGAAAAAAAGGAGAGGGTACGGGACTTATCAATGTAGCAAACCGATCGAAACTGGAAAACACCACAAAAGAAACCACTCTCACCCACTATAGTAAACTTGAACTGGAACTCAGAACAGTCCATACTGAATTGAAGCTCCTAAGAATTTACGACTGCAATTTGCAGGTCTCTGAAGGCCTTCCCTCTAATCTACTTTGGATGTAGGAAGCCTTGCCATATCAACGCTTTGCTCCTGCAATGCAGAAAAACAGCTTTATTAGGTCCCAACATGAAGGGGTTAACCACAAAGACACTCAGAGCAAGCCAGAAAGAAAAGGCATGATGTCTCCATCAGCTGTCAGGTATTACCCTTGGAGCAAGCCAGAAAGAAATGATAGAACAATCATACTAATCTAGATGCCTTAGCCTCGCACAACCCAGATTTAATTCGGTCTTAACTATAATACTTGCAATAACCAATAACATGTACTGGGTTATTCATAAACTCGTGGAACAAGAAAGACCACCAAAATCAATCACAGATAATAATCATGAGGATAGAACAAACATCCAATCGATACAAATGATAGCACAATTCTGTCAAAGATGCTCTTGATTCCTACGATTAACCAATACCACGCACTGGGTCATGCATAATCTTGTGGAACAAGAAATCATTACAACGGAACAGAAATCAAAAGGAGCAATACACATTAAATGCGAAATAAGAAAAGAAACAGAAGAGCAAGAGAAACCCCCAAAAACCAAGATCCAAAACCAACTTAGAAGACACCCGATTGCTGTGCAGCGAGATATAATTCCAACAGAACCTTAAAACGAGACTCCACCAGAAACAAAAGCAAGGCGACCTGCCAATACATACTCGAGCGAGGACCCAAGTGTCGTTCAATAGAATATGGAGATATATAAAGTAAAGGCTTCCTTGCATCTTGTTTTACACGGAATCCATTTAGTCCTGAAATGAGGAGCAGTTTGTCTTCTTTCAGTTGTATGCATATAAACTCCACCGCGTCGAGTCTTTGGCCGCCATGTCAAGTAGACATGAGTAGATCAATTGGTGAAAAGGCAAAGACTTGAGCTCAAAAATAGACTCGATCGAACGGGAAATTGAAGTGAAGAAAAATAAAAAGATGAAACTAATTAATGGCACGAAGAATTGCAACTAGCAGTTTACACTACAAATTGAAGATAGGAAAATTAACCGATATAGAATAAGGACCCTTAATGGTGAGATCGGTGCTGTAACCTTAGGAGTAGATTGAAAGTTAAAGATCATTATTTAAACAACAAAAATTCGGGATTGAATTGAGGGTTGGATCTAAAGTTCGAATTTTTTTCTTAGGTAATTAGCCATTCGTAGTGTGAAGTGGTCTCAGTGAATAAATATAATGACAATGCCCTCCTTTAAGGACAAAAAGAAATGTAAAGTATAAAATTTTTGGGAAAGCTCATAAACATTGGGAATGCAATTGTACCTTAGTAAGCGTGATTTTGGATCTTAACCAGTCGTCTCTTCACTTAAGAGACATATCTTCTTATTTTCCCAAGAACTGAAAAATACCCTCTCTCCATTTCTCTACTACGCCCCAACATATTTTTTGTGAGTCCGTGCTGTTCCAACATCTTTGATCTCAAATGCGCTTGCAAATCGTGCGCATAGTCCTTACTTATCTTCCATTCTGGCACACTGTAGAAAAGTTCGTGCCCAGACAGATTCTCCAGAGGTGTGGCAAGGACATATAGTTCCGATAGGTTCTTCAAGGTTGAGATATCAAGTGTGGTAAGTGATGGGCAATCTATGATGTGAAGCTTTGAGACACTCGAGGGAATCTGCGGAATGCATTCCAGAGCTTGGCAACCATGAAGATGAAGAGATCTCAAGTGAGGAAGCATACCTAGCTCAGGAGATAGGTTGGTCATGTGTGGGAGTGTCAGGGTCAAGACTTCCAATTTGGATAACCTACCAATCCACGAAGGCATGGGATCTTGCAGTTGCACCAACTCAGATGGGCCAGAGACATCACCCACTCCCATGCACAATAATAGTTGTTTTAGATTGATCAAGCTCGAAAGATCTGGCATTGTTATCAAAGATGGAGACGAGATCGCCAAAGAAGTCAAGCTTATGGGAAGTTTAGGCAAGTCAGAGATGCCCCCCAACCCATAGCACCACGAAAGTTTTAATTCTTTCAGATTCTCTAGACTTCTCATAGAGTCAGGGAACTTTGTGATTCCTGTTTCCAATAGATCCAACTTAATTAATGATCGTAATTCCTTAATGGAGTGTGGAAGTCTGCCCATATTCGAGCACCAATTCAAAGATAAGCTTTCAAGATTTATAAGTGCTCCAATGGAGTCAGGTAGTTGAATAATTGGTGTTGCATCCATTGAAAGCTTCTTTAGGTTCTTCATAACCCACCAATGCGGAATTTCTCGTATAGAAGTTCCATCAAGGAGAAGTTCTACGAGGGCTGGCAATCCGCCCAACTCTTGTGGTAGATAGCGGAGATCACTACAGAAGTTCAAGTTCAAGAAAACTAAGAACTTCAGTTGACCGATTGATGAGTGGATTTCAGCTAATCTTTCACATTTTTCAAGAATCAATCTCTCCAACTTTAAAAATTCAGAGAAATCAGGAGTCCTAAACAATAGCTCACACTCCGAAAGGTTAAGAACTTTTAATTTCTCTGCTCTCTGTAACACCAATAAGACAATTGTCAGTAAATTTAATTACTTCAAGAGAATGTAAACACTGATAACAAGATTATTACAGAACTGAGGGTACCTTGATATGTTTCCATCCGCTCCAATCGTGAGTAAGTTTACTTCTTGAAAAATCAAGAATGACTAAGTTACTCAATGAAAAATTGCTTATTTGCAATATCCGCATAGGAGAATTATGCCAAGAGAACCATCTTAAATCTGGAAGAAGTTGCTTCTTGCTCAGATAAGAGTTCGTCAGTGACGTGACCAAGGACTTGTTATGCCAAAGAAGTGTAACTTCAGAAAAGAGCTCGTCAGTGAGTTTTCGACTATCCATATGAAGGAACCTTAGATTTGGAAACGCTGCAAATCCTTCGAGAGTGAAACGATAATCTGACGAATCCTCAAACATTAGACGGAGGGCTTGGAGCTTTTCATTTGTCTGAATAATAAAACAAGAAAAAATTAACGAAAAAGAAGGCTACAATTAGCTAATTAAGAGAACAGATCTAGCTCTATTCTTATTTTGAGGCATAGATAGGGTTTTAGATAATCGAGCGTACCTACAGTTTCTTAAGTTCGCTCTCATCATTCTCAAGGACCAAATATGGAGAGTACCGAGAATGAGTTTTGAAATTTTAATTTTCTTAATTAAAAAAAATAAATAAGCGGAATTTTAAAATGTAAACGTTGAATAATTGCAATTGCTTTCATCATGTAGGATAGCTCCAAATTACTTAATGTGATTTCTCGTGCAAAAAAAAAAAAAAAAAAAAAAAAAAATCAAACCCAAGAATTACCTTCTTGCTCAGTAGTGCGTTCAATGCATCTTTGTGATTCCACAGTCTACTTTGCTTCTCTAATTGCCCACCACTTTCTTGAGAAACAATTTCTCTACCGAGATCTTTTAATTGATTGTGCATACACAATTTATTATCTTCTCCAATTTTGATCAATGACATCAATTGAAGAACTTCAAGACCTTCTATTGGGCATAGACCACAATCTTTCCACATGTATATTACTATATTCTTATCATATCCAACAAAAAGACAGGCTATGTCAAGAAATATTTGCCTTTGACTGAGATCCAATGCTTCATAACTTATCATCAACTTACTTCGAGTTTTCTCAATGGGACCTTTTCTCCACTTCTCTAGGTAATCATCCCATATTTCTTTAGTTTGTCCACATAATGATAAAGTTGAACCCATAACTTCAAGAAGCAATGGAAGACCTTGAGCGATCTCCACAATTTCTTTGGATTGCTTTAACTTTTCATATGGAGGGTGATCTCTTCTGAAAGCATGCTTGCTAAATAGCTGAAGGGAACTATCAGAATCCAATACACCAATATGATAAATCAACTTCACTTGGAATGCACGGAGAACCCTTTCATTTCTTGTGGTTATAAGTATCAAGCTTCCAGAACCAAAGCAAACTTGCCCCCCCAAAAGTGCAGTTAGTTGACTCTCGTCATCAATATCGTCAAAAAGAACAAGGACTTTCTTACTAGAAAATCTCTCTTTGATCGCCTTCATTCCCTCGTCCTTGCTATCAATACTCGAAAATGTCTGTTTTGAGAGATCTGAAATTAGTCGGTTCTGCAAATACGCAATTCCTTTTGAGTTTGAAGTATCTCTAACATCAGGAAGGAAACA
The DNA here is from genome assembly GCA_016097485.1 of Eucalyptus sideroxylon x Eucalyptus melliodora. Classification (NCBI taxonomy): domain Eukaryota; kingdom Viridiplantae; phylum Streptophyta; class Magnoliopsida; order Myrtales; family Myrtaceae; genus Eucalyptus; species Eucalyptus sideroxylon x Eucalyptus melliodora. The sequence goes on from CM027826.1 coordinate 32,729,586, forward strand.
ACAGTAAGCAAAGTCCCGAGAAAACTGGTTGTAGACTACTTTGGCAAGAGTCGTCTTTCCGATGCCAGCCATACCATGGATTCCCACGATCTTTACATCATCAGTGGCAGTGTCTATAATCCCCGTAATTTCTTTCACTGTGTAGTCAACGCCAACCAAGAAGTCACTAACCGCCAAATAAGCCTTCTTCAGCTCACTTAAAACGTTGGTAACGACCTGTTTAACTAGTTGTCCTTCGTGCCTAACGATATAAACGACGAGAGAGGGGCCAAGGCAAAGTAGAAAGTATGTTAGAATCGACAAGCTGAAATCTATGACATTAGGAATTGATAGCAGTCCGTGGAAGCCACATGATGTAACAAGAAGTGCAACCGCAGATGGAACATAACACATTGCACACATCAGAAAGAATAATTTTAAGGACATGCTAGGAAGATGTTCAAATCAAATTACAGAACGTGATCACTATATCTTGCTAATAAGAAAAAGGCCATGCTAATATAACAGCACTGTTATTCTCTAGGAATAACGGTGCATTTTGGACCACCAACACTCTTTACCGAATGACGGGCAGCCGGCAACAATAAGTAGTGCAATTAGCTTTCTATCATATACTGGCTTTCATCTGCAAATATCTTTGCCTAGTTTCATATAAAACTATGGATGACATATTTTGATCACTACCTAGGCTTAGGACTTTTTACCAGTGAAGCAAAAGAAAAATATGGATTATACGAGAAAAAATTACATCCATAATTGCACCATATTAAATGTTCATTAATTTTGCAAAAAAATCTGTAATATTTGAGAATTGATATTTTAATAACTTAATATTTTAGTCAACTCATCGAAAAAGAAACCTCATCACCTTCTCATTGTCTTTGACTCTTGTTTGCATCAGACAAGGAACACCACCTCACACATGATCGAATTAAGTCACTCTTGTCACATAATCCAAAATTTATTTGACAGCTTGGAAAGTAAAAATAAATCTCACTCCTTTCACCTGTCTAAAAATAATGGGCAGTCACCTTCCCATTTTCCTAAGAAGAAAAAAGGCTGATGATTTTTACGGTCACTTCTGATGTTTAAACGAGAAGAGTGGCTAGCATGACCATCCACTGCATAATAACAGTGGAACGGTCAAAGGAACGGTCAAAGGCTAGCCACAAATCTTTTGAAAAAAACCGGTAACTGGTTTCCATTTTTGACCCCATGTTTCCCTTTTTTTTTTTGACTTCTATGTTTCCTTAAATACTGAAATATAAATAATTAAATACCAATAACAAGCTCAAATTTAGGGACAAAATCAGAAGGATACCCACGGAATCAATTTTCTTGAATATGAAGAAAGAAAAAAAATATATTATAGCTTACTAAAATAATTGTGAATATCAGTAAAAAATTATTATATTTAAAAGATAGAAAATACTTGAAACATTAGCTTCTCATTTAAAGACGAAATCATTGCGTAATGAAATAGCTCATCATTCTTTTCACTCAAATTAAATTGCTCTAGAAGGACTTTCCCATGACCTAAATTTAGACACTTGATATCGATTATGCATAAATTAAATGAATTAAAGAAAATATCAAAATAAGAATAATGAATCAGTAGAGATTCCAAAAAAAAAAAAAATCAGTAGGGACAAAATGCTTTTTTAAATAAAAAAGCTATAAGAAGAGAACAATTTTCTTGTTCTATTTAAAGAAACAAATCAAAGTGAAAATTTCAAGAAAAATGATTCAGTGTGGCCTATTCTGATTTTGTCTCTAAAATTTGAGGTTGCAATAAAGAACATAGAAGTCGAAAAAATTAAGAAGAAGAAAACATGGAGTCAATGATTAAACTGGTTCAGGAAGTCCACCGGTTTCCTCCAAAAGGATTTGTGGCTGGCCTTTGACCGTCCCATTGTCATTTTATAGTGGACGGGCTCGCATGCATTTTCCTTATACAAGCTTCTCCTTCTCGAAATAGCCTTACGATTATCATACATGAACAATAAACAAGAGATCAAACTGGAAGGTTGACACGTTACTGAAACGAAGGGAACCAGCGTAGCTACAACTGAAAAGCATTTATACTTAAATATCATGGTCTCCTGCATTTTGGCATTCATCAAGGGTGGAGGATAATTACGTACCGGTTAGCTACGTTCTCTATGTTCCACCCCTTTAACCCGCCAACCTCATTGAGAGCAGCTTTCCACTCGGGGATGGTCTCCTCATCCACCCGCTTCTTCTTTTCATGTGAATGAAAGGCGTCACCATAACCACCGGTTTGGTATCGAACCTCGGATGGTTCGATGTAGTAGAAAATGGGCATGATTTTCTGTCCCCTTGATTTCCTACACTCCACCATTTGGGCCAACTCCTTGAGACACCATTTACTGGAAGCATAATTTTTAGAGAATATGGGTATGGAGATCTTCGACTGCTCAATGGCTCTTATGAGATCTGGGCCGATCTCTTCCCCGATGCGGAGCTCTTCGTCATCTCTAAATGTCCGGACCCCCGCTTCTGTGAGACGGGTGTAGAGGTGATCGGTGATGCTGGTGCGCGTGTCGGGTCCTCTGAAGCTTAAGAACACTTCATAGTCACACCCTTCCATCGCGACCAATTGTGGAGAAAATTAAACACCAGAGCAGCACCAGTTCAGCAAAAGCTGATTTCTGAGCTCTATGAAGCCAAAAGTTGCTAGACAAGTAGAAATGTCACTGCAAATTAAAACGGGCACGACCCATTATGATTTATATAGGGGGATCTCAAAAATTCAATAAGAATGGGAATTTTGATTCCAGAAAAAATAAAAGGGGAAACCCAGAAAGAGACAAGAGAGACGGAGAGAAAGTAGTTGGTCGTCGTGGGTTTCACCTCGCTAGGGTTTTTATCGTTTGACCGGATTCGAGCGTCGTGCGTGCGGGGAGGGGCATTGGAGGTTTTGACTGGTTGGTTCACCGGACAGCTCCCACAGCTGTCACGCCGCGGTCGCGCGTGGGCGACCCGTGCCTTGTCCTTGAGGGAGATTAGGTGGCGAAGACTGGGCGTTGGAGAAGGAGGAGGAGCAGATGCGCTCTCTCTCTCTTCTCTCTTCTCTCTCTTCTCTCTCTTCTGCCTCTCTTTCTTTCTTCTATTCTATGCCCTCTTTTACCTATATTTCCGCACGTGACTCATAACTAGTGTCTGACCAAAGGGTGGCAAGGCAGACCTTGTTCGAGATGCGGAGATGATTGCTCCCTCCCTACTTGATAACTATCTTCAACTAATCAATGGATTTCGTGATGTAAAGCGGAACTCGTTTTTTACGTGATTTCAATTGGATCTTTTAGAGAGGGGAAGGTTGGGTGGTGGCTACAGCCCACGAGGGTTCGTTAAAAGTACAGCGACTCTTCCTAACTCCTCCCTTTGTAGTCATGAGAAAGTACAGCGACTCTTCCTAACTCCTCCCTTTGTAGTCATGAGAAAGTACAGCGACTCTTCCTAACTCCTCCCTTTGTAGTCATGGGACTCTCGCAAGCCTTGATGTGTATGCGTGCGCAGCCTATTTTGCCACCGCGGTACGGCCCGTTATTGAGGGTATTCCTATACTAAAATCACGCCTCCTTTGTCCAACGGCTTGAACTTTTCTGAAATAACCAGCGGTGGTTCCATGTGACTTTTTGAGAGGATAGTTACCCAAAAAGTCGTAGATCTAATGTATGAATGTCAATTGTACCCTAGACTCTCTGATCTAAATATGACACAGTTTCTCTAATCTTAAAGGACGTTTCGGGGAACTTCACCTCTGTCTGGAAAGGCGGGGCACGTAGCCTATGCTCTCTACTTTCATTTCTTTCCGTAAAGGCTTAACCCGTTCCCATTAGCAAAAAGCAAAGAGCCACAGCGAAAAGCGGTGACGAGGGGATCCTTTCTCTCGAAAAGCAACGACATTGCCGCCAAAATAGTGGGATGGGCTGTTATTAAGTCGGAGGTGCGATAATCTATGTAGCACAGACACGGCGACACGCGATACGTCATTTTTCAAAAAATAGAGAATTTCGACACGTTTCAACACGTTAAATATTAAATAAATATTTTTAATTTTAATTAATTTGATTCAAATTTACAAATAAATAAATAAAGATTTTACAATAAATTTATACTAATATCTAACACTTTTTTTTTTAATTTCATTATCTCAAATTTACATTTATTTTTCGAAATTCCCCCCTCCCCCAAATTTACTTTTATTTTTCGAAACCACCCCTGCACCCAAACTTCTCTCATCTCTTTCCCCCCAAATTTTTTTCACCTTTTTTTTCCTCTCCACCACCTGACAGCCCATCGCTTCCCCCTCCCTTCACTTTCCCCTCCCTCCAACATGCCAAGTCTTTTTTTATTCTTTTCAACACCCTAGCAGCGCGGAACGGCGCCTTCTTCTCCTCCTTCTCGCATCCTTTTTTATTATTTTCCTTCTCAAAAGTTCAAAACCCTAGCAGCACGGCCCCTTCTTCTCTTCCTCCTCGCCTCCTCCTCCTCGCCGCACGACGACTATCTCCAAAAGCATTGAAGACTCGATCAAGAAAAGCACTAGCATTCGCCGAAGGAGCGGAAAAGGGAGTAACCCAGAAAAAGTTTTAGTGAAAAAGAATCGGAAAAGAAGGCGGAACGCGCAGTCCCTATGCGTTGAGAGGCTACACACTGCCGCAAACTCCTCCTCCTCTCCTCCCCCTTGCCGCTACCGCTGCCGCCGCCGCCCCACTCGACGACACCGCCCTCCCCCACACGCGCCTCCCTCCTAAAGTTTCTTCTCACGGCCCTCGCCCTCTTTCTCTAGCCGTCTCTCGCCGTCACAGGCTCGCCTTCGCTCGTGGCCTCATCTCTACTTCCCTCTCCTCCGCCCTCCATTCTCTTTTGGACACGCGTGTCAACAAAAGTTGACCACGGTCGACAAATCTGACACGCGTTGACCGCGTGTCGGAGCGTGTCGAGGTGTCCGACACGTGTCGGACACGACACGGAGGCATGTGGGACATGTCCGTGCATCATAGGCGATAATAATGCGGGTGGTCCCTCCTACCCTCTTTTTGACTACCTTAAAAGTCATAAAATTATGAAAAAGTTTCATAGAATTTTACGGATTAACATCTGTTTTTTTTTTAAAATTTTTTTACATCACATCAAATTGAGTAAAATGGTGAAAAGTAGAAGTAATTTCAGATGTTTCTAAAGAGCACCTGCCAAAAACAGAGAAGAAACAAAGGAAAAATAAAGCAAAGCAGTATTCCTGTTCTAAAGAGAAGAAGTGGAACTAAAGTCCAATCCCCGCAAATTTGGTTGATAACCCCGTATTTTTTTTTCCCTTTTTCTTTTCCATTATTCTCTCAGTCAATAAACGAATTAAATCCATATGAAATCATAATATCATAGATACAAAAAGCCGACCTATAAAATGCGATATACAAAAAGATAGTGCTTTTCGATTACTTTTTTTTTTTTTATCACTTCTTAAACCAAATTGGAATAAAAAGGGCATGGAACATCTTGCTTTACAGTAAGAATATACTACAACAAAATCATGAGGAATCGATTAAAAAAAGAATCTCCCGAAAAGAAATGAAACGCGCGTGGCACATTTCACGATGACCGTAATTTAAGGGAACTGGTATAGCCCACAACTTCTTTTACCTTTTTCATTTTCTTCCTTATATGAATTAAATATTTTAGCTTTAGTGTCCATTTATTTTATCAGACCATCATTATGTTTACTCAATGTTCTTATTGGTCTTTTTCTTTTAATTTTTTTGGTAAAGTAAGATTAGTATTGACTTTTAACAAAAAAGAACTTTACAACAAAGTAATTTCGACACTAACAAAACTTGTACTTATGGTAACAAGCAAATTATTAAGAGCGGAAGGGTGTCGAGAGTAAAAGAGAAAGGAGGGAAACCAAAACAATGGCAACCCTCAAGCAAACTTTACAGAGAAAGATCCGACACCTCGGAAGAGAAAATGGAGGGATCAAGTCCTCAACTTCATTGAATTCTCCTATTCCTTGACGTGTCCACCACATTGTTGAACGTAGTAGCCTTATCCTTAACGGCTTTGACAAGATGCTTTTTCAAAGCAGGCACAAACAAGACTTGGCTCCCGAAAAAGATGTTTCTCATCTTCCAAATTAAGTGACAAAGGGCCCCAAAAGCAAACCGAGCAATACATTGATTTTTTAATATTCATTTATTCGTAAAAATGCGGGTAATATTCCAAATGATCCTCTTATATCGGTTTTTCATCAAATATGGACTCATAATCTTAGATGAAGCCCTTATCATGAGATTTAATTTTTTAAGCATTTAATTGATCTTTTTTTCACTCATATGCAGGAATTTGTTCCATCAATTTTTTTTTCTTTCATCAACTAATATATATATATGGTATGAATTATCATAATTTTAGCGCTAATAATTTTAGATGCAAAATATGAGCAATTGTTCCATCAACAAAAAAAAAAAAAAATCAGCATAAAGATATTTCAAAATAGAATCTATATGTACAGTATGACTGTGATTTATTACCAAAATATACCTAAGAATTAGAGATGAGGAAATTGAAATTTGATAAGATTCGAGTTATGCTAAAGTGACTGCCATAAAAATTAGAGGGATAAGCTAGCAAGTGAGCGTGCCACATGGCTTAACCTTGCACGTGGTTTACATATTTTGTAATATACGCAATCATGTAAGGAATCCTTTAAAAACACACTTAATTTTTTTTCACTAACTATATGTAATAATGCATTTCCTGACAACGTTAAACTTTTTCAAAAACTCGTCATAATCCTCAATTTGAAAAACTAGTAATAAAGTTAGCTCGAAAGCTAAAAACCTAGATAAAATTCACACATGAACCTGCCATGTGGTCCAATATTGCACGAGCTATACCCACTTTCTTGACTCATTTCACCCATCTCAAGAGAGCAATATTCGGGAAGCTTCACCATTATTTTGAAAGGTCGAAAGCATTTCTCAGAATAGTAAAAAGTGGTTAGCAAAGAGCTACTAACCAGTCTAACCTGGCGTGCTTATCATTTTTCCCAATAATCAATGTTCTAGCCACCAAAATAGTGCACTTGGTTCTTAAAGCAGAACAAATCCTACTTACAATAATAATGTGGGTGGCCCCACCTATCCTAACTCGAAAATCATAAAATTATGACTAAGTTAACACAATAGTGCTTCACTTGCACGAATACTTTCACGAGCAAGGTGATGTGACTCATTGGCACCAAGAGCGAGTTTGGTCTAATAGTATACATAATGACAAAATAATTATCCCGGTGGCTGGTGTGGATAGCATGCAGGCGAAAAGAAAGGTGAAGAGTATGAATTGGTGTGTCGCAATGATATTTTAAGCTCACTCTACCCAAGTTTCTAATGGGGAACCACACAGCGGCCAAGGTTCCTGAAAAAGGAACAATTGAATTGAATTTTAGCTCTGACCAAAAGTTAAATTCATGATCCAGAAATCAGGCAGAAACATCTTGTGTCTATCGGTTTGTTTTGTAAGAGAGGCATTAAAACCTCTTTGATTGTATCCAAAAATTGGATTGAGAAAGCATTATTCAATTGATGATCACATGCATGATCAAACTTTGGATCGATGAAATGAAGAGTTCTCTTGCTTTTATTGTTTAATGCAATTCTTTTTTTGTGGCATGCTAGGCTTGGACACTTGAACTATAGATATTTAAATTATATGTCTAAGAATGGCTTTATATCTTTTGTTGAAAAAACTTCCTAAGTTATTTTGAAGATTTACAAAATTTTGTGTAGATTTCTAATGATTATGACAAAAGAACTTCCACGTGATATTATTGGAGTAACTTAGTTCAGACTTTATTCTGAATATTATATGACTCAAAGACTTGTTCATATGATCAATAAACCGAAGCTCTGAATTAATATGTCAAAGACATTGTTGAATTATGTCATTTGAGCAATATGAAGATCACGGTAAAGCTTGCACAAGTAATATCAAGACGACTTATATCTTCAGACTCTACGCAAAGTATAAACGTTGAAATATTCAAAATCAGTTTGGTTCATATGTATGAAGTGCAACAGCTATTAATTTGGTTCGAATTTCATTCCTTAAAGATATCTTGTGTCTATCTATCTAGGAAGGATGAATATCAACATAATCTTTTCTAAGCAAGGGTTCGTGATTCGATTCACAATCTTTCAAAGACAAGATACCTGTTCCTGACAAAGAACTCTACTCATGAAAGCCCAACTTCGGTTGTATGGGTGATTGAATCAAGGGAGGTTGTAATATGGTAATTCAAGTGGCGACCAAATCTTCTCATATCATTCATGTCCAATGGGTTAAACAGAAGAATGATAATTAGAATGTTGTCCAATGGTCATCTTGGAAATAGAGGAGTATAAAAGGAAATTGTGGTGCTATAGTGAGTATGAGATCATGAATTTGAAATTCCAAAGTTCAAAGAGAGCTTCCTTATTACACACTTGTTGTTGTGAGCTGCAATTATAATCTTTGAAAGGCATTTGTTAGAGTGACTATGTTAAATTAGAAGATACAATCACACACACTTGAGTAGAGAATACTCAAACTCTGTAAACTCTTATAAATTCTCTAGTGAAATTTAACCAATAGGCCGTTGGTATTGAATAGTGGACATAGGTTTGTAATAAGTGTCAAATCGCTATAATTATCGTGTGCAAATTTCTCTATCCCTTTAACTCTCTTTTATTTTATTTGATAGCATCACAAAATATTATAGTTGTTGAATAATTTCTCATCACACTTTATTATTTCGTAATACTGGATCCGGTTGCATTAAACTCCAGTTTAATTTATCTAGATTGTGTATAATCACATATTAACTCTCTCTTGGTGATTGTTCTAGCCACAACATCTTTTAAGTGTGATGTCAATGATAAACGATTATCATCTTCTTTTTTACTAACTTGAAAATTATAAAGTTACGAATAAGTTAGGTGTGATTTTACGAATTATCATTAGTACTATTGGAAAGTTTTACACATTACATAAAAATAAGTAAAATGGTAAAAAATAGAAGTAACTTCAAATGTTTTGAAGGGCACCTAACGCTGCAGAGTGCAGCGCACCAAAAGCAGAAAAGAAACAAAGGAAAAATAAAGCAAAGCCCTAGTCCAGGTCTAAAGAGAATAAGAGGAACAAACCACACATATTTGGTTAATAACCAGAAATTTTTTATTTTTTATTTTTGCTCCTTTTTTTCAATAAATGAATCAGTGTCACGCAGCAATCAAAGAAGATTCAAGTAATATCCATATGAACTCATAATGACATCAGCGATTTAAAGAGCCGACTTATAAAATCTAATTCATAGAGCGATTCCGCAAGTTTCTAATATATACTTAAACATTAGCAAAGAGCTGCTAACCAGTCTAATCTGGTGGGCTAATCATTTTTCTCGAAAATCAATGCTATAGCAGCCAAAATAGTGCGCTTGGCTCTTAAGGCAAACAAATCATACTCTTACACTAATATTGTGGGTGGCCCCACCTACCCTAATTTTAAATTCATAAAATTATGACTAAGCTAATGTGATTTCACGTGACTTTCACAATAGTGGTTCACCTTTCGTGAATACTTTCATGAACAAGGTGATGTGATTTGTTGACACAAAGAACGAGTTCCGTCTCAATGGTACACGTAATGGCAAAATAGTTATTCTAGTGGCTGGTGCGGATGGCATTCAGGCAGAAATAAGGTGAAGAGCATGAATTGGTGTGTCGCAATTATAATTTAAGCTCAGTCTGCCCAAGCTTCTCATGGGGAACAACGCAGCAGCCAAGGTTCCTGAAAAAGGAACAATTGAATTGAATTTTAGCTCTGACCAAAAGTTAAAATTCATGAAGAAGATGCCCATGTCAACGCCACTCTCTTCGAAAAACAATAAACAGTGCAACATCATTTTTAGATTTTTAGAAGGGAATTTGTTACGAAATCGCACGTCGATTCCAAAAAAATAACGCTCGCAAACAATTCACCAGACAAAATATAGTAATAAAATAGTAGAATCAGATAAACACGCCAGAAAATTTGTTACCGAAGTTCACCCAAACCTGGGCTACATCTCCGCGCAGAGGCACTCTGCGAATTCACTAGACTTCAAAAAAGTTGGAATACAACAACGATCTTCTCTCAAGATCATGGCACAAAGAGATTGAGAACTCTCATCAAGAAAAAAACTCACTTTTTTCTTCTCTTTTTTTCTTGCCTCTCTATTTCCTTTTTCAGCATCTTAACGGCTAGGGTCTTGCCATCGCTAATATAAAGATACCACTTTTAACCTAAAAGGAAATCTAATAGAAAAGACAAAAAAGGCCCTAAAAACAAATATTTGGCTTCATCTATAACAATCTCCTAGTTCAAGACAAATATATCCAAGCACCAAGTAACTTTGTATCCATCTTCTTGAAAAAATAGTAGTTGAAAAACTTGTGCCTCTACGATACTCCTCATTAATCAACATGGAGTAATACCAATGGTAGCAGTACAGAAAATATGCTTCTCTCTATCTACTACCTTGGTCATCATGTCAGCTGGATTCTTGGAGCCATCAATCTTCTGTAGCTTTAACTCATTATTTTTCAATGCTGACTTGATAAAGTGATAACGCTTCTTGATATGTCTAGTTCTTGAGTGATAAGCTGCATTCTTTGCTAAGTGCACTACACTTTGACTATCACTGCACAGTGTACTAACTGGTTGTTTTCGATGTAACTCCTCCATATAATCTTGTAACCACATGATTTCCTTGGAAGCTTCTGTAATTGCTACATATTATGTCTCTGTCGTCGATAAAGCCACTACTTTTTGTAGTTGAGATATCCAGCTGACTTCTGTACCTGCAACTGTAAAGACATATCCAGTGGTACTCTTACCACTATCTTGATCACATGATGATCTGCATCTACATAACCTTGCAACTCTAGAGATGTACCACCATAACAAAGTGAGTAATTGGAAGTACCTGCTAGATATCTCAATATCCATTTCACTGCATTTCAATGCTCTCTGCCTAGGTTCTGCATATATCGACTCATAACTCCCACTGCTTGTGCAATGTCTAGTCTCATGCTCACCATGGCATACATCAAACTCCCCACTGTTGATGCATATGGAACTACCGCCGTCTCATCTTTCAAAGCCTGAGTGCTTGGACACATATCCTTGGAAAGTTTGAAGTGACTTGCTAGAGGAGTTGCAACCGGTTTTGCCTTGTCCATGTTAAATCTCTTTAACACCTTGTTCACATAATCTTCCTTCGACAACCATAATTTCTTATTTTTCCTGTCTCTGATGATTTTCATGCCTAAAATATTCTTGGCCTCTCCCAAGTCTTTCATAGCAAATTGTGATGATAACATCTTCTTCACTTTTATGGTTCTCTTCATATTGGAACTAGCCACCAACATGTCATCCACATATAAAGAGAGATACACAATGTCACCATCATCATATTTGCGAAAATAAACACAGTGATCAGACTCACAGTGTACAAATCCTTTTTCTTGCTTGAAACCATCAAATTGTAGGTACCATTGCTGCGGAGCTTGTTTCAAGCCATACAAGCTTTTCTTCAAGCGAAATACCATGTGCTCCTTACCTTTGACTTCAAAACCCTTAGGTTGTGCCATGTATAATTCTTCATCTAAGTCACCATGAAAAAAGTGAGTTTTTTCTTGATGAGGGTTCTCAATCTCTTTGTGCCCTGATCTTGAGAGAAGATTGTCATTGTATTCCAACTTTTTCAAAGTCTAGTGGATTCGCAGAGTGCTTTTGTGTGGAGACGTAGCCTAGGTTTGGGTGAACTTCGATAACAAATTTTTTGGCATGTTTATCTAATTCTGCTCTTTTATTACTATATTATGTCTGGTGAATTGTTTGCGAGCGTTATTTTTCTGGAATCGACGTGTGATTTCGTAACAACTAGTATCAGAGCCTGGGTTGGCTAATCAAGAACATCGAAGGTTTTCGGTGTCGTTCGATTGAAAGTAAACAGGATGGCAGAAGATAAAATCAGAATCGATAAGTTCAATGGGGAGGATTTCGGATGGTGGAAACTACAAATAGAGGATTATCTTTATCAAAAAGAGCTCTATGCACCACTTGAGGGTTGGAAACCCGAGATGATGGAAGTGGATCCGACAGCAGAATCTGGATGGAAAATTCTTGATCGAAAGGCATTAGGTGCAATTCGTCTAGGGTTGACGAAAAAGACAGGACACCACATTGCGAAAGCAAAAATTGCAAAAAAAGTCATGGATATTCTAACAAATATTTATGAGAAGCCGTCTACATCAAATCATGTATTTTTGCTTAAGAAATTGGTTAATATGAAGTTATCAGATAGAGGTTCTGTGGCAGAGCATATTAATAGTTTCACGCAAGTCATGGGTCAATTGGAATCCGTAGGCATAAATTTAAATATAAAGCTTCAAGCTTTATTATTTTTATGTTCTCTTCCAGAAAGCTATAATACCGCAGTACAGGGAATTTCGAGCACCATGAAGGATGATTTAACTCTTGATGATGGATGAAGAGATGCAAAGGAAAGTCTCAGGTGGAGATAGTTTTTCTGCATCTACATCTTCAACGGCACTCGCAGTGGAGAACCGTGGAAGAAGTAAAAGTAGAGGAAATTTCAGCGGGCGTGGCAGATCACAATCAAGGGGTAAGAGACAGGTTGCAAAAGATGAGTGTTAGTTTTGTCACAAAACCGGACACCGGAGGTTTCAGTGTGAAGCCTACAAAAAGAAGCAACAAGATGAGAATCAATGTGCTAATGTAGTTAGCGATGAATCTTTGCTAGATAACTTGTGTTTGTTTGCAGGGTTTGACTTGACAACAGATAAATGGTTTATTGATTCTGGCGCTTCTTTTCTTTGCACCTCGCAAAGAGACATATTTGATGATTATGCTAGTGGAGATTTTGGACAAGTGGTTGTGGGAAACAACCACATGTGTCCAATTGTTGGGAAATGAACCGTGACTGTGAACATCTCAGGTGGAGGACGTTTAGTTTTGTGTGAAACTAGGCATATTCCAGAATTAAAGAAAAATCTGATTTCAACCAATAAACTTGACCAAGAAGGTTTGGTAATAACTTTTGGATGCGGAGAGTGGAAGATAACCTCAGGGGTAAGAGTAGTAGCAAAGGGAAAGCGTACGGGTACACTTTACCTTCTCCAAGGAGACAATATCAGTGATATGGTTGCAACTACAATGGCTACAGGTAATTTATCTACTCTTTGGCATTATCCTTTGGGAAATCTTGGTGAAAAATGTGTAAAGCAATTACACTCAAGAAAATTACTCCCAGGTTTGCAAAAAGTTGGAATACAACAACGATCTTCTCTCAAGATCATGGCACAAAGAGATTGATAACCCTTATCAAGAAAAAACTCACTTTTTTCTTCTCTATTTTTCTTACCTCTCTATTTCCTTTTTCAGCATTTTGACGGCTAGGGTCTTGCCGTCGCTAATATAAAGATACCACTTTTAACCTAAAAGAAAATCTAATAGAAAAGACAAAAAAGCCCCTAAAAACAAATATTTGGCTTCATCTATAACAGGATTTAGTTGTACTAACGTGAGAGCTTTAGAATTTGATTGCGCTCTTTGAAAATTTTAAGATTCAATTGCATTTTTACGATAAGTCTTAGAACTATCAGTGCACTTATTTTTAAATTTTTTCACATCCTCTTTGAAAAAAAGAAAATACGGAAGAACATGGATCACCTTGCCCTACCAGTAAGGGTGTCCTACAAATAATGAGAAATCGATTAAAAAAGAAACTCTCCTGGAAAGAAAGGGAACCCGTGATGCACACTTCACAGTGACCATAATTGAAGGAAACATGTATAGCCCACAGACTCTTTTACCTTTTTCATTTTCTTCCTCATATGAATTAAATATTTTAGCTTTACTATCCTTTCTCTATCAACCCATCTTTATGTTTACTCGACGTTCTTATTGATTTTTAAATATTCATTTATTTTTTAAAATGCGTGTAATATTTCAAATGATCCTCTTATATCAACTTGCGTGCTCATAATCTTAGATGTATCCTTTATCCCAAAATTTAACTTTTTAAGCATTTAAATTTTCTTCTACTAAGTTTTTTGTAATAATGCATATCATGACTGATCTCATCCATCTTAGGAGAGCAATTAATACTTTGTAGGCTTCACCACTCTCATAATCTTAGATGTAGCCTTTATCTCGAAATTTAACTTTTTAAGCATTAAATTTTTTTCTACTAAGTTTTTGTAATAATGCATATCATGACTCATCTCATCCATCTTAGGAGAGCAATTTAATACTTTGTAAGCTTCTATTAGAATAATAAAAAACAGTTAGGAAAGAGCCGCTAACCAGTCTAACCTGGCAGGCTAATCATTTTTCTCGAAAATCAATGTTATAGCAGCCAAAATAGTGCGCTTGGCTCTAAAGGCAAACAAATCCTACTCTTACAATAATATTGTGGGTGGCCCCAGCTACCCTAACCTGAAAATCATAAAATTTTGACTAAGTTAATGTGATTTCACGTGACTTTCACAATAGTAATTCACCTTTCACGAATACTTTCATGAACAAGATGATGTGATTCATTGGCACAAAGAGTGAGTTTCATCTCAATAGTACAAGTATTGGCAAAATAGTTATCCTAGTGGCTGGTGTAGATGGCATGCAGACAGAAAGAAAGGTGAAGAGTACGAATTGGTGTGTCGCAATGATAATTTAAGCTCACTATGCCCAAGCTTCTAAAGGGGATTGACGCAGCGGCCAAGGTTCCTGAAAAAGGAACAATTGAATTGAATTTTAGCTCTGACCAAAAGTTAAAATTCATGAAGAAGATGCCATGTTAGTGCCTCTCTCTTTGAAAAACAATAAAAATTGCCACATCGGGCAACACGTGCTTTAAAAAGGTAATAAATAAAATCATGTTAAGATTTTTGGTGAGTCAAATCAAATGGATTTAATGAAGGGGATTTAGTCGTACCAATTTGACAAGTTTTAGAATTTGATTACGTTATTTGAAAATTCTAAGACTCAATTGCATTTTTACAATAAATTTTAAGACTTTCTGTGTTTTTATTTCTATATTAAAAAGAGCATGAGATGTTGTTTAAAAGTGACAAAAATATTTCAATGAAATGTATCTTAAAGTGTGACACATTCCATACTTTAAACTTATTGATGTTGGCAAAATATGCTTTGCAGTGGTAATATTAGTTAAATAAAAAACATTTTAAAAAAAGTTACCATGAGGCCGACGAATACTTTATTATCTTTTTAGTGTGTCCACGAACTCTATTTGGATACACTTGGTATCAATCGGCTTTGCCTCGACCACTTTATAAAATTAATCAAAATTACTTTATTTTCTAATTTTCTTTTTCTCCCCTCTTCTTGAAGGCCATTTTATGTAGCATGCACGGCATCGGAATGATAACGGAATCTAGAAGTCTCTTACACCGTTATCATTCCAAGTTCCCACTCGACCCCATCAATATCAGGCGATCTTTCCACTACTTTTTCGGGAAGTCTTCACACCTAGAATCACTAGGTTGATTAAATTATTGTGTCGGCGAAATTTCCAAAATGTTATTGCTTTAGGGGGCCCTATCGTTTGGAGTAAACCAACCTGCCAAAATTGACTTCACAAGAAAAAAACGAAGTAGTTCATTTGGCCTATTTACAGTACATAATCATGGAAAGCTAAGTAACATCAATACTGACACGCAACATGCGACAAAATATGCCGTCATGTCGTTTCTTAAAAAATAAAAAATTTCGACATGTTGAGACTCGTTGTATATTAAATATATATTTATAAATAAGCCTAGAATGGATATGCACTAAAAATATTAATTCGCAATTTATTAATATCATTCATTGTTTTGATTTGACATTCATAAACCTTTGAGAAAAAAATAAGCGATCCATATTCTTGACTCGCATGTTAGATATGTTGGAAGTTGAGAAAAAAAAAACTTAAGAGCTAAATTGTATATCATAGGAAGTGGGAGTCAAAATTTCGATTCGAGTATCGGAGGGTGTTGAGAAAATTGATCAGAAATCAGATTTTTCAACAAGTGTTGATTGAGTGTCGGAGAGTGTTCGAAAGTGTTAGACATGTATCAAATGTTCGATACGACATGAAAGCTCTTTAAGAATGTCGGTGTTTGTAAGGGAAGAAGAGTAGCGATGATGGACTTTCGGAGTGTCTTGGACACCGACAGCGAAATTTGGAAGCCTCCGACGTGGTTTCTTTTCTACGTTCTCACTCTACTTCCCATCAATCCACGTGGTTTCCCTGTTACCGAACCCTCGCCACAGATAACAAACAGTTCCCAACTTTATGCCGTGCTTTGGCAGCATTAGACATCTTCTTTCCCTTCGGCTCTTCAGCCTCGTTGGTTCCACGTCTTCGTCTTGCTCTTCAACAATATCACTAGTGGAAAGAGTCTTGGACAGCGACAGCGCATTCCAGGAGTCTCCCCCACAGTTTCTTTTCCACGTTCCAACTTTGCTTCCCGTTGATCTCGCATGTCTTTTCCCACAACTTTTTCGAAAGTCCCAATTCCTAAAATCAATTGATTTCACTGATTGATTGTGTCATGAAAGTTCCATAATATTGTCATCTTTTTTCCAGGTGGAGTCTTTCATGAAAGTGACTCCCCACAAAAATGGAAAAACAAAAAGAAAGATTATAACGTCACTTAGGTTGTTTAAACACACTTCATACTTTTTAGTCTTCAATCCTCCCCTAAAGTTTTTAGCCCTCATAATTATTCATGAAACAATTACTCAATCTCATGAATGAACTCTCGGGAATCTTACCACAAGACTCTTTACGACTTCAAACACTCATCGATCTTCCACATGTGAAAACCCATGCAGAATGGCACCAATTGGCAATGTAATTCACGAGAAAAATTCTCCACCAGTTAGCTTGGGAATTTACCGATGGCGCAAGACCCATTGCACATCACGCACACATGGAGATCCAAAGCGCAAACCATTCCCTTTCCCAAACCGACTCCAAAACAGCAACACGGACCAGTTGCCGTGTTTTTGCATCTTATTACAGCCTCACCATTCGCTCCCGGGATCGAGGTCCCGTTCAGTAGGCAGAGCGGCTGCGTGATTGGCAAAGAGTGTTGGAAGTTTTAAGAAAACTCAAGTTTATATATATAATAAGAAATAGAGTCGTCACTAATTAATTTAAAAAAAAAAAACTAGATTAGTTGAAATTCCAGGTCGCATGTGAAAGCATTGATCATTTGCAAAAACCAGAGAAACTTGTGAACCGGGGGGGGGGGGTGGTTGTTCAGTAACTTATGGGGAGGGGTTAACAACGTCCTTTTGATGCCACATTTTCTATTTACGTCAATTGAATGTAAAAAAAAAAATTCTAAAATTATTGATGCAATTTAAATTGTTTTGGGGACGTAATCAAGGATATTCCTTTGTCATTTTATGCCCAGCATGAGTTCATGTACCGTGTGTGTTTGTGTTTGGAAAATATGCGATGACTTTCAAAAATTATGCATGAGTCCAAATTTGCCACCTAAATACTTGTGCAATTGGCTAATAAATTATAATTAGATGTTCCATGATTAGTTTTAAAATTGACGGAACCATGTTATTATTGGGCCTACTTAAATAGACATTTTTTTTTCGTTCCTTCGGCCATAAAATAAGGATTTTAAAGGTTGGAAATATTTTTAGCGAAACTGACTATAATCCTTTTGAAAACATTTTGGAAAATCAAGATATGCGTGGGGACCTGGTGTTGGAGAAATCGTTCCAGAACATTTTGAAGCTGACAAAACGTTTCTTTCAATCTAGTCTGGGTATCTGCAGATCGTCTAGTTTAAAGTCTGAAGACTTTCTAACTACCAGACTCAAGATTCGAGACTCAAGAGTTAAGACTCAAGACTCAAGACTATTCTCATTGACAGCCTTTCTGATCCAGTGACGAAGGAAATCCAGAGCCGAAGTTTATGGTTGAGGATTTAATCCTATCATCTGGAGAAGATCCTTTGGTTGGATAGATATAACGGATTCTTTTGTTCGTATCTAGATCAATTGAAGATCCAATGGTCGACGAAGTATTCTTGGAATGTTCTATTCTTGGAAACCAAGATCCTGATTGTATGGGCGAACAGGATTGATGGGCTATCGTCAGGTTCCTTTTATAGCTCAAATGATCTTCTTGATTGATTCCGTCCAATGGGTAGATTGGAGGAATTCCTTTGGTAAGTGCCAAGGGTATGATGGCATAAAGGAGTATAAAAAGGAAGACGTTCTAGTTGTTTGAGAATGTGATTGATAGAAAAATTCTAGAGTCTGAAGCACCTTGATTATTAGTCGATACAGTTTGAGCGAAATTGTATACATAGAGAGTGTCTATACTTGGTGATACCTTGAGCGAGTGTGGTAGATCATCTACACCGAGAAATCAAGGAATATCAACACTGTAACATCTCTTTGTTCATAGTGGAATCCAGCCAAATTGGCTGTCAGTGCAGAAGAGTGGACGTAGGCTTGAATCAAGCCGAACCACTATAAACCGCGTGTTCAATTCTCTCTTTCCTTACTTAGTCTTACGTTGACTATTACTTTTCGCAAATCCTTCAACTGTCTAAGTATTGCGCAAGTATACAGAAATTATCAAGAAAAATCTTTGTATACCTATTCACCCCCCTCTAGGTACTTGTACTAGCAATATCAATTGGTATCAAAGCCCGTGTTCTTACTTTGTTTGAAGTGTTTTACTTCAGAGTAAAAGATCCATGGCTAGTATGCTAGCCCCAGGGCTGATGGAAGGGTAAAGCAATACTAGACCACCCTACTTTGACGGAAAGGATTACAAAATCTGGAAGAACAAGATGAAAGCTTTCCTACGATCCAAGAATCCTCTGGAATGGGACGTTGTGGAAAGAGGAATTACTCCTACTGCTGCATCAATCTCTGAAAGAGGAAAAGAAACTATTGATGCCAGCGGAATGACTTAGGAAGAGATAAACAAGAGACAAGCACTCGATGCAAAAGCAATTTACTCTTTATATTGTGCCTTATCTCCAACTGAATATAACAGAATATCTTCTTATGTTACAGCAAAAGAAGTATGTGATAGATTACATATCACCTATGAAGGAACAGATCGAGTGAAGGAGACCAGAATCAACATTCTCCTCGGTCAATATGAAGCCTTCAAAATGAAACCAGGAGAATCTATAACTGACATGTTTAGTCGTTTTACAAATATTGTCAATGGTCTTGAGAACCAAGGATAAAAAATTTCTGATCCCATGAAGGTGAATAAGCTACTGTGTGGACTCTCCAAGGAGTGGAATCATATAAAGACTTCAATAAGAGAGACGCAAAGAATTATGCCTCTATCTGTCGACGAGCTGATTGGAACTCTTCAATCATATGAAGTGGAACGAATTAATGAAGACGAAGATCCAAGAGGTAAGAAATCTATTGCATTAAAATCAAACGATGATTCTGATGATGCAGATTCTGAAGATGATATAGATGATGAGGAGCTCGCCCTCATGATAAGGAGATTCAGAAAACTGAATAGAAAATGCAGAAGGTTCAACTCAAAGAAACAAAGTTTCCAGAGACAGCAGACCAAGTCTGTTGATGATGAGGAACCAAACAAAGATGTAGTCTGCTTCGAATGTAAGAAGAAGGGACACATCAGACCCAACTGTCCTCTTCTGAAGAAGAAAATAGGAAAAGCTGAGAAGTTTCGAAAAGCTCTCAAAGCCGAAACCTGGAGTGATACAGAATGTGAAGAAAGTGAAATGAATATGCCAACATATGTTTGATGGCACATTCGGACTCGGACTCAGATTCGGATCGACTCGATGTGAATTTGAGGTAAGTGATTTTAAAATTCCTGTCAAAGTCTCTAAATACATTGATGAACTGTGTTTCAGTCTTAAGACTTCTCTCAAAATGATTTCCGAACTTAAAAAGGAAAACTCAGCTCTAAAACAAAAGGAAGTCATTTTAGAAGAAAGAGTTAAAAGTCTAGACCTAAATGTTTCTGCTCTTAAAGAAAAAGAAGATGATCTTTTGAAAGAAAATGTTTTCTTAAAAACGGACTTATCAAATATTTCAAAGAAATTTTCGATAGGATTCGAAAAGCTTGAAAAAGTTCTTTCAGTTCAAAGACCTTACTTCAATAAGTCTGGTCTAGGCATGACAGCGGAAACAATTTCTTTGATTGATTTTCCTAAAGTTAAAGAAAGAATTAAGAAAAGACCGTCGAGAGAGGCTTACAAAAATCATTTCAAGAAAGTTTTTGTAAAGTCTGTAGGTCGAAATGCTCTAAGGTGTTCAAAGTGTAACGGTAAGGATCACTTTGAAAAAGAGTGTCCCATGGTTTGGAAGCTTGTTAGTATGGCCTAATAATGCTTATCCTACTAACACCAAAGGACCCAAGAAAATTTGGGTACCAAAGAAAACTTGAGACTCTCTTTTAAATGCAGATCTCTGTCAAGAAAAAGATAAAATGGCATCTTGATAGTGGATGTTCAAGACACATGACAGGAGACTCAAAGTGCTTCGTAAAGCTTGTTCAAGTAAACGGTGGAAATGTTTCATTTGGAGGAAATGGCAAAGGAAGCATTGTGGGATTTGGAACTGTGAAAATTGGAAATCTCACAATAAGCAATGTTTCTCTAGTGGAAGGACTCAACTATAACCTTCTCAAAGCATTAGCCAACCGTGTGATACTTTTGGTTTCAAGATCTCCTTTCAAGAAGGAATTTGCTATGGAATTAGTAAAGACTCTACTCAGTCTTTCATGGGTCGAAGACATGGAAACATCTACCTCTTAGACATGAAATTAAATAAATCACAAAGTCTAATCTCAATTCAAGATGAAGCGAGCTTATGGCACAGAAAGCTTGGCCATGTCAATATGAAGCAATTAGCCAAAATCTCATCAAAGCAGCTTGTTCGAGGTCTACCCAAATTACCATATCAAAAGTCCGATCCATACACACCTTGTATTATGGGAAAACAGGTAAGAAATTCATTTAAGCAAATAAATCATGTCTCTACTAATCATGTACTACAGTTGCTGCATATGGATCTCTTCGGACCAACCAGAACTCAGAGTATTGGAGGTAAGAAATACTGCCTAGTAATTGTGGATGATTTCTCTCGCTTTACTTGGGTATATTTCCTTGCAAGTAAGTCAGAAACCTTTTCGTATTTTGAAAAATTTGCTAAAAATGTTCAAAATGAAAAAGGATGTGTTATCTCAAATATAAGAACAGATCATGGAGGTGAATTTGAAAATCAAGATTTCACAAAATTGTGTGATGAATCTGGTTTTAAGCATGTGTTCTCCTCTCCATACACTCCTCAGCAAAATGGAGTTGTGGAAAGAAAGAATAGATCTCTTCAAGAAATGGCTAGAACTCTTTTAATTGAAAGCAAAATTTCTTCACGATTTTGGGTGAAAATTTGTTTCAAAGATGCTATATCATCAATAGAGTCTTTCTAAGACCTATTCTTGAGAAAACCCCTTATGAATTATTCAAATGTAAGAAGCCAATTGTTTCATACTTTCATGTGTTCGGTTGCAAATGCTTTATATTGAAAAATGCAAAAGATCGAGTTGGTAAGTTTGAAGAAAGATCAGATGAAGGCATCTTCCTTGGATATTCTACATCAAGCAAAGCCTACAGAGTCTACAATAAGAAGAGCCAGACGGTGGAGGAGTCAATGAATGTCAAATTTCAAGACTCTACGCAAGATGAATCTAGTCAGACTCAATATGAAGAGTCTGAACCTGCTCCAGACCTTCCAAAGCTTTACAACTCAAAAAGTATCTCAGACTCTGGAAGACCAGCGTCAAGATGTTCATGAAGATTCAAATAAAGAAAGAGATCATCATCCAGAGAAATCACCAGTAACTGGAAACACAAGTCCAGTCATCCTAAAGATCTCATTATCGGTGAAATTAATGAAGGAATTCGCACCAGATCCAAAAGACGTGAAGAGTCTAGTCTTTGTGGCTCTCATCTCTGAAATTGAACCAAAAAGCATAGAAGAAGCTTTATCTGATGAAAGCTGGATCGAAGCTATGCAAGAAGAGCTCAGACAGTTCAACATTAACGATGTCTGGGAATTGACATCTAAACCAAAAGGTAAAACTGTTATTGGAGCCAAATGGGTGTTTAGAAACAAGATAAACGAAAAGGGAAAAGTCGTACGGAATAAAGCAAGACTCGTGGCCAAGGGATACACGCAAGAAGAAGGAATAGACTATGATGAGACTTACGCTCCTGTAGCAAGGTTAGAAGCTATTCGTCTATTACTTGCGTTTGCTTGTTTCAAAAATTTCAAGTTATTCCAAATGGACGTCAAAAGTGCTTTCATAAATGGATTTATCCAAGAGGAAGTTTATGTGGAACAACCGCCTGGATTTGAAAACCCAAATAAGCCAGACTCAGTCTTCAGACTGAAAAAGGCCCTGTATGGTCTAAAGCAAGCACCTCGAGCTTGGTACGACAGACTAAGTAAGTTCTTATTACAGAACGGTTTTGTTAAAGGTAAAGTAGATACTATTCTATTTATCAAAAATGAAAACAAAAGCTTTTTACTCGTTCAAATATATGTGGATGATATTATTTTTGGATCTCCTAATGAAAGTCTATGCAAGAAATTTTCTAAGTCTATGCAAGATGAGTTTGAAATGAGTATGATGGGAGAATTAACATTCTTTCTTGGCCTTCAAATAAAGCAATTGAAGGAAGGAACTTTCATTTACCAAGAAAAATATGCTAATGATCTTGTCAAAAGATTTGGATTGGAAAATTGTAAGAAGACGATATACCAATGTCAAGTTCTTTGAAGATAGACAAAGATGAGGAAGGGAAGAAAGTTGATCAAAAGCTGTCACAGAGCATTATCGGTTCACTTCTTTACCTTACTGCTTCTAGACCTGACATTTTGTTGAGTGTTTGCATCTGTGCTAGGTTTCAATCAGATCCTAGAGAATCCCATCTCAATGCTGCAAAACGTATCATTAAATACGTTACTTCATCTTCAAGCATGGGTCTTTGGTATCCTAAGAATGGAGACTTTAATCTTCTGGGATATTCAGACGTAGATCTGGCCGGTTGTAGAGTCGATAGAAAGAGTACTTCAGGAATTTGCCAGTTGCTTGGAAGCTGGACAGTGTCTTGGTTCTCAAGGAAACAAAGCACTGTAGCTCTCTCAACAACAGAAGCAGAGTATGTAGCCCTTGGAAGCTGCTGTTCGCAAATTCTATGGATAAAACAACAGCTACAAGACTTTGGGATTGAAGACTCATGCACATAAATCAAATGTGACAACACTAGCGCAATCAATCTCACCAAAAATCCAATTCTTCATTCAAGAGCAAAGCATATAGAAATTCGACATCACTTTATTAGAGATCATATTCAAAGTGGAGAAATCTCGATTCAATTTGTTGATTCAAAAAGTCAACTAGCGGATATATTCACAAAGCCTTTGGAGAAAAATCAATTCGATTTTATCCGTTCCAGACTCAACATTTTGAAGCTCGAAGAAGTTAAAGTCTAGAGACTCTCCATCCTTCAGACTCAGAAAGTTGATGACCGTTAGACTCAAATCTCTCAGACTCAAATATCTCAGACTCAGACGATGATGACTATAGACTGTAAGTTGTTATTTTATCTAAACTCGAAAAGGTATGATCTTTCGTTCAGTTATTTATAGTCTCTGTGAAAATTGAAAAACTTGTCTTTTCAAAAGGATTAATTTTGGCAATTATCGATTTCGAAAATAGGTATTCGTACACTTTCCTTGTACCGATTGAACTTCCCCTTTTCAAAATTGAGTTATATATATACAGTTTTCACCTTCAATCTTCAAAACCCTAAAAGCATTCTCCTCTCAAACTGGTTTCTACTTCGAGTTCATCCTCGAGAAAGTTGTCATCTTTTCTTGGGAAAGCAAGCAAAGAAATCTTTTAGCGACAAGAAGGATGTCGTCTTCGAGGAAGTCCTCAAGAATCGCGACCAGGGGACCACAGAGGATGAAGGAGGGACCTACCCACTTCGATCTCACAGAAGAGGAAGAATTATCGAGTCAGCATCAGAACCCGACTCATTCTCCACCACGTCACTCAACGCCTTCTACCCCACAAGGTGCAGGTCAACATCCAGAAGAAGAGATAATCAAGGACGCAGATCCTGTAAGAGTCCAAAAACCCTCTTATATTTACAAACTTTACCGTGCTTTGAAAAGTACTGGACTCCGTTGAAATACGTGGATGATTTTCTTAAAGAAAAGAATTATGGGAATGAGTATATCTTTCTGAAGAAAATGGAGGATTTGGGAATTGCTCCCAAGGGTAAAGCAAAGGAAGCGCTTGCGAATATTCCTAGTGACCCTCGCATGTCGGGCCCAAATTTGACTGATGGGAACGACGACGACAAAATGTTCACTGATTTTCAACCGAGAATGGGTATTGCTGCGAAAGTAAAGGGAAAGAGGATGAAGTTATTCAAATCGAAAGAACAGGAAAATTTGTTTTTCAGACTGTTGAAACGAGGGGTGATAAACCCTAGGAGTGTCGATTTCGATTTCTTGGATGCTGTGAATGTGAACTTGAGAGAGAAGTTCTGTCTGCTTCAATTGGAACGTTTTTGCACTGACACCACGGATGGATATGCACAACTGACTGCATATTTCTATTCAAATCTTAGCTTTATCGATGCGAATAGAATATCTTTCAGTGTTCGAGATCAGGATTATATGTTAGACGCGGACATGTTGGCAGACATAATTGGAGTTGAATGAGGACGTTATCAACCAATCAAAGTCTCAGTTGCTCGTGCCACAATGGACCTTGTTGAAGACAGAGACATTGAGGGAAAAATCATCTATTCAAGGATGCGTGCCATCAATATTGTGCTGCACAAAATTGTGATCAATTGCATTAGGCCCAAGTCTACATCAAAGATTGATGTGTCTAACTCAGAAGCAAAATTGATGTACGCAATCAACTCAGGAAAGAAATTCTCTCTTCCTCACACTATTCTCTTTCACATGTACAGAGCAATGTCAAAAGACAAGGGACAATTGCCTTATCCAGGTCTAGTGACCAAGATCTTCAAACACATGAATATTGAATTGCCACACACACTTTGTGTTCGACCGTGCGATAAGATGGTGGTAGGTTTAAAGATGTTGACAAAGATGCATCTGAAAGAACTTTCTAAGGC
This sequence comes from Eucalyptus sideroxylon x Eucalyptus melliodora, assembly GCA_016097485.1. Taxonomy (NCBI): domain Eukaryota; kingdom Viridiplantae; phylum Streptophyta; class Magnoliopsida; order Myrtales; family Myrtaceae; genus Eucalyptus; species Eucalyptus sideroxylon x Eucalyptus melliodora. The sequence continues at coordinate 32,754,923 of CM027826.1, forward strand.
AATGGAGAAATTCAGAGTGAAGACTCTAGTTCCGTCTGCTTCAAAGAGAAAGGGAAAGGAAGCCATTGATGCCCCATCCAAAAAGAAGAGAACTCTCATCTTGGAGGATGAAGATGAAGATGAGGAGGAAGATCTCACAATCTCTGCCTTGATAAGGACAAGACGTTCTGTTCCTCAATCAACAGAACAGCAGAAGAAACAGAGAGAAGAAGAGGAGCAAGCCAAGAACAGAGAAGAAGAAGAGTAGCAAGAGAAGGAGAAAGAAGCTAAAGAAGAAGGAGAAGAAGAACAAGAAAAGTCTGCAGCTAAATCTGGAGAGAAGGAGAATCAAGATACAGAAGAGCATGATCATCACTCTTCCCCTCTTGATGTCCTAGAGACAGGGGGAGTTGGCGAGCAAGAAAGGTCCACACCTTATGCTACCAATAGTGAAGGTCTAAGACAATCTCCAGCAGAACCAGAAGAAATTTAGGCTTCTCAATTACCTGAAGAAGGACATGATACGTCAACACCAAATCTGCAAGACTATACAGAAGCGCCATCGTCTGCATTCACTCCATCGGAAAGAGCAAATGCAAGTACTCAGACGGACAATTCTGCAAATTTTCGTCGTATTATGGATGTTCTTCTGGAAATGCGTGGCCAAATCTATGCTCTGGACTATGAAATTCAAGCCGTGAAGAATGCTGGACAAACATCTTCAGTTACCCTGGAGGACAAAATGAAAGACCTCGCTCTTCAACTTCAAACCAATGCCAAGGGAGAAGAGGTAGCTCAACTAAGGGAAGACTTGAAGAGGCTAGAAGGAGTAGTCCAGTCCATGGGAGATTTCCAGATTGTGCGCATTCCCAAGCAGACATGACTTCCTTCTCACCTTTTTAATGATGACAAAAAGGGGGAGAAGCAATTTGAACCAACCAACCAACCAACTTTCTTTGACTTTAAGTTTTTTTAATATGTTTGTTTATGACTTGAGCAATCTTGGGTGTGAACTTGAACTTGACTGAATTGGCTGTGGATTTTAATGCTTAACTGTTTGCATTTATATCAAGTGTTGTTATATGGTATTACTCATGAAAGACTAACCAATTTTCTAAGGATGCAGAGTCTGGTTGCTTTGTTAATCTTTATGAGATTGCCATATTGCTTGAGAAATGTTTTTGCAGGACAAAGTGGTTCAAATCTACAGGAATGTTTTGTCACCATCAAAAAGGCGGAGATTGTTGGAGAAATCGTTCCAGAATATTTTGAAGCTTACAAAACGTTTCCTTCAGTCTAGTCTGGGTATCTACAGATCGTCTAGTTTAAAGTCTGAAGACTTTCTGACTACCAGACTCAAGATTCGAGACTTAAGACTTAAGACTCAAGACTCAAGACTATTCTCATTGACAGCCTTTCTGATCCAGTGACGAAGGAAATCCAGAGCCGAAGTTTATGGTTGAGGATTTAATCCTATCATCTGGAGAAGATCCTTTGGTTGGATAGATATAACGGATTCTTTTGTTCGTATCTAGATCAATTGAAGATCCGATGGTCGACAAAGTATTCTTGGAATGTTCTATTCTTGGAAACCAAGATCCTGATTGTATGGGCGAACATGATTGATGGGCTATCGTCAGGTTCCTTTTATAGCTCGAATGATCTTCTTGATTGATTCCGTCCAATGGGTAGATTGGAGGAATTCCTTTGGTAAGTGCCAACGGTATGATGGCATAAAGGAGTATAAAAAGGAAGACGTTCTAGTTCTTTGAGAATGTGATTGATAGAAAAATTCAGTCGAAGCACCTTGATTATTAGTCGATACGATCTCACGAGCGAAATTGTATACACAGAGAGTGTCTATACTTGGTGATACCTTGAGCGAGTGTGGTAGATCATCTACACCGAGAAATCAAGGAAGATCAACACTGTAACATTTCTTTGTTCATAGTGGAATCCAGCCAAATTGGCTGTCAGTGCAGAAGAGTGGACGTAGGCTTGAATCAAGCCGAACCACTATAAACCGCGTGTTCAATTCTCTCTTTCCTTACTTAGTCTTACGTTGACTATTACTTTTCGCAAATCCTTCAACTGTCTAAGTATTGCGCAAGTATACAGAAATTATCAAGAAAAATCTTTGTATACCTATTCACCCCCCTCTAGGTACTCGTACTAGCAATATCACCTGGGACCTTAGCTTTGCCTTCAAGTCGCTCGAACGGATTTCCTCGGTGTTTTGACCCATGGTTTGGCTTCATGAATGTGTTTTCTAATGCAAATCTTTAAACAAGCAAAATAATGGTCCAAGGAAACTATGACATTTCTTATGTTTACTTCAATGGAGTGTAGCTATAAAATCACATTTTTATATTTCAAATGTTAGAATAGCCGTAAAAACACCCATGAATTTCAAATAATCCTCTTATATCAGCTTTTGTCATATATACGCTAATATTCTTAGAAGTAGCCTTTAACATGGAATATTAGGGCGTGTTTGGTAACGTTTTGTTCAAAAATTGTTCCAAGGAACATAAATTTAAAAAAAAAAAAAGTGTTTCTGTTCCGGTGAACAATTTTTTATCAGAAATACGCGTTTGATAAACTTGTTTCGGGAATAAAAAATGAATAAAAACACGTTTGGTAGATTTATATTTTTTTATTTCTTTTAATTTTTTAATATTTTTATTTTATTTTTCCTTTATTTTTTCTTTTTTTCTTCTTTGGTGAGGCCGAGCGTCGCCGGCAACCAGCGAGGCTAGGCCGCACTGAGAGCCGGCAACACTTCGGCGAGGTCACCGACCCTCGACGGCGTCGCCGGCCCTCAACGGCCAGTCGCCGGCCATGGCCAAGGCCGATGACCAGCCAAAGAAAAAAGAAGAAGAAAAGAGGAGAGAGAAGAAATAATTTTTTTTTGTTTATTCAAAAGTGTTTCTGGAACAAGAAACAATTTTTTTTTTGTTTCTTATTTCTGTTCCAGATGTGTTTCTGGGAACAAAAAAATAATTTTGGAACAAAAACGCAAACAAACGCGTTTCTATTCCTTTTTTGTTCCCAGGAACAAAAAAACAAAAAAAGTGTTCGGAAACAGAAAAAAAGAATAAAAACATGCAGGCCCTTACTTTCTAACCATTTAAGTTTACTTTTTATAGCACACATGCAGGAATTTGTTCCATCACTGAAAAAATCAACATATGTGACTTGGATACAAGATTCTGTCGTCATCAACTTGAAAAAAATCATTGTAATTTTAGTGCTAATAATTTTAGATGAAGAATATGCGCAATTATTCAATCAAAATAAATATTCAGCATATAGATATATCATAATAGAATCTACATAGACAATATGATTGTGGATTTATTACTAAAATATGCGTAAGAACTAGAGATTTGCTGAAGTCACTATGAAAATCAAACTACAGGGTAAAGCGAGCAGGTGAGTGCGTTGCGTGCCCATTAACCTTTTGCAATGATGGAAATCCTGGCCCTCTTAGGGTGCAAATGGTAACACTTCGTTCAAAAATTGTTCCAAAAAAAAAAAAAAAAAAACGTTTCTGTTCCGGAGAACAGTTTTTGACTAGAAAGATGCATTTAGTAAATTTGTTTCGGGAATAAAATATGAACAAAAACACGTTTGGTAAATTTTATTCTTTTTTTGTTTATCTTAATTTTTAAATATTTTTATTTTTATTTTAATATTTTCCTTTCATTTTTATTTTTTCTTCTTTCGGCCGGTTGCACGGCCTCCGGCGACTAGCCAACGGGGCCGGCAGCCTCGCCGGGGGCCGGCGACGCTCGGCAAGGTCGCTGACCCTCGACGGCGTCGCCGGCGAAAGAGGGAAGCGAGGTCTGTTGTCTGCGTGTTTGTCTTGGTCCAGTGTTTTTTGTGCGAGCAGTAGAAGGACAAGGAAAAAGAGGATCGCTAGGGTTTGTGATAAGGGAATAAAAAATAATAAAAAGAGGGGGACGATGGCGTGTCTTTTGAGTTTTGGGGGAGGGGAAGTGAGGTTGACAGCCTGTCTATCAGTGGTTTTGGGAGGGAAAAATGTAAAATAAGTTTGGGGTGGGGGGAAATGGACAAAGGAAAAAAAGAGTGGATTTGGGAAATTTTTTTTTATAGAAAAAATTAAATAAATGAAATTGAAAAATAATTTCAAAAAGTAAAAATATTGAATTTTGAATAATGATAAATTTTCATCTTTCTAAAAAATCATGAATTTATTTAAATCAATTGATTCTAATTTTTTTATTAATTATTAGTTTTATCAATAACTTTTGTTAAAATTAAAAACATGTTTCGCCTTCATTATGAATATATCTTTCAAATTTAAAATGAATTGATTTATTAATATTATTAGTGTAATTTATTATAGGCTTTTTAATTATTTATTTATTTATGAATTTGAATCAAATTAATTAAAAATAAAAAAAAATTATTTAATATTCAATGTGTCGCAACGTGTCGGAATTCTCTATTTTTTAGAAATGACGTGTCGTGCCGTGTCGGACACTCGTGTCGTGTCGCGTGTCCGTGCTATATAGCTGATGACACGTCTTTTCCCACAACTTTCTCGAAAGTCTAAATTCCTATTAAACGCTCAGTAGTCCACCTATGAAGCACGGACACGTTGCCCGTGCTTCCGTGTCGTGTCCGACACGTCTCGAAGCGTGTTGGACACGTCGACACGCTCGGACACGGTCGGACACGCGGTCAACGCGTGTCGGATTTTCTGACACGAGTTCAACTTTTCTTGACACGCCTGTTGACGCATGTCCGGAAGACTCCGGGTGCAGGCGAGGGAGGGGGAGTGAGCAGAGGCTGCAAGCGACGGCGAGAGAGAGGAAGAGAATATGAAGGGATCGAGGCCCGAGGAGGCGCCGAGCGGCGGCGGCGGCGGCATCTCCTCATCCTCAGCGTCACGTCCGCTCCATTGTCGGAAGCCGAGAAACGATACGAGGTGCGAAAGAGGGGAGCAAGGTTTGCTGTCTGCGTGTTTGTCTTGGTCCAGTGTTTTTCGTGCGAGCAGTAGAAGGAGGAGGAAAAAGAGGATTGCTAGGGTTTGTGATAAGGGAATAAAAAATAATAAAAAGTGGGGGACGATGGCGTGTCTTTTGAGTTTTGGGGGAGCGCAAGTGAGGCTGATAGCTTGTTTGTCAATGGTTTTGGGAGGGAAAAATGTAAAATAAGTTTGGGGTGGGGGAAATGGACAAAGGAAAAAAAGAGTGGATTTGGGAAATTTTTTTTTTATAGAAAAAATTAAATAAATGAAAATGAAAAATAATTTCAAAAAGTAAAAGTATTGAATTTTGAATAATGATAAATTTTGATCATTCTAAAAAATCATGAATTAATTTAAATAAATCGATTCTAATTTTTATTATTAATTATTAGTTTTATCAATAACTTTTGTAAAAGTTAAAAACATGTTTTGCCTTCATTATGAATATATCTTTCAAATTTCAAATGAATTGATTTATTAATATTATTAGTTTTAAAATTATTTATTTATTTATGAATTTGAATCAAATTAATTAAAAATAAAAATATTTATTTATATTCAACATGTCGCAACGTGTCGGAATTCTCTATTTTTTAAAAATGACGTGTCGATGTGTCGTGTCGTGTCGGACACTCGTGTTGTGTCGTGTGTTCGTGTTACATAACTGATGACGCGTCTTTTTCCACAACTTTCTCGAAAGTCTAAATTCCTATTAAACGCTCAGTAGTCCACCTATGAAGCACAAACACGTTGCCCGTGCTTCTGTATCGTGTCCGATGCGTGTCGGAGCGTGTCAGACACGTCGACACGCTTGGACATGGTCGGACACGCGGTCAATGTGTGTCGGATTTTCTGACACATGGTCAACTTTTCTCGACATGCGTGTCCGGAAGACTCCGGGTGCAGCAAAGGGAGGGGGAGTGAGCAGAGGCCGCGAGCAACGGCGAGAGATGGCCAGAGAGAGGAAGAGAAGAGGAAGGGATCGGGGCCCGAGGGGGTGCCGAGCGGCGGCGGCGGCGGTGGCGGCGGCGGCGACGGCATCTCCTCCTCCTCGGCGTCGCGTCCGGTCCATCGTCGGAAGCTGAGAAACATTACGAGGTGCGAAAGAGGGGAGCGAGGTCTGCTGTCTGCGTGTTTGTCTTGGTCCAGTGTTTTTTGTGCGAGCAGTAGAAGGAGGAGGAAAAAGAGGATGGCTAGGGCTTATGATAAGGGAACAAAAAATAATAAAAAGAGGGGGACGATGGCGTGTCTTTTGAGTTTTTGGTCTGCTGTCAGTGGTTTTGGGAGGGAAAAATATAAAATAAGTTTGGGGTGGGGGAAATGAACAAAGGAAAAAAAGAGTGGATTTGGAAATTTTTTTTATAGAAAAAATTAAATAAACGAAATTGAAAAATAATTTCGAAATGTAAAAGTATTGAATTTTGAATAATGATAAATTTTGATCATTCTAAAAAATCATGAATTTATTTAAATAAATTGATTCTAATTGTTTTATTAGTTATTAGTTTTATCAATAACTTTTGTTAAAATTGAAAACATGTTTCGCCTTAATTATGAATATATCTTTCAAATTTCAAATGAATTGATTTATTAATATTATTAGTGTAAATTTATTATAGGCTTTTTTAAAATTATTTATTTATGAATTTGAATCAAATTAATTAAAAATAAAAATATTTATTTGATATTCAACGTGTCGCAACGTGTCGGAATTCTCTATTTTTTAGAAATGACGTGTCGACGTGTCATGCCATGTTGGACACTCGTGTCGTGTCGCGTGTTCGTGCTACACAGCTGATGACGCGTCTTTTTCCACAACTTTCTCGAAAGTCTAAATTCCTATTAAACGCTCAGTAGTCCACCTATGAAGCATGAACACGTTGCCCGTGCTTCCGTATCGTGTCCGACGCATGTCGGACACGTCGACACGCTCGGACATGGTCGGACACGCGGTCAACGTGTGTCGGATTTTCTGACACATGGTTAACTTTTCTCGACATGCGTGTCCGGAAGACTTCGGGTGCAGGCAAGGGAGGGGGAGTGAGCAGAGGCCACGAGCAACGGTGAGAGATGGACAGAGAGAGGAAGAGAAGAGGAAGGGATCGGGGCCCGAGGGGGCGCCGAGCGGCAGCGGCGGCGGCGGCGGCGACGGCATCTCCTCCTCCTCGGCGTCGCGTCCGCTCCATCGTTGGAAGCTGAGAAACGATACGAGGTGCGAAAGAGGGGAGCGAGGTCTGCTGTCTACGTGTTTGTCTTGGTCCAGTGTTTTTTGTGCGAGCGGTAGAAGGAGGAGGAAAAAGAGGATGGCTAGGGCTTATGATAAGGGAACAAAAAATAATAAAAAGAGGGGGACGATGGCGTGTCTTTTGAGTTTTGGGGAAGGGGAAGTGAGGTAGACAGCCTGCTGTCAGTGGTTTTGGGAGGGAAAAATATAAAATAAGTTTGGGGTGGGGGGAAATGGACAAAGGAAAAAAAGAGTGGATTTGGGAAATTTTTTTTATAGAAAAAATTAAATAAACGAAATTGAAAAATAATTTCGAAATGTAAAAGTATTGAATTTTGAATAATGATAAATTTTGATCATTCTAAAAAATCATGAATTTATTTAAATAAGTTGATTCTAATTGTTTTATTAGTTATTAGTTTTATCAATAACTTTTGTTAAAATTGAAAACATGTTTCGCCTTAATTATGAATATATCTTTCAAATTTCAAATGAATTGATTTATTAATATTATTAGTGTAAATTTATTATAGGCTTTTTTTAAAATTATTTATTTATTCATGAATTTGAATCAAATTAATTAAAAATAAAAATATTTATTTAATATTTGAACGTGTCGCAACGTGTCGGAATTCTCTATTTTTTAGAAATGACGTGTCGACGTGTCATGCCATGTCGGACACTCGTGTCGTGTCGCGTGTCCGTGCTACATAGCTGATGACGCGTCTTTTTCCATAACTTTCTCAAAAGTCTAAATTCCTATTAAACGCTCAGTAGTCCACCTATGAAGCACGAACACATTGCCTGTGCTTCCGTATCGTGTCTGACGCGTGTCGGAGCGTATCGGACACGTCGACACGCTCGGACATGGTCGGACACGCGGTCAACGTGTGTCGGATTTTCGGACACATGGTCAACTTTTCTCGACATGCGTGTTCGGAAGACTCCGGGTGCAGGCAAGGGAGGGGGAGTGAGCAGAGGCCGCGAGCAACGGCGAGAGATGGCCAGAGAGAGGAAGAGAAGAGGAAGGGATCGGGGCCCGAGGGGGTGCCGAGCGGCAGCGGCGGCGACGGCATCTCCTCCTCCTCGGCGTCGCGTCCGCTCCATCATCGGAAGCTGAGAAACGATACAAGGTGCGAAAGAGGGGAGCGAGGTCTGCTGTCTACGTGTTTGTCTTGGTCCAGTGTTTTTTGTGCGAGCAATAGAAGGAGGAGGAAAACGAGGATGGCTAGGGTTTGTGATAAGGGAACAAAAATTAATAAAAAGAGGGGGACGATGGCGTGTCTTTTCAGTTTTGGGGAAGGGGAAGTGAGGTAGACAGCTTGTCTGTCAGTGGTTTTGGGAGGGAAAATATAAAACAAGTTTGGGGTGGGGGAAATGGACAAAGGAAAAAAGAGTGGATTTGGGAAAATTTTTTTATAGAAAAAATTAAATAAACGAAATTGAAAAATAATTTCGAAATGTAAAAGTATTGAATTTTGAATAATGATAAATTTTGATCATTCTAAAAAATCATGAATTTATCATGAATTTATTTAAATAAATTGATTATAATTTTTTTTATTAATTATTAGTTTTATCTATAACTTTTGTTAAAATTAAAAACATGTTTCGCCTTAATTATGAATATATCTTTCAAATTTCAAATGAATTGATTTATTAATATTATTAGTGTAAACTTATTATAGGCTTTTTTAATTATTTATTTATTTATAAATTTGAATCAAATTATTTAAAAATAAAAATATTTATTTAATATTCAAGGTGTCGCAATGTGTCGGAATTCTCTATTTTTTAGAAATGATATGTCGACGTATCATGTCGTGTCGCGTGTCCGTGCTACATAGTAGTCCACTTCCCACAAAACGGAAAACGAAAAGAAAGACGAGGCCAATTATTTGGCACCACAAGGAGCAGAAATAGGAATGGTGGCCAGAAGTGTAAATCCGGCATCCTTTACTAGTTCGGGAGTTTTTATGACATAAAAATAATTTGAAACAAATGTGCCAGAATTATACCAGGTTGGAAAAATTTAGCTGGGAGATAATGAAGAGGGTCAGAAAAACACGTGTTTTGTGCGGTATCCGATAGTTTGTATATTGCGGGGGCAAATGAAAGATCGTTGTTGACTCAAACACAGTCAATGTTTGTCGTTTCTCGCTCGCTCGTGGGATCTTACCGAGATCGTTCCTCCTTTCTAGATTCCATCTCCATTCTATTTATGTGGGATAGTCTCTCGAATTGCAGTACCAATCCACACTTGCGTGAGAGAAGAAGACGAAGACGAAAAAGAAGGCGATGAGCGGCCAAGGCGAATCGGAGTCCATGCATTGCGGCACGCGCGCAGTGGGGATGCCGGCGGAGCCACAGGAGCATCCCGCGAGCCAGTATGCCACCACGCGGGTCGCCAACGAGGCTCAGCCAACAGGCTTTCACTCCAGCTACTTAAATGCCACCGCAAGTAGCTCGGTCTCTGGATTCGTCAACCTCAACAAAAGCGGCGGCGAGAACAAGTATCTCGACGTCACTCCAGTGAATGCTTCCACACCGTCTGGCCTCCACATCGTTCCAGTGAATGCTTCCTTGCTGTCTGGCTGGAGTGAGTCTATTGAGGCGTATTTCGCCTTTGTTATTTATGTTATGGTTGATGTTTAGGCTTCATAATGGGGTTGATGGGGCAAACGCTTTGCTGGTGTTTTCAGATCCGATAAACAAAGCGTGCGACAAGTTGAACCGGTGTGGGAAGAGGGTCGATGATGCTACCAAACAGGCAGAGGCGCTTGTCGACAATGTCTGGAATCACCGTGAGTTTTCTCTACATTTTTTCTAGCTAAACATGTCTACATAATCAAATGGAAACGTTTTGGATTTATTTTTTCTAGCTAATTATGATCCTATAATCTGATAGAAACATTTTGGATTTATTCGTGGAGACGTATCTGATTGATGATTGCTTGCTTGCATATATTTCTTCTCTTTTTCTGCAATACATGTGAAGGCTATTGATGTAAATATTCAATCCAAAGAGCTTGGTAATTACCACCTGGGAACAAATATATGTGGACGCTATTGATAAGTCATAGGCTTATTTTGCAATCACCCCCTCAGAACAGAGGTACACGCGTCATAATCTGTGTATTCCACCCGCCAATTAATAGTTGAGTGGATCAAGTCCTGTGATTATTTATCTAGAGAAGCTCCAACTTTGATGTGCGGTGCTATCTTCAGTGCTTATTCTTTTGGCGATCTATGTCAATTCCTATCTATAACAAATTGCCAAATGCATATTATGGCACTTCCGTGGAGAACATGGCTTGTTTTCCATCATTTTCTATGGCTATCAGGACCCTCAGGCTCTTTGCGTGGCTGAACGTTGGCCCAATTTCTTTTTCCTTGGAAAGAAGAAAAAATTAGCTTTGTCCTGTAAGAGCAAGCACTGCAGCAGTTGCATAAGCTTGGCTTTTGCTTGTTGTCAGCTTCTTTTGTTTATTTGTGAGAGACAAAGCCCATGATTTCTTTCATTCTCTTCTCCTCACGGTTTCTATTCGATTGAAATGTGATGTTAAGGACTCTATTCTTGCCGGACCTCAACTAATCGGTTACCGTTCTATGTTTGTTTCTCGAAACAGTTAAAACTAGCCATAGCATCACAGATGCAGCAATAGCTCGACTTGCTCAGGGGACGAAAATGCTCAAAGAGGGGGGACGGGATAAGGTATTTGAACGTACTTTTGAAATTCTGCCGGGAGAGAAGCTTCTGAAAGCATATGCTTGCTATCTATCCACTTCCTCCGGCCTTGTCATTGGGACACTGTATTTGTCAACTAAGAGACTGGTCTTCCATGGGGATGAGCCTATTTGCCATTACGCTCCCTCAGGACAGCAAGAGTGGGTGTATTACAAGGTAACCTTTTCCAATCTTCCTGTAATTGCTTTTACTATAGAATACCAGTACAAATTGTTATGCACTGAGCTTTCGTTAGAATCATGATAAGTTTTTTATGCATTACAAATTCATAACCTGAGTTATTTTTGTCGAATTGTCTATTGGGACTAGCCTGCTGATTTTATAATCGAAATTCGGGAGAACTTTCAATGGAAAGAGCCTGCATTTACTCATCGTCCGTACTACTACACTGAGCCTTGGATCATTCTTCTCGTCATCTTATTTTTATCTAAGCATGAAGCATCTTAATGTAGTGAAACATACCTTTGAAAAAGTTTGTCAAGTTCTGCTAAGCTTCACTCTCCGACCATCAGTTTTTAACGTGCTTTCATCCTGATGGCTGTCTAGGTGCCACTGCTGCTCGATCAGTTGAGCTTTGTTAGTCGTTCTTCGAAAGGGTTGGATAATTCTGAAAAGTACATCCAGGTCGTTACAAGGGATGGTTATGAATTCTGGTTCATGGGTTTCGTATCATATGATAAGGCTCTCAAGAACATAAATGAGGCTTTACAGCACAATCGGGAGAATAACACGGCTGGAAGGAAACAAGGACGATCAGTGGCCAAAGGGGGGAAGTGATATTCAATTGTACTTGAATAATTTTGGTGTGTTGGTGTGGGTGTGTGACTGCTACGGATAATGTTTAGACATGATCTAATTGATGAAAGGGAAGCATTTCATTTCAGTAAACTTCAGTTGAATATAATTGGTCCAATTTGTTACTGTTGGAAGAAAGTCGGCAGAAGACAATTTACCTCTATCCAATGCGTAGTCAACAATTTACTTGGGAACAAACGTTAAATTGCAAATGAAACACGAAAAAAAATACTTCATGTTGGTCTGAATGCAATTACAAGGAAAACATCCAATTTCTACAGCGTAAATGCCAATTTTCATGTAAAGAAGAAAGGGAATACCTTCTTTTTCTTTGGTGGAAATGGGACAAGAAAATTAAAAATGCTTTCTTTCTGAGCGTATGTTCTACCAACCGTGCCAATGGTTGTTTTCAGGAAACTTTTATATATCTCTCTTCATACCCTTTCAAAGGGCGTCTTTCTATCGTAGTGTATCAAGACGAAACGGTGTGTTTTCATTGCATCCCATCATGGATGTACTGATTAAGTACAACATCTCCCACTTGAACATGATGGGCTTAATAGCATTCTTTCAATAATATAAAGCATTCAACATTCATCAACTTTACAATATAATTCATACTGGCAAGTAAGCCGTGCGACCGGTGAGTACATCTGCATGTGGGAGCTCAAATTATGTACTTATTAAGGATGACATAATGGCTACAATCCCGAAAAGAAATAAACAATCGATATCTCATAGTGCCCTAGACATATTTTGTTACATTAGTCCAAGTATACATATCTCTTAAAGGCTATACAGTCAACACCATATACTTACAATTATATTTGCAATCACATAAGGCGATATAATTGGTCGACCAGTAAATACATATGATAGATGTAAAACAACAGTAGTCTTCCTTCACACTCATGTCTCTCTTCATTTCATAATAACTGATTTCCTAGACACATCTCATAAAGCCATATTCATTCATGACTACCAGTAACATGCTAAAATAGTAACATTGATTTTTTACTTCAAAAACATAATAAGAAGTAACATATGGCACGGAAAAAGAAAAATTATAAATTACCTTAATGGCTCACACGATAAGTAAATATGGATAATGTCGCGACCAATTTTTTCGGGTTCACCACGTAGGGTTTGGCTAATGGATTGTTAAGCCTAGACTTAACTCGAGCTCTCCCAAGCCCATACCAATTTGTGACTTAGGTTCAAGTTTTTAACATGCAATTGATTTTCAATTAGGAGTCGCCACTAATCTATTTTTGGTGGGTCGATTAGAAACCCAAGCAAAGTAACGGGAGATTTAATTTACTCCTACGAACCAGAGATTTATGAGTTCAGGGACTTGGTTACGCTAGATTTCTCTAACGCCCTTTCGGTACCTTTCTCTTTTATTTCGAAAAATGTTTGGCAGGCAGCTTGAATTGATTTTAAAATTATTTCCCTAACATGTGAGGTGATCATGCGGATGCGCAAACCATCAATTTAACATCCGAGAAAGTAATAAATAAATTGCAGGACTTACCTCGTAGCAACGAAAGCATCTGCGTTGTTAGTTTAGAATTCACATCAACAATCCTAAATATGATTTCTAATTAACACGCAATTTCTCTTTTTGTTTTCACTTAATTAATGAAAATCATGCAATATGCAATGCATGCCACTAATTTAACATGAAATGATATGACATAGTAACATGACTTAACTATATGACCTAAGCAATATGACATAACTAAGTATGTAGTCTTTCCTAAGCATGAGATGATTTATTCTAAATAATTTTTTTGCATTTTCTATGGGATTCGAAATTAAAGAAATGCAACATTTAAATATGCAATCTAAATTAATCTAATGACTGACAATTTCTAATTAAATGGACCTAACAAAAATCACTAAATGACGTGCATTGTATGAAACTAATTCTGTATGACGTGCATATGGTTTTTATTCTAAATAAGCATGCAATTTATTCTAATATGCAATGACGTGCAAAAGATGCATTAATTTTACATGACATATGCATAATGACTTTTTTTTGTGTTTTTCCTTTTTTCCCTTTTTTTTTAATTTCAAAATTAATAATTGCCGTATAAGTAAACATGCAATCCAAATTAAAAAAGAACTAGCAACCTAAATTAATTGATTTGATTTTTTTATTTTTGAAAATCCGAAATAAAATTCCTATTATGAACATGCAAACCCTAAAACTACATTTTTTTTGATTTTTTTAAAAAGAAAACTAATTTAAGTAACACCATAGCAAATCAAGCCATATTGATATCAAATCGATGAGCCATATCTCGAGCATGAGATCGGGTTAGCCAACTTCACATAAATCACGAATCGGATCTCAAGCGGGAGATCGGATTGGCAATTTTTTTAAGTAATTGCGAGTCGGATTTCGAGCTTGAAAATCGGACTGACAATCACTAATTTCAAGGCAATTTTATATCATGGAATTTCAATTTCTCATTAAAGGAATAATTACACTAAAAAGATAAAAGAAAATAGCAGAAATAATAAAACAAAAATAAGATAAAGAAAATACCTAAATTTTCTTTTGTTTTTCTCTTTTTTTTCTTTTCTTTTTTTCCTGAAAAAGAAAAAGAAAAACAAAGCTGTGGCCGGTCCGGCGAGGGGGATCACCGGCTAGGGTTCCGGCGAGGCTCCGGAGCGGCGTGTTGGCGCGAGGTAGCAGGGGGCGTCGCGGGTCTGCTCGGGCTGGAGCAAGTGGGTCGCGGCGTTGGGTCTTCACGAACAGATGGGTCACGGATCGAGAGCAAGGCGTCGCGGCGGGGTGGCGTTTGCTTCTGGATCTGGAGGAGGAAGGGCATCGGATCTGGATCGGTTGCTGTGGGGATCTCAGATCTGCAAGTGGCGAGCGGAGGCAGTGTCGCGGGCGCGGTGCAGGCGTAGGAGGCGGGTGTAGCAGGAGCAACAAGCGGCGGTGGCGGAGACGCAGGTTGATGGTGTCGCGGTGGTGACTAGTGAGGGATGGGCTCCGACCTGCGGTACGGCTTCAAGCGCCGAGCTCGCGGATCGCTGCGAGTTCGGGTTCTGGCTCGCGGGCGGAGGTGCGGCCGTGGAGCTGCACTGGGTTGCGTCGCAGACGAACGAAGGGTGAGCAGCAGCAGCTGGGGCGTCGGGGCTACAACAGGCGAGAGCAGGAGGAAAACTGGGGCGTCAAGCTGGGCTGATTACAGACAGTGCAGGGGCAGCGGCGAGCACGCGAAAGAAAACGCTGGCGAGACGCGGTGAGGGCTGGTGGCTCGGCTGTCGGCGTTCGGTGGCGCTAGCACGGTGTTGGCGCGAAGAGGGCCGGCGATGCAGGAGCTTGGCCCCGGCGGCCTGGGCAGCAGCGAACAGAGGGAGGGGGCGATGGGAGGCTTCCACGAAGAAGACGGTGAACAGTCCCCTTTTCTTTTTCTTCCCTCTCTGCTGTACGTCACTTCTCCCTCTGCCCTCCTCTCTGTCTCTTCTTCTTTCTTTCTGCAAAAGTAAAAGAAAAGGCTTCTGCTGTTGACTTATCCCCTTCAATGCCTTTTCTTCCTTTCTTCTTTTGTGATGTTTTTCTCTTGACCCTCAAAGAAGAGAAGGAAAAACCCCTTCTCACGTTTTCTCTCTAATTTTTTTTTCAAAGTGGCCGAATGTCTCAGTTGCGTGGCCTCTTTCAACCCTAGGTATTTTTTACATATTTATAGGGCGCGGATTAGGGTTTTAAAATTTTCCAAATTCATCTCCACGTAAATTTCTTTTCGAAACGCAATATTTGTTTTTTCCAAACGGAATATTTGCTTTTTCAATTGAAATCTTATAAAGATAAATCCATAAAATCTCTCCGAGGATATGGGCTTGGGCCGATTTGCTCTCTTCGTGGGCTTAGCCCGACTCATCAAGTTAAAGTTCTTAACCATCAATTTGAACCCATTTGTCACCGGCCCAATGTAAATGCAAATTAAAACATAAATGCACCTAAAACTATATGTTATGCAATTGACTATTTTTTCAAGGATAAAATTAACCCTTAATTTTTTAATGCAATAAATGACTAAACGGGTCGCCAAAATTTAGGTGTCAACAGATAATTTTACTCATATTCCCTTGCGGGTCGTACAATGCATATGTAACATGAATTCTATGCTATAGTGGATTTTTCTTTCTATAAGAGCATATATCATTTATTAAATATATTCACTATACGAATCTTAGCCTAAACATAGTCACGCACTTTTTACGTACTCATGTTTAGCTCGAGTACTATATTAACTCGCTTTCTATAATGTTCAATTAAGTACTTGCATCCGGTATCTTTCAACATACATAATTGTGGGGTTATTTTGTTTAGTCTTATTATAAATAAATCACATACCTCATCTTAACTCCAATCAAGGCGACATCTTATTTTATGTACTAAACTTACTCTTTAGCATTCATTTGTACATAATGTCTCATTTTAACATGCTAACTATAGCACTTAAGGCGATTGCTCGTGTGAATAATATATGTGTGCTTGTGCTAGTCTCATAATGAATTTGTACTTATTGATAAAATATCAAGTCGTCAATAAACAAATAAGTACAATACATATGTCAACATATACATAAACTAATGATCCCCTACAATAACATATATCATATTATAAGCAATCCTAGTGATATTCTATGAGTCAAGAATATGTCTTTAGGAATAGCCTTTATAAATGGATCAGCAACTATTCTATTGATCGAAATGTATTATATGATCACTTCTTTCTACGCTATTATTGTTTTTTATGAAGTTGTTCTTTATGTCAATATGCTTCGTCCTTCCATGATACATAGAATCCTTCACATAGGTAATGACTGCTTGACTATCGCAATAAACTATCATTGGTCTTGGAACCTCAGTGACAGTGACTAAATTTTCCAAGAAACGTTTTAGCCATATTGCTTTTTGCACTGCTGCAGAGCATGCAATAAATTCTATCTCCATCTTAGATAAGGTTGTGCATGTCTGTTTCTTGCTATTCCAAGAAATCGCACCTCCATTGAGCAAGAACGCATATCCATAAGTCGATTTACGTTCATCTGGGTCTCCACCCCAATCAGCATCTAAATAATCTAATAGGCGTAAATCACTCCCTTAGTAACAAAGTCGACAATCCATAATACATTTTAAGTATCTTAGAATCTTTTTCACTACTTTCTAGTGTATTTAACCGGGATTTGATTGATATCAGCTTATTAATCTCACGATATAACATATGTCGGTCGAGTACACATCATAGCATACATCAAACTTTGGACTGCACTAGCGTAAAGAACAATTTCCATCACTTTATTTTCTTTTGAAGTCTTAAGACATATCTTAGTACTTATGTCTTCACCTTGCATGACCAGGGTATCGGTGGGATTACAATGCTATATATTGAAATGTTCAAGAATCTTTATTATATAAGACTCTTGTGATAAAGTAATGAGTTTCCTTGATTGATCTCTTTCGATCTTAACTCCTAATATATAAGCAGCTTCTCCCATGTACTTCATCTCAAAATTGGAGGATAACTATTCTTTTATGATGATAACCAAAATCTTATCATTTCCGACCAATATAATATTGTTTACATAAAGTGATAAAATCACAGATTTATCTTCGAACCACTTGACATTTACACATTGATCTTCTTTGATTATCGTGAAACCAAAAGTGGTTATGGCTCGATGAAAAAGAAGATATCATTATTTAGATGATTGCTTAAGGTCATATATTAAATGATGAAACTTGCAAACTTTATACTCTTGATCTTTAGTTATGAAACTTATTGATTGCTTCATATAGATTTTCTCATCTAGTTCTCCGTTGAGAAATGTCTTCTTTACATCCATTTGATGTAATTCAAGGTTCAAATGTGCAACGATGATTAGAATAAGACGTATTGAGGCAAACCTTACAACTGGTGAAAATGTTTTCTCATAGTCTATACCCTCTTGTTGAGTATAACGTTTCGCCATAAGACAAGTCTTATACTTTTCAATGGATCCATCTGCCTTTCACTTAATCTTAAAGACCTATTTGTTTCTCATGACCTTACAATTGAGTGGTAGATCAACCAAGTCCCAGACATAATTTGCCCTCATTGACTCTATCTCATCATCTAAAGCTTTTCTCTATTTTTCCTTAATAGAGGATGAGAGAGCCTTTTGAACAGTCTTAGGCTCAAAATCGTTTTTTTTTTCTAAGCAATCAGAAAAGCTTCCCCTTCTATCTCAAAACGACGATAAGAAATACTTTTACCATTAATTTTGCACAACTGAATTTCTCTTAAATTCAATTCGTCAAGCGATGCAATACTCCCACTAAGTCTTATATGTTGATGTAAATATTCATTTTCCTCTACAACATTAGTGGATATGTTATTAGGATCTTCCATCTCATATAATTGGAAGTCCTCATCAATCTCACTTCTACTAGGAAAATGTTCTCCAAGAACGTGACATTTCGTGACTTCATTTCGGTCACACTTCCATCTGCTTGTTTACCTATGAACATGTAGCCTTTGGAGTGTTTAAAATATCTTATAAAAATACATTTCTTCCCTCTATGACCTAATTTGTCATATTTATGGGAAGAATCATGAACATAAGCTTTACATCCCCATGGACGTAGAATATTTAAGTCTGGTTTCTTACCGGTTCACAATTCATAAGGGGTGGAAGTGACCGATTTTGAGGGCACTAGGTTAAGTACATATGCAGCAATCAATAACATATCTTCCTAATAGAAGATAAGTAAATTTGATTGTGCCATCATAGACCTAACAATTTTCAATAGGATTCAATTCCTTCTCTCAGCTACCCCATTTTATTGTGGAGTACCAATAATAGTTAATTATCGTACAATTTCATTTTCATTACAAAGAGTCTTGAATTGCTCAGATAAATACTCAAGTTCGCAATTGGTTCTTAATGCCTTTATTGTTTTGTTTAACTGATTTTTTACCATCGCTATATATCGTCTAAAAAAATCTAATGCTTCTGACTTATGGAGATCAGGAAAATAGAATCGAAATGCGTGAAGTCATCTATGAAAGTGATGAAATATAAGACTCCATGCCTTGCCCTCACATTCAAATGACCACAGATGTTAAAATGTATGGGTTGCAATGGAAATTCGGTTTTAGTCCATTTACCAAATGATTTTCTAGTTGTTTTTCTCACTAGACAATGTTTATATACAAGTAGATTAATATTAGTAAGTGACTCTAAAAAGCATTATCTAGTTAATTTTTGCATTCTTTGCAACCCAATGTAACTTAATTTAGCATGCCAAGTACTTGCATCAATTTCAACATTACTAGAAAATGCAATTAAAGAAAAACAAACATCGATATTAACATTGTATTGGTCATAGTCAGTGTCTAATATCATAAAATCATTCGATACATGATCTGCATCATAATAAACTATTCCAAACAAAATGTCAACACAATCACCATGGAAATTTAATACATAATCTAGGCTAAGAAGAATAACTACGAAAACCAAGTTTCGTCGAATATTTGGAGCATAGAATACATCATATAGGAATATGCTTTGACCACCACGTAAAATTAAATTACATATACCGATACCCTTCACTTCAATTCTTACATTATTCCCAACATATATTCATATTTTTCCAAGTTGTATCCGGTGATACTTCACAAATGCTTCTCGATCTCTAGCTATGTGGTTTATTGCTCCTAAGTTTATAGTCCACATTGTATTAGATTCAGCAAGTATTACAATGTTAGAAATAAAAGCATTACTTAAAATAATTGAGTAATAGGGTACCTTTTTTGGCTTAGTGTATTCACGAGCAAAGTGACTCATCTTGTCATAATTGTAGCACTCTATCTTGGCCTTATTCTTCTTCCTACCACGCTTGTTGCGTTGGAAGGTCTTAACCCTTTTAGGTGCCTGATCAGTCATCTTCCCTTTATTGTTGAATTGATGATTCATTTTGTGCTTTAAGCCCGAAACCTTATACAAACTCAATTCAGTAATATAAACATGAATAGAGGATCTTGCAGCCTCTATGTGCTCATCCTTTATTTTCAAATGACGCGTAATATCATCAAAAGTGACAATATTTTATTTATACGTCATATTAATTTTCATATGCTTCAAATTGTCAAGAAGAGACTTTATAATAGCATGAACTTGTTGCTCATCAGTAAGGGAGTGATCTACCGACTTTAGATCACAAATCATGTTTGATATCTCCTAAAGGTGCTGCCTCATCATTACATTTATGCACCTTCGGTTTGTGTCAAACTTGATGATGAGTCTCTTCAACTTAATGGAAAATGTACCCCAAACTTATCTTTCAAGGTAACTCACATTACTTGAGCTTTATCATAACTTTCAAATTCACACATGAGATCATCTTGCATATAGCCGGTAATGTGATGCAAGCAATGCTATTTTCCTTTTTCTAAGCTTAATAAGCTTTTAAATCTCTCATATGTTGAGCTGAAATTCCATGCTTAGGTTCATTCATGCTATGATTGAGAATTTCCAAAACCTCTTACTCCTCAAGGATATACTGAACCTTTCGGTGCCAAATATTATAATTATCACCGTTCAGCTTCTTACCCTTATTGAAGTTAGCCATTATGGTCTTGGATGTCAAAATCATAATTAATTGCTATAATACATTGACATAATAAACGCAGAATCAATACTAACACACTTTTATGAGTAACGCACAAATTTAATTTTCAATAAAAATAAACTAAATTAATGATAATTCAACAAAAGATACAGAAACGAAAGTTCACTATGTTCCCAATCAGCTCATATGTACGATTGTTCTATTATCATTAATTAGTTTAATTTGCATAAATTTTAAGTTTTAGGTGAGACTCCTTCGAATCCTACTAACTTACGAACTATCATTAGGACAAATAATTACATGACCTCATGTAATTTCTACATTTTTCCATTAACCCAAAAGTATAGTATGATTTGAATCAACGTACAAAAATCAATCATGTTGCAACTACAATCAAGACCACAATTCAACATATAATGGAAAAATAAGGATTTCTTACTATTGTCCGAATTTTCTTGGAACTAGAATATTGCAAGTATATAATGCTACCATTGAACCAAGCTCTACACAGCATGTATTATATCGTTTTTATGTAGGCAAGCTACTATATTTCCAAAACCATAAGAAATACAAGATAAAAATGAATAAACAACATATTTAAACCCCAAAAATATGTGTACTTAGGGTTCTCTACACATTTTTATCGTTTATAAAACTAAGTGCCCACACTTAGTTTTATAATCCATACGAACCAAACACCACTGACCACGCTCCGATCGGAGTTGTCATGTGCCCACACGTGCCGCCTGAGTGTGCGGTGTGTGTGGTGCACGCGCCAGCGAGCCGAATAACTCCTAGCCAGTCCGATCAGTCTAATTGATCAAACTAGCGATCGATTTGACTGTCTAACCGGTTGATTGGTCAATGATCTGGTCAGGTTGGGTCTTTAAATGGGTTGGGTCGCTGGTTGTCGACCGGCCAACCAACTGTAGTCGGCGATGACGTCATCCTGCGATTACCGACCATTAGATGATGTCACTGATGACATCAGCACGTGTCATTTCGTTGATGCATGCGTGACGGTTATGCTTTGGCTCTCCCAGCACGTCTGGCGTGTGGTGCCCATGCGTAACGGCTTCTAGCTGCGTGTGTGGGCGCGTCCAGTGTCCTCCGGTGGCGCTCGACCTACTGGTGGACTCGTCTCGACGAGTACTTTAATCCGGTATATTTGGGAGTTTATTTTTGGCCGAAAAAATATTCCGAAAAATGGCCAAAACCGTATGGGTGTATTCGACCTCGAACCCGTTCCTCGCTTCAGTTCGATTTTGAGGATTTAGATTGTAATTCTGAGCGATAAACATTCAAAACAATGTAGAATTCAATCTCTTGATCTCGATATCATGTGGTAAATGAGAAAATTTGATGAAAACAAGGGAGAAATCACGACCTGGCTCTGATACCAATGTTGGAAGAAAATCAACGGAAGACAACTTACCTCTATCGAATGCGCAGTCAATAATTTACCCGGGAATGAACGTTGAATTGCGAATCACGAACAAAAATACTTCACATTAGTTTGAATGCAATCACGAGGAGAACATTTGATTTCCACAGCGTAAATGCCAATTATTCTTGTAAAGAAGAAATGAAACGCCTTCTTTTTCTTTTATGGAAATGGGACAAGAAAAGGAAAAATGTTTTCTTTCTGAGCGTATGATCTACTAACCGTGCCAACGGTCGTCTTCAAGAGACTTTTATATATCTCCCTTCATATCCTTTCAAAGGGTTTCTTTCCATCGTAGAGTATCAAGACGAAACGGTGAGTTCTCATCGCATCCCATCATAGACGTATTGATTAAGTACAATAGTTACCATATTAAAATTCCTTAGAAAGTAGGCATTAACATTCCATTGTTCCTTTCATTGGCGGTCACGATTTCATGACTCTTTTGGAGTGTTGGGATTTCTCATACCCAGTCCTCTCTCAGACTCCTAACCATTTCTCTCGGCATGGTTCCACTTCTGGTACCTTCTCGATGGCGTCAGCCTAGGAGGTTTTAAGAACCAAGAAGAATCGTGTACCTTGAGCCCAATTCATTTAGAACAATGCCTTGGCCCCTAGATTTCAATTCAATCTTTGGTTGATTACTAGGAATCGCCTACCTACTCAGGTTTTTCTTCTTTCCCGTGGAAGAATTAACTATGAATTATGTGCTTTTTGTAGTGCCACCCCGGACTCAATTGATCATCTCTTTTTTGAGTGCTATGTCCCTGCAACTCTTGCTTTTTTCTGGGTTGGGAGATGTAATCTTCCTGGTGTGATAGGCTGTGGGCGAAGAACATCCTTTGGCCCTTGAAATTCCTGTCTGGCAAGGATTTTTTTTTTCTAGTCTATTGCCTGGTTTTCTTTGGTGCCTTGTGCCATTAAATTTGGAAGAAAAGAAATAGCATAATTTTCCGGGGCGAAGCACTTGAGGTCTTGGCCTTTAAGAATCACCTTATCAAAGTCGTCAAGGACAAAGTGTTGACCTTCAACAAGGTGCCGGACACCCTAGGAACAAGCACCTTCAGCACGGGTGGGCCTTTGACCCTTCTGTTTTTGACGGTGGGCCCGGACAGCTGACTTAGTGTTGGGTTGGTTCGCTTTCCTTCGGTGTTGGCCACCTAGTTGCTGTGAAAGTCATTCCTCTCTTGCCGGTTGCTACTGCTCTTTGTCGCTAGCTCTTTTGTTGCCTTCAGCCGTTTGTCTTGGCTGTGTTGTTGCTTGCTTTGGCTGTGTGCTTGTTTTCTGTTTGTTGTTCCTTTTTACACCATCTCCCTTCCACTTATTCTGCATCTTTGCATTATGAGTGAAAGTTCTTGACACCGGTTTTCTTGTATAGATGGTTAAACCTCAATCTATATACTTACCTTGTCCAAAAAAAAAAAAAAACATTCTATCGTTCCGAATTTTTATATTGTTTATAATTTTATTTAGTCACTATATGATTAATTAATAATTGTGAAATCTTCCGACGTTGTGGGGATCAATTATGTTCCTGAGTAAGGAATGAAAGAAACAATTTTTGGAACCTTTTCTTGTTAAGAAATTAATTAATTCCTTATCATTTTCAAATATAATTAATGTGATTACTTAACCAATGTCTTTACAAGAGTCAATTGATCATGTCGGTTTACATTAAAGAAGGGATTACATAGGATTTTGACACGTGAAACAACCATTGAAGCCTATTTTACTAGTCTCTTGTACTATATATAGATATTAGATATTAGTTTAAGAATTCTATTCTTTATTATTAATTTGGAAACTTTGCGGAACATCATAAAAGTGACG
The DNA here is from genome assembly GCA_016097485.1 of Eucalyptus sideroxylon x Eucalyptus melliodora. Classification (NCBI taxonomy): domain Eukaryota; kingdom Viridiplantae; phylum Streptophyta; class Magnoliopsida; order Myrtales; family Myrtaceae; genus Eucalyptus; species Eucalyptus sideroxylon x Eucalyptus melliodora. The sequence goes on from CM027826.1 coordinate 32,778,585, forward strand.
AGAAACACTTCCAATGCCTGTACATAATAGGGTAAGAGAAGCTAATGCGTGCATATAATGTCGCCTGGGTTTATATTGTCTGTGATTAAACAATAAAGGATATCGACGGTAGTCCTTATATAAGAAGAGAATGAGGGGCAAGATATTGTCAACTATTCCAAGTTCGACTACTCCAGGATTAAAGTTTATTTAAGGTTGCAGAAGCGTGCTCCTCTCCTAATTTACATTGGTAAGCTCGACGTTGATTGCTCTTTGAGGGCACCCTTCTTCTACACGATCAGGAAGTCCTTGCTCAGTAGATGGCGTGTCTTGCTCATTGGTCAAGACGTCATTGTTTTGCCTGGAGTCACTCGACAGAATTGGAGGGAAATGAATGTTTTCTAAAGTTTCAACAGCTGCAATCTCATTGCCGCCATCATTCATAACTCCATCCCTAAATCTGCCCTTCCTAAAAGTATGGGAATTGGCATCTCTTTGGTGATATCTTCTTCCTAATTCAACAGTCTTCTCCCACAATGAACCCGAAGAACTTGTTACTTCCTGCCAATTTCTTTTAATGAACATAACCATGAAAATGAGGAGAGCAGAAATTGCAGCAGCTCCAGCAATCAGAAATAGACCCCAAAAACTGTCAAGACCTAGGCTGTCGGATGAAACCGAGGAATTTGAATTATGGCAGTTGGTTTTGGATGTAAGCCATGCATTTTCAATTTCTGTCATTTGAGGCCCTTCAGTCACATTGAGGATTGCTTGCGAAATATCCGGTACCAGTTGAGATCCTTTGGGGAAAACCTGTAAACCGAAAAGAGCTGAACATGAGATTTTTTTCAATCAAAGTATTAATTACTAAACCTAAGATATGTCATTATGGAGCTGAATAATGCTCGCGAAATATCCGTCCCACTCTGTATACTTTTCAATCAAAGAGCTGAATAATGCTTCCATTTGACAATGTGATGCTTACTAAAACAGGAAGAAGTTGCTGTTGAATGTGAAACTGGAAAAGTATACAGAGCAAGTTTTCATGATCATTATGGAAGGAGTTTCTGTATGTACCCTTTGAAAGGCGCCGCTAGATTCTCTTGTGCCAAGTGTCAAACAACTGTGTTGATAAGAATTCAATATTCTATCAAACACTCTTGAGGCAGTCATCAGTTGGTCCAATTCCTGATAGAGATACACTAGCAGACACTACTTTTTTGGTGCACCACCAAGAGGCCATATTCAACTTATCTCGTAGTCCAGCGGCCAACAAAGAAGAGAACAACATAGATTAGTCCCTTTTTAAAGTTTGCCTGCTCTCTCATGCCATGCCCGTCTCTTTTTGCATTGCTCTTGGCTCTTGTTTCATCTTTGGCTTGGTACATCATCCATCTTTGCATGAGATGCTGTTACAGTTGTAGAAATGCTTTTAAATCCATCATTTTGAAGGCTAATATCCCGAGACCCCTTTTTCTCTCACTTCGTTGTGCTGTTAATATGAGTGGATGTATTTCCTCCTCTTTTTAAATCCAAGTTACGAGAATTCTCCTGATCCAAGACTGATGCTTCACATTTTTTGGCGGAGGTTGTGAAGTACTTCTTGGATGCTAAGACTTTTCAAAAGGTTAAGTTTGTGTACCCAAAGAACAACGACAGTGTCGAGCCCATGAGATCATTCTTTGATGAGGAGAACCTTCCTACCGAGTTCGGAGGAAGAGCAAAACTGAAGTACGACCATGACGAATTCTCTAGGCTAATGGCTCAGGATGATATTAGGGCAGCCAGTTTGTGGGGATTTGATCGGCAACCTGAGAAGGCCTTTCATGACGGGAACAAGCATTCTGGAGCTGAGGTGGCTCCTGAGCCTGTCGGGGTTGCACCGTCAGCAAGCTGAGCATCTATACTGCATTCGGAAGGTAGATAAGCAGGCTAACGTGCGCACCCGAATGAACAAACGTGATGGTCGTGAACCTAGCTAGTTAGGATGGGTGGCTGCTAACTGTCTCCGGCTATACGCGATATTAATACAGAGTACCTACAACTGATGATATAACTAGCATTCTGCTAGTATAACTTCCCCCTGTCACAGGGACCTGTCTCGATTTCCATATTGGAAAAATTTGCACCATTTGGTCCATAAACTCATATTGTTAAACTTCATTCGATATCTAAATTTGACCCTATATTTTCATTGCATTCTTTTTCTCTCAACTTCTCTTCTTACAGTCGATCTAGCCTTTCTGTCAAAATTGCTGAACCGGATAACAGGTCAAGTTCAGGGTTACCCCAAAACTTCTTTCCTGTGCTTGGTACGGGCTTAGGTCTATCATTCACAGGTTTTGCCAAGTTGGACTTGTCTGGATGCCGTCGGCCAAACCATAGCAGCGGCTGTTTGCCATCTCTAGCTGATCACATTGAAAAGAAATGAGACAACTTTGATGTTTATCTAGAGAAGCTCCAACTTTGATGTGCGGTGCTATCTTCAGTGCTTATTCTTTTGGCGACCTATGTCAATTCCTATCTATAACAAATTGCCAAATGCATAACATGGCACTTCCGTGGAGAACATGGCTTGTTTCCATCATTTTCTATGGCTATCAGGACCCTCAGGCTCTTTGCGTGGCCGAATGTTGGCCCAACTTCTTTTTCCCTGGAAAGAAGAAAAAAATTAGCTTTGTCCTGTAAGAGCAAACTCTGCAGCAGTTGCATAAGCTTGGCTTCGGTTTGTTGTCAGTTTCTTTTGTTTATTTGTGGGAGACAAAGCCCATGATTTCCTTCATTCTCTTCTCCTCACGGTTTCTATTCGATTGAAAAGGGATGTTAAGGACTCTATTCTTGCCGGACCTCAACTAGTCGATTATCGTTCTATGTTTGTTTTTCGAAACAGGTAAAACTAGCCATAGCATCACAGATGCAGCAATAGCTCGACTTGCCCAGGGGACGGAAATGCTCAAAGTGGGGGGACGGGATAAGGTATTTGAATGTACTTTTGAATTTCTGCCGGGAGAGAAGCTTCTGAAAGCATATGCTTGCTATCTATCCACTTCCTCCGGCCTTGTCATTGGGACACTGTATTTGTCAACTAAGAGACTGGTCTTCCATGGGGATGAGCCTCTTTGCCATTACGCTCCCTCAGGGCAGCAAGAGTGGGTGTATTACAAGGTAACCTTTTCCAATCTTCCTGTAATTGCATTTACTATAGAATACCAGTACAAATTGTTATGCACTGAGCTTTCGTTAGAATCATATAAGTTTTTATGCATTACAAATTCATAACCTGAGTTAGTATTGTCGAATTGTCTACTGTGACTAGCCTGCTGATTTTATAATCGAAATTCCGGAGAACCTTCACCGGAAAGAGCCTGCATTTACTCATCGTCTGTACTACTATACTGAGCCCTGGATCATTCTTCTCGTCGTCTTATTTTTATCTAAGCATGAAGCATCTTCATGTAGCGAAACATACCTTCGAAATAGTTTGTCAAGTTCTGCTAAGCTTCACTCTCTGACCATCAGTTTTTAATGTGCTTTCATCCTGATGGCTATCTAGGTGCCACTCTTGCTCGATCAGTTGAGCTTTGTTAGTCGTTCTTCAAAAGGGTTGGATAATTCTGAAAAGTACATCCAGGTCGTTACAAGGGATGGTTATGAATTCTGATTCATGAGTTTCGTATCGTATGATAAGGCTCTCAAGAACATAAATGAGGCTTTACAGCCCAATCGTGAGAATAACACGGCTGGAAGGATACAAGGACGATCAGTGGCCAAAGGGGGGAAGTAATATTCAATTGTACTTGAATAATTTTGGTGTGTTAGTGTGGGTGTGTGACTGCTACGGATAACGCCTAGACATGATCTAATCGATGAAAGGGAAGCATTTCATTTCAGTAAACTTCAGTTGAATATAGTCGGTCCAATTTGTTACCATATTAAAATTCCTCAGAAAGTAGGCATTAACATTCCATCGTTCCACCACCGGCCGCGGTGGCTCCGCTGGATAAGGCCTTACTGATCCTCAGCTTAGAGGTGAAGGGTTCAAAAACCAGGGGAGACGTTAGGTGTATTAAGTGTGACTCTAGGAGTGGTGGGTCCTCCTGCTTACGTGTCACCTGGCCGTTTACGGCGCGGCTGTCGGGTACAAGCCAGTTCCTCCAGTACAAAAAAAAAGAAAAAGAAAATTCCATTGTTCCGAATTTTTATATTGTTTATGATTTTATTTAGTCACTATATGATTAATTATCAATTGTGAAATCTTTTGATGTTGTGGGGATCAATTATGTTCCTGAGTAAGGAATGAAAGAAATAATTTTTGGAACTTTTTCTTGTTAAGAAATTAATTAATTGCTTATGATTTTTAAATATAATTAATGTGGTTACAGGAGTCAATTGATCATGTCCGTTTACATTAAAGATGAGATTACATAGGATTTTGACACGTGAAACAACCATTGAAGCCTATTTTTACTAGGCTCTTGTTAATTTGGAAACTTTGCGGAACGTCATCAAAGTGACGAGAAACACTTCCAGTGCCTGTACATAATAGAATAAGAGAAGCTAATGCGTGCATATAATGTCGCCTGGGTTTGTATTGTCTGTGATTAAACAATAAATGGTATCAATGGTAGTCCTTATATAAGAAGAGAATGAGGGAGAAGATATTGTCAACTATTCCAAGTTCGACTACTCAAGGATTAAAGTTTAGTCAAAGTTTCAGAGGCGTGCGCCTCTCCTAATTTACATTGGTAAGCTCGACGTCTACCGCTCTCTGAGGGCACCCTTCTTCTACACGATCAGGAAGTCCTTGCTCAGTAGATGGCATGCATTGCTCATTGGTTAAGACGTCGTTTTGGCTGGAGTCGCTCGACAAAATTGGAGGGAAATGAGTGTTTTCTAACGTTTCGACAGCTGCAATCTCATTGCCGCCATCATTCATGACTCCATCCCTATATCTGCCCTTCCTAAAATTATGGGAATTGGCATCTCTTTGGTAAAATCTTCTTCCTAATTCAACAGTCTTCTCCCACAATGAACCCGAAGATCTTGTTACTTCCTGCCAATTTCTTTTAATAAACATAACCATGAAAATGAGGAGAGCAGAAATTGCAGCAGCTCCAGCAATCAGAAATAGACCCCAAAAACTGTCGAGACCTAGGCTGTCGGATGAAACCGAGGAAGTTGAATTCTGGCAGTTGGTTTTGGATGTAAGCCACGCATTTTCAATTTCTGTCATTTGAGGCCCTTCAGTCACATTGAGGATTGCTCGCGAAATATCTGGTACCAGTGGAGACCCTTTGGGGAAAACCTGTAAACCCAAAAGAGCTGAACATGAGATTTTTCTTCAAACAAAGTATTAACCACTTAACCTAATACTTGAAAATTTGGAGGATTTCCTCTTTTAGCTAGAATTGAGGGATCGAGGACCGTACAAAGCCAAATCCAGCAGTTTTGAATGCTGGAATCATGGTATATTTGTTGCAATATTCTGAAAGTATAAGTTTAAGGTAAGGGACTTCATGAAATGCTGCTGCGATCCCGCCTTTTGCACTTCCATTGGAAAGAAGTGCATCACATTCTTCAGGAGACCGATAAGATATAAGTCTTGAATCATCGAATTTCATGTCCTTTAGCATTCCATAAACGAAAGAGTCATGTTGGTAACCCACGTTTTTTCCACTTTTTAGGAGTTGATCCACATCAGTCACAGTTGGTTGAAGATTTTGCACCACCAAAAGAGAGCTCAAGCTTGCCGTATAACTTTGTGTTAGTATAAGTACCACGAAAACCCACACAACCACAACAAATCGTGCTAAGTTGCTGAGCACTTTCTCCCCTGCAATCCAAATTAAGGCTAACTACATAAATTCTCCTACAATAATATGTGAATTTCAATGTTTGATTTATCTATTAAAGTGAAAGGTGATTACTTTGTGCAAAGACCACGGTTGAAAAGGAGAACCAGAAGCTCGTGCCAACTTGATGTGTGGCTGGACCTCTGAAGTCTTCGTTAATCCGATGTTCGAGAGTCCATATAACCACTGCTATAAACACAAAGAAGCATACAGTGGTTAGCCAAAGGTCCCAAGTGAGCGGCTTCAAGAAAACCCAAGCCTTCTTGCTCGTGTCGTCCTTGTATGGCACGAGCATTGCACCCCCTGATTCCGTGTATGGTAAGGTGAAATCCACATACAATGATCTGTTTGCTATGATTGTTGTATCACCCACCACTGCATCATAATTCTGTTTCAACAAAAGGAACGGAAATGTTCTCTTCGTCAACAACATTAGAGCATAGTAATTTTCAACATGTATTCCAACAAAATCAAGCACTTGCAATGAGCTCACCTGGTTAAATACTCGATCGATCATGTCATTGTAACTGCCAGCACTACTTCCATTAGGCAAGGCAAATGGAATAAGGTCATAAGCCACGGCATAAGGCAATTTTTCTATGACGGCTTGAAAGATGTCAATACAATAGCCAGTGACTTGGGCTGTATTTGTGCTAGGATCTCGAGTCACCTTCACGAATTGATTAAAACCATTCTTCACGGGAACTAAGATTTTCAACCTCTTTCCATTTGTGGGAATCTCCCAACCCTTAGGAACAGAGGTTGAATCTCCCGGCCATATTATTGATCTGAGATTACTTTTCAAAGTGGAATATTTGCTTGTGTTGACTGAACTCAAATCTCTTTGCAGCCCATTGTCTAGCGTCCAAAACCCGATCCCTCTTGCTGCATTTCCATTGATATTGACAATCTGGAACGCTGATGATTCTAGTTGCCCATCAACTAGGCCAAAATTTCCAGCAAGGCCCGTAAATGTCGTAGTGGCTAGTTCTTGGAGAAGTTTATGACCATTTTGAGATATCCCAATATTGTCGAGATCTGTCGCACCTGTTGAAGCCTTCAAAGTCTGGAAGGTAGAATTGGCCGCACCCATTTCCTCGACAGCCATTGCTAGAGCCCGAGCAGCGTCATAAGCCCTATACCCGAAAATGTTCAACGTGGGATTAAGGATGGATGGATTGTCTTGTTGAAATTTCATCTTCCATCGGACCATGAAATTGTGCAGGTTTGGCGTATCTGGGATATAAGTCTTTATGCCTAGTACTCCTTGCATCGAGCTAGCGACAACAGATGAATCCACAGAACTTAATAGGTCAGTGATTCCATTAGTCAAGATCCACACGTAACCTTTGCTCATCATTCCCACCTCTTTTGCTTTGGCCAATAGTCGAGAACCGAGAGCAGGTAACATGTGCACGATGAACACCCTCGTTTGCATCGTCATTAACTTGTAGAGTTCCTCTAGGATTTGATCGTCCGTGGCCGAAGGAGGAATTAGACTCCTATAGGGCACTCGCCTGTCGACTTCTTCCAAAGCATCTGCAAGAGAAGGTATGATGCCTTCTCCAAACTGACTGTCCACATATATGAGGACCAATTCTTTCCAGCCAAAAGCTTGGATGATCGCACTTATGGCATTCACTTGGGACGAGTCATTTTGTGTGGCTCTAATGAAGTAAGGACTCCGAATCGAACTGAGGGATGGACTAGTAGCAGAGAAAGAGATGATGGGCACATGAGACTTGTTTCCAAGGTCAATGATGAAGTCTGCTTGCAAGGAACCTTCAGGGCCTATTATGGCTTGGACTTGCTTATTCTTTATTAAATCGAGTGCTGCAAGGGTGAACCAGAAAGACGGTGTAACAATACGGCAGATTATGGAAATTCGTATTGGGAAAGGCATAGTATTGATCAGAAAAGTCAATGAAAACTTGATGCAGTATTATAGCAGTAGAAATATTTAAGAAAAAGGAAAATAGGAGTTTGAAGTTGTCAAAGAAATTGTTGTTGATATTATTTAAAGATACAATCCTTTGACCTTATTGTAGGCATTTGGTTGTCGCCTTTAGAACAAATAAAAAAAGTGTATAAATTGGCTCAGAACGATTACGTTGATTCTTCTCCATCGATGAGTTGACCTCTCTACCTCATGGCATTAAAAAATTGCACTCTAGAATCCAAGCCTCACATTTCAATTCTATGGCTTTTGTGAGGTCAGACCTTTTTTATGCTGTATTATATATGGGTTCTCTCAACATTCATATTAAACAGCTTTCATGTCTCAAAAATTATTTGGTCGATCTTGAAACTAAAATGTTTATTTATTTATTTATTTCTCTATTAATAATACAACTTCTATGGAATTAATTAATCACTGACTCAACTAAACATGACTTGTTATTATAATATTTGGTTGAAAGAAATAATCAGCACAATCATGTAGAGATATCTACCCCATCAATATTCTTCCAAAAAAGAATTTGAAATTGTCTCTATCAATCGTCCGCGCTAAAATGAATACTTTCCAATCTGAAATGCAAAATAGTTTTATGCTCTTTTCCAAAAAATGTTGGTATGTAGCATGCGTCTTTCACGAGACATTTGTAACAAGATTCATCTATCATTTAAATGCAGACATAACTTTGTAGAGTTATGCTACATTTATAGCAGGACAAGAATCATGAGAGAGCTACACATTCATCAAAGACGTACAAAAATAAACAGAAGAGTTACGACCCCATAAACACGTTCAAATTTTGACTTCAACTCGATCAATTCTATCCAAGTCGCCTTCTTTTGGCTAGTGCTAGACCTGCCAGTGGTCCATTGGCGATTTTTCATGATGACTTAAACAACAACAGTCTTTTGTTTGCGGATCGTTTTTTAATGATCTTATTCACAAAACGATAATCTTCCGGTAATTTTAGGGACAGCTAAATGATTTGGCAATAAGAACTTATTTTCAAAGTAGATGGTGATTGGCCCGGTTTAATTCACGAACGACATTTTTCAAAACAAGTTCTAGGATACATCTTTCGTTATCTACATTTCTCCGCATATATTCTTGTCACGGGGCAAAGTAATCTTTTATATATTCTCCACGCGAAAAAGGCTAAAAAAAAAACTGTGGAATTCATGTCGAAAGACAAAAATAGTTTTCGCCGTTTTAACTTATGGAGCGAAAGGATCATCCTTTTGGACATTTCGACTTTGTCATTCGTAGAAGTTCCAGTAGTACTATTTCAAAGGTGCTGCACCCCAAAACACAAAACCCCATAAAAAAAGTTATAGCAGATTAGAGATTTTCGATTTGTTTCCATTGTATCATAGCAATATCATTTCCGGTTTTAGCTTTCTGAAAGGTACACTCCAAGGAAGGAATAAATAAATTAAATTGTTCCACGGTCAAATGTTACGCTCGGAGACTATGAATCCTCTCAAGCTAAGCGGTCAAGCTGTCAGTCCAATATGACTGCAAGACTTGGGGGATTATATTGACATATTTCTAACTTCGAGACCCTCCTCATTCCCATTGTGAAAGAGATCGAATGGAATCTTAAGTACCGACTTGATGTTATCTTTGATTTACAACCGACTTGAAAATAATGATCGAAAATTTAACTGAGAACTCTTTTGAAATTTCATATAAATAGAATCTGAAATGTCCATGTTATTGGCAAATACGTCATTACGAACATTAATTGGTTTTATAATACAAATAGTTGCATAAAATACTTTATCCTCTACGACAGGATGTGTATTAAACCAAAACCAAACCACTTCCAAGTTCAAGCAGAGATTAAACCCATAAATGTTCGGTAAAAAGAAAGATTAATCAAACAAACTTCCACACGATCAATAGAAGTACAAAAGTCTAAACCCAAAAACTGATGCCGTCATATAATTCTGGACGAGCATCATGAGCAGTCGGTGCATTAGAGAGAGAGAGAGAGAGAGAGAGAGAACCTGCAGCAGCAGCAGCAACCTCATCTTGTTTGGAATCTCTAACGTTGAGGACGAGCCTGGTCTTGTAGGAAGGGTTTGAACTATAAAAGTCAGAGAGAGACATCTTAATGCAGCTCAATCCCATCTTACCCACCCACTTCTCCAGATCAAGTACCACCCCAACGTTCACCGGGATCGTTGTTGCATTGTTGCTGTTACTGCTTTGCGCCACAGCGACCCAAGGGCCTTCACAGAAGGTCGTGAGGATTGCGAAAAAGGAGAGAGTCATAAAGAGGAGCTTTTCAGCATCGAAGGAAATTCTTGCTGGAAACATTGGAAAGTGTCTTACGAAAAGGCAAGTGTGAGTTTGTAAGAGAGGAGAAAGAGAAAGATACTCTGAGGACATGCTGACGCTGAAGATGTATTTATATTGTGGTAGAGCTTTGAAAAGTAAGACGATGCATTGACAGCTTCCATTCAAGGATTGCTCGACGTGGGCGGGACCCATCTGGGATTGCTCGACCTCCGGCGGTACCAGATTATTTAGGATAAAGAATATCAGAAATTCTTTAACCACAGGATTGTTTATATCGTCGTCTTTTCCCTGTTATTTCCATCTTGCTTTAAAAAACTGATGATGGAACTGGGTTTGAGTGCTAGAGACGCATTGGATTTTAAAGACTAAGAAAAATGTAGAGTCGCCAATATGATGTATATGCGACTCATCGTTTAGTGATTTGTTTATGTATTTTCTCAGGCCAATATGGAGGAAGATGTCGTAGATAGAGACTACTTTAGATGGAGTTAATCCAACATGCATAAGCTCTTGTAAGGTAGGACATGATTGTGCACGAACAAGAAGATGAAATTACCCCATGGTTCTCAATTATTATGGGAACTGCGTTTGAATTGAACTTTCTAGCAATTTATAATTTTTATTAACGTCATTTCCCTGGTCCAGCTTCTTTGTTACGTAAACCGAAGGATCAACCTCTTATATAAATGTTACATAGCCGCAACTTGCCTTATTGGCGTCTCTTTTCTGCGGAAGAAGAGAGGTCAAGAGCTCCGACTTTGACTTTCCTCATGAGGGTAAAGTGGGTCATTTTAGAACCTTGCACGGTGGAACAGATTCAACAAGAATCTAAGATAAAAGTTAGTTCAAGCCCAGTTGATTCTCGTAAATGAATTTGTACATGAAATAATAAATTCTTGTCAGCTGAACTCTGAATAATAATCAACAAAAGTTATCACCTTCTAGAATAAATTATGTATTTATATTAAATAAATCTTCAATAACCCTAATCCAAAGATGATAGACGGAACTAACACAAAAATATCAAGTCGACTAAAATTATGCTAAGATATAAGATTCAATGTCGAAATCTAACGAGCTCACCAAATTAGCATTACAGGCCCAGCGGAACCTTCTAAATAAATAATTTATGGCCTCCTTACAAGTTTCATCATTTTGGATGCTCTGGAAAATCTTTAGGACCCACTTTTGATATAAACCGGTAAACCCTTGTCTCATATAGCTAGTAAGAACATATAGACCAAGCTCATTTAGATCGTTCATCATGTTGGTCCCAAGGTATGACCCAAATAATTAGTGTTTCGGTGATATTGGTGGAGATAATTTACAGCCATTCAATAGCTTCTCCTTAGAGCAAAAATACATTTCAATGGTCAAATAGAACATGCAGACTAAGTTCATCTAGACCCTTGGTCACATGACTCTTATGTTCAGACATAATTAATTAATAAATCATTATAACATGATAACATGTACAAATTGTGCAATAACTAATTTTTTTCTTTATCTTAGGGGATAAAAAAACGCGACATGTATACACCTATAGGTAACCCTAAGAATTCCACACGAGACGGTCTAGTTTGCTTGTCTTATTTTTTCTGAACCCCAGAGAAAGGTCACTGTTTGCGTGAATAGGACATCTTTGATTAAACGTAGAAATTTGTCTTTGTCCAGCTCGTTCACCTTGACCAATTCAACAATAAAACTACACACGGGGCAATTTTCAACCCTCGTGATTAATTCCTCCGCCACGGACGCAAACCTGCTTGAATTCAATTGCATGTTGAGTGATATTTGAGAGTTTCCAAGAAACTGCATGTGCATTAAAGTCAAACCTTTTGACTTGGATTTCTCCCAATATTGTAATTGCTATATTGAGAATTGCGTTGTTCCATATCCACCTAGCTTGGTAGGAACACATACGGAGCCATTGATGACCAAAATGCAACCATTGATTGGGTACACTGCAAGCTAGGGTATTATGTCAACATATTTTGAGTGTATGTATGTGTATTACACACACACACACACACACACACACACACACATATATATGCGCACGTACAATTTTGTATATATATATATAACAATAACATTGACCCAGCAATTAATTCACAAATTATATTTAAAAAAATCGAAAAGAGTGAAAACTTAATTTAGGAGAAGCTAAATAATTGGCCTCTTGGCTTTAGATACAAGTCAGTAGAATAATATTCTTAATATGTTTAGAAGGAGAGCTTAAGCGTATCTAAATGTGATGGATGGTGATGAGAGTGCAGATTCTCTCTATCAAGTGAAAGCACCAGGTCATTAATTGCGAGGGAATGTTTTGTTTATATCATTATTAGCCTTTGGTAAGTATTATAATTATATGGTTAAATAATGACTTAGAAATTAATTAGCTCTAGTCAACTAGCTCTGTTCATATGCGGAGCCATTAAATGATTCTTAATGTACCGTCCAATTTCGTCCATCGGATTCTATCTTAATTATTAAACAGGAAATTTCGTCGAATGGGCCAATTGTACGAGTCATGCGGTAGACGACTAGAAAAATTTTCAGGGGAAAATCTGTATATTTTATGGGGCTCAACAAGAATATTGAGTCCGAACAACAACTATTTAGTTGATACAATGGTAAAAGTCATATGATGGCTGTTATAGACTGGATGAATATTTAGAAACTAGTCCAAACTTTCTGGTTTTCACAGGTTTCCTTCTCATTTCGTTGTCCCTGTGCTTGACTAGTATAAATAAAATAATAGTAAAAAGAAATTAAGAATAGAAAAACATAGTGCCCATGATTAGCGGGAATGTTCTAGGCCGTTTGATTTGGGGTTCTACACCACAAGGAAGTTTTAACTAATTCATAAACACTTTGTTTAAGGGTGCATTCATTTTGCAAAAAATGAATGGTTTTGAAAACATCTTCCTAAAAATAATCACTTATATCACTTAAAAAGATATATAAACAAACGAAAATGTTAAAACACAAATTGTTGTTAGTGATTAAAGTATTTTTCATTTATTAATTATTTCAAATGAAACAATTGATTATTTTTATGAGATGTTTTACAAATTATTTGTTTTCCGCAAAACAAATGAAGGCTAAGAGTTAAACTTATCTATTTTGGACAAACATATGAGATGTTCGTTTATCAAAAATTCATTTATTTAAATCAATAAAAAATTATCATATTAGAAAATTATATCCTCATCGTTTTATATTTGTTTTCATAATTAGAAAAATTGATTGGATTTATATCATGTCATGAATTTGATAATGTGTACATGCCACTATATATGTCATGCATATTAATCCTATAAGGAGAATCTTATGCTTGATATTTGTTAGTATCTATTTTGCTTTTTTTGAAATGATGATGTACGAAATAATATATATATATTTCTTGTTATCATGGGTTACTTTTTTAAGGACTTATTAAGCCCTTAAAGATATTAAGTGGAGGATAACTACATAAATGTAAGAATGTTAGTAAACCCATAAATAAGCTTCTCATGTGCGAACCGAACATGAAGACGGGGCTTGGAATGAATATTTGGAGAATTCGAAAGTAAAAAGCACATGCATAATGAAAAACTAAACAGATCATAAAAATTGAGACGTGGTCATGATATTAATGTCACTTGATGGAACTCAAATTTTGGGAGAATGACGCTAGAAGTGCCATAAGTTGTGTACGTTAGGGGTGAGCGGTTCCAAGCTCCTTACAAGTTCCGCCTGAAACCTGGAACCTACCCTCGGGTACAGTTTCCTAATTTTTTGGAACCTGGAACCTACCCGTCGGAACCAAGAAACTAGAACCTACCCTGTCACAGGTTCCAGGTTCCAACAGGTTCTTTTATTTTTATTTTTTCATTTTAGTTATAAAAAAAGGGAAAAGAATGCAACAATAACAAATAAGCTTGTCATTCATCAAAGATAATACAAAACGATATATGCTAGTGAACTTGAGAAGAGTGTAATAATATAGTTTTTCTTGGAAATAGAGAGTTCATGGAGGCCTAACATAGCTAACATTACCAACAATTAAGCAAAAGGATCAAGGATCAAAGCTGGATTTAGGAAAAAACTCATACCTTCAAAGGAAAATGAAAATGTTTGTGAACTTGGAGGAAAAGAGAGATATATGCTCGAAAATTTCAAATTCCAATACGACACAATCTCTTCAATATTTCGAGACATGAATTTTTAAATTGGCACAACACGAACAAACAAGCGCAAAACTTCTTTTTTTTTTCCACACAATTACGTTTAAAAAATGAGAATTTTGCTCTAGCGCACTTGTGACAAATTCATACCTATACCTTCAAAAACTTTGCAGGCATCGATTGCCCAATGTTATTTGACAAGTCTCACTAGTAAATTTTACTAATTACTTGAATCATCAGCTTGGACAATCTTCACTTCGTCACCAAATTGATGAGTTTTCCTACTGTTGCACCTGTACAAGCGAGACTTGGGCTTGTCAAGAACTTCCAAGCATCTATTGGATGATACAACATTGACTGATAGGAACTTCCTACTGCCTGTATAGTAGTAACTTCCAAGCATCAATGATGATACAACAAGTGAAATCTCACTTGTACAAGCAATAGCACAACATTATGCACCTATACAGTTTCACTTTGCCCCACCCTTCCAATTGAGTCAAAGAACGCTAGCAAAAAATTTAAAAAGCGATCCTCTTGAAAAAACGTCTTTTCAGCAAGCACATGAAAATCACATGCATAGGCATTGCTACTCCAAGTCTAGTGTTTATGTCCAATATAATGCTTGGATTTCCATCCCCCTCCTCTCCCTCACCCACCTCGTCTTCTACGTCTCCATCGCTTGCCACAAGCTCACCCTTGGCCTCGCCGCTACAAGCAAAGGATACTAATTATGCTTGTATTTGTGGTTATTAGCACAAGATTGACTGATACAGCGTTCCAACTAAGATTTGGTTTTGCTTGTTAGCACAAAGCTTGCCATTAGTGGGAACTTGACCCACACCAGATAAGATTATTATTCAGCAACAAATGAGTCAAAGTGCATCAGCCTGCCAAACTAGTTAATCAACTATAAGATAGATCGTGCGAGAATATCTTACTGATCAACACAAATTATTTCAACCACCAACATAAGAGAGATAAAGCAAGAAAAAATTAGAACACTCCAATCACCTCTTATAAGCAATTCAAGAAAACCAGGAGGTTCAATCGCGAACAAACGATGGAGAGGGGGTAGTAGAGATTACCAGCACGAAAGGCGGCTGAGAGAAGCTCCTTGAGTCCCTGAAACCTGAATTCTGCACTTTGCTAGAAACAAAACTAGAAAGAGAAAGAGAAATAAAAAAATCACATACAAAAGACACAAAACCCACACCAGAGAGAGAGAGAGAGAGAGAGAGAGAGAGAGAGAGAGAGAGAGAGAGAGAGAGAGAGAGAGAGAGAGAGCATTGTGACAGAGCTGAATCGAATGCTACAGAGGACGCCTCGAGGGTGGCAAGCGAGGGGGGGTGAGCGGCAAGCAGCGGGGCATCGTTGTCGGGGGCATCATCGAGGGGTGAGCGATGTACAACAGGGGGAGGTGGGGGTGAGTGGTGTCAAGCAGCAAGGTGAGCGGGGGGCAAACAGCATTGACTTCAAGCGCGGCAAGTGGCGGGGCGTCGTCGAGGGATTCAAGGTAGGGGCATGGAGGAATCGGGGGACATGGGTTTGGGCGGAGGTTCACCAATGATTTAGGGTTTGGCGGAAGTTCAAAAATTGGGATGTCGCCAGGGTTTTTAGGTTTGGGAACCAGAACCGAGAAACGCAGGTTCCCAGAAAAATGGAACCGGGAACTAGAACTGGCCTCTCTGGAACTAAGAACTGAACTGGAACCTCTAGTTCGGTTCTCCGATTCTCGATTCTACTCGGGAATCGCGCTCACCCTTAGTGTACATCGCTCACTTCAGTACCAAAAAGTTTTTTTTTTTTTTTCAGATCACTTAGGTGCTGCTTTTTTGAAAAAACGATCATTTAAATGCCAACTCCAATCTAAATCATCGGAAGTTCGATGTGACCATATTTTATTAATTTCTTAATCTTATGTGGTTCGTGCAATATACCCAGTTAGTATATAACCCCTAAATGACGTTGTGTGGCAAGTAAAAAAATGATCACTTCAGTACTAGTTGTTATAAAAAAAGAAAAAGAATCACTTTCATGTCAATCGTTGATAAAAAGTGATTATTTCAGTGTCAATCTTAATAAATAAATAAATAAATAAATAAAGTGATTGTGCCAAAAAATGCCACTTCAAATAAAAATTTTAATTATAAATGTCATCTAATTTCTCTAGCTGAAATTTCTCACCGGAGGCACTTAAGTGATAGCTTTTCTTGATTTTTTGGCACTTAAGTGAGCCGGTGATAATCTTTAAAGTGAGCATCATAAATAACTTGTGGCACTTTTAGTATCATTCTCCCTCAAGATTGCAATTATCACATAAGAAGAAAAAATATTGTATAGACTATTGTTGACGCAAAATAATATATTTTAAGAATCATGGTGACTAAGAAGCACAATTTGTGGTCATGAGATGTAATTAGATACTTTCTCTTGTTTTGTAGAGCACTTTCTACCGCCATGGTAGTTCAATCCCCAAACCCTAACTCTTGACTTCCATCGTCACTCTTCCTTCCTCGTTCCCTTCACCTGGTACTCAGCTTCAATGCGCTCGATGGATCATCCAACCGTCAATGCCATAGCCCCAGATTTTCTACCCAATCTCATATCTTACCTCACCATGAATCACATCCCAAGCTGAATTTGGCCACCAAATTTCATCTTTAATCCTCCTCCCTTCCCTCTCAAATTCCCTCCCTTCTTCGACATTGGCTATCCCAGAGCATTGGAGGTGCGTCGTCTTTGGGTTTCCTTTGTATCCCACTCCTTTGCTACTGCATGCATCAATTACTCTGCTTCCAACACTCCCTCTATCCATCTTGACCAAGCTCGATGCCTTGTTCAATGGTCTGATTGGCGGGTTGAGGTTTTTGTCAAAGCCCTTTATCTCAAAGCTATGGCCCTTCTCTTCAATCCAAGTTATCCCAGCTAAAGCTACCCTGTTCTATCGGGTTGCAAATGGAACACACCAACTTGGATGAAGATGCTCGACTGGCAGCTCTATGCCAAAGATTGGGTCACCTCTAGCCTAAATAGCAAGTTAAAGTCTACGATAAGATGCAAACTTATTTTGGTAGGTAAAATCCTATCTAACCCCTCGGTCAATTTCCAAGCTTTCCAAAATACCATGAAACGTGCTTGGTGTACGAAAACTGTCGAAATTTCCCAACCTGAACTAGGATTATATGTCGCTAAATTTACTAAGGAAGCCGACAAGCAGAGAGTTTTAGAAAATGGACCTTGGCTATTCTCACAACATCTAGTAATCCTCAAGGCTACCGAACACACCCCTCCATTTCTACGACTTTACAACATGTGCTTTATGGGTTTAGATATTTGGACTCCCTTTAGAGAGATGCAATGAGAATATGATCAATAAAGTAGTGAGACGTGTGGATAAAGTGCTAGAAGTTAACTTAGAAACCAGAGATGGTACCTATAGAGCAGGGTGGGCACGGGTGGAAGTCAACCTTCAAGACCCTCTGAAGCTAGGCCAGCTGATTTAAGTAGAAGGAAAGAATATATGGTTAGATTTCTGCTATGAAAAACTATGCCATTTATGCTATTCATGTGGAATCCTTGGTCATTATGCTATGCACTGCAAAAGCTTTCCTTATGATGAAGAAAAAATAGACAGTAGAAAAAACCTCTATTATGGCCAATGGTTACGCACTGAAGTTAAGGAGCATAGCCCTTTTTGGGTGGCCTTTTATGAGATGAACAGCAACCATGAGAACACAGAAGAAATCATACCGGAAACTCCTTAGCCATCAAACCTACTAATGCCAATGGAACATCATAGCAAGGAATAGGGAAAGGCACTTGTTGAGCCTCCTCCAAATCAATCTATTCTTACCTTAGCTGAACCACTTCAATGGCAATATCAGTCAGGCCCTTTGAAAGGGATCTTACCACTTCTTGCTCACACCCCTACATCAACACTCGTCCAAGATCAATTAGTTGAAGCAATTGGTGCTTCTAAACAAAAGAAAATAAAAAGTACTCGATTAATTTCCAAAGTAAGCCCTACAAAGAAAGTAAAACGATACAATCCTTATGAGCTGAAACCTCATGGACGAGAGGAGTTTGATGAATTGCATATGATGGATACTCCAATTTTTGCAGCTGAAGAACCAAGCAAATGGGCTGTGGTGGCTAGCTCAAATAAGCCACCCCATGATAAATGAAGATCCTCAACCAGAACTATCAGAGTTTGGGCAATCCCCTGACAATTCAAGCCCTAAGGGCCCTAGTGGCCCATGAAAAGCCCTATGAAATATTTTTTATGGAAACGAAGAATCAAAATCCAGTGCTAATAAGAATCCAGAAGAGCTTAAAATTTTCAAATCGTCTACTTGAAGAGCCTATCGGGACAGTAGGAGGACTAGCAGTGTTTTGGAATGATAGAGTCTCCATATCCATTGATAATCAATCAACATTCTACCTAGATATGATCTGCACAGATAAGAAAACTAGGCTGACCATGTGCCTCACTTGTGTTCACGCCCCTTCGATGTACAATCAAAGACAACACATATGGGATGAGCTACGCCAAATTAGCAACTACAATACTTTACCTTGGGTGTGTGCCTGAGATTTCAATGAAATCCTTTACCATTGGGAGAAAATAGGTAAGCGCCTAGCGAATCACTTTTCGTGCTTTTATAGATACCTGCTCACTTATAGAGGTTGCAAGTAAAGGCTACGCATACACTTGGATGAACAATAGAGAGGGAGAGGATTTAATTAAGGAAAAGCTGGATCTTGCTCTCTGTACAATGGACTGGCATCTAACTATTCCAACAGCTAAGGTGTTTGCATTACCAACCCTGGGCTCGAATCACGGTCCACTATTAATTACAACCGATGCCAAATATATCAAAAGGAGAAGAAGATTTACCTTTGAGGCTTTCTAGCTTCAGGATCAAGAATGCCGCCAGGTTATAGCTGAATCCTGGCACTCCAATCTACGGTCAGACCTTATAATTTTAGAGAAAATCAAGACTGTTTCAGGTGCCCTTGCTATATGGAGTCAAAGAAAATTTGCAAATGGCAATCATCAAATCAACTGTTTGAAACAACAACTCCAAAACATTATAAACCAACCCCACAACCATCACAACAATGAAAAGATGACTCACCTGCAGATGCAAATTCAGCACCTCTGGCAATAGGAATAGCAATATTGGGCATTGCGATCCCGTATTTACTGGCTAAGATGGGGTGATAAGAACACCAAATTCTTCCACCCTCCACTATTCAACGAAGACAGAGAAATTATATAAGTATGCTACAGAATGCAGATCAGACTTGGGTTCGCGATCAGCAAAAACTAAAGGACATGACCTTGAATCATTTCACAACTTTGTACACCTCCATGGGGCATCATGATTATGGGCCTATTTTGATACAATGGCCTCGGATGGTCACGGAGGAAATAAATAATAAACTCACACAAGCTGTCACTCAAGAGGAAATCCGACAAGTAGCCTTTCAGTTGGGAGCCTCTAAAGCGCCAGGGCTGAATGGACTAAATGGGCTTTTCTACTAGCATCATTGGGAAATTCTGCAAGATGATCTACTCAGCTTGGTACAAAAATTTTTTTGCATTGGCGTCTTGCAACTTGGACTCAATCAAACAACTATAACCTTAATACCCAAAGTACCTAACCCGTAACGACTTAACTAATACCTTCCAATCAGCCTTTGCAACTATGTGTACAAGATCATTTCAAAGGTATTAGCTAACTGTCTCAAACCTTGGTTACCAGAGCTGATTTCCTTAGAGCAATCTGCTTTTGTTAGTGGTCGCCAGATTCAAGATAATATATTAGTCGCGCAAGAGGTCCTCCACTAGATTAGGATTAGGAAAAAAAAGAAACACTTTCAAGCAGTCCTAAAGTTAGACATGCAGAAGGCTTACGACTGGATTGAATGGGATTTTTTTACAAGATTATATGCTCAAATTGGGTTTCAACTCAGCATGGGTTCGATGGGTCATGCAATGTATTACAACTCCTTCTCTAAATGTCAGATTTAATGGAGATAACCTTCCATATTTTCACCCTACTAGAAGACTCAGACAAGGCGACCCTCTATCTCCATACCTCTTCATCCTAATGGTGAATGTACTATCCATACTTATCAAGCAAGCTATACAAATGGGAAATCTTAAAGGCATCCAATTAAATAGGTGGTGTCCAACCCTCTCTTACTTATTATTCGCTGATAATGTAATTTTCTTCCTAGACGACAAACTATAGGAATGTCAGAACCTAGCGAATCTGCTCAACCAATACTGCTTAGCGATCGGCCAGACCGTGAACCAAAACAAATCTAGTATTCTTTTCAACAAGGCATGTCCTACGTAGCTACAAGAAAATTTGGCCCAAGAACTCCGGGTTCCTATGATTACCAAATCTGGTAAATACCTAAGCATACCATCAGACTGGGGAAGATAAAAAAAAAAAAGAAAAAAAAAAGAGATGTTTGCTTGGATATTAGCTCGAGTTAATTTGAAACTGGAAGGCTGGAAAGAGCAGTTCATTTCAAAAGGTGGTAAGGAAAATTTTAATTAAAACCGTCTTCCAAGCAATCCCATAATATGTGATGTCTATTTTTAAGATCCTTGTATCTTTGTGCAAATCTATTCAGCAGAAAATTGCCAAATTCTGGTGGCAAAATAATAATAGCAAGATAGGCATCTATTGGAAGCAATGGGATTCCCTTACAACTAGAAAAGACACTGGTGGAATGGGCTTTCGTGACCTCATCACCTTCAATAGAGCCTTACTTGGAAAGCAGGCAGGCATCTAATTCATAACCCCACTTCCCTATGGACTAAACTATTTAAAGGTCTTTACTATCATTCTAAGGATTTATGGCATATGCCGATAAAGGTGCAAGACCATCCTGTGGCTAGCAAAGTCTACTAACCGGTAGAGACTCGATATTGGACAATATTCAATAGTCTGTTGGAGATGGGCAACAAATCTCAATCCGCAAAGACAGATGGCTTTCAAGAGATACCATTGGTGGTCCTGCACACCGAGGTGAACCGAAGAAGGTCACAGCCTTCATCTTACCAAGTTAATATACTTGGAATGAACCTATGCTGTGTAATTCTTTTGATGACCAGACAGTGAAAGAGATCCTAGCTATACAACCTCATGCCCAATGCACAGCTAATCAAATCTTTTGGAAAGGAACTCAAAATGGAGTATATACGGTCAAAAATTGTTATAACTACCTCAGAGCTATAGCACACATCAATGAACAAAGCAGCGCATCATCCTCCTACCAAACCCCTCGACACCTTTGGCGCAAGATTTGGAAGATGTAGACATCCCCAAAGATTAATATATATGTGTGTGTGGTCTCTATGCCACAATGCCCTTTCTACTCGTGAGAACCTCCATCACAGACATATAATTCCATATTCTATGTGTCAGTTATGTCAAGCACATAACCCATAGTCAATAGAGCACATATTCTTACTATTACCATGGACGTGGAAAGTATGGTCTCAGCCACAGATTAAAATCACACCAGAGGCACATAATATACAATGTATTGACGCTTGGTTAATAGATCTATTAGCTAATAGAACTATCTTACTTCATCTAGTGACACTCGCACATATTCTGTGGCAAATCTAGAAAGCGAGGAATAACTTTGTCTTTCGCAGAGTTCACCCAGATCCAACACAGGTGGTTCAATCGGCTCTTGCGAACGCCCTAGTAGATCGTCACTTATATGAAGTGAGCCCGGAATCTCAGCTTCGCTCCTCAAAAACAGATCGGGTATGGCGTACTTCGGTTCCTAGAGCTTTGAAGATCAACATTGATGGAGCTTTCATCCCTACATCTCACGAATGCTCGATGGCTTCCATTACTCGAGATCATTTTGGTTAAATCGTTGCTGGATTTACAAGGCGTGTCAATGCCTCTTCGGCTCTGCAGATGGAAACTCAAGCCTTTACTCTCACCCTACGAGACTTGTTGCAAAAAGGACAAGCTAATCGAACTCTCACCCTTGGAATTGGACTGCCAGATCCTAGTAGATGCTGTGAACAATCCTTGTTCAACGCCATGGGAGATCCGAGCATTGATCGCTGAGGCTGTGGCGCTGCTCCGAGGGTTCCCTAATCTGTGTGTGGTCCATTGCAGCAGAGAAGCAAATGAGGCCGCCAGTTGGGCTGCCAAAGCCCATGAGTCCCGAAGCCTACCTCCGAATTGGCCCTTTTCTATTCCCCTCCCCCCTCTTTTGGATATTATCTGTACTGACTTAATGGCAAACGGTTCAACTCATCGTTAAATTTATAAATTATGCCCCTTTTCGACCCAAAAAAAAAAAAAAAAAAAAAAAAGCACAATCTGTGGGAAGAAATTTCTTTTTTTGTTTGCAGGGAAAATAGTTTTGCCGATTACACTCGAGCTTTTATACGATTTCTCATGTGATTAATTAAATTGAACAAACCTTGATATATTTTTCGCCAAATGATGCACATTACAGTCAAGAGATTTTTTTTTTTTTTTTGGTAAAGTACAGTCAAGAGATTTTTATCTAGGAGAAAAAGAAAAAAATCAAATCAAAGAAAGTTGTCTTGGATTGAAATAGCTACTCCTTCGAAATTATATACTATAGCATGATCATCTATGAAGCTTTATTTATTCTTTTTTTTTTTTTTTTGGTCAAGGATAAAGGAACACATGACTCTTTCAATGAATTATGCTCTCAACTTGACTTTCAAGCTTTGTGACATTTTCCTAAAAAATGAACATGCTTCTAAACAAATTAGATGATTTCGTAGCCCTAAATTTTATAAAATTAAGCATTTGATAATTGGATTTTAAGCTCTTTTCTATTTAACATATTAATTGTGAGAGTCATTAAGAGGTCAACAGGAGTTGAAGTGTAACATGAAACTTAAAAGACATTATTAAGATTCTGTAAAAATATATATAATAAGTTTTATTACATATTTTATATTTAAAAAGATGAACGTTTTCAGTTCTAAAGTAATTGTGAGATTGAAAGGCAAAGGAAATTCTACGCAATGGTAGTTATGATCCTGATCAGCTGCAAAAGTCTACAACTTAGGTCTTTACAAGTCTCTAGCTTGAAACTTTTATTTTTATTAGAAATTAAAGACTTAAGTGACACGTTTTGAAGCATATGAGTCGCAATGTCATATTTGCAACACATGTCCGATAGAGATTCATGAAATTTCCAAGTTAAAATATTATTAATTCACCAGGAACTATTTTTAGTATATATCGAAACATCATGGCCTTGTAATGTTTGTATTGTTCCTGAAGGATTATATCAAGTAGTTATCAGAGCTTGTTTTATCTCTTTGTAGTTATGTTATGGCTGATGATTAGGCTTCATAATGGGGTTGATGAGACAAACGCTTTGCTGGTGTTTTCAGATCCGATAAACAAAGTGTGCGACAAGTTGAACCGGTGTGGGAAGAGGGTCGATGACGCTACCAAAAAAGCAGAGGCGCTTGTCGACAATGTCTGGCATCACCGTGAGTTTTCTCTACATTTTTTCTAGCTTAACATGTCTACATAATCAAATGGAAACGTTTTGGATTTATTTTTTCTAGCTAATTATGATCCTATAATCTGACAGAAACATTTTGGATTTATTCGTGGAGACGTATCTGATTGATGATTGCTTGCTTGCATATATTTCTTCTCTTTTTCTGCAATATATGTGAAGGCTATTGATCTAAATATTCAATCCAAAGAGCTTGGCAATTACCACCTAGGAACAAATATATGCGGACGCTATTGATAAGTCATAGGCTTATTTTGCAATCACCCCCTCAGAACAGAGAAACATGTGTCATAATCTGTGTATTCCACCCGCCAATTAATAGTTGAGTGGATCAAGTCCTGTGATTATTTATCTAGAGAAGGTCCAACTTTGATGTGCGGTGCAATCTTCAGTGCTTATTCTTTTGGCGATCTTCAATTCCTATCTATAACAAATTGCCAAATGCATAATATGGCACTTCCGTGGAGAACATGGCTTGTTTTCCATCATTTTCTATGGCTATCAGGACCCTCGGGCTCTTTGCGTGGCTGAACGTTGGCCCAATTTCTTTTTCCCTGGAAAGAAGAAAAAATTAGCTCTGTCCTGTAAGAGCAAGCACTGCAGCAGTTGCATAAGCTTGGCTTTTGCTTGTTGTCAGCTTCTTTTGTTTATTTGTGAGAGACAAAGCCCGTGATTTCTTTCATTCTCTTCTCCTCACGGTTTCTATTCGATTGAAATGTGATGTTAAGGACTCTATTCTTGCCGGACCTCAACTAATCAGTTATCGTTCTATGTTTGTTTTTCGAAACAGTTAAAACGAGCCATAGCATCACAGATGCAGCAATAGCTCGACTTGCCCAGGGGACGAAAATGCTCAAAGAGGGGGGATGGGATAAGGTATTTGAACGTACTTTTGAAATTCTGCCGGGAGAGAAGCTTCTGAAAGCATATGCTTGCTATCTATCCACTTCCTCTGGCCTTGTCATTGGGACACTGTATTTGTCAACTAAGAGACTGGTCTTCCATGGGGATGAGCCTCTTTGCCATTACGCTCCCTCAGGACAGCAAGAGTGGGTGTATTACAAGGTAACCTTTTCCAATCTTCCTGTAATTGCATTTACTATAGAATACCAGTACAAATTGTTATGCACTGAGCTTTCGTTTGAATCAAGATAAGTTTTTTATGCATTACAAATTCATAACCTGTGTTATCATTGTTGAATTGTCTATTGTGACTAGCCTGCTGATTTTATAGTCGAAATTTGGGAGAACCTTCACCAGAAAGAGCCTGCATTTACTCATCGTCCGTACTACTACACTGAGCCTTGGATCATTCTTCTCGTCATCTTATTTTATCTAAGCATGAAGCATCTTAATGTAGTGAAACATACTTTCAAAATAGTTTGTCAAGTTCTGCTAAGCTTTACTCTCTGACCATCAGTTTTTAATGTGCTTTCATCCTGATGGCTATCTAGGTGCCACTGCTGCTCGATCAGTTGAGCTTTGTTAGTCGTTCTTCAAAAAGGTTGGATAATTCTGAAAAGTACATCCAGGTCGTTACAAGGGATGGTTATGAATTATGGTTCATGGGTTTCGTATCGTATGATAAGGCTCTCAAGAACATAAATGAGGCTTTACAGCACAATCGTGAGAATAACACGGCAGGAAGGATAAAAGGATGATCAGTGGCCAAAGGGGGGAAGTGATATTCAATTGTACTTGAATAATTTTGGTGTGTTGGTGTGGGTGTGTTACTACTATGGATAATTCTTCGACATGATCTAATCGATGAAAGGGAAGCATTTCATTTCAATAAACTTGAGTTGAATATAATTGGTCCAATTTGTAACCATATTAAAATTCCTCAGAAAGTAGGCATTAACATTCACTGGGGACCATAGGTAGTTCGTTCCAACGGTGACCTTTTCCTCGCCTGTGGCGTCTTTTGTAGCTGGTTGACCATGCCGTGCTTCTTTTTGGTCTAGGCGTTGCAATGTTTGTACTGCGTTTTGCGGCTTTTTCATCTCGTCACCCTTCCACTCCTTGCGTTCCTGCATTTGGAGTGTAAGTTTCTGGTGACTGAAATCTTTTGTACATTTGGCATTTCCTCAATATATTTCTTATCTTTTTACCAAAAAAAAAAAAAAAAAAAATCCATCATTCCAAATTTTTATATTGTTTGTAATTTTATTTAGTCACTACATGATTAATTAATAATTGTGAAATCTTCCGACTTTGTGGGGATCAATTATGTTCCTGAGTAAGGAATGAAAGAAATAATTTTTGGAACTTTTTCTTGTTAAGAAATTAATTAATTTCTTATGATTTTTAAATATAATAAATGTGGTTACTTAACCAATGTGTTTACAAGAGTCAATTGATCATGTCCGTTTATATTAAAGATGAGAGTACACAGGATTTTGACACGTGAAACAACCATTGAAGCCTATTTTACTAGGCTCTTGTACTATATATATAGATATTAGATATTAGCTTAAGAACTCTATTCTTTATTATTAATTCAAAAACTTTGCGGAACGTCCTTGAAGTGACGAGAAACACTTCCAATGCTTGTACATAATAGGATAAGAGAAGCTAATGCGTGCATATAATGTTGCCTGGGTTTATATTGTATCTGATTAAACAATAAACGGTATCAATGGGAGTCCTTATTGTTGAGAAGTAAGTGGATGTACAAATAAAATAATTACTTTTATTATAAACCAATATTACAACTCTCTATTTTATTAGCCTCTCACAACAATACTTGCTTACCCACTCCCTCACAAACCTCACACGGACACAACTATCTCACACACCCACTTACTCTCTATTTCTCTACACTTCACACCACATACTCCACCCACTCACACACTCACGTACACACTTCACTCACGCACACAACACCCCTCATACTTTACACACACACTCAAGGAGCAAGAGCCCCTATTTATAGGGGACAAAGTCGGCACATCCACCGACTTCCCACACCATCTTCCTATTATTTTATTGCAAGTTGTTGGGTCAACAATTGCGGCTGAAGCTGAAGAATTGTCTAGAGAGAAAAGTCTAGAGAAGTGGAGAGAGATCCGCACGAGTAAAGAGAGAGTGATCTGGAGAGTTCTAGGAGAGAGATCTTCTCAACACTTATATAAGAAGAGAATGAGGGGGAGATATTGTCAACTATTCCAAGTTCAACTACTCAAGGATTAAAGTTTAGTCAAGGTTGCAGAGGCATGCGCCTCTCCTAATTTACATTGGTAAGCTCGACGTCAACCGCTCTATGAGGGCACCCTTCTTCTACACGATCAGGAAGTCCTTGCTCGGTAGATGGCGTGCCTTGCTCATTGGTCAAGACGTCGTTGTTTTGGCTGGAGTCGCTTGACAGAATTGGAGGGAAATGAGTGTTTTCTAAAGTTTTAACAGCTGCAATCTCATTGCCGACATCATTCATAACTCCATCCCTAAATTTGCCCTTCCTAAAAGTATGGGAATTGGCATCTCTTTGGTGAAATCTTCTTCCTAATTCAACAGTCGTCTCCCACAATGAACCCGAAGAACTTGTTACTTCCTGCCAATTTCTTTTAATGAACATAACCACGAAAATGAGGAGAGCAGCAATTGCAGCAGCTCCGGCAATCAGAAATAGACCCCAAAAACTGTCAAGACCTAGGCTGTCAGATGAAACCAAGGAATTTGAATTTTGGCAGTTGGTTTTGGATGTAAGCCACGCGTTTTCAATTTCTGTCATTTTAGGCCCTTCAGTCACATGGAGGATTGCTCGCGAAATATCTGGTACCAGCGGAGACCCTTTGGGGAAAACCTGTAAACCGAAAAGAGCTGAACATGAGATATTTTTCAATCAAATTATTAACTACTAAACCTAAAAATTGAAAATTTGGAGGGTTTCCACGAGGACTGTACAAAGCCAAATCCAGCAGTTTTGAATGCTGGAATCATGGTATATTTGTTGCAATATTCCGAAAGTATAAGTTTAAGGTAGGGGACTTCATGGAATGTTGCTGCGATCCCGCCTTTTGCGCTTCCAATGGAAAGAAGTGCATCACATTCTTCAGGAGACTGATAAGATATAATTCTTGAATCATCAAATTCCATTTGCTTTAGCATTCCATAAACGAAAGAGCCATCTTGGTAACCCACATTTTCTCCACTCTTTAGGAGTTGATCTACATCAGTCACAGTTGGTTGAAGATTTTGCACCACCAAAAGAGAGCTCAAGCTTGCCGTATAACTTTGCGTTAGTATAAGTACCACAAAAATCCATACGATCATAACAAATCGTGCTAAGTTGCTGAGTACCTTCTCCCCTGCAATCCAAATTAAGGCTAACCACATAAATTCTCCTACAATGATATGTAAATTTCAATGTTCGATTTATCTATTAAAGTGAAAGGTGATTACTTTGTGCAAAGACCATAGTTGAAAAGGAGAACCAGAAGCTTGTGCCAACTTGATGCGTGGCTGGACCCCTGAAATCTTCGTTAATCCGATGTTCGAGAATCCATACAACCAATGCTATAAACACAAAGAAGCATACGGTGGTTAGCCAAAGGTCCCAAGTGAGCGGCTTCAAGAAAACCCAAGCCTTCTTGCTCTTGTTTTTTTTGTATGGCACAAGCATTGCACCCCCCGATTCGGTGTATGGTAAGGTGAAATCCACATACAATGATCTGTTTGCTATGATTGTCGTATCACCCACCACTGCATCATAATTCTATTCCAATCAAAGAAGCAGAAATGTTTTCTTTGTCAACAACATTATAGCATAGTAATTTTCAACATATATTCCAACAAAATCAAGCACTTGCAATGAGCTCACCTGGTAAAATACTTGATCGATCATGTCATTGTAACTACCAGCTATACTTCCATCAGGCAAGGCAAACGGAATAAGGTCATAAGCCACAGCATAAGGCAATTTTTCTATGACGGCGTGAAAGATGTCAATACAATATCCGGTGACTTGGGATGTGTTTGTGCTAGGATCTTGAGTCACTTTCACGAATTGACTAAAACTGTCCTTCACGGGAACTAAGATTTTCAACCTCTTCCCATTTGTGGGAATCTCCCAACCCTTTGGAGCAGAGGTTGAATCTCCTGGCCATATTATTGATCGGAGATTACTCTTCAATGTGGACTATTTGCTTGTGCTAACTGAACTCAAATCTCTTTGCAGCCCATTTTCTAGCGTCCAAAACCCGATCCCTCTTGCGGCATTTCCATTGATATTAACAATCTGGAACACTGACGACTCTAGCTGCCCATCAACAAGGCTAAAATTTCCAGCGAGGCCCGTAAATGTCGTGTTGGCTAGCCCTTGGAGAAGTTTCTGACCATTTTGAGAGACCCCAATATTGTCGAGATCCGTTGCATCTGTCGAAGCCTTCAACATCTGGAAGGTAAAATTCGCCGCACCCATTTCCTCGACAACCATTGCCAGAGCCCGAGCAGCATCATAAGCCCAATATCCGAAAATGTTCAACATAGGATTAAGGCTGGATGGATTGTCTTGTTGGAATTTCATCTTCCATCGGACCATGAAGTTGTCTAGGTTTGGCGTGTCTGGGATATAAGTCTTTATGCCTAGTACTCCTTGCATCGAACTAGCGACAACAGATGAGTCCACAGAACTCAATAGGTCAGTGATTCCATTAGTCAAGATCCACACATAACCTTCGCTCATCATTCCCACCTCTTTTGCTTTGGCCAATAGCCGGGAACCAAGAGTAGGTAACATGTGCACGATGAACACCCTTGTTTGCATCGTCATTAACTTGTAGAGTTCCCGTAGGATTTGATCGTCCGTCGCCCAAGGAGGAATAAGACTCCTATAGGGCACTCGCGTGTCAACTTCTTCCAAAGCATCTGTAAGAGAAGGTATGATGCCTTCTCCAAACTGATTGTCCACATATATGAGGACCGATTCCTTCCACCCAAAAGCTTGGACGACAGCGCTTATGGCTTTCACTTGGGCCGAGTCATTTGGCGCGGCTCGAATGAAGTAAGGACTCCGAATCGAACTGAGGGAAGGACTAGTAGCAGAGAAAGAGATGATGGGCACATGAGACTTGTTTCCAAGGTCAATGATGAAGTCTGCTTGCATGGAACCTTCAGGGCCTATTATGGCTTGGACTTGCTTATTCTTTATCAAATCAAGTGCTGCAAGGGTGAACCAGAAAGACGGTGAAACAATAACAACAAGCAGATTATGGAAATTTCTATTGGAAAAGGCATAGTATCGATCAGAAAAGTCAACGAAAACTTGATGCAGTATTTATAACAATAGAAATGTTTAAGGAAAAGGAAAATAGGTGTTTGAAGTTGTAAAAATAATTGTACTTGATATTATTTAAAGATATAATCCTTTGACCTTATTGTAGGCATTTGGTCGTCGCCTTAAGAACAAAATAAAAAAAAAAAGTGCATAGATTGGCTCCGACACGATCAAGTTGATTCTTCTTCATCGATGATTTGACCTCTTTACCTCATGGCATCAAAAAATTCCACTCTAGAATACAAGCCTCACATTTCAATTCTATGGATTTTGTGAAGTCAGACCTTCATGATGTTATATTATATATGGATTATCTCAACATTTATATCAAACAGCTTTCATGGCTTCACAATTATTTGGTCGATCTTCAAACTAAAATGTGTTTTTTATTTCTCTATTAATAATACAACTTCTATGGAATCAATTAATCACTGACTCAACTAGACAACTTGCTATTATGATATTTGGTTCAACTAGAGAAATAATCAGCACAATCATGTAGAGATATCTACCCCATCAATATTCTCCCAAAAAAGAATTTGAAATCATCTCTATCAATCGTCCGCACTAAAATGACTGTTTTCTAATCTAAAAGGCAAAGTAGTTTTATTCTCTTTTCTGAAAAATGTTGGTATGTAGCATTCGTCTTTCGCGAGACATTTGTAACAAGACTCATCTATCATTTACAGACAGACATAACTTTATAGAGTTATACTACATTTATAGCAGGACAAGAGTCATGAGAGAGCTACATATTCAGCAAAGTCGTACAAAAAATAAACAGAAGAGGTACGACCTCATAAACACGTTCAAATTTTGACTTAAACTCGATGAATTCTATCCAGGTCGCCTTCTTTTGGCTGGTGCTTTACCTGTCAAAGTGGTCCACTGCCGATTTTTCATAATGACTTAAACAACAACAATCTTTTGTTTGCTGATCGTTTTTTAATGATCCTATTCAAACAAAAATAATCTTTCAGTAATGTTAGGGACAGCTAAATGATTTGGCAATAAGAACTTATTTTCAATGTAGATGGTGATTGGCACGGTTTAATTCACGAACGACATTTTCAAAACAAGTTCTAGGATACATCTTTCGTTATCTACATTTCTCCGCATATTTTCTTGTCACGGGGCAAAATAATCTCTTATATATTCTCCAAGCAAAAAAGCTAGAAACAAAAAAACTCTGCGGAATTCACGTCGAAAGACAAAAATAGTTTTCCCCGTTTTAACTTATGGAGCGAGAGCATGGTCCTTTTGGATATTTCGACTTTGTCAATCATAGAAGTTCCAATTATACTATTTCAAAGGTGCTGCACTCCAAAACACAAAACCCCATGAAAAAAGTTTTAGCAGATTAGAGATTTTCGATTTGTTTCCATTGTATCATAGTAATATCATTTCTGGTTTTGGCTTTCTGAAAGGTAAACTCCAAGGAAGGAATAAATAAATTAAATGGTTCCACGGTTAAATGTTACGCTTGGAGACTGTAAATCCAGCTGTGAGTCTAATACCACCGCAAGACTTGGGGGGATTATATTGACATATTTCTGACTTCGAGACCCTCCTCATTCCCAGTGCGAAAGAGATTAAACGGAATCTTAAGCACCAACTTGATGATATCTTTGATTTACAACCGACTTGAAAATAAAGCTCGAAATTTTAACTGAGGACTCTTTTCAAATTTCAAATAAATGGAATCTGAAATGTTCATATGATTCGCAAATACATCATTACGAACATTAATTAGTTTTATCTTGCATAATACAAACAGTTGCACATAATACTTTATCCTCTACGACAAGATGTGTATTAACCCAAAACCAAACCACTTCCAAGTTCAAGCAGAGATTAAACCCATACGTATTCGGTAAAATGAAAGATTAATCAAACAAACTTCCACACGATCAATAGCAGTACAAAAGTCTAAAGCCAAAAACTGATGCCGTCATATAATTCTGGACAAGTATCATGAGCGGTCAGTGCATTAGAGAGAGAGAGAGAGAGAGAGAGAGAGAGAGAGAGAGAGAGAGAGAGAGAGAGAGAGAGTACCTGCAGCAGCAGCAGCAACCTCATCTTGTTTGGAGTCTCTAACGTTGAGGACGAGCCTGGTCTTGTAGGAAGGGTTTGAACTATAAAAGTCAGAGAGAGACATTTTAATGCAGCTTAATCCCATCTTACCCACCCACTTCTCCAGATCAAGTACCACCCCAACGTTCACCGGGATCGTTGCCGCATTGTTGCTGTTACTGCTTTGCGCCACAGTGACCCAAGGGCCGTCTCTGAAGGTCGTGAGGATCACGAAAAAAGAGAGAGTCATAAAGAGGAACTTTTCAGCATCGAAGGAAATTCTTGCTGGAAACATTGGAAAGTGTTTTAGGAAAGGCAAGTGTGAGTTTGTAAGAGAGGAGAAAGAGAGAGCGACTCTGAGGACATGCTGATGCTGAAGATGTATTTATAATGTGGTAGAGCTTTGAAAAGTAAGACAATGCATTGATAGCTTCCATTCAAGGATTGCCTGGGATTGCTCGACCTCCGGCGGTACCGACACTTCATCATTTTTTTTTTTTTTCAAGTTATTATTTAGGATGAAGGATATCAGAAATTCTTTAACACTTCATCGGTTTGATTGCTACAGACGCCTCGAATTTTAAAGAATAAGAAATGTAAAGTTGCCGATATGATGTATGTGCGACTCATAATTTGGTGATTTTTCTATGTATTTTTAAGTCCAACATGGAGGAGGATGTCATAAATAGAGACTGCTTGAGAGGGAGTTAATTCAACATGCAAAAGCTCTTGGAAGGAAGGACATGATTTTGCACGAACAAGAAGATGAAATTACTCGATGGATCTCAATTATCATGAGAAGTACGTTTGAAGTGAACTTTCTAGCAATGTATAATTTTTATAAAGCTCTCTAGCTTCTTTGTTGCGTAAACCGAAGAATCAACCTCTTATATAAATGTTGAATAGCCGCAACTTGCCTCATTGGCATCTCTTTTCTGCGGAAGAAGACAGATCAAGAGCTCCGAGTTTGACTTTCCTTAGGAGGGTAAAGTGGGTCATTTGAGAACCTTGCACGGTGGGACCAGATTCAACAACAATCTAAAATAAAAGTTAGTTCACGCCCAATTGATTCTCGTAAATGAATTTCTGCATGAAAAGAGAAAATCTTTTCGGTTAAATTCTAAATAATAATCAACAAAGCTGTCACCTTCTAGAATAAAATATGTATTTATACTAAAGAAATCCTCGATAACCCTAATCCATACATGATAGACGAAATTAACACATAAATACCATGTCAACAAAAGTTTATGCAAAGATATAAGATTCAATGTCGAAATCTAAGGGGCTCTCCAAATTAGCATTACAGGCCCCAGCAAAACCTTCTGAATAAATAATTTATGGCCTCCTTATGAGTTTCGTTGTTTTGATTTCTGCCAGTCTGGATGCTCCAAAAAATCTTTAGGACACACTTTTTTAATGAAACCGCTAAACCCTTGTCTCATACAACTAGTAAGAATATATAGATCAAGTTCATCTAAATTGTCGATCATGTTGGTCCCAAGGGACAGCTCAAATAATTAATGATTCAGTGATATTGATGGAGATGATCTATAGACCATGTAATAACTTCTCCTTAGAATATGTAGACTGAGCTCATCTAGACCCTTGGTCACATGAGCCTTTTTGTTCAGACCCATTTAATTAATGGATTGTAAAAATTATAACATTATGTACATATTGTGCAATAACTAATTTTTTTCTTTAGGATATAAAAAAAAATGTGAGATGTATACACCTACAGGTAACCCTAAGAATTCCACCCCAGACGGTTAGTTTGTTGTTTTTTCTGTCTTATTTTTTTCAGAATCCCAGAGAAAGATCATTGTCTACGGGAGTAGGACATCTTCGATTTAAACTTAGAAATTTGTCTTTGTCCACCTCGTTTACCTTGACCAATTCAACAAGAAAACCACACATAGGGCAATTTTCAACCCGCGAACCCTTGACCTTGACCAATTCAACAAGAAAACCATACACGGTAATTTTCAACCCACGAACCCTCATGATTAATTCCTCACCACCGACGCAAACTTAATTGAATTCAATCATCACGTACCCGAAGACCAGTCATACGGTAGGTTCAATTGGTACGTCAAGTTGTACTTTTTTTTTTATAACTCAACGCGCTACTCAAGTTGAAGTTGAAGGGATGACTCGGATAGCATCGTGTTGAATGGAAACCCTCAAACTTAGAAAAAGAAACAATAGAGAGTTGAAAATTTTGAAAGAAGACGAGAAAGTACGTCTAGACCAAACTTTATCACCTAATTACGCCACGAATCACTAGCAATGACACCCACGTATGTTTATGGCTTAACCACATAGTAAGCTCGTCAAATCATAGTGCAGATTGAGTAATTTTACTACTATTACTACTACTAATGGTTTCTATTACATATTGAGTGATTTTTTAGAGTTTCCAAGAAACTGCGTGTGCATTGAAGTCAACCCTTTTGACTTGGATTTCTCCCAATATTATAATTGCTTTAGTGAGAATTGCATTGTTCCATATCTACCTACCTTGAAAGGGACACATATGAAACCATTGATGACCAAAATGCAACCATTGATTGGGTACACTGCAAGTTAGAGTATTATGTGAACAATTTTTTTTTTTTGGGGTCAGAAAAGATAATAGATAGAAAATAAAATAAAAACCATTACACTTTAGCGTTTAACGAAAGAGAAACGAGGACATCCGCCGCGAGCAAAGCTTGCAAAACAAGGGGAGGAAAAAGAGTCCAATTTTGGGGCAGATTTGATCGTCCATGAGCTTTGGCCGCCCAGTCAGTGACGGAATTGGCTCTTCTGTCACAGTGCTGCAGACGGAGATTCGAGAAAAGGGGCAAGATCGACTGGAGCTCGTCAAACAGTGGCCGATCCTCCCATGGTGGCGGCCGTCGGTCTTGAAGGATTTCAATCAATTGTAGACAGTCCGATTCAAGAACGATTGATGCGGTAAGAAGTCCCTGCTATTTGAGACGATGTAGGGTTAGGGTTAGCGCCTGTGTTTCCACTTGAAAAGCCGAATTTGCTGGAAATATGACCGTATAGACATCGGTGAGTAGACATCTGTGATCTCGGCTAATACAAGCCATTGTGCCGTGTCTATTCCCAGGGTAGAAAGAGCCGTCAATATTGCATTTGATGAAGCCCAGTTCTGGCGATTGCCAATAGTGGTCTGTAGAAGCAAGGGAGGCGGTTGTACTCATACCAGCTGCTTGGGAAACTTTCTGGGCAGAGAGGTTGACAATCCGATACTGAGCCAAGGCGTCAATAACAGCCAGATTGGGGTCAGGAGGTAATCCACGGAAGACACTGTTGTTACGCAGCCGCCACATCTGCCATAAAACGCAAGTTATCACGGGTAGTCGAGGTAAGAGTTTCCGATCTTTAATTGATTATGCAAACCACTGATCCATGCGAGTAATCGTAGTTGGGTTGAAGGGAAGCTGCAGTTGAGGATGTGACCATACTCCTGCCGTCCACAGACAATAGAAAAAAATATGTTCAACTGTTTCCGGCACGTTCTGATTGCATATAGTACACACAGGGGTGGAGATGATATGTTTGCTATATAAATTGGATTTAGTAGCTAGGGCGTTTTGACAGGCTGACCACAGAAATATGCGAAGTTTCGGTGTGCTGTGCATTTTCCATATGTAACGCCATAGCTTAGGAGGTGGATGATAAGAAGTAGATGCAAGATTACCTTGTGATATATTTGTTGGTGCTGTCAAGGTTCTGTAATTACTCTTTACCGTATACTGCCCTGTGGTTGTTGTTGTCCAAATAATCTGGTCTGTTGAGTGGAGAGGTCTTAATGGAATATTGAGGATTTCGTCGACGATAGAGTCGTCGAACATCTGTGTAATAAGGTGGGTCTTCCAAGTATGGTGGAGAGGATCAATAAGATCCGCCACCAACCTGGGCTCATCTCTATTGGCAGGTCTGCCAATCTTACCTCTTGGTAACCAGCAGTGTTCCCTAATGTTGATTGATTTTCCATCAACAACAGACCATCTTGTATTCGGCAAGATGGCATCCCGCCCAATTAGAATACTTCGCCAGCCCCAGGAAGGGCAAGAACCAGACTCTGCAAATTCGAAATCCTTTAAGGGAAAATATAATCCTTTTAGGACCCGACCCCAGAGTGATTGAGGTTGATGTAGTAACCTCTAGGCCTGCTTGCCAAGCATGGCGTTGTTAAAAGCCGCCAGATCCCGAAAACCTAACCCACCAGAATTTTTACCTGTCATTAGTAAGTCCCATTTCTTCCAATGCACACCATTTTTGTCTTGTTATTCCGCCACCAAAAGTTGGCAATCCTCCGCTCGATTATTCGACATAGAGACAGGGGAAGCTTAAAGATCGACATGGTGTAATGTGGCATAGCTTGGATGACAAACTTGAGAAGGATCTCCTTTTCGCCTTTCGATAACAACATTTCTTTCCAACCCTCCAACTTTGCATGTACTCTTCCTAATAGCCAACCAAATAATTCTTTTTTTGAGCGACCCCATTCTGATGGAACTCCTAGGTATTTGCCATAACCACTCAACAACGATACACGCAATTCAGCAGCTAAGTTAGTTTGAAGACTAGGTGGACATCCTTTGCTAAAGTATAGACCAGACTTATTGCGGTTGATTACTTGTCCAAAAGCGTGACAATATTGGTTTAAGATATTGGCCATATTTTGACATTCAATGATAGTACCATTGAGGAAGAAAACAGAATCATCAGCAAACAATAAATGCGAGAGAGTGGGGCATGACCTGGTGAGTTTGATGCCGCGAAGATGTCCCATCGTAAGAGCGTTATGAATGAGGGTGGATAGAGCATTGGCCATTAAAATAAAGAGATATGGAGAAAGAGGGTCTCCCTGTCTGAGTCCTTTTGATGGTTTGAAATAGGGTAGAGATTCCCCATTCAATTTAACACTCATTGTCGTCGTGGTAATACAGTACATCACCATCTGAACCCACCAAGGATGAAATCCCAGTTTGATAAGATAGGCTTGAAGGAAATCCCATTCAACTTTGTCGTAAGCCTTCTGCATATCAGTCTTAAGGATAGCTTGGAAGTGTCGTTTCCGATGCCTCGTTTTGAATTGATGGAGGACCTCATGTACAACAAAGACATTGTCTTGTATTTGACACCCAGAAACAAAAGCAGCCTGCTCAGATGATACCAGCTGTTCTAACAAAGGTCGTAATCGGTTGGCCATGACTTTGGATATAACCTTATATGCAAAGTTACACAAACTTATCGGTCTAAACTGGTCAAGACTTTCAGGATGGTGTACCTTGGGAATCAAAACAATAAGAGTCTTGTTGAGATCTGGAGGGAACTTACCATAGTGAAAAAAGTCGTTAACCAGACAGAATAAATCATGTTGGATGGTAGTCCAATGGGTTTGGTAGAACAAACCATTAAAACCGTCGGGACCGGAGCTTTTGTAGCGCCCAGTTGGAAAGTAGCTTGTCGTACTTCTTCAACCGTCACTGAGGCCAATAATTGTGCATTCATTGTGTCCGTGACAACTGACGAACATTGATCTAGGACGGGGCCAAATTCGCGGTGGCCTGCTGATGTGTAAAGCTGAGTAAAGTAAGCAGAAGTCAGCTCCTTTAAAGTTACGATATCCCTCACCCATTCATTGTCTACCTTCCGAAGCATTCCAATCCGGTTTCTCTGCCTTCGTTGGATTGTAATGGCATGAAAGAACTTACTATTTTTGTCACCCCAACGAAACCAATTTATTTTGGACCTCATAGCCCAAAACTGCTCTTCTTGCTTCCAAATAGTCCTCAACTCATCTTGGATATGAGATACCTCTTCGCTATCAATGTTAGAACAGTAAGGATGATTAATTAGGGTCTAGAGGCGTTGTTGTAATGCTGTTATCCGCAAATGTCCATTACCAAACTTGGAACAACTCCATTGGCTTAAGGCTATTCTTACTCTAGACAATTTGTGCAGGAGATCAGAATTTCTGGACTGATTAGAAGGCCAAGTTTGGGATACAAGACAGTAAACTTCAGGATCATCGTTCCATAAAGCTTCGTAAGCAAAGGTGCGTTGACGATTTTTATGAACCTGCACCATAGAGAGAAGTAAAGGGCTGTGATATGATCTTATTGGTGGTAAGGCATACACTTCCGCACCAGGATAAATGAGACGCCAATCCATAGAGCAGAGGACTCTATCCAATCGTTCCTTAACGAGGTCAGCTCCTTCACGACAATTTGACCAAGTATACATACAACCCTTACTCTCTACCTCCATCAGAGCACAACATATTTTGAGTGCATGTAAGTGTGTTTTATATGTTTTGGTATATGTGTAAGCGTGCGAGTATGCACATTAAAAAAGAGGGAAAACTTAATTTAGGAGAAACTAAATAATTGGCCTCTTGACTTTAGATACAAGTTGGTAAAGAATATTCTTAATATGTTTATGAGGAGAGCTTAATCCTATCTAAATGTGATGGATGGTGATGAGAGTGTGGATTCTCTCTATTGGTTGACACATATAATGCATGTGAAAGCACTAGGTAATTGTTGTTAGCTAGGTTCACTCCCATATGGAGGAAGCCCAGATGATAAGTCATATAGAGAAATAGGGTTTCTCACTATCTTTTAAGTGATAGCCGTAAACAAGTTTTTAAAAAAAAAAAAAAAAACACGATAACAAGAGAAAAAGAGAAAGGAGAAAATTTGGAGTTTGTGGATCAATCTAATTTACATCAATCTGGTATTGGAGGTCAATTTGTGGCCTGATTGAGCTGAAATTTTGTTAGCGCGTTCGTGGCGCACTCTTCTTGAATCTGGACTGTTTGATTTTCATTTGAAGCTCTTTACACCAAATTTTTCGTAAATTGATCAAAACTTGCATTTTTTCATTAGATTTATTATGGATCTCTTGTGATATTTATGTGTATTGCCAAGAATAATGTTTTTGAGATATTTGCTGCTATGTACCTTTAGTAATTGCTAGAGAAGAATTTCGTTCATTCGATTTTGTTGATAGTGAAGATTTTTGGGTGGACTCCGATCCCGTGGTTTTTTATCTCCTCACACTGAGGAGGTTTTCCATGTAAAAAAATTACCTTGTGTTTGCATGCTTAATATTTATTTTGCTCTACTATATCGGTTTCTATTAGGTTTACATAAAATGGGAGATTATTTTATTTTACTACGTTAATCCGATATTATTCGGGTTGTTATTGTTCTCCCATCAAAATAGTATCAGAGCTTTGGTTATTGCTTGATTTTTCTACCTTATGTTAAACAAAGAAAATGAATATGAGTAAAATTGTTATATTGAATTATTTGAATTATCATATTTGGAAAGGAAAGATAGAAGATCTTTTATATGTGAAGGATTACTATTTACCCATATTTACTGAAGAAAAATCAGAGACTAAAACTAATGTTGAATAGTCTATAATTCATCGCCAAGTGTGTGGTTATATTAGGTAGTGGATGGATGATAATGTTTTGAACCATATCATTGAGGAAACAAATACACGCAGTTTGTGGAACAAGCTTAAATAATTATATGCTCGAAATACTAGGATTAATAAATTATTTCTGATAAAATAGATGATGGTTTTAAGATATCAAGATGGTACTCGTTTGACTAATCATTTAAATTCTTTTCAAGAAGTTATTAATCAGTTAATTGTGATGGGAATCAAGTTTGATGATGAGATACAAGCGGTATGGTTGCTTGGTACTTTGCCATACTCGTGGGAGATGCTTCGAATATCTTTGTCTAATTCTGCCCTGGATAGTATAATTATCATGGATTTAGCCAAGAGTAGTGTTTTGAATAAAGAGATGAGAAGAAAGAAACGGGGATCATCCTCTTCACATTATGATGCATTGGTTGTTAAGAAAAGGGGGAGAAGTGAATCTCAAGGCTTGAGAAATAGAGACAAAAGCAGAGATAAAAGCATAGGCAAATACAATATATTTGCTAATGTTGAGTGCCATTATTGCCATCAGAAAGGACATATTTAGAGGTTTTTCCGTCAGTTAAAAAAAGAGAAACATAAAGAGAAAGTTAAAAAGAAGAAAAGTGATCATGACAGCGATGACAATCGTGTTGCTGTACTTAAATAAGACTTTCTCATTATCTTTGATGGTAATGCGGTGAATCTTGTATGTCAAGAAACCAGTTGGGTAACCGATAGCAATGCATTTATTCATGCTATATCTCATAGGGATTCTTTACATCATACAGGTCAGGTGACTTTAGATATGTGGAGATGGGAAACAATGAGCTGGCAGAAGTTGTAGGCATTAATGATGTGTGCCTAGAGACTAGCAATGACACAAGGTTAGTATTAAATAATGTTAAGCATATACATGATATTCGTTTGAATTTGATTTCCACAAGCAAGTTGGATTATTAGGGGTATTGTAGCACCTTCAGTGATGATCAATGGAAGTCACCAAAGGTTCTTTAATTGTGGCTAAAGGTGAAAAATATTCTTTGTTGTATATTATGCAAGCAAAGTTGTTTGTAAACAAAATTAATGCAATAGACAGCAAGAGAAAGCTGAGTTATGGCACAAGAGGCTCAATTATATCAATAAAAAGAGTTTGTCAATATTAGCAAAAAAGAAGCTTCTTCTAGGTATGAAAAGTTCAGCGTTGAAGAAGTATGCTCATTGTTTAGCAGGAAAATAAAATAGAGTTGCATTCAAAAGCTTTCCTCCCTTAAGAAAATCAAATATACTTGATTTAGTGCATTATGATATTTGTGGTTCTATGAAGAAAAAATTACTTGGTGGCTCTCTTTATTTTGTTACTTTCATAGATGATTATTTAAGGAAAATATGGGTTTATACCTTGAAAACTAAAGACCAAGTACTAGATAATCTTAAGTAGTTTTAGGCTTCAGTAGAGAGACGGACTAAAAAGAAGTTGAAATGCTTTGGAACTGATAATGGGGAGAATATATTGGATCTTTTGATGAATATTGCAAACAATAAAACATTCGACATCAAAAGACACCTCTTAAGATGCTTCAGTTAAATGGCTTAGCTGAGAGAATAAATAGGACACTAGTTGAAATGATAAGATGTTTACTTTCACAGTCAAAGCTGCCATGATACTTTTAGGGTGAGGCTTTAAGTATAGTTGCACATATATTAAATCTTACTCCATGCAATCCTTTGAAGTTTAATGTTCTTAATAGAGTTTAGACAAGCAAAGATATTTGTTATGACTATTTGCGTGCTTTTGGATGCAAGGCATTTGTACATATTCCTAAAGATGAAAGGTCTAAACTTGATGTGAAAACACGTCAATGCATCTTTATTGGCTATGGGTGCAAGGCATTTGTACATATTCCTAAATATATTTTGGTTACAATTTTATGATTCAGTTGAGAATAAAATTGTAAAAAGCAAAGATGTTGTGTTTATGGAAGATTAGACAATATAGGATATTGAGAAATTAGAGATGATTTCAGCACCATAGGTTAGTGATGATTTGGATGACTTAGATCCAGTTTCTCTCGCATATTCCTACACAGGTCAATGAGGAATAGCAAGAAGTGAATGTTCCAGATAATGAACACATTCCTAAATATGTTGAAATAGATGATATTGTTCTTGAACCAAAAGCCCCATTAGATGCTCCATTTGATATTCTTGTCCAAAGATTTGTTAGAGACTGACGACCTTCCACTAAATATTTTGAAGATGAGTATGTATTTTTAACTGATGCAGGTGAACCAGAGTGCTATGCAGAAACAATAGAAGATGAGTGCAAAAGCAAATGGCTTGATGCAATGCAAGATGAAATGCAATCACTTTGTGATAATCATACTTTTGAATTGGTAAAGCTGCCTAAAGGCAAAAGAGCTTTAAAGAACAAGTGGGCATATAAGTTGAAGCAAGATGAACATACTTCACAACCACAATACAAAGCTAGATTAGTTGTTAAGGGATTTGATAAGAGAAATGGTATTGACTTTGATGATATATTTTCTCTGGTGGTGAAAATGTCTTCTATTCTTATGATCCTAGACTTGGCAACTAGCCTAGATTTGGAGATTGAGCAGATAGATGTCAAGATAGCCTTCCTACATGGTGACTTGAAGGAAGAAATATATATGGAACAACCAGAGGATTTCAAAGTGAAAGAGAAAGAGGACTACGTGTGCAAAATGAAGAAGAGTCTCTATAAATTAAAGCAATCACTGAGACAATGGTACAAAAAATTTATGTCAATTATGATGGAATAGTGCTATAAAAAGATTTCATCAGATAACTGTGTGTTTGTCCAATAATTTTTTGATGATATGCTGATTGTTGACAAGAATGTTTCACGAATTGAGTTGTTAAAGAAACAATCAAGCAAGTCTTTTGCCATGAAAGACTTGGGCGCAGCGAAGCAAATTCTTTACATTAAAATTATGCGAAATAGAGATGCTAAGAAGTTATTCTTGTCACAAGAGAAGTACATTGAGAAGATTCTTCAAAAATTTTACATGGATAAGGCTAAATTGGTTGGTACTCCTCTTGTTGTCCACTTTAAGTTAAATATAAAACAAATTTTATCACTGATAAAAAGAAGAAAGACATGGAAAGTATTCCTTATGCTTCAGCTGTGACAAACTTGATGTATGTGATGGTGTGTACACATCCAGACTTAGCACATGCAGTTAGCGTTGTTAGTCATCATTTGTCAAATCCAGGTAAAGAGCACTGGAATGCAGTTAAGTGGATCATGAGATATCTTTGAAGAACTTCCAATTTGAAACTCAGTTTCAAGATTAGGAAACTTGAGTTAGTTGGATACATAGATTCTAACTTGGTAGAATATATTGATACTCGTAAATCTAATGGTTGTTTGATTTTTTGTGTCAGTGGGGTTGTGTAATGAATGTCAAGATTGCATATTTGTGTTGCAGAAATGCTAGTAAATCTACTCATAAATCTACAATAGAAGCTAAATGTATTAAGGCGACCAAAACTAGTAAAAAGATGCTATGGTTGAAGAAATTCTTAGAAGAACTCGGGTTCAAGCAAAAGAGGTATGTGTTATTTTGTGACAATCAAAGCACAATTCATCTTGGTAAGAATTCATCTTTTCATTCTAGATCGAAACACATTGATGTTAGATATCATTGGACAAGATATGCTTTAGATGAAAAACTATTGGAATTTGAGAAAATTCATACATACCATAATAGTTTTGATATGATGATGAAGACTCTACCAAAGGAGAAACTTTAACATTGCTGATTGATAACAGGGATGATGAATCCCTCCACATCGTCATGAGGGAGAGATTTGTTAGCTGGGTTCACTCCCATCTAGAGGAAGCCCAATGAATAGCAAGTCCAAAAAGTTTGAGCCCATATGATAAGTTATATGAAGAAATAGGGTTTCTCTATCTTTTAAGTGGGAGTCACAAACAAGTTAATAAAAA
Organism: Eucalyptus sideroxylon x Eucalyptus melliodora; assembly: GCA_016097485.1. NCBI lineage: Eukaryota > Viridiplantae > Streptophyta > Magnoliopsida > Myrtales > Myrtaceae > Eucalyptus > Eucalyptus sideroxylon x Eucalyptus melliodora. The sequence continues at coordinate 32,822,222 of CM027826.1, forward strand.
AAAAAAAAAGACGCAGTAACAAGAGAAAAAGTGATAGCATAAAATCTTAAGTTTGGGGATCAGTCTGATTTACATCAAGCTGGCATTGAATGTCAATTCATGGTCTGATTGAGTTGAAATTTTGTCAGCATGTTCGTGGCACACTCTTCTCGAATATGGATGGTTTGATTTTTTTTTTTTTTTTTCTGAAGCTCCCTACATTGGGTTTTTTGTGAATTGATCAAAACTTGCGTTTTTTTGTCAAATTTATCCTGGATCTCTTGTGATATTTATGTGTATAGCCAAGAATGATGTTCTTAAGGCTTTTGCTGCTATGTACCTCTAATATTTACTAGAGAAGAATTTTGTTCAACCGATTTTGTTAATAGTGAAGATTTTTGAGTGACTCCGGTCCCGTGTTTTTTTATCTCCTCACACCAAGAAGGTTTTCCACGTAAAAAAATCGCCTTGTGTTTACATGCTTGATATTTATTTTACTCTACTATATTGGTTCTTATTAGGTTGATTATTTTATTACACTGCGTTAATCCGATATTATTCGGGTTGCTATTGTTCTCCCAACAATTGCTTGCAAGGGGGTGTTTTGTTTATATCATTATTAGCCATTGGTAAGTATTATAATTGTGTGATTAAATAATGACTTTGAAATTAATTAGCTCTAGTCAATTAGCTCTATTCGTATGTGGAGGCATTAACTGATTCTTAATGTACCATCCAATCTCATCCATTAGATTCTATCCTGATTATTGGACAAGAAATTTCGTTGAATGGACCGATAATATGAGTCATGTGGTAGACAACGTGAAAAATTTTCACGGGAAAATCTGTATCTTTTATGGAACTCAACAAGAATATTGAGTCCGAAGAACAACTACCTAGTTGATACAAATAGTCAAAGTCATATGATGGTTGTTATAAAGTGGACGAATATTAAGTGATGAGTCCAAACTTTCTGGTTTTCACGGGATTACTTTTCATTTCGTTGTCCATGTGCTTGAGTAGTATAAATAAAATAATAATAAATAAAAGAATCAAGAATAGAAAAACATAGTGCCCGTGATTCACGGGAATGTTCTAGGCCGTTTGATTTGGGGCTGCACACCACAAGAAATTAACTAATTCATAAGCACTTTATTTAAGAATAAGTTTATTTCGCAAAAATGAATAATTTAAAAAATATCTTCCTAAAAATGATCACTTTTGTCGCTTTTAATGACATATAAATGAATAAAAATGTTATCATATAAATTATTGTTAGTGGTTAAAATATTTTTCTTTTACTAATTATTTCAAATGAAACAAGCCATCATTTTTATGATATCTAAATCATTCGTTTTTTGCAGAACAAATGGAATCTAAGAATTAAATTTATATATGTTGGACAAACATACAAGATGTTTATTTTTCACATATTAATTTATTTAAATCAATAAAAATAATAATGATTCTAGGAAAATATATCCTCAACTTGTTTTAGTTGCTTTCATAATCAGAAAATTGATGGGACTTATATCATATCATGAATTTGATCATGTTTACAGGCCAGTATATATGTCATGCATATAAATCCTATAAGTAGAATCTTATGCATGATATTTGTTAGTATCGATTTTCCTTTTTGGAAATGAAGATGTATGGAATAATACTTTTTTATTTTTGTTATCATGGTTACTTTTTTTATGGATTTGTTAAGCGCGACTGTGTTCTTGATAGAGTTCTTAAGGACTTTTGGATTGACAAATTCATGAAGATCAGAATTCTTTAATGGCTATGCTGATTTTTAACGACACGTGGAGAATGATTGTATTAGTAGTTGAAAGCATATATTTAGGAATGAAGTCTACCATGAGGATGGTTATTTTGATGTTGTTTTGGTGGTATTGCAGTGAGTCTAAGTGTGCTTTGGGATTGTTGGTACCATTCATCTGTATTTATCGTCAAGGCTAGTTTAAGATGCTTGAATACACTTTTTGAGTTGTGAGATAGCATTCAACAAGTGGAAGAGAAGTACTTGGTACGTAGGAAGTGTATGAAAGAATGTAGAGAGAGAATGTCAAACTGCTCAAGCAAATAGAAGAGTCAGGAAGAAAAAAAGGTAAGATGTGCAAAGTTGTTATATCCACCATTCTACAAAATAAAGTTGACAGTTTAGTGAGTGGCTCTTCCTAGCCTTCGAATATCCTATTCTTTCCATCTATGGTCTCCCTGACGTGCTTAAAACAAGAGCACTTCAAAAGTTTACCACAAACACTTATTTTCCATGTCCAGGCTTCCAGCTATAAAGTAGGTTTTTACACTTGTTGCATGGTTCTCCTACACGATTCAGCTTATACAAACTGGGAAATTATTTTGAGTTCTATTGATGCGATTGCTATCCTGCAATTTCAAGTGTGTTATGTTATTTTTTCTAACTTTAGAATGGTAGTTTCATTTGTGTTCACCTCAAATTAGTTTTCTGAAGGAGATGACATGTGTTGCTTTCCTCTATAAGGTGGTGGCTATATGGTGTGTCTTACCTAGATCATGTAATTTTGCAAATTGTGAACAATTGGATTGTATTAGTGCTAACAATGCTTAATATTATTCTTCTGAATTGCAGGTTACAATCACAACTCAGCTCTTTTCTATGAGCTGATTGTGTTATTGGATAGTGGCTCAATCGACATATATGCTGAGTTAGTTTTCTGTTTCTCTGCCTTAAAGATATTAATCGGGGGGTCCAGCGGATCCTGGGTATCTAAAAAAAACAAAGATATTAATTGGAGGATAACTGCATAAATATAAGATTGTCAGTAACCCCATAAACAAGCCCCTAATGTGCAAACCGAACATGAAGAACGGGGCTTGGAATGAATATTCGGAGAATTCGACAAGCAAAAGGAACATGCATAATGAAAAACTAAATAGAACATACAAATTGAGACTTGACCATGATAATAATGTCACTTGATGGAACTCAAGATTTAAATTATCATACAAGAAGGGAAATATTGTCCAGACCATAGTTGACACAAAATAATGTACTCTGAGAATCATGGTGACTAAGGGCGTGCATGATAAAATTTCTACTTCTTTATTTATCTGTTTCTCTGTTCCCCGAACAAGTTTAAAATAGAAATCCGTTTGGTAACGTAATTTGATTTTTCTATTTCTGGAACAGATTTCTTTTCTAGAAATAGATTTGAAGAAGAAATCAGAAGCTAAAATTTTTAACTTCTCAATTTCTAAAATAAAAATTGAGAAATCAATTTATGGCCATAAATCAATTTATGTTCTAAAAATTTTATCATGCGCACCCTAAGAAGCACAATCCGTGAGAAGAAATTTTCTTTTTGTTTGCAAAGAAAATAGGTTTGCCGATTACACTCGAGCTTCTATACAATTTTTCATGATAGTTAATTAAATTGAACGGACCTTGATATATGTTTGGCCAAATGATGCACATTAAAAATAGGAGAGTTATCTCTAGGAAAGAAAAAACTCGAATTAAAGAAAGATGTCTTAGATTGAAGTATCTACTTCTTTGGAATTATATACTATGTATCTTCTATGTAAATATTATATATTATGATCATATATTTAAAAAAAAATTATCAAGGATTAAGGAACACATGACTCTTTCAATAAACTATGCTCTCAATTTGACTAGCTTTGTGAAATTTTCCTAAAATGAAAATGAACATGGTTTTAAAAAAATTTAATGATTTCTAAACTCTAAATCTTTTAAAATCAAGAATTTCTTTTTTGGATATTTAAAATCAAGCATTTGATAATTGGATTTTAAGCTCTTTCCTAGTTGACAATTTAAATGGAATAGTCATTATGCGGTCAACAGGAGTTGAACTGTAACATGAAACTTAAAAGACATTAATAAAATTCTATACAGATTATATAATATGTTTTATTAAATATTTATATTTAATAAGATGAACGTTTTCAGTTCTAAAGTAATCGTGAGATTGAAAGGCAATTGAAATTCTACGCAGTGGTGATTGAGATCTTGATAAGCTGTAAAAGTCTACAACTTGATTTTTGCAGGTATCCAGCTTGAAACTTAAATTTCTTATTATTAGAAATTAAAGACTTAAGTGACTCGTTTGGAAGCATATGAGTCGGAATGTCATGTTGGCAGTGTATGTCTGATTCACTAGGAACTATTTTTACTATATAGCGAAACATCATGGACTTGTAATGTTTGTATTGTTCCTGAAGGGTCATATCCAGTAGTTATTAGAGCTTTACGACAAAAAAAAAAAAGGTAGTTATTAGAGCTTGTTTTATCTCTTTCATTTGCATATTCTGGGAAACAGCAGGATAATAATAATAATAATAATAATAATAATAATAATAATAATAATAATAATAATAATAATAATAATAATAATAATAATAATAATAATAATAATAATAATAATAATAAATTCGATATTTGTTGCTAATCGCTGGGTACGATGTGAGAAGAAGATAGTGGTATACCGAAAACTTCTTATTGTCCTAATTTCTGTCCTTATATATTTATCGTATTTTCTTTTTTTTTTATATATTTTTATCAGTTGTCCTGAGTGAAAAAAAGAAAACTACTTTAAAATTGAATCAAGTCATCTGATATCCTAACATTTCTATCAAATAAAGTAGGATATGGAGGAAGCTAGAGTCGATGAAGCAAACCAAGTAGGAATTGTTGGATAGACAGTATTGGGTGTTATTTGGATGGCGTTATCTCATAGCGTCGCATTTAACATTGTAAAAGAGTAAATTACCACAAGTTTGATGGAGGCATTGTTTGACATGTACGAGAAACCCTCTACAATCAACCAGATCTATTTGATGCAATGTCTATTTAACTTAAAGATGGGTAAAGGTGTCTCGAATGCTTATCATATCAATGAATTCAATATGATCGCCAGTCAATTGAGTTTAATTAAAATTATCTTTGATGATGAGGTACATACTTTGATTCTATTATCTTCATTATTGGATAGTTGGGATATTATTGTTATTACTGTTAGTAATATCTCTTGATTTAATTATGAGTGAGGACAACTATAGAATAGAATTTGGTGAAATAGTGCTAATCCTTTAATAGGTGAAAGTAGAGGAAGAATTAATATTTGTGTTAGTAAGAGTAGTGTGAATCTAAATGGATCAAGTTAGTCTAGGACTGGTGGTATGGCAAGAAGGAGTATTTTAGATGGGATTGCCTTAAGCTAAAGAACGAGAAAGCTAAGGGAGTTTGAGTAGAATCTACAGACGATGTTGTAACTGTAGCTAACTATAATTTAAATAGTGTTGATTATGTCTTTTCTATCGCTGATGATTCCTCATTTGACAGATGGATTATGGATTCATATTGTTAGTTTCATGTTACACCAAACATGAACCAATTTACTTTTTATTAATGCATCGATAGTGATCAAGTGCAATTTGAGAACAATGTCGAGTATAATGTTGTAGATGTTGGCAATATTAGAATCATAATGCGTGATCATATTATAAGAACATTAACTAAAGTGAGGCTCGCCCTAGAATTGAAGAAGAATCTAATTTCCTTAAGTGCCTCGGATTTAGCTAGGTCTTAGCATACCATAAAAGGCGAAGTTTTAAAAGTTATACAAGGTGGCTTAATGATGATTAAAGGAATCAAACACATTGGCCTGTATGAGCTTCAAGATGAGACAATAACCGATTTTACAATGAGACATCGGATGCATTTATTTAGGAGTATGAATTGTAGTATATGCATTTAGGGCACATTGCTAAGAAAAACTAGTAAGGTCTAAGTGAAAGGAATCTGCTATGTAGTTATTTGATTGATAAACTAAATGTATGCGAGTGTTATGACTTAGGCAAATGGCAAGAAGTGTAGTTTAGCTCAACTATCAGAGAAGCCATGAATATTGAGGAAAAGTGCTAGATTTATGATAATAGTTGTAGATGACTTCTCAAGGCAGACCTAGTGTTTGTGCTAAAGCACAAGGTGGATGCTTGTGCTTCAGCGTATGCAGACTAACAGTAGTATTGAGTTATGCTTAAAGTTGTAAAAATAAATTATGCATGAAAGAAGGCATAATGATACATTGCACTAGAATTAGTAAACCATATGAAATTGTAGGTTAATGAGTAGAACATTGTTAAAGATTACCCAAAAAATGCTTTCTAGTACCGGTATAGCTAGGAAATTCTTAATAGATGTGCTTATTATAACGAGTTACATGGTAAATAGATCTTCCTTGACTATGACTGGATGTCAAACTCTCGAAGAAGTGTAGTCGGGTAATATGTTAATTATTATTTTCTAAGAATATTCAGTTGCTCATGTTATATTCGAGTGAATGATGGTAAACTTGAATGGAGGGTAAAAAAGTGCATATTCTAGGCTATGCACAAGGGAATGGGAGTATCGGCTATTGTCCTCGAAATTAAATTTACCTATTATTAGCAAAAAATTTAAATTTAACTAGCCTCCAATACTTTTAAATAAAAGTGATTATGGTAGTGTTTAAACGAATCTAGATAGTATCAAACTCAAGGTGGAATTGCAACCGGAAACTCCTAAAGTAGCGGGTCATAGCAAAGTAATCGACACAGATAATACCGGTAGTAAGGTGGAGCCTATAGAGCCAACGAGAGTGGCTATTGAGTTGGAAAAGGTGTGTATTCAATCTTCCTACAAATAGTGATGCAATAGTGGTTTTGTATTATCTGTGATGAAGGAAGTTGTGCTAAAAATCCTTACAGAATCGTAAAAAGTGTAGGTGGAGTTGGTGTTGGTGTTTTGACAAGGTCATCGATTATGGTAAAGTTCAAGCAAGTCTTGGAATTGAAAGATCTATGTAGTAATTGACCCCATGAGGGGATGGGGATAGTAGCAGTGAAAATCAAATTCCGGCAACGTGATTGTGACTTAGCTTGACCATCGAGCTAAGGTAGAGTTATTGAAAATATATCTCTAATTTGAGCATGAAAAAGGAAACTTTTCTAATTTTAGTAGGTTTCTTATTTACAATGGCTTCCTAATATGAATAGCTTTCCTGAAAAGGGGTTTCTATTTTTGATCCAATTATTTATATTTAAGAAGTAGGTCTTCATTGTGATGAGTATCCAATAGCAATTTGCGCCCGTAATTCCATCTCGACTGTTCGAAGCCGTAAATATCTTGTGTTAAGATTTTAAGTAATTCTTTAGTGAGGTTGGGAGATTATTTTGTGAGAAATTGTGAGGATTAAATGTTCTGTGAATTATTGGATATAATTAGGGGCAAGAAACACCAAAATTGTTTTAATGACTCAAGTTTAGTTGTAATCTTCATTATATTACTTGACCTATAGCGGAATTCAGCACTGCTGTACCTGTGAATGTATTCCACCTCAACTGAAATACATAAATTTGATGTCCAATTGATTTTCTTGTCTATCTATTTTATTATCTGATTGCTTGTTTCTGCAGCACTTACAACAATCTTTCCAGGTTGGTATGTAGATCCAATAACTCGTCCTAGATTAAAAAAAAAAAATGATGATTGTTTTCTCTTGCACTTATCATGAATTTGTTAGTTTCTTTTTAAACTAATGTACATGAAAAAAAAAAAATTATTTTCCCCTTCTTTACCCACCTTCCATCCTCCTCGGATGATTCCATTAAACTTCCTGAAAGTATATTCAGAAATTTTCCATTAAATGAAAGTATCACCCAAAGTCTTGTTGCAAATTTCAAAACTACTTAAACTAAACACCATGCAACTTCCATAATCTATAGAAGAAAATGCCTGGGAATTTCTATAAAAAATGCATCACTATCTAAGTCCAGTTTGGAATTTGAATTTCTTGCCAAAATTTATGGAATTTAGGTGACAAGTTAAAAGCGATTAAGTCCTGACACGTCAATCTCATTCAAGTTGCTATCAATTTGGTGTAACGAGTTCATTACTTCCATAGTCCCTTTCATTTCAAATAAGAAAATTCTGGGGAACAGCGTGCTCAATTTCAGAGAGAAAACATCAGAATATTTGTGCCATTGCATTGGATTTTGACCCAATTCAGAAATCAACATATAGAAACGGTTTATCTATGGAGACGATGCATTGTGCGGGCATAGTGCGGGTGGCTGAGGTCCCTGGAATTAAGGAAATTGTGAAGAAAGTGAGGAGCTAAAGGCTGAGGTGCCCAAAAACCAGAGAATCATAGTTTGTAGACTTGGTGAAGGAAGAGAGAGTCAAAACATTGATTGTAGGAAGTGTAGACATCTTTGTCATGTATTCTCCACGCCCAGTTTTTTTTTTTTTTTTTTTTTGGACAGAAGGATATGTATTATATAGTCGTCGAAACCATACAGAAATTCGAAATATTACAGCCAGAAGCAATGGCGTCAGCGGCTACCAAAGCTTGCAAAATAAAAGGAGGAAAGACGTTCCAGTTATGGGCCAAGTCAGGTCTTCCATGGGCTTTTGCAGCCCAGTCTGCTACTCCACGGCCAGTTTGTTCCACCCGCATCATTGAGGATTTTGAGGTTTCGAACTTAGCAACCTTGTAATTTCCGGGCTTAAATTGAAGAATGCAAATGTCAATTGGGCCAACTTAATTTCGTCGGATTAGCCCATTGTCCTCGTGCGCCAAATTAGTCAGCGAATTAAAGTATGAGGCCCATGGCAAGAAGACTCCTTTCATACTGGCTATCTAAACCCCTCCTTTCATACTGGCTATCTAAACCCCCGTAGCCCCTTTTAGATTTTTTATGTTTCACAAACTTTATTCTAGTTATTAATAGGGCTAATACCCTGAAAAACCCCAAATTGGTACACTTGTGACAAATTTACCCAAAAATATTTTTTTGACCACCAAAAACTTAAAACCGATATACCTTTGACAAATTTACCCTCTGTTAGTTTTCGTTAAATTTTATTGTCAAATTATTAAGTTAAATGACATGTGACAATAGATTGGTATACCAATTTGGGATTTTACGTTCTGTTTGTCACAGTTTACAATTTTTGTGATTTTTTTGTAGTATTAATCTAATTTAGCGGAAGGTATATTAGTCACAAATTTACTAGTTTCGGGTTTTTTGTGGTCGAATAAATTAGTTTATGGCAAATTTGTCATAAATGTACCGGTTTATGGTTTTTTATAGTCAGTCGAGGTAAATTTGTCATAGGTGTACTAGTTTTTTGTTTTTCATGATCAAAAAAATAGTTTTGGGTAAATTTGTTACAAGTGTATCAATTTGAGATTTTTCAAGATATTAACCCTTATTAATATGAGTATCCTCAAAATAAAAAATAAAAAACTTATGCAACCTTGTACCAGTACTTGTACCCTACTTCTTTTTTATCTAAAGTTCTGATAATACGTGTATGATAAAGTATGAAAATCTATGCATATAGTATAGTTGTGTACTAAAAGTTCAAGAACCTACATTTACATCCTAAGATTAGTGTATGTTATGCAATAATACATCATGCAATAAGCCTCTATCTTCTTAGTCATGCCACTTTGCCCCTATTAATCTATTTCAAAAGCGCCTAATTAAGACCAATCTCAAGCCAAGTGGTAAGCATCCTCAAAGTTACCGGCAAATTTACAAGCCAAAAAAGAAATTTCAAACATTTGTCAGCAAAACGATTAAATCTTCATAGTCTGTCATGCGGACCTTACATTGCGCAACTAACCAAAATAGGTGGTCGAGCTGCGGGAACATCAAAATGTCAGCACATAGTTCTCTTCTACAGATCCACTCATGCAACTCCATTCAAAGTGAATCAAGCACTACTCAATCGCAAACTATTACTGAAGAAGAAAATGATGGCGAGAGGGAGAGCAAGAGTAGAGAGAGCGAGACCAAGAGCAGAGTGGATTGTCTTTGATTCATTTGGGAGAAACATCTAGTTTGAGAGAGAAGGAAAAACACCTAACCTTAAACCCTAAAAATACCAATGGGGACTTTCTGTTTTTTAGAGTTCAATTTTTTACCCAGAATTTTTTGAACAGAAATGTGCCTTTTCCAGTGGCTAGAATTCTCAATGATCAAATGGTGGATCGTAATTCAACTATTCAAAAATTTCAATTCCCATCTTCTCCACAGGCTATGCCTTTTGTAAATGGTGTCTTAATGAGTTGATCTTGTAATAATTGAGGAATGGAATAAAAAGAAGTGGTGGGACCAACCAAAAAAAAAAAAAAACAAGAAGAAAAACTCAAGTGTTGAAAAGTCAAAGAGAAAAAGAAAAAAAGAAGGAAATGCTTGGCGAGAGAGAGAGAGGAAAGGAAAGAAAGGAAATAAGAAGAAAAGGAGATGCTTGGCGAGAGAGAGAGAGAGAGAGAGAGAGAGAGGGGAAAGGAAAGAAAGGAAATAAGAAGAAGAAAAGGGAAGAAGAAAAGAGGGTTTCATGTGTGCTCGCCATGGGGACCTTGTCAAATCGAATCAATTATGCATCGCAACACCCGGTAAATACTTGCACCTCTCATTCATCTATTTGGGATAGTTTTCAAAATTAGGGCTTAAATTCAAGGTTATGTGAAAATCGAATTGCGAAGTCCCATTTTTGAGTTGAGGAGTTTCAGGATTTCATAGAAATAGTGGATTATGTCGTTGTAGAGCCATGAGGTTTGATGGAAGTTAATATGAAGTAACGATTTTGTCCAAGCGAAATTTTAGGATTTCACGAGCGAGTTTCATGTTGAGTTTAAATTTGAGTAATCACTTTGGAGGGGTGATTTGTTAGCTCATAAAAGTTGTTTTGTTAGCGTTTAAGCTTAATTTAGCTAAGCCATAATTGAAATAGCATTTTACTTGGTTTTGATGTTATTTCTTGACATTGGTGACCTATTACTAAGTACTTTATTTTGTGAATGGATTCACTCTAAATGATAGCATTCCGACTATCCTTAACACAATTGAATTCTGGGGAGGAAATTTTTTTTTTTTTCAGAACTGGAATCCCCTAAGGCTCCCTTGTCTGCCTTAAGCTGATGTTATGAACTCCATTGAGATGGAGGGAAGATAGATTCAGGCAAACTAGAAAGGACAATAAAGAATAAGCATACTAATGAATAAGCAAATAAGAGTTGTTTAGCCAACTTAGTCTCATCCTGTCATTTACGGTTCTTCCTTCACTTCATCTTGATGTGAGAATCAAATGCTTCAAAAAGAAAACTTGTATAAAATGGTTCTTTAGTCCGTCCAACACTTAATGTTTCGAAAAGAGGAAGAAGAGCTTTATTTCCTAAATAGTCTGACCTGGCCCCCCATTTATTTATTTAAAAGAACTGGGGAGGACAATGATCTTTTATATGCTCTGAATTTGGAACATGTTGAAATTTCTCAACTTCCTCTAGAGATTGGAGTGCTCGTAAAGCTTGAAGATTTGTCTTTGAGTGGGTGTGAGTTGCTCAAGAGAATTCCGGATTCAATTGAAAATTTGGAATCATTAGTCATGCTGAATCTATCCATTAATATGTTGCAGAGTTGCCAAATTCACTTTGGAACTTGAAGAATTTGAAAATACCAATAATGTGTGCTAATTCCATAAGAAGTATACCCAGTCAATTAGGAATTTGGAGAAGTTGGAAGAGAAAGATGCAGAGTTCTACCAACGTCTGGAGGGGACAATCCTAGATGAGATTGGGAGGTTATTTTATCTTTAGAATTTTGGAAAAATCAAGGAGCGAAGTCCAATTTTTAAGTCGTTCAGCCACGTATTTGTATAGAAATAATAGTTTAGGATATTGTGGAGCCAGAAGATTTTACGGATTGTGATTTGAGCTTTCGTTTTGTCCGAAACAAAATTTTGAAGTTTCCCACTCGCAATGAACAGTGTTCATCCAGTAGCTTCGGGCCCGTATTTTGTTGATTTTTAGCTTGATTTTGGGATGGTTAAGTTGAGATTCCTGTAGTACATTGAAAGGGTTTTCTATTAACTATAAGTACTTTCAGAACGGGATTCGAAGGAGAAAATTAACATGACCAAGTTTTGCGCTCAAACTCAGTTTTGCGAATGGCTTGAATAATCGCTTTAGGTATGCGATTTGTTAGCGGATAGGAATAGTCGTTTCGTAATTGAGATAGAGCTCTATTTGATTTTAACATTATTCCTCAATTATTTGATAGGGACGCGAGTTCAACGATCCGAGTATCGTTTATTGTTTAGTCGTAAGCAACGAGGTGAGTAGTGCTATCTCTTCTTTGAGTTTGTAAAACTCATATTCTGAAATATTATGGATATATATTATGAATTACGAAATGGCATTATTGTTGCATAAAAGCCGGATCGAGCATTTACTACCTTGTTGATTTTGAAATGGCATGGTAAACCATTTCTGGAAATGGCTTATGAGTCGATTATTATGCAATGGATGGAGGAAATTCTTTATGAAAAGAATTCTTTTGTTAAATGTTATATGTTTGGGTTTTGTAAGGCATTGAAAAATGCATTGTTAGAAATAACTTGAAATGATTAATTGTAAACGCCTTGATCAAATGCTTTGTGAAGGAACTGCCAAAAGTTATGGGTATGGATTCGTGAAATGCTTTAAAGAACACATTGTATTTGATAAATTGAATTGCCAAAAATTGATTCAATTTGGTTTACGAAATTGATTTATGAGATGGATTATGATTTTGATTGTGGATTTGTTTTATGAAATGATATGAGAAATGTATCACGAAAAAGTACTTCTATAGGAGGAACTAAGTTAGGAAATGTTATATGATTGGTTTGTTAAATGTTTTGTGGATTATGAGATTGATTATGGATTAAATTTCTGGATATTGGAGGATGTGGGTTTAATGCTCAATATCACTAAGAGCCCATGGGGGGCTAGTGGATATGGATACCAAATTTAGGATATCCATCTAAGCCAAGCCACTGGCTTTGTAAGTGGAGACCTTGCCGAGAGGGAGGAATCTTGATCGCTTTGTCACAAAGTGTCGTGTTGTGACCATGGTTAGATATTGAGCAAAATGTTGGTCAATAGATGGACCATCGATCTGTGTTTCGATATAAGATGGATCAATGGATAGACCATTGATGTAGTTTTTTTATAGGGATTAATCAATGGACTTTACCATTGATATTTGAATCATGCTGGTGAATTTAAATGTGTATTTTTGACTTGTTAAATGACTCATATTTGATTTGATATGTATAATTAATGAGTTGGATTATGAGTTTTTGATAGTGTTCTATATTTATATATGTGCACAATGGTTGCTCGATATACTTAGAAGAGATATATACCACTCACTGAACTTGTGATTGCTCACCCCTCTATTTTCTCAACATTTTCAGGTTCTTTGGTTAGTAGCTAGTAGAGCAAGAGTGCTATTAATAGAGACTTTTGGAAGTGGACTTCGGGTAAGATTTGAGGCTGCGTCCTTCAAGTGAAAGGACAATTGTGTCACCCCCATTCTTGATGGTTTTGGGGTGTGAAGAATCATCTCATCTACAAAATGCTATTTTAGATGGCTAAACCAATTGCTGACGTGTGAAATTATCAGTGTATGATAAAATGTAATGAGACTTCCAACCCACGAATCACTTGGGGGGAAAAAGAGTGTATCATGATAGTATAGTCTCTAATGTTTCCTTAATGCATTAGCGAATCTATCTGCATGGATCGATATATGAGCTCACTAGGTATGCGTAGCCACAATGCTACCCAAAAGTCTTGAGATAAGAAACAAAACATAGTAGTTTGTAGTTGCACTAGTTACAATGCTCAAAGAGCGAGATGCGCAATTCAAACTGTGTGTAGTTTTGTTTTATAAGAGCTGAAAAATGCATATTGTGGCATCAAATTATACAATATATGCATACTTCAAAAAGCTTTGTCATTTTTCCGCATCGTCTAAAATTTGCTAGTAGCAGCAATGTTGAAGTTGTAGATGCGGTCTTGTGTTGCACACTTTCAACAATTATGAAGTATTAGATCTTTGAATCAATATAAAAAGTGAAATATAAATTATTTTCATAATTTTTTTATAAAAAGTTTTGTTTATTTTCAAAATTTGGGAGAAATTCCAAAAAAATAATTATGGGTCATATTATCTTTCTTAATAAGATAATTGTCCTACCACCAATCAAAAGTTGTACAGAGTTTGACTGATGAGAGAAAGAGCACAAAACTCGTTATATGAATGTTTAAAAAATTTAATTGGAAATTATCGTGTGGAGTGGAAGAATCATGCATTTTTCCTTTTAAAAAGAAGAAAAGGGAGAAATACAAAAAGTTAGATGAATAGTTGAAAAAAACTCTATCTATGGCATCCCAAAATTCAAGGCAACCTCTAGATGTATTAAAGCTTATGATTAGGTAATGAAATTACCTTTGGTTTATGCTTTAGCCATTGGTTTTCTTTTAAGACCGAGTGTTATGTATTTTGTGTTCATGAATTATTAAAATTAGTATTATAGGATAAGTTAATAAGAATAATTTATTCTTGGCTATGCACCTCATAGATTTAATCCCTATATTTTAAATGTTACAAGATTTATGGCCATATAAAATTGAGAATTTGAAATCTATAAAAGAGAGAATTAAAAATGGATTATTAAAAGTAAAATTGGGATTTATTAGGATTGAACTTTAGGCCCAAGGGTATTGGACCTAAAGTGGGCCAGGCCCATGAAGCCCATGAAGAGGGCTGCCGTCGACCACAAGGCGTTAGAGGCCGGCCCAACCTTCAAGCCCATCATGCATGGGAGTTGCCAAGTGGCAAAAAGGGGGCTTCATCTATTGGTCATCTTGGGTGGCTCCTAATGATGGCTAATGATTGTATTGAGGGAGGAATAAAAGGAAGGAGTGACTGGTTTAGAGGGGGCTGTAGACCATAAGGGAGAGAGAGAGAGAGGGTTGCCGAGAGAGTGAGGAACCGAGAGAGAGGAGGAAGAAGCCATGTGTCCGTCCATCCGCTAGTCCGTCGCCCGTCACTGTGCGTCCATCGTCCGCCGTGTTGCTTGTGCTTGCTCGGTACAAAGGCAAGTTGGGATCCATATTCTACTCTTGCATGTTGTATCTTGCATGTGTGTTTGAATGGTGATGAATCTCGGACGTTTAGGGTGTGAGAACCGAAGCTTTGAGTGTGTTGTTTTTGAAATAGCATTCTGTTTTCGAGTATACCGCCTGACCCAGAACGTTG
The DNA here is from genome assembly GCA_016097485.1 of Eucalyptus sideroxylon x Eucalyptus melliodora. Classification (NCBI taxonomy): domain Eukaryota; kingdom Viridiplantae; phylum Streptophyta; class Magnoliopsida; order Myrtales; family Myrtaceae; genus Eucalyptus; species Eucalyptus sideroxylon x Eucalyptus melliodora. The sequence goes on from CM027826.1 coordinate 32,837,354, forward strand.
TAGAGGCTTGCATGCGGGGTTTGAGTCGGATTTTGGTTTTGAATTCTTCATGAAAGTTTTAGACAACATCTCAAAGTATAGCATACTAAAATTTGAGACAAAATGGCTGAGCTTTGAGGGGTAAAACCCTCCCTCTACAAAAACGCTAGATCTGAAACTGTTTTGTTGACCTCTTGATGGTTTTGTGTGTTGCATGTCACTTTTTACCAAGAATTTCACTTTGACTTCTTCACAAAAGTCGTAGATAATATCCTTAAGACTAACATACTCAAATTTGAGGTAAAATGAACAAGTTTAGCCTAGTGAAACGATTTTTCCTTTGAAGATGATAGATCTGGAAGTATTGTACTGGACTCTAGCGACTTCGTGAACTATAACGTGACTATCCTTTGAGAGTCTCACCTAGATCTCTTAATGAAAGTTGTATTGGACCTCTTGAGGCAAAACATATAAAAAATTCAGAGGAAATGAAGGAAGATAAGTAGGTGAAACCTTGATTTTTCGGAGACAGCTAAACTGGACTGTTCGGTACTAGGAACATGGGCTTCGACCGTCCATAGTTAATTATCTAGGATGAATATGGTCTTGATGTCTTCATGAAAAATCTACCTTAGGGTATCGACTATAACCTGGTAAACTTTCATAATTTTTGAAGGTCATTCGGGTATTTAAATTGAAATATTTCGAGAACCGCACAATTTGATGTGTCCGAATTTTGCAAGCTGTAATGTGTGAGCTATATCTTTTTGTGTGAAGTTCTTTTGGGCATGTGTTCTTCATGGAGTTGCTACCTTTGTGTCTTGACTATCACATGTTCAGATTTTATAATTTTTAAAGATCATATGGATATTTAATTTATATGTTTTCCGAAATTGTGCAAGTTGGAATTTGGTAAATTTCAAAAAGCCATGGTGTATGGATTATTCTATGTTGTATGGACCCCATGGATTGTGTTGTCATAAGTGATTGGATCTTACTACATATATGATGATGATTGGAAATACATATAAGGATCAAATGCTGAAAATGATCTTGTTGCCATCATATTATATGCCATGTTGAAATTGAGCTATAATTGTGAATGTGAACTATGATAAATGAGAAGGCCGTCAAAGGTGTGAGCCGACGATGCCCTGGGAGTGTCGGGATGCCGACTAAGGAGTGTAAATGCCGGATGCTCGATGGCCTAGTGGCATAATTCCGGAGGGTCCTCGGGAGTTTCGAGATGTCCGGAGTGTAAGGGTGCCGAAAGCCCGGAGGTGTGAGCCGGGGGATACCTCGTGATGCCAGTTGGGGTACAAGATGCCCGAAGTGTGTGTGCCGGATGCCCGGAGGCTTGTGCCGGAGGTTCCTCGCGATGCCAGGTGGGGTGCGAGCGATAAATGTGGGATGCAAATATTGGTCTAGGGATAGAGAAATGTGACGGCCCAAAATGAAAGAATAAAATTGGGAAATTGAACTTAAATTATGCATGATATGGTAACATGTATGCATGAATGTATGATGATAAGTGCATGGATGTATGTGCACCTATGGCATAATAGTACATGTATGACATGATGATGGTGAGTGCATGGATGTATGTGCACCTATGTCATGATGGTATATGTGACATGATGATGGTGAGTGCGTGGATGTATGTGCACCTATGGCATGATGGTACATGTATGACATGATGATGGTGAGTACATGGATGTATGTGCACCTATGGCATGATGGTAAATGTATGACATGATGGTGAAGGTTATATGAGGACGTATGTACATATGGTATGATGACATATGCATGGGTTCAAGGTAAGTTATGCATGGATGCATGAATGACATGTGTTATGCTATGATTGTTGTGATTGTATTGTGTGATGCATTGAGTAGTTTATTGGGTCATTTACCTGCTGAGTGGCTATACTCACCCCTTCGGGGACCAACATTTCAGATTAGAAAGATGCCGCTCCCTGCTATCACGCGGGGCGTCTTTTACGGCCTTCCTTCGGACGTGGAGGTCGAGTGTGTGGAGATCGACTGTCCCGCCATCCCTGGTCTGACGTTCATTTGGGTTCGTGCATTAGTGATGTATGACGTGAGCCTGGCTGAAGGCCCTGTCATTCAGGAGTTCATATCTGTTCACGTTCGTCGAGATGGAGTGATGCAGGGGATGTTGCCACCGCCACCGCCTGACGCACCGGGGTAGGTGTGACGGCCTGTGCGTGAGGAGTAGGAGCTGCAACTTTCTGGACAATAGCCAACATTAGTGGATGGAGGATTTTGCATGATCAACATAGTGGGTCGAGTTGTCTCTTTCTGGGGTTATGGCCGAGTGTAGTTAAAAGTCTTGGCCTTTCTTTTGTTGTACCAACCTGAGAAAATCCATCATGAAAATATGTAAATAAAAGTGTCTTGGCTTTATCTTTTCTTATGGTGTTTAGTGGTGTGCATTGTATCATGATTGTTGGAGGGAGAATTAGTAAGACTTGATTATGCTTTCGCAAATAAGATGCGCTGGGATCGTTTAAAAAAAAATGCCTAGGAACTAAGGTTCTTCTTTGGTATCTGTGGTGACCTTAGGCGCTTCGGGGTGCCACATTATCGCACCGTCAGTCAGGCTGGAGCAGGGGTGAGCGCGGTTCGCAAGTAGAACCGGGAACTGGCAAACCAAATCAAAGGGTCCGGTGCGGTTCCCGGTTCTAAAGGGGCCGGTTCCAGTTCCCGATTCCCTTTTTTCTGGGAATCGGCGATTCTCGGTTCTAGCCCCTTTAGAGCCGGTTAGGGTTCCTTAAAATTTAAAATCCTCAAATCAACAGTTCAGTTCTCCTCTCTTGTTCTTTGCCTCTACCCCTTCCCCAATGCCGCTCGCCCTCAATGCCACTGCCGAACGCCGCTCGTCCCGTCGCTAGACACCAGTCGCCCCCCGCTCACCCCGCCCTTTCCTCCCTCAACATCGTCAGCCCCCTCTCAACCTGCAGCTCAGCCGTTGGACATCGCTCGCCCTTGATGCTGCTATTGGACGCAACTCGTTCCTCTGGTGGATACCGCTCGCCGCTCACCCAGTCGCCCCCAATGCCTCTCACCGCTCGCCTTTTGTGCCAGCAATCTCTACCGCCCCCTCTCTCCGTCGTTTTGCGAAGTGTTGCAAAACTGAGTAAAGCATTTTGTTGTCTTGCAGATTTCAGTTCTCCTTTAGTGTCATTTTTTTGTGCAACTTGTGCAATTCATTCGGAAGAGAGGAGTGTGAAGGTGGGTATGTTCAGGGGAGCATTTACGGCATTCAATAAGGTCAAAAAGTTTGGACAACGTAGAAATTGAAAGTGAGTTGAAACAATTCATTTGCTTATTAACAAAGAGTTGGCTTCTATTGCAATTCATGATATGCCGTGGCTTTTCGTTGATTTACTTTCTTGGAACCATTGTCTCCTGGCATATCTTGGCTCTGATCGGTAGTGTCTTGGTTCCCTCTTTTTATGTTATGTGGTGAATGAGTTGGAAAATATCAAAAAGTCATTCTTTGTGATTTCATCTTCAAGATGCATTCCCTATGTCATACAAATTTTGGGTTTGTTCTTTGTTCCAGAGTCTCCTAGATGGCTGGTAAGTTGTTAGTGGAGTAGAGGCATAGGCATTAACATTTCAGTGGCAATCCACTTTGACACACAATCGAATTGGTGCAGATTGCCATTCTAAGTATATGCTAGTTGTGTAGAATCATAGAACTCAATGACGAAGCCAAGATTATGAATTTTTCATTGTAAGAATAGCAGAAAGTCATTCGCAGGTAAAAGTCCACCGAGAGGAGTTTGAAGGAAAAAAAGAACACTTTGATCGATTTCGCAAAATTGTAGTCTTTTTAGTTGTCTCTTTGAGTTCTTTGATTATGAAATTATTTGAAAATGTTTCGCTTTGTTTCTCTTTCTCAAATTGATATTTAGTTCGTTTTTTTTGTAGCCATTTGGTTTATTATAATCACATAACTACTTTTTTTTTTTTTTTATGTGTTCTCTTATGCAGCCATCTAGTCAAGATCAATGTTATCAAGATTTTTTGGCAGAGCACTTTTTGGTGTTGATAGAATAAAGTCTTCTGCTGGGACTATTGCTGCTGCTTCTGTAGCTACATTTGGGATAGGACACAACCTTCTCAAGGCATTCTTTTAGGTAGATAGAAACCCAGAGAATGAGACTCCCGATGTCTACATGCATTGCTGGTACGTCAAGAAGCATATATATGAACAAGCTGAAATTATCCCCCCCTCCTCTATATCTTTCTCAATCGTGTAGATTCAAATCTAATTATTATGATGATTTCTAGGTACACCGAGTTTGGGGGAGCGGTGCTTTATAGGCCAGTAGAGGATTTGGCGTTCTCGGTCGCGAGGTTCATTCAAAACAGCAGTTCATTCATCAATTACTATATGGTAATCTTGACTTCCGTAGCATCTGTGGCTCTGTATCAATCACTTGATTTTGCCTTTCCATTATGCTGCGAATTTTAATCATTAGGTAACCTTCTTTTTTGCCTCCTTTTAAATGATTGCATACTTGCTTGTTCTTTATATGGGTCTTGTTCGTTGTCTTTAGTATCATGGAGGAACCAACTTTGGCAGGACAGACGGTGGTCCCTTCATTGCTACCAACTCTGACTACGATGCGCCTCTTGATGAATACGGTATATGACTTGGAATAGATTGTTAGTATCCTGGCATGGGCAAGGCTAACTTTGCTCATGTGCCTCAATTTGTTTCACTTTGAGCATTCGATGGATCTAACAACTTTAAGACTGGAGTAATTGGTAACACCGTCAGAAGTTTAACCAAGTGAAGGCAAATCTACATCTTGTTGCTTAAACATTAAACCTTTTAAAATTAAGTCTAGAAGTAATTTATGACATCCTATCATGGCGATTACTAAGTCATCTTCCTGACATCAGAATTTGCATAAATGTTGCAGGTTTACTGAGGGAATCAAAGTGGAGTCACTTGAGAGATTTGCACAAAGCCATTAAGCAAAGTGAATAGGCTCTGGTTTCTGCTAATCCTGCAGTGCAGTCACTTGGAAGTAATCAAGAGGTTTGGTTTCTCAAGCCCCCTTAAAATGAATATGCATGAAAACATGCTCACAGCCTTGTGGGTTGTTAATTAAACTTTTACCTATCAAATTCTATTTTTCTTAGGCTCACGTGTTCAAAGCTGGAAGCGGATGCGCGGCCTTCCTGGCAAACTACGACACAAAGTATTCTGTCAAAGTCGATTTTGGAAACGGGCAATATGACTTGCCGCCTTGGTCCATCAGCATTCTTCCAGACTGCAAAACTGATGTTTACAACACTGCAAGGGTAAGGCACAGACCATTTGGTGTCTCTTTGTAGAAGCTTTTTAATAAGTTTTGTCACAAATTTCCAAAGTAGGCCAATGATGAGTTTGCTGATTTTAGAGGATGCCTTGATATTATTCCACAGAAATGCTCTGAACTTGAGATTAATGTTTTTGAATGTCAAATTTTTGTTAGTGCTTTTTCTAGACCTTGTTTTGCCATCAACGATGCTGCTGCTATTTGGACTTCGATGATGAGCAGCCCGCGTGTCAATGAGCTACCATGGAAAAAAGTCCCACGTATTGCTGTTAAGTTTTATTTGTTTTGTATTCTCTCTCATAAATGACAAGCTTGTTTATTATTGTTGCATTCATTTTTGTTTTGTTTAACAAAAAAAAAAAAAAAAACATGTTGGACCTTGGAACGGATCCTGGAACCTGTGACAGGTAGGTTCCAGGTTCCACAAAATGAGGAACCTGTACCCGAGGGTAGGTTTCAGGTTCCAGGCGGAACTTATAAAGAACCCGGAACCGCTCACCCCTAAGTGGAGTGAGTCTATGGAGGCGTATTTTGCCTTTGTAGTTACGTTATGATTGATGAGAAGGGTTCGGAATGGTGTTGATGAGATAGACACTTTGCTGGTGTTTTCAGATCCGATAAACAAGGTATGCAACAAGTTGAACCAGTGTGGGAAGAGGGTCAATGATGCTACCAAAAAAGTAGAGGCGCTCGTATGCAATGTCTGGCATAACCATGAGTTTTCTCCACATCTTTTATAGCTAACTATGTTTGTATAATTAGAAACATTTTGGATTTATTCATGAAGACGTATCTGATTGATGATTGCTCGCTTGTATATTTTTTGTTTCCGTTTTTGCAATATGTGAACGCTATCGATGTAAATTACTCAATCCAAAGAGTTTGGCACCTTGTTCTTCATTGACGTCTTTTGTCCCACATGATGGCCTTGTAACAATGCGGTCCCCTCCTATTGGAGGAGCTTCAAATGATTAGTCATGGGCTTATTTTGCATTTACCACCTAGGAACAAAAATCCATGCTTCATAATCATGTGTATTCAATCCACCAATTAGCAGTTCGTGGATCATGCTCTATGATTATTTATCTAGAGGAGCTTCAACTTTGATGGGCAGTGCTATCTTCCACTTCATTTGATTTCAAACTCACAATTCAAATCAAAAGTACAAAATGGATGATCACATGCATGGGGCCTCAGTTCATGGGTTCGAAGCGATAGGGCTATTGACTTTTGACTTCGAATTGCATCATCATCGTCTATCCTACGCTCAAACAATACAATTCCTTATGTATATGACCTATAAGTTTTTTTTTTTTTTTTGGTCAAAATGAGTTATTTTATTTATATTATAAGGCAAAGGCAATAAACCTCGTAGCTGGGGCATCCAAACATAATAGAGCCCAAAGGCCTGGAGAAGGAGAGGCCCACCAGTTTGGAGGGAGGGTCTTCAATCGTTGTTGTCGTGCGGCCCAATCCGCTACTGCGTTAGCTGATCGTGGGCAGCAAGTCAAGCCCACTAACGGCAGCTATTGCATAAGAGTTTTACATTCGAACAGACCTGCACGTGCTTGCCAGTCCATTTCCTCTGCATTCGTCAAATAGTTCACAATAGATTGGTTGTTAGACTCAACCAAAGCCTCCCAACTTTTTTATCTTTCAAGTACTTCAGGGCTTCGAGAACCACTAAGGTTTCCAACTGCAGAACCAATTCTGCTTGGACAAGTTTTGCAAATCGTCGATGAGGCTACCGGAGGAGTCCCGGACGACACAAGACACTACTCCTTCCATCGATCCCTCGCATAACGACCCATCTACATTAAGCTTGAAGGAACCAGCTTTCGGAGCTTGCCAGGTAAGTGAGATCTGCTGCTCTTCGATTTTTTCTTCCGGAGTATAGCAAAATCCCCATTTTTGGTAGCTAGCTTGCTGAAATTTTGCTAGATTTATCACTTTGTAGACTTCTGGTTTTGTACCTCAGAAAACAAAATTGTTGCGCTCCTTCCATATTTGCTAAAGAAGATTTGTGATCCTGTCCAGAGGTGGAAGGTGTGAATTTCTTCTTATAAATTGTACCAGCCATTCATCTATTCGTTTAACCTCATGTGCGTCTACTCGTAGGTTGATTTCCAGGTAGTTCCATACCTTTGCAATCCATGGACAGAGGAGGAGGGTGTGTTCGACCCTTTCCACCTTATCTCGGCACAAATCACATACCGGATCAGGTAATATCTTTCTTTTCCATAGATTCTCCTTGGTTGGTATGGCATTTTGACAAGCATTCCATACAAAGATCTTCACTTTTGGGCTAGTCTGCATTTGCCATATTGCATTCCATAGCTCTATTGGTGTTTGATATGAGGAGGAAGGATGTTCTGTTGCTTTGCTTGCTGTTGTTCTATCTCTTAGCAAGTTATAACCATTTTTTACTGTAAATGAGCCATTCTTTGTGCCTGTCCACATTAATTCATCGCTAGTGATATGATGATTGATTGGAATTGCGAGGATTTCCTAAGTAGTCTGCTCATCAAATAGGCTATTTATCAACGGTTCATTCCATTGTTGTGTCTCAAAGTTTATCAACTCAGAAACTTTTTGTAGATCATTTCTATTTGCAGGCCCTCCAATTAATCCTCTCTTCAGCCATCTATCTATTCTAATATTGACATTTTCTCCATTTCCTATCAACCATCTCACTGACTCCACAATAGCCTCCCTTCCTAACAACAAACTTTTCCACCCCCATGAAGGTTTAAAACCTTTATCCGCATGCCAAAAGTCTTTGCAATAGAAATAAAGCCCTTTTAATAGTTTACTCCACAGCGCGTCTGGGTTTTTTACCATCCTCCAAGCTTGTTTACCCAATAGGGCATTATTAACAGTAAGCAAGTCTCTAAATCCCATTCCTCCCCTATCTTTCCTCATTTTCATGATTTCCCATCTCTTCCAATGCAGACCGATCTTTGATTCACTATTCTTCCACCAGAAATTGGCTATTTTTTTCTCTATAGCCTTGCAGATTGATACTGGAATTTTAAATACTGACATGGCATATTGTGATACCGCTTGCACCACTGATTTCAGGAGTATTTCCTTTCCTGCTTTTGATATGATTTGTTCCTTCCAGCCCTCTAATTTCATATTTACCCTATTTAAAATCCACCCAAACATTTGTCTCCTCGATGCTCCCCAATCAGATGGAATTCCTAAATACTTACCTGATCTCTCTAGCTCTGGTACCCTCAGTTCTCTTTTCACATTATCCCTTAATAGAGATGGACTATCTTTACTAAAAAAGATGCCAGACTTGTTTAGGTTTATAGCTTGGCCCAAGGCGTAACAATACTGATTAAGAATAGCTGCAACATTTTGGCATTCCTGTAAAGATCCATCCAAGAAAAATATTGAATCATCCGCAAATAATAAGTGAGTCAAAGTGGGGTAGAACCTGTTCAGCTTGATGCCTTTAATATTCCTATCCTGTAGAGCTTTACCCATCAAAGATGACAAAAGTGTTTGCCACCAAAATGAATAGATATGGTGATAAAGGGTCTCCTTGTCTAATACCTCTGGTGGGAGCGAAATAAGGAAGTGGTTCCCCATTAAACTTGATGCTGAAATTGACTATAGTGACACATTGCATAATCTAGTAAACCCATTTAGCACAGAACCCCATTTTCAGCAAGCAGCCTTCTAAGAAATCTCATTTTATTCTATCATATGCTTTCTGCAGGTCAAGTTTCATCACTGCTTGGAAATGTTTTTTCCTTTTCCTCATTCTCAGTTGATGCAACACCTCTTGAACAATGTAAATATTATCTTGAACAGCGAAGGCACTTTGATCACTGCTTGGATATTATTTTGTATGCAAAATTGCAAAGGTCAATAGGGCAATATTGATCAAATTCTTTCCGAATGGGGGATCTTTGGTATCAATGTAATATGTGTTTTGTTGAGGGATGGTTCCAATATCATCGAAAGAAAAAAGCCCCAAACTTCCTCAAACACATCGGTATTAATTATATCCCAATGATGCTGATAAAAAAAATACCATTTAACCCATTTGGACCAGGAGCTTTCTGAGCTCTAAGTTGAAACACAACAGCATGAACTTCTTCCATTGTTACTTCAGCCACTAACCAATCATTAATATGATTTACGACTGGTGTAGGACATTGATCCAGTATTGGTTGGTAGTTTCGAGGCCCTACCGAAGTATATAGCTCCTTGAAGAAAGACATAGTGAGGTTATGAAGTTGTTGTTTTCCCCGAATCCACTACTCCGATGCATTTTTTAGCATGGTAATCCTTTTTTTTTTTTTGTCTTCTTTGGAATGTTGCTGTATGGAAATATTTCCTGTTTTTATCTCCCCAACGAAGCCAATTGACTCGAGATCTTAACCCCCAAAACATTTCATCTCTTCTCTATAAGGTTTCAATCTCTTCTTTTATAATCTTTATCCTGTTTGATCCTTGATGTAAGCTTGGGCTGTTAGTTAAGGATTGAAGCTCGTTCTTTAAGGCTGTTATACGAATATTGCTATTGGGAAATTTCCTTTTACTCCATTCTTTCAATGCTTGGCATGTGGCATGTAATTTATCTTTCAATCCTACTTCATAACAAGTTTGAGATTGCCATGCATGTTTAACTATATCTTTGCATTCACCATCTTCTATCCAAAAAGCCTCAAAGTGAAAATTTGTTCTTCTTTTTCTAACAGTTTTAGCACTACTCACCAAGAGGAGCGGACTATGATCAAACCCAATAGCTGGTAAAGCAAAGGCTGCTACTTCTGGGAACATGAGCCGCCAATATATTTGGGGCATGCACACAAACTATCCGCATTTTACTACGACTCTCATGATCAACACATATCAAATTAACCATTTCTTGAGGGCTAAATTCCACTTTTACATCCACTTCCTCATTCCACATCACCGCCATCCCCTGGCAATTCCTTTCAGATTCTCCACAAAACTATTTTTAAACTTCAGCTGCCGTCTAATTCGAGTAATCACATTTTCTTTGTTTTTTTGTTTCCATTAACATAATTAAATTGGGCCTTTCCCAAGCCATAATGGCTCTCAAATTCTAGACTGTTAGTGGTTTTCCCAACCCCTGACAGTTCCAACAAATAGTCCTCATTTGTAACTTGGTGGTTTATATGGGTTAGCCACCAAAGCCCTTCCCATGGTTTCTTCTAAAAGACTAATGGGAGTGTCTTGCAAATTAGCTTCATCCAAACTCGCCACCTCTACAGCTGTAGGATGATAAGAGGTATACCTCTTTAATTTCTTTGCTGGTGAGCTTTTCAAAATCCTGCTTTCCTTCTTTAATTTTTTTTTTTTTCCCAGGATGATGGTTTGACAGCCAACAAAAGTTGTTGCTCTGGTGCTTCTATATCCATGATGCCTTTTCCTTTCTCCTTATGCCGTGCCGCTTGTTGTTTAGGTAAAAGTATATCCGCATGTTCCCTGTTTAGAGATTGAGTTGTTTCTGTGGATCTTGCTGCTGTTTGCTCACTCGAGAAGATAACTATTTGAGTATCGTGAAATGAAGGGTTGATGTCTTCTTGTATTTCCTCCTCTTCACCACCTTGTCATCATAAAAGATTTGCCAAAACAAACTATTCTCCTTGGCCTATGCTTTTAGCCAATGCCCAAACCTATTTGTCTTCCTGTCTTCAAATCTCATCATAAGGGATTTCTTCACAGCCTGTTGTAAAGTGCCCAACTCTTCCACAGGAATAGCAGAATCTAGGTAGTCTCTTGTACTTAAAATCCAACCAAACTTTCTCCTCTCCCAAATTATATAAGGTACCAAGCCTTAAAGGTATATCCAAGTCAAGTTCTACTCTTGCTCTTCCCACCTTTTGAAATGCCACACATTTTTTCTCCACTTTTGCTTCCTTTAGGCAACCTAATATTTGGGCAATATGTGACACAACCTCCTCACTGCACCATTCGATTGGTAAACCATGAACTTGAACCCAAAATTCACAGCTTGTAAATTTGTAACATCGTGCAGGGTTTATTAGGCTCCCAAGGTTTAAGGATCAAAAGATTACTCGCAAAGGACCATGGGCTAGTTGCTAACACTCGTTTTTTATTCATTTCAGAATCAAAGGTAAATGACAAGATATCTGATTCGCGCTGTGCAAAACTCACAGAATCTACCTTCTAAGCTCGTTTCATAGTGGTAAGAAATGCCTGATAATTGATATTTCCTCCCGAATACAGTTTACCGAACACAATACGTTTACACTCATCTAGCATCGCCTTTGAAATTACTCTCTCCCGAGGCGGGGCATCCACCTCTGTTTGCAGGTTCCCTAGCCTCTTGCACAATAAGGCCAGACAGCAATCTATTGCCCCGGGTTCGTTCATTTTCTTCCCCAAGAAACTGCTATTTCTAAACACAGGGAGACTAAGGATCAAGTTCAGAACTTGACACCCACGAACTGCTGCCAACCGAAGAAATCCATCCCGACTTGGATAAAAGAAGAAAGCCCCATTCGATCAGAATCAGAACTCGACACCCACCTACTACTGCCAACCAAAGAAATCCATCCCGACTTGGATAAAAGAAGAAAGCCCCATTCGAGCGACAACAACCCAGAGGAAAACCCGTAGAGAAAAGACTATAGTTGAACCTTCGGAGCTCGCGCTACTTGAAGCCGTCAAAAGAGGAAAACCCTGTCCTACAACATCAGTGAAGAACCAAGGAGAGGGTAGGGTAAAGCATACAAAAAACTATAAAAGGTTTTTGGGTTTTTGGGATTCGGACAATTACAAGAGGCTAGGGTTTGGGAGACAGCTACCAAAGGGAGGTAGGGTAAAGCTCTCATAACCGAGAGAGGCCCCGCTAAGGAGTTTTGACCTATAAGTTGGCTTTAAGTTGGCTTTCAAGTAAAAGGGTGTTTTAATGCAGTACTTCAATAGATTACACACCTTATATCTCCTCCAAACTGCACAGTTATATACCGGCAACAACAATAGTATGCATTCTATCGCATTCCCATCACAGTTAACACTGTTACAGCCTAATTTTAGATCTAACTAGTATTATAACGGCCTACTGACATGCATGATTACTAGCGACATTTTGGCAGTACGGCAATGTATCATGTAACTCAAGATCTTATTTCAACATTATAATGGTCTTGGAACATACGTTTTTTTTACTATTTGAATAGGCAACATAATGGCGTAGCGTAGGCTTTCAAGCTTAACTTTTGCATTCCAAGGGCCTAAGAAAATGCGGTAAGTCTACTCAAATGGCAACATAATGACGTATTCTATATGTTATGATTCTTGATAGACATGGCGATGTCTTGGCATGCATTTCTATTGAAAAATGAAAACAAGGGATTGAAACTTATCTAAAAGCGCGAGAAGTTTCGGTACGGAAGAACACGCGAACACCAGAGAATCACGAGGACCAAACTCAATTTGAGAGAATTTCAAGGGCAAAAGGATGAGGGAGAGACTCACTATCGCTGAAGATGAGGCATGGCTGCCTTGAGATGAGGGCAGGCACGCTTTGTGTCGACATGTGCCCGCCTCGTCTCGAGGCCGGCCTGCCTCGGTCAAGGCTCACTCTTTCCGAGCTCGCATACCCTCTGTCCGACATTGATTCGTGCGACTTTTGCACTTCCAGAGTGTTTGAGTCGACCTTTCCAATGAGCCCAATATTGCTCGGTGGAGTCGTGAAATCACGGACCCGAGATTTCAATTTATATCGGGTTTTAGGCTTGCCTCTGAAAGCTAAGCATCGTTTCAAAGACTCCTCATTTTAAAAATCATCATTGACCATAACTTAGGGGTATGGAAAGTTCCGTCCGATTTTGATACCTTTAGGTACAGTTTCGGGCTTTGAGACCTTTTTCAAGTTTCGGAAGGTACAACCGAAATTTGACTGGTGATGACTTCCTCATCCAACATCCGTTTGGAATGCTTGCGATCGTGAGTTTGAGGATGTGGAATCAAAATCGGGAAATGGCAAATTTACGTGATATTGCCTTCGAGACTTCCTCGAGCGATGGGTTGCTGTGACGGAATTTTTTTTTTTTTTTTTTTTTTTTTTTGGTAATCGAGAACCATCGAACGTTGTGCGAACACTATTTAGACGTCAGTACCTTGGAGAAATTTGGCCCAGCAACCATCGCTAGGGCCTCCCACTTAAATTGCGATAGAAACGCGGGGATTCAAACTTTCGACCATATCAAAGCAAGGGAGAATGAATATCAACACGGCTACCCACGGTTGGGTGTTGTGATGGAAATTCATCTTTGATTTAGGCAATTATTTTCCAAAGAGGGTGATTCCCTTTTGTGGTGACACACTCGCCTTTTCAGCGGTAGTAGAAGGCAATTCCTATGGGACTTTCCATGAAAGCAATGTAGTGACTTTCTCACTAAGATTCGGCTTCGATCCATCCGAAAGAAGCATTCGCATCTGCCATTTTTAAACCCTGCTTGCCAAGTTTAACTCGAAGTTTTGCATGAAAATCTATGAAGTTTTCGAATCAACCTATTTTATCCCCCTAGGTTGCATTGCTAGACTCAACAGATTTAGTATACAAAAAGTATTGCATGGGGCATAATTCATGAAGGCATAACCCAATTTAACTCCATTGCTTTCGGGAAACAATTCAGGAAGCAATTCGGCGAGGAAATGTTAAGTTTATTGATGACAAAGGACAAGGAAAAATGGAAGTCGACACAGATCCTTTTTTCTCAAAGTGGTCCGTATTGCATTGGCTATATTTGAAGACAGAACAAGTTGTGCTAATGATGTTGACAGGATATCGAAGCAGGCACCTATATTGAGGTAGGAGGAATTTGTAAGTAAGATGGCAGTTTGGTCAAGGTAGAAAGGTTAGTTACCAACCCACTCCCCACACCTACCCATGAGGCTTATAGGCCAAGCATATTCGACCAAGTTATTTCTTGAAGAAAGGCCCCGATGAGAAAGAAGTTCCTCGAGCAGCGGTATGAAGAGGGTAACTCTAATGGAGAGTATGATTTCTATGTGATCTACTCGGTCTCCAATGGTTTTGGACCTCTCTCATCACAAAACTAGTTCAAAGAATGAGGTATTTCATCATGTTTATGAACCAACCATCATGTTTATGAACCAACCACCAGTGCATTACACAATTAATGTGGAACAACCTCAACACTCTTTGACATCGACATCAAAGATATTTTCCTACAAGATGAGAAGAGTCAGACTAGAACTTTCCACTAATTGACAAAGGCAAAGTCTTTGCTTTTTTTTTAGTCTATCATACCCTAACTTTCTACTCACTTTTAGATTTTTCACCCTACCTTTTTGTAAAGTATGAAAGTTGAACCCCATATTCAAAACTAAACCGTGCCTACCCCCGACCCCCTTGAGAAGATGAGGAATCAAACTCCTAAATGACATCGAGGATATTTTCCTATATGATGCAAAGAAAGAGGAAGATATACAGACGAACGAATCAGGACTTTTGGCGAAAGGCCAGAGCCCATGGGCTTTTCTAGGCAAGTGACAGAAATTCACACTTCTCTCTCTTGTGATCCTCACGTCTTCTTGCCCATTTAGTTAACTTTTGAAATTTCTCCAAACCAAGAGCAAAATCACTTTCTTTTCACTTCAATTTTTTCCTCAAATCCAAACTATTTCCCCCAAATCCATTCATTTTCAACCCCAAACTCTTAAACCCTAGGTTTCACCGAAATCCTCCCTTTCTTCCAAAAATTTCGATCAAAAAAGTCAGAGTGCGTTAGCCGCAAGATTTAGATTAAACAAGAAGCAAAGAACAAAATAGATCCGATAAGAGATGTTTTAGAGGCAAAGCTTATATTTGTCTACTAAATAGGTAACTCGAATGATTGCCTTTCTTATTCATCATTTATCTGCCATCAACATCCTTTTCATATCAAGCATTTATCTTAGCATACGCCGGACTTAGTTGGCTGTGGAAGAGCTCCCTAAGGACTAATCGAGAAATCTAATATCTGTGCTGAAATTTCAATGCAGTTCCCTACAACATTGCTTTTGTGTATGACCATGATGTTCGATTTGCTAGTTGTTCTAGCAGATCCACAGGGGTCACCACACCCTGGGACTTCCCTTTGTGTGTGTCAGACATAAAGTGCAAGTTCAATACTCTATACCATAAATAATAATAATAATAATAATAATAATAATAATAATAATAATAATAATAATAATAATTTCATATTTTGAACCCTCACTCAGATTTAGACTCACATCTTACCTTATTCATGAGATTTGTGGAGTATTTTACGGACTTGGGATTTTACCTAACTAAAGTAGGCTTCCTCATCATTGAAAGAAAAAGTATGTTTTGAATAAGTTAACCTACGCCGTCTTAAATTTCTTTTTGACCTTGGAAATCCAAATAATAACTAGCCCAAATATAGAATCGTTCCTATTTTTTTTTTTTTTCTCTATTGATAATTCTTATGTATGAGAGCAAAGTCCCAACTATTTTGAGACCTATGAAACATCTTATGATGTCCCTCGAATTGGTGAAATCCAGACCTGTGCTAGAGACACTTGCACACACATAATTATGCTTGCTTTCTCTTACCGAGCAAGGAACTTTTTTGGCATCGCGTGATTATACTCTGCGATGTTTGGCACAAATATATTTCTCCATCGCTCTTCCTCGTTTTTTCCCTTTTGTGGGCAGTAAATCATACAGATTGCAATTAAAAGGCATTAGTTATCTTCGAAATGATCCAGCAAAAGGACATTGTTTGGCATCAGCTTCAATTTTCCTTTCTTTTTTACTTCAATTCTTCCTTTCTCTAGCAGGAACACTTGATAAGTGACATTCACTTCCCTAAAAATTGTGTGGTCTTAAGACCTCCTAACATTACATAGGCCCTCCATCAAACTCGTATGAATTGATTTGTCATGTCACCAAGAATTTGTTGTGTCACCAAAAGATATTTCTCGGGGTTTTGGTTTTAATTTGTTTTCCTAAGGTTAATTTTAGTTGTATTTGGTGAAAAAAAAAAAAAAAATCTTTGTAAGTTTGTATTTGATGGGGTAGGAAGGGTGATAAAAGGTCTTTCATCCAAGCAAAATAGTATATGCACGGAACATCAGTCAATTATTGTTGTGATCACATTTTTCAGACATGGAGTTCGTGCATTCCTGATAAACTTATAAATTAAAAAAAAAATGTAGCATTTTCCCACCTAATTAATAGTTATAAAACATTCTAACCCTTAGTGTACATTTATTAAATTTATTTGTAAATTTATTCATTAATTACTAAAATTATGTTATTCAGTTAATAGTTCAGAAGCAGATTTATGTGCGTAAATATGTTAGGGTGTAAGCGAGCCAAGCTACTCATAAGCTACTCGAGTTTGACTAGTAGTTCAATTCAGAGATCACTAGAAATCAGCTCGACATTTTGTCGAATTTGAGTCGAGCTTGAATGGTTTGAGTACTTAAATTTGGTCAAGCTAATGCCGAAAATACTTGCAAGACTCAAGCAATTGACTTCTTTTTTTTTTTGGTCAAAGAATCAAGCAATTGACTAGGTTACTTCTTTTTTTCTTTTCTTTTCTTTTTTGGTTGGAAAACAAGCCTAGTTGAGCGGTAGAAAAACTAGAATCTGAGCACAAGCGTGAACTAAGTTCGATTTCCCTATATCACATATCGACTAACTGAGTAGAGAGTAGAGTTGAAATTGAGCTTATTGAAGACCGATCCAAGCGAGCTCAAGCCAGAATAATCGAGCGGGTTTAAATATCCTAATTGAGTTATACTCAAGTACTCAACTATGTCAAATCGGCTCAACTCTTCTATCGTTAAGGCATGGCATCCAACACATATTCGGTACCCCTTTCTAGTATTTTTTTTTTTTTCCTTTTTTGTCTAGTCCTATCCTATTATCTATTTTACAAGTCATTGTGTGCATTATGTGTTGTGCGTAGCTTACAAAACCTTGCTCCCTTACTCACACATCTCCAGCCCAATCTCTCGAGAAGATGAGAAATCGAACTCCCAACCTATCCAGTAATCTAGATCTTGACTTTAAGACTCAAATTAACGGATCATTTCGGCATGCTCGACCCGGATGTGTCGAGGCCTATGGTCAACTTGCCAAAATAAGACTGTGAACCCTAGTGGAAAGCCAACCTAACTTTCAACAGGAAAGAAAGATCATTGCGGGCTGAACTTTGGATGGGAATGACCGGTTGAACCACGGTTCTGCGTCACTGTGAAGTTTTCTTTCTTTCTCTGTCTTTTTGTGCTTTTGGCCACTCCATCCCATTGGTGAGGTTCAAGAATCGTTGCCTCAGTTGCTAGTGTTTGGTCAAATTAAGGACACAGCCACGTGAAAGACAATCGGAAGTACTGGTCGATAAGTCAATTAAAAGACACTCTGTGAAGCACGGATCTACCTAGTATGTGCCATTTTAAGATTGCATATTATCATTCAAGACGCGGAATGCTACTGTACCTGACTATTCAACGATAATCATTTCCAAAGAAATGATGGGGTGTCTACCTCAACCCCCAGGGTCTCCCTAGTTTCTAGGTATATTTACATCCCAAAGTTCTTAACTTAGGTCCGATTTTTTTGTGCTTTGGGCCATTCCATTCCGTCAGTGATGTTCAAGTAGGGTTGCCTCAGTGGTTGGTGATTGGTCAAATCGAGGACTCCGCTTGACATAATGAAACGTTGTACTGCGATGCTATCCACGCATTAGACAAGACAGGCCCAACAAACTGTTGGCATTTGATTCTTCTGTGGAAAATCTTCAACCAAGGCAAAAGAGCCTATTCACATGACTCCGTTCATTGCACCATATCTAGTGGTTTGATGATTAAAGAAAAATTTATAATGTTCAAATTCTTTGTATTCATGTTCAAACCGATGCATTAAAAAGAATACTAGAGGACGATACTAAGTTCTTAAGATATGTGTCCATAAGATATGCTAATCGATGTAGCATGCTTTTATTAGACGGTAAATATGACCTGCCTATTTAAATGTTCACAAATCGCATGTCATATCTTTTGTTACACTACTCATTCAGACAGCAAATTCCCCAACATTGCTTGAAAAATGGTGAATTTCAGGGTGGTTACCAAAGTTTCAGCGTCATTTGTAATTACATCGTCAAATCTTGATTTCAATTACCAAATATATTAAAATTGACTTTCGTGCTATTGATAAATTTTAACAAAAAGGATTGTTAATTAGCGTGCTAATAAAAAAGACAACAACAATAAATCATATAGTACAAAACGCTAAGTTTAACCATAACAAGTTGGAGGTCACATGAAGCGAGAATCTCCTCCTTGCACGTGTTTCGCAGCCGGACCGTCGTGCAAATCAGCTTCATTCACTAAATTCTAAAAAGGCTTCGGTAGAAATTGGAAAAACGATGGAGAAAAGTCGAAGGGTCTCTATAAGCGAGAATCTCCTCCTTGCACGTGTTTCGCAGCCGGACAGTCGTGCAAATCAGCTTCATTCACTAAATTCTAAAAAGGCGTCTGTAGAAATTGGAAAAACGATGGAGAAGAGTCGATGGGGCTCTATATCTCGAAGTGAAAAGCCACTCCATGCCAAACTATATTTTATGACCATGCGAAGAAGTCTCCTCAGTATATAAACCTTGATTTAAAAAGTATAAAGGTTCAATCCGTCCGTAGAAATCATTCCTAGCCAAATGGCAATTTGCTTGTAAAATACGTAAAATAGAGCAAATATGGTCAGTACCGAAAAACTTCAGACACACAGTCTTACCCATCTTTGATTTGAAGATTACAATAACCATTGTAGAAGTCGTTCGTATAAAACCTTTTCACTCCGACGAAGTATGCTATAATTACCTCCTTTTAAAGGCAATTACACTGAAATGTAGAGCATCCGAATTTAACATTTTTATGTATAATTTTATAAAACTAAACCTTGATTTAAAAAGTATAAAGGTTCAATGAGAAATCATTCCTAGCCAAATGGCAATTTGCTTGTAAAATACGTAAAATAGAGCAAATATGGTCAGTACCGAAAAACTTCAGACACACAGTCTTACCCATCTTTGATTTGAAGATTCACTAGAAATCCTAAAACTTGTTATGCTTTGTTATGTATAATTTTATAAAAGAATATTTTTACTAAGTGCGATTGAATCCTAAATTTGCAAAAAGTGTAATAAAGTCCTTTCATTAACACTGTCAACATAACTAACGAAAAATACTGACATTATATTTTTAATTTAATTTCTATTTTCCACAAGGCATTTTTATTATTTTTTATTCAAATATTTTTAATTAGAAAAAAATAAAAGCTAAAATTTATTATATAAACAAAATTGTAGAAAAAGAAAATGGCAAGGCTCACGGATAGGCGCTTCCGCCACCACAACCCATTACTAAAGGGGCCTATGGAGGTCACATGCCCTCACCTGACTAAGTGGTGCCTCTCTAACCCTAGGTGAGGGCCGGCAACCCTTACTAGGCTCAGGCTCAAGCAACCAAATCTAAGCGACACCAGCCATCATTTGAGATTGGCGACAATTGCCCGCCCTAGGCGAGGCCTTGCTAGCCCTAGGCAAGGGCCAACGACCCTTGCTAGGCCAGACCAAGGGCGACACCAATGCTTGCTTGGGGCTAGTGAGGGCCAAAGAGGCCTCACCCGAGCCTACGAGGCCTCGCCCTAGCGGGCGATGGTTGGGCCAATGTCACTCAAATCTTGGCACGCTTACACGGGCCTAGCTAGGGCCATTGGCCCTTCGGGCGATGGCTGATGGAAGTGCCACCGGCCTATCATTCTCTCTTTTTTCTTTTAGTTTTGTTTCTTTAATAAAATTATTGGTATTCCTTTTTTAATTTTTTAATCTAATTTAAATAAAGATTTAAATAACTAATAATAAAAATATCAGATCAGTATTTTTTATTAGTCAAATTAACGAGATTAACAAATTGACTTAATTGTACTTTTTACAAGTTTTAAGACTCATAATAAATTTTATGATTTTTAGTGAGCATATTCCCTTTATAAAGTGAAAGACTTTTTAAAAGATCCGAATTTAGTTTTTAAAAAGATCCGCAAGAAACAGGTCTGGCCTGCAAACTAAATTCAACTTTCAGCATTCCTTATAAAATGCATCCGCTTTTTATACAGGTAAGATGCATCTGCTTACACTTGACTAAAACAGTACATTCCTCTCCAGATTTTCCCAATCCGCCAATCCCCAAAGCCACCCATCATGGAGGAGCAGGCGGTGGTTCTGTATTCTGCACCGGCCATCGGCCACCTCACGCCCATGGTGGAGCTGGGCAAGCTCCTCCTCGCCCGCCAACCTTCCCTCTCCATCCACGTCCTCCTCCCCAGCCAAGCCTACGAAGGCGGCTCCGTCTCCTCCTACATCGCCACCGTCTCCGCCGCCCACCCTTCCATCACCTTCCACCACCTGCCCCCCACCTCCCTCCCTCCCGACTACTCCACCAACTCCCCGCACCTCGAGACCCTCGCCCTCGAGCTCCTCCGCCTCAACAACCCCAACGTCCACCGCGCCCTCGTCTCCATCTCCGAGACCCACCGCGTCCGGGCCCTCGTCATCGACTTCTTCTGCACCAACGCCCTGTCGGTCGCGCGCGGCCTCGGCATCCCCTGCTACTACTTCTTCAGCTCGTCGGGGAACAGCTTGACCGCCTTCCTCGGCTTGCCCGTCCTCCACAGGACCACCACCAAAAGCTTGAAGGACCTCGCCACCGACACCGTCCTCCGCTTCCCCGGCGCGCCGCCGTTGCTGCCTTCCGACATCGGCGAACTGTTGCAAGACCGCAACGACCGGGCCTACGAGCTCTTGCTGGAGAGCGCGACGAACATGATGATGGCGTCCGGGATTATAGTGAACACGTTGGAGAAGCTCGAGGAAGAAGCCATGAAAGCCATCCGGGACGGCAAATGCGTGCCCGACGGGCCGACCCCTCCGCTTTACTGCATCGGGCCCCTGGTCTCGTGCGGGGATGGCGGAAAAGCCGGGAGCGGCGGCGGCCCAGGTAACGAGAAGCCGGAGTGCTTGACATGGTTGGATTCGCAGCCGAGAGGAAGCGTCGTGTTCCTGAGCTTCGGGAGCCTAGGGGTGTTTTCCGCCGAGCAGCTGAAGGAGATAGCGACGGGGCTCGGGACGAGCGGCCACCGGTTCCTATGGGTGGTCCGGAGCCCGGCCACCGGCAAGGGCCACAAGGCCGTCTCCACGGCGGAGCCGGACCTAGGTGCGCTGCTCCCGGAGGGGTTCCTGGAGCGGACCGCGGGGAGGGGCATCGTCGTGAAGTCGTGGGCCCCGCAGGTGGCGGTGCTGAACCACGGCGCGACGGGAGGGTTCGTGACCCACTGCGGGTGGAACTCGGTGCTCGAGGCCGTGTGCGCGGGGGTGCCGATGATCGCGTGGCCGCTCTACGCGGAGCAGCGGCAGAACCGGGTGTTCATGGTGGAGGCGATGAGGGTCGCGCTGCCGATGGAGGAGGCGGCGGGGGAGGAGCGGTCGGTGAGCGCGGCGGAGGTGGAGCGGCGGGTCCGAGGGCTGATGGGGCCGGAGGGCGAGGCCATCAGGGAGCGGATGCAGCATCTCAAGCAAGAAGCGCAGGCAGCACTGAATCCCGGCGGGTCGGCTCAGGTCGCGGTGGCTGAGTTAGTACAGTCATGGAACATCGCTTGAGCTTTTGCCTTTTTCCATCGTTTCTTTTTCTTTTATTTTTTGTCTTTTTCTCTTCTTTGTGTGGTTTGTTTAAAAAAAAAAAATACGCTGCAAGTGGTCAAAGACTCAGCTGCAATAGGTCCAAGAACATATCTACGGAGGGCACGCTCGAAACCCTAGAAAAAATTTTAGTAACTAGAAAAAATAATAATGGGATTTGATCCTTTGCGCCTATTTCATTTTTGATTTAATTCTTAAACTACGTCTCACGCGACATGTGTTTTGGTTTAGTTGACGGGGGTCGGTTCGTGAATGACATGTAAGCCCGGGGTATGAAAGAAAAGAAAAGCATTTTTATTATGAAATATATGTAATGAATATTCATTATATTCATCTTATCTGACGTACTTATTAAAGTACATTTGTATCATACATTCTAAGTATGTTTCCCTATAATCTCCCTATCCAATACATGTATCATTCGATACATTAATATTAATGATAAATGCATTCTTATTTTTCTATAAATATGAGTTTAATTTTTGTTGTAAACATAACAATCATATAACAATCACACACTGAAAATAAAATTCTCTCCTCTAACTTTCTCTACAATCTTTGGTGTCTAATTTTCTCAACTCAATCTCTCTATTCTCTTTATTATATATTTGCAACGCAATATTTTACAACGCGTTATCAGCACGAAGATCTACCGACTGAGTAAATAATTTTTGCAAGATAAATGTTTTTTTATTAATCAACTTATACTTTATATTCTTCTATCATTTTTTCATTTTTATTTTTCTTGGCATGAAGCTAAATTTCAAATCTAAAAGTATCCTTCTGCTCATTAAGTAGTGGTGGATATTTAGAAATCATTCTAATTAATTTAAGGATTTATTTTTGCAATGATTATGGCAAATATTAAAAAGCCCAAATTTCACATCCTGGAAGTGAGTGGAAAGAATTATTTACCATGATGTCTTGACATGGAAATGCACCTCCAAGAACAAGGTCTTGCTAATGCAATTACAGATGATGGAACCTCAAATGAAAATGATAAAGCAAATGCGCTAATTTTTATTCGCCGTCATTTGCATGAGAGCTTATAGACTCAATATTTATCCGTTCGAGACCCTTAGACCCTGTGGATGAGGTTGAAGGATAGGTATGATCATACCAAGACTGTTATCCTCCCTCAAACACAATATGACTAGCAAAATCTCATATTGCAAGATTTTAAATCAGTGTCTAACTATAATTCCGCTTTATTTGATATTATTTCTCGACTTAAGTTATGTGGTATCAAACTCGCTGATGTGGAATTGTTAGAAAAAAACTTTTTCACCTTCCATGCTTCGAATATTGTATTGCAACAGCAATACTGGTAATGTCAATTTGCTACATATTCTAAATTAATTTCTATGCTCCTCACTGCCGAGTAAACTAATGAATTGTTGCTAAAAAATTATGTTCTTAGACCTGCTTGCTCAAAAGCATTGCCTAAAGCACATGCTAACTTTAAGAAAAATACTTGTCATTTTAAGGGCTATGAGTGCATGCAATAACATATTTCTAGAAGGGATGACAAGAAATTTAACTTTGGCTCGAATCATAACAAAGAAAAAAAGCCAAATAAGGTGATTAATTAAAGTATTTGTCATCGTTGTGGCATGACTGAGCACTGATAATGTACTGGTTGTATGTCAAGGCACTTTGTTGACCTATACTAGGCATCTTTAAAAAATACGAGCAAGCGTAGTGAATCTTATGCCATTGAAATCAATCCTATTGCCATAACCACTATTGAGGTCAATAATATATCCGTTGGTGAAACTCCTCTTGCTCCCGAAGTAGCAAATGCATTCTTAGATGTCTCTGATTTCTTTGAGATCCCTTGATTACTTTGATGAGGCATCAGATTGGTTGATGGTAATTTGAACTTCGAATTTTATTATTCTAATAATTTCTTTTTAGTTTTTTTGCTTTAAATATATTAATTTTTATTATTCTTTCATATGGTTATGAAATGCTTATGAACATTATATAATATTTATTTGACTCTAACTAAGATGCAAGATTGATTAGTCCCAAAAGTGGTTATATGGCTCAATTGAGGGGGAGATATTATGAACTATGCATTACAGTATTAGTATGCGGCGAGTTCACAAGATGCAAGATTGACTAGCCCCAACAGTGACTATATGGCTCAATTGAGGGGGAGATATTATGAATTATGCATTACACTTTTTTTTTTCTTTTTGTCCAATTTTTTCCCACAAGATTTTTCCGGCTTAAAGTTTGACAATGCAATTAATGCATCTATAAAAGGGAGAGATCATAAAATTTGTGCTCTACACTTTTTTTCCCTTTTGTCCGGTTTTTGTCCCGCTGAGTTTTTCCGGCTTAAGGTTTTTAATGAGGCAATTTCATTTGATACATATTCGTAATGAATACAATGAATATTCAAGAGGGAGTGTTATGAAATACATGAATGAATATGCATTATATTCATATTATCTAATGTACTTATTATGGTATTTGTATCATACATTCTAAGTACATCTCCTTATACAATGAATGTTTATTTCCCTATCCAATACATATATCATTCGACACATTGATATTAATGATAAGCATATTCTTGTTTTCCTATAAATAGGAGTTTAGTTTTTGTTATAGATATAACAGTCATATAACAGTTATACACTGGAAATAAAATTCTCTCATTTGACTTTCTCTACGATCTCTGGTGTCTAATTTTCTCTACTCAATCTATCTATTCTCTCTATTATATATTTGCAAAGCAATATTTTACAACAATTTTAACTATATTGCTAAATCCGATGCATTATTAGGGACCGCAATTACAAAATCCTGTCGTTATGCTATCACGATGGTTAGGAACGGCCCTTATTTCTCTAGAAAGTTATAGGGTAGAGTGTGGCATTATTGCTCTAATTTATGAGTGCTTCCTGTGAACACCAAAGTTAGACAATTTGATGCTCTCTAGAAAGAGGTATGAGCGCTTGAAAAAGGAAACCTAGGAATTAAAATTTTGGAAAACCAACCTGGTCCACAGGGCTATGCAGTCCGTCTCGTCATTGGATTGCAACATTGTATCAGCAACGGATGCATTATGTTATGTAAATTTTCTTAATTTTAAAAGATATTCAAATTATCTATTGATTTTGAGAAATTACGTAAGTCTTGAGAAAATCCAAGAAATCATGTTGTGGAATTGTGAGAATGGGATAAAAATTTTAAATGATCGATATCGAAATTTGGGTAGTAGAAAACAATTTTAATTTTAAATTGTAACTTTTGAATGCTTTGGTGCCATGTTTAAAGTACTTGCAATATTAGATTAAAAAAACATTTATTCAGTAAAGCAAGTATCTTTACAGCCTTAATTGTGTTTTGGGCCAATAGGGTTTTTGGGCCCATGGACCCAAAATCTGCCCCAGAGGACATTTTCAAAAAATTTCACCGGATGGGTTTTAGGCCATAGTGATTTGATGCGGTGAATAGTTTTGAGATGTTTTTTTTTTTTTAATGTAAAAATTGCATTACATGGTTTATGTGAAAATTCTGCCATTTTCAAGAATGTTACATGACAATTTGTTCCAAGTTGTACTGCTTGATAAAAAGAATTGAGTTTGTAGACACTTAAATGCCAAGTTGAACAAACCGAGTGCACATATCATGTTCCGATTTCCTTGATGTGAATTCATGGCCCCAAAGTGTTCGAAAAGAAAGTTCAACATGTCAAACAAAGAGAGGAGCCCTTTATTGGGTGCTCCAAACATTATATACCAATCCAGTGCACCTTAATCTTGATCACGTGGATCTCATTGGAAATGTACTAAAATCTAAGTCCAAACCAAGATATAGTAAGCTAGGAGGCAATGTGCCAATCCTTGCCGAAGGCCAGAAGAAGGGTATGGGTCTAGCTAGGGTTGAATAATTTGCTCATGACCAAGTTTCATGCATTTGGCATAGTTAAGCTTCCAAGGAGAAAGCAACAAACCACTTCAAAGAGCATAACACTCACCCTATATTCATGAGGACAACATCAGGGCTCACGGCTGAGGAGGCTCACCACATTTGGGTGAGCCTCGCCCAAGCCTGCAAGGCCTTGCCCTAGGCGAGCGATGATCGAGCAAGCATCATTCAAATTTAGGTGCCTTCACCTAAGCCTAGCTAGGGTTCTAGCATTTCCGACGATGGCCGATAGAAATGTCACTAGCCTGTCGTTCTCTTTTTTTTTTTTTTTCTTTTAGTTTCATTTCTATAATAAAATTTTAGTTTTTTTTTGTTTTAATCTAATTTTAATAAATAATTTAATAAATAAATATATATATCACATCAGTTTTTTTCATTAGTCAAAATATACTTGTGGGGTCAGTAGATTTGTCAGAGGAAGAAAAATGAAAAGGCGTGAGTTCTAATTTTCTCATCCCCTTCAGCCGCGCAAAAAGAACAGTAAAAAGGTGGAGTTGGCCTTCTAGCCACGCGGAGAGGAAGAGGAACACATGGTGATCCTTTTTTGCGCGAAGAGTTTACATCCTCGGTCTCTTTCTGGAGATGCGGGTGTTTCAAACCGAAATTCTCCATAAGGCTTAAACACTGTGCTTTTGGTGGAATCCAAGGTTGAGAAGCGCTTGAATATGTGAGCTATTGTACTTTATAATCCTTCAATTAGTTGCAAGTGATCTCCCTATAAAGTAGATAGCCACATCATGCGTTTCTTATTGTTCGTTGTTGATTTATCTGGTTAATTCATGCTCACGCATTGATTTAATAACAGGATCCCATTAGCTTCTACATTAATTTTAGGGATGTGCAACGAGAACCAAATCGTCCCACCTAGAAAATAGGTCCATGAATCGATTCCCATTAAAACCGAGTTAGGAGCCAATTCCCAAAATTTGAAACCGATTTAAACTAGTCTGGTCCTCCGTTCCAAGTGAATACAAACCCAAGAACCAAATTGACCAGACCTGTTTGGAACCGGTTTTGTAAGCTCAAAAGTCTAAAACTCTTATCTTTTTTTTAACATGATTTCTAATATTAAAACTGTATTTTTCTTCTCACATGATGCTCCACTTTCGATGTTCCTCTTCCTCGCTTGCTTCCTTCTCTCGTTGGCTCACGGTCGCATCGTCCATCGCCAACTCACGATCACTCTATTTCGTCTCATCAACGATGAAGACCTCATCCATAAGCTTGCGAATTTCCTCGGTTTTTCTAGAATTTTCTTTCGAATTGATACTGGGTTTTTCTTTTTTTCTTGGGGATGTTTTCTCAAGCTGGATTTCTTGTTAAATTGGTGGAAAGTTTACGTTTTTTAAGGATATTTGGCTAACATGGCAGATCGTAGACGAGGACCTTGCGCTTGGCATAGTCGATGGGCTAGACCTTGTTGGTGCCGGAGGGGGTGGCAAAGAAGAGGTCAGAGGCGTTGCAGGAGAACATGCGGCGGAAGCTCAGGGAGACGCAGCCGTTGTCAATGGCGGAGGGGTAGGAGGCGGGATGGGCCTGTAGGAATTGCAGCAGAGGGACAGGGGGAGGAGCGAGAGGGTTAGGGTTAGGAGGTTGAAAACGGCGGTGGTAGTCGTGGGACACAAGGGGCGTGCATGGAAACGTTTCTTAGAAACGTTTTCGGAACACTTCTATACGGATTTTGTTCCGGGAACAAAAAAAGAACAGAAACGCGTTTTGTTGCATTTCTGTTCTTTTTTTGTTTTTTTTTTGTTTCCGGAACAAAATAAGAACAAAAAAAAGAAATAACAAATTGTTGTTTCTTGTTCCAGAAACAAAAATGAAGAAACGTTTCTTCTCTCTCTTCTTCTCTCTTCTTCTTTTCTTCTTCTTTTTTTTCTTCTTTTTTCTTTCGCCGGTCGCCGGCCTCGGCCATGGCCGGCGACCGGCCATCGAGGCTCGACCTCGCCTAGATCTCGGCGAGGCCGAGCGTTGCGCCGGCCCCGGCGAGGCTCGGCCTCACCGGATCCTCGCCGGATTTGGGAGGCTCGGCCTCGCCTTGGCTGGGCGAGCTCGGGCTCACCTAGATCCGACGAGGCCGAGCCTCGCCTTGGTTGGGCGAGCTCGGGCTCACCCAGATCCGGCGAGGCCGAGCCTCACCATGGATGGGCGAGCTCGGGCTCGCCCAGATCCGGCGAGCCTCGTCGTGGTGGGCAAGGTGGCCGCCGACAACCGGCCAAAAAAAAAAAAAAATAAAAATGAAAGGAAAAAATGAAAAATAAAATAAAAATGTTTTAAAAAATTAAAAGAAACAAAAAAAGAATAAAATTTACCAAACGTGTTTCTATTCATTTTTTATTTCCGGACCAAACGTTACCAAACGCGTTCTTTTGTTCAAAAATCGTTCTTAACGAAACACTTTTTTTTTTTTTTCGTTCCTCTTAACAAAAAAGAACATAAACGTTACCATTCGCACCCAAGGAAACCTTGAATAGTAGTGCATTTGGAGAGAGAGAGAGAGAGCGACTGCGAAGAGAAAGACGAGAAAAAAGAAGGATTGTGACTTGTGAGTCATTTTTATCCAAGAATGACTGCCACTTTATTGACCATTTTGGCACCACTAGTCCACAATCATGGGGAGGAAATCAAGAAATTAGTCTGAAAATTTGCTTCCAGTTGTCTTCTATTGAACTTTGAATTAGTTTGCAAAGCCTGAGATAGACAAATCAAATCACTCCGCAATCATAGGATTTTTACTTTTCATTTAGTCAAAAAATTCATGTACTTATTAATTACATATGTTTAATGTTTCAATACAAATTAAAAATATTACATTATTTTCTTGCATATTAATATAAAATTCAAAACTGCATAAGATATCAGGAATGGAAATAAGATTGATTTTGGAATCGGATTGAAAAAAAGAGGATGGTCCCAAAACATGATCCAGTGTAAATAGAATTGAGTATATAGTTCAAAAATGGGAACCGATTATAATAGGATTAGGTACAGAATTCAAGTCTTGAATCTACCAACACTAGATCCAATCACCCCTAATGTTAACACAAGGACTTCATTGCATCAATTTAATAAATTTTAAACTTAATTATATCTTTTTATAAATTTTAGGAGGCGTAATAAATTTTAGAACTTTTAGACAACATATCCCTCCTACAAACTGAAAGATTTCTTAAAAGATCCGAATTTATTTTTTTAAACATATACACAAGAAACGGGTCTGACCCGGTCAACCTAAATTCAACTATAAATTTATCTGATTTTTTGACATGTGAAATACATCCGCTTACACTTGACCAAAAGAGCACATTTCTCTCGAGATTTTCCCAATCCGCCGATCACCAGAGCCACCCATCATGGAGGAGCAGGCGGTGGTTCTGTATTCTGCACCGGCCATCGGCCACCTCACGCCCATGGTGGAGCTGGGCAAGCTCCTTCTCACTCGCCAACCTTCCCTCTCCATCCACGTCCTCCTCCCCAACCAAGCCTACGAAGGCGGCTCCATCTCCTCCTACATCGCCGCCGTCTCCGCCACCCACCCTTCCATCACCTTCCACCACCTGCCCCTCACCTCCCTGCCTCCCGACTACTCCACCACCTCCCCGCACCTCGAGACCCTCGCCCTCGAGCTCCTCCGCCTCAACAACCCCAACGTCCACAGCGCCCTTGTCTCCATCTCCGAGACCCACCGCGTCCGGGCCCTCGTCATCGACTTCTTCTGCACCAACGCCCTGTCGGTCGCGCGCGACCTCGGCATCCCATGCTACTACTTCTTCAGCTCCTCGGGGGGCGGCTTGACCGTCTTCCTCAGCTTGCCCGTCCTCCACAGGACCACCACCAAAAGCTTGAAGGACCTCGACACCGTCCTCCGCTTCCCCGGCGCGCCGCGGTTGCTGCCTTCCGACATCCCCGAACTGGTGCAAGACCGCAACGACCGGGCCTACGAGCTCTTACTGGAGAGCGCGACGAACATGCTGATGGCGTCCGGGATTATATTGAACACGTTGGAGAAGCTCGAGGAGGAAACCGTGAAAGCCATCCGGGACGGCAAATGCGTGCCCGACGGGCCGACCCCTCCGCTTTACTGCATCGGGCCCCTGGTCTCGAGCGGGGATGGCGGAAAAGCCGGGAGCGGCGGCGGCCCAGGTAACGACAAGCCGGAGTGCTTGACATGGTTGGACTCGCAGCCGAGAGGAAGCGTCGTGTTCCTGAGCTTCGGGAGCCTCGGGGTGTTCTCCGCCGAGCAGCTGAAGGAGATAGCGACGGGGCTCGAGAGGAGCGGCCACCGGTTCCTATGGGTGGTCCGGAGCCCGGCCACCGGCAAGGGCCACAAGGCCGTCTCCACGGCGGAGCCGGACCTGGGGGCGCTGCTCCCGGAGGGGTTTCTAGAGCGGACCGCGGGGAGGGGCTTCGTCGTGAAGTCGTGGGCCCCGCAGGTGGCGGTGCTGAACCACGGCGCGACGGGAGGGTTCGTGACCCACTGCGGGTGGAACTCGGTGCTCGAGGCCGTGTGCGCGGGGGTGCCGATGATCGCGTGGCCGCTCTACGCGGAGCAGCGGCAGAACCGGGTGTTCATGGTGGAGGCGATGAGGGTCGCGCTGCCGATGGAGGAGGCGGCGGGGGAGGAGCGGTCGGTGAGCGCGGCGGAGGTGGAGCGGCGGGTCCGAGGGCTGATGGGGCCGGAGGGCGAGGCCATCAGGGAGCGGATGCAGCATCTCAAGCAAGAAGCGCAGGCAGCACTGAATCCCGGCGGGTCGGCTCAGGTCGCGTTGGCTGAGTTAGTACAGTCATGGAACATCACTTGAGCTTTTGCCTTTTTCCATCGTTTCTTTTTTTTTTTTTTTTTTTAATATTTTTCTCTTATTTGTGTGCTTTAAAAAAAAAAAAAATACGCTGCAAGTGGTCAAACGCTAAGCTGCAATAGGTCCAAAAAAGTATCTATGGAGGGCACGCTCGAAACTCTAGAGAAAATTCTAGTAACTAGAAAAATTAATAATGGGATTTGATCCTTCGCGTCTACCCCATTTTTGATTTAATTCTTAAACTACGCTTCACACGACATGTGTTTTGGTTTGGTTGGTGGGATTCGGTTCGCGATGAAATGAAAGCCCGGGGGTATGGAAAAAAAGAAGGCATTTTGACTATATTGCTAAATCCGATGTATTATTAGGGACCGCAATTACAATAATCTTGTCGTTATGCTATCGCGATGGTTCTTGATATTTTTAGGAACGGCCCTTATTTGGCCACGTTCGGGTGCCATCGAATGATATCATGTGGATAATTTACGGTTTGTTGCTTGTCAATGAGCGAATGACGAAGGTCGTACCCATTATTTATGCCGAGGTCGTGACAAAGTGCATAGGTTTCCATCAAGAGCGTGAAAAAGTCGTTGATGCACAGGAAATTTAATTGACCCAATTATTTGAATGCCATAATTTATACTCAGCATTAATTTCATTTGAGTACAATAATTTTTTTTTCGATCACTCAAGTGTATATAACTTTTTGATCGATCATCTAACTATCATAATTATTTTAAAATGTTGGTGATAAGTGACATGCTATGTTAGATTTTCAACATTTGGGTGAAGGTTTTAAAAGTTGTTACATTTAAATTACTAATTGAAAGTTATGGCACTCAGATCAAATGTTCTTTAGAAGTTATGACACTTAAATAAAAAAAAAAAAAAAAAGTTATAGTGCTCAAGTGAGAATACAAAAGTTATAACACTTGTAGTGTCCCAAGCAATAGTTTTAATTAGCCATGATTAGTATGATTATTGCAATTCACTAAAATAAACCAGGCATCCAAACTTAGCCAAATATCCTAAGATTGTTAACTTGATGGTAGTTGATGTCCCTCAACTGAAAACTTCATTATGGATTTTATCAAGCTTTCTGCTAACCCCTATCTTGCCCTTGTCCGCGATGTTCGGCAAACTTTTCACAACACCTTTGCCATGACCAGGCACTCCCCCAATCATCGCAAACCCCCTGGGATTAGAGGGCGCATGATTTCAATGCCTCGTTCAAAAGATATGATTTTGCAAAGTTGAAGTTGCGGACCAATGAGTAAGCATATTTGTCACCAAGAAATGTATTTCTCTAGAAAGTTATAGGGTAGGTTGTGGCATTATTGCTCTAATTTATGAGAGCTTCCCATGAACACCAAAGTTAGACAATTTGATGCTCTCTAGAAAGAGGTATGAGCACTTGAAAAATGAAACCTAGGAATTAAATTTTTTGAAAACCAACCTGGTCCACAGGGTCATCAATCTATCCTATCATTGGATTGCAATGTCGTATCAGCGGTGAATGCACTATCTTATGTAAATTTTCTTAATTTGAAAAGATATTCAAATTATCTATTAATTTCTAGAAATTACGTAAGTCTTAAGAAAATCCACGAAATCATCTTGTGGAATTGTGAGAATGGGATAAACTTTTTAAATGATCAAATTTGGGTAGTAGAAAACAATTTTAATTGTAACTTTCTAATGCTTTGGTGCCATGTTTAAAGTACTTTCAATATTAGATTTTTAAAAAAAAAACATATTTATTCAATAAAGCAAGTATTTTTACAGTCTTAGCTGTGTTTTGGGCCAATAGGGTTTTTGGGCCCATGGACCCAAAATCGGCCCCAGAGGACATTTTCAAAAATTTTCACCGGATGGGTTTTAGGCCATAGTGATTTGATGCGGTGAATAGTTTTGAGATGTTAAATAGTAGTTTTTAACATAATTTATCTCTTCAATATAAAAATTGCTTTACATGATTTATGGGAAAATTCTATCATTTTCAAGAATGTTACATGATGATTTGTTCCAAGTTGTACTACTTGGAAAAAAGAATTGAGTTAGTAGACACTTAAATGTCAAGTCTAACAAATTGAGTGCACACATCATGTTTTCATTTCCTTGATGCAAATTCATGGCCCCAAAGTATTCAAAAAGAAAGTTCAAGCATGTTAGACAAAGAGAGGAGCCCTTTATCGGGTGCTCCAAACATATACCAATCCAATGCACCTTAATCTTGATCAAGTCAATCTCATCCAAAACGTACCAAAACCTAAGTCTAGACCAAGATATAGTACGCTAGGAGGTTGTGTGCCAATCCTCGCCGAAAGACGGAACAAGGGTCATTTGTCGAATCATGCTGCTGAAGGGCGAACAAGTGTTGAATAATTTGCTCATGACTGAGTTTCATTCATTTGGCGTACTTAAGCTTCCAAGGAGAAAGCAACAAGCCACTTTAAAGTGCAGAATACTCACCCTACATTCATGAGGGCAACATCAGGACTTGCTCAGGGCTGACAAGGCTCACCAGATTTGGGTGAGCCTTGCCAACCCTAGGCAAGGGCCAACAAGGCCTCGCCCAAGCCCACAAGGCCTTGCCTTAGGCAAGCGATGATTGAGCAAGCATCATTCAAATTTAGGTGCCTTCATCCAGCCTTTTCAATAATGGCCAATGGAAATGCACTGGCCTATCTGTTGTTGTCGCAACCTAAATTTTAGGTGCACCTAAGTTTAAGCTAATAAACTACTAAGTTTTTAAATTTAGTTCGGGTTCTCCCAAATCCATACTAATTTGCAATTTATGTTCAAATATTTAACATGCAAATGATTATTATTTAAAAATCGCCACTAATCGGTTTACAATAAATCAATTAGACACCTAAATAAAATAATGGGAGAATTATTTTATTCCTACGAACCAGAAACAAAAAGTACGGGGACTTGGTTATACTAAATTTCTTTAATGTCCTTTTGGTACCATTTCTTTTTAATTTCAAAAATGTTTTTGCAGGTAGTTTGAATTTATTTTAACATAAATTACTATCATGCAATTAAGTGATCACACATGTGCTCAATCATTATTAAACATTGAATAAAATAAATTGCACAAAATGAATTCAACACACTAAAACAAGTAATTATTTTTTGGGTTTTATTTTATCTCAAAATTAAAACATGTATTCTAACTACATGACCTAATTTTATTAACAAACAAATTCTAATTAAATGAACCTATTATGCAAACTATGCACCATGTATTTTTTTATATTTTTTTATTGAAATTCGGAATTAATAAAAACCCTAATTAAACTATCTAAAAAATAATAATTTTCTAATTTATTTTAAGGGTTAATTTGACTAAACCCTATCTTATCTTAGAAAACCATTTTTTAAAAAAGAAAAATGATATTATCTCAATGTGCAAACATTATCTAAAATCAATCCTAATATATTCCAAAAATTATCTAAAAATGCAATCCTAAAAAATGCAACCCTAATTTGCTAAACCAACACACTCTAATGTAAGATTTGATTTTTTTTTTTTTTTTTTTTGATTTTTATGTTTTTCCAAAACAAGCAATTATATATGTAAACAATCGAGATATCTACCAAATAAAGGATTAAAACAATAACAAAAATTCAAATTAACGAATACTCTAATTCTAAAGATTAATAATTATAATGATCTAACAATTAAAATATTATCAAAATGCTCAAAAATTAATATAATTAAAAAAGATCCAACATCTTACAGATCAAATTAATAATTATAATAATTTTGGACAAAACCCTATGGATAATGCCTACAATATTCATGAAATGAACCTTGAGATCAAATGCTCCAATTTAAATAATTAAACTTATAATCTAAAATAAAACAAATGAAAAGTAAAAATAAAATAAACCCCCTAAAGGAGAGGACAGCAGCAAGGTGATGCCGAACGGAGAGTGGCCGGCGTCGGAGCTCCGGCAAGAGCTGGCCGGCGAAGGTATGCCGTCCGGCGCGGGCTGCTGCGCGGCGCAGGGGCGTCGTTGCTGGTGCAGAGGGGACCGCCGGGAGTCGGACCAGAGGCGGAGGCGTGCGGCGGTGGATCGGCGCTTGGTGGAGTCGATGGTTGCTCCGGAGGCGATTCGGCAGCAACGGCGGAGGATCGGCGTCGGGCTGTGATTTCGTCGAGCTGGTGGAACAGCTCGGAGCAGATCTGCTGGGTGTCGGAGCAGAGGCGTCGCGGGTGAAGCGAGGCACGGCGTGGCAGAGGCGGAGCAGGGGCGTCGGCGTCGGGTGTGCGGTGACTCGGCGTCCGGTTCTGGCGTCGTGGGTCGGCAGCAGTGGTGTCGGGGCGTCGGTGCTGGTGCAGGTTGCTGCGACGAGCGAGCGGCAAGAGACGCCGGTGATGCACGGCGGAGGCTGGCGAGGCGGGGCGTGACAATGGCTAGCGTCGCGCTTCGGGCTTGCTGCCGGACACAGAGACCAGCACGGGGGACGAACGGGGTTGCTGATATGGCGGCCGGCGTTGGGGTTCGGCGACTGCCGAGGAGGCAGGACGCAGCGCAGCGCGGGCCCACGAGTGAGAGAGATCTCCGGCGGCTAGCGAGAGCGGCGGTGGCGGAGCGACAGTGGCGGAGGCGCGGGCGCGGGGCCAGCGATGGACGAGTCTGCTGGGGAAGAAGAACAGTGTTCTTCTCCCTTTTTTTTTTAATTCCTTTTCTCTCTCCTCCTGTCTCCTCACGTTTCCTGCTCTGTTTTTCTACTTTTCAGCCCCTTTTTCTCACGTCTCCCTCACCAATCTTCTCCGCCGACCCTTTTGACTTTTCTTCTATTTTTTCCAACGAAGCTCCCCCAGAAAATATTGGCCAGGTCTTACCCTCCACGCCCTCCACATAAGCATGGGGTAAAGACCATTCAGAATTCGACACGTGGTTCCATGTAGGCGACGGCATTAGAGGTTCAAAATTTGCGCGTGTGCTCTTGGGGCCCACCACTCGGACGCTCTCTCTCCTCCGCTCTCTTATGCGACTTGTTGACTCGTCCTCTCTCTCATCTCTCTTTCTCTTTCTTTCCCCATTTTCCCCGTTCTTTGTTTCATTTTGCGGGAGAACAAAAGTTGCAGGTGCTTCTCTCCGAATGCTCTTCCCCTCCTCTGCTCTCTCTCCTCTGCTGGTTACTCACAACGCCAACGCCAACGTCTCTACTCTCTCTCCTTTACTAGTTGCTTGCGTGACGCCGACGCCGACGTCCTTTCCACCTCCGCCGACACTTCTGCTCTCTCTCCTTCGCTAGTTGCTCGCGACGCCGACACCGATGCCCTTTTCACATCCGCCGACACCTCTACTCTCTCTCCTCCGTTGGTTGCCCGCACGCCGACGCCGATGCCCTTTCCACATCCGTCGACGCCTCCGCTTCTCTCCTTTCGTAGGTTGCTCGCGACGCCGACGCCCTTTTCACCTTCATTGCCTTCTCCCTTTCGACTCTTTTGCCGACGTTGACGCCTCCGCCTTCGGTTGCCCCCGACTCTTTTGCCTCGCTGTCGCCCCGCTTTTGTTGGCGCCCCTTCGCCTCCCTCTCGCGACCCTCGCTTTCCGCTCTCTCCCTCTTTCCTTTGCGGAGTGCCCTTGCTGGCAACCCCAATGCCAACAAACCCTGTTCACGTTTTGGCCTCCGTCTCCGCAAACGAAGGTCACTCTGCTCGCTCTCTCCTTCTCTCTTTCCTCCACGAAGCGCCCCTCGCTCCTGAACGCGAACGCCGCCGACGCTGTCGTCTCCTACCGTTGTCTTCGCAAGCCCCACCGATAGGCACCCCATTGGTGACTCTTGTACATCCGAATGTTTGATTTTTTTTTTTTTTTGGATTCCACTTAGTAGAATTCATGTTAAGGTTTATAGTCGGATAAGGATGGAGCACACTTGCATTAGGATTTTCTACACCTCCATGGTAAACATGCTCTTGTAGATAGATAGTTTCCACTATAATGTAGATTCTGAAGGAAGATTTTCTTTGCTTTGTATCATTTTGATAAACCTCTTTGCTTTATATTCTTATAACCTAAGATTCACCTTGCCTTGTGATTTGTTGCAATTCATTTGCTTATCATACATTTCTCTGATTCCTCTTTGCCTAATGTAGCATGAGTAATAGGTAGAGATGGTTGGTGACAAAGCTGGAGGCATTTGTTCATCTAGTTTTATTCAGTGATTGTTTGTTTTTCACATGGAATTTAGTCCCAATGTCTCTCATTATTAGCCCATTCATATTAGTAGTAGGATTATGTCATTTTACTCATAAACAATAATGATTGGGATATTTTATTCCCTTAGAATATATAGTTAATTAGTGTAGTTGTCAAACAAAATGGGCTAAATATTGTAAGTTTAGTTTTCTTAGAACTTTTTAATAAATTGGATATTCCATCTTGACAATTTCGTAGGAGAAAAAAATCCAATATACTCATGTTTGCTAAAGTGCTATTATAATAAAGATGTCTTCATGTATAATGATGTCTTAAGTCTAATTAAATGCATCATCTAATTGCAAAGCTACAAAGATATTAAGTGCTTCACTCTCTCTCTCTCTCTCTCTCTCTCTCTCTCAGTCCAAATGTGCACACATGCACGAAAAGTTTGTTTGAAGCTGGAGATGCTTAATAGTTTAGTCAATTTGGTGCTTGAATGGATATTTGTAAATATTGACTAAATTTATTAATACTCACAATTGGTTACTTCACTTGAGAGGTTCACATATTGCATTCTTACCTTTTTTGTGGTGGTGGTGGTTGGTGTTCTTTATATATATATAGGGTGGGGGGGGGGAGGTCTGTGGTTTAATAGAGATTTGTATTGATTATTTCATTGTTCTCCCAAAGCTATTTGATATGTGCACCAAGAAAATATTCGTAATGTTCTAGTGAAGATTTATGCATCGAGTAGAGACGACAGAAAAATAAGGTTGTTCATTCAATATGCTTTAGGGTTTAGTAGAGGAGCAATACAAATGTATCTATAAACTTAAACATTAACATCGCACCGAATTCTACTAAGTGGAATAAAAAAAAAAATTGAACCTTCGGATGTACGGGAGTTGCCAATGGGGTGCTTATCGGTGGGGCTTGGGAAGGCGACGGCAGGAGAAGACGGCGTCGGCGGCATCCGCATTTAGGAGCGGGGGGGTGCTTCACGGAGGAAAGAGAGAGGGAGAGAGCGAGGCGGAGAGGGAGGCCAAAACGTGAGCAGGGTTCGTCGGCGTTGGGGTTGCCAGCAAGGGTGCTTCGTAGAAGAAAGAGGGAGAGAGTAAAGCAGAGGTCGCGAGAGGGAGGCGAAGGGGCGTCGACAACGGCGTCGAAGTCGGGGGCGACGGCGGAGGCAGAAGAGTCGGGGGAGAAGGCGAAGATAGAGGGGTGTCGGTGTCGGCGTCGTGGGCAACCAGCATAGGAGAGAGAGCATCAACGTCGGCGGAGGTGGAAAGGGCGTCGACGTTAGCGTCGCGGGCAACCAACAAAGGAGAGAAAGTAGAGGCGTTGGCGGAGGTGGAAAGGCAACGTTGGCGTCGGCGTCGCGAGCAACCAACGGAGGAGAGAGAGCAGAGGCGTCGGCAGATGTGGAAAGGGTGTCGGCGTCGGCGTTGCAAGCAACTAGCGGAGGAGAGAGAGAGAGAGAGCAGAGGCATCGGCGGAGGTGGAAAGGGTGTCGGTGTCACAAGCAACCAGCGGAGGAGAGAGAATAGAGGCGTCGGCATTGGCATCGCAAGTAACCAGTGGAGGAGAGAGAGCAAAGGAGGGGGAAGAGCATTCGGAGAGAAGCACCTGCGACTTTTGTTTTCCCATAAAACGGAACGGAGAACGGGGAGAACGGGGAAAGAGAGAGAGAGAGAGAGAGAGAGAGAGAGAGAGAGAGAGAGAGAGAGAGAGAGAGAGAGAGAGGACGAGTCAACAGGTCGCAGAGGAGAGCGGAGGAGAGAGAGCGTCAGAGTGGTGAGCCCTAGGAGCGCGCATGCAAATTTTGACTCTCTAACGATGTCGCCTACGTGGAGCCATGTGTCGGATTATGAATGGTCTTACCCTACGCCTACGTGGAGGGTAAGACCCAGCCAATATTTTCTCCCCCCACCCCCAAAAAACCAAAGCTCTGTTCTCTTTTTTTGTGCTTGATTTCTCCTTTTCCTTGTCAACCAAGAAAAGAACCCTCCATTCTTCACCGTACACACCCCCTCTTATAGGCAAAAAACGTGATCTCCGTGGAATACTTTGTCTCGAAGATTGCATATACCCTCTCGATCACAATTTTTTTTTTTTTTTTTTAATTTCCTCATCTCTTGAATATTCTCTACTGATTTTATTGCCTAAAGATAAGATTACAACCCGATTTTTTTAAATTCCAAAAATCCACCGTAATATCATTTCAAATCTCCATTTAGGTAATTTTTCTCATTAAAAGAAAACGGGCTCAGGCCAATTTGCTCATTTCATGGGCTTAGTCCGGCCTACCAAGTTAAAGCTCAGCCATTTAATTTGAACCCATCCACCACCAGTCCAATAAAATGCAAACAAATACAAATTAAAAATAAATGCACTTAAATCTATGTGCTATGCAATTAATTTTTTTTAGTGATAAAATTACCACATATTTTTATGCAATAAATAAATAACCGGATCGCCAAAATTTAGGTGTCAACAATCATTTCTTTTTTTTTTCTTTTAGTTTCGTTTCTTTAATAAAGTTTTAGTTTTTAATCTAATTTTAATAAAGAATCTAATAAAAAATAATAAAAATGTCACGTCAGTTTTTTTCATTAGTCAAATTGACAGTGTTAACTAGGGATGGGCAACTGGACTAGGTCTCCCTGGGAACCAAATCATCCCACCTAGAAAACAAGTCCAAGAATCAATTCCCATTAAAACTGATCTGGGAACCAATTCCCAAAATTTGAAACCGATTTGAACTAGTCTAGTCCTTGGTTCCGAGTGAATACCCACCCAAGAACCGAATTGACCAGACGTGTTTGAGAATCATTTTTGTAAGCTCAAAAGTCTAAAACTCTATCTTTTTTTAACATGATTTCTCGCATGATGATCTACTTTCGTTGTTCCTTGGCTCACGATCGCACCGTCCATTGCCAACTCACGATCACTCTGTTTTGTCTCATCAACGATGAAGACCTCATCCATAAGCTTGCGAATTTCCTTGGTTTTTCTAGAATTTTCTTTCAAATTGATGCTGGGTTTTTCTTTTTTTCTTGGGAATGTTTTCTCAAGCTGGATTTCTTGTCAAATTGGTGGAAATTTTACGTTTTTTAAGGATATTTGGCTAACATGGCAGGGTCGAAGACGATGACCTTGTGCTTGGCATAGTCAATGAGCTAGACCTTGTAGGCACCGGAGGGGGTGGCAAAGAAGAGGTTGGAGGCGTTGCAGGAGAGCATGCGGCGGAAGCTCAGGGAGCCGCAGCCGTCGTCAATGGCAGTGTAACAGAGGGATAGGGGGAGGAGCGAGAGGGTTAGGGTTAGGAGGTTGAAAACGGCGGTGGTAGTCGTGGGACACAAGAAAACCCTGAAGAGTGCATTTGGAGAGAGAGAGAGAGAGAGAGAGAGAGAGTACGAAGGGAAATACGAGAAAAAAAAAGGATTGTGAGTCATTTTTATCCAAGAATGACCACCACTTTATTGACCATTTTGGCACCACTAGTCCACAGTCATGGGGAGGAAACCAAGAAATCACTCTGAAAATTTGCTTCCAGTTGTCTTCGATTGAACTTTGAATTAGTTTGCAAAGCCTAAGATAGACAAATCAAATCACTCCGCAATCATAGGATTTTTACTTTGCCTTATGATGTTTATTTATGATAATTAATCTTATAAGTCCTTAATTTTCATTTAGTCAAAAAATTCACATACTTATTAATTACATATGTTTAATGTTTTAATACAAATTAAAAAGATTACATTGTTTTCTTGTGTATTAATATAAAATTTAAAACTACATAGGATATCAAGCAGTTACAAAATAGATTTAAATGGAAATAAGATTGACTTTGGAACCGGATTAAAAAAAGATGATGGTCCCAAAACATGGTCCAGTGTAAATAGAATCGAGTATATAGTTCAAAAATGGGAAACCAATTATAATATGATTAGGTACAAAATCTAAGTCTTGAATCTATCCACACTAAATCCAATCACCCCTAATGTTAACACAAGGACTTCATTGCATCAATTTAATAAATTTTAAACTTAATTATATATATTTTAAAAATTTGAGGAGGCATACTAAATTTTAGAACTTTTTAGATAAAATATCTCTCTTACAAACTGAAAGACTTCTTTAGTCCTTAATAAGACTTTAAAAGGCTATGATCACCGAGAAAGAAAGTCTAAGTACAGTTAAGTAAGAGGCTGGAAAAAGATTCATTCTTCAAGGTGGCATCCACCGAGGGACCTTTAACAAGGTACCCTAACCCCCCAGCTTGAGAAGAAGAGGCTGACCGCTTAAGTGTGAGGCTAAACTTCTTCAATGATAGTTCCAGATCCCTTCGAGGGATTTGGGTGGCGGCGGCGGCTCCGTAAAAGATCCGAATTCATTTTTTTAAACATATACACAAGAAACAGGTCTGACCCGTTCAACCTAAATTCAACTATAAATTCGTCTGCTTTTTTGACACGTAAAATACATCTGCTTACGCTTGACCAAAAGAGCACATTTCTCTCCAGATTTTCCAAATCTGCGATCATCAGAGCCACCCATCATGGAGGAGCAGGCGGTGGTTCTATATTCTGCACCGGCCATCGGCCACCTCACCCCCATGGTGGAGCTGGGCAAGCTCCTCCTCACCCGCCAACCTTCCCTCTCCATCCACGTACTCCTCCCCAGCCAAGCCTACGAAGGTGGCTCCGTCTCCTCCTACATCGCCACCGTCTCCGCCGCCCACCCTTCCATCACCTTCCACCACCTGCTTCCCACCTCCCTCCCTCCCGACTACTCCACCACCTCCCCGCACCTCGAGACCCTCGCCCTCGAGCTCCTCCGCCTCAACAACCCCAACGTCCACCGCGCCCTCGTCTCCATCTCCGAGACCCACCGCATCCGGGCCCTCGTCATCGACTTCTTCTGCACCAACGCCCTGTCGGTCGCGCGCGGCCTCGGCATCCCCTGCTACTACTTCTTCAGCTCGTCGGGAGGCGGCTTGACCCTCTTCCTCGGCTTGCCCTTCCTCCACAGGACCACCACCAGAAGCTTGAAGGACCTCGCCACCGACACCGTCCTCCGCTTCCCCGGAGCGCCGCCGTTGCTGCCTTCCGACAGGGCCGAACTGTTACAAGACCGCAACGACCGGGCCTACGAGTTCTTGCTGGAGAGCGCGACGAACATGCTGATGGCGTCCGGGATTATAGTGAACACGTTGGAGAAGCTCGAGGAGGAAGCCGTGAAAGCCATCCGGGACGGCAAATGCGTGCCCGACGGGCCGACCCCTCCGCTTTACTGCATCGGGCCCCTGGTCTCGAGCGGGGATGGCGGAAAAGCCGGGAGCGGCGACGGCCCAGGCAACGACAAGCCGGAGTGTTTGACATGGTTGGACTCGCAGCCGAGAGGAAGCGTCGTGTTCCTGAGCTTCGGGAGCCTCGGGGTGTTCTCCGCCGAGCAGCTGAAGGAGATAGCGACGGGGCTCGAGAGGAGCGGCCACCGGTTCCTATGGGTGGTCCGGAGCCCGGCCACCGGCAAGGGCCACAAGGCCGTCTCCACGGCGGAGCCGGACCTGGGGGCGCTGCTCCCGGAGGGGTTTCTAGAGCGGACTGCGGGGAGGGGATTCGTCGTGAAGTCGTGGGCCCCGCAGGTGGCGGTGCTGAACCACGGCGCGACGGGCGGGTTCGTGACCCACTGCGGGTGGAACTCGGTGCTCGAGGCCGTGTGCGCGGGGGTGCCGATGATCGCGTGGCCGCTCTACGCGGAGCAGCGGCAGAACCGGGTGTTCATGGTGGAGGCGATGAGGGTCGCGCTGCCGATGGAGGAGGCGGCGGGGGACGAGCGGTCGGTGAGCGCGACGGAGGTGGAGCGGCGGGTCCGAGGGCTGATGGGGCCGGAGGGCGAGGCCATCAGGGAGCGGATGCAGCATCTCAAGCAAGAAGCGCAGGCAGCACTGAATCCTGGCGGGTCGGCTCAGGTCGCGTTGGCTGAGTTAGTACAGTCATGGAACATCGCTTGAGCGTTTGCCTTTTTCCATCGTTTCTTTTCTTTTTTTTTTTAGGTCTTTTTCTCTTCTTTGTGTGGTTTAAAAAAAAAAAAATACGCTGCAGGTGGTCAAAGGCTAAGCTGCAATAGGTCCAAGAAAATATCTATCTATGGTGGGCACGCTCGAAACCCTAGAAAAAATTCTAGTAACTAGAAAAATAATAATGGGATTTGATCCTTTGAACCTGTCCCATTTTTTATTTAATTCTTAAACTACTTTTCATGCGACATGTGTTCTGGTTT
Organism: Eucalyptus sideroxylon x Eucalyptus melliodora; assembly: GCA_016097485.1. Classification (NCBI taxonomy): domain Eukaryota; kingdom Viridiplantae; phylum Streptophyta; class Magnoliopsida; order Myrtales; family Myrtaceae; genus Eucalyptus; species Eucalyptus sideroxylon x Eucalyptus melliodora. The sequence goes on from CM027826.1 coordinate 32,880,640, forward strand.
GGTTAGTGGGGGTCGGTTCGCGAATGACATGTAAGGCCGGGGTATTAAAGAAAAGAAAGCATCTTGACTATATTGCTAAATCCGATGTATTATTAGGGACCGGAATTACACCTTATTTGGCCACGTTCGGGTGCCGTCGAATGGTGTCATGTTGATAATTTATGATTTCTTGCTTTTTAGTGAACGAAGGTCGTATGCATTATTTATGCCGAGGTCGTGACAAAGTGCATAGGGTAACCATCAAAAGCGTGAAAAAGTGATTGGTGCGACTTTTGCACTTCCAGAGTGCATGAGTCAAGACCTTTCCAACGACCCCAATATTTCTCCGAGAAATCGTGAAATCATGGGCCCGAGATTTCAATTCATATTGGGTTTTAGGCTTGGGTCTGTAAACTAAGCATCGTTTCAAAGACTCCTCATTTTAAAAATCATCATTGACCATAACTTTGGGGTATGAAAAGTTGTGCTTGATTTTGATACTTCTAGGTACGATTTCGGGCTTTGAGACCTTTTTCAAGTTTCGGAAGGTCCAATCAAAATTTGACTAGCGACTACTTCCTCATCTGACATTCGTTCGGAATGTGGGAGAAAGGATTTGTTTTGATCCTCGATTGATCCTTAATTGCGATTTCGATCTTGTAGATGATACAGCAGATCATGGGCACAAAATATTTCAAAGAAGACAATATTATTGTATTCTTTCCTCTTTTTTTTTTTTAATTCCTTGTATTACATATACAGTCTTAGGCTTATATAATCAATAGATCAATAAAGACACAAAATACATTACTTTTATTGTCCCACATTTCCTGTCATGGTATCAGAGCCGCAGCTCTAACCCAGCTTCCGCAAAATTTTTTAGAGTTACCCCCGATCGTCTTCTAGTTTGTTGTTGCAAATCATATCCTGCAAAACAAATTAGCACCTTGGGTTGGAATTCAATTTTTATTCAGTATGCAAAATCCAATCAACAAAGGTGACTAAGATCCGACCCTACCTGCACAGGAGGAGTCGTCCAACCGAACATCTGAACAGATCAATCAAGCATATGAAGAGAGAGTCTGCTCTAGTTCCTGCTCCAGTCAGGACATATTTCCCTACGCCTACTCAATGGTAGTACATGCCATGGATTCCAATCCAAGCCCATGGGCTGACAATCTCAATCAGCAGTGGGCTAGTTACGACCCACCTAGACAAGAGACCATTTGGGGCTCCACCCTAATAGAGATCGAGTTCGCCGGGTCATAGATTCGAACCAAACCCAAGAGGGACGTCCTAGGTCCTCAACCCGACTTTACACCATTCATTTTTCCGACCATTGGTGGCTGACTAAAACTGAGAGTATGACGACCCGAGCGGCGGTGCGCGGGGAGGAGGGATGGCGGTGCGTCCGCGCCTCCGGTCCTCGGACGTGCGCAAGGGAAGGGGAAGGGATTCCTCTCCCTCTTGTCCCACATCCTTAGGGATCATGGGCCTTGTATTTTGGGTTCCCCATGTGTGACGCGTTTTAAAGCCGTGAGGACTCAGTGTCCAAAGCGGACAATATCACACAAGTGGGACCCGGGATGTTACGGGAGACCCCTTTACACATCTCTAGCAGATAGGCCGGAGCTGCAGTTGATTACGGTTCAACTCATCGGATCCGAACACTATTCTTCTTGGGCGAGAGACTTCCGACGAGCCCTCATAACCAAGGATAAGGATGAATTCCTCGACAAAACCATCCCTTTCCCAACTGACGACCGAATGTGGCGACATTAGCGCAAATGCAACCAACTCATTTGCACTTGGATCGGAAATTGTGTGGCCCCCGAGGTTGCGGCCGGCCTCCCATCGACCGAAGATTCAAAGGTCATGTGGGATAATATTTGGGAAATGTACGGAAAACTCGATCAAGTTAAAAGATTTTCTCTCACCCAAGTCCTCTCGGAAATGAAACAAGGGAACCTTTCGGTAACCGCTTGTTTTAATCATCATTTTGCTCTGTGGAATGAACTTGAAGCTGCTGAAGAACAACTCGAAGGGTGAAGGTGACTCTTCTACGATCAAGTCTATTGCGCCTCACCTAAAAAATCAAGGAGAGGGAGAAGGTTAAAAAAATTTCTCTCACCCAAGCCCTCTCGGAAACGAAACAAGGGAACTTTTCAATAACCACTTGTTTTAATCATCTTTTTGCCCTATGGAATGAACTTGAAGCTGCCAAAGTCGATTTCTTCTAAGTTCTAACCCTAAACGAAAGTTACATACATTTTCCTCGCAGATCCTTATTATGGGATCCCATACCTCCACTCGGGCTAAATTTTCCAATTAGTTGCCCAAGAAGAAAACCAGTAGCTTGCGACCATGGGGGATATGAGAAAGGAGGAGAGGACGTGGCTCTGATTGCATTGGCGGGACTCTCGAACCGATCTCGTGGTTGTTTTTGACCATCACAGCAAAGACAGAGCTTTGAGGGATTTCTTGTTGCAAATCCTTTTCGCTGGGAAGAAGAAAGCCACACAAACCCTAAAGGCTTGTGGTTCAACGGCCTAGATCAAAGCCATGGATTAGACAACTCCCCTTTCCTCCGCACCGATGGTGCAGATCAAAGACGTAGGCGTGGATCGGACGATCAGCACTTATCCCAAACTGACGGCTTAGATCTTAGGCAAGGGTGTGGATCGAATGGCTCTCACGAGACCGGAACAAATGGTCTTGTATCACAAAAGGGGGGGGGCAAAATTCTAAATTTAAGGGCAAGTATTGTGAATATTGGTGATGCCCACATCTTACCATTGAAACATGCTGGAAATTACATGAAAAGCCTACTGACAAAGAGAAAAGAGAAAAAGAAATTTCTATCTATTAGGTATTAGGAATTGACAAAGCTCATCAGCCAATTACTCAAGATCAATATTAGCATATTATGAAGACACTGAGTCAATTGAAGACAGTCAATAAATCAGCAAATTTCTCAAGTACTTTGTTATGCGAGCCCAAAATATTTCAGTTGATACATAGATTATTGATTCCAGCACTAGTGACCACATAATTTGCGATGAGTACTTATTTTCTAATATTCATAAAAAAATCTCATTCTCCCTTATCAATTTGTCTCCCAAATGGGAATATCACCAATGTCACAAAAGTTGGTACTGTCCACCTAAGCCCACATATTACTCTTAATAATGTTCTTTATATTCCTAAATTTGAATTCAATCTCACATCAATTTCCAAAGTTTGTCAAGATAATTCCTATCGTGCCAATTTCAATTCCAAAAATTGTTTCTTTCAAGACATTTCGATTGGGAAACTGATGGGTTTGGGTAGTATGGTAGAAGGGCTATATTTTTGGATCAACTTTCCAAGAAATTTTAATTTATTTTCATTGAATGAAAGCATTTCATGTAATGCCATTGCTAGTAATAAAATCTCTCTTTCTCATAAACGTTTGGGACATAGTGCTTGTTTCCCTTGTCCTAACAAGATATGCCATTTGGCAAAACAATCACGAGCACCATTTCCAACTAGTATTACTCGAGCAACTGAAATTTTTTCCTTAGTTCATATGGACATCTGGGGTCCTTATCACATTTCACATCGTGATGGATCTTGATTCTTCCTCACCATCGTGGATGATTATTCTCACACTACTTGGGTGTTTCTCATGCAATCCAAGAGCCAAACTTTTTCTTATCTATCAAAGTTCTTCTCCATGATTAAAACCCAATTTGATAAACCTGTTCAAAGAATTTACACAGATAATGGACGCGAATTTTTTTCTACTAAGTGTCAATCTTTTCTGTCTTCACATGGAGTACTTCATGAAAGTTCTTGTACATAAACTCTCCAACAGAATGGGATTGTTGAACGTAAGCATCGACACCTTCTTGAAATAGCCCAAGCACTAAAATATCAAGCTTTCATTCTTGAATCTTTTTGGGGATATTGTGTGGTCACGACAGCCTATTTAATCAATTGCATGCCAACTAGAGTTCTTAATGGGTGCACAAAATTTGAAATGTTTTTGGGAAACGACCAAACATTGATCATTTTCGAGTTTTTGGTTGTCTTTGCTATGTGACAAATGTGGGTCATAAAGATAAATTGGATCCTAGAGCTCTTCGGTGTGTTTTTACGGGATATCCTACTATACATAAGGGTTATCGGGTTATGGAGATATCTACAGGTCACTTCTTTGTTAGCCGAGATGTTATCTTCCATGAGGATATATTCCCCTTCCAAGAAACGAGGTTTTCACATGATCCATCGACATCTACATTAGATCATCGGCAATTCTTATAGTGGAGGATATTTCCATGACACCGCAATATGTTCTAATTGCACTTGAGCAATCGTTTGAGCAGCCATTGCCTACCTTATCTCCTACATTGGCACATCCTAGATCTTCCACCACATTGGTTGAATCTCGCGTTTCTTCTTGTGACATGAACAATTCATCATCACAACCATCCATTAGTGGGTCCTCATTGCCAACTGACAAATTGATACCTACTGACAAGCCTAAACGATTAGGACGACAAATTCGTCCCCGACATGGACAAAGGATTATATCTATCCTATCTTGGATACTTCGGGTACACAATATCCTATATCTTTTTTTTTCTTTTTTTTTTTTTTTGGTTAAAGGTAAAAATATAATTAAGCTTTGGACAAATATACAAGGACGGCGCCAAAACCTTACACTCTAGCTACTAGAACAGGAAGAGTGGAAGGGAGCCGTGAAAAGCCACACGGGCAAGAACAAGGCAACAACCAAGAGCTACAACCACTCAGCAACAAGCACAAAACAACAACTTAAACAAACCTCGACCAACAGCAAAGAAGGACGAAGAACGGAGAGCTGAAGAAAGACAGCTGTCGCGACCTACCCTCGGGGGGAGGGAACAGGTTTAGGGGTATTGCCTAAAGGACGGACCTAAGGCCCATGATTAGGCACGGGCTCTCCCAAGCCGATACCCCGCGTGACATTGGGATGTTTTTTAAGAATTTTGCACAAAAGGAGTCGCCACTAGCCTATTGGGGTCGGCTAGAAACCAAGTGAGGCATGGGAGTGTACCTCACTTCCTACGCAACCAGAGAATCTAGGGTCGGGGACTTGATTACACTAATTGGTCAATTAGTGCCCTTTCGGTACCTAATCTTGTTCATTTTAAAGGAAAAGATTTTTGTCAGACAGTTTGGATTGATTTTACCCACTAACATGTGAGGTGATCATACGGGTGCACAATCATTAAAATAACAATTAACAACCAAGGAAAGCGATTAAATAAATTGCATGAAAGAGCAAAAATTTAACATCAAAGAAAAGATAAATACTAATCCTAACTAGATTAAAGAGAAGCCAAAATCAACATATCAATATTGTGCATTCAAAAGGCATTTGTCCCTAAGGACAATTGAAACCTTAAGGTAAAGCCCCCAAGGCTTAGTCAATTTTTTAGCACAAATCTAGAGTTAAGAAACTTCCATTTTTTTTTAAAAGGCTCATAAAATCCTTTTGCAAAATTTTTCAAAAGAAAATCTGAATTTCCTGGCATTTTCCAATATTTTGATTTTTAAAAAAAATTTTTAATTAAAAAACGAATTTTCAATTTTTTCGAATTTTTTTTAATATATTTTCTTAATGGTTAATATTATTATAATCAGAAAAACGGGTCCAGACGGTAAATCCAATCCGGTCCTCGGCTTGACACAAACTCGGATTAAAACTAAAAAAGACGAAATCGATTTCTTAAAACCCACTTTTTGTTTCTTTTGTTTTTTCGTTCTTTATATTAATATTAATATTTTAATCGTTTTTTTTTTTTTTTTTGTCTTTTCCCTATTTCATCTTTTTACTACGTCTCTCTCTGTGGCTTCTCTTCCCGAAGCCAGCTTTTGTGTTTTACTTTTTCTGCAATTTTTCTTTTTTTTATTATTTTTCTTTTACTCCACCCGGCCGGGTCCGTCTTTCTCTAGTGCGCTTACAAATTTTTCCAATGCACAGAATACTAAACTATTCAACTTCAAACGCCCCAACTTTCAACAACTCATATACGCACGAGAATAATATCCGCATCGTCGACGATCTCCGATCACCATCACTGGACTAACTCCACCAAACCCTTCGAGCTAACATTTCGAACCGCCCAGCAAGTAAAAAGATGGGCTGGAGAAGGAAAAGTATGGCTGTAAACCCGAGAAAACCACAATCCAAGGCTAACAAGTCGATTAATAACGTGATGACACGCAAATACATCTTTGGATTTGGCTAAACTAGCTCCAAAATCTCGTTAAACCTACCAAGCCCATTGCTCACAACTCACGGCCATTTCAACGCCAACTTCTCTTCTCATGAACATTTAGTCATTTACACACACTTTTTCCAAGTAAAAGGAGAACACCCATGGATTTACAAACCAACGCATTTGATTTTCAAACAGAAAAAATGCATGGCCATAAACTCACGTCTTAGGGAAACAAACGTAGACTACGTGAACTAAAGTCAAAAGTTATGACTTTTCTAAAATAATCGGATGTTTTGATTTGAAAGACCCTCTTCGAACGAGGAGGCGGCTTCGCGATCGACTAGCATGCGTAGCACGAGACAGGTTTACATAATTTTCGTTCAAGCGTTTCATCGAGCACGTAGCGGGCAAGAAATGAGGAAAACGACGCTGGCCACTTCTTAGGACTCGGACTTAGACCTAGACCGAGCGAACGCATGGAAACGTTCAACATCAAACAAATTGACTCACTGGACACAATAAACTCAAGAATAAGAGAAAACTCGCTTGGCTATTCCATCACCAAAACAGGGCGGTTCCGAGAGAGTTCATGGGAATGAGTTTCGATCATAAATCCTACTCGGCTCGAAGACGGCAGCGCAAAGGCCGTTCGAGACGAATCGAACTTCATCGACCACCTCGCGATATCCCCGAGCCGAGATCCTCGGAGCAAACAATTTGGACAAAAAGGAAACTCGCCTGAAAATGCTGAGATTTGGGAATGAAAAGTCTTGCTCTCGAGGGCGTCGGCTAGAAGTCAGCAATTGGCCTCGAGGAGGGGCGAGCAACACTCCACCCAAATAGCTTCTAGCTTTCTCCCTAATCGTCTCCTTCTCTCAAGCTCGCTCCCTGCTGGGTTTTTTTTGGGTTGCTGTTTTCCTCTCCGTTCGAGTCCCGTGTTTTCCCCATTTCTCTCTCGCTTCCTCTCGGTCTGGTGTTTTTTTTTTGGTTCCCCCTCGTTCTCTGTCCTCTCCTCCGGTTTTATGCTCCTATCTTTTCTTTTAACGAGGTATTCCAAGCGAAGACCTCCCGCGCCAGCCACCGGTCGATCGATCCGCTTCCCGACCCACGGATCGCGCCGAAAGCCTGTCATGCTTGATCCTCCGCCTTGCCTCCTCTTTTCTTCCCGTTTCTTTCCTTTTTGCTCTCTTTTTTTTTTTTTTTTTCTGCAGAACTTGCGCAAAGACTACGGCCGAGCCAATTGCCGGCCCGGGGCTCTCGACTGCGGATCATGCCGCTCGCCTGCCACACCGATTCTCTGCCTTGCCTCTGTTTTCGCTGCCCTCCTGCTACTCTGTCTTCTGCAAGTCTTTGAGCGAAGACCAGCAGAAGAAAAGAAAAAAGGGGCTGGGCCGGTCGGAAGGGAAAGGTGATTGGGCCAGGCCCAGTGCGAGGGGAAGAAAAGAGAGGGGCAGGTCGGGCCATGGTCGAATTCGGCCCGACCCGACCATTTTTTTTTTAATTTCGATTTTTCTTTTCGAATTTTATTTTTTAAAATAATAACCATTTTTGTGACTAATTCCTAACCTTTAACACTACTCTAAATTAATTAATTTAGGTGTCAACAGCTGCCCCTCTTTGAATGTAGCCTCGAAGAGGTTGCATTCAAAGAAAAAAGACACCTAAATTATTTCGGCGGTAAAGAGACTCTAGGTGTATATGCATGTATCAGGTCGATGGAAAGGACTCATAACTATGAAAGCGCGTCTTGTCAATAAGAGGAAGAAAGATTCCGGGTTACAAAACCTACCGAGTCATAAGAATGGGATTGGAAGACTCCGGGCTACGGAAAGCCCACCGGGTCATACGAAGGGGGTTGAAGGACTCCGGGCTACGGAAAGCCCACCGGGTCAAAAGAAGGGGATTGAAGGACTCTGAGTTACAGAAAACCCACCGGGTCATAGGAAGGGGATTGAAGGACTCAGGGTTATGAAAATCCCACCCGGTCATAAGAAGAGGGTTGAAGGATTACGGGCTACGGAAAGCCCACCAGGTCATAAGAAGGGGAGAAGGACTCGGACTCTGAGAAAGCCCACCGGGTCATAAGAAGGGGGTTGAAGGACTCCGGGCTACGGAAAGCCCACCGGGTCATAAGAAGGGGAGAAGGAAGACTCCGGGCTACAGAAGCCCACCGGGTCATAAGAAAATGACATGGTTTAAGGTTGACCATGAACCTTTGGAGATGGCATGGTTTAAGGCTGACCATGAACCCTTGATTTTTAGGGAGGCACCAGCTAACCTTTTAGGAAACTGCATGGCTTCACTAAGGAATCCTGTCAAACTCAACTTGAGTGAATATCATTAGAGACGTCATCAAGAGACGTATTGGCAATATTGTAGCATTAATTGAACAAGCTAATCAAGCTAAGTCCAACTGTTTTGGAAAAACATTTAATTTCAATTAGCATCATGTGGCACAAAATTGTCATCTTGCTCGTGGGTATACCATTAATCATCAAACTCTCTAGGAGTCGAGCTCTTATCAAGACGGTCACGACTCATAAAAAAGGTTCATTAAGCATGCCAAACTAGAGCTTCTTAGTCAGAAAGGGCTTCTCACGCACTTTCGGTAAAATAGCTGCTTGATCCCATCCATTCATGTGGGAGATAACTGGTTGCTTTGAGGGTATCTCACATAACCCGGATCAAAGGCTTTCAGAAACATTCGCGATGAGCACAATATGATCGATCAACAAGGTCTTTTGAAAGGACCGCAATATAGGGTTGGTTAGGGCTTACACAAAGGAATGATTGCTTTGAGGCCAATAAAGGAACGTTTGCCGCTATCTTCATTGGGTTTACGAGTCGAGAACTTGGAAGATAAGACAAGATAGCATTATTTCCACTCCTTCAAGCAGTAGCTTCTTTGTGGTATTCTCATTTTCACTCAAATCATCCCAATCAGAAGAGGCTTCGGAAAAGGGTTATAATGTTGGCTCGGGAAAGGTTTGAAAGGCTTAAAATTTTTAAGAGAGTCTTTAAGAGTTAGTGATCATCATGGCATCGTGACTGGGTCACTTGACCTTTCGAAAGCATTTGGCTCTTGAAACACAGCACATCTCGAGAGTTCATTCACTGATCATTTCTGCATGAGAGCTTTGCTCTTTTCTCTAATTTCCTTTGTCCTTTGCGATGATTTTTTTTTTTTTGCAGGCACTTGGATTTTGATAATTTTTCTTTCACATAAGATGCGGCCTTTTGGCTCTTTTTCTTGACGGGCATTGGCTTTACTTTTACCAGGCACACTGCTTTTTCAAGCCCCCTAGTTTGTCGAGCTTTTTGCTCTTTGAACTTTGGTAGCTTTTGACTTTCGAGATGCTTTTCGCATTTTCCCGTGATTGCCAATTGTATTTGGTCAATTCTTATGCCTTGCCCCAGTGAAGGGAGATGACCACCGCTCGGGGTTCGGAAATGAATAATCAGGCCCAAATTGGTTAAAGCAATGGGTATTAGTGTTTGGGTAGAGAAGGAAATGCTCTTCTTCACCTTGGGATGAGTCAAGCTCCGATGAGAATTCCTCTGAAGCTACCACAAGAAGATTGATATAAGTGAAAGTAATAGAATCTTTCTCAACCTTTTGTTTTACGACACGACCGTAACCTCCTATATTGCCCCAATGTAGGGTCGTTCTCGATAGGGGTACTTTGAAGGATCATCTTTTTTTTTTTTTTAGCCCAAATGGGTGACAAGGGATCAGTGCAATGCTTGGGATTGATGAAGGAAATGCCTTTATCATTTCGATCTTTGCGCTCAATGCGAATGAATCATTCGTCCTAAGAGAATGTCTCTTTTCACTCAACTCTCAAAAGTGTTTGAATAATGCTCAACTCTCAAAAGTGTTTGAAGGACGTGTTTGGAAATGAGCTTGCCTTTCTTCATCCTAAGCACTTCTTGTTTGGCATGGTTAACATTTCAATTTCACTCTGCCAAGATCATTCGAGTATATCAATCTCCATAGGGAATTTTGATTCAAAATGAATAATCCACAAGACGAGAACAATTTTGAGATAGAAAGAATGCTCAAAAGGTTTGTAATTTTTTTCTCAATTATTATTCATTTTTTTTTGTCTCTAGGAAAGCCCAAAAGTTCTCTTTTGTAATGGAAATTCTCATTCTTTTTTTTTTTTACTTAAAAAACAAAAAACAAAAAAGACTGAGAAGAAGGGTACTTACCTACAACATGGCGACCCGATAATCCTGTAAATAATGTAAAAGAATATGTTAGTGCAAAGCTCTTTAGGGATTGAAATGTTGGAAACGATACATTATTACCCTTCACTCGCTTTCATCCTTTGAGGGCTAACATCTCTTGGATTCACCCTCATGGATATTTGATAACTTGGCATTACCTTTCACTGCCCTTAAGCATTTGATGTCTTCCTATCAAAGGAAAGAAAGAATCATGTCAGAGATGCTATCCAAAATGAGCAATTGGAATCGACACCATTTACCCTTCATGTGTTTTCGTTCTTCAAGTATGAACTTTGCTTGAAGTTGCTAGAATTGATTGAAAAATGGCTATGTGGCCCTGATTTTATCCATAAAAAGCACTTATTTATTGTATACAACAATTCACAAAGTTTGATTCATGTTTTGTTTTTTTTTTGTTTTTAGATGCTCTTTTTGAAGAGATGTTTAGCCGACAAGGAGCTTGAAAATTTTATATATGGATCATGAGATGTGTTTTTCAAGATTTTGCTTTGAAAGGAAAGTGGGCGCTCCTTGTTTCCACATCTGAGGATATTGTTCTTTAGATGCTTTGCTCGCTTATTGCCTTGATGGAAGGCACTGCTTCTACGGTCAAGGTGCAACATTTTTCCCATTCATCAACCTTTGTTCTGTTCAAATCCGTCCTGTATCAAAGAAAAGGACATGTCATTTTTTATGCTGAAGAGAATCAATTCTAGGAATGAGATACATCCTTTTCAAAGTCGGACGATCAACATCCCAAGGTATCTCTAATGGAGGAAGGGATAATATTGCCCATCTGTTTCATCATTTGAATCTTTCTTTGTTTAAGATGAACGGGACTCAATAATGCTCCATCGCGTTGGTTGGAACGTTACAAAACTTGGTAATATTGATGTCTCCTTGACAATAAAAAGAAAATCATGTCAGACACGGTATCAAAAATGGATAATTGGAATCGATACAGTTTACTCTTCCTTTGAATTTGCCCTTTTGGATATTTGGCAACTCCCTTCAGTTGTCTCATCATGCAAAGTGAACGAGATCGATAGGCTATTTTGGCACCCAAGGCATTCGCGAATAATGAAACTTCCTAGAACGGAATGCAACTTCGTTCCACCTCTATGGAAAATTGGCGTCAACGATGCCTTGATGCATGCTTACTCCTCAAGTTCCATGAGCCCAAGAAAACGACTACATGAAGAGAGGGCCTTAAGCAAAGTTTTCTTGAAATTCATTTTGGAATGTAGATGTAAAGGTTCGCCTAAAACACTTCTGATTTTTTTTTTTTTTTTGAATTTTTTCTGTTTTGCTTTGTTTTTTTTTTTAATAAAAAAAATAATGATGATTTTCATGAAACTGAATTCCATCATTAAAAATGTGAGTCGCACGATTTGCAAAAGCAACAATTGGATACGCAATCAAAACTCAAAATGGAAAACATGGTTCTTAACATGAATAAGAACATTGATAAAATACAAGAAGCTCTTGTATAGAAAAGAGTAAAAGTCAACTCTTGTCCTAATGTCAAAGAGCATTGCGCATAACCTGCAAAAAGATGACAATGTTAGTACGTGAATGACAGAAAATGATATTTTAATGAGGTCACTTCTTACAATAAAATCAAGGTGACGATACATGCCCCACAATCCTTATTACGGAATTTTAGTATTTCGCCAAGATTTTATAGAGAAGACATCATTAAAATTATCAATCCACGGCCATCAATCGAATGTCCACTTTTATTCCAAAAGTTTCGTATGCAAAAGTGTCATTGATTTTTGAAAGATTGATTTGTCATTTTACTCCTAGAAAAATGAAGTGATTTATATTTCGAGGAATTTGTGCACAAAATGATTTGCATTATAGTCCCAAAACATGAGAATGAGAAAATTTGATAAAAACTGCAATTTCAATTTTTGTGCCCCAATATAAAATCACAACTTGAATTTTTTTTAAAAATGATTTCGAGCCCATAATTAGAAATTTAAACTAAACCACGTGTTCAACGGTGCCAAATCACGTATTTAGAACTGGCCTTCAATGTTCACTTATCAAAAGTGATTGCCAATTTTTTTAAATCATAAGCCTACATCGCCGAGGGCATTCGATTGATTTCCGCGAATTTTAAGATGAAAATGCAATACAAAGTGGGCAGATAAAAAGGAAAATGATACTTACAATGGGTGCCAACCTTTGTCTCTGTTTTTTTTTTTTTAATTACATAGACATACACATGAAATGTGGTTTGATTTCTACTCTAAACGGCTCAAAATGAAGCCACAGGATCACCGGACTGAACCAACAAGGTCGTGGTTAGGTCGGGTTACCCATGACTCCGGCTTCGTCAAAGAACCGACCCGTGTTGCATGCTCGCAGACCGGGGTGGGTACCTTTGACGTGAAGAAAGAAATTTCGGGGTAGAGGTGGGCGACTCGTACTACGCGGTTGTAGTCGGAGTGGTATCCACCTCAACACCATCCTAAGTGATCCTATGCGGCCCAGGTCCGGCGGCAGGTTGTGTGTGCTAGGGTGTAGTGCAATGCAGGGAATACAAGCATGACAATGTATAAGCAACCAGCACTTCATACATAAAAAATAAACCATACATTCCTACACCCCTGCAAGACAAAGGTAAGCAAACACTTCCCCTTATACCTCCCATTCTGCAAAAACATTTAACACTTTTAATGTTAGGGACGTACCTGGAATCCTTGCTGCCAAACAAAAATATTTTTGAACAAGATTAATTTTGGCTTAAGTCCTCTAAGGTTTAAAACCAACTCCCCAGTGGAGTCGCCAAGCTGTCGCGACCTACCCTCGGGGGGAGGGAACAGGTTTAGGGGTATTGCCTAAAGAACGGACCTAAGGCCCATGATTAGGCACGGGCTCTCCCAAGCCCATACCCCGCGTGACATTGGGATGCTTTTTAAGAATTTTGCACAAAAGGAGTCGCCACTAGCCTATTGGGGTCGGCTAGAAACCAAGTGAGGCATGGGAGTGTACCTCACTTCCTACGCAACCAGAGAATCTAGGGTCGGGGACTTGATTACACTAATTGGTCAATTAGTGCCCTTTCGGTACCTAATCTTGTTCATTTTAAAGGAAAAGATTTTTGTCAGACAGTTTGGATTGATTTACCTACTAACATGTGAGGTGATCATACAGGTGCACAATCATTAAAATAACAATTAACAACCAAGGAAAGCGATTAAATAAATTGCATGAAAGAGCAAAAATTTAACATCAAAGAAAAGATAAATACTAATCCTAACTAGATTAAAGAGAAACCAAAATCAACATATCAATATTGTGCATTCAAAAGGCATTTGTCTCTAAGGACAATTGAAACCTTAAGGTAAAGCCCCAAAGGCTTAGTCAATTTTTTAGCACAAATCTAGAGTTAAGAAACTTCCATTTTTTTAAAAGGCTCATAAAATCCTTTTGCAAAATTTTTCAAAAGAAAATCTGAATTTCCTGGCATTTTCCAATATTTTGATTTTTTAAAAATTTTTTTAATTAAAAAACGAATTTTCAATTTTTTCGAATTTTTTTTAATATATTTTCTTAATGGTTAATATTATTATAATCAGAAAAACGGGTCCAGGACCGGTAAATCCAATCCGGTCCTCTGGCTTGACACAAACTCGGATTAAAACTAAAAAAGACGAAATCGATTTCTTAAAACCCACTTTTTGTTTCTTTTGTTTTTTCGTTCTTTATATTAATATTAATATTTTAATCGTTTTCTTTTTTTTTTTTTGTCTTTTCCCTATTTCATCTTTTTACTACGTCTCTCTCTGTGGCTTCTCTTCCCGAAGCCAGCTTTTGTGTTTTACTTTTTCTGCAATTTTTCTTTTTTTTTATTATTTTTCTTTTACTCCACCCAGCGGGTCCGTCTTTCTCTAGTGCGCTTACAAATTTTTCCAACGCACAGAATACTAAACTATTCAACTTCAAACGCCCCAACTTTCAACAACTCATATACGCACGAGAATAATATCCGCATCGTCGACGATCTCCGATCACCATCACTGGACTAACTCCACCAAACCCTTCGAGCTAACATTTCGAACCGCCCAGCAAGCAAAAAGATGGGCTGGAGAAGGAAAAGTATGGCTGTAAACCCGAGAAAACCACACTCCAAGGCTAACAAGTCGATTAATAACGTGATGACACGCAAATACATCTTTGGATTTGGCTAAACTAGCTCCAAAATCTCGTTAAACCTACCAAGCCCATTGCTCACAACTCACGGCCATTTCAACGCCAACTTCTCTTCTCATGAACATTTAGTCATTTACACACACTTTTTCCAGTAAAAGGAGAACACCCATGGATTTACAAACCAATGCATTTGATTTTCAAACAGAAAAAATGCATGGCCATAAACTCACGTCTCAGGGAAACAAACGTAGACTACGTGAACTAAAGTCAAAAGTTATGACTTTTCTAAAATAATCGGATGTTTTGATTTGAAAGACCCTCTTCGAACGAGGAGGCAGCTTCGCAGTCGACTAGCATGCGCAGCACAGAGACAGGTTTACATAATTTTCGTTCAAGCGTTTCATCGAGCACGTAGCGGGCAAGAAATGAGGAAAACGACGCTGGCCACTTCTTAGGACTCGGACTTAGACCTAGACCTGAGCGAACGCATGGAAACGTTCAACATCAAACAAATTGACTCAAATTTGGACACAATAAACTCAAGAATAAGAGAAAACTCGCTTGGCTATTCCATCACCAAAACAGGCAGTTCCGAGAGAGTTCATGGGAATGAGTTTCAGTCATAAATCCCTACTCGGCTCGAAGACGGCAGCGCAAAGGCCGTTCGAGACGAATCGAACTTCGTCGACCACCTCGCGATATCCCTGAGCCGAGATCCTCGGGAGCAAACAATTTGGACAAAAAGGAAACTCGCCTGAAAATGCCGAGATTTGGGAATGAAAAGTCTTGCTCTCGAGGGCGTCAGCTAGAAGTCAGCAATTGGCCTCGAGGAGGGGCGAGCAACACTCCACCCAAGTAGCTTCTAGCTTTCTCCCTAATCGTCTCCTTCTCTCAAGCTCGCTCCTTGCTGTTTTTTTTGAGTTGTTGTTTTCCTCTCCGTTCCAGTCCTGTGTTTTCCCCCATTTCTCTCTCGCTTCCTCTCGGTCTGGTGTTTTTTTTTTTGGTTCCCCCCTCGTTCTCTGTCCTCTCCTCCGGTTTTATGCTCCTATCTTTTCTTTTTCTGCAGGTATTCCAAGCGAAGACCTCCTGCCACGCCAGCTGGTCGATCGGTCTGCTTCCCCGACCCACGGATCGCGCCAAAAGCCCTGTCATGCCGATCCTCTGCCTTGCCTCCTCTTTTCTTCCCGTTTCTTTCCTTTTTGCTCTCTTTTTTTTTTTCTGCAGGAACTTGCGCGAAGACTACGGCCGAGCCAATTGCCGGCCGGGTGCTCCCGACCTGCGGATCATGCCGCTCGCCTGCCACACCGATTCTCTGCCGCCCCTGTTTTCGCTGCCCTCCTGCTACTCTGTCTTCTGCAAGTCTTTGAGCGAAGACCCAGCGGAAGAAAAAAGAAAAAAGGGGCTGGGCCGGTCGGAAGGGAAAGGTGATTGGGCCGGGCCCGGTGCGAGGGGAAGAAAAGAGAGGGGCAGTCGGGCCATGGTCGGTCGGCCCGACCCGACCATTTTTTTTTAATTTCGATTTTTCTTTTCGAATTTTATTTTTTAAAATAATAACCATTTTTGTGACTAATTCCTAACCTTTAACACTACTCTAAATTAATTAATTTAGGTGTCAACAACAGCTAGATACAACAACAAAAAGCATGGCACTAGGAAGTGATAGGCGCCTAAAGGAAGATCGAAGGGTCAAAACCCCACCCTCTTTGAAGTCTCCTGTTTCTCAGAGTGTCCGGGACATTGCTGAATGTGAGTGCTTTATCTTTGACAGCCTTAATTAGGTGATTCTTCAATGCCAAAACCACTAAGGCTTCACCACGAAATATGATACTATTCATCTTCTTCCAAATGAGGTGGCACAAGATTCCGAATGAGAATCGTGCAATACAATGATAAAAGTCCTTACTAGATAAAAATTTAAGAGCCCAAGATAGATTATCCGCCCAAGGTCTAGTCCTCCATGGAAGATTACACCTGGTAGCCTAAAAATAAGCAAGCGTTGCCAAGGTGCTACAATGAAAGTATAAGTGGTAGATAGAGTCTAGTTCGGCATTGCAAAAGGCACAAGTTGTATGCTCAATTCTCCCACATGAAATGAGAAACATTTGAGTGTGAAGCCGATTTTTAGAGATTAGCCAAAGACAAAATTGGTATCGAGGAGCCAAAGCATTATCCCAAATCATCGTTGCCCATGGGACTAAGGCTGCCTTGGTTATGATGGTATTCCAGGCAAACGCAATGGAGAAGGAATCGGACGGGTCACATTGCCAAGAGAACCGATCACAAGCTAAGGAGGGAACCGGAAGGGTGACACCCTAGCTTCCAAGGATACTTCTGAGTGTTCAACCTTCAAGGGAAAAAGGAGAAAACAAATCTCCTACCATAGCCTAGGTAGAAAAGCCCGAGTTGATCATAAAGGAAGTCGGAACAAAAGAATCAAGAGGGCCACATGAGAGCTAGTAATCATGCCAAAGGGACACCACTAGTCCATTACCAATTTCCCAACTAAAGAACAACCGGAATTCTCTTCTAAGTTGCATGATTTTTTCCAAGCCCACGAGCATACTACGGGTTGGGAAGAAATCCAGATGAGGACGCAACAATATCCTATATCTTTGTATGTTTCTTTTAGTCGACTATCATCACAACATAATTGTTGCATTAGTCGAATTTCTGAAGAACGGGAACCCACTTCTTATGAGGACGCAACACGTGATACACACTGGCAAAAGGCTATGGTAGACGAATTATCTGCTCTTATAGAAAATAATACTTGGGATATTGTTCCTTTGTCTACTCATAGAAAGCCCATTGGCTGCAAATGGGTTCACAAAATCAAGTACAAGGCAAATGGTTCTATGGAGCGTTACAAGGCCTACCTCATCGCTAAGGGATTCACATAGCGTGAAGGCTTTGATTATCATGAGACGTTTTCTCCTGTTGCTAAGGAAGTTACTATTTGATCTTTCTTGTATGTTGGTGTCTTCCGTAATTGGAACCTGCATCAAATAGATGTCAACAATGCCTTCCTTCATGGTGATCTTGATGAAGAAATATACATGGAACTTCCACAGGGTTTACATAGACAAGGGGAGTCTCGAGTATGTCATCTCCGTAAATCCCTGTATGGACTCAAATAAGCCTCTCGATAGTGGTATGTAAAATTCACCACTGCTCTCATAAGTGCAGGCTTTCAACACTCCAAGCATGATTATGCTTTGTTCACATGGACCAAAGATATTTCATCAATCTATCTACTGATTTAAGTGGATGATATAATGATAATGGGAAATGATGACGTCGCGATTCAACATTTTAAGAAATATTTGCATTCAACTTTCCATATTAAAGATTTCGGACCTCCCAAACATTTTCTTGGTATTGAGATAGCTCGATCCGATAAAGGAATCTGCCTTAATCAGCGAAAGTTTGTCCTGGAAATTATATCAAAAGCAGGATTATCATGATGTAAACCAGCTACAATACCTATTGAGTAGAATTTTAAATTGACGACATTCGAGTATGACATGGATTCTCCATCAGCCAAGGAAGATCTACTACTCAAGGATCTGTCAGGATATCAGCAACTAGTTGGAAAATTAATCTATCTCACCATGACTAGGCCTGATATATGTTATGCAGTACAAATACTTAGCCAATTTATGCACAACCCGAAGCAATCTCATATGAACGTGGCGCTGAAGGTTGTAAAGTACTTAAAAGGATGTTCAGGACTCGTAATTATTTTATCTCGTGACTGCAACATGAAGATGATGGCCTATTGTGATACGGATTATGCTACATGCCCGATGATGACGAGGTCCATTACTGGTTTTTGCATCAAATTGGGAAAATCCTTGATTTCCTAGAAGACAAAGAAGTAGTCAACAGTTTCATTGTCATCAGCAGAATCAAAATATCGAACTATGGCAAAAACTATTTGCGAAATAGTTTGGATATGAGAATTGCTACTAGACCTTGGTGTGCAAGTTGATGGTGCAAGTGAACTATTTTGCGATAATGATGCCACACCTAAATTAGCAACCAATTCAATTTTCCATGAAAGAACGAAGTACATAGAAGTTGATTGCCATTTTACTCGAGAAAAAATTTAAGAAGTGATTGTTATGACTCGAGGAATTGGAATGGTGGAGCAGCTTGTAGACATTTTTACTAAACCGTTATGTCAAAGACAACACATATACTTATTAAGCAAGTTAGGCGTCTTTGACATATATAAGCCGCCAACTTAAGGGGGAGTGTTGGAGAAAGAATTTGTTTTGATCCTCGATTGATCCTTAATTGCGATTCCGATCTTGTAGATGATACGGCAGATCATGGGCATGAAATATTTCAAGGAAGACAATATTATGTGTATTCTTTCCTCTCTCTCTCTCTTTTTTTTTTTTGTACTATATATACAGTCTTAGGCTTGTATAATCGATAGATCAATGAAAATACAAAATACATTACTTTCATTGTCCCACATTTCATGTCATGAAATGCTTGCAATTGTGAGTTTTTGGATGTGCAATCAAAATCGGGAAATGGCAAATTTACATGATATTGCCTTTGAGACTTCCTTGAGCGATGGGTTACTGTGACATAAATTCTTCTTTGATTTAGGCAATTATTTTCCAAAGAGGGTGATCCCCTTTTTCTAGCGATGCACTCGCCTTTTCAGCGGTGGTGGAAGGCAATCCCTATGGGACTTTCCATGAAAGCAATGTAGTGACCTTCTCATTAAACCTTCCTTGCCAAGTTTAAATTGAAGTTTTGCATGAAAATTTACTAAGTTTTCAAGTCAACCTATCTTATCCCCTAGGTTGCATTGCTAGACTCAACAAATTTAGTAAACAAAAAATATTGCATGTGGCATAATTCATGATGGCATAACACACTTAACTCCATTGCTTTCAAGAAAACAATTCAAAAAGTAATTCGGTAAGGAAATATTAAGTTTATCGATGACAGAGGATAAGGGAAAATGGAAGTCAATGCAGACCCTTTTCCTTGAAATGGTCCGTATTGCATCGGCTAGATTTGAAGACAAAGAACAACTTGTGCCAATGATGTCAGGACATCGAAGCAGGCACCTATATTGAGGTAGAAGGATTTTGTAAGTGAGATGGCAGTTTGGTCAAGGCAAAAAGGTTAGTTACCAAACCACTCCCCACTCCCGCCCATGAGGTTTATAGCCAAGCATATTCGACCTAGTTAGTTTCTCAAAGAAAGGCCCCAATGAAAAAGAAGTTCCTCGAGCAGCAATTTGAAGAGGGTAGTTATCGCGACCTAACCTCGAGTGCACCACCTAGGGTTTGACTAATGAACTATTAAGTCTAAACTTAGCTCGGGCTCTCTCAAGCCCATACCAATTTGCAACTAAGGTTCAAATATTTAGCATGCAAAAGATTATTAGTTAAGACTCACCATTAATCTATTTTTGGTGGGTAGATTAGAAATCCAAGTAAAGTAATGGGAGATTTACTTTACTCATGCGAACTAAAGATTGTGAGTTTGGGGACTTGATTATGCTAGATTTCTCTAACGCCATTT
The DNA here is from genome assembly GCA_016097485.1 of Eucalyptus sideroxylon x Eucalyptus melliodora. Taxonomy (NCBI): domain Eukaryota; kingdom Viridiplantae; phylum Streptophyta; class Magnoliopsida; order Myrtales; family Myrtaceae; genus Eucalyptus; species Eucalyptus sideroxylon x Eucalyptus melliodora. The sequence goes on from CM027826.1 coordinate 32,900,817, forward strand.
CGGTACATTTCTCTTTTATTTTGAAAAAAATATTTTCCAGACAGTTTGAATTGATTTTAATTTACTTCTTTAACATATGAGGTGACCAGGTGGGTGTGCAAACCACCAATTTAACACCCAAGAAAGCAATGAATGAATTACGGGACTTACCTCATAGCAACGGAAGCATCCACAATGTTATATTAGAACTCATATCAACAGTCCTAGATATGACTCCTAATTAGCATGCAGCCACTCAATCTTTTAAGATTTTTTCTCATTTAATGAAGCCTAGAAATTATGTGCAATGCAATACAATGACGTACAAAAATGTCTAACTAAAATGACATGTAACATGTAACCTATCATGCAAATTATATGTCACGTGACATTTATTGACTTAATCTAGTGATAGGATAAGATTAATGCAACTATTCTAACATTTACACATTTAGATGACGTGCAATGGATGACCCAATTCTACATGACATGTGCATGATAATTTTTATGTTTTCTTTCATTTTTAATTAAATTTCGAAATTAAAATTACTCAATAATTAAACATGCAATTTAAATTAATGAAAGGAAAAATTAACATCCTAATTTTTTTTTTGGATTTTTATTTTAAAAAAATCGAAATAAATAAATTTCCTATTCTAAACATGCAAAATAACCCTGAAATAAGCAATATTCTAGCATGAATCTAATCTAACTAAAATATATATTTTTTAGGTTTTCTTTTACGGAAACAAAATCAATTCAAACAACACGACAGCAAATCATGCAAGATATGATTGATATCCATCTAGTAAATTGATGGATCGTATCTCACACATGAGATTGGATTGATCAATTTTAACAAAAATCGCGAATCATATCTTGAGTGTGAAATCGGATTGGCGATTTTTCCGTACAATTGCGAGTCATATTTCGGGCATGAAATCGAACTGTCGATCGTATGCACATTGTGAAATTAAGAAGATTTCCCAATTTTGAAGGCTACTTAAGATTACGGATAGGAATCGAGATATTTTAAATAAGGACATGGAATATTCATAAATCAAATTAAACAAAATTTTTACCTAATCCTAATATTGGCTTCCAAATTTGGACTTTGCGCAATCGGACCAGGATCACAATCGGCTCCTCGACAGTGAACGGCAGCAGTGGCAAGTGATGAGTGGCGGCATTACGACAATTCACGAACTAGGATGTCGATGGCGGCTGACGGTGGTGGTCTCGGCGGGGGCTTGGCAACGGCAAGGACGTCGCGGGTGGCTCGGGCAGCAGGCTCGCGATGGTGCTTGGTGATGGGACTTGCAGTAAATTCTGCAAAAGAAAAATCGAGCGCGATGGGGCTCACCAAAGGATCGGTTGCGGTGACACTACAAGGGAGACTGTTGTTCGCTGCTCGATGACGTGGGCCTCGGGACCTGCAAGGAAAAACAACCAAGCGAGGTCAACACATCGCCATGCATCCCCAAATTCTCACGATCTCCTTCCTCCTTTTGTCTTATATTTATGAAGAACTTGTGCTCTTGATGAACTTGACCGTGAGTAGGTGTCTGACCGAACTGTCAAACTACACTCACGAACATTACTACTGGATCACCCCTTCAATATCCAAGGGCAGTGCAATATTTCTTTCTCGACTCCCACTCACGATTTTCTCTCTGTTTCTTCACGTATATCTCTACATGTGGCCGTGTGTATCAATATGTGTAGCCCCCTCTTTTGTCCGTATGCGAGCCAATTTATAGGCGAGGGACTGAATATTTTATTTCCTTTTCATGTCAACGGGCACGAAGATTGCCTATAACCTCCTGAATGCAATATATCTTTTTATTTTCCTCATCTCTTTGAATATTCTCCACCGATTTTTATCGCATATTGCTAAAGATTCAAGATTGTAATAGGATTTTCTCGAATTCCAAATCTTGTGAATATGAGCTCGTAATATCTCCTTGTTACATGTTACCAAAAAAAAAAAATATATATATATATATATATATCTCCTTGTTACACTTGCCCTTTCCGAGGATATATGAATAGATTGCATAAAAATACAAAAAATCATTTGTCATATCACCAAAAATATCAAATCACCAATTCTTTAATTTTTGGTCATTAGAATATAACGGGCTCTGAACCATCGAGTCAAATCCATCATGATCCAATGCAAATGCAATAATAATAAATACTCCTAAAATTATATGTTATGCAATTTCATTTAATATTTTTTTTAGGTGAAAAATTAATCCATAATTTTTTATACAATAAATAAATAACTAGGTCGCCAAAATTTAGGTGTCAATAGTAACCCTAATGTGAGAACGTCCGATCGACATAGTGGAAAGTATGATGTGTTGGGTGGTCTTGAATCTCTTTTATCGCAAAAGTTAGCTTAAAAAATGAGGTATTTGTTCACATTTATGAACCAACTACCAACCACTTGCACAACTGATGTGGGACAACCTCAACACTCAAAACCACCCATCTTTGACATCGGCATCAAAGATATTTTCCTATAAGATGAAGAGTCAGAATAGAACTTTCCACTAAATGACAAAGGTAGAGCCTTGGTTTATTTTTTATTTTTTTTGTCTATTCTATCTAACTTTTAACTCAATTTCAGACATTTTGCCCTTTGTAGAGTGCGAAAATTGATATATAAAACTAATACGTCCTTACCCCAAACCCAATTGAGAGGGTGAGGAATCAAACTCTCAACTTTCCCCATCCTTTGTGGGAAAGGTAACTAGTAGGGCATAATTGTCGGTCTCCACCTTGAGTCTCCACCTTGGCGAGCTCTAAATGACATCAAGGATATTTTCCCACGTGATGCAAAGAAAGAGGAAGATGCCCAGACAAACGGATCGAGACTTTTGGCAAAAGGCCAGAGCCCACGGGCTTTCTAGGCAAATGACGGAAATTCACACTTCTCTTTCTCTCTCTTGTAATCCTCACATCCTCTTGCCCAATTACTTTACTTTTGAAATTTCTCCAAACCAAGAGCGAAATCACATTCTTTTTACTTCAACTTTTTCCTCAAATCCAAACTACTTCCCCAAATCCATTCATTTTCAACCCCAAACTCTTAAACCCTAAGTTTCACAGAAATTGTCCCTTTCCTCCGAAAATATTGATCAAAAGAGTTAGAGTGCGTCGGCCGCAAGATTTAGATTAAAGAAGGAGCAAAGAACAAAATAGATCCAATTAGAGATATTTAAGAGGCAAATCTTATATTTATCTGCTAAATAGGTAATTCAGATGATCATCTTTTTTATTCATCAGTTATCTGCTATCAACATTCTTTTCATATCAAGCATCTATCTTAGCATACGCTGAAATTAGTTGGCTGTGGAAGAGCTCCCTTAAGGACCATTCAAGAAATCTAATCTTTATGCTGAAATTTCAAACCTCACTTTTGTGCATGACCCTGATGTTTGATTTGCTAGTTGCTCTAGCGGATCCATAGGGGTCACCACACCCTAGGACTTCCGTTGTGTGTGTGAGTAAGACAGGAAGTGCAAGTTCGATACTCTATACCATAAAAAAAGAAAAATAATAATAATAATTAATTTCATGCCCTCATCAGAACTTAGACTCACCTAATTCATGAGATTAGTGGAGTATTTTATGGATTTGGGATTTGACCTAATTAAAGTAGGCTTCCTCGTCATTGAAAAAAAGGTATGTTTTGAATAAGTTAAACTAAACCGTTTTAAATTTCTTGTTGACCTTGGAAATCCAAATAATAACTAGCCCAAACATGGAATCGTTTCTTTTTCTTTTTTTTTTTTCTCTATTGATAATTCTTATGTATGAGAGCAGAGCCGTGACTATCTTGAGACCTATCAAACACCTTACAATGTTCCTCGAATTGGTGAAATCCAGACCTGTGCCAGAGGCATTTGCACACAGATAATTATGCTTGCTTTCTCTTACCGAGCAAGGAATTTTTTTCACATCTCGTGATGATACTCTGAGATCTTTGTCACAAATATATTTCTCCATCACTCTTCTTTTTCTTTTTCTTTTTTTCCTTTTGTGGACAGCAAATCATACAGATTGCAATTAAAAGGCATTAGTTGTCTTCGAACTGATCCAGCAAAATGACATTGTTTGGCATCAGCTTCAATTTTCCCTTTTTTTAACTTCAATTGTTCCTTTCTCTAGCAGGAACACTTTGATAAGTGACATTCACTTCCCTGAAAATTGTGTAGTCTTAAGATCGCCTAACATTACAGAGACCCTCCATCAAACTCGTATGCATTGATTTGTCGTGTCACCAAAAGATATTTCTCGGGGTTTTGGTTTTAATTTGTTTTCCTAAGGTTAATTTTAGTTGTATTTGCCGAAAAAAGGAAAAAAAAAATATATTTGTAAGTTTGTATTTGATGGGATAGAAAAGGTGATAGAAGGCCTTTCATCCAAGCAAAATAGTATATGCAAGGAACATCAGTCAATTATTGTTGTGATTTCCACATTTTTCAGACATGGAGTTCGTGCATTCTTGATAAAAAAAAATTTATTTTAAAGTAGCATTTTCGCACCTAATTAATAGTTATAAATCATTCTAGCCCTTGTTTGATCAGTTAGCTTATGTGGGTTTCATGTATAAAATAATGTTAAGTATAAATTTATTAAATTTATTTGTAAATATTCGTTAATTACTAAAATTATGTTATTGAGTTAGCAGTTAAAAAGCAGAGTTATGTGTGTAAATTATGTTAGGGTGTAAGCGAGTCAAGCTACCCATAAGCTACTCGAGTTTGACTAGTAGTTCAATTCAGAGATTACTAGAAATTAGCTCGACCTTTGTTGAAGTTGAGTCGAGCTTGAATAGTTTTGAGTACTTAAAATCTGGTCAAGCTAATGCTGAAAATACTTACAATACTCAAGCAATTGACTAGCCTAGTTCTTTTTTCTTTTCTTTTCTTTTTTGATTGGAAAACAAGCCTAGTTGAGCGGTAGAGAAACTAGAATCTGAGCACGAGGGTGAACAGAGTTCGATTTCCTATATGACATATCGACTAATTGAGCAGAGAGTCGAGTTGAAATTGAGCTTATTGAAGACCGATCCAAGCAACCTCAAGCCAAAAAAATCGAGCTCGAGCAGACTTCCTATATCAGGGTCTAAATATCTGAATTGAGTTACACTCAAGTATTCGACTATGTCAAATTGGCTCAACTCAATTCTAAAGTTGAGGCATAGCACCCAACACATATTCAGTACCCATTCCCAGTGATTTTTTTTTTTTTTGGTCTAATCCAATCGTATATCTATTTTACAAATCATTATGTGCGTTATGTGCCACATGCAAGTTACGAAACTATGCTCCCTCACTCATGCGTCCCCACCCCAACCTCTCGAGAAGATGGGAAATCGAACTCCCAACCTCTCTAGTAATCTAGACTTTGACTTTAAGACTCAAATTAACAAATCATTTTGCCGTGGTCAACCCGGATGTGTCAAGGCCTATGCTTAACTTGCCAAAATAAGACTGTGAACCCTAGTGGAAAGCCAATCTAACTTTCAACGGGAAAGAAAGATCGTCACGGGCTGGTGTATGGATGGGAATGACTGGTGCGTCACTGTGAAGTATTCTTTCTTTCTCTCTGTCTTTTTGTGCTCTTGGCCATTCCATTCCGTTGGTGAGGTTCAAGGATATTTGCCTCGGTCGGTGGTGTTTGGTCAAATCGAGGACACAGCCATGTGAAAGACAATCGGGGTTACTAATGGGTCAACAAGTCATTTAAAAGACATTATGTGAGGCATAGATCAACTTTTTTTTTTTTGTCAGTCCTACTCTATTCCTACTCTACATTCACTCTCAGACTTTTGCCCTGCCTCTTACAGGGTGTGAGAGTCGAAACCACTCTTGAAACTTACGCGTCCCCACCCCATCCCCCCTGAGAAGGTGAGGATTTGAACCCCTCACCTCCCCCTTCCATGTTGGAAAGGTGGCTACTGGGGCGAATCCTAGTGGTTTGGGCATAGATCAACCTAATAGGAGCCATTTTAGGACTGCATCTTGTCATTCCAAACGCAAAAAATTACTATACCTAACTACCCAACAATTAAAAATTTCCGGAAGAAATGATGTAGTGTCTACCTTCCCCCCCAAGGTCCCCCTAGTTCCTAGGTGTAATATTTTCTTCAAAATACTTCCGAAATCTTACATCTCAAAGTTCAAATGAAAGAGTTTAAGGACTTAATGAGCTTCGATTCTTTTGTGCCTTTGGCCATTCCATTCCGTTAGTGAGGTTCAAGTAGCACTGCCTCAATTGTTGGTGATTGGTCAAATCGAGGAGTCTGCTTGACATAATGAAACATCGGACTGCAATGCTATTCACACATTAGAAAAGACAGGCCCAACAAACTGTTAGCATTTAATTTTTCTGTGAAAAATCTTCGACCAAGCCAAATGAGCGTATTTACATAAACTTTGTTCATCCCATCATATCTCGTAATTTGATGATTAAGAAAAATTTATAATGTTCGAAATGCTTTGTATTCATGTTCTTAGGACTTATATTCGAACCGGATATTAAAGAATAATGTATTACAAATAATACTAGAGGACAATACTAAGTTAATTTAGATATGTGTCCATAAGTTATGCTAATTGATGTAGCATGCTTTCATTGGATGTTAAATATGACCCGCTTGTTTAAATATTCACGCAAATCGCATGTCATATCTTTTGTTTCACTACTCTTTCAAATGGCAAATTCCCTGGCATCACTTGTGTCGTGACCAAAATTTCGGATGCACTACCTAGGGTTTGGCTAATGGATTACTAAACCTAAACTTAGCTCGAGCTCTCCCAAGCCCATACCAACTCATGACTTAGATTCAAGTTCTTAACATGCAATTGATTTTTTAATTAGGAGTCACTACTAATCTATTTTTTGTGGATCGATTATAAACCCAAGTGAAGTAACGGGAGATTTACTTTATTCCTACGAACTAGAGATTGTGAGTTCGGGGACTTAATTACGCTAGATTTCTCTAACGCCCTTTCGGTACTTTTCTCTTTTATTTCGAAAAAAATGTTTTGTAAGCAGCTTGAATTAATTTTAATTCACTTCCCTAACATATGAAACGGTCATGCGGGTGCGCAAACCACTAATTCAACACCTAGATAAAATAGTGAATAAATTGCAAAACTTACCTCATGGCAACGAAAGTATCTGCAATGTTAGGTCAAAATTCACATCGATAGTCCTAAATATGATTTTTAATTAACACGGAATTACTTTTTTTTACTTATTTAATGAGAATCATGCTTTATGCAATGCATGTTACTAATCTAACATAAAATGATATGACATGGCAATATGACATAAACTATATGATGTAAATAAAATATAAGCATGTAGTCTATCCTAAAGAATGACATTGATTTATTCAAAGACAATTTTTTTTTTTTGTATTTTCCATGAAATTCGAATTTAAAAAAAAATGCGAAAATTATCTATGCATGTTGAGATATCATCCAATTTGAATTAGGAATTAGGTCAATCCAAATCATAATTTAAACTAGAACATTATCTTAACCAAGTAATCCTAAAATGCAATCTATCTAGGAGAAATTATCTAAACCAATAATTAAACAAAAAAAAAAAAAAAAACACGCAATCTTATCCTAACATGCAATGACGTACAAAGAATGCCCTAATTCTATTTTTTTCTTTTTCTTTTTATGAAATTCGAAATTAAAAATTGACATATAATTAAACGTACAATTTATTTTTTTTTTTTAAAAAAAAAACTAACTTCCTAAATGAATGCATTTTTTTTTGGATTTTTATTTTTATTTAAAAAAAATCGAAATAAAATTCTTATTCTAAATATTCAAGATAACCCTAAGACGATGAATATTCTAAAACGAACCTAATCTAACTTAGATTTTTTTTTTTTTGGTTTTCTTTTACATAAACAAAATCGATTCAAACGACATGACATCATAATTAGGTAAGATGTGATTGATAAATATTGACGAATCGTATCTTGCACATGAGATTAGATTGACCAATTTTTAACAAAATGACGAATTGTATCTCAAGCATGAGATTGGATTGGTGATTTTTCCATGTGATTGCGAGTTATATTTTGAGTGTGAAATCGGATTGTCAATCACTCATACGTTATGAAATTAGCGAATAGTCCCTAATTTAAAAAGCTTTTCGGAAAAACTTTGGATAAGATGCATCATTGGAAGATTTGAATTTAATTGCAATATTAATGAATTAAGTAAGGAAATACCAAATTAAATTTGAATAATAACTTTACCTATTTTGTAATAACGTTCCCGAATTTGGACTCGTCAGATGATGGGACCAGCGATGGCTCGTGGTGGATGATTCCCGGTCGATGTGCCTGGCGGTGGGTCAACGAGGTGCCCGTGGGTCGTTACCGTGTAGCGGTGAGGCTAGGAGGTGACAGACAACAACGTCGGAGTTGATTTGGGACAGCGAGGTGGCTTTGCTGGTAGCGTCAAGCCGTCGAAGGTGCCGCAGGGACGGCAGCTTGAATTGGTGGCAGCTGAAGTCAACTTTTGGCTTTTCCTCCCTAAGCTCGGGCTACCCACTAGCGTGCTGCCAAATTCCAGCCCTTGACGTCCCAAATAATCCCCTTGGTCTTTCACTTGATTTTCTTTGCTTTCTTTGACAAAGAAAAGAAAACAATTCCAACTCCACTGGATACTCCTCCAATCACATGTTCACCGTGCCAAAATTCTTCTTTTTATGTGTTCTTGCACGAGTCCAATAGGGATTGACAAGCGCATGAGTTCCTTAGACGGCAGATTGTCACAGGGACTTGCAACGAGAGACAGCGAATTTGTCTTGTTATCTTGCGTATGCTTTGCGTTGGGGTGTAAGAAGCTTGACCGCGAGGTGGCCGAGATCTGGGACAATTAGAAGGGTCCAGGACAGCAAGATCCGCCGACGGCTGCGTGCAATGGACTGAGCGCGGTGAAGACTGGTCTGGTTTGCTGCACGACGACGCTGAGCTGCTTCCTCGGGAAACGCCAAAAACCTGCAAGAAAAATCGTCGCCGCCGGGAAGAGCGCTAGCAGATCTCGGTGGCGGTGTGGGAAAGAGGCTGCAAGCACGAGGGCGCAAAGAAAGTGCTCGACACCAGCACCAGTCGTTGTAAAGGAAACACTCGCCCAAGGAAAATGATCCTTCTTTGCTTCCCTTTTCACCTTTTGGACTCTCTCGTCTGTTTTTCTTCTGTTGTGAGAGTGGTTCTCTACCTCGAGGGTATGGAATTGACCGAGAGGAGGAAAAAAACAGAGAGCCCCCTCCCTTGGTAAGGGCTAGCCAAGCTCGAGTGAGGGCAACACTAGTGCTCTCTCGGGGCTAGGGAGGGTCGCCAAATCTAGATGAGCCTCGCCAATCTTAGGCGAAGGCCAATGAGGCCTCACTTGGGCCTGCAAGACCTTGCTCTAGGCAAAGTGATGGTCAAGTAGGCATCACCGCACCCTCAACTAAGCCTAGCTAGGGTTGTTGGCCCTTTTGACAATGGCCAATGGAAGCGCCATCGGCCTAAGAAAATATTGGGTGGTCCGGGACCTCCACGTCAGCGTGGTCCCCGGCCACTCACGAGATGCCACGTGGATGATGGGCCCACTTGGTGTCTTCTAACCTCTTCCCCTCTCTCTCCTCTTCCTAGCCTACCGATGCCTTCTCTCCTCCTAGCCTGCACCCCTCTCTCTCTCTCTCCTGTCAGAGCATTTATTGCGGAGAAAAACTTTCTCTTTCCTTCGTTTGAGAAAGAAAACGACCGTCCATTCCTCTTGTTCCTCTGTCCCTCTCCATTTGTTTCTTTTCGAAATTTTGAATCTGAACTTTTCTCCCTCTCTCCGCGCTCGTTGCTGCTCCGCCGTGCATCAAGCGGCCGTTCCCCTTCCGTCGCCAACAAACCACGTTACGGCCGCCCTTACTCCGGTGCTCGCTCGCTTCTCTCTTTGGGCTCGTTGCTGCTCCATTGTTCGTTCCGATGTTCCCAGGATTGCAGATGCAGCACGCGGAGGAGAAGCAGGCCTCTTCGAGCTCCCCTCAACGTTGGTGCGCGTCGCCCGCAGAGCAAGACCCCCACACACAGGAGGCTCAGAGGCGAGGTTGCTAGAGGAGTTGGTGTTCCGGAGGACGGCCTCCCCAACCAGCGACGCAGTTGAGGGAGTTGAGAAGGAGGCCGCGATGGAGTAGTCGAGGGACTTGACGTCAACGCGGCAAAGCCTGAGCTCGGGGCTCTTGACGCAGACGGTGAGGGCAAACCCGAGGAAGGCGGCGTGGAGGATGACAATCGAGGCGAGGGTGTAGACGAAGCACTTGTAGCTGCTGCACCTCTGGTTAAAGCGAGGTGGTGGCTTAGCGAAGTGGGCGAGCTAGTGAATGCGAGAGAGCACGGGTCACTCATTGAGGGGGTTGATGTGTTCTTGTGCCATCATCCGAGGTTTTTGCCGGTCGGACGTGCGGGACCGTGTGAAAGCTGGGTCTGAGTGGGTCTGTGCTGTGCTGCTCTGTCGCTGTCACTCTTTGAACCTCTGCCGGTGATGACCCGCGCAGGGCGTTCGAGGCGGCGTAGGAAGGTGCTAAAGCCCGAGGCAAGATCAACGGAAGCGGAGGGTGGAGGAAGAAGAGCAAATGGGTAGTTATGGTGGACAACTGCATCGGCCAAGAGCATGTTTTCAGGATCATCTCACCATAGAGGAAACAGATTGAAGCTTGAGGACGAGATTCATTTAGTTTTGGGAAACAAAGAGGACTAAGACTTTCTGCTGGATCTGGATCTGATCATCCACACTAACTCCTAAAATCTTGCAAATGTAAATAGTGATTGACTGTATTATGTAATCTCCCTCTCTCTTGAGCTCATAATCTCATGCATGTGTGAATAGGGGTGCATGTCTGTGTGCTCGTATGAATATGTTGGGGGTGTGCAATGAGGAAAGATTAGCTGGCTTGTTTTGGGTTTCATGCGCAACTTTAGTAGGAAATGATCTGAGAATCTTTGATCTCCCAACAACACCTAACTTCAGCGACCACTATAACCAAAGCAATCGAATATCGCAGAGAATCTTTGATCTCCCAACAACACCTAACTTCGGCAACTACTATAACCAAAGCAATCGAATAACGAAGGGAGAGAGAGAGAGAGAGGGAGCTTGAAGCAATGCCTCGCCGTCGCCAGTCGTCCGCCCGAGAGCCACTGTTCACCGTAGCCCTTTTCCTGTTCAACTAGGTGGGTTTCCCAAAGCATACTCGCTTCGTTTTCATGGGAACTTCGGTTCTTCCAGTCCTTCATCGGTGTTGTAACACGTTATGGCACCCTCTATTAGGAACCCAGACCTATGTTCGAGTCTTGATCGAGTCTAAAATCTATCGTTTCAGCTGTGCATATTAGATGTTCAACAAAATGCTTGAGTGAATGGTTGAACCCCACATAGTCGGATCGATCGTTAGAAGCCTAGTTTAATGCGTTTGTTCTTATATTGTGAATCTACGTCTGATATCATTCTTCTCTCTTTGTTTCCCTGCGATTATTATGGCATATGCATCAAATGCTGGGTTCACTGGAAAAGCAAAACCTCGTCAGAATGCAAACCCCTCGCCAGTGAGTCTTGCGGTTTAAGGCTGTCCTAGTTAGCACTTGTTTTGATTTTATTGCATTCTTGACCGTTTATTTGCTGGAAATTTGGGATAAAATTTTTTAGCTTAAGTATGATTATTTGCTTTGGTTATAGTGAAAGATCAATCTGGATAGCTCCTCTGGTTATAAAGATTGACCCTTGAGCGAAATTGACCGGAAATGATCTTTGGAGACAAATGATCCAATCTGCTCTCCTAGATATAGATTGAAAAAGAACGAGAAGTAGCAAGAAAAAGATTTGGAGAGAAAGATAGACCAGATATAGTATTATATGCCTTTAAAAGCTCTCTATTCATGATTCCCTTAATTGTATGAACACGATGACAATCATCCCACAAACCCAAAAAGAAAAGCGAAAGCACCACCATCAAGAACAGCCTCTCAAGAATAGCCTCTCTCAGTGAGTGACCCGTGCTCTCTCGCATTCACTTGAACTATGAATTTCGCAATGCCTAAAGAAGATCCGACCAGCCCAATTGTGCCCTCCGGACCCCGCCTCCGGAGCGACCACGTGGAGCTCGCCCACTTCGCCAAGCCACCACCTCGCTGCAACTAGAGGCGCAGCAGCTGCAAGTGCTTCGTCTACACCCTCGCCCCAATCGTCATCCTCCACGCCGCCTTCCTCAATTTCACCCTCACCGTCTGTGTCAAGAGCCCCAAGCTCAAGCTTCACCATGTCGACATCAAGTCCCTCGACTACTCCACCGCGGCCTCCTTCTCAACTCCCTCGACCGCGTCGTCGGTTGGGGAGGCCGTCCTCCGGAACACCAACTTCTCTAGCAACCTCACCTCCGAGCCTTCCGTGTGTGGGGATCTCGCTCAGCGGGCGATGCTCGCCGACATTGAGGGGAGCTCGAAGAGGCCTGCTTCTCCTCCGCGTGCTGCATCTACAATCCTAGGAATGCCAGGAACGAACGATGGAGCAGCAACGAGCCCAAAGAGAGAAGCGAGCGAGCACCGGAGTAGGGGCGGCCGTAATGTGGTTTGTCAGTGACGGGAGGGGAACGGCCGCTTGATGCACGGTGGAGCATCAACGAGTGTGGAGAGAGGGAGAAAAGTTCATGTTCAAAATTTCGAAAGGAAACAAATGGAAAGGGACAGAGGAATGAGAGGAACGAACGGCCGTTTTCTTTCTCAAATGAAGGAAAGAGAAAAGTTTTTCTCCGCAATAAATGCTCTAACAGGAGAGAGAGCGTGCAAGCTAGGAGGAGAGAGAGCGTTGGCAGGCTAGGAAGATGCAGGCTAGGAAGATGCAAGCTAGGAGGAGAGAGGGCGTTGGCGGGCTAGGAAGAGGAGAGAGAGGGGAAGAGGTTAGAAGACACCAAGTGGGCCCATCATCCACATGGCACCTTGTGAGTGGCCGGGGACCACGCTGATGTGGAGGATCCCGACCACCCAATATTTTTTCCCATCGGCTTGCCATTCTCTTTTTTTTTTCTTTTAGTTTGTTTCTTTAATAACATTTTAGGTTTTTTTTAGTTTTTTAATATAATTTAAGTAAAGATTTAAATAAAAATAACAAAAATGTCACATCAGTATTTTTGTTAGTTGTACTTTATAAATGTTAAGGCTCAATAATTTAGTTTTTAAAAAGATACACAAGAAATAGGTCTGACCGGGAACCTAAATTCAGCTATAAATGCATCTGCTTTCTTTACATGTAAGTGCATCTGCTTACGCTTGACTAAAAGAGCTCATTTCTCTCAAGATTTTCCCAATACGCCGATCCCCAGAGCCACCCATCATGGAGGAGCAGGCGGTGGTTCTGTATTCTGCACCGGCCATCGGCCACCTCACCCCCATGGTTGAGCTGGGCAAGCTTCTCCTCGCCTGCCAACCTTCCCTCTCCATCCACGTCCTCCTCCCCAGCCAAGCCTACGAAGGCAGCTCCGTCTCCTCCTACATCGCCGCCGTCTCCGCCGCCCACCCTTCCATCACCTTCCACCACCTGCCCCCCACCTCCCTCCCTCCCGACTACTCCACCACCTCCCCGCACCTCGAGACCATCGCCTTCGAGCTCCTCCGCCTCAACAACCCCAACGTCCACCGCGCCCTCGTCTCCATCTCCGAGACCCACCGCGTCCGGGCCCTCGTCATCGACTTCTTCTGCACCAACGCCCTGTCGGTCGCGCGCGGCCTCGGCATCCCCTGCTACTACTTCTTCAGCTCGTCGGGAGGCGGCTTGACCCTCTTCCTCGGCATGCCCGCCCTCCACAGGACCACCAACAAAAGCTTGAAGGACCTCGCCACCGACACCGTCCTCCGCTTCCCCGGCGCACCGCCGTTGCTGCCTTCCGACACCGGCGGACTGGCGCAAGACCGCAACGACCGGGCCTACGAGCTCTTGCTGGAGAGCGCGACGAACATGCTGATGGCGTCCGGGATTATAGTGAACACGTTGGAGAAGCTCGAGGAGGAAGCCGTGAAAGCCATCCGGGACGGCAAATGCGTGCCCGACGGGCCGACCCCTCCGCTTTACTGCGTCGGGCCCCTGGTCTCGAGCGGGGATGGCGGAAAAGCCGGGAGTGGCGGCGGCCCAGGTAACGACAAGCCGGAGTGCTTGACATGGTTGGACTCGCAGCCGAGAGGAAGCGTCGTGTTCCTGAGCTTCGGGAGCCTCGGGGTGTTTTCCGCCGAGCAGCTGAAGGAGATAGCGACGGGGCTCGAGAGGAGCGGCCACCGGTTCCTATGGGTGGTCCGGAGCCCGGCCACCGGCAAGGGCCACAAGGCCGTCTCCACGGCGGAGCCGGACCTGGGCGCGCTTCTCCCGGAGGGGTTTCTAGAGCGGACCGCGGGGAGGGGGTTCGTCGTGAAGTCGTGGGCCCCGCAGGTGGCGGTGCTGAACCACGGCGCGACGGGCGGGTTCGTGACCCACTGCGGGTGGAACTCGGTGCTCGAGGCCGTGTGCGCGGGGGTGCCGATGATCGCGTGGCCGCTCTACGCGGAGCAGCGGCAGAACCGGGTGTTCATGGTGGAGGCGATGAGGGTCGCGCTGCCGATGGAGGAGGCGGCGGGGGAGGAGCGGTCGGTGAGCGCGGCGGAGGTGGAGCGGCGGGTCCGAGGGCTGATGGGGCCGGAGGGCGAGGCCATCAGGGAGCGGCTGCAGCATCTCAAGAAAGAAACGCAGGCAGCACTGAGTCCTGGCGGGTCGGCTCAGGTCGCGTTGGCTGAGTTAGTACAGTCATGGAACATCGCTTGAGCTTTTTGCCTTTTTCCATCGTTTTTTTTTTTTTTTTTTTTCTTTTTTTTTTTTTTTTTTTTTTGGGTCTTTTTCTCTTCTTTGTGTGGTTTAAAAAAAAAAAAAATTCTGCAAGTGGTCAAAGGCCGAGCTGCGATAGGCCCGGGATAATATCTATGGAGGGCATGCTCGAAACCCTAGAAAAAATTCTAGTAACTAGACAAATAATAATGGCATTTGATTACCCCGGGCTTACATCTTGAGCTCCCCAGATCCGGCAAGGCGGCGAGGCCGACCTCGCGCCGGCCGACGAGGCCAGGCCTTGCCAGTGGCTGGGCAAGCTTGACCTCGCTGATCTGGGCGAGCTCGAGCTCGTCTAGCAAGGCGAGGCTGCCGGCCAAAAGGAAGAAAAAAAAAAAAAGGAAAAAGGAAAAATAAAATAAAATATTTAAAAATTAAAAGAAACAAAAAAATTATACAATTTTACCAAATGTGTTTATATTCTTTTTCTATTCCAGGAACAAAATTTTTGTATAAATACCAAACACGTTTTTTATTTAAAAATTATTCTCCGGAACAAAAATAGTTTTTTCTACTTCTGTTCCTTAGAACAATTTTTTAACAGAAACGTTACCAAACACACTCTAAATGACCACAATCATTTGAATACGATAATTGATATTCAACGCTCATTTCAATATAATAACTTTTTTTTCAATCATTCAAGTATTATATAATTTTCAATCGATCACCTAACTACCATAATTATTTAAAAATGTTCACAATAAGTGACATACTATGTTAGATTTTCAACATTTGGGTGAACATTTTTAAAATTCTTACACTTAAATGACTAATTAAAAGTTATGGCACTCGGGTGAAATGTTCTTTAGAAGTTATGACACTTAGTGATAAAAAAAGGTTATGGTGCTCAAGTGAGGATACGAAAGTTATAGTACTTGTAATGTGCTTATTCCGATGTTTGTATTACCCAAGCAATAGTTTTAATTAGCCATGATTAAAATGAGTATTGCAATTGACTGAAATAAACGAGACATCCAAACTTAGCCGGACATTAGAAAATTGTTAACTTGATGGTAGGTGATGTACTTCAACCAAAAACTTCCTTATGGATTTTATCAAGCTTTCTACTAACCCCCATCTTGCCCTTGCCCGCGGTGCTCAGCAAACTTCTAACAACACCTTTGGCATGACCAGGCGCTTCCCCAATCATCGTGAACCCCTTGGGATTAAAGAGCACATGATTTCGACACCTCGTTCAAAAGATATCCTTTTTCAGAGTTGAAGTCACGGACCAATGAGTAAACATATTTGTCACCAAGAAATGTATTTCTCTAGAAAGTTATAGGGTAGATTGTGGCATTATTGCTCTAATTCATGAGAGCTTCCCATTAACACCAAAGTTAGACAATTTGATGCTCTCTGGAAAGAGGTAAGAGCGCTTGAAAAAGGAAACCTAGGAATTAAAATTTTGGAAAACCAACCTGGTCCACAGGGCCATCCAGTCCGTCCCATCACGCCGTATTAGCGGCGAATGCACTATCTTATGTAAATCTTCTTAATTTGAAAGGATATTCAAATTATCTATTGATTTTTAGAAATTACGTAAGTCTTGAGAAAATCCAAGAAATCATGTTGTGGAATTGTGAGAATGGGATAAACTTTTTAAATGATCGATATCGAAATTTGGGTAGTAGAAAACAATTTTAATTGTAACTTCTGAACACTTTGGTGCCATGTTTAAAGTACTTGCAATATTAGATTTAAAAAAACATATTTATGCAGCAAAGCAAGTATCTTTACAGCTTAATTGTGTTTTGGGCCAATAGGGTTTTTGGGCCCATGGACCCAAAATTGGCCCCAGAGGACATTTTCAAAATTTTTCATCGGATGGGTTTTAGGCCATAGTGATTTAATGCGGTGAATAGTTTTAAGATGTTGAATAGTAGTTTTTAAGATAATTTATCTCTTCAATGTAAAAATTGCATTACATGATTTATGGGAAAATTCTGTCATTTTCAAGAATGTTACATGACGATTTGTTCCAAGTTGTACCGCTTGGTAAAGAGAATTGAGTTAGTAGACCCTTAAATGCCAAGTCGAACAAACCAAGTGCAAACATCATGTTCCGATTTCCTTGATGCGAATTCATGGCCCCAAAGTGTTCAAAAAGAAATTTCAAGCATGTCAGATAGAGAGAGGAGCCCTTTATTGGGTGCTCCAAACATATACCAATCCAGTGCACCTTAATCTTGATCATGTGGATCTCATCCAAAACTTACCAAAACCTAAGTCCAGACCAAGATATAGTAAGCTAGGAGGCAGTGTGCCAATCCTTGCTGAAAGCCGGAACAAGGGTCATGGGTCAAATCATAATGCTGAAGGGCGAACAACTGTTGAATAATTTGCTCGTGACCGAGTTTCATGCATTTGGCATACTTAAGCTTCCAAGGAGAAAGCACAAGCCACTTCAAAGAGCATAATACTTACCCTACATTCATGAGGGCAACATCAGGGCTCGCTTAGGGCTGACAAGGCTCATTAGATTTGGGTGAGCCTTGCCAACCCTAGGCGAGGGCCAACAAGGCCTTGCCCTAAGTGAACGATGATCGAGCAAGCATCATCCAAATTTAGGTGCCTTCACCCGAGCCTAGCTAGGGTTCCAACCTTTCCAACAATGGCCAATGGAAATGCCACTGGCTGGTCGTTTTCTTTTTTTTTTTTTCTTTTAGTTTCGTTTCTTTAATAAAGTTTTAGTTTTTTTAAGTTTTTAATCTAATTTTTATAAAGAATTTAATAAAAAAATAATAATAATGTCACGTTAGTTTTTTTCATTAGTCAAATTGATAGTGTTAACTAGAAATGTGCGGTTGGACTAGGTCTACCCAGGAACCAAATCGTCCCACCTAGAAAATGGGTCCAAGAATCGATTCCCATTAAAACCGATTTGGGAACCAATTCCCAAAATTTGAAACCAATCGAACTAATTTGGTCCTCAGTTCCGATCCGAGTGAATACCCACCCAAGAACCGAATCGACCAAACCTATTTGGGAACCGGTTTGAGAACCGGTTTTGTAAGCTCAAAAGTCTAAAACTCTATCTTTTTGTAACGTGATTTCTAATATTAAAACTGTATTTTTCCTCTCGCATGATGCTCCACTTTCAATGTTCCTCTTCCTCGCTCACTTCCTTCTCTTGTTGGCTCACGGTCGCACCGTCCATCACCAACTCACGGTCACTCTGTTTCGTCTCATCAATGATGAAGACCTCATCCATAAGCTTGAGAATTTCTTTGGTTTTTTTAGAATATTCTTTCAAATTGAAGCTGGGTTTTTCTTTTTTTCTTGGGGATGTTTTCTCGAGCTAGATTTCTTGTCAAATTGGTGGAAAGTTTACGTTTTTTTAAGGATGTTTGGCTAACATGGCAGGGTCGAAGACGAAGACCTTGTGCTTGGCATAGTCTATGGGCTAGACCTTGTAGGCGCCGGAGGGGGTGGCAAAGAAGAGGTCGAAGGCATTGCAAGGAGAGCATGCGGCGAAAGCTCAGGGAGCCGCAGTCGTCATCACTGGCGGAGGGGTAGGAGGCGGGGATGGGCTTACAAGAGGTGTGGTAGAGGGATAGGGGGAGGAGCGAGAGGGTTAGGGTTAGGAGGTTGAAAACAGTGGTGGTAGTCATGGCCCACGACATACCGACACTCTCGAAGAGCCTTTGTGTCGTGTCGGATACTTTGATACGTGTCTGACACTTTCCGACACCCTCGGACACTCTCCGAGACTCAATCAACGCATGACGAAAAATCTGACACATGGTCAACTTTTCCGACACTTTTCAACACTCGAGTTGGAATTCCAATATATAAGTTTTTGATATATGATTCTGATATCGAAGCCACTTAAAAAAAATTAATAAATAAGATGTCAAAATGTATATATGTGAAAAAATAAAACACAATAATAAAAATAATAAATAGAAAAAGAATAAAAATATAGTCTTCTCTCTCTTCTAACTCCCACTTTCCGTGATACACAATTCACTCCTTAAGTTTTTTTTTTTTTTTTTCCTCTTCCGACATATCTAACATGCGAGTCCGAAATGTCAATTGTTTGTTTTTTCTCCAAGTTTTATGAATTATTGAAATAGAGTTGAATTTGTCAAATTGAAATAATGAATAATATTAATAAATGGTGAGTTAATACTTTTAGTATAAATTCATTCTATGTTTTTTTAATTATTTATTTATTTGTGGGTTTGAATAAAATTAATTTGATAGAAATAATCATAAAAATGATAATTTATTATGTATATATAAAAATATATATTTAATATACAACGTGTCCCAACGTGTCGGAATTATCTATTTTTTGATAAACAATGTGTTGGTGTGTCGTGTCGTATCGCGTGTTGCGTGTCGATGTCGGTGCTACTTAGGTCATGGGAACACAAGGAAACCCTGAAGAGTGCATTTGGAGAGAGAGAGAGAGAGAGAGAGAGAGAGAGAGAGAGAGAGAGAGAGAGAGAGATTGCGAAGGGAAATACGAGAAAAAAGAAGGATTATGAGTCATTTTTATCCAAGAATGATTGCCACTTTATTGACCATTTTGGTGCATTTGAAAGAGAGAGAGAGAGATTGCGAAGGGAAATACAGGAAAAAAGAAGGATTATGAGTCATTTTTATCCAAGAATGACTGCCACTTTATTGACCATTTTGGCACCATTAGTCCACACTCCACAGTCATGGGGAGGAAACCAAGAAATCACTCTGAAAATTTGCTTCCAATTGTCTTCTATTGAACTTTGAATTTGTAACATCCTAAGTCTCAACCGTACACATATTATTTGCCTAAGTCTCAACTGTACACATATTATTTGCCTTGACACTAAGTCCTCACGATTTTGTTCCTCTCGGGGCAACCCATACTACCCCAAGAAAACGCATATATACAATTAAAGAGACCCAAACCTTATAAGCTAGTTAAGGATTCCCTCTCTAGGCAATGTGGGACAAGAGAGAGACCTCTTCCTTACGCATGTCCGGGGACTGAGGTGTGTCCACGCTAGTGCGGGGCCCAAAGAAGACAATATTATAGCTTGGGAGAGGGAAGACTCGCGAGATGGCCCTCTGCCCCTACATAATGCGTTTTAAAGCCGTGAGAAAAAAGACCGTGGCTGGGATGGCGGTTCGTTCGCACCAACGCGAGTGACCCAAAGTGGATAATATTACACAATGGGGCCCGAGATGTTACAAAATTAGTTTGCAAAGTCTAAGATAGACAAATCAAAATCACTCTGCAATTATAGGATTTTTACTTTGCCTTATGATGTTTATTTATGATAATTAATCTTATGAGTCCTTAATTTTCGTTTAGTCAAAAAATTTATGTACTCATTAATTATATATGTTTAATGTTTCAATACAAATTAAAAAGATTACATTATTTTCTTGTGTATTAATATAAAATTCAAAATTACATAGGATATCAGACAATTACAAAACATATTCCAATGGAAATAGGATTAATCCCAAAACCAAACTGAAAAAAGATGACGATCCCAAAACAGGGTCCACTATAAATAGAATCTGAGTATATAGTCCAGAATGAGGAACTTATTATAATAGAATTAGGCATAGGATCCAATTCTTGAATCTACCCACACTAGATCCAATCACCCTTAATGTTAACACAAGGAATTCATTGCATCAATTTAATAAATTTTAAACTTGATTATATTTTTTTATGAATTTTACGAGGCATAATAAATTTTAGAACTTTTAGACAACATATCCCTCCTACAAACTGAAAGACTTCTTAAAAGATCCGAATTTATTTTTTAAACATATACACAAGAAACAGGTCTGACCCGGTCAACCTAAATTCAACTATAAATTCATCTGCTTTTTTGACATGTAAAATACATCTGCTTACACTTGACCAAAACAGCACATTTCTCTCGAGATTTTCCCAATCCGCCGATCCCCAGAGCCGCACATCATGGAGAAGCAGGCGGTGGTTCTGTATTCTGCACCGGCCATCGGCCACCTCACCCCCATGGTGGAGCTGGGCAAGCTCCTCCTCGCCCCCCAACCTTCCCTCTCCATCCACGTCCTCCTCCCCAGCCAAGCCTACGAAGGCGGCTCCATCTCCTCCTACATCGCCGCCGTCTCCGCCGCCCACCCTTCCATCACCTTCCACCACCTGCCTCCCACCTCCCTCCCTCCCGACTACTCCACCACCTCCCCGCACCTCGAGACCCTCGCCCTCGAGCTCCTCCGCCTCAACAACCCCAACGTCCACCGCGCCCTCGTCTCCATCTCCGAGACCCACCGCATCCGGGCCCTCGTCATCGACTTCTTCTGCACCAACGCCCTGTCGGTCGCGCGCGGCCTCGGCATCCCCTGCTACTACTTCTTCAGCTCGTCGGGAGGCGGCTTGGCCCTCTTCCTCGGCATGCCCGTCCTCCACAGGACCACCACCAAAAGCTTGAAGGACCTCGCCACCGACACCGTCCTCCGCTTCCCTGGAGCGCCGCCGTTGCTGCCTTCCGACATTGCCGAACTGTTACAAGACCGCAACGACCGGGCCTACGAGTTCTTGCTGGAGAGCGCGACGAACATGCTGATGGCGTCCGGGATTATAGTGAACACGTTGGAGAAGCTCGAGGAGGAAGCCGTGAAAGCCATCCGGGACGGCAAATGCGTGCCCGACGGGCCGACCCTCCGCTTTACTGCATCGGGCCCCTGGTCTCGAGCGGGGATGGCGGAAAAGCCGGGAGCGGCGACGGCCCAGGTAACGACAAGCCGGAGTGCTTGACATGGTTGGACTCGCAGCCGAGAGGAAGCGTCGTGTTCCTGAGCTTCGGGAGCCTCGGGGTGTTCTCCGCCGAGCAGCTGAAGGAGATAGCGACGGGGCTCGAGAGGAGCGGCCACCGGTTCCTATGGGTGGTCCGGAGCCCGGCCACCGGCAAGGGCCACAAGGCCGTCTCCACGGCGGAGCCGGACCTGGGGGCGCTGCTCCCGGAGGGGTTTCTAGAGCGGACTGCGGGGAGGGGCTTCGTCGTGAAGTCGTGGGCCCCGCAGGTGGCGGTGCTGAACCACGGCGCGACGGGCGGGTTCGTGACCCACTGCGGGTGGAACTCGGTGCTCGAGGCCGTGTGCGCAGGGGTGCCGATGATCGCGTGGCCGCTCTACGCGGAGCAGCGGCAGAACCGGGTGTTCATGGTGGAGGCGATGAGGGTCGCCCTGCCGATGGAGGAGGCGGCGGGGGACGACCCGTCGGTGAGCGCGGCGGAGGTGGAGCGGCGGGTCCGAGGACTGATGGGGCCGGAGGGCGAGGCCATCAGAGAGCGGATGCAGCATCTCAAGCCAGAAGCGCAGGCAGCACTGAGTCCCGGCGGGTCGGCTCAGGTCGCGTTGGCTGAGTTAGTACAGTCATGGAACATCGCTTGAGCGTTTGCCTTTTTCCATCGTTTTCTCTTTTTTTTTTTTTTTTGAGGGGGTCTTTTTCTCTTCGTTGTGTGGTTTCTTTTTTTTTTAAAAAAATCCTGCTACGAGTGGTCAAAGGCTAAGCTGCAAGCCTGCAATGGGTCCACGAAAATGTCGATGGAGGGCACGCTCGAAACCCTAGAAAAAATTCTAGTAACTAGAAGAAAAAAAAAATGGGATTTGATCTTTGCATCTACCCCATTTTTGATTTAATTCTTGAACTACGGGTCACGCGGCACGTGTTCTTGGTTGGTGGGATTCAGCTCGCGTATGAAATGTAAGCCCGGGATATGAAAAAAAAAAGCATTTTGACTATATTACTAAATCCCATGTATTATTGGGGACCGCAGTTACAATAATCTTGTTCTTATGTTATCGCACTAGTTCTTTGATGTTTTTAGGAACGGCCCTTATTTCTCCACGTTCAGAAGCCGTCAAATGATGTCATGTGGATAATTTATGATATGTTGTTTTTTAGTGAACGAAGGACGAAGGTCGTACGCATCATTCATGCCAAGGTTTTGACAAAGTGCCTAGGTAGCCATCAATAGCGTGAAAAAGTCGTTGATGCTCTGAAATCTAAATGACCGAAATCATTTGAATGTCTTAATTAATATACACCGGTGGCTTCGGTATAATAACTTTTTCTTTAATCATATAAGTGTTATATAACTTTTCAATCGATCATCTAAATATCATAAAATAATCACATTATGTAATATGTTATGTCAAATTTTCAGCATTTGGATTAACATCTTTAAAATTTGTTGCACTTAAATGACTGAAAGGGGAGATGAGGGTTCTAATCTTCGCCTTCTTGGGAGTTGGGGGTAAGGATGAATTAATTCAAGAAGTGTGGGTTTTGATTTCACGCAGAATGATATGCAGAAAGAAAAAGTTCCGAAAGTAAGAATTAGAATAAGAGTAAGGTAAGATCGACAAAAAAAAAATGACTAATTAACAATTATGGCACTCGATGAAATAATTTTTAGAAATTATGACATTTAAGTGGTAAAAAAATGGTTATGACACTTAAGTGAGGATATGAAAGTTATAGTATTTGTGATTTTCTTATTAAATCCCATGTATTATTGGGGACCGCAGTTACAATAATCTTGTTCTTGTGCTATCGCACTAGTTCTTTGATGTTTTAAGGAACGGCCCTTATTTCTCCACGTTCAGAAGCGGTCAAATGATGTCACGTGGATAATTTATGATATGTTGTTTTTTAGTGAACGAAGGACGAAGGTCGTATGCATCATTCATGCCAAGGTTTTGACAAAGTGCCTAGGTAGCCACCAATAGCGTGAAAAAGTCGTTGATGCTCTGAAATCTAAATGACCGAAATCATTTGAATGTCTTAATTAATATACACCGGTGGCTTCGGTATAATAACTTTTTCTTTAATCATATAAGTGTTATATAACTTTTCAATCGATCATCTAAATATCATAATTATTTAAAAATAATCACATTATGTAATATGTTATGTTAGATTTTCAGCATTTGGATTAACATCTTTAAAATGTGTTGCACTTAAATGACTGAAAGGGGGAGATGAGGGTTCTAATCTTCGCCTTCTTGGGAGTTGGGGGTAAGGATGAATTAATTCAAGTGTGGGTTTTGACTCTCACGCCCTGCAAGGAGGCAGAGCAAAAGCCTGAAAGTAAGAATTAGAATAAGAGTAAGGTAAAATCGGCAAAAAAAAATGACTAATTAACAATTATGGCACTTGATGAAATAATTTTTAGAAATTATGACATTTAAGTGGTAAAAAAATGGTTATGACACTTAAGTGAGGATATGAAAGTTATAGTATTTGTGATTTTCTTATTCCAATATTTGTATTACCAAGCATTTCGTGACCTAATATTGGGTGCACCACTTATGGTTTGGTTAATAGATTACTAAACCCAAATTTAGCTCAGGCTCTCCTAAGAGCATATTAATTCATGAATTAGGTTCAAGTTCTTAACATGTAAATGATTTTTCAATAAGGAGTCGCTACTAATCTATTTTTGGTAGGTCAATTAGAAATCCAAGTAAAGTAACGGGAGATTTACTTTACAATTGTGAATTTGAGGAGTTGATTACGCTAGATTTCTTTAACGCTATTCCAATACCTCTCTCTTTTTTTATAAAAAAATAAAAATTGTGGGCAACTTGGATCGATTTTAATTTATTTTCTTAACATGGAAGGTGATTATGCAGATACACAAACCACCAATTTAACACCCAAATAAAATAATAAATAAATCATGAGACTTACCTCATAACAACGAAAACATCTGTAATATTAAATCAAAATTCACATCAATAGTCCTAGATATGATTTCTAATTAACATGCAATCGTTCAATCTTTTTCAAGATTTTTCTTTATTTAAATGAAGTCTAGAAATTAAGTGTAATAAAATGCAATGACGTACAAAATTATTTTAACTAAAATGACATGCAACATGCAACCTAACATGCGAACTATATGTCATGTGATATTTATTAAATGACCTAATTTAGTGATAGGAAAAGATTAATGCAACTATTCTAACATTTGCACATTTAGATGACGTGCAATGGACGACTTAATTCTACATGACACGTGCATGATAATTTTTATGTTTATTTTATTTTTATTTTATTTTTAATTAAATTTCGAAATTAAAATTACTCAATAATTAAACATGCAATTTAAATTAATGAAAAGAGAATCTGACATCCTAAATTTTTTTTTTGGATTTTTTATTTTAATAATTCGAAATAAATAAATTTCTTATTTTAAACATGCAAAATAACCATAAAACAAGCAATATTCTAACATGAACCTAATCTATCTCAAATATATTTTTTTGGGTTTTCTTTTATAGAAATAAAATCGATTCAAACAACACGACAGGAAATCAGGTAATATATGATTGATATCCGTTTAATAAATTGACGAATCGTATCTCACACATAAAATTGGATTGGCCAATTTTTAACAAAATCGTGAATCGTATTTCAAGTGTGAGATCGGATTGGTGATTTTTCCTGTGCGACCGCGAGGCATATCTCGAGCATGAAATTGAACAGTTAGTCAATCGTATGCACGTTGTGAAATTAGGAAGATTTCTCAATTATAAGGCTACTTGATATTATGAATATCATAGCATATTTGGGAATTTCAATCATGCGTATCGACGAATATTTCAAATAAAGAAACAGAGTATTGGAAAACCAAAGAAGACAAGATTTTTACCTAACTCAAACTTTGGCTTCCAAATTTGGATCCTCGCGACTCGACATGGTGGTGCTAAGCCTGGTGGCTCGTGGTGGCAATTGGCTGCAGACGGTGGGTAACTCGCAGCTGGTCGTTGCAAGTCGCGGACCGCATGATGAGGAGCTCAAGAGTAGCTCTCACAGTTCGCGGGCAAATCGTCACAGGACTTGAGTTCTCGGATGATGGAGCACTGACTTGCTCGTGGTGATATCTTTGCTGAACGTCGTCAGTGGGGTCTCGGAATAAGTGAGCTTTTGATGGCAAAAGGTGCACAATGGCATGAGGAAAAACCATGATGGGAAGACCTAGTTGCAATTGCCAGAGGAACTTCACGATTTCCCCCATAAATCACAATGAGACAAGAAGAGAGACTCCCTTTCTATATGCAAAATAAAGAGGCCAGAAAGGAAAGAAACAAAATTTCTTTCCTCTCTCCAGTATTGCACAAGCATGCTACATCTCCTTTCTTATATTTGGTTTCCCTCGTAGACCAATTGCATGCGGATTTCTTACGAATTTCTTTCCCTGTGTTGATACCTTTTGAGTATCACCAAATATATTCCTCTCACATGCAATATTCCCTCTTATTATTTCGATATTTCTTCCGAAATCTTCCATTTTGCCGTAAAATATATCTCTCGGTCTCTATATTGCATGAATTTATGAAAAATTTACTGAATATACCGAATCGTCATTCTTCATAAGTCAATTTTCGGTCATCAAAGAATAGCAGGCTTGGGCCAATTTCCTCTCGCCATGGACTTAATCCAACTTGTCTGATTAAAGTTTAGAACCATCAAGTCAAACCCATCCATCACTAGTCCAATGCAAATGTAATAAAAAAAAATGCTCCTAAAACTATATGTTATGCAATTTAATTATAATATTTTTTTAGGGCTTAAAAATTAATCCTTAATTTTATGCAATAAATAAATAATCGAGTCACCAAAATTTAGGTGTCAACAAAGCAATAATTTTAATTAGCCATGATTAGAATGACTATTGCAATTGACTGAAATAAACTAGGCATCCAAACTTAGCCAAACATGGGAAAATTGTGAACTTAATGGTAGGTGATGTACTTCAATCGAAAACTTCCTCATGGTTTGTATCAAGCTTTCTGCTAGTCCCTGTCTTGCCCTTGTTGACGGTGCTCGGCAAACTTCCGTGGATACTTTTGGCATGACCAAGCGCTCCCCCAATCATCGCGAACCCCCTGGGATTACAGGGCACACGATTTTGATGCCTCGTTCGAAAGATATGCTTTTGCAAAGTTGAAGTCGCGGATCGGATCGAAATGTTGGCTAGGTAAGCGTCCTGTAGTAAGAGGAGTGGTTATGAACATGTTGTGGAATTGTGAAAATGGCATAAACTGTTTAAATTATCGATATCGAAATTTGGATAGTAGAAAACAATTTTAATTGTAACCTCTGAATATATATAGTAAATGCAAGCATCTTTACAGCCTTAATTGTGTTTTGGGCCATTAGGGTTATCGGGACCATGGACCCAAAATCCGGCCCCAGAGGACATTTTCAAAAAAAATTCACCCTATAGGTTTTAGGCCCAAGTGAATTGATGCGGTGAATAGTTCTGAGCTGTTGAATAGTAGTTTTTAAGATAATTTATTTTTTCAATGTAAAAATTGCATTACACGGCTTATGGGAAAATTCTGTCCTTTTCAAGAACGTTACATGACAATTTGTTCCAAGTTGCACTGCTTGGTAAAAAGAATTGAGTTTAGTAGACACTTAAATGCCAAGTCAAACAAACCGAGTGCACACATCATGTTCCGATTCTTTTATGCGAATTCTTGGCCCCAAAATGTTCGAAAAGAAAGTTCAAGCATACCAGATAGAGAGGAGCACTTTATCTGGTATGCGAAACTCCGAACATATACCAGCCCATTGCACCTTGGTCACGTGGATCTTATGCGACACTCCGAACATATACCAGTCCATTGCACCTTGTTCACATGGATCTTATGCGAAAATTACCAACACCTAAGTCCAGAGTAAGCTAGGAGGTGCCGATCCTCGCCAAAGGCTGGAACAAGGGTCATGGTCGAATCATGCTGCCTAAGGCCGAACAAGTGTTGAGTAATTTGCTCATGACAAAGTTTCTTGTTTTTGGCATAGTTAAGCTTCCACAGAGAAAGCAACAAGCCACTTCAGAGAGCAGAATACTCACCACCCTCGATTCATGAATTCACAGAATTTAAGAATTAAGCAGCAGCAAAGTCTTACGAAGTGAAAGCATCCATACCACCGAGGCAAACGAAGCTGACGCCTACCGAGGTTTCTACCACATTTTTTACACTTGGGAACAGCCTAAAATTTTCTGCACTG
The DNA here is from genome assembly GCA_016097485.1 of Eucalyptus sideroxylon x Eucalyptus melliodora. Taxonomy (NCBI): domain Eukaryota; kingdom Viridiplantae; phylum Streptophyta; class Magnoliopsida; order Myrtales; family Myrtaceae; genus Eucalyptus; species Eucalyptus sideroxylon x Eucalyptus melliodora. Next base: position 32,928,747 of record CM027826.1, read on the forward strand.
AACAGGTATGAAGAATTTCCTAGGATATAGAGTGCCGCCTGCGTCTCATGGACGATGCGGAAGACTTGGTATCTGCAGGAACCACAGACGTCGGGCTCTGAGAACTCCCGGATGTCTCCGAGCTCTTGTGCTCCCCATGCCCCTTGCCGATGGGCCACAGTTTGTCAAATATCCTCCTCGATCTCGAGGGAAGCAACTGGGCCCCGCTTTGGCTGTTCCTGCTAGATTTCTTGGCCAGCTTCCGGTTCTTCTTCGCTTCGCCGTTATCCATCTTCATGTGGCTCATCTGTTTCTCAAGCTTCCTGCAACTTTCCATGGTCGTCTTCTCTGATTCCTCATCGGTGTTCGTCGTGGAGCACGAAGTGTCTCGGTGAGCGCTGTTGAGGGCTTGAGCCCCTCTGACCTGCTCGAAATAAAGAACTTGGACAACAACCCGAAGCGGGAGACGCTCATTCTGTGCAGCATGGATAGATGCCTCCATTGTCAGTTTCTTGACGTCCATCAACCCACATGTCCTTTTTCTTTCAGATTTTGTCAAGCTCGGATGTTCCTGCGGCCAAAGAAACATTATTAGAGGTATGCCCTTTCTTTCATATGAATTGGAGTAGGTGCTCCACCAATTTCACATGCTAAACCAGCGACGACAAGTGCCCTCTCCATGCAAAAAGATCATGTGGTATGCCAAACCTTAAGCATGCAAAGAATGAGCGCTTCAGGTCAATAATCAAAATCAAAAAACATAAGGTCATTATGAAAAACAAGTGAGAACAACAGCCTGCAGCAGGATTAATAGAGCACAAGATCAGAGGGAGAGAGAGAGAGAGAGAGAGAGAGAGAGAGAGAGAGAGTATAGCATCTAAAAATGAACCGGGTATGATGAATGCAGGAAATGTTACCTTCAGATATATGTCAATTGATCTGTACAAGGTATCATGAATCGGTCTCGCTGAATCAGGAATTGACTGTGATAACTCGATGAAACTTGATAGTGGCAGATTCGGATCATGTGCTATTTCCATGAGATACCCATCTACTAGTTTACCAACATTTATCAAAGAATCATGCTGCAAAAGGATCATGCCATTTCCAACTTCGTTATTCTTGATGCCATAGTCCCTGCCATAATTTCCATGCGATAGATATTGCTTCAGAAGGCACTTCACCAATTCTACATCGTATTTTGTGCTTTGTGGAGCCCGACAAGGAATTAACAAATCCATCACTGATGCCTCATGCAACATCAGACTAACTCTTTTCACCAATTGTTCCCTTAACAAACCATCTGTTGCCACCAAGGTAGCCATTTTTAGTAGTTTTAGCAAAAAACTACAAGAACCAGAATTAACTTCAGATGGCAACAAAGCAATGAGAGTTTCAAGAAGAGATTTGTTTCTGAATTGGTTGGCATCTGAAACCAAAGCATCAACAGAATCCGGCAACCATCTGACAGCATAAGTTCTGAGAGCCTCTCCAATCACACTTGCATCCATCCGTCCTTTTGACTTCACTGTGATGATCACTCGCTTGAACAGATCAATATCCAGCTCACATAGATCTTCAATCCACCAATCTTTGGGTACAGATTCCATTATCTCCTGAAACTTTATCCCCTCCTCAACAATTCTATCTGCCGAAGCTAATTTGCGATTGTGTGTATGACCAATTGACATTTGTAGGATCGATAGAAGTCTTTGAGGCAATAGAATCTATACATCTCCCAACTATCTTGAGGTCATTGGACCATGGAAGTAGAGACCTTGTAGTTTGAAGAACAATGATGGAATCCTTCCAGCTCCGAAAGATACTGGAATTGAGAAATACCTCGATTTTGAAAATCAAGTTACCCCTATCAACATCCTCAGTCATCTCAAGGTATTCGGCTGCACAACGAACAGCCACAACGTCGTAAGCATTAAGAGTAACTGTCATCCCATAACAGAATTTTGCACAAATCTCAAAAGCCTTTGGTCCTCCAGGGAAATCAACCAAATTGATTTCATCAGAATTCTCCTCATGAGCCTTCTGCACTAACTTCTGCATGCGATAGCTCTTGGACAAGAGAGGGAACTGCAGATGCGTTTGAAGAAAATAGATCAGATCAGCTAGAAAAGGAATGTCCATGGTTTGTGCATGACAATGGTAACAAAACAAACTTGGGGAAAAAAAAAATCAGATGAACTTCAAAAGTTATGTAAAAATAATTGATGCCTTCAACTGCTGTACGACATCATGCCTTCGTCCTGTTACAGCAGAAGTCAGAAAAATGACAGGCTAAGATCTGTCAATATATTTGAATTGGATAGTTGGTACTTAGTCTGGTACTGATGCCTTTCTTGGGGAAGGGTGTACATATAATATACTAAGTTAGCTGCAGTGACTAAAAATGAATGAACTAAGACAATAAGATAGACAAATTCACACACTTAAAATCCTATCGGTAATTGAGGATGTCTATGGTAGCTTTCAACGATGAAGACCTCATCCATAAGCTTGCGAATTTCCTTGGTTTACTAGAATTTTCTCTCGAATTGAAGCTGGGTTTTACTTTTTTTTCTTCGGGATGTTTTATCGAGCTGGATTTCTTGTCAAATTGGTGGAAAGTTTACGTTTTTTAAGGATATTTGGCTAACATGGCAGGGTCGAAGACGACGACCTTGTGCTTGGCATAGTCGATGGGCTAGACCTTGTAGGCGCCAGAGGGGGTGGCAAAGAAGAGGTCTGAGGCATTGCAGGAGAGTATGCGGCGGAAGCTCAGGGAGCCGCAGCCATCGTCAATGGCGAAGGGGTAGAAGGCGGGGATGGGCCTGCAGGAGGTGCAGCAGAGGGACAGGGGGAGGAGCGAGAAGGTTAGGGTTAGGAGGTTGAAAACGGCGGTGGTAGTCGTGGGAACACAAGGAAACCTTGAAGAGTGCATTTGAGAGAGAGAGAGAGAGAGAATGCTAAGAAAGTTACGAGAAAAAAGAAGGATTGTGAGTCATTTTTATCCAAGAATGACTGCCACTTTATTGACCATTTTGGCACCACTAGTCCATAGTCATGGGGAGGAAACCAAGAAATCACTCTGAAAATTTGCTTCCAGTTATCTTCTATTGAACTTTGAATTAGTTTGCAAAGCCACAAATAGACAAATAAAATCACTCCACAATCATAGGATTTTTACTTTGCCTTATGATGTTTATTTATGATAACTAATCTTATGAGTCCTTAATTTTCGTTTAGTTTAGTCAAAAAAATTATGTACTTATTAATTACATATGTTTAATGTTTCAATACAAATTAAGAAAATTACATTATTTTCTCGCATATTAATGTAAAATTCAAAACTGTAGAATATCAGGCAGTTACAAAACAGATTCCTATATGTTGACACTTAAATTTTGGCGATCCATTTAGTCATTTATTGCATAAAAAATTAGGGATTAATTTTATCCCCGAAAAAATATTAATTGCATAACTACATTTAGTTTGCATATTTTGCATTTTATTTGGGACCGGTGTGGCGGATGGGTCGAATTGGTGTTTTTGAGTTTTAAATTAATTGAAATTTTTGGGCTAGGCCCACGAAAGGAGAAAATTAACCCAAGCCCGTCGTTATGCTTAATTAATTATCTTGTGAAAAAATTAAGATTTGATGCGATATTATGATGTTTTTTCAAAAATTAAGAAAATCGCATTGTAATCTTATTTTTATCAATAGATGGTGAAATCGGAGGTGAATATTCGTGAGATAGGGATTTTTTGTGATCAAGAGGTTACAAGCAATATTCGTGAGATGAAGATATTAACAAAAAAAAGATCACGTTTTGTTTCGCCTATAAAAGGATATGTACGGAGTTCATCCGGGGGTTCTCTTCGTTGAAAAAGAAAAAGAGAAGAGAGAAGCCATCCGTGGGGAGCTTCTTTTGAAAAAATTCAGAGAAAGAAAGAGAGAGAATAGGCTTTTTGCTAGGTTTTCTTCAGATCAAGGAAGAGGAAAAAAGCAAAAAAGTAAAAAGTGAGAAGTAAAAGGAAGAGACAGAGGAGAAGTGGAAAAGCAAAACAAAGGGGGTGATTTGACCCCCACTGTTCATCTTCTCTCCAAGTTTGCTGCCCCCGCGTTGCTTCTCCCTCCGCTCGTCCCCGAAGCCCCGCATCAACGATCAGAGCAGACCACCACCATCAGCGACGATGCAGCTTCGAACCACTGCTTCGCCGGCCACGAGCACCGCCGTTTGACTCCTCGCCGCGACGCCGCTGCTGCCTCGGTTCTGTCCGCGCCTCCTTCGACGCTGTGATCGATCCCTGCACGATGTTCCGACGCCTATAGATCCGCTCCGAACCTCTTGCAACCCGAAGCCCGCGACGCCTCTTCAGTTTCGTCCTCTGCTGCTCCCGGCGACCCGACACTCCGCAGCTCGCGAACTGTCCCCTCACTGCGATCCACTGTTGTCCGAGCACCAGGCCTGCTCCGCCGCGCCCTTGACGCCGCGACACCCACGGCTCGACGCCGATCCGGGCCACCCTCCTCTCCGAGTGACGCCAACTGCTGCCGTGCCCCTACCGCCGGGTTGCTAACACCGCCGGTCCACCCTCGTCTGCCCAGGAGCCACGAAGCCGCTGAACCCCCGCCGCGCTCGCACCGCCTGCACCGCGTCGGCTCCGAGCTTTCCCTCAGACGACCGTTGCTGCCGGCCTCGAGACCTCCCCTGCGACGCTGCTGCCCCTTTACCGGAATCGGTGACCAGCCGCACGGACAGAAAGCTTGAAAGGGAAAAAATAAAAAAAAAAAGAAAAAGAAATCAACTAGGTAGTTCTTTTTTTATTTACTTTATTTTATTTTCTTAATGTTATTCTCACTTATCTACTTTTTTTTTAGTAGGATTATTCTTAAATATATGATTGATGTCCCAACATGAAAGTGCCCCTCAAGTGAGGGATTGATAGTCGATTTTTTCGTAGAAATCCAAACCGATCGTAATCCCTTATAAAATCGACAATACAATCTCTTGAGAGATTTGATTCGCGATTTAAAATAAAAATTAGTCAACCCGATCTCGTACGCGAGATATGGTTCATGCAATTTTGGATATCAATATTATCTTGCTTGATTTGATATCATGTGTTTGGATTAATTTTATGTTTAAGAGAAAAATCATTGTGCAATCTAATTTCAAATTTTTAATGAGAAAAAAATCAAAAAAAGAAAATCCGAATAAGGATTAGGTTTGTTTTTGTTATCTTGCATGTTAGGATTGCGATCTTATTATGAATTTTTTTTTAAAAAATAAAAAATCCAAAAAAATAAAAAAGTGCATTCATTTAGGTTGTTAGTTTTTTTTTTATTTGAATTGCATGTTTAATAAAGTCTTAGTTTTAATTTCGACTTTCTTAAAGAAAAACACAAAAAAAAATCATCATTGTGCATATTAGATTAGAATTGCACATTTCATTTTAAATTTAGATCATTTTTAAATAAATTGCATTTTAGATTTAGATAATGTCTTAGTTTAAATTAGGATTTAATATGACTTAATCCCTAGTTTAAATTAGATTGAATCTTAATCTAGCTAGATCATTTCAAATTTCATAAAATTTGTCTTAGGATAAATTAGTTGCAATTTTTAGGATAGATTGCATTTTTAAAATAAAAAAATGTCATTTGCATGTCATATAGATTTAGGTTCATGATATGCATGTCATTTAGTATTTTTGCTAGGCCCACTTAATTAGAAATTACATGTCATTGGAATTAGGTCATTCAATTAACATTGCATTACATATTGCATGACTTTCATTAATTTAGTGAAAACAAAACAAAAATTCGCGTGTTAATTAGAAACCATATCTAGGGTTGTTGATGTGGATTTTAATTTAATATTCAGATCTTTCATTGCTTTGAGGTAAGTTTTTTTTGCAATTTATTTATTGTTTATCGAGTGTTAAATTGATGGTTTTTACAAGCACTCGCGTGAATACCTCACATGTTAGGAAATAGATTTAAAATCAATCCAAATTGCTTGCCAAACATTTTTCAAAATAAAAAGAAAGATGCAGAAAGGTGCGTTAGAGAAATCTAACATAACCGTAAGTCATCTTGTGATGCGGTTCGTAGGAGTAAAGTAAATCCCGTTACTTTACTAGGGTTTCTAATCGACCCACCAAAAATAGATTAGTGGCGACTCCAAGTTAAAATTCAATTGCATGTTAACAATTCAAACCTAAGTCGCAATTGGTATGGGAGGGGAGAGCTGAGTTAAGTCTAAACTTGACAATCCATTAGCCAAACCCTAGGTGGTTCACTTCCCGAAAAATTGGTCGCGACACTATATAAATATGATTGACCCTAAAACCAGACTGAAAAAAGAGGATGGTCCCAAGACAGAATTGAGTGTAAATAGAATCGAGTATATGGTCCAAAAATGATTAACCAATTATAATAAGATTAGGTACAAGATCCAAGTCTTGAATCTACCCACACTAGATCCAATCACCCCTAATGTTAACACAAGGACTATATTTCATCAATTTAATAAATTTTAAGCTTGATTATATATTTTTATAAATTTTAGGAGGCCTAATAAAATTTTAGACAACATATCCCTCTATAAACTGAAAGACTTCTTAAAAGTTTTTTAAACGTATACACAAGAAACAGGTCTGACCCGGTCAACCTAAATTAATTCATCTGCTTTTTTGACATGTAATATACATCTGCTTACACTTGACCAAAAGAGCACATTTCTCTCGAGACTTTCCCAACCCGCCGATCACCAGAGCCACCCATCATGGAGGAGCAGGCGGTGGTTCTGTATTCTGCACCGGCCATCGGCCACCTCACGCCCATGGTGGAGCTGGGCAAGCTCCTCCTCGCCCGCCAACCTTCCCTCTTTATCCACGTCCTCCTCCCCAGCCAAGCCTACGAAGGCGGCTCCGTCTCCTCCTACATCGCCGCCGTCTCCGCCGCCCACCCTTCCATCACCTTCCACCACCTGCCTCCCACCTCCCTCCCTCCCGACTACTCCACCACCTCCCCGCACCTCGAGACCCTCGCCCTCGAGCTCCTCCGCCTCAACAACCCCAACGTCCACCGCGCCCTCGTCTCCATCTCCGAGACCCACCGCGTCCGGGCCCTCGTCATCGACTTCTTCTGCACCAACGCCCTGTCGGTCGCGCGCGACCTCGGCATCCCATGCTACTACTTCTTCAGCACCTCGGGGGGCGGCTTGCCCGTCTTCCTCGGCTTGCCCGTCCTCCACAGGACCACCACCAAAAGCTTGAAGGACCTCGACACCGACACCGTTCTCCGCTTCCCCGGAGCGCCGCCGTTGCTGCCTTCCGACATTGCCGAACTGGTGCAAGACCGCAACGACCGGGCCTACGAGCTCTTGCTGGAGAGCGCGACGAACATGGTGATGGCGTCCGGGATTATAGTGAACACGTTGGAGAAGCTCGAGGAGGAAGCCGTGAAAGCCATCCGGGACGGCAAATGCGTGCCCGACGGGCCGACCCCTCCGCTTTACTGCATCGGGCCCCTGGTCTCGAGCGGGGATGGCGGAAAAGCCGGGAGCGGCGACGGCCCAGGTAACGACAAGCCGGAGTGCTTGACATGGTTGGACTCGCAGCCGAGAGGAAGCGTCGTGTTCCTGAGCTTCGGGAGCCTCGGGGTGTTCTCAGCCGAGCAGCTGAAGGAGATAGCGACAGGGCTCGAGAGGAGCGGCCACCGGTTCCTATGGGTGGTCCGGAGCCCGGCCACCGGCAAGGGCCACAAGGCCGTCTCCACGGTGGAGCCGGACCTGGGGGCGCTGCTCCAGGAGGGGTTTCTAGAGCGGACCGCGGGGAGGGGCTTCGTCGTGAAGTCGTGGGCCCCTCAGGTGGCGGTGCTGAGCCACGGCGCGACGGGCGGGTTCGTGACCCACTGCGGGTGGAACTCGGTGCTCGAGGCCGTGTGCGCGGGGGTGCCGATGATCGCGTGGCCGCTCTATGCGGAGCAGCGGCAGAACCGGGTGTTCATGGTGGAGGCGATGAGGGTCGCCCTGCCGATGGAGCAGGCGGCGGGGGACGACCCGTCGGTGAGCGCGGCGGAGGTGGAGCGGCGGGTCCGAGGACTGATGGGGCCGGAGGGCGAGGCCATCAGGGAGCGGATGCAGCATCTCAAGCAAGAAGCGCAGGCAGCAGTGAGTCCCGGCGGGTCGGCTCAGGTCGCGTTGGCTGAGTTAGTACAGTCATGGAACATGGCTTGAGCTTTTGCCTTTTTCTATCGTTTCTTTTTCTACTTTTCTTCTTTTTTTGTCTTTTTCTCTTCTTTGCGTGGTTTTTTTACGAAAAAAGATATGCTACAAGAGGTCAAAAGGCTAAGCTGCAATGGGTCCAAGAAAACATCTATGGAGGGCACGCTGGAAAACCCTAGAAAAAAATAATGGGATTTGATGCTTTTGTATCTACCCTATTTTTGATTTAATTCTTAAAGGGTTAATATCTTAAAAAACCCCAAACTGGTACACCTGTGACAAATTTACCCCAAACTATTTTTTTGACCACCAAAAACCCCAAATTGGTATACCTTTGACAAATTTACCCCAAACTGGTACACTTATGACAAATTTACCCTATGTTAATTTTTGTTAAATTTTACTATTAAATTATTAAGTTAAATGACACGTAATAGTTCACCGGTACACCGATTTGGGATTTTACGCTCCATTTGTCACAATTTACAATATTTGTGATTTTTTTGCGGTATTAATCCAATTTAGTAAATTTATCAGTTTGGGATTTTTTGCCGTCGAATAAATTAGTTTGGCGTAAATTTGTCATAAATATAACAGTTTATGATTTTTTATGGTCAGTCGGGGTAAATTTGTCACAGATGTACCAGTTTGGGGTTTTTTATGATCAAAAAAATAGTTTAGGGTAAATTTGTCACATGTGTACAAGTTTGGGTTTTTTAGGGTATTAACCCATTCTTAAACTACGTGTCACGCGAAGTGTTCTGGTTTGGTTGGTGGGATTCAGTTCGCATATGAAATGTAAGCACGGCATATGAAAAAAAAAACATTTTTCTCTTCTTTTTGTGGTTTTTTATTAGGGACCGCAGTTACAATAATCTTGTCGTTATCTTTACCAAAAAAAATTAATAATAATAATCCTGTCGTTATGCTACTGCGGTAGTTCTTTGATATTTTTAGGAACGGCCCTTATTTCGCCACGTTCAGAAGCCGTCAAATGATGTCATGTGGATAATATATGGTATGTTGTTTTTTAGTGAACGAATGACGAAGGTCGTACGCATTATTTATGCAAAGGTTTTGACAAAGTGCAAAGGTATCCATCAAGAGCGTGAAAAAGCCGTCGATGCTCTGGAATCCAAATGACCGAAATCATTTGAATATCATAATTATTATAGACAGCTCATTTCGGTATAATAACTTTTTTTTAATCAAGTGTTATATAACTTTTCAATCAATGACTTAAATATTATAATTATTTAAAATTAATCACAATAAATGATGTGCTCTATCGAATTTTCAGCATTTGGATGAACATTTATAAAGTTTATTACACTTAAATGACTCATTAACAATTATGGCACTTGATGAAATATTCTTTAGAAGTTATGACATTTAAGTAATTAAAAAATGATTATGACACTTAAGTAAGGATACGAAAGTTATAATACTCATGGTATCTTTATTCCGATATTTGTATTATCCAAGTAATAATTTTAATTAGCCATGATTAGAATGACTATTGCAATTGACTAATATAAACTAGGCATCCAAACTTAGTTGAACATCGGAAAATCGTGAACTTGATGTACTTCAATCGAAAACTTCCTTATGATTTTTATCTAGCTTTCTGCTAACCCCTGTCTTGCCCTTGTCAACGGTGATCGGCAAACTTCCGTGGACACTTTTGGCATGACCAAGCACTCCCCCAATCATCAGGAACCCCTTGGGGTTATAAGGCACATGATTTCGATGCCTCGTTCAAAAGATATGCTTTTGCAAAATTGAATTCGTAGACCAATGAGTAAGCATACTTGTCACCAAAAAATGTATTTCTCTAGAAAGTTATGGGGTAGTAGATTGTGGCATTCTTGCCGCAATCAATGAGAGCTTCCCATGGACATCAAAGTTAGGTAATTTGATGCTCTCTAAAAAGGCGTATGAGCGCTTGAAGAAGGCAACCTAGGAACTAAAATTTTGGAAAACCGACCTGGTCCGCGGGCCGTCCAGTCCATCTCGTCGTCGGATTGCAACACCGTTAATTAGCAGTTAGCGCACTATATTCGAATAGTCTGCTGATTTCCAGAAATTACGGAAGTAATGAGAAAATCCAAGAAATTATGTTGTGGAATTGTGAAAATGGCATAAACTATTTAAATTGTTGATATCGAAATTTGGGTAGTAGAAAACAATATTAATTGTAACCTCTGAATGCTTTGGTGCCATGTTTAAAGTACTTGCAATATTAGATTATATATATAAATAAACATGACAATTTGTTCCAAGTTGCACTGCTTGGTAAAAAGAATTGAGTCAATAGACAGTTAAATGCCAAGTTGAACGAGCCGAGTGCACACATCTTGTTCCGATTTCCTTGATGCGAATTCTTGGTCCCAAAGTGTTCGAAAAGAAAGTTCAAGCATGCCTGACAATGAGAGGAGACAGAGAGAGAAGCACTTTATTGGGTGCTCCAAAAATATACCAGTCCATTGCACCTTGTTCATGTGGATCTTATGTGAAACGTACCAAAACCTAAGTCCAGACCAAGAAATAGTAAGCTAGGAGGTGCCGATCCTCGCCGAAGGCTGAAACAACGGTTATGGTCGAATCATGCTGCCAAAGGCCGAACAAGCGTCGAATAATTTGCTCATGACGAAGTTTCTTGTTTTTGGCATAGTTAAGCTTCCACAGAGAAAGCAACAAGCCACTTCAGAGAGCAGAATACTCACCACCCTCGATTCATGAATTCACAGAATTTAAGAATAAGCAGCAATAAAGTCTTTACGAAGAGAAAGCATCCATACCACCGAGGCAAACGAAGCTGACGCCTACCGAGGTTTCTACCACATTTTTTACACTTGGGAACAGCCTAAAATTTTCTGCACTGAACAGGTATGAAGAATTTCCTAGGATATAGAGTGCCGCCTGCGTCTCATGGACGATGCGGAGGACTTGGTATCTGCAGGAACCACAGACGTCGGGCTCTGAGAACTCCCGGATGTCTCCGAGCTCTTGTGCTCCCCATGCCCCTTGCCGATGGGCCACAGTTTATCGAATATCCTCCTCGATCTCGAGGGAAGCAACTGGGCCCCGCTTTGGCTGTTCCTGCTAGATTTCTTGGCCAGCTTCCGGTTCTTCTTCGCTTCGCCGTTATCAATCTTCATGTGGCTCATCTGTTTCTCGAGCTTCCTGCAACTTTCCATGGTCGTCTTCTCTGATTCCTCGTCGGTGTTTGTCGTGGAGCATGAAGTGTCTCGGTGAGTGCTGTTGAGGGCTTGAGCCCCTCTGACCTGCTCAAAATAAAGAACTTGGACAACAACCCGAAGCGGGAGACGCTCATTCTGTGCAGCATGGATAGATGCCTCCATTGTCAGTTTCTTGACGTCCATCAACCCACATATCCTTTTTCTTTCAGATTTTGTCAAGCTCGGATGTTCCTGTGGCCAAAGAAACATTATTAGAGGTATGTCCTTTCTTTCATATGAATTGGAGTAGGTGCTCCCCCAATTTCATATGCTAAACCAGCGACGACAAGTGCCCTCTCCATGCAAAGAGATCATGTGGTATGCAAAGAATGAGCGCTTCAGGTTAATAGTCAAAATCAAAAAACATAAGGTCATTATGAAAAACAAGTGAGAACAACAGCCTGCAGCAGGATTAATAGAGCACAAGATCAGAGAGAGAGAGAGAGAGTATAGCATCTAAAAATGAACCGGGTATGATGAATGCAGGAAATGTTACCTTCAGATATATGTCAATTGATCTGTACAATGTATCATGAATCGGTCTTGCCGAATCTGGAATTGACTGTGATAACTCGATGAAACTTGATAGTGGCAGATTTGGATCATGTGCTATTTCCATGAGATACCCATCTACCAGTTTACCAACATTTATCAAAGAATCATGCTCCAAAAGGATCATGCCATTTCCAACTTCGTTATTCTTGATGCCATAGTCCCTGCCGTAATTTCCATGCGATAGATATTGCTTCAGAAGGCACTTCACCAATTCTACATCGTATTTTGTGCTTTGTGGAGCCCGACAAGGAATTAACAAATCCATCACTGATGCCTCATGCAACATCAGACTAACTCTTTTCACCAATTGTTCCCTTAACAAACCATCTGTTGCCACCAAGGTAGCCATTTTTAGTAGTTTTAGCAAAAAACTACAAGAACCAGAATTAACTTCAGATGGCAACAAAGCAATGAGAGTTTCAAGAAGAGATTTGTTTCTGAATTGGTTGGCATCTGAAACCAAAGCATCAACAGAATCCGGCAACCATCTGACAGCATAAGTTCTGAGAGCCTCTCCAATCACACTTGCATCCATCCGTCCTTTTGACTTCACTGTGACGATCACTCGCTTGAACAGATCAATATCCAGCTCACATAGATCTTCAATCCACCAATCTTTGGGTACAGATTCCATTCTCTCCTGAAACTTTATCCCCTCCTCAACAATTCTATCCGCCGAAGCTAATTTGCGATTGTGTGTGTATGACCAATTGACATTTGTAGGATCGATAGAAGTCTTTGAGGCAATAGAATCTATACATCTCCCAACTATCTTGAGGTCATTGGACCATGGAAGTAGAGACCTTGTAGTTTGAAGAACAATGATGGAATCCTTCCAGCTCCGAAAGATACTGGAATTGAGAAATACCTCGATTTTGAAAATCAAGTTACCCCTATCAACATCCTCAGTCATCTCAAGGTATTCGGCTGCACAACGAGCAGCCACAACGTCGTAAGCATTAAGAGTAACTGTCATCCCATAACAGAATTTTGCACAAATCTCAAAAGCCTTTGGTCCTCCAGGGAAATCAACCAAATTAATTTCATCAGAATTCTCCTCATGAGCCTTCTGCACTAACTTCTGCATGCGATAGCTCTTGGACAAGAGAGGGAACTGCAGATGCGTTTGAAGAAAATAGATCAGATCAGCTAGAAAAGGAATGTACATGGTTTGTGCATGACAATGGTCACAAAACAAACTTGGGAAAGAAAAAATCAGATGAACTTCAAAAGTTATGTAAAAATAATTGATGCCCTCAACTGCTGTACGACATCATGCCTTTGTCCTGTTACAGCAGAAGTCAGAAAAATGACGGGCTAAGATCTGTCAATATATTTGAATTGGATAGTTGGTACTTAGTCTGGTAGTGATGCCTTTCTTGGGGAAGGGTGTGCATATAATATACTAAGTTAGCTGCAGTGACTAAAAATGAATGAACTAAGATAATAAGACAGACAAATTCACAAACTTAAAATCCTATCGGTAATTGAGGATGTCTATGGTAGCTTTCACAATTTCATGTTCTTACACATCAAATGCAAAAATAAGCATCAAATTGTGATGAGGCAGTGTTATGTCAAAATAAACTAGTCCTACATACAGGGGAGAAAAATAAATGCTGAGACAACATTCTCCAGCACACTAGAGGCAGCATTGAAATATGTGTTTCCTTACCTTATGAAGGTAGAACTTAACCTCACCAACACATATGGCAATGTCCGTCGCCAGTTCCGCAGATATATACCTAAATCAGTACATTTACAATGCTTAGCCAACAAAGAATGTTAATGAATTAAATTGTAATGGAAATCAGCTTCATAGTAACAAAAACAGCAACTAAAAGTCCAACAATCAGCTAGAAGGTTGACTACAACATCGATGCCATTAGGATGAAGGAAGAAACATATCTTTCTAATGAGCACTGTCCAATATACACATAGGAAAAGGCAATTGACGAAGAAAATATCTGCTTATTTCACATTTACAGCTTGTATAAGATAAGTGTTTATTGGTAATATCTGGATCTCTATTAGTGATCACATACTGAGGCTTGATTCAGATACTTAGTGATGGATCTTGCTAGTCACAAAACAATATAAGTGAACTGGTAGGTTTTTATCTTAGTGTGAGATTGGATTACCCATTACACATTTTGTTGTGTTCTTATTTCTCATGGCCTGTCCAAGCATAGACAGTACTCGTGTTTCAGTCGACCTTTGCAACTCTGCGCCTCTGGGTAATGTGTTGCATCTCATTTCCAAATCATTCCAATTCGAATAGTCACACACTTTACTGCCATAATTCGAAAGAAACCGCCACCAAACTGAGGTACCTCTGGGTCACAATTCCTCTTGCAAGTGGAACAACGTGTTTACTTACCACCAAGTATTCCCTTTCAACACTGTCAAATGAAGGAGGACAGCAAAACAACCCCATTAAATATCTTCCCCTTTCCGCTCTAAACATATGTGAGATTCAAAGCAAACAGTGGTTCCTACTAAAGCTCATCCATAATGATTGAGAGCAAAAGGCCTCGACCTCGTGTTAGAATCATAGCTCATTATTCTCCAAAGATAAAAGAATTACTCTTTCTGATGATTAAAGGGCTTGGCCACCCCATGTGACTTTTTCCCCCCGTTTGGACCACTAACTCAAAAAAAGGTAAGTCCAAAAGCTGGACCACAACCTCAAGGGCACCAGATCCCCACATTGTCCAGGAAAGAAAAGCAAACTTTTCTTCTCTCTTCTATATATATATATAATACAACACAATACTTAATCATAAATTTGCGCAGCTTCTGTCCAATTATTACCTCGACTTCGTAGTTTACAGCCAAATTCTTCCTTGCGGAGGCATTTCACCCCCATAAAAATCAGCAGACAGAGAATCACTGCCAGGCTGATACAGGAAATTGAATACTTGCTCCCAAAAAGAGATGCGCTGTCCCAAGTACTGAAATACCCCCCAAGAACGAAGATGCAAATGAGCCCATAAGAACCCACAAGTCCCCCACAGAAAGTGCATGGGCAATTTGTTATTGCAAAAACCGAGGGCGATCAAGGGTTATATTAAGACAAGAAAACAACACAAAAAAGTACACACGCACAGCTCATATCATGCTCGCAGAGACAGGAACGTAAACAGGGCTGGTACAGAACAGAATAAACAATGGACCGTTCTCATCTCACCTGATAGATTTTCCATCTGCAAGTAACGCATCTGGCTTCGATCCCAACTTCATGAACTTCATTTTTCGTAATCTTTCGCAGAGGAACAGAGCAACCCTTTTTTTCCTGTCGGAAAATGGCCACGAGAAAAAGAAATTTCTTTCGTCACACAGAAATGGCAGGCTTCGAGCCTAGAGAAGAACTGACACTAAGCCAGAGGAAAGTAGTGGAATCTGAAAACAGTGGACACGCTATGTGCCACGAACTATCTTGCTCGTTGGAAAGAGAGAGAAATATTCTCACTTGAACGAGCTAACCCGTCACGGAGACAGTCACGCCAGGCTCGAGACCTTCATGATGCTCTAACGGACGCCATTCCAAGTAGAGAACGCGAGAGAAGGAACTTTCGTTCGCTAGAAAGAAGATACAGGAGAAGGGAAATGCTATGAGGAAGAACGGGCAGAGCAAGAAGCCGCCTTATCTTTTTTTTTTTTTCTTTTCCAGAGTGGAGAAGGAAAGAAGTTGGAAGCAGAGGGGAGGAGTGAAGGACAAGCAAAGAAGGGCGGTTGAGCCAAGTTTCTCAAGACATCAATGGCTTAGCGAGCGCGAGAGAGAGAGAGAGAAAGAGAGAGTTCGTACATGCACAGCAGGGAGCAATGATGAATAGAAATATGTGGAAAAAGAAGTATACCCTTCGGGGAGAAAATGGGAAAGGGAACAACCCCAAGGGCAAATTCGCTAGAGAAAAGTTGGTGAGAAACTATGGCGTCATATGGAGAGAGAGAGAGTGAGAGGTGTCAATCGGATGAAGTGAAATCATAAATTCTCGCCGCCTTTGCTTTAAATCATCCTGACCCGCCTCGACGATTTCCCCCTTCCTCCTCACTCCCCTCAAACCGGCTCGAATCTCGATGCCATCTCACCACTCACCACCCCCACTCTCTCTCTAAAACCCACCACCCAGTTCTCTCTCTCTCTCTCTCCCCCTCTCTGGGTTGCAAACCGTGATGACACCTGCCACTCCTGTCCCCTCCTCTCCGTGGCCTGGTCTCTCTCTCTCCTCTTCCCGCTGGCCCTGAATTCTGCAGAAAACAGAGAAAAACAGAGAGGGAGAGAAGGAGAGGGAGAAGGGGGAGGGGGGGCGTTGTTGGGACGTGTTTGTTGCGAGTGCGTGAAGTGTAGTAGTGGGACTGGAGCGTGTGTAATGGCGATGCGTGTAGGGGTGGACTAAAAGTAAAGCAGAGTAGAGGTTACAGCTGCAGAGAGAGTAGTACAGGGTGGCTCAGAGACAGGGGACGACGACTTTTCTTTCTCTCTCCCCTCCCTCCCTCCTTCCCTCCTCGCTTTTGCGCTAAAAAAATTGCCGTTAATGCACGCCAACCCTCCCGGCGGACCCTTTTGCCCCCCGCTCTCCCCCCGAATTTCGGCTCCCTGCCCTCGCCGTGTCCCGTGGTGGTGCGACGCGACGCGTAGCTCAGCTCTGTGTTTTGACTTTTTTGGAGCTGTGCTGGTACGATTATTCGGTTCGGCTTAATTCGGGCAGGGAAAGGGCAATTTGAATTGACTCCGATTGTAAAACGAGTCGACCGTTTCATGTGGAGAGGGGGAAAAAATAAATTGGTCAATTTCATTTTTTGGGCAAAAAATAAATCCTTTGTCTTAAGGGTTCTTTGGACTTGAGCATATTCTTAAAAGGCTTAAAGGAGAAAATAGATGAGATAACCGCTCTAGGTAGGAGTCATTGCATCGTCTTTCGTATTTCCTCTTTATTAGGAAGACAAAGATAGACAGAAAATTTGAAACCTCTCGATAGGAAAGGTAGACTCCACGTCAGAGCTTGCTCTAGTTATTGCCGAGTAGGGTGGTATCGTAACCACCCATACCTAGAGTAAGGAAGGGTGGGTGAAATACTTACTAGTGTTTGTCAATTTGACTCCGATTGTAAAACGAGTCAACCGTTTCATGTGGAGAGCGGGAAAAAGAAATTGGTCAATTTCATTTTGTGGGCAAAAGATAAATCCCTCGTCTTAAGGGTTCTCGCCCTTTTTACTTGAGGTACAAGAGAGAGTAAAAATTCTGATGCACTCTCATTTGAAAGTAACTTACTTCTCATAATCACTAATGATCTCGTGAAAAAATGGTTCATTCCAATTGATAATCCGAGACATGATGTAGAACTATTAAAGTATTGATGCTCCGAAGGAAAAATATCGAGAGATATCATAATTCGAAGGAAGACGACTGTTTTACACATCATTAGGATGTACATCGAGATTTCCATTTTCCAAAGGATCCTTAGCTCCCCGTGTTTTGGTGGGTCATTGAGATCCTTTTGACAACCTGTGTTGAGTTGAAGGAATATCCATATCGATTCGATCGATTGCGTGAGGAACCGGGGGAAAGAAAATGGAAAAGTTAATTTTTTTTTTTTATTGGAGCATCGATTTTAAAATGTAATAAATGTCGGAAAAACTTTTGTTAACAATTACTCAACATGATGTGCCTTTTGTAGGTTGTGATAATAAACTATGCTGTTCAATGATGTGATAAACTCTTTCCATGATCCTCTTGGTTGTAGACAAAAAAAAAATTGTTTAATATTTTTTTTCTTGAAATAGATCTATTAAGCAAGTGAAATTGCCAATGCAAATAAGGATAGAGAAAAAAAAATCAAGAGATATCATAATTCAAAGGAAGACAACTATTTTACACATCATTAGGATGGACATCGAGATTTCCATTTTCCAAAGGATCCTTAGTTCCCTGTGCTTTGATGAGTTGTTGAGATCCTTTTGACAACTTGTGTTGAGTTGAAGGAATATCTATATGGATTCGATCGATTGCGTGAGGAACCGGGGGAAAGGAAACAGAAAAGTTAATTTTTTTTTTCATTGGAGCATCGACTTTAAAATGTAATAAATGTCAGAAAAACTTTTGTTAACAGTTACTCAACATGATGTGCCTTTTGTAGGTTGTGATAATCCAAACTATGTTGCTCAATGATGTGATAAGCTCTTTCCATGATCCTCTTGGTTGGACCAAAAAAAAATTGTTTAATATTTTTTTCTTGAAATAGATCTATTAAGCAAGTGAAATTGCCAATGCAAATAAGGATAGAGAAAAAAAATTGAGAGATATCATAATTCAAAGGAAGACGACTGTTTTACACATCATTAGGATGTACATTGAGATTTCCATTTTTCAAAGGATCCTTAGCTCCCCATGCTTTGGTGGGTCGTTGAGATCCTTTTGACAACCTGTGTTGAGTTGAAGGAATATCTATATGGATTCGATCGATTGCATGAGGAACTAGGGGAAAGAAAATGGAAAAGTTAATTTTTTTTTCATTGGAGCATAATTTTAAAATGTAATAAATGTCGGAAAAACTTTTGTTAACAATTACTCAACATGATGTGCCTTTTGTAGGTTGTGATAATCCAAACTATGCTGCTCAATGATGTGATAAGCTCTTTCCATGATCCTCTTGGTTGGAGACAAAAAAATTTTGTTTAATATTTTTTTTCCTGAAATAGATCTATTAAGCAAGTGATATTACCAATGCAAATAAGGATAGAGAATGTGCCGATTACAATCGATCGCAAAAGAGGAGGCTCCTATTCCCATGGCTAGACAAGCTTTAATACCGATTTTGTCGAATTGGTCCAACTTATCATTTTATTCGCATACAAATAATTTGGAGATCAAACATAAATGTGGTCTCTGAACTTTTAACTTGTTTAATACAACTCTTGAAATTTAGTAAATTTTCAATCTAGTCCATAAACTATATAAATAGTCTAATGTTATCATTCCATTAGCTCAAGTTCATGAACAATATTGAATATTTTTATACAATTTAATGACCAAATTAAACATGTATTAAAAGTTTAGGAATTACATTCAACAAATTAAAAATTCATTAATCATTTATATCATTTTTTTCAATGATTTAATTAGTATGACTATGGAAACACGGTTGGTATTATTATCAAAGTGTCATTTACATATTGCATAGATATAAAGTGAGTTCTTGAAGAAGTTGAACTGGTATTCGAATTTAGGAGGGTTGGACCTAGAGATTCCAATTTGAAACGCAATGTCGTTTTGTCAAATAAAACATATGGTTGATGCTCCAATTCTTTTGTATGTAGTAATTAAAACATTATGTCATAATTAATGTTATTTAATTATGATGAGATGGCAAATAATAAGTTGTCGTGCTTACGGTAAAAGGCATTAAGTTTTATCCCGTCATATATCATGCATAATGCGAAATTATAGATATAATTAAACTATCATATTCGTAGAGTTATTTTAGTGTTTACTTCTTTAGATATTGCTTATTATACCTAACCTACCAACACCTATAACCATGTTAATGTTTTAAAATTTTATTTCTCTTAAGTTTTCAAAAATGTTTTCTCATTCTCATAAGTCAATTTTAATACTTATTGTTAAGAAATTTTCCTCTAATATTTCACTTATTCTTCCAAAAATTCTCAAATTTTCTTTTGAAAAAGAAAAAATCTCCCTCAATTATAGTCTAGTGCATGTAATGTGTAAAAGTCTCTGACCAAAAATAAAACTGTAAAAATCACTTTCAGTATAGTACTAATGTAGTTGCCAATGCTTCACATGGGCTTCACATTTCAAAATTTGTATTTCACTAAAACCTCCTTCTTTACTTTTTCACATTCGCCTTATAAGGAAATTTAGTGGATTCTAGAGTTACAGCAATAAGAATAACCACAAAAATTAAATAATCTTACAAAAAATATCATGAAACATTAATGTTATATGATCGAATCATGTAGGTTTGTTTGTCTGGTATGAAAATTCACTTTACGCTTACTAACCATCTTTTTTTTTTTAAAGTATAATTGTATTAATGTAGACGCATTTTTCTTTTTAAATTTGACATTATTATTTTGTCATTTTTAAGCATAATCACCATTCTTTAATTACTCAAAATTAATTCCAATATTGTATTCCGCTACATTTTATATTGAATTGAACCAAACTATTTTATACTCCATGTTATTTGATCGATTAATATTTATCTATATTTCCTCTACCACATAACATATTATGGAAAGTATAATCAAACTATACCGTTGTAGATTTGTAGTATGAATTCTCTTTTTCGTCGCTATATTTTCATGCATTTTCTAATCGCTTTTGTACTTTTAATTGTCTAATTGAATTATTTACTTTCATAAATTTCCTTAATAAGTCCCTTCGACATCAAATCATGCTAAATTCAATTGACATAACACTCGGCAAAGACATGGATAACTATTTTTCCCACATGGACATCCACAATTGTGGCCACACTGGTTAAATTTATACGCAATCTTATTCCGATATTGTTTACATTGGCTGAATTTTACGATGGTGGTGTCCAAATAGGCCTCCATATTGACTAAATTTTATCCAGTCATAATTATGCCGGTAATATTTGAAAGTGGGAGACTTTGACTAGAAAATTTGTAAAAGTAAATGACTTAATTAGACAAATCAAAAGCACATGCTTTTAGTCTAACAAAAGCCGAAAAGTTAATGGACGAAAAGTAGTATATTCCTTTTCTTTTCTTTTTTTCCTTTTCTATTTCCTATAAATTGTTTCGTATTTGTCAGTTTGTTGTGCTGAAAGTTCTATTCCAAATTACAAAGTCAATATCTCCATTGTATATCTTTTTCTTTTTCTATTCATCACATAACATATCCTGCCTAATGTAGTCAATTCCACTTAAACTTATGATAATAATATCTTCTCATTCTAATGAAATTAATCATAT
Organism: Eucalyptus sideroxylon x Eucalyptus melliodora; assembly: GCA_016097485.1. Lineage (NCBI taxonomy): Eukaryota > Viridiplantae > Streptophyta > Magnoliopsida > Myrtales > Myrtaceae > Eucalyptus > Eucalyptus sideroxylon x Eucalyptus melliodora. Next base: position 32,949,718 of record CM027826.1, read on the forward strand.
TATTTACTTTGATGAACATAATTAGATATTTATGTTCTGAAATATTCTTCCCTTAAAATTTTCTTACAAGAATTTAAAGAATTCTCTTGATCATTTAGTTGTCATACATAGTCTATTTCACTACATTTATAAATTCTCCCAACATATTTACTCATTCATATTTACATCGCTATTTTAAGAGCTTTTCCTTCAAATATGTACTTTTCTTGAAAGAACCTAAGAATTTTTTGGAAAAGAGAAGAACAATTCCATTATATGTATATAATATTCATTTATTTATAATATATTTGATTCGATATCAGACGTGCCTTCAAATTATCTGCTAAAAGCTATTGATGAGAACATATACTTGCAAACCTTAAAAAAACGTACATAGTACACGAGCAGTTAATTTCTGTATTGTTGAGAAGATGTCACGTGGCCTATCCATCTGAAAATATGTCAAGATCCAAAAGAAATTACAGAGTTTGTCGAGCAGTAATTGACTGATTGGTGTAGATGGACTGGCATAAGGCAAACGACGCCAGATTTCTGGCTAGCAAGTAGCAAGTAACGTGCAAATTAAGTTCTGGCCAGGAACAATTATTGAGGGACACCTTATTTTCAGGGTAGATGCGACCTCAAACATTGAAGGATCGTACCTTTGGCATTGACTAGACCTGTACGTACCTGCCTTGGATCCGATCTCTTCGCCTTCGTGATCGAAGAAATGAAAAGCAGAAACACTTTGGATCTCACTGCTCATTTGAAAAAGGAATAGCTGATTGGCGATCATGTGGGAACCAGCCTTTACTCATGAATTATCGAAGAGGTCATTGACTTCAATTTTTCAGCATTCAATATGAGCCTCGAGGTGTTATAAACTTTCTTGATTTCGAGCATTGACAACCTCTGGTCTTTTCTCCTGTTGCCTACTGACACTTCCCTCATATCGGATGTGTCAATCAGTTCAATCAGGCTTCCTTATCCCATAGTTTGCCACGAGCCGTACTTTGTCTGAGTGCTCTTCCCATGACAATCGCACGGTCGCTCTATGTCCTAGCAGAGAGAGTTGGCTGGGCTCATCTAACAACCACGTGCCTATGGGAGGGGAGTTTGGCTCTAACATCGACTATAACGACCGGTCCCTCTCAACATGCTAAACTTTAAAAGAACTATTGAAGTTGTGACCATAGGATGGATCTTTACTAATGAATCACTTAGCAAACCTTCTCCCATCCAAGGTGATCCCCAACTTCCACCCATGGTGAACTTTGGGGCATTGTTCATTTCATTCCAAACAAGCCAATATAGTATCGAACCAGAGGTCACTTGAATAGATGTGTTTTATTTGAAAAAGGACCAGATAAGGCAGGAGTCAATTGTTAGGGACAAATAAGGTGTGGCTTTTCCTTGAAATCTCAAATATGATGAATGGTCATAATTAAGGAATGACCCAAATCACATATCAAATTGAGTGTATCCTAAGGTTTTCTAGGTTGACATTAACAAGGACATTAATGCTGTAAGTGAAGAGTTTATAACACTCCAAATCCTACTTTGGATGAAAGAGAGATTTGAGATGTCATACTTAAGTAAATTACTCACACAAAAGACTACAACTTAAGTATTCCTTTGGTGGCTTAGCTCATATAATAAGAGTAATGGCTGGTGCCATAACAGATGGTATCAAAGTTAGATCCCCTCCGATTGCTCTGAGATTTGTTTACATACTTAATTAGCTGATTTGATGAGGATAGGGAGTGCTTGACAAGTCGAGAGGGCTTAGATCAAATGCAGCTCCGTGCTGGCCTTTATGATGGCAAAAAATGTGGAATGCACCAGGTGAATAGTGGATTGACTAGGCTATGTGGGCATGCACTAATTAATAAGGACGGTAGCACCGTATTAGGGGCGGTTTGTAACATCTTAAAACTAAGCGTGGAAATATTTAATTATAGAGGCAAATAGAGGCTTGGAAATATTTGAACTTTGACCTCATGTTCTAATATTATGTGAATTTTTGTAAGATCATTGTTAACAGTTATAAAAGCTTAAATTATTAGATAAAGATATGATTTAATATTTAGATATTCTATCAAGGTTAGATCCATGTGGATTGAAGAGTGCTTATTGAGTGGTTCCCAAGTGAAAATTCATCCTCAAAAAATTGAGAAATTGACTTCTTATTTGTGGGAACTTGGCTTATGGCCGAACAAGTCGTTAGATAAGAGATCTCAAGAATAAGCAAATATCAACTACACTAGAGATCACATTGAGATTAATTGGATCAACATGTAAAATGCACGCCCATTTATCTGTTTAATTAACAATGTGGTCACCTTCCATATTAACATGGCTACAGGTATTCCTTGTGATTGATATGGTCATGTGGGCTTCCCGATACCAATCGATAATGTTCAAATCAATCGCTTTCTTAATCTAAACCGAAAGGGTTTCCCTAAAATCGTCACCGATTGGTAACCATTGAGAGTTGTGGGACCGAAAATGAATATTATCAGATGCTTGATTTTCCCATTAACTTTTCCTTTATTTTACCCCGCGACAAGGCTGAAAAGGCCATCCGACGGCCATGGCAGCATATTAAGGCGAGAATATATAGACTAGGACATGCCAAATGGTCCCTTTTTGAGTTCTTGTGGGAACCTTCCATCAATTCAACGATAACAGCTGATTGATAGACCTAACTTTGTCCCCATCTCTCCATGATGGTCCATCATATATCTATCAAACGCATTGAATCATAAGCATGAAATCCATCTATCCATCATTGTAACCAAAACGGGCGCTAAATGAAGTTTTTTCACGGCTTCAAAAGCTTTTATGCAAAAAAAATTTCATTTAGCTGAGCAGTAGCAAATGACTTTTTCTTCTTCTTTTTTGCCAAAGAATGAGAGGGAATGACTCAAAACACCTACGGAGGGTGTGAGTTTTAGTTTCGTTGGAGCTGCATCTTGTGTGTGTGGGGAAGTATTTCTCAAGATCATATGAGATTTGAATTAACAGTCGAAGTAATTTTCTATTTCACCGTTTTCTCATCTTTTTGTGTTTTGCACCGGGGCATCTATTAAGCATACTTAAGGAGATACTCAATTTTCAAATCATTGATTGTGCATATCACGAGAACTATAAGTGATTAGAATTTATGATATTTCCTCATTTGATTTCTTAACAAGTGCTCCGGATGTGCTCCTCAACAAAATCTTTTTCAGTAAGTCTCTAAATGTTTATTCAATTAACGTCATTTGATGCAATTTAAAGTCATAAGCCATGGCGACCATTTTCCTTGCTGGAAATTCTCCTATACTGATATTACATGCATCGATTGTGAAAGTTCAAACATTCCAAATCCTTCATTATTACTCACATTTTCTTAATTAATATGGTGGCTACGGAGGTTAGACTACATAAGACTACAGGGAGGCATCTCCAAAGGGAGACCGAGAAAACAAGATTTTAATGCTCTCGAGGTTTGATTAGCCTCCATCAGTGAGTATCCTTGTCCACATCATGATAGAGTCCCTTAGTCCAGAACGACTTTAAATGTGGCAAGTTGACGTTATTTGTGAGCGAGTTTTACGTTCTCCTCGGACATTGATCTTATCCATTATGTATTTAGTTTTTCGTGGATCGATGATCAATCAGTCAAGTTTCAAGTAATAAATGTCTCGGAGGTTACTCTATGAAATTAGTCATGTTTCATATCTGATTGTACATGAAGAGATGGTTAGCCCAGTAATAAATGAGTAATCTGTCCTCTATGAAATCACAGCTTCGATTTACTTCGGAGGGAACCTCTAACGGCTATTGCCATATTGCCTAGTTGTGGCATGTCTCGTGTGGAGGGATTTGCAAGCCCATTACATCACGGTGAGACTATGGTGACGGGTTTACTAACCTCGGATCTTCGAATCATAAAAAAGTACGGAATAGTATTTCTCATCTAAACATTTTGTAATGGTTGTGAGAACCTCATAGTAATGTCCAAAGAGAGTCACTAGCATTAGATCCCCACTCATCAATCTTATCCCAATAAGGTAAAAAAGAAGAAGAAAGTGATAGGGTACATAATTACTTTTCTATCTGTTCAAGTTCAATGAAAGTCTTCCACTAAGATGGAGCAAAACATTATAGGATTTAATCTCCAAACATCTCTTCCTTCCTCATCACTAGGCCAAGAGATAAGTCGGCCTAAACACGTAAATTATAGAAAAAATACAGTATGGTCTATAAATAATGGGGACCAAAGCCATCTTCATCATTGATCACTAGATTTACAATGCGACTGACCTAATCAATTATTGAGATGATATTAATCTACATGGTCCAGCATAAAGGCATGAAGAATGTAATAGAGTCCGTTCCCAGTCATTACTAGACAGTCTTTGTCGAGCTCGAGTTCTTCGCCTTCATTCCCCTGGTCCCTAGCCTATCCCCCCTAGAAAATCCATATCTTATTTTGGTCCATCCCGTTACCTAATCGAGCCTCCCCCAGTTTACGACCCCAGGAAAGGGATTGCCCGCAATCACAGCCAAAAGCCGAACCCCATGTGTGGTTCTAAATCGCAATCATTATCGAGACTCAGGCGTGGGGGGGATAAACCATCATAAATAAATGATGACCACGACGAAAAAACGGGTGGCCCCCTCCCCAAGCTCATGATGCCCCCCATCTTATGTGGACGATCCGGCTCTTTTGCTGCGGCCATAATGCCGTGCCGGGGACCATCATGTCAGTTCCCATCACGCCCGAAACCCTAATTTCCTATAAAAAGAATGTTTTTTCTATAAGGCCGATACGTGTATGTCTTGGGACGACAGCAGCTGGATTCTCTCTCCAGGTCCTATGCTCTTAAAAGGGTCGACATGATTGCACTAACCACTCGCCCCCAACATCCGTTTTCTCCGATTCCGCGGACAGATCGCACTGTGGCAGCAAAGAGAAACGAGGGAGATCGTGTGTTAGATGGTGGTGGTCACATGGAGTTGCACTGTTCAGCAAAGTATCCTGTTGGCCAACTACGGGGGGAGAAGATTCGTTTCTTTTCCACGAAGTTGCTTCGTCGATTTCCTCGAACGTTTCCAACGCGGATGCGGTAAGAGAGTTTCCCGAACGGTCTGATAGGTATAGAGCGCAAGAGATTGAGCATCATCGACTGATTTGCCGGGGTTTTGGGCAAGAAATTTTTGCCCATCTAGACCGGCCAAAAATGGAAGTTGAAAAGGATTTAAATAGGATGGGGTGTATAAATGACTCAGTCCTCAGGGGCTGAGTACAAGAGCTTGATGTTTTGTATTTGTATATATGAGAGATCTTTCAACCGAATGAGCGAATTTAGATGTGGTGCTTTATGCTTCACAAGCCCAATCATTGTCATCTTTGTGAGATTTGATAATTTAATAATCATCAACAACTCTAAAAATTTAACCTTTTAGATAAAAATGTGATTTATCATTTAAATATTCTAACACTTTGTCTTAAGGAGGCAAATAGGGATATGAAAGATTCAAACTCAAGCGTCTTAATCCTGACACCATATGAGACTTGATGGGATTATTACCAATTATTTTAAAATTTAAGTTATTAGATAAATGCATAATTTATTATTTAAAAATTCTAGTAATCATTAATAAACAATAGTTATGGATATTGGTCCCACAACATTTAACTTTTCCCTGATTTCAAATTTAGAACTCACAAATACTAATTTTCCAAACGGTAAAGCGCCAACACCATCGCTGGAACATGACATATGAAGTCCTATTACGAGACACTTTCCCAGATTAAGGACTCCTTTTTTTTCTTTTTTTGCCATGTTGCCTTGTCCAAATACATATATACATATAAACATCGTATATTGAACTTACTACATAGCCAAATTATCATCTTCGGTACAAAGTACAAGTCCTAACACTATCATTTTGCAGCTTTCGGTGAAATCCAAGTGGGCGTTTGGCTCCAGCTCCACTCTTAATTCGGATCAGGCTGCTGCCCAAACCCTAAAGATTAGCTGCTAAACCTCTCCTGATCAATTCCCATTCCTAACTCAGGTCACAAGACGTGCGACCGTGAGTATACATTCGACCATCTGCAACGTTGGATGCCCTCGTCTTCTGCAGCAATTTCGCACGCTCGGCGATCCTCTACGCTGGCGGAGATCATGACCACTCCTCTTTTTCAGTTCCTTCTTTTTTCCTGGAGGGCAGCGCCTCTGTTTACCTGCATCGTCAGGTCAACCCTTCAGACATTCTTGGACACTTATAAGTTAACAAAAGCACAAGCGCCATGCCTGCAGCATGCACGCATGCATGCATGCATGCAGAGGAATATGTGAGCTGTGAGGGGCCTTTCATCTGAAAGCAACTAAGCAGCTTAACTTCGAAGTTCACAATTCGGAGCACATGCAAACGTCTCGTCCAGTGTCGTCTCTGCCGGGAATTTGGCACTGAGAGAGAGAGAGAGAGAGAGAGAGAGAGAGAGACTCTTTTGCTTTTCCCAGAGAATGTTGAAGTACGGGGGCATGGCTGCTTTATCTGATATCCTAGCTGGGCCACCAAGCAGAGAAATTGTTACCATAAAATGTAGGACAAAAATTATTGAGCAATGTTCTCCGAATGCGACGATAGATGGAGCCAACCAAATTGAAAGAATGTCCAGGAATAATTGTCCTTTTCGTGAAATTTTCACAATATTTTTATGTGTGATTGATTTAGCAAAATCAGAGTTCTTGGGTACTGGTGTATTGCTAACTATGGATTCGATGTTCTTTCGCATAGCATCAAAGTCATTGACAAAGATGCAATGCCTTCTTATGACCCAGAGTTAAAAGGGTATTTCTACAAATTCCCGATACTAGGTCTTGATGCGGGGTACTTTGGGATTGGATTTACATCTTTTAGTTAATAGAATTTGATGTTTTCTGGGTTTGATGTTTTATTTTTTTATTGGTTTGACTTTAGGAATTAAATTAAAATACTTGATAATGTTGTTCGACTTTTAGGGAATATCAAATTAGATTATATCAGATTAGATTATAGATAGTAGTTTCAGATTATCCTAAGTTATCTCTACGTAGTTGTCTCCTAGTTTGGTTTTTTTATGGAAGGGCTTTTGGTTATAGATATTTCATTCGTGGCACTTGTAAATTCAGTTCATCAAAAATCAGAAATTATTATTGAGAATTCATCTCTGTGCGCTCCAAGGGCACGTGATTATGAGTTGAGACTCGATGACAACAACCATCTCGCTAACGAAGATTAGGGGGCTTAGGCTTTGTGGATAGCTGCTCGTCATTTCAAAGCAGAACCTGGAGTAGCAACTTGGTGGGATGCATCAGACTAGGGACGCTATTGCAAATCGACTTGGTGTCCTCGAGCTAGAGAGAAACCCAAGTGGGGACAACAAATTAAAAATGGTGAAAACATATAGGACTGAATTGGTATTAATATAATAAATTTAAGACTCTTTTGATACTTTTCTCTCGACTTGATGTCATAGATCTAGAGAGAAGCTCGAGTGGGGACAACAAAGTGGAAATGTCAAAAGATTTATGACTAAATTTATACTAATATAATAAATTTAAGACTTTTTTTTTTTTTTTTTTTTAACTTTTTCCCTCGACTTGGTGTCCTAGAGCTAAAGAGAAGCAAGTGGGGACAACAAAGTGGTGCCACGGTGGAATCGAGCCTAGGGCCAACAATTGGTAGACCTCTTACAGTGGATAGTGATCACAAACCAACTTTTGAATTCTTAGATTACGGTGAAGATTGCCGTCACAACAGTCATCTCAAAGAATTGCATGAATTTCATCTCAAAGTTCCTTGTTGAAATCGTTAGTTGAATATTAAGAAATTTGTTTTAGCTATAGATGAATTCTTTGATTACATGTAAATGCCGGAATTCGGCACAGCAAACTTAACTTGTAGCAGATCGAAAGTAGATGTGTTCTATGGTAGGATTTGTTGCATACAAGTATACACTATTATGGAAGTAAGTTTGTCTTTTTTTAGAGATAACATAAAATCGAAATATTTTTCGTTACGCTTTCTGTGCGTTCACGCTTCAATTGTGCATTTGTGAGTTTTACTTGTATCTATCCATTTCTACTATGTCAAGAATTGGTGACCATAGGTTTGCAAGACAATAAAATTCGGTCATTCATCGAAAACATTTGAAATGTTTGTGGGATTTGATATTTTGCGTAGAAAATACTACAAAATGCGTTTCAATACGATTGGTTGAAATGAGACTTCATGGCGTAGAGACAACCCTACACATAGACCAGCGTTGCTGAGCGGTGAACGACTAGATGTTTGGGTAAGAGCGGAGGCGGATGGTCCGCCGGACCGTCATTGCTGGCCGACGGTCGGTGACGGGACGGGACGGCAGGCGGAGCTCCCAGAACATGTTGCAACATCTGCTGGATCATGGGCCGAAGGATCCGATTTGGGTCGGGCCTGAAAGAGGGGAGGGCCCATGGGAGAGCGAAGGCAGGGGCTCTGCCAGTTGGACATCACTGATTTTGTGGTTGAACATCTTCCTTTCTTTATCCTCTCCTCTTATTCTCATTTTGTTACTCCATCTTTATGCAGTTACCCCAACAATACATAACGTATATGTGTGTTTATGTGTATGTATGTATCTACTTCATAATACACTCACAAAATTCGACCTGACACAACACGACGCAATGTTACAATTTCATCTCGTTACTGAATTATAAAGTTCGAATTTGTTTTAATCCTATTTAAATGACATGATATATAAAATTAATGCCACGAAAAACTCCAAAATTGGTACATATGAAAAATTTATCTCAAATTAATTTTTTGATTACCGAAAATCATTAATTGATACACCTATCACAAATTTATCTAAAATTAAATTTTTGATCCCTAAAAACCTCAAATTTGTATATTTATAACAATTTAGTTTATGTTAAATTAGATTAATGCCGTGAAAAATCATAATTTGGTACACCTGTAATAGACGGAGGATAAAACCCTAAATTGGTACACCTATCAATTGTCATATGTCATTCAACTCAACAATTTGATTGTAAAATTTAATAAAAACAAACGGATGATAAATTTGTCACTGATATATCAATTTGAGTTTTTGGTGGTCAAAATAAATGAATTTGGAGTAAATTTACCATGAGATATATCGGTGGAACTTTTCGTGATATTAACTTTAATATGTACGACACGACGTGAAATTACAATTTCATCCCGAATTATAGAATTCGAGTTTGTCCTAATCCTATTCAGGTAACATAATATATATGTTGTGGACCGACAGCTAGGCGCATGGGAATTGCTACGTGTTCCTCAACGCCAGTCCTCTCACCTCCCCACTCCATCAACGTGGCCGCTCCTCTGGGCATTCGCCGATCGCATCGGACTTCATAAATTCACTTTCCGGCGAAGAAGAGTTCACAAATTTGAGAGAGAGAGAGAGAGAGAGAGAGAGAGATGGCTGGAGAGACCTACTGGAGGAGAGCGGCGGACACCCACAAGGTGAGGGTGGGCGGCGACACGGCTGACGCGTGGAGGCGGCCGAGCAGCAAGAGCTTCCGGTACAACACGACCACCATGCTCGTCGGCGGCTTGCTCCTGGTCTCCGCCGTTGGACTTTACACGGTCTATGCCGACCGGAGGCACAAGGCTCGCGAAGTGGCGAGGGTGGCCGATCGCGTTGCCGAGAGGTCGCCGCCTCCGCCACCACCGACGCCGGCTGATGCTCACCCACGAAAGTGAAAGAAATTGTAACGAATACATGCTTGTATTGACGGAGCCGTAACTTTATATTTGCGCGTCGAGAAGGATATATATACTCGATGAGAAATAAGATCTTCATGTAACTTTGCTTTGTTTATTTCCTGAAATTTATGTAGACATGTGCTATTCATTAAACTCAAAGCTTATTGCTCGAATACGAGCCCAAGTTTCTTCATGACAAACAAAGAAAGCGTAAGGCATGGAGAAATGTCGTGCAGCAGACACGGGAGCGAACTTTTTCTCAGTGTATCGAAATAACTCGAATTTGTGTCATAATCTGAAAAACAGTTTTTTTCTTTAAAAAATAAAAGGATTAGTATCACGAAAAATTTTAAATTGACATATTAGTAATAAATCACCTCAAATTAATTCTAAAATTGTGACAAATTTATAATTAATTTTTTTATCATTAAAAATTTCAAATTGTTACATTCACGATAAAATTATCTTAAATGATTTTTTTGATAATTAAAAACTTTAAAGTGGTATATTTATAATAAATTTATCCTAAATTTGATTAATATCATGAAAAATCATAAATTGATAGTAAAATTTCAAATTAATACACTTGACAACTCTCATGTCATCTAACTCATTATCAAAATTGTTAGTGATGATCTCTCATGTCATCTAACTCATTATCAAAATTGTTACTGATGATAGTTTGGGATTTTTCATGAAATTAGATTAAAATAAAAAAAAATAAATTACTTATGTAGACGTAATCAAATTGCCTCCAAGCAGGCGCCTTCATCTCGTTGACTGAACTACAGACCAAAAAAAAAAAAAAAAAAAAAAAAAAAAAAAAATCTCATTGACTGAACTTCAATACCTTGCCCTCGGCATTGCAATGGTGGATCCGTAATGTTTTGCTGCTCCCTTCTTACCAAAACAATTAAAAACATTTCATTCACTTCACAGGATATTTTGCAATAAAATAACGACACGAATTGAGATTTTAGTTACGTTTAGGTTCAGCATTTACATGCAACTTTGGGCCTCCAAAAGTAGGGCCCAAAAGTAGGGGCATGCATCAGTCCAGTCCAATTTGAGAGCTGGACCGGACAATTTTGGATGGTTTCTTGAGTAGTTTGTTCAATTCTTGATAATAACTGATCCACCCGATTCTATATAAGGAATTGTCCGCCCAAATTACTTAATTTTTTGTAAGCAAACTCTATATTGGTAATGTATGTTTCAATTTTCATTGAAATAGAGTAATGACTTTCATATATAATAATTATAAGTAAATCCTATGCATTCCTCCATAACTTTGTTTGTCCATATATATTTATTATTTAACGTGTTGATATGATGGCATGTAATAAAGTAATGACTACAAAATCCTGTGAAAGATTAGTCAATCATCAATTATCGTCAAACCCCCGATCATGTAAACATTTATTTGACAAATAAACCAAACATAATGCTCTTATTTTTCTTTTAATATTGGAAGACTCCACTTGTAAGGAATAGAAGAAACAAAACAAAAAGAGGACTCCTTAGTTTCAAGAATAACTTGGATCGGGTTGGCTGATTTCTAGTTCTACAAATGAGGAACTGATTCGATTCTAGGTTGCAAGGTAGAACCAATCACCCCTACTCCAAAGACCCCTAAGCCAAATATTTGGTGTTCATTAACACAATCTCAAGAGCTAGATTTTTGATTTCCAAACCTGAAAGCCCACGCAAATTCTCCCTTGCGTTGAGCTTCTATCATTTTCTGAAAATGCACTTTTGAGCTAATAATTGATCTTTTTCTTTTAATTTTATCCTCATTAAACTATACAAATTCCAATTTTACTCTCACAAGTAGAGCAATATGGAGTCGTGCTCTCTAAGGCCGGTGTGACCCAAGTAGATGGGATCGCGTGACCTCGTCTGCCTATTGCCTAGGGTCGTGACAAGTCGGCATCGCCCAACTTTTTTTTTTTTGATCTTATTTTTTGAAATTTAAAAATTACTTTGTAATAAGCATTTATAACAAAAAGTTTATCAAACAAAGCTTTTCATGAATTTTTTTTTTTTTTTTTTAACATTGTCTTAAAGCTGAAGTTGTCCCAATTGCACTCGATGGCCCTGATGCTTCATTCATTGACAAGGATAGGAAAACAAAATAAGCCTCCAAGCCCCACCAGAGGTGGACCATATCGAAGCTCCAAAATTCGAAAATATCCACCACCCCCTCCTATCTCTTCATCTCTCATGGACGAATCCACGAGGTGAGGACGACGAAAGAAGGAAACACTTCTGGTCGAGCATCCATAAGTCTGCGTTCCATTCCAGATAAGCAAGCTCTCTCTCCCTCTCCCTCTCTCTTTCTGAATGGAATGTCGTGACTTCGCATGCCGTGCGCGTTCTCGCGGTGCCTTCTTTCGTGGCGAGCGGTTCGACCCACTTGTGTTGTCGCGCGGAAACGCGCCCCGGCTCTGATTTCAACTGCTGTGCGTAGCCACCGGGTCTTGTTATCTTCCCTCCTCGCCCCATGGCTGTTTTGACAAACTGCCCTTTTGCTTCTTGCTGCGTGAGCGTTGGGTTCGGCCCAGCTGCGCCCGACTGTGGTTTACTTCCTGTGAGGAGTGTCTATGGGTCAGCGGAAGCGTCGGTATCTGGGGATTTGAGAGCTCCCAAGCGCTGGTCTATTGGAAAATCGAACGGGAACGGTAAAAAACGGGGTGGGTTCGGTTTGGTTGTTGTTAATTGTTCGAAAGATGGGATCTTTGCGAAGGGGCAGCGAAGAGGGTCCTTGTGTCCTGAAGAAGTTCTTGATGTACTGAAGATGAGCTCGAGCCCCGAGCAGGCTTTTGCGTACTTCAATTCATTTGCTGACTTGCCCCAGCGGGTCGTTCATACCACTGAGACTTGCAATTGCATGCTTGAAATCCTCAGGGTCCACAGGAAAGTGGAAGACATGGTGTTTGTGTTCGATATGATGCAAAAGCGAATAATCAACCGGAATTTGAGCACTTACTTGACTATCTTTAAGAGTTTGTACATAAGAGGCGGCATTCGGCAAGCACCGTATGCGCTTGAAAAGATGAGAAAAGCTGGTTTTGTTTTGAATGCGTATTCGTACAATGGCTTGATACACCTGCTGCTTCAGTCTGGTTTTTGTAATGAAGCTTTGGAGGTGTATCGAAGGATGGTTTCAGAAGGGCTGAAGCCTAGCATGAAGACTTATTCGGCGATCATGGTAGCTCTGGGAAAGCGAAGGAACACTGAAATGGTCATGAGTCTTTTGAAGGAGATGGAGAATCTGGGACTGAAGCCAAACATATACACCTTTACTATATGCATCAGAGTATTGGGAAGGGCTGGTAAAATAGACGAGGCACATGAAATACTGAAGCGAATGGACAGTGAGGGATGTGGGCCTGATGTGGTTACTTACACTGTGCTTATTGATGCTCTATGTAATGCAGGAAAACTCAGTGATGCCAAAGAGCTGTTCTTCAAAATGAAAAATAGCAGCCAGAAGCCTGATAGAGTAGCTTATATTACTTTGCTAGATAAATTTAGTGACCGGGGTGATGTAGAATCAGTGAGGCAATTCTGGAATGAAATGGAAAATGATGGTTATGATCCTGATGTTGTTATTTACACAATTCTTGTTAATGCATTTTGTAAGGCTGGCAATGTGGATGAAGCATTTGCCACTTTGGATGTCATGAAGAAGAAAAGAATCTTGCCTAATCTGCATACATATAACACATTGATATGTGGCCTCCTCAGTGTAAATAGACTGAATGATGCGTTAGGAATTTTTGGCAGTATGGAGTCTTTGGGTGTAAAGCCAACTGCTTACACATACATCCTTTTCATCGACTACTATGGAAAAAAAGGAGATTGTAAAAGTGCTCTTGAGACATTTAATAATATGAAAGAAAGGGGCATCATTCCCAATCTTGTTGCGGTTAATGTGTCTTTGTATAGTCTTGCAGAAGTTGGAAAAATTGGTGAAGCAAAAGAAATCTTTTATGGTCTCAGAAATAGTGGACTTGCCCCAGATTCTATAACCTATAACATGATGATGAAGTGCTATATTAAGGTGGGGCAAGTAGATGAAGCCATTAAGTTGCTTTCAGAGATGATCGAGAGTGGTTGTGAACCAGATGTGGTCAACATCAACTGTTTAATTGACGCACTTTTCAAGGACAGTCGGCGAGATGAGGCATGGAAAATGTTTCATAGGATGACCATCATGAGGCTTGTCCCTACCACTGTGACATACAACACATTGCTTTCTGGGTTGGGGAAAGATGGTCAAGTGCAGAAGGTCCTCGAACTTTTTGAAAGTATGACCAGGAAAGGGTGCTCACCAAACACAATAACTTTTAACACAGTGTTTGATTGCCTTTGCAAGAACGATGAGGTGGATCTGGCCATTACTATGATGTACAATATGGCAGAGCTGGGATGTTGTCCTGATGCTTTGACTTACAACACTATCATCTTTGGTTTAATTAAGATTAACAGTGTCCATCGTGCATTCTGGTTCTTTTTTCAGATGAAGAAATCACTCTATCCTGACCATGTAACTATATGCACCCTCCTTCCTGGCATTGTGAAAGATGGTAGGGTTGAGGATGCTGTTAAGATTGCAGACAATTTTGTCAATCAGGACAGGGTCTGTGTTGATGGGGCCTTTTGGCAAGATTTAATGTCTGGTGTTTTAAGTGCAGCAGGCATATCCAAAGCAGTTGTATTTGCTGAAGAGTTGGTGTGTAACAGGATATGCCAAGATGACTCTGTGTTGATACCTCTGGTCAGAATGTTATGTAAGCATAAGAAAGCCCTTAATGCATATGCCATATTTGAAAAATTTACCAAGGACCTAGGGGTAATTTTTACAGTAGAAACATACAATTCTTTGATTAATGGGCTTATTGACATCCATCAGATGGAAAAGGCATGGTATGTTTTCAATGATATGAAGACTGCAGGTTGTGCACCAGATATTTTTACATACAACCTTCTACTCAACACCCTGGGAAAGTCTCGGAAACTCAAGGAACTTTTTTTATTGTATGAGGAGATGCACCGGAAGGGCTGCAAGCCTAACACCGTGACTCACAATATATTCATCTCCAGTCTTGTGAAGTCAAATGACTTGGATAAAGCCGTGGACTTGTACTACCATCTGGTAAGTGGAGATTTTAGACCCACTCCCTGTACATATGGCCCTCTCATAGATGGTCTCTTTAAGTCAGGAAGACTAGAGGAAGCAAAGAAGATCTTTGAAGAGATGGGGGACTATGGCTGCAGGCCTAATTGTGCAATATACAACATACTGATTAACGGGTATGGGAAGATGGGAGATGTGGAAAATGCATCTCTTCTATTTAGAAGGATGGTCAAGGAGGGAATAAGGCCTGATTTGAGGTCATACACCATTATTGTAGATTGCTTCTGTATGGTGGGCAGAGTGGATGATGCTCTGCACTATTTTAATGAGCTGAAACTAACTGGCCTTGATCCTGACTTAATTGCGTATAATCTTATAATTGATGGACTTGGCAGATCACGTAGAATAAATGAAGCTCTCTATTTTTTTGAAGAGATGCAGAATAAAGGTTTATGTCCCGACCTCTACACGTACAATTCCTTGATACTCAATCTAGGGATTGCTGGAATGGTAGAACAAGCTGGGAAAATGTATGATGAAATACGCCTTAATGGCCTTGAACCAAATGTCTTCACGTATAATGCTCTTATTCGGGGATACAGTTTGTCAGGAAAACCAGATTCTGCATATGCAGTCTACAAAAGGATGAGGGTCGGTGGCTGCAGCCCCAACCAGGGAACATTTGCACAGCTCCCTAATTAATCACTGTTGGCTTTTGACCCTGCTTTACAATCTGTTGCTCCTTATGGCGAGTCCATAATGTAGAAAAGTTAGGTACTCTCCTTTCTTGAACCTGTAGTGATGTTTTTGTCTTATGTACACTACAATTTTTGTTAAATTGTTTGTAAAATGTGCATTACTCTCATATATTGGTCGAGCAGATTTTCCGTCATGCACTTTAACTTGTTTATCTTGGTAAAAGTATTTTTTTTCAAAGCCCATGGGGGGATTCTTACAGAATACTGTTGATTATTTAGGTTGAATTGCAAAAGATTTGGACCGATTGACATGGCAGTTGTTTATGCTTTGCATGCTGCACAAGATGCTTCTCTGAAGTTAGAGTTCGGATTCTTCCTCTTTGCAAGACATTGCCTCTGGTAAGGATTTTTACCAGGACAATAAATAGTGGAGCATTTAAATAGATATGTTCTGACTGAGGTCACCTATTAGAGCTAAGACAGACTAGATGTTTGCCTACTTTTGAATACTGTGTAAGTAGAATTCATGAATGGTGTGCTATGATGGTCCAGGTACATTTCCGCGTATGTGTGGGTTGTCATTATTCTGTCGTACATACTCCAGAGTCAACTGTAATGGAGATCAGAACGTGGAGAGCAAGCTGCTGTTGTTGAGGATATCACTGTGGAATTCCTGGATGGCGGGTTCATCCATAAAGCAAATTATATATACCATAGTTCTTGGTAGCTACATTTATTTTTGAAGCTTCTATCAGCATCAAATGTTTTCCTTCTGTAGCCATTTTCCAATTAAATCACTTGATTGATCCCTTCATCTAGGAAGAGCTTTGGTAATTATCTGATCAAACTCTTCTCTCGGTAGCATCTAACCTGGTTGACTCTTGGTGATCTGTTCTTTAGGATGACACCTTGTAATTAACATTTGTACAGAAATTACAAATGTATTAAAATTTGTAATTTCAAATACGAAGTATTTATCTCCTGTCTTGCTGAAAAGATAGCTTAGAGAGGAAGTGTCTATATGGGATTACTGGTGATGGGGGAGTGGAGCCTAGCCTTGTGTTTGGTGCATCTGGCGTTATTGATTTCTCTAATTTCTTAACAAAAAAAATGTAAAATTTATAATGTATATTTCTAACTATGCTATTGGACCGTATGCTTTACATTATGGTAGAGCATTTCGAGTGGCTGTGGCTCCTATAACTTCTGCTTTCTGATCGAAGCTTTCAGATCAGTTTTGTACTTGAGCACCCACAGTTGAGTGAGGACCGGTTGAGTTCCGTTTAAATGAATTGGAGTGATGAGCTGCTCATCGTAACTGAGACAGCTTTGCCTGATCGTCCCAAGTTCGGCCTGTTGGGTTGATCCATGTCCAACATGCAAAGCTGATTCCGAAACGGGCTCTGTTGGAGAAAGATAACTTAGACTGGTTTTGCAATTCTATTTCATTTGTAATTAGGACTCTGTAAGGGGCGCGTCTAAAATTTTGCAATTGTTTCTACGTTATTTGGAACATAAATTCATTTCGTAATATAATTTGGGCAGATTTCTCTAGAAATAGAGAAATGTTCTAAAATTTTTAACTTATCTGCCCTCATTCGTCTTCACTCATCCAAAAAAATGGATTGTGGTTTTCCCGTTATCGAACGTAAATTTGTTACCAGATTTCGTCGTTTGGGCCTTTCGAAAACCTGACAAGCCACCGGCCAGTTGAACCCAATTTTATATCAGCTCAAGTTTTGCTCCTTTACATAAACGTGACATGCTCCCTCAGCAGAAACTCTGTTCACGTACACCACCGCCGGAGAGACCGAGAGAGGAGAGATGGAAAAGTCGAAGCAGGAACTGTTGGTCTTCCATCGGGAAACTTTATCGCTGCTCTGTGAAGTATGCATTACCATTTTCGTTCGAGTTTCAAGCATCAAAAGTTTCAAATTCGGTACTTGAAGTAACTTTGCGTTCTCTCCAAGCCGGCAAGTTCTTGACGATTTTGCCGAAACCGAGGACGTAGAACCACTCTTCTCACCAAGACGAAACTCTGCAATTTGTCAATGCTCGAATCTGGTGAACCGTCCAAGGGAATTGACCCTCTAGATTACATGTTCGAGCTGGTGAACAGGTATTTTCCTTGTTGATTTTGGACCTGTTCGAGTCATGTTTATGATCTAAACTTGTCGCATGGTTGTGATGGGTTGCGCTATATTTCCTTCGACACCGCGATCACCTGATTTTGTCGCATTTAGTAGGAGAGCCAAGTCAGTGAATTGGGTACTGTGAAACATTTCAAAAGTCACTTGGAAGCTTTCAACGTTCAATTCAAGTTGGAAAATTAAAATAGCTCTTGACTAAACTTCTTTCCGATTAGTCAAGTTGAAGAAGAATCCTATATTCTACTCAAAGGGAGGAATCCCCTTGGTCTTCTTTTTCCGATTAGGTAAAGAAAAGCTCGTCTAAATCGAGTCAATGCTCAAAAAAGAAAGGTGGAATCCAGATTTTGCCATTATTTATAGTGTGCCGATAACTTCTAATGGATTGTACCGTTCACTCCACTGGACTTTGATGCCGTTTCACCATTGGACACGACATCTTGGATTCTACATTTCATTAAATTTTTGTAATTTTCGAACGCACTTGATATTTTTCTTTTAGTAAATTTCCAGAAATTGCGGTTTTACTGGTAAAATGAAGTTTCCACAAATAGGAAAATAATTCAGGAGTGAGTCCCAAGCAGAGCATTCTCATAGTGTCATTCAATGTTCGAACTTGGTGAAAGCTGTTGGCACAATTTGGCATGAATAAGTGTAAGGCTAAACTCAATTTTCCAAAGAATTTGAACTTTTTCAATTGTGGTAGAATTACCAAAAAAGTCCTAAACTTTTTGTAGTTGTACCAATTCAATTATAAACTTATTTTTTTGGCTAATTAAGTCCCAAACCTTTTATAATTGTGACAGTTCATCCATTCCGGCCAAAATTGGCTGTGTCGTGATATGGCCGTTGGCGCGCGCTACAACAAATTTTTTAATAATATTTTATTTTTCAAATTATTTTATTAATTTTTAAATATTTTTTTACCTCTCTCTCTCTCTCTCTCTTTCTCCTCCTCCTCCTCCTCCTCCTCCTTTCCATTCTTTTTCCTTTGGCTTTGGCGACCAACCAGCCCTCGCCGGTTGTTGGGTGAGGGCGAGCTCGCCTAGCCACTAGTCAAATCTGGTGAGGGCTTGCCTTGTTGTCATTGGGTGAGGGGTAGCTCCCTTAGCTATTGGCGGGCGAGCCCTCGCTAGATCCGATTGGGGCTTGCCCCCTAGTGGCTGGGGGAGCTACCCCTCGCCTAGCGATAGCAAGGGAATCCTCGGCCCTCGCCCAACGACGACGAGGCAAGCCCTCGATAGATCTGGCGGGGGCTTGCCCCTCGCCAGTGGTTGGGCGAGCTCACCCTAGCCTAGCGATGGCAAGGTGAGCTCGCCTAGCTGCCTTAGTCTTGCGATTGGCAAGGGGTGGCCGATTGTTGGAGCCAAAAAAGAAGGAGGGAGAAAGGGAGGAAAAAAAAAACAGAGAAAAAAAAAAGTAAAAATGATTAAAAAATTAATAAAATAATTTGAAAAAATAATTTCAAATGCACACAACGATACCAACCATGCCTCAATCGGAGCTCCTGTGTGCCTACATCTGCAAGTGCTGAAAACTCGTTTTTAGTCAATGAGTTAGGTTGGTCAACGGTAGGTGAACAGGTCGGGTCGACTCGACTAGATGACCAGGCATTGGCTGCCGCGCCTTATGACCGCGCGTAGGGGTGTGTGTGGCTACCTGCCTATTTAATAAAAAATGATTTTCATTGGACGGAACTTTGAGAAGAAGCCCCAAATAGTACGGTTGAGTGTTGATTTCCATACCTGAGCAGCCATCGGTACTAGTTCGCCCATTTAAATGTTGCTGATTTATGAGTTAATATCACGAAAAACCTATAATTGATACAAATGCGACCTAAATCAATTCGTGTTTTTTGGCCGATACTTGTTTGTATATCATTTCAAAATTGGAAGATAACAAATTCTTGATTATGTTAACAAACTCCATATTACACCCGGCAATTAGTATATCATCTACGTATAATGATAGGATCATAAATTAATATTTGGTATAGAAATTGCGAATAGGTACCGACGGCCACTCAAGCATGGAAATCGACACTTGACTGTACTGTTTGGGGCTGCTTCTTGGAGTCCCGTCCAACGAAAATCGTTTTTGATTAGATGGGTTGATAGTTCTCGTTGAGACGAGAAGAATGAGAGGTGGCACGCTGTCGAGGAGGCCGCATGCACCACCACGCGCTAGAACAGTCCAATGCATGCTCGTCATGTGCCCGCCAACCGATGGAGGCATGATTGATATCATCGGTGACGTTAGCCACACCCAAGTCATCTAGTCGGACCGACCCGACCCGTTGACTAAAAAAAAACTGACGTGTGAGAGCTCGATTGGGGTATGGATGGTGTCTTTGTGCTCATATTGAAAGTATCTTCACTGTGATATAATTTATTAATTTGATTGACCTCGGTGAGGGTATAACCCAAGACTTTTTCCTATCAATGTCTTCGATGTACCCAATATTTTGTTGTATCATGAATTATGGGTAATCCTTTTATTTTGTATTCATTATAGAAACAATGGTAACAATCATACACTGTCCTAGAATATCAAGGACGTGGGAACAAAGATTGAATCTTCTTAAATTAAGAAAAGAATTGGACAATTATCAATGGGATGATAATGTCAACATGTTAGAGCATGTTATCAAGTTCAATGAAATGATCCAACATAAAATTTGGGAGAATTTTCTTATGAAAGATGTGACAGGGTTGATGCCTTAAGAAGTACCTTTCCCAAAGTGTGGCAAATCATTGTAGATGAACTTTCGGAATTCGACTTTTGCGATGAATACTACCTGGTGCAAATATGAGAGATTTGCAAGTCTTCCCTTGGTTACCAAACTCCACTGTTATCCTTCCGGAGGAATTTTATGGGTATTCCTGTTTTTATGAAGATTAAGAAATAATGATGTTATTTGTTTTAGATTTGTTGCCTTTAGTACCCTTTTCACTATTGATATCTCCTCTTTTATAAGACTTATGTATTTTTTATGGAATATTTAGTTACGAATATTCAATGGCATTTTTTAAAATTTTTAGGGGATTCGCGGGTTACTGTTCATATTCTCTCTCAACTGGGCGATTTCTTCACTGTAGCTCAGTTTCTGGTTCTTGAGCTACTGCGATCCATCCGACCATCCTTTGGACGCGATTTTCGGAGGGAAGACTCGTCTCCACCCTCCTCAAATCCTGTCCGAAGCGATTCATCCGGTTTGGCCCCAATCATCGGATCTCATTGTTCGTGGTTAGGGTTCTGGTGCGACTCTGTTCCGCTTTTGGTGTCTGAGCTGGTTCGTCCTTAGCCGGCCATTAATAGCGATTCTTGGAGGTAAGCCTTCGCCTCTTCCCTCCTTGAAATCCCCCGAAACTTTGCTCCTGCTATGGCATGTATATTGAGCTATCGTTGAGCTGTGCTCCAGTGCTTGTGCGAGTGCTCTGTTTCGATCGGCATTGAAGCTATGGCCTCGTCTAGTAATCCAATGGGGCGGGGGAAAGAAAAAATGCAGACTACCACTGGGTGTAGTCGTAGCCGTGCTAGGTATGCCTCTCGAGGCCGTGAGGGAAGGCGTTTGAATGACTTGAACAGGGATCGGTCCAAAGCCCCTCAGACTCGTTCATGGGTAAATGTTGCTAGTCGTACGCAAGGGCTATGAATTAGGCTTTGCACCCCTGTTTCGTGGGAAAGAAGTACATTTGTGCGGTTATCGAATAATGCAAGGTATGCAGGGGATCCCAAATGGAACAATTGTCTGGTCGGCTACTTTGTGGGAAAAAATGTGCCGTTTAAAATCACTGAAATAGCCTTGAAACAAGCTTGGGGCTCTCATCTTTCAAAAGTCTTAGCAAATGATGATGGATTTTACTTCTTTATCATCCCGGACAACGAATTTAGGAGGAAAATCCTGGATGAAGGCCACCTAACAGTGGCTAGAATCCCTTTGGTTCTGAAGCAGTGGCACAATGATAGGGAATTGAAGAAAGATCTCCAATCGTCGGTCTGGTCTGGATACGCTTGAAAAATATTCCATTTGCATATTGGTCGGCACCAGGCATTAGTGAGATTGCTAGTGCAGTGGGGAGGCCTCTTTATGTTGATCCTTTGACCGAAAAAATGAAGCACCTATCATTTGCCAGAGTTTGTGTAGAGATATCGGCAAAGCTAGAAATGTGCGAGGAAGTTGAAGTATGGGTGGATGAGAAGGTTTTCTCTGTTCAGGTCCTTTATGAATGGAGACCAAATTCGTGTATGAAGTGTTGTGCATTTGGCCATAACTGCTTGGATAAGGTGAACCCCAAGCAAACCCTTGTAACCGCGAAACCCTCTACTGTTGCTGCAGGGCCTGTTATACCTCATGTGAATGAGAATTCGGATGATCAACTTAATGGTTGGAAGCAAGTAATGAACAGGAAGATGAAACATCAACCGGGACAAAAGGTGGACTCCACTCCTCCAATCTCGACTCTGAAAGCTAAGTTATATACTGATCTTCCCCCATCCTCCTCGGCAAATGATGATCAGAATGAACAAAACAGGTTGGATGCGGCAAATGTAGCTCCGTCAATGGCCCTGGTGGTGCCGAATTCTGGAGATGCCATGGCAATAATTCCATCTTTTGGGGAAGATTCAGAGGAGGAAGTGAATGTGGTTAGTAGTAGCAGCGATGAGGAAGAAGACTTGAATCCCGCTGAGCCGAGTCAAGACTCTGACTTGAATGCTCCCTCTAGCCAGCAAAATTTCCCTAAATCTGCAGTGGTTACTCCCTCAAATGTTGGCCAAAAAGGAATCGCAATGGGCATGCCTTCTAACGCCTCTCGCAAAGGGACGAATAGGAGGAAGCCACCCAGACGTTGGTAACGTTCTTATCTGGCTGCTGTTTTTTGTTTCTATGTTTATTGGTATATGGAATATTAGGGGCCTAGGGAACCCCATTAAACAAGCGGAAATCAGGAATTTTGTTAGGACTAACAATCTCTACTGTGTGGGAATTGTTGAGACAAGGATCTCCCATGCTGCCTTTAACTCTATTACTTCGGTTCTTCTTCCGGGTTGGAGTTGGTCTAACAACTATAATCACTCTTATAAGGGGAGAATCTGGGTGGGTTGGAACCCTCGAGAGGTTACTTTTTTGGTTAATGCCTTCTCAGTTCAAGCTATTCATGGTAGCCTTACATGGCTTGCCTCTAGAAAATCCTTATTTCTTTCGGTTATCTATGTGGAGCACAGCTTTGTGTTGAGATGGCTATTATGGGAGGATCTTGTCCATATCGGTGGCCTTCTTTCTTCTTTGCCGTGGATCATTGCTAGTGACTTTAATGCTATTCGAGACCCCTCGGATAGGATTTGTAGTTCTAATGCTTGGATCCCCGCTTTTGATGAGTTTAGAGATTGCCTTGTTCAGGCTGGTTTGGATGATCTTTGGTACGCTGGTTATAGGTATACTTGGGCTACTTCTTCAGGGTCCAACCGAAAGCAAAGGAAAATTGATAGGGTATTGGTTAATGCCCAATGGAATGCTGAATTCTCCTTCTCGGAAGCCTCTTTTTAAGCTCCGGGCATTTCGGACCACAATCCGATGGTGGTTAAAATTATGCTTGTCCCTGAGTCTTCTAAGCCGTTTAAGTTCTTTAACTACTGGATGACTCATCCGGATTTTACCAGGCTGGTTTCGGAAGTGTGGGCCTCTTCTTTCTATGGATCGCCAATTTTTATTCTTTGTGCTAAGCTCCGCCTCCTCAAAAGCAGACTCAAGCAGCTTAATGGGGAATCATTTTCGGAGATATCTTTGAGAACTGCAGAGGCTAGACGAGCTCTTTAAGTTACTCAAGATGCTATTCAAGCCGATCCTATGAATCATTTCCTTGTTGAGACATAAAACAAACAGGCTCAAGCCTTTTCAGCTTTAAGACTCCCAGAGGAATCGTTTTATAGACAAAAGTCTAGAGTTCGTTGGTTGAAAGACGGGGACCTAAATACTAAATTTTTTCACCAAGTCGTGAACGGGAGGCACCTCCAAAATAGAATCATCTCCTTAACCAATGGGGATGTCACCACCTCGGACCCGGCGGAAGTTCAAAAGGTGTTCGTCGATCACTTTCGTGATCTTTTGGCTGCTTCCCCTTCTTCGTCTTGTCCAGTGAAGGAGGAGATTCTGGCTGTTCTTAATCATTCCCTGGATGCGGAACAAGTTTGTTTTCTATCTAGGCCTATTACGGATATGGAAATCAAGGAAACTCTTTTCTCTCTTGCGATAGGAAAAGCCCCTGGTCCTGATGGATTTAATGTTGAATTTTTCAAGCATTCTTGGGATATTGTTGGTGCTTCGGTAATATCGGCAGTTAGAGATTTCTTTGAAATGGGCGAGCTATTGAAACAAATTAATGCTACCATTCTTGTTTTAGTGCCCAAAATCCCTAATGCTTCAACTGTCCATGACTTTCAGCCAATTGCTTGTTGCAACACTATATATAAATGCATCACTAAGCTCATTGCAAACCGGATGACTCATGTGCTGCCTAGCATCATTAGTTTGACCCAAAATGCTTTCGTCAAAGGGAGACACATTAGTGATAATATTTTGCTAGCCCAAGAGCTTTTCAGTGGCTTCCACCATGACCCTTATCGGGCCAAATGTGCTATTAAAGTGGACTTTCGGAAAGCGTATGACACGGTGAGATGGGACTTCATTGAAGTTTGCATGCAGGCGTTCGATTTCCCTCAGAGTTTTATTGATCAAATTATGACTTGCATAAGATCCCCTAAATTTTCCATATCCTTGAATGGTGACCTTCATGGATTTTTCGCAAGTGGGAGAGGTATTCGTTAAGGAGATCCAATGTCGCCTTATATATTTACTTTAGTAATGGAAGTTTTTACCGGTTTGCTGGATATCCAAACAAGCCACCCCTCGTTTCGGTTTTTTTGGCGGTGCAAATCTTCCAGGCTTTCCCATCTATTTTTTGCCGATGATGTGCTCTTATTCTCGGAAGCAAGCATTGCCTCTGTGGATCTTTGGAAGGCTGGGATTGACTCCTTTTCTAATTGGAGCGGTTTGGCGCCGAACGTGAGCAAGAGTGAGGTATATCTATTCGGTGGATCGCCTACTTTGCGAAATGACATCTTGAACAAGCTAGGCTTCCAGGTTGGTACCCTTCCCTTTCGGTAACTTGGAATCCCTGTTATTTCCTCGAGATTAGCAAAGGCGGATTGTGTGGCTTTGGTAAATGCAATTACAACTCGAGTCCAATCTTGGACGCAAAGATTTTTGTCGCTTGCCGGTAGAATCCAGCTTATAAAATTGGTTCTCCACTCTATTCAAGTATATTGGGCGAGCGTTTTCTTTTTTCCGTGTGCTGTTCTAGATTGTATTGAAAGAATTTTTCGTCAATTTCTTTGGAAAGAACCAATAATGGGTCCTGGGGGGGCCAAAGTCTCCTGGAGTGATGTATGTTTGCCAAGGAAGGAAGGTGGGCTTGGAATTCGGTCGTTAAAGGAGAACAACATTGCCTCGATGCTTAAACACATTTGGATTCTCTTCTCAGATAAAGAATCACTTTGGTGCAAGTGGATTCACTCCACTTTCTTAAACCGCAAGAACTTTTGGGTGGTCCCTATTCCGACTCATTGTTCTTGGGCCTGGAAAAAGCTCCTCTGTCTTCGGGACTTGTATCAACAACATTTTAGATGGAAAATTGGCAATGGTCGAACTGCTTCGTTTTGGTTTGATCCGTGGCACATCAATGGTCCACTTTATAAGGTATTTTCCAACCAGGATATATATATCGTTCAGGCATATCTCGAGTTGCTTCTGTATCTGACGCCTTCTCATCTCCGATGGGCTGGTATGTTATTAACATCTTGGCTGGTTGGTGGGATCCCCTTCCTATCTTCAACCAGAGTGAAGACCGAATCCAGTGGATTCATCATCCCTCGAGCCGCTTCTCTACAGCCTCTGCTTGGGATCTTTTGAGACCTAGAGGCAACGTTGTTCCTTGGTCCTCTTTCGTTTGGAGTTCTACTATGCCGCCTAGATACCAGACACATTTGTGGCTTATCACCCGCAAGAGGTTGCCGACCTAGGTTCTGCTTGCTTCGGTTGGTAGGCTCTCTTCAGTTACTTGTCCCTTCTGTTCATGCAGGCCGGATTTAGTAGATCATTTATTTTTTGCTTGTCATGTCCCTGGCAATCTCGCCGCTTATTGGGTAGCTAAATTTAATATATCTTGGCGCAACAAATCGTGGCTTGAGAACTTGGACTGGGCGACTAGACGCTTCTCGGACAAAAACTTCTATGATGTGTTGGCCCGGTTTAGTTATGGAGCTCTTTGTTATATTATTTGGAAGGAGCGTAACAATATCATCTTCCGTAATTAGACTCTGTTCATCCCGGCGATGAAGATGTATCTCCAGAAGGCCGTTGAGGATAAATCGTCGACCCTGAAGAATGTTGTGGATAATCCTAAGAACAGAAGGCTGCAACGAAGCTGGGGCTTGAGTCCGTCTATCTTCCATTGATGGGGGGTTTTTAGTTTTGGCTTGGTCTTTTGTTTCTTAGGTCTGTTTGTCTTTTGGTCCTTGGCACCCTTACACTCTCCCGCGAATCAGGTCCTTTTGAGTGTTCATTTTGGTGGTGCCAGGCTTTTCTTGTATTTTGTGCAAAATCTTATCAATACAAATCTTACCTTTACCAAAAAAAAATATTCAATGGCATTTTTTTTTATATTGATATTGCCTTATGCATATTATATAATAAGTGGGAAGTTCTAGGAAGTTTTGGGTAACCTAAAAGAACTTAATTTTGTAGAAATAATTATATTAATGATAATTTCAAATTAAGATTTTTAGATTGTAATGGTTTTTTCTTTTTTTTTTTAAATAAAAGGTGTTGGGCCACCATGTTGGGCCAAACTCGGTCCGTAACTCAAAAAAGGGCCCATAAGAGAAGGTAGTTATTTTTGTGTAAAATAAACTGCAATATAAAAAAAAAACGTTAGAAAAATGAAGACAATAGATAATGTTTTGCAAGTTTTCGTTTTTGGTGGATTCTCTCTCTTAAATAAAAGAATTCAGAGGCTTCAATCGATGATCGAAGGATCAATCCCTCTCGAGATTGCAACAGCATTTAATTCATGGAAAATAAGGTACGTCCATCTTGGTGATGTACTTTACAATTTGTGTTACAAGGATCCTCGGCCACGTTTTCGCATTTGTGTTTTAGCATTACTCGATAGTTTGAGCATCTGTTTTATTATGAATCCGTTTCCATCATTGGTATTAGAGTGTAGTGTTGTTGTTTCTTGATCATTATTGTTGTTTATAAATGGATTAATGGTAGGAATTCATGAAATGATGCCAACGAATGCTTAGGGATAAAAACTCGACACCCAATTGTTCTATTTGATGCCATTTCTCGAAGTTCTGTCTGACAAAATTTATTTTGAAAGTGTAGGGTTGTAGTTCTCATCGAGAGAGAAAAACGAGTGGCGGCACTCTATGAAGGTGGCCGAACGCGCCTCCACGTGTGGCTAGAAGGCACTAGGGCATCAACGCGTGCGCGGCATGCGCACGGCAACCACTAGCTCATGCGTGGCAAGCGCTTGTAGGAGCAACTACCTTTTTGCCCTTGCCACTTTCCATAAAATTGCATTTTTTCCTTCAATAGCATTTTTACGATTATGTCCTTCATTTTCTGTTGATGTTATCGTTTTGCCCCTCAACTGACCCAACCTAGCTGACTCGTTGACATGATTCGATTGACCCATTGACTCAACCCGATCATCCTTTGATCTTCATTGGCCGTTGACTGTTGAAAAAATAGAATGAAATATTGATGAAATGCATTATGAATTATGTGTAATCCCCTTTTCTTTGTCTTGCATTAGTTGCAGGAACAATGATGCATTTTGTGCACACCCTTTTATTTATTAGAACAAATGAATAGAAGGGGATACTCGAAGGGCTAAGAGCTATCGATGGAATGATGGTGATATAGTGACACATGTGATCATGGTTAATAAGATGATACAAGAAATCATTTGGAATGGTTACCCTATGATTGATTTTGAAAATGTGCTAGCCTTAGTGAACACTCTTCCTGCTAAATGGCAATCGGTGTTAGATAGCTTATGGGATGCTAACATAGTTCCAGTTTATAAAAAACTCGCAATAGAGTTTTTGAGAGAATACCATAGGATTGAGGTAACAAAGACTTCAATCCTTGGATTGAATGTAACTTAGTGCAAAATGAATGTGCCTTGAAGGAGTCATAATGGATCTCCGAGAGTCTTTCCGTGGTTGCCCAACGTGACCTTAGAATTTTCAAAAGAATTTTCTAAGAATATGAAAAGTCTTTATTTGTTTAAGAGATAGTTGAATATCATTGAATTTATTTATTAATTATTTTTCTTAAGTTGGTTTAAGATATCTTAGGTGTAAATGTCTCTTTCCATGTTGATGTTGATATCTTTCTATTGGACATATTATTTCATGTTAATGACATGTTTAGTTAATGAAAGTTCAATGTTATTTGCTGTTGTCTCTTATTATTTTAATTTACAATTATTTGTAGAAAGTTCAAGAAAGTTTTAGTGACTTTGGAGAACTTATTTTTGCATAATGATTATATTAATGATAATTTCAAGTTAGGAATTTTTGATGATGATTGGAAATAAAGTGACGTTTCAACTTTAAAGACTTATTTGATCTTATTCATTAATATGATTAGTTTATGCAAAATAGATGCATGAATGATAGGCATTAATATTTCGTGCATGAGTGTCTAATATGTTCAAATTCAATGGTTTCAACAACTAAGAGCATAATCGTTGAATTGAACAAAGGAAAGAAATTAAACGGTAAAAAGTATGAGATATTGAATATGAAAATTCAATATGTGCTAAAAAAAGTAGAAGTACTAGAAGCTCTTAATCAAGTTATGGAAAAACTTGAGGATGCCATGAGCCACCTTGAGCTGGTAGAGGATCGCCTCCTAACAGCTAAGTCAGAAACATATATTTATTATGCTAATTCTAGCTCACAAGGGGCTTCGAATTTCAACCGCAAACATCTTGATTTGTTCAAAAGATGGAAATGTAATGAAGCGAGCCCTTTAGGCAATAAACTAAGACTTGACCAACATAAGAAAGGAAAATGTCCTCATGTGAAGAAAATGTTAATGGTGAAATGTTACGATTGTATTAAGAGGGGTTACTTTGCTTGTGATTGTGGCAAGCTAAAGAAGGTAGACATCCTTTATATTATTAAGTGTGCTACTTTTGTATTAAGTTCAATTTTTCTAAATGAATCTAATCTTTTATAGATTGTAGATTTGGAAGCAACATATCATGTAATGAAAGATAGAAATGCCTTCATGGAGTTTCAACAAGATCCAACTGGAACGAAATGGATCTATATAGAGGACAAATCCAAAGCTAAAGTAAAAGGGATTAACATCTGTTAATTAAATATGCATGGTGGATGCACTTTGTTCCTATATGATGTACTATATGCTCCGAAAATTCGTTGGAATTTAGTATCTGTGTTAGTGTTTGTTAAAATTGATTTCAGTTTGAATTTCCATAATAATGGTGTGGATTTGTAGTTTGGTACAAATTACTATGGTTGTGGATAATTTCTAAATGGTTTTATTGTGTTGGATGTTGACTATAGTAATGTCAATATTTGTTATTTATTTTTTGCATCTTCTAATTCATATGTTATTGATGTAAATATATGGCATGCTAGACTTGGTCATATTGGTCAATAACGGATGAATATATTAGCCAAAGAGGACTTCTTGGACAATATTAAAAAAGTCGATTTGCCTATAAGTGAGTATTGCCTAGTAAGGAAAATAATAAGGAAACCATTTGAAAGAGGAACAAGAGCTAAATTTCCTTTGTATTTAATTCATTTTGACATATGTAGTCCAATAAATGTGAGAGCAAGGCATGTGTTGTATATTTCATCAAGTTTATAGATGATTATATTTGATTTAGACATGTCTATTTGATTTCTAATAAATTTGAAGCATTAAGTTATTTTAAGAAGTTTATGAGTTTTGTAGAAAATCAACTAGATAAAAAAAATAAAAGTATTAAAATATGATCGAGGTCGAGAATATCCATGTGATGAGTTTAGAAATTTATGTAATGAAAAATGAATAGAAAGATAGTTGTTTATTCCCTATACTTCTCAACAAAATAGTGTTGCGAAAAGGAGAAATAAAATTCTATTGGAAATGTCTAGGTCCATGATAGTGCATGCTAACTTAGCTATAACTTTTTTTGGCGATGCTTTGTTAACTACTATCTATATACTCAACCGTGGACTTTTCAAATCAATTACTTATATTCCATATGAGTCATGGATATGTAGAAAAACCGATTTTATTTTGCTTAAACCAAAATTGTGATTATTAGATGCAAGAAAATTGGGTATTTTCATTATTTTAATGGAGAGCACTCAAAGAGTATGTGTTTATTGGAGAGCAAGAAAGTGAGAGTATAATCGAATTGAATTCACGGGATGCTACATTCTTAGCAAATGAATTTCCTAAGAATGGTGAAATAAGTGAGGATTACTTCCTATTTCAACTCTTGGATCAAGATAATAAACTTAATGGAGTTTGTCCAAGTGGGAGCAATGTGAGAAGTGATGAATTAAATTTGACTTAATCTCAATTACAACCACTTAATGAGACGATATTATCATTATCTAATCCGAGTGGAAGCGTAATAGAGAATAATGTATAAAGTGTACAATTTTTTGTACGGCAAACAAGTCGTAAAAGTATTTTTTGTTAACATTTTAACATTGAAGGGGAAACTTGGTCACTTTACAAGATGAAGATAAGTCGATAAATGTAAATGAGACTCCAAATTGCCATAAGAAAGAAAAATGGATGCGTGCAATGAAGAGGAAATTGAGTGAATGAGGTCAAACCATATTTGGAAACCGGTTGATCTTTTAAAAGGATGCAAGCCATTGAGAACAAGTGAGTTCTTAAAATAAAATGTAAAGTTGATTGACTTAATAGAGAGATATAAGGCTCACCTTGTGGCAAAATGGTGTAATTAATAGAAATGAATTGATTACGAGGAAACATTTTCTCATGTAGTGAGATTTATCTTTATTCACTTTATTATGGCAATAGTAACTTGTATGGATCTTGAACTACATTAAATGGATATAAAGATTACTTTTCTCAATGGAAAATTAGAATAAAAAGTTTAGGGATATGTTCAGCACAAGTCTTAAAACTTGTTAACAAAGTGCAATTGAGTCCTAAAACCTACAAAAAGTGCAATCAAGTCCTAAAATTTGTCAAATTGGTTCAATTGAGTCCTTCCGTTAACACCATTAGTTTATATTAACGGAAATTGTTGACTTGGTTTATTATAATACTTTCTCTCTCCTATGTGGCAATTAGGGCAAGAAAAATTGTGCAAATCAGCAAAACGACGTAGTTTTGTGGATATTGCCCATTATCAAAACAATGACATCTTCCCCTCCAGTTTTTTTTTTTCTTTCACGACATCTCCCTTTGCGTTTTTCTTTCATCCCTTCTTCCCCTTCCAAATCAATGCAACCCTAAGCCCTAAATCTCGACGTAGATCATTGATGCCTCGCGAGTTGCAGTTCTTCATCAAACGCTGGTGCGAGTACGCGTGACACTTGTCCCACAAGAGCCTTGGTGGTGGATTGAGCGGCGTCGACGATAGAGGAACTCACTATGACCAAGCTTCGTAACCGATTTCCCTCATAAGAAACGGGATTCATGCTCAAGTTTTGGACAATTCCTAGACGGTTATCCTCTTCCATCTCCTTTTGATGTCCTTGCCATCGCCAGTCAACACTAATGGCCGCTCCTCCATTTGCTCTGTCGAACAGTACAATAGAAACTTTAGCATCAACTTGTAAATGAGGCCCGTGTTCGTGAAATTGAAGTAAGTTCATCAGTTCTTGTTTTCAAGACATAGTAATTCGTGAAACAAATATCTTTTTTTTTCTTAAAATATTTATGTGAAGTAGATCTGACTAATCTTATTGGATGCAAAACAAACAAGAGCCTGCATTTGTAAGATCATCCCTTGGCAACATATCAAGTAGGAAACAACTACCTGACAATAGGCTGAGTTTATATGCATGATGATTGTTTAGTGACCTGAAATAGAGAGGCTGCTCTAATTAATATAAATTCGGAAAGCAGCATATATAAAATGAAAATGTACCTTTTTTGTGACCGGGAGATGAAATCAGTTATACATGTTTCTGCTGAGTTGCATTTTAGTCTATTTTTTTGAGTAAAAAAATTGAAAATTGTCAATTGACATCACGAATTAATGGCATAATAATAGCCCGAGAGCCATCTAGTATAAAAAGCTAAAATAAATGAAATCTCTTGGCAATGCTTACATCACAAGAGTAAAGTGATGCAGTTTTGTGCTAAACCAATCTGTGAGATGTGTTCTTGCTGTAATGTCCCTTACCAAGTGTTTTAGTTAGTTCTGTCTGCAAGTGCAGGAAGGATGGTGTGATAGCGTCGGTTCTGTTGAACAAATCCAATCCAAATTACATTGCACATAGATCATCACATTGTATCCTTATTTGCTTAATTCACTCTTGCAGTCCGATTTGGGAAGTGTCTCGTCTGTTTGCGGAAATGGTTCAGCATGGACTAAGATGTATAGCTTTTTGTACATCATGTAAATTTTGTGAACTCGTTTTGTCCTATATGTAAATTACATTAGATAAGCATTATCTATTAGCACTTTTGTGGCCTTATCTAATCCAGCATTTAAGGTTGCTGTAAGAATTTATCATCAAGTCAAAGAACAATGGACTAACAGGTGCCTGGAATATTTTTTTTTTCTCATTACCTTTTATCTAATAGGCAAGAGATTCTTTGTGAGACATCTCCAAATCTAGTTGACTCAATAAGTTCTTATCGATCTGGATATACTGCTGAGGATTCTAATGTGAAGTTGGTCTTCCTACAAACTTCCTAAATGAGTTGTATTGCAATAGATTCTGAATAACTTGAATGTTGTTAGTGCTTAATGTATTCAAATAATTTCTCTCATTACTCAAGATACTTTTTAATAAATTAACTTGCCTTTATTCTCCTATGGTGTAGGTTTTGCTAGTTAGTAATTGTGATATGCTTTTTTAATATGGCAACAAGAAGAACGAGGGCGACAACTTCTAAATCAAGTGGTGTAACTCCTAATGAGGTCGAATTAGAGTTAACCTGCTATTGTAGTCTTCGATCACCACTTCTTATTGCAAAAACAAAGAAAAACGCAGGAAGAAGGTTTTATGAATGTGCTAAGTTTAATGGTCCAAGTTGCTGCAATTTCTTCATGTGGGTTGACCCAAAAATACCGGATCAAGCGAGGGACATGATAGTTGAATTGCTTGAAAGAAATCAAGCACTATCGAAGTCAAGCCAATTCAGATGCAACGGCAATTATGTGAACTCACTGATAGCTAAAATGAAGGCGCAAAAGGCGAAAAATAGACTTTTAAAGGAAGAGCTTGCATGAGTGAAGAAAGGGAAGATGCTCTATCAATTGGGATTTTTTTCTATGCATGTGTTATATCATTATGGGGATTATATATAATGTGAAAGCTAGTGAGAAGTTTCTAAGTCTTCCATAGTGCCTTATTTTTAAGTTTGTATTTAATTAGTTTATCTCGATTCTCTTTTGCCCTGTAAAATTGGGAAACTCAGCATGGGAATGTAAACAAGCTTAATTCATTTCGTGTGTTCTTTTAGTGAATGCTATTTGGATGATGATTTTTTAAATGTTCCATCAAAGGAAAAAAGATAGAGCACTCTCATGTATTTATGGAAATGAAGTTTGGGAAGCAGCAACACAGTAGACAAAAAACGAGCACACAAGAAGTTGAAAGCAAACCGGGCCTTTTTTGACTACATACAATTGAATGTGGCATACGTGTACTTTGAAAAATAGAGAGGAGATGGAATTAGATAGGAGCCACATATTCTAGGAGTCTACGTTAATAATGCAGCAACTTATTAATGTCCTTTGAGGTGATATCTACGGTACAAACTTTCTTACATTCTCCAAAGATGGGAGAAGTAAAAAACATATGGTACCGTTGTTAAAAGTGAGAGAGATTTACAAGTTATTACAACTCCAGCAAAGATCTAAGGTCAGAAGTTGGGAACTTGAAGCAACCCATGATAGCTGGATTTGATTTGTGATTTGTCATGTACAATATTGAGTTTTGAGGAATCTGCAATTTTCAAGCAGTCAAAATGAAGCAAATGAAAAGGCCAGATGGGTAGTGCATAGATTTGGTCACATTCATCAAGAATCAGCACAATAATAATCTATAGACATTTTGAAACGAGAAAAATGTTTTGAATATAGATTGCTTGAGTAATAAGCATGACCACTTAACTTAAAGTTTATAAAAAGATAAATGAAAGATACTTATTCCATAAGTACTAGTAGCCTTGTGAAAAAGAGGTGCACATTGCAAAACGAAGTTGCTCTTTTCTTAGGCAGATAAATTTGCACATTGAACTACTGCAGCCAAGAGGCAAAAACATGAATAGGATATTCTCAAATGTATACAGCAAAAGGGACGAGTCATTAAACACATTCCCAACACGTTCTCTGATAATTACAAAATCACTAAAATTGATTGCTAGAAAACACTACAAACCACAAACCATATAAGAAATTGGCTAGCAAAACCAACACCCAAGATAATGTTAAAGGAGAATTTCTTGTTGCAACTTTCATGAGACTTGACACATTTAGCAAGCACATCAATCCAAGTCTACTATCTCGGGTGGTCAAACTATGTCTCGGGTGGTTCAGCAGGTTCAACATGTGCTTGATTCATAAGTCATGAGCTTTTCATTGTATATGGTGTGCCTCCTGTGACTCTTTTCCAAATAGGCTTTGGGGGAGCAATTGAAGTATGAGATGACTGAGGCTGTGAACTCATTGGCGGTTGTGATGGTGGCTTTGTCTTTGGCTTTATGGCAACATGTTTTTAGGACTGAGGTTGATAATTTGCCTGGGGGTGCGATGGTGGCTTTGGCTTTACACCGATGTGCTTTCGAGGATAAGTTCTTAATGCTTGAAGCTGCAAATTGTGCTGGAGTTGCAATGGTGGCTTTGACTTCACAACAACATGCTTTCAAAGAGCACTTTGAGATGATTGAGGTTGTGCATTGGCTTGGGGATGCGCCTTTGCCATTAAAGCTCATAAAACTACTCCTTTGTTTGGTTGTTTCAATAATCTTGTATCAGTTGAGCCAGGCTACAAAAGAATGGGTATGTTTTTAGTTCAATGAGACAATTAGTTCCCATTGTAAAGTGTTAAAACATATTCACATTGAGAATTTGAAGGTTGTTTTTAGGATTTGTGTAAACACCTAACCCTACCATTTTCTTCTTCATCGGTTGTGACTGCCCTTATATCATTTCCATTTCAATGGCAGGTCTTTTAAACTGAAAAAGAAAAAAAAATCGAACGTGAGAATGTAATCACAATACATGAATGCATGGGTGGTGAGGAATTACTCACTGGGATTTTTTGAGGTATATTGCTAGCTATTGCATTGGCTTGAGTACGAAAAAATCCTTATTGTTGATTAACACTAGCTTCAGCAAAAAAATTGGCTTGTCCACTACATCCACTTACATTAGCAATAGCCGAACATCCTCTTTCATTTACACTAGACTGAGCAAAAGCATTGGCTAAAGTATCTTACAGTGGTCCATTGAGTTCTGTACGAGCATTGACTAAAGTATCTTGTGCTGACACATTGACTTGAGCAAAAGCATTGGCTGAAGTATCTTGTAATTGTACATTGACTTTTGCAAAAGCATTGGCTAAAGTATCATGTAATGGTACACATCCTTCTGCAAAAGCATTGGCAGAAGTATCTTCTACTTGTGCATTAGCTTCTGCAAAAGCATTGGCCGAAGAATTCATTTGCCCACTATTATCTTGTACAAGTGCACTAGCTTCTGTAGAAGCAATAACACGGCCTTTGGATCCTCTTTGAGTTGTACTTGTCGTTACTGTAACTTTAGCCAACATATATATATCCATCATTAGTAAATCAAAACCTTCACATTTATAACTTATAATGCATGAATCTATCACAACGTATTTGTCTTTTTTTTTGGCCTTGATCCATTGGAATTGGCTTGAGATTGAGCTTTAGGTGCATTTGCATGGGCCTAAAAAGCACATAGTAAGCATTCATGACAAGACAACAAGCTTAGAATCAATAAAATCAATTAGTTAAGAAATACCTTTTTCAGATGACATCTTTTGCAATTATGTCCAACCACATGGTAGGTAGAACAAGTCATTCGTTTACCCTCTTTAGTCATTATGTTCTATCTTACAAGCTCAAGTGGTTGCTTTCTTCTACTCATTTTTGGCCTACCGGACATCTTTTTGATCGGTGGGGGCTGAGAGGCTTCTTTATTATTTTTGCCCCAAAATTTCTTTCCTCTCACAGTAAGCATCATGAATTGATAAGTATTTAAGTATTTGTTCTTGTTAAAGCACCTGGTTAGGTAGTCACCTGGATCATTTTTCTTATGGTGTATTGAACATATGACATGGCAACATGGAATTCCACTAACTTCCCAAGCTCTACAAGAACAAGTCTTCAAATTCAAGTCTACAACATATTTGTCACCATCTTTCATAATTTCGTATCCTTGATCTCCATTCCATATCAAATGGCAATATCTACTAGCCACTGTATTCTGATGTAACTTATGCATAATTCTTGGACCATAATTCCTTGTTCACTTAGCACATGCATCTCTTTGATTGTGCATTCTATTCATAATTATGATTCTAATATCTTCAAGTATACTCACAATAGCCTTGCACCTAGCTTCCACACACCTACTATTGAAAGCTTCATTAGGATTATTATCAACAACATCACATTTTATGTTGGTGTCAAAGAAGGCTTTAGACCAGTGCTTTGGCTCAATCTAGAATAGATCATCATGACCTTGTGGAGTCATTTTCTTCAATCTCTATTTATGTACCTCAAAATTTGACATATTAGTACTCTTAGCACATTTCCATAATTGTCTCATCAATTGCTTTCCTTTGTATTTTTTTTTGCCACAATTAGAATATATATGCATCGCACGCATTCTATGTTCTACATTTGGCAAAAGTTCAACTATTGAAGGAATGAGGCCTTGATATATAAAAAAAAGAAAAGAAAACATTAATATTGGAAATCATTAGATACATTGTTGCAAACAAATTCAAGATGAGCGATAGTAGTATTATATACCTTTTGTTGGTCACTTATTAAGGCACAACCATTACCATTACCCATGTCAAGATCTTCCTTCAACAAGTTGATAAACCAGCTCCATGTGTCATTATTCTCAATTCTTACAACTACCTATGCTACTGGATACATTTGATTATTAGCATCCCTCCCCACAACACACATCAACTCACCCTTGATCAATCCCCTAAGAAAACATCCATCTAATCCAATGATCTTCCGACACGCTGTTAAAAATCATTTCTACAAGTATCAAAGCAAATGTAAACCCTATCAAATAATGGTAAGGAATCTGGTAGTGGTCTTTCAACTTTCATTTTAAATGTGCTCGCATAGCTTGCAATGTAAAGGTCTCCAAAGTAATTGTACATCGGTGTATACTCATTCTTATAATTGCCTTGTAATTTCTTGAGCACTTTTAGCTTTGTTCTCCTGCATTGACTCATAGTGACATTCACACATAAATGTTCTCTAACTAATATCTTCAACTGAGGTGCATTGATTTTAGGTATTGTAGAAATGAGAATCATGAAGTGTTTAGCTAAGAAAGAACTAAAAATTCTCTTATTCTCAAAAGTGATAGCACATATATGCTCATTAATGTACTTTTTCAAATGAAATGATCTGGTTTTGCTATTGAGAGCACCATAAATCATCCAGTTACAATTAGCCTGGGCACACCTAGCTCTTGCAAATCCAGTGGTGTTCTTGGTGTATTTAATTGCTCTTTGCTCAGCCACCAAGTACCTCAAAATTGCATCTTTGAACTCACTTGAATCTTCAAATGTCATATCAACAACAAATACTGGATTCTTACCATTTCGATCATATGATGGAAACCTACTCCTCCTTATTGAACTAACATCATTTTCTTATTTTTCACTCTCACCATCTAAATCTGAATGAAGACTTTCTTATGCATCTGAATCATAGTACTCTGTTTCATACCCAGAAGCATCCACCATTAGAGGATCAACTGATAATGGAGTTTAAGAGTCAATGTCTAGTTGAGAAGTTTTTTCAATGTTAGTTCTAATTTTGAGTCTACGTTTCGCTGAAAATTCCTTTAAATTTCTTCTTACATTAACCAATTCAAAATCATCATCGTCACTCAACTATTTAGCTTCCACCAAATTACATGCATCATCATTCTCATCATTCAAATCCCTACTTTCACCCTCAACCTGATTCCCATCACCATCGACATTTCCAATTATATTTTCAAACACATTATTAGTCACATTGTTAACATTTTTCCATATTCACATAAAAAAAACCTCCAGTTTCCATCTCAACTCCCCCTATTTTAGCAAGTGTTTCTTCATCATCGACATGCTCAACATATAATTCAATATTTTCAGAGTGAAGATGATAATAAAATTGATCTATCATATCGGAGTTATCCCATAAGTACTTAAGAGTTACTTCATCTTCAAGAATATTATTTCCAAGAACTCTATAAAAGAGTTTTTCTATTTTATGCCCACACAGAACCTCAACAGCTTCAATTATGTTGGATAATGAACTCTTACTTAAGTCTACTTAAAAAACATCGACCCTTCCATCTACGTATTTTAAGGGCGGTCCAACTTGAAATTTACCTCCAAAGCAAACAGTGACATAAACTTTGTTGTTGCTCATTGGACCTATAAAGGAATAAAAACAAATAGCACTTTCAATCGTAAAATTTCAACTAAAAACTACTAATGACTTCACTTGTAAAGAGAAATGGGTAGGGTAAACATATCCATGTTGATGGATGACCTTGAGAGTAGTCAAACCTCCAATAAACTCATTCCAAAGACAAGCATCAACAAACCAGCATCAGCAAAAAAAGGAGCTAAAAGTGACAGTAAAAGTGAACTAATTTAGAAGAAAGGAAGTTATCAAATCTTCATATATAGATCTCACAGATTGGTTTAGCACAAAATCGCATCACTTTACTCTTGTGATGTAAGCATTGTCAAGAGATTTCCTTCATTTTAGCTTTTTATACTAGATGGCTCTCAGGTTATTATTTTGCCATTAATTCGTGATGTCAATCGACAAATTTCAATTTTTTTACTCAAAAAGATAGACTAAAATGCAACTCAGCAGAAACATGTATAATAGATTTCATCTCCCGGTCATAGAAAATGTACATTTTCATTTTATATATGTTGCTTTCCGATTTTATATTGATCAGAGCAGCCTCCCTATTTTAGGTCACTAAACAATCATCATGCATATAAACTCAGCTTGTTGTCAAGTAGCTGTTTCCTACTTGGTATGTTGCCAAGGGATGATCTTACACATGCAGGCTCTCGTTTGTTTTGCATCCAATAAGATTAGTCAGATCTACTTCACATAAATATTTTAAGAGAAAAAGATATTTGTTTCACGAATTGGTATGTCTTGAAAACAAGAATTGATGAACTTACTTCAATTTCACGAACATGGGCCT
Source organism: Eucalyptus sideroxylon x Eucalyptus melliodora (assembly GCA_016097485.1). NCBI lineage: Eukaryota > Viridiplantae > Streptophyta > Magnoliopsida > Myrtales > Myrtaceae > Eucalyptus > Eucalyptus sideroxylon x Eucalyptus melliodora. The sequence goes on from CM027826.1 coordinate 32,989,235, forward strand.
CATTTACAAGTTGCTATTGAAGTTTCTACTGTACTATTTGACAGAGCAAGCGGAGGAGCGGTCATTGGTGTTGACTGACGGTGGCGAGGACATCAGAAGGCAATGGAAGAGGATAACCGTCCAGGAATTGTTTAGAACTCGAGCATGAATCCCATTTCTTATGAGGGAAATCGGTTGCGAAGCTCAGTCATAGTGAGTGCCTCCATTGTCAATGCCGCTTGATCCACCCCCAAGGCTCTTGTGGGATGAGTGTCATGCATACTCGCACCAGTGTTTGACGAAGAACTGCAACTCGCGAGGCACCAATGATTTGCGTCAAGATTTAGGGCTTAGGGTTGCGTTGATTCATACGGGGAAGAAGGGATGGAAGAAAAACGCAAGGGGAGATGTCGTGAAAATAACGGAGGGGGAAATGTCGTCATTTTGATAATGGGCAATATCCACAAAACTACGTTATTTTGCTGACCTGCACAATTTTTTTTGCCTTAATTGCCACGTAGGAGAGAGAAAGTATTAAAATAAGCCAAGTCAGCAATTTCCACTAATATAAACTAACGATGTTAACAGAATGACTCAATTGAACCAACTTGACAAGTTTTAAGACTTGATTACACTTTTTATAAATTTTGGGACTCAATTGCACTTTGTTGACAAGTTTTAGGACTTGTGCTGAACATATCCAAAAAATTTATATGAAACAATCTATTGGTTTCATTTCAAAAGGCCAAGTACAAAAGATATGGCTTTAAGCAGTCATCGAGACAATAGTATATGGGTTTTCATAATGTCATAATGACATATTGCTTTACAATGATTGATAATAATCATTGTGTATATTGTATTTATCAAAAGATCTAAATATCAATTTGTAATCACATCATTATATGTTGATGATATACTAATTGCCGTAAGCAATATGGAGTTTATTAATATTATTAAGAGTTTGTTATCTTTCAAAATTGAAATGAAAGACATGGTTGAGGCTACATATATTTTTGGAGTTAAGATTTCAAAAGATCGTTCAAAGAGATTATTGTCTCTTTCACAAGAAACATATATAATAAAGGTTCTTAAACAATTTCGTATGCAAAATTACAAACCCATAGATACTCAAGTTGCAAAAGATGAAAAATTAAGCCATAGACTATGTCTAAAAATTCCACAAGAGAAAGAATAAATGTAACATGGTCTTTATGCTAGTGTTGTAAGAAGTTTAATATATGTTATGATGTGTACAAGACCTAACATATGTTTTGTAATTAAAATGGTAAGTGGGTACCAATCTAATCTAGGTCAAGTACATTGGACAACCGTCAAAAGAATACTGAGATATCTGAAGAGTATTGCTGCTCTTTTTTTTTTTTTTTTGGTAAAGGAAGAGTATTGCTAATTTTTTTTTTTTTTTTTGTTACCCAGGGAACCCCGTATAGCTGGTAGCTGGCGGGTAAACCCTAGAGCGACGCTAGCGGATGACCCACCACCTCGATGTCACGCTTAAAACCCCGTGCGTCCAGCGGGATTCAAACTCCTCATCTCCTCACAAAGGATCAACAGAGCCTTATCCAACTGAGCCACCTCAGGCGGTGGTGGAAGAGTACTGCTAATTATTCATTAAATTATCAAGGAAACGATCTACATCTTGAATGCTACTTAGATGCTGATTGGGAGGAGATTTAGATGAAATGATATCTATCTATGGATATATTTTCTTATTGAATAATGATGTCATATCTTGGAGCAATAAAAAGCAAATGTGAATAGCCTTGTCCACGATGGAAGTCGAGTTCATGGCATTATCAGCAACAGTATAAGATGGTGTTTGACTTAAAAGATTTTTAGATTATTTAGGTGTTGTTAATGTTGGATATTTCAATAATATTTTGAAATATTTACAATAATAGCTTTGATAAAAGTTATGACCGCATTGAAAACAATCATTATTTTTAAGAGTCACATAACGGCTTCTTAATCGTTTTGTAACGTTTAATTTATTTCTCAAATAAATCCTCCATTATTTTACAACGGCTCTTTTAACAACTTCATTTTGTCTGAATATAAAAATAAAATCTCCTAAGACAATCCCAAAAAAAAAAAAAAAAAAAAAAAGATACACTGAATGAAAGAGAGAATATCCTTTCTTTAAAAATCTTTCATTTCCTTTTCCTTTTGATGGGATATACACAAAAATTGTTCTATTTCTTTCTAATATTCAGTGTGGAGTATAGAGGAAGGTCTATTGTATCTTGGAGGATAGTCGTTGAAGTCTTACGCACTGAGTTTCGTACTCCAAGGGGTGAAATTATCCTTAAGGACAGTGTTTGCGCGCCTTAGACATTTGTTTTTTCTATTTTCTAATCCTTCGCAATGTATTAACAGTTATTATTAATTTTATGTATTCTAAACTTTTTCCAACAATCTTAAGGATAAGTCTATGGATTTCCAAGTTGAAGTTGTTGTTGTTGCTACCACCGCAATTGTAATTGAAAGAATGATTGAGATGGTGAAGGACAAGTATCACATATTCATGGGTGGATGTCGTGGGAAATTACTGAGCATAGTCAAAAGGTTTCTTGGTCGTTTTGGTAAGGTTATTGAATGTCAGGTAAAATCGTATTTTGAGGCTTTAATACCTAAATTTGTTTCGAGAGGAAGTTGGGTGTTTGTAATTATTTGCTCACTCAAGTTCGTGATTATTATCATAAGCTTCGATCCGCATTGGGGTTTCCTATTTTAATTTTGTTCTTGATCTGGAAGTTGTAATTTTAGGATTAGAGATTGTTTGTTCATTGTGACTTCATTACTCCTATTGGTTTAATCGGTTGACCGCTTGATATTAACCATTATGTAGTGACCCATTTGATATTTTAGAAATGGAGGGAAAAAAAATAGAAACATTGGATTTTTGCGAGTAAATTTTACTTTACAAAATGGTTTCAAATTCTCACCATCTGAATGTCAATGACTTCTAGTATCCGTCAAGGAATCTTTGTGTCGATAGGACAAGAAGTATGTCTCCAAACTTGAGAACCATCGTAATGACGTTGTTGTTAGTAGAACCATGTTCTTCTTGTTGTTTAATGTTTTGGAAAATTCATTAAGGCGTCAGTTGCTCTTCCATTAGGAGAGAGTAGTAGTGATTGTGATCGGGTGGTGTATTTGATTTAACTTTGAACTGTTATATTAGTAGGTTTTACTTTGAGTATTGCTTGGCTCTAACCTTTTTATCCGGGTGCAATTGTTAATAATGCAAGCTGAAAATTATGAGTCTCATATTGGCCTTCTTTATGCTCATTAAGAATAGAGGAGGTACAACATACGAAATCAAGCTATATATATTTTTGTGTTTTGTCTTTGCCTTGCTTTATATTATAGGGATATTGGATGAGCACCATTGATGGATGCATGCCGGTAGCTGTTTCTTTCTCAGTTTGAGATTTTGAATAAACTCTAAGTGCTAGTAAGTGCCAGTGGAAGAGATTTAGTCGGTTCTTTTTTGGTCTAATGCTTGTAAAGTGAAAGTGGTGGTGTTTTCATGTATCATTTCAATTTGTGACATTTTATTGCCTCTATAACAGAGCATGATGAGAACTTATCTAGGAGACAGGACACTATCAGTGTCATTCAAGATTTGTTAAAACTTCTTGTTACCTTATTTTGTTACCTTCTAGAAGCAGTAGGTGAAAAAGTAAACTAAAATAAAAGATTTTATGATATTCTTGTTAAAGAGCCATCACTCTACTTGTGGTAGTGCAAGACCAAGGTATTTGTATATCTTATAATAACTTTAGATATCCTTTGCCTTGATATTTTCATTTGACCAAGTGTGTACTGCTTACTTTCCGTTATCTAATATGTGGGTCAAGGACAGTAAATAACGTTAAATGCATAGCCAATCTCAAGGATTGTAGCTAATGTTCCTTTCTAGAATGTGAACTATATTATTCATTTTTTTAGCGTGAATAGTTTCACTTACGTTAGGAGTCGTAATCATATTGCCGTTGATCTTAAGACGGGACTTTTGTAATAGGATTTAGAGTCGAGCATTAATTAGTGTTTTTGTGCTCTTACATGTGTATGCAAATGGGATTTATGATGATTTCATGATGCTGCTTTTATAAATGTTTTAGCAAAGCAACAAATTTTCTACCGCTGATATACCATTTAGTGTTGATGAGTGTCTAGTATTGGGTTTGGTGGAGGCCAAATTTGTCCTTACAAATACTCACTCCTTCAAGCTTCTTTTTATTAAATTTTCTTTGAATGAATATGCCATCATCAACGAACTTGTATGTCTAGCTGATTTGAGTAGAGATCAGCATGAAGAGACAGAAGTCAAAGACCCCATGACAACCAATGAATGTCTCAAGTGAGATCAATTTTCACAACAATAGAATTTTTGTGAATTTTGCAGCCATGTGAATATAAACTATGACATTTTACATAGTGGATTTTCCGTTATATTAGAAAAATACAGTGATGTTAAGTGGATCTTGGATTCATATGAGACAAAATCCACTAATGAATATGTGTCCATCTTGTGGAGGTGTCGTAACATAAAAAGCAGTCGAACGAACTTGTGGGGGAAATGACAATCCTGCTCAACCAAAGTTTGACTTGGTTGAAGTAAATGATCCGATGATGTAATTATTGTAGTCATTTTTCAAGCCAATATTTTGGCAAATGCAAAAGAATTGGAGGTAGACTCAGGCACTACCAAGCATATATGTTAAAAACATAATGCTTTATCCTCCTAACCTCTAGTAAGGAAGGAGAAGAAAATATTTATCTTGATGATTGAAGAACTACTCAAGTTCTTGGGAAGAAGAAAATTTTCTTAAACTCATATTAAAATTGAGGCTGAGTAGTTGAGAAATTTCTTAGTATACGTTCCTATGGAAATGAAATGACATTTATGTCTAGACATTATGATTGCCAAAAGGCAATAGCTATTGCAAAAAATGAAACTTTCAATGATAAAAAGAGATGTTTGGTTGAGACATAATGTGGTAAAATAATTTCTTAAAAAAGGGTTTTATATCAATCGATTATGTTAAGTCAGAAATGATTTTGGCAAATCCTTTGACTATACATCAAGGGGAATGTGACAAGCCAATTGAAGAAAATCAACAGTGATGGTAACCCAACCTATGTGATTGGCGATCCCATGAATTAGGTTTATATAGGTAATAACAAGTCATTTGTTGATTTAGTGCACTATTAAATTTTATTGTTCCTTCTAAAGTGAAAATAGTGCAAAATTGCAAGGAAAAAGAGGTTGAGCTAAGCTCTTAATGAAATTCCGTAGTCATTATTGGTGGTGTATTAAACTACAGATTACACTTGATAGAATTACCTATATAAGTGTGGAGTGGGGCCGCTCCTAAGAGAATTTTTGGCGAAAATCTCTAAACCACTTATGAATAAACCAAGCACACGCATGACCTATTCGCACAAAACCGCGTTGAACAACAAAGTTTGTGGGAGAGTAATGTGATTGATGAAAATTATAATTCACAAAAGAAATTTTTGGTTCATACTAGTTTCAAACTTCACCAATAATTTCATAAATTGTATTTCATTTTTTTAGAGTTGGTTCATAGCCTAACAAGCACCAGTTCCAATGCATTACACTCTAATAACCTGGCATCATTATTAATTTTATTTTCAAAATCTTTTGAAATATGTGGGGGATTATTGGATATTTTAATAATATTTTGAAATATTTACAATAATAGCTTCGATAAAAGTTATGACTGCATTGAAGACCATCATTATTTTTAACGGTCACATAATGGCTTCTTAATGGTCATGTAACGGCTTTTTAATCGTTTTGTAATGTTTAATTTATTTCTCAAATAAATCCTCCATTATTTTACAATGGCTCTTTTAATGGCTCTATTTTGTTTGACTATAAGAATAAAATCTCATAAGACAATCCAAAAAAAAAAAAAAAAAAAGATACACTGAATGAAAGAGAGAATATCATTTCTTTAAAAATCTTTCATTTCATTTTCCTTTTGCTGGGTTATACACAAAAGTTGTTATGTTTTCTTGTAATATTTAGTGCGGAGTATAAAGGAAAGTCTATTGTATTTTGGGAGGATAGCCGCTAAAGTCTTACGCATCGAGTTTCATACTCCGAGGGGTGGAATTATCCTTAAGGACAGTGTTTGCACCCTAGACATTTGTTTTTTCTATTTTATAATCCTCACAATGTATTAACAATTATTATTAATTTTATGTATTCTAAAATTTTTCCAATAGTTAAGAATACTGCAAACTTATTGTTGGTTAACAGTAATAGCCAAGCAGTGATAGAAGACACCAAGGATTTGAAATATCATGGCAAGATAGATACCAAGTAAACTTTGTCAAGGATATGGTTTCATGAAAATATGTGAACTTGAAATACATATTTATACAAAGAATTATAGTAGATCCTATGACGAACTCAATATCTAGAGATGTTTTCTGTAGTCATGTAAAATCTCTAGGACTGCATAGAGATTGATGTACCGAATATTATAATTTCTCTAAGTGTTCACATTTAATGAAGTTATCTTCAATTATTAATGTTTATGAGTTTTATTTGATGTTTATACATCTTTATAATTAGAGCATCATAAAATTGAGAAAGTATGTTGAATAGATAAGAGATTAGCCTACTTGCATGAGTAATTGTCTCTATTTATTGTGGAATAAATAGAGATGAGACAATTTTTAAACTTATTATTTGAGTAATAATCGAGAGCTCAAGCTTAAAATATAGTTGTTACCTTAATTGAGTGCTAAAATGAAGACATAATATTTTCTATGTTTGAAAGTAAATAATATATATATATTTTACTTTATCTATCTTTATTGCTAGATGTGAGTTCTAGTGGATTCTTCGAAAAAGTAAATGCGTGAATGCAAGCTAGATATTAGGTATATCTGAATTATTATCCGCACAATATTAAAAGTGAAGACATACGCTTCATGGAAAAAGAGTAAATATCATAATACGTATTTCATACACGTATGTTTGAGACGACCAATAAGATTGGCAAAAATTTTGATTTCAATTTCTATATCATGTGAGACTCTTGAAAAAAAAAAAAGAATTCCTCAATTAAGTGCCCTTATAACTCTTATTTGTTCTCAATTTCTATTCAATGTTTCTTACCTTGGAATGTTGCCAATAATCATGAATTGATTTAATCTAATAAGATATTTTTAGAAAAGTAAGTTGAATTGAAATTGATAGTTATTGAAATTGATAGTTTCAATAAAAGAGAAATATCAAGTTTGGGATATCACATTCTAGTTTTCGTATTCACTACTTGACCAATTATGGTTAGTTTGAGATAATCATAATTGTAAATATAATATATTATAATTAAAAAAAGATAGAGAGAGATATAAATGTGATTGATGATCTAGGGTACTGCTATATAAGATTCTACTACATTTGTAGCAAGACAATGTTTAATATTGTTGATTCATGAGTTCATACCATGAAAAATCCTTAGCTAACACAAATGACATTGATAGACAATAGATAATGGAACTCAAGTAAAGGAACTCAAAGGCTTCAATAAATGATTGAAGGATTGATCCCTCTTGCGATTGCAACAGCATTTAATCCATGAAAAACATGGTACGTCCGTCTTGGGAGGACTTTGCTATCATGTTGTGGAACCTACCACGTTTCTACATCATCATATTGTGATTGGGAACATAATGACCTTTCGAATCTGAAACCTTATAACTTTATATAAGATAGTATCTAAATAAATGCAGGCGATTTGTTATCTTTGTGCTTAATTTCTCCTTCTTATTTGGTTGTTATGACTTTTGATATTACAAAAATGGGGGAAGTATATACTTGGGGGGTACTTAGAGAAGAAAATAGGCTTGCAAAATAAGCCAAGATGTGCGAAGCACCCTTTGGAAACACAATAATTTGGAGAGTGTCCGATTTCCTATGTGTGTAGGGTGTTAAAAATACTCTTGGGAGGACCAAATGGTGACTGGCTAGCTTTTACGGTGGGTTTAAATATTCTACTACATCACAGTGTTTAATATTGTTGATTTGTTAATCGAAAAATCCCTAGCTAACACAAATGTGATAGATTTACCGAAACTAATTTTTTTTTTTTATCGTAAAAACTGCTAATACACAATAAATCTAATGTGTGGGGGGGGGGGGGGGACGCCTGGATCGAACGCTCAAAAATGCCACCTTGAGGGGTGGTAAATCTAACTTGTATTAGTTTTGAATAATATCACAAAAAATCATAAACTGATACATTTGTGACAAATGGAGGATAAAATCTCAAACTGATACACCCATCAAATTATCACGCGTTATCCAACTTAGCAATTTGGCGATAACATTTAATGGAAACTAGCGAATGGTAAATTTGTCATGAGTGTACTGGTTTGAGAGTTTTGGTAGTCCAAAAAATTAATTTGGAACAAATTTGTCAAAGGTACACCCAAACCTTGATTTATCTAGCCGGAATAGATGACGTAAACAATACTAGCAACCTCCATAGGCTGGGATTAATGTTCTTCTTCTTCTTCTTCTTCTTCTTTTCTCATTCTTATAGTCCGTTTGTTTGAAGGAAATCTGTTTTCAAGAAATTGTTTTTGGACTTTTCGGAGTTTGGATGACAGAAAACTAATCAATGTATAGATAACATTTTTTCACGGACTGAACATAACAAACTTAGGAAAACAATGCCCCTTTTGACAAGGAAGAAATTACTCTGCCTAAACCACCGAACAAATTAAAATGAACCCTTCCCTTGAAAATGATTTCCATGAAAAAGATTTTCCAAAGTTTTTAGTGTACCCATAAACTCTCTTTTGTTGTACTTTACGTTGTCTGTTGATGCACGTGCGCAAGCATATTTCTACAAAATTCAATTGTTTATACGAAAACCAAGTGAATAGGATGAGTCGCTGAAGGACGTAATCACAAGGTACCAAAGACAAGATCAAAGCAGAAAGATCAATGCACTGAAAGCTTGCCAGATAAAAGAAGTTCTGCGGGCAAGGCTTACCGTGCAAGTGCATTCAATCGAAAATATACATATCAAAAAGCAAAAAGCAGCACAAGTCCAGAAGGCAGAAGTTAACGAGTGGCGACGCGATTCCTCATCAAAAACGAAATAATCCGTAAAAGCGACCACAGAGCGAAAAGTATAGAGGGAATAGCTTTTTACCTTGGTGCTGATGTTGACGACGCAGTGAGTTCCTTGAAGTCTCTGTATCTCTCCTAGGGTTTGTGCTTTTGACGACCCTTTTGAAGAACGTGGAGATTGCAACTAGGAAACCTTCGAACGTGAATTTTATCTGGTTGAGCATTAAGGTGAAATTTCCCATTATTTAATTAAATTGAATCTTTTTTGGGCAGGATAAATATCACATCAATTAAGGAGGTAGTTTCCTATCTTGAAAAATAGAATATACGGTGCTCTCAAATCACCCTTTTAACGAATCTTGAATTTTCCAAAGGCGCGTTCAAGTTCAAGATAAGATAACCAAGTGAAAATAAATAAATAAATATGACGTGCGGCACTTGTAACATATATGAAGTCAAAGCAATGCTGCATGAACATGTAGAGAAACTTATCAAGTTTCGCAGGCATTTAAAAACACAAATATATTTTAAATGGATTTATGAAAAATTTCAAACTAATATACTCGTGACAAATTTATCTCAAACTAATTTTTTTTGACAAAAATCCAAAATTATGACACCCATAAAAAATTTACCAAACTAATTTTTTGATCATCAAAAATCCAATTTATACATTTATAATAAATTTATCATATGTTAGTTTTTATTGAATTGGACTAATACTACGAAAAACCCTAAACCAGTACACATGTAATAAATGGGGTTAAAATTCCAAACTTGTATATTCATCAATTATCAAATATCATTCAACTTAGCAATTTGATGATAAAATTTAACGAAAACTAACGGAGGGTAAATTTATCACAAGTGTACTGATTTTGGTTTTTTTTTTTGTGGTAAAATAATTAGTTTTTTTGATAAATTTGTTACATGGGTATCGGTTTGGAGATTTAAGTGGTAAAAAAAAATAATTTGCGGTAAATTTATCACATGTATATTAATTTGGGATTTTTTTTTATGGTATTAACCCTTTTAAATGTCTCCATGTAGCCATCTCATAAGATTCAAATCAACCGTTGGATTATCTTGGCATCCATGCCGAATAAGCATATGTGGACACATTCATATGGTAGGATTTGAAGATTGTAGCATTTATTTTACAAACTTATCATAATTTCCAAAGAGATTATAACCTTGATATCGATCTTGCAAATGTCACACCCTTTTGTCTCCAAACGTTTTCCAAATTGATCCACAGGGTAAACAAATTAAGCCGGTTATGTCCCACATGCATTTGTCTCCAAATATTTCCAAATTGACCTGTAAAACAAATCAATGAAAGGAAATTACTTCTGTTATTACTTATTCAAGCTAAATCAAATCAGGATAGTATCTTTGAAAGCCTAAATTCTCTAAGTGTGCACAGGAAATCCGTGTCCGACAGGCTCTGTCCTACTAATCCACGCCGTTTATATATTTTAAGCAAACTGTATTATGTTTAATCAATCTACTTTAAACATATAATAACAAATAACATGTTAAAATGTAGATTACCATTGAATACAACCCATTTTAATGAGCATTGCATTGGATCTACAGTAGTCGATTTTAACTCAAGCCTCACCTTTTCTTCTGTAATCAAAACCTTCCTTTTATAATTTTGCACACCTCACATATGTGCCAATTTTGGTATTGGAAAGTAAATGATCCTAAATTGATCAATGAGAAGGGAGTACGAGGACTGAGGACCCTTTTACTTCGTCTTTAGAAGTAGGAAATTCTCTCCTGCAAAAGAAGTTCCAACTCTTGATGGAAGAAAAGATCATTGGAATTTGTTTCACCAAAAAGATGAAATACATTTTCAAATATGAATGCATTAATATAAATCGATGAAAATTGTGAAGAATTTATGTGTTAATTTTGGACAAGAACTCTGATAATGAATTTAAATGTATGAACACTGAGAATGATCGTTGCAAACAATGTAAAAACTGTCGGAAAATTAAATTTTCTGAAAGATAAATTTTAGAGAATGTGAAATTCTTTTATTGATTGTCGGAGGGTTAAAAAGAGAATACATATTTATAGCCCACACTAGGTGGTTATTTACACTATCTCCACGATCTTCTATTATCTACTAATGATTATCGATAAGAAGTTATACATTCGGAAATATAGAGTTAACTACTCGGCAATTACATGCAGGTGTAGATGACCTCGTTGACAGGGGAGGGCTCTTGTAAATAACTTGTAAAGTCTATCATCAATGAGTCTATTGGCAAGTTGTCAATCATTCTGGTCATTGATGACTTTTGATTTTACAAACTTTGTTCTCATTGACTAAGTCTATTACTTATAGATAGTAACAAAACGTTTGTCATTTTTTTTTATGTCAACAGAATCATTAGTTTTCAAGAACAAGAAGAACACAAAGCTCTACCAAATTTAAGTTACACCTTGAGGATCTGCCGAGTTTCCAAATTGGTGTTTCTAGGACCTCCTACTCTAACATATGTAAGATTTTATGAAATCATTATCAACTATTTTAAAAGCTTAAGCCATTAAATGAATGAGTGATTTTATATTTAAATTTTCTAAAGTGAATAGTTATAAAAAAAATTAGCGTCAAAATTCTACAAAAATTAAGTTATAGCTAGGTTCAATAAATAGGTGAAAAAAAATATAGATAGTATAAAAGTAGGACCCCATCTGGTGTGTGGTTCATAGACAAACTAGGCCCACAAATGATTCGAAAAGGAGGGTCATCATAGGGACAAAATGGCTTGCACAATATTTGGGTCTTGACAAGCTTCTAAAATGACGAAGGAAGCAAGAATGAATTAAATACATATCAAACGGGGGAGTGTTGCCGCGAGATAAGACTTAGGCTATGTTTGGTAGTTAGAATAAAAATTCAAGATATGATAAAATTTATCTTATCCCACGTTTGGTGCCTTTTTCAAAAAAGGATAAAGTTGGATATAAAGGAAAGATGGATTGGATAAAAATATCCCATGGGGGACATTATAAAGATGGATAAGATTTCTAACATCCATCATAGGAAAGTTATTTTTCTCGAATAACAAACTTTTTAAATTAATAAAATTACAATTATATTTCAATTTAAATAATATTTGAAATCTAATATAAAAAAGCACAAAGACAAAAACTAATTATTTTAATTTGAAGTTATTTTATTTATAATTTGAATTTAATTCTATTTTATAATATTTCAATATATAAATATAAATATAAATATTTATATTTATTATATATTTTAAGTATCTTTGTATTTTAGGTATATTAGTATAGTTTACTATTTAATAAAATTTTAGGATTAATACCACAAAAAACTCCAAATTAGTTACCCCAAACGAATTTTTTCACTATAAAAAACCTTAAATTAATACATTTGTGACAGATATACCCTCCATTGAATTGAAATAATACCACAAAAAACTAAAAGAAATAGTACAAATATGACAAATGAAGAGTAAAATCCCAATTAGTACAGCAATTAACTATCATGTGTCATTCAACTCAACGATTTAACAATAAAATTTAATGAAAATTAACAAAGTGTAGTAGTTTATGGTAAATTTGTCAAAAATAAACCAGTTTGAGGTCTTTTGTAGTTTAAAAAATTAGTTTGAGGTAAATGTGTCACATGTGTATAAATTTGAGGTTTTTTGTGATATCAACGCAGAATTTTATTAGAGAATGTTGGAAAGAGAAGAAAGAAATAAAAAAGAAAAAAAATTAAAAACAGAGGTAAAAAAAACCAAATAAAAATAAAATAAGTAAGAGTGTCGTGAAAGATTTTTACTATCTCCGTTTGTAAAATTTTTGGTTCATTTATACTAATATGCTTTTTATACCAAATAATGTATATTATATGATGTGAATATACCCAACTCTATTAATGCAATCACTAAACAATTGATATGATATAGCAAAGTTCATAAATTTCATATCTTGTTCTATCCAATTTTATCTAGTTAGAAATCCATATGATCAAACGTAGTCATTTGCAGAGATAATTTTGTGGTCTATTCTACACAAATCCAGTGGACTCCAGACTCTTCCTTGTGGCACAAGCACTAGATACTTTGTGAGATTTTTCTACACTTTTCCAGCAAATGCATATACTAGAAAACTCTAGAAATCGGATCAACATTTTACTACTCCTCCTTGATCCAATTTCGTGATACTTCAAGCATGCTTGGTAACATCTTGAACTTGGCTAGCAGTAGTGCTTTAGTGAATATGTCTGCTACTTGATCCTCAATCTTTCAACATTTGAGCTCAATCTCTTTGTTGTTTTGCATGATATTTGATGTCGATATGTTTAGTTCGTCCGTGAAAGACTGGATTGTTTTTTAGATAGCAATTACGGACTTGTTGTCACAAAATATTAGAGTAGGATTTATTTGAGCTTCTCTGATGTCTTCTGTAATTCTTTGAAGCCATATTGCTTGACTAGTAGTTGTAGCAGTCATGACGTATTTTTCTTTTGCAGTGAATTGTGCCCCTAAATCTAGTTTTTATGACGCCCAAGAGAATATTCTAAAACCTACCGTGAATGTATAGTCAGTGGTGCTTTTTCCTATCATCAACTGATCTTGCCCAATCACTATCAATGTAGCCAATGAGCTTGGCACTTGCACTTGGCTGATACTAAATGTCATAGTTCGTATGTCCTTGTAAACACCTAAAAATTCTTTTGATGGTTCCTAGGTGAATTTGGCTTGGACTTTGCATGAACCATGATAGTAGACTTGTCGTGTACATAATATCCGGTTGTGTCGTGGTGAGATATAGCAGACTGCCAATTAGAGTTCTATAGGAGGTATCGGCTTTTTCTGCTCCATGTTCCTTTAGTAGCTTCTCATTTGTCATGAGTGGTGTTGCAACTGCTTTGCAATAGTTCATCTTGAATATCTCTAGGAGATTCTCGGTATATTTCTTTTGTGAGATAAAGACTCCTTCATTTTGGCCGATCTCAATGCGAAGGAAGTAGTGCATCAAGTCCAAGTCCATCATCTCAAATTTCTTCACCATTTCTTCTCTAAATTCTTGGCTCATCATTTCATTGTTCCCTATATATATAAGATCAATTACATACAAAGAGACAATGAACGTGTCGGACTTACCTTGGGTCTTGATGTAGAGCATTGGCTTGCTTATACTCCTCCTGAATCCTCGCTCAGTGAAGGATTCATCTATTCTACTGCCCAAAAACTTCATCCAGGGAATTCTAGATTGCTGTTTAGTAAATATAGGAAATTCTAGAAAACAGATCTCAATTTCCAACAGGGTTCAACTCCTTTCTATTTTGTTTGTTGTGACGAGATACAGTCAGAATTTTCACCTTCATGAGTTCTCAGCTTCCCGAGATGATTATTGTCAGCGGATTAGTTATTCGCTTTCGCATGTGCAATAAAATGAAAGGGTCGACGACTCGTCTTGGGAAGTCACAAATTTTTATCGACCACAGAGGGATGGGCACGTGCTCGAGGATTGAGGCGTGACACAAGAAGTGTTAATTAAGAGAATAAGTAGTAATGGGGTGAAAAAAGAGGATCTTTTGAGCATTTCTCTAAAACAAATTATTTTGAGCTTTACAAGGGATTTAAAAAATAATATTAAAATACTTAATTTATTAGTTTTGCATTTTGAAAAGTTTTAGGCATTTCGATTAAATTTAAATGTCAATTTACACAAGATGAGATTCGAACAATAAGAAAACGCTAAAGAAATTTCTTACGAGACATCGGCAATCACCGTTAGTACGATACTGCTTCAAGATTAGTAGAGCGCTTTTCGCCTACTAAGGGCCTGTTCGGTAACCATCCCAATAGTGTCAGATTGTGATTTTTTGTTCCCGGAAGTAGTTTTGGAATAGAATCGTGTTTGATAAAATTTTGGTTCTCGGAAGTAAATTTGGAACAAAATCAAGAATAAAAAAAAAAATAGATTCTTGTTCCCGAGAACAAATCTAAGAATCAAGCCATTTTCTTAGGGCGCGTTTCGCAACGATTCTGTTCCCGGGAACTGATTCTGACAAGAAATGATTATTTTTTATTCTGTTCCCGAGAATTAATTCTGAGTAAAAGAACATGTTTGGTAACTGTCTAAATTTTTGATTCTGGAATATAATTGCGTTTGATAACGTGTCCATTGATTCTGTTCCAAATTAATTTTTTTATTTTTAAATAATTTTTTCTACTTTTTTTCTTTTTTCTTTTTTACCTTTTTTCCTTTTCTTTTTTCATTTTTTTTTTCATTTTTTTCCTTTTTCTCCTATTTTTCTTATCTTCTTGTGGCCGGTCGCCGGTCCGGCGACCGGCCGGACGAGGGCCGGCAACCTCACCAAAGTGTCACCGGCCCTCGGTGAGGCTGGCCCTCGTCGGCCGAGCGTCGCTGGCAGCCTCGCCCAGCTGCCGGCGACGCTTGCCCAGCCCCGCCGAGGCTTGGCCTCGCCAGATCTGGCGAGGCCGAGCGTCGCTGGTGGACAGGCGCGCCTCGCCGGGGCTGGGCGAGGCCCGCCTGGCCACCGGTTAGGCTAGGCGAGCCCGGCCGGTGGCTAGGCGGGCCTCACCTAGCCCCGCGAGGCGAGGCCTCGCCGGTGGATGGGCGGGCCTCGCCTAGCCCCGGCAAGGCTCGCCAATGGCCGGGCGAGCCTCGGGCGAGCTCGCTGGACCTCGCCCGGCCGAGCAAGCTCGCCGGATCGGCAGCCGGCAACCGCGGCCGGCGGCGGGTGGCGGGCGCGCGCGGGCGGTGGTGAGCGGCGGCGGACAACGGCGGGCGACGGTTGCGTGATGGCGGAAGAAAAGAAGAAGAGTTTTATTGTGTTGATTCTTTTTTTGATTCTCGGACGTAGAATCAACTTTTTTTTTTATTCTCAAATCTACTCCAAAACCGATTTACGGGAACAAATTTGTTCCCGGGAACAAAATTTTTACTAAACGCGATTCTCGTCCCAAACTGATTCTGGGAACAAAAAATCAGAATTAGTTCTTGTTTGGAGTGTTGCCAAATAGGGCCTTATTCTTCTTCCCTTTTCTCTTCTTCTTCTTCCATTTTTTTCTTTTTCATCTACTGCCACCACCGCAGTTGCTGTCTACTGTCGTCTGTTGTTGTCCGCCATTCACCGTCCACCACTGCTGGTCCCCGACAGTCGATCCGATGAGCTTGCCGGAGGCTCGCTAGGCTAGGGCGAGGTCCGGCGAGCTCGCTGAAGGTAAGCCCAGCCACTGACGAGGCTCAGCCTCACTTGATCTAGCGAGGTTGAGCCTTGCCAGTGGCTAGGCAAGCCTCGCCCAGCCTCGCTGGTGGCTAGGCAGGCCTCACGTAGCCTCGGCAAGGCCCCCCTGGCTATCAGCAAGGTTGGGTGAGCCTTGTGATCTGGTGAGGCCAAGCCTCGGCGGGGGTGGGCGAAGCTTGCCTGGCCATCGGCGAGGCTCGGCCAACAAGGGCCAGCGACGCTTGGGTGAGATCGCCGGCCACTTGAAGAAGAAGAAGAATAGGAGAGAGAAAGAAAAAAAAAAGAAAAAAAGGAAAAAAGTAATAAAATTATTTAAAAATTAAAAGAAAATGATTTTGAGTAGAAATTTTGAGTACGGTACCAAACGCAATTCTATTCCAGAATCAGAAATTTTGGACTGTTACCAAACGGCTTAAAATACTTAGAAATTGTTCCCGATAACATAATAAAAAAGAATCATTTCTGATAAGAAATTGTTCCCATGAACATAATCATTACCAAATGCGCCCTAAAAGTATAATTTTTTCGTTTTTTCCTTATAAGTAGAGCACTTTTCGCCTTTTGTTCTCTGGATTTTTACGCGGCTTGTCGCCTCCTATTAGGACTCTAATTTTCATCTTTGATTTGGGAATGCATCTCTTTTATTCTCATCATCTCTCTCACAAAAAGTTTGGATCCTTTCATTTTTTATCTCTTTCTTTAGTGGAATTCTTTCATGAACTGAGAAAATATGAAGAGGGTATTAGAGAATTCTCGCAAATCCATCACTGCTAGGGCCGAAGTTATGGCTAAGCTTAGACATTATTTCTCACAAGATTATCAGGATTTGCAAAAGGTTAGTCAATTCCCGCCATTTACATTCGATTTATGTGTTTGCTTTATTTTCTTACTTTTATACTGTAATAATATCGTGATTTGAGTCTGAAGCTCTAAAAAATAGTGAGTATAACAAGTTGGCAATTACGATTCGCTTGGAATTGCAATCTAATATTACAATGATGCTATCCCTAGATTCATAAAATACGAAGATTTCATGTTCCTGCACTGTAGCTAGTAAGCAATATTTCACTTGAAATTTTAGTCTTATATGCTATTGCATCTTGTTTTTTGATACTTCGATATGTTCAAACACTTGCTTGAGGAGAGTTCTATTGGATTGTAATCAATTAGTGGACTGTAGAGACCCTTTTCAAATCTGTTAATATTACTGTTGCATTTCCTAGCGATATCTGGTTATCCTGTAAAATCTATGTGGTTTTCTGGTCAATTGGCCTTTCTCTTAACCTATCAATAGGAATTTGTTTCCAAGATGGAGATGTGGCAAGAAGCAAAGGAGAGGAAGCAAACCTTTTGGACGAAGTTTAGTGAGTTCCTTTTTCCTTCCCCTCCAGTCAATTTGTGTAGTGTGCATTACATTCTCCTGAAATCAAATGTCATAAATCACCTTACCTTTTTGCCAGTTGATGTTTTCCTGAGAGGAAGGTATCAGTACTCGATGGAAATCAAATATCATAAATCACCTTACCTTTTTGCCAGTTGATGTTTTCCTGAGAGGAAGGTATCAGTACTTGATGGAGCTATAGTCTCGTGGTACTCGAACTAGGAAAGTTCTTGGTGTGGGAAATACAGGCATTGAGGAGTGGAACAATATGCCGGGAAAGTTGTTTCTGTGAGGTATTTTAAAAAATAAAGGAGGGTAAGTCGGAATAGGGCGAAAAAATGAGGATTTCTATGGTATTTTTTCTAAAATAAATATTTTGAGCTTTACAAGTGATTTAAAAACAATATACAAAAGACTAGATTCGAACAGTAAGGAAGCGCTAAAGAAATTTCTTACAAAACATCGGCGATCACTTTTAAACCCTCTATCAATCAGGAAACTCCCGGATCACATGCCCAACGCCATATTCAAATACAAAACCCTCTCTCTCATGGCTGGTCCGAACGTGAATCTGTGTCGATCAGAAGTTGTAGCCTCAACTGGAATACAAAGTAGGAAACATGGAGAGCCACCGAAGAGAACCTCTTCATCCGAGTCGCCCTCGCCTTTTCCTCCCTTGTTTTTCCGTCTACGATGTCGGCGCGTCTTCTTTCCTCGTGGGATTTTTTCGGCTTCTTAACTTCTGCTTACCCAGACGAACAAGACAAAGACACAGACACAGACACACACACTCTCTCATTCCCTCCTTTTAATTATATTCGTTCTTTCTGATCTCTTCGTCTCTATTCTCTGTTCAATCTTAATTCCCTTTTTATACGTTTTTCCTCTTTTTCTCGTTTTTTTCCCTATAAGCGAAGCGCCTTTTCGCCTTTTCTTCTCTTTATATTTACGCAGCTCGTCGTCTCCTTCTAGGACCCTGATTTTCGTCATCGGATCAGGATTGCGATCCTTTTACTCTCGTCTCTCTCTCTCTCTCTCTATCGGAAAGTTTGGATCTTTTTCTCTTTTTAATCTCTCTCGTTCAAGGAATTCTTCATGAGCCGAGGATATATGAAAAGGTTTTTCGAGAGTTCTCGCGAATCCATCCCGGCTAGCGCCGAAGGTAGGGCTAAGCTCAGACATGAGCATCTGTGGCAAGACTATCTGGATTTGCAAAAGGTTAGTCGATTCCTCCCATTTACATTTGATTTATGTGTCTACTTTATTTTCTTTTATTTTTATGTTATAATAATTTCGCCATTCGAAGTTGAAGTTCCAAAAGAAAGTGAGTATGATGAGTTGGCAATTACGATTCTCCTCGAATTATGATCTATATATTACAATGATGCTATCCCTAGATTCATGAAAAACGAAGGTTTCGAGTTCTTGCTTCGTAGCTGGTAAGGATATGTCACTAGAAATTTTAGTCTAGTATGCTATTGTGTTTTCTAGCTTGATACTTGGAGTGTGGCTTTAGAATTCTATTGGATTATAACCAATTTGCGGAGTGTGAGAAACCCTTTTCGAGTCTGTTAATATTACTGTTGCATTGCTCGGTGGTATCCTATCATCATGTAAAACGTGAGCATTCTTTTGGTCAATTGACCTTTTTTAACCTATCGATAGGAATTTGCTTCCGATACGAAGAGGTTGCGAGAAGCAAAGGAGAGGAAGCAAAACCTTTTGGCCGAAGTTCAGTGAGTCCTTTTTCTTACCCCTCTACTCCATTTGTGGAGTATTGATGTGTATTCTATTTGCCTGAAATCAAATAACACGGATCACCTGCTCTTTTTGCCTGTTGACAGTTTCCTGAGAGAAAGGTATCAGTACTTGATGGAGCTACAATCTCGTGGTACTCGAACTAAGGAAGTTCTTGGTGTGGAAGATACAGGCATGGAGGAGTGGAACAACAGCGCCTCGAAAGCTGTTTCTCAGCATTCACTTCCCATGCTCGAACGGGAAATTGAAGAAGACAAGGCTGCAGAAGGCATGGAAGAGGCCAATCCGCTGCGACCGGGAGAACAAGTTCCGTATATGAAGAGCTCCTTGAAGAGTAACAAAAGGGTCAAGAAGGTTGCGTGGCAAGATCTGGAGGGTAAAGCATTTTAGTATTCTTTTCCCCCCTCCAGAAGATGATTCTTTTGGCTTTGCGTACAAGAACGAGCTTTGGATTGAGGTTCCTGTATGGGCGATCTTTAGTTAGCTCCATCAAATTCTTCTGGCCATTCTTTTGATCTTCTTCAAACTGTCGAACATAAACTTTCATGCGTTATTTCAAAAGCAAACTGTTATGGCACATATAATACAAACTGATACATTTTCAAATCTTTTGAATAGTGAAGCATATTTCATGTATGGCATGCATATATTGGCACTGTGAGATCACTTTCAGACTCGCGAGGTCATTTATCAGCCTCTCCGTTTTTGGCTTTAGTCTTGCTCACGGCAGGTAGTCCCCACCCCGATGCCCTATTTCAGATGCACGTATATGTTGCTGAACATCTATCATGAGTAAATGCTTACTAAAGCTATCACTTCATCAAGATTGATATGATATGAGTGGTGTATATATATTGATAACTTGTAAGTACCAAGAGTACTGCAGGGTCGAACGAGGATGTACTGTTGAGGACACAAGATTCAGGAGTTTTCTGCCTGAAGGAAAGGAACAGAAAATCAGATTGTTCCTGAGGTGACGTGGGAAAGGATTAAACTATTTGATTTGAATTTTTATTTGTTTATTTCCTATTTGTTTGAAGATTTCTTTCTAATTTTTGGTTTATTTAATAAACTATTTCTATTTAGTTTTTGTATGATTAAATACATTCATATTGAATTTTCTCCTTCTTGAGTTCTTTGCTTCTCTCTGAATTCTGCTCGCTCACGCTCACGAGTCACAACGTTCAGTCGCTCACTCTCATGCCTCTTGCAGCCTCTCTCGACGCTCACTCTCAGCCACCCTCTCGATTGACACCTTCCTCTCGCCTTAGTCGAGTATCTCTCACTCAACACCTCCCTCTTGCGGCCTCATCTCAAGTCTCAACTTTTGCCTACCTGTCTTGCTTTTATTTTTGGCACAAGGAATGCCGGATATTGAGTTCAAACTGGTCTGGGCGGTGTTTAAAGATCAGGCTCGTTTTCGTTCGACAAAACGATCATGAAATAGGCAAAACCAGCGCCTGGGATGAAGGAGACACAACAAACCAAGAAAAATTGGTGCTCTTGGACGTGAGATTGAGCTTGCATGTTGATGGAGCAAGGAATGATAGAACCAACATATCTAGAAAAATGATTTTCGAAGTTCTTCGAACTAGCTAAAGAGAGAAAAAGGGCTGTTTCCTCGAAAATCTGGACCAGCTTCATCCGAATAAGAGAAGGTGGAACAGTTCCTTTGACTCACATAGGCCGATCCGGTTTGATTCTAGGACCAGGCGGGAATTGAAAATTGGCTCGTCTAGTCAAGTTCCTGGTTCCAGGGTAGGAACAGGCCCACCCTGGAACCGTTTACCCCTAGTTTCTTACCCCTGTTACTCTCTCTTTCTCTCTCTCTCTCTCTCTTCTCTCTCTCTCTCTCTCTCTCCACCTTTTATTTCTTCTTCTATTTTCAACTAGTAGAACCTACAGACTTACCTTCACTTGAGCAAAATGTGGTCAATGGATACCATAACAGCAACAGGTGCTGAAGATCCGAAACCCAAGAGGGGACTTTGTCCAAAGGAGTTGCAAAGTAGTTGATGCTTTCGAAGGCTCTGACCAAAATCGGGGGTTTCTTTGCCCGGAGAAGTTTGTAGAAGAAGCCAAGACAGAAGAGGTTCTCAATTTCCTGTAATTGATAAAGTTGAAGAGCGAGTGGTCCCTCGGACGAAGTGGCTTCTGGATAGGGCTTATGGCATTGAAGGTGAAGGAAGTAAACAATGGTGTAAATAGAACGCTCACAGTTCTCCATATGCCGCAGTGGCAAGGGTGATCGTTTGAGGGCGAGATCTATTGAACACAGGTGAGGGTGATTAAGCGTAGAAGGAAGAAGAAAAAAGACAGCCAAAAGAGACCTTGATGTAACGATCCGATCCGATCTGACAAGACTAGGGAGTGGTCGTCGAGACCAGAGGTCTGGACAAGGATCAACTCTTGGCAGACTTCTAGAATGGCAAATGGGGTATAAAAGAATCGTATTGTGCATCAAACAGAAAGAGAGCGATTCTAGAATATATATGTGAAAACTGGACTTGACTTACGGATGTGCCTTATGATGTAACGGCAATACCTCGGTGAGTTAATTTAGAGATGTCATATTTAATACATGTCTCAAGCATAGCACTACCTTAGTGACGTAGACACCGGTTAGAATGGGCAAACAACCTGTCAAGTCAAAGAATAAACACCCAAAGCACGAAAGTTTCTAGTCCTAGACGAGCACCTACAATCACCTCTCAACCGAGTCAGGGTCCAAGAGTCTTGGGTGTTCTTCAAGGAGAAATGTTGTTAAGGAAGTCCGTATCACGTGAATCTAACACTCGGAATGGACGTGAATTATATATGGCGGTTGATAAAGGTCAGCAGGAGGATGACCGAGCCGAGTTTCTTAGACGAGAGTCCTCAGGGTAAGAATCTCGGGCGTGTAGAATTCGACCGAGAGAGGAATGAGAGAGGAGCATGTGCAGTTGTTCACAGGAGAGAGAGGACCAGGTACCGGTCGGATCTTGATGGGGATATAACCGAGAAGGTCTAAGATTCAGGGAGGCAGTTTTGACGGTGGAGCTGAACCGCATGCATTCCTTGATCGGTTAGCTGGTCTTAGAGTATTTCTCTTATAGCCATAGGATTCGTTATGCGAAGTTGAAACTTACAGCCTCCGCCAAGCATCATCGACAGTCCACTCAAATGAACCTAAAAAGGGATGAACTCATATCTGCTGGGGCCAAGATAAAACAGAAACTGAAAGACGAATGCTTTCCTCCCTACTGTAGAAGACAGTTAATGGATTGAACTTAGAATCTCAAACAAATGTCACCTACTGTCGCTGATTTGATGAATGACGATAATGGATTGTAATTTGCAAGAGGAACCTATGGCCACTCTAACAGGGTTTATCGAGGGTCTCAACGCTGACATTACAAACGAAGTTAAGCTGCATTCACCGAAGACTTCAGAGGAAGCTTTCTGGACGGCGGTACGAGTCTTACAATAGGACTGCATCCAACAGGCGTCAGACGTCCCCCAAATAGCAATACACTACAGTCCAAGCCCGTATCCTTATTCAGAAATTACATGGAATACTCAATCCAATGCTCCTGGGAAGATTAAACAAGCAACCATGGATTCATCAATCGCTTGATCATATACAATGGCACGTTATATACAATGGCAGATTAAACTGAACATTTCCTGGAAATCATGTCCTTATGATCAGTGGAATCCAGAATTTTACACGTAAGTACTATTTCAATTCAACTTCCTCAGGTTTTAGTTCGTTATCACCCAGACTCAGGGCACTGCCGGCAGACTCAGAAGGCAAAGATAGCTTTTCGATCGGTACTGTAATCATTTGGGTTGGTTTCTTGAATTGCACCAATATCATAGTCATGTTGTCACATCCCTCACCAGTGGTGGTAGATGGTGCTAAACAACGATCAAGGACTCTCTCGCACATAGTAGACAGCTTTGTTTCCTGCACAGTACACAATGTTAACCATCAATTTTCTTTCAAGTGTTTCGGGTTATACAAAAGTCAAAATCTGAGTTCCACACTAATTGCTAATCAAAGGTTAAAAGTAGAAGTCACTCTACACAAGCCCCCAAATTAAGAAACCAGAATTCCACAAGGTCTAGTCCACTTACAGAGATTAACTGCTCATGCACGTAATCCACTACCTGCTGGCTGGACATGCAATCCCTAAAAGCACAGATGGCAAATAGAACATCATTCGGACGACCTCCCAGGTAAGGAAAACAAGAAGACAAATTGACATGGCAACATTGTCCAGGAAAAAATTTCTATAGATTACTGTACAATATTTACTAATGTTGAAAAAATCGAGAGGGAAAGTCTGTAAATAGAGAATAAAATAATAGTTGCCACACACAAAACAATCTCCATGCATGACATAGGATTAAACTCAATCATTTAAAATGGAAGAATAAACACTGCTTATTTATAAGATGTACGAGACAAGGTACAACGAAACTCTAAAAGAAAGCGATGGGTTATATATCCTTTCAAACAGTTCTATTAAGAGTTGATTATGGTCATGTCAAGTCAACTACAACTACAAACATAGTCGGAGGACTATTTTAGAACTGCAGGCTAACATGTCATCTTTCTGGTACATCTTGAAATGAGGTGCAATAAGATCTTTCAAAAGAACACTTGCGGGTGCGCACAAGGGTGCACACACAGCAAATGCTCGCATTGGCTCTAATTTGTATTCCACTGTGAGTGGTGGGGCACAACCTTTCTTAAAGCATCAAACTCAAGTTAATTCTTATTTGTCATATCGAAATTGGCAAGCGTCATATTGTCATAAGATGCATACCAGATGCCATCACATGCTAGCACGATAAAATCATCATCCTCACATAGGTCAACCTATCATAGAACAGTCAAAAGGGATAATTAGACAAATAGAAAAATAGCAAGAAAAGTTTTTAAGTCAAATGCATATATATAATACACAGACAAGCATGCCCAGAAAAAAGCAAGAACATTGACAAAAATGCGATAGCAGATGTGACTCAGATTATTTGAATTTCAGCATCCTACTTCTAAAATCTCTCTGAAATAGCCATACATCGTGCAAGAGGAGAAAAAAGATGAGAAATTGTCAGTTGGAAGGCAGTTTACACAACATCCTATAAAATTTGTAGCCAAAAGAGAGTAGCTGCTTAAAAGATGCACATACAGTATTTATATCTGGATTTGCAGTTACAATTTGCTTTTCAGCTGGCAGAAATTTATTTTGCTTAAATTCCACATCACCTGCAGCAAGTGAAAACAATTATCCATTGAAACTATAGAGATACGAAAGAAACATGTGCTTAGAGATGCTATATAAAATAAGGGGAAAAGCCACTAAGAATCCTAAACTATGCTTACTATAACACATACCCCAAAGTGACACAAAAAACTCCAAACTTATATTGTGACACATTTAACCCCCAAACTCCTTTTTTGTGACCCAAAAAACCCTAAACTTATATCCATCTGACACATTTACCCCAAATTATTTTTCTGACATCAAAAACCCCAAACTTATACTCATACGACACATTTACCCCACAATTTGAGGTAAATGTGTCACACGGAAACAAGTTTAGGGTTTTGGATGTCACAAAAAAATTTGAGGTAAATGTGTCACACGGAAACAAGTTTAGGGTTTTAGATGTCACAAAAAAAGTTTGAGATAAATGTGTCACACCAGTACAAATTTGGAGCAAATGTGTCCCATGGGTACAAGTTTGGGGTTTTTTGTGTCACAAGAAAAAGTTTAGGATAAATGTCCCATAGTGAGCATAGTTTAAGATTTTTGGTGGCTTTTTCCCATACAATAAAGAAGGTCTTCTGTGAAGCATTGTTTACAAAACTGGATGGGAGAATCAATCAAAAGACCTATTGGTTCAGGCGTTTAAACTGGTTGACCTGTTAGCTTTTCATTGGCACAAGTATAATTACTGTTGGCCAAGCGGTTGGAGGCTTGAGGCCTTCCAATGCACAGTTAGGAGTCAAAGGGAACAATCCACACAATGCCTGGAGCATGAAATATCAATAAATTTATTGCTCTGGGCTTGTTTAAGACAGCAATAATTTTTTTGTCACCGCTATTATAAAGATAGCTTGCGGCTAAGTGGCAAAGCGCTAACCCAGGTAGCTAGAAATCTGTCCCTGGGTCAACTCTCCACCACTGCATTTTATAAATCTTTCCCTAATTACCAGTTTGGACCAAATCCGGCCCTATTCAATTCAACCAGCTAAACCAGATCGACAAAGGTTTGGTCCAGTTTTCCGTACCACATTTGATGGTCCAAACTGGACTGGAACATGAAATCATACCAAGACCAACCGCTTGATCTGGCTGGTCAGGCCTGGTTTTAGAAACATTGGCACCAAGGCAATTAAAGTTCAGAAATTCCTTTCCAATATCAAGCAGAAGTATGCAAAGATGATTGGATCCAGGTTGAAATCCCAACAAAACCTAGTCGTGAAAGATCAGATACCTATAGCTCTTGCAAGATTTAAGCTTCCATTTACTCGTCCAGCATGTATAAAACCTCCAGCTTTTAGAATCCTCTCCTTTTCAGCATCCAACTCGGGTTTGTGATCTCTAGACAGATTGTATGCCTGTTGCATGCAAGACGGAGACCAACTAGGAATGAATAATTTGGTCTCAGACCACTCTCTACATTTTACATATGTTCTGCATGTATAAAGCTGGACAATGGCCTATACAATCATAATATATGAGGACATAATAGTCCTCAAATAAGGAAAATATGTTGCAGTTATAAGTGTCCAATGAGATTGAATTTTTATATATTACCTGACCCTTTCTAGACAGGACACATCGAGAATCACCAGCATTGGCAACAACTAGTTTGTTATTTCGGATAACTGCAACGCAGGCAGTGCTCCCCGCAGTAGGTCCAGCAAAGTCAGAATGAGGGCCCTATAGAATTACTCAAGGACAAAACATAAATCAAAATACAAAAATGACAGGTAAAATCAACCACATCAAATAAAGAAGAAATTTTTTTTATTTTCTGTTCTTTTTTGCTGAATTCAACAATAAATTATACTGAGAAACAACATTTAGTGCAAATGGCAAATACAGGAAAAGAATAAAACTGATCCCATTGCTTCTGAATACCTCCTCAAAAGCCCAATCATCATTCTTGCCATTGCTATCTGCACCCCTTGGAGACCATATAAGTCCCTCTATCATTCCCGTAAATCTGTTGATTTTATCTCCCAAAGCAGCTAATTCTCTCCAACCCCTTTGACCTCGCATCATTTCATCCATTCTGCAACAGCATAACACCATTTGCAAGAGAGAAGAAAGGACAGCTTGTCAGTAGTCGATACATATGATTAAAGTTCCAAAAATTCTCACCCTTAGAATAAGAAATTAATGAGTTTTAGATCTCAAAAGAGATACTCCTGTTTTATAGCACTATTTAACAAGCTATGAACCTAAATGAAGTTTGAGTTTCAGCAGCCAGGTTCTACATATGATATCTTACTTGCAGAGAGCAACAACACCTGCTGAGATAAGCACATACTGCATGCACTTTGGTTCTATTCCACTTCATGATTACAGGCAACCATCACTGACAAGTAATCATTACACAAATAGAAACAGAGTGGCTACCAAAACTTCTTCAAAGCTAATTTATCATTGTAAAAAACATTTTAAGGCAACTGTTTTTCCCAAAGAGAAAAGGCAAGAGGAACAGAAGATTTATGACTGAAGGGAGATTACCGGAGAAAAGCTTTCTGAAGGGATGTTCCTATTTCTCCAGCTGCATATGCTTCATTCTTGAGGACCTGCTGGTGAAGATAATTGGCACAGAACTTTGCTACCACTTTCCCTGCAAGAAAGAGTACTTCTCACGAAAACTATCTGACATCTAGCAGCAAAATTAGTCTAAGCATTTCACTTTAGACCATATACACCTACAATTTAGCATATCAGACAAAAATGAAGATTGGGCCCTTTCAAAGTGCACCAAATCAAACACAAAACTTTACCTGGATCATTACCTTCCCCGAAAAGAACAAACATATTACACAAAATCTAAACTCCACTATAGCTAACAGTTTTGTTGGGATATGCAGGCCATTTTCTTGAATCTACATTTTCTAAATCCAGTCCAATCAATTTATTTGTTGGAATTTAGAATAGAGGTTTCCAAACTAGAGGACAGACAGCAAATGCATAAGAAAAACCATGGAGTTGAGCTCACTTTGTAGGAAACGGCTCGAAGGTGCAGTTTGGATTAGCTGTTCACTTTAGAGTATATTTACAACTCAACCAACAACTATTGTTCAAAAATTTGCAACCAATCTGATATATTGGGTCCCTTTTTTATTCAGTTTGGTTTTCAGTTATTAAAGTTGAGCCAGGAATTTCATACGAACAATAACATTGGTTAGTGACTTTTTATCTCTGACATCAGGTACAAAACAGCAAAGACTTGTGACTCTCTTCATAGATAATGAAAAGAAAGAGATTAAAATTTATGAATTGTCAGGGCACTGAAACTTTGAATGGAAGTATACAGTACACAAGCAAAAGACCATATAACCACAATAACCTCCTGTCAAGTGTAAGAGCCCGAACATTCCTATTGTATGATGACTAATAAAAATATTCATTAGTTTACATTTATCTAGTCTGATTGGGTTTATAAATTATTTCAAATGGATAAGCTAAATATGAAACAATCACCCTGTAAGAACTCATCCAAACCGAAACAAACAAACAAATTGACAGACTAAAACTGCCAACTTAGTTTAGTTTGGTTCGGACCAATTTGATTTAATAGGTTTCTTTTTCTCCCAAAAGCCCTCATGTAGACGTAAAATAATTAGTGACCAGAGATCTTCTACAAATTGAATGCAAAAAAGGATCAACATAATAAACTGAACCTGTGAACAAGTGTTTGAATCTGATAGACTGAGCTGGTGATACAAGCATTTCATGCATTCAGTTTCATCTTCAGAAATCCAATAAATTTATAACTACACAAAGTTGTCAGCAAGAAGCTGAAGCTGACCAGCTAAGCTTCCCAAGAGCTGACTTTAATAAGTCCAGAATTTGATTGACCAATACTTTGTCGCATGTGATAACACTGCTACATTTTAAACGATGTACTGTATCATAAAATTTACAGGGGTTTCCCTTCTGTAATTTCTGGCAACAAACTGATAATGGTATAATCAAAGGCAGTAGTTCATCATTCATGTAAGTCAGTATCATTATGAAAACCATATCAATTGCACAAAGATTTCAAATTGTGAAATAGAGTATATCTTTCGTTCTACACTATAGGAACCTCAATCAACTTATTTTAAAGCCATATGCATTTCGCATTAGCCATATGATGATTTGATAATTCGACACATCATGTAAGTTAAGATGGGTATGCTCATGTCCTACATAGGATCTTTTATGACCTGTCTTCAGGCCAAGTAGTACAAGTAAAACTGCTGATTAGATTGACAGTTGCAAAAAGCTAAAGATGCCTCCATTAAACACCAACCTGGTATCTACACTCCACACATATTATGTAAACAACTAAAAATGGCCATGGAACGGTAAGTAGAGTTGTAATTAACATCAGAAGAAAGCAACTGCAGTGCTATTGATAATTGATTACAAGTCTCTGAGAGATCTGCCATGGGATCAACATTCTCACAACTCACTAGCTTATCAATGTTCCACACTCTCCGATGCAGCAAAAAGCACTTGCATTAATCCATCAGGTGGCACATCGATGGCAATTTATAATAGACAAAGAGTCACTAAACATCTATATGCAGATGGACCTCTGACTTGACTGTGGAACAGAGAAGCAGGTCTGGCTAGGCTAACTTTGGTTCTTTAAGATAAAAGATATTCGGCATCAAAATATTATTGGTGATACCTCCATGGCCATCAAAAACACCAAAGAATGAGGTGGAAACATCCAGGTCAGTATAGGCAGCGTGCTGCAAAAAAAAAAAGGACTCATAAGCCATACTAGCACCGAGTCACAGCAGCAAAGCTTGCATCAAGTTACTCACAGCATCCTCCATTGTCGCACGCCAGCCTTGCATAGATGATAGGCCATATCTAACTCGATCATTCTCGCCATCTTCTGAGAACTTTTCAGTTTTCGGAGTGCTCAGATATATCCCCATTTCTGTCTGTAAGTTACATGTGAGACATTATTTCACTCAAAAAATCAAACGGAAGAAAAAGAACACGACACAGAACTCCCCGGCTAAAAATCAAATGAATGTCAAACTCAGAATAAGTAAACACCATAAGAAATTCCCAGACCGGCGAATCCAGTTTCAACACTCGAGTTCTTGCCCTCAGCTATAATCTCGAAACAGTGCAAGAAAAGTCAATTGTGGTTTCAACAAAACCCAAAATCACACGTCGATTATGTCGAAATCAGACAAAGACACACGCATACGCCAGAGTTCCATCCATCAGAGATTCCCTATTCCAAGTCTTTCATGATCGGACTTATTAACCTTCATATCTAATTAACATCTCCATCAACACTTACAACCTCCAAGATTCCCATCTAGAAATCCGACCACAAGTATTTTCCAAAGGTTTGGCAACTGTCAGTCAACAGTCAAAAGACGTTAACCCGGACGAATAGATCGACGAACTCTAGACATTCCCGATCAAGCACGGAACACTTAACACATCACAAACTACAGAACAAACCAAGGACAGTGACCAATGCAGTACCCTGACGGCGCCTCAAGAAGCTGGCACCGAATTACCACAGCAAACACGCGAGTAAGCAAAGGGTGACAGCACGACCCACGTCTCCCCAGTCCAAGTAAGACGAAACCCGATTCGAAAGACTTCAAATTTAGCACACGAGAAGAGCGTGAGACGGACACTCCAGATCAGGTGGAAGACGACCCAACACGACACTGAGGCATACTCACGCGGCTGAAGTGACCCGGGGCGGAGAACCGGTCAAAGACGCATTTGGGCTGCCATGGAAGGATTTGAGGAAAAGGGGTCGCTCAACTTGGATGGAAAGACGTGAAATGAAGGAGCGAGGCGGTGATCCACCAGGAGACGAGGGTCAAGGTGGGTGGTGGTTCCGCTCTCAAGAAATTCTCTTCCCCCCTGCGTCTCGTCTCGCTCTTGCTTTCGCGCGTGGCCCCCAAGACCAGAGGGAGTGACGCCATTTATATCCTATTGTTTTAGGCCTTGTCTGCCGTCGACCTTTGTCTGGTGTCGGTGCAAAATGGGTCCTCAAATTTTCTGGTTGAATAATTTGTCCGGAATCATCGGTTGGGCTGTATAGGTCCCTCGGTGGGATAGATTCTTTATTTTTTAAAATCTAAAACCTATTCTATATATTTTGAGATTAAGAATTTATCATCGCATATATAATGATATTTAATAGCTACTACTTGTTATTACAATTTACTGACCACGATTTTATTTGAACACATGAAAAATATAACAAAGTAAAAAAAATCTCAATTTTACAAAACTTTATATATCTTGGAACTTGGAATTAGACAGATTCTCATCAATTCAATTCTCAGATTTCAAACTTTAAATTGGAACCATACTCATCCTTAATTACAGGGTATGTTATGATTAAACCCAACAATGTGAATAAACTATTGTACATACTTTACCTTTAAAAATTCACGTATTTACATGATTTTGATAACCAAAATACACTTCATATATCGTTCCTCTTCTTTTAAAATTTTAAGTGGCATGAATGTTGATGAAACTCGTGACTTGCTACTTACAACCGATTGAAAAATACTACCTCATCGGAGAACTCCGAAATCTCTAGGCACTGTTGTGAGTGGACGGTCCAAGACCAAAGAGATATGATGATATCTTGAAATTTGGTTGCTTTAAATTGGGCGACCTGAGTATATGGGTTAAAAGCTTTTAACAAGTCCAACGCAATTATGGGTTTGATTGAAATTTAGGGAGAAGTGATGGCTCAAGTCAAATAATAGCCTATTCCGAAAAGCTAGCCAAAAATTGAGGTGACTCCAGCTACAGTCACCCCCACCGCTACCAATAATAACTTGACGACAAACATAGCAAGATAACGACCATTGCTACAAATGAGTGATAAAGAAGCTAAAGTCTCTTTCCCTCTCTCTTCTCTCTCCATCGCCTTCTTCAATCTTTTCTTGTTTTTTTTTTTTTTTCCTTTTCTCTCAGTTTAATTTTTGATCTAGAAATTATCCTTTCTCAATTTAGATCAAGAGTTCAATTAATATATTTTCAAAAATTTAATACCCCTATGCTATTTTCATATATAGATCCCCTGCTTCAATTTCAATGGTGGTCACATAAGCCTTTTGTCTTACTGATCCACGAAAATTTGCTCTTCCAAATGTTAGATCAGTACTTGTTTAACTGATTGTCTCTTTATGGCGATGGTATAGAGGAAGGCGAACGTAGATGCACACCACCAAGCCATTTTTATTAGCAAGGGAGTTTTTGATATGTGCCAATTACTAACAAAGATACTAGATCTAATTATCGAATACTGACTATTTTGCTTGACAAATAAGTTCTTATGAAACGAATATATGCCAAACCTACCACAACTTCTTCACCACTATCACTACTAATCTCTTCGGGAAATTCATACCAAAGTCTCAAACTTCACATATGGAATGTAATCGAGTCTTGAACCTTTTAACTAGTACAATCGAAATGAGAATATTTACTTAAAAAGTGAAATCGAAAGCTAAACCTTTTTTTCTCAATGGCCGTAATTAAAATATATTTATCGAAAAATATGGTCTAGTTCTTTAGAAGAAAAGTGCAAGTTAAGCTTCTAATTACAGTTTGAGTGTCGAACGAGTAAATGCATTGTAAAACGAACCAAAGTACTTTTAGACTAGTCCATAGACGGACGAGGGCTCGATCTAAATCTTAGTAAATTTACTCCCTTTTTCATAAGCTCCAAAAGGTTATTTCTCATATACTTTTAGAGTGTCGCATCATTGGCCGCCCGACCAATAAGAGAAGTACCGAATCTTACCAAAATATCTTCCTTTGATTGGGTTGTTCAAAGTCAATACAAAAATGGAACCCCAATGGCACCTAAAATCCTTTCATATTTAGCTAGATTCAGCACTCACATAACTTCAATAGCACCGGTGGACAACTTAGACTAACTCAATTTTCGTATAATTAAATACCTTCGTTAATAGATGCAACCTATTAGGATTATTTTCTCAAAAGTCAACTTAATAATATATATTTTTCAATCATAAACTTTTGGACAATTTGCTAATTTAATTATAAACTATAAACCTTTTGAAAATTTGTCCATTCATTCCTAAACCTATTATTTAGATGATTGACTGGAAGGATTAAATTGACACATCATCAAAAAATTTTAAAAGTGAATTGACACAATTGAAAGAATTAAGACTGAATTAACTGTTGTACAATATGTTTATAACTTTTTGGACAATTTTCTTGCAACCTATCTATCCCAACATGTGTGACATTGAATCATATATTCACATAATTGATGCATTTTCTTTTCTAGCACGTGCATTACTAGTTAGTGATTAGGTCTATCAAGTTCGTTACTTATTTATAGTTCTATCTTTAGACAAAATATCTTTAGTTCTAATCGATAATGTCGGGCATTAAGACCTGTTTGTGAAATCAGCTCACGAAATGACTCGATGTATTGTACTTAGAATTCGAAGTAATTAGAAGTTCTTAAACCAATGGTTGGACCTGTAATCCATGTAACCTTATCAAGAGAAGAAAAAGCAAAGCTGATGCCGAATGATTGGGTCTTTGTGTCCGCGAATCCGACATGAAAGTCCCTATCCGGCCCTGTCGTTTCCTCCTGTCTTGGGTAATCTATGCATTTTAAAAGTCGACTCATTCTCAACCTTGGAAAACGTGTGCATCACTTATTTGGATCGCTGCAAAGGAAATTCGTGGGTCCAATTCGAGCTTTTGGGGAAGGAAAACATTTTAAATGGAAAAAGATTAGCTTTGGGATACGAATCGAAACCCATCAAATGGGGCGCTTCAAGAGTATAGTATATTCATTTATATTGTGGATGTTCTTTTTGTGTGGATAATTCCAACTATAAAGCATATGAAAAATGATATCACTGAGTGGGTTTGAGTTTTTGGGTCATATTTAGGATGAAATAGTTTGATTTCCGAATTACTTGATCACATATAACATGGAAAAGGTCGATATTTACCGTCTAGCTGCAAAACGGTCGACAATATTGATGGTAAAAATTATAATTTCTAGTTTCTTTTACTTGTGTCTTTACGTAGAAACCTATTTTTCTCGATTATGCTTGTTACAAATAATATAAGAAACCCACTGGCTGGTGGTGCAGCTGGCTTAAGTTGCTCCTACCTTAGTCAAGCTCCAGGTTCGAATCCTCTAGCGAGCGCAACACGAAGCGTTTAGTGTCTTAAGTGAAGGGCCATGGTAATAGGGTCTTGTGCTAGTCTCCCTCCAGATATAGTCGGTGTTCTCCGCAGGGCTAGCGCCCAGCGGCAGCCGTGAACCAAGCCGAATCTTGGATATCAAAATATAATAATAATAATAATAATAATAATAATAATAATAATGTTCTTAGATAAATGCATTTGATTGGAATATCAAGGATTTTCGACTAAGGAACTACAAGTCATAAACTCAAATTCTGTCAACTATATAGACATTGCTCCGAATTAGGCTACCTACATAGATCAAATACTTGAAATTTTTTTTTTTTTTTTTTTTGGTCGAAAGGAGAAGCTTCATTCAAGATAAAGGAATATTACACCCTTAAATCGTAAGGCCTCTGCATTCGTTCTCAAAAGAAAACATCTATAGATAGATGAGAAATTGTTCTTTTTTTACCAATTATTTCAAAGCCTGTGATGATTCATTTTCTGTCTTTTCATTCTCTCCCCCCTCGTTGTGGTGGGACAGCACTGATTGAGGAATCTGAAAATTTGACAAATCGTGCCGGAGGTGGGACCTGTTGTTACGCAGATAATGATGTGACTTGATCATGGAAACCCTAATTTCAAGCAAGTTCAAATAATTTAATTCAGGAGATGGACGTGGAACCTTCTGAGTGCTGAGATAATCCGCATTAACTGGGGGCCATTAAATTATAATATCAGAGTTTGGAATCTATTGGTTAGAATATCTATAACAGGGTATCCAACAATTGTTTCCAGGGCACCGCTTGCTTTTCCATTTATTTCCTCTTATATTTCTTCACTCTCCTAATCTAATTTTAAATCTGAAAACTTTGCTCTCCCATTCTTATTTTTGGAAGCTTTTCTCTCGGATATACTTCTAAATTTAGGAGTTTTAATGAATAAGTATTTTTCCTACAGTTTTAATGGTATTTACAGCAATCCGAAGGATTCACTCTCATAGATGTCATATTTTCGTTGTCCCCTATGGTGATGGTGTTGGGGACACACTGGCAAAAGACAAAGTTGCAACTACAATTATAGATCTTGGCGTGTGCGACATGTGAATCGATAGTTGGCCACACTAATCATTTTGCTTAAATACAATCATAGATCTATTTATGAAGGACAAGAATATGATTATCTCAGTCACCATACTTTGATGATATATCTTGATTTCTGGTTTTTTATTTGTTTTGTAACTCTACTGGCTTGCCTTGTTATGGTGACTTTTGAAATTTCCTATTGATCCTTTTGTGTATTATTTTGGTAATCAATAGAAATTTCTTATGACAAAACGATTAAACAAAAAAAAAAAGTTACAGTTTCAAATGCATACCTACTAACTAATACTTTAAAATATTCCAAATTAAATAAATCTTATATATTTCGGAAGCGCTCATTAATAAGATTCTAAAATAATAATGGCTTCGACATTGGAATATGCAATCAATAGCTAAAATTGAAAATACTTTGGTGCACTCATTAAAATTGATCTGATTCAATCTTTAAAAATTTCATAGTTATGCTACTTTGGTCCATAAAGGGTCTATTTTTAACTAGCCAAATAGTGTCGAACTCTATTATTTTATTCATGGGAACAAAAAATACATAAATTCATTAGGTAAATTTTTTTCCCAAGATTAGATTTGGAACATAATTAAAAAGTAAAAAACAATTACTTTTTTGTTCCAAAAAATACTCTAGAATCAAACCTATCCGTTTTTCTTTTTTCTCCTTTCTTTTCTTATTTTCTTTTCTTATTTTTTCTTCTCTCTTCTTCTTCCTCCCAATCGGTCACCAGCCATTGTCGCCTGCTGGCTATTGCCGCCACTATCGACATTGGTTGGGTGAGGTTGACAAGTTCATTGGAGGCTTGCCTAGCCACCGTGAGGCTCTCCTCACTAGATTTGGCAAGGCAAGCCTTCCTTGGCCACCGGTGAGGCTTTGGCGAGGAGAGCCTCAGCCTCCCCATGGCCAAGTAAGCCTCTAGCAAGCACGTTAGACCTCGCCTTGTCAGTCACCAGTCACAAGGAAGGAGGGTGAAGAAGGAGGAAGGAAGGAGAGGAAGATAAAATAAATAGAAAATAGAGAAAATAGAAAAAAAATTAAAATATTAAAAATTAAAAGAAACAAAAAAAAATTAAGAATCTTACCAAACCCATTTTTATTTTGGGAATAAAAACTTTGGTTAATTACCAAACACATTTAAATGCTTAGAATCTTATTTAGGAAACTGAATAAAAAAAATATCATTTATGAACAAAAATTATTTCCGGGAACAGAATGGATATCAAACACACCCAAATTTAATCTTGACCATTGCATGTTAGACAATCGAGGGAAGCTACCATTCATAGATAGCTCCATTGTTTGCTTATGACTTCGACATCAGCTCTTATGCAAGAACCTGAATTTTGAGATATTCTTGGGTCATTTTTGGACTATTTTCTATTATAAATAGATTAGACCCAAACAATATTATTAATCCTTTTTGAGTTTAAGTGGTAGACAGTGTGTAAAAAATATTTACTCAAGCTATAGAACAATCGTGAGTATACACAAACATTTATATTCTATTGACAGAATAGAAATGAGTTTAAGAGATGGAAGAAAATGCAAAGTATATTTATAGTGGTTCCGTCTATCCACTTAGCCTACCCTAATCTCACAGTTGACACAATCCAAGTTGAGCTTGGATTTGTCTGTCATCCTTGAGATGATAGTGCCATAAGATGATTCTTGTTTTAATTATGGCTATACTTCTATATATTCAAACGATTCTTATCACACATAACATTCTCTTATTAAACTTCAGACACTCACGCTTCTGCTTTTGAGACGGTATGTCGTCCTTTATTGCACACTCAAATATGGTAATTAGTCTTGTCTTCTCCGGTATGCTTTTTGTGTATTCCATCACCTGAAACTGGTTGTAAAATACCAATTTTATTTCAAATCAAATCGATAAAGAGCCTACGTCTTGTCTCCAAGACTGTAGAGGTCCGCCGTAGAACCACTTCTTCGTCGGTTGCGAGAACACCCTCTCCCGTAGGTCCCTCCAAACTTACACATAACCAAGCTTGTTCTTCTTCTACACATACGAACTTCCGAGCATGGCACCCTTATATTTTGTAGATTGGTCACAACTTACTCTTCGATGATCACATGTTCTCTAGCTTGTTCCCATTGGCAAGGTCCATCCAAGCTTTGTTGATGCCTTCATATCCTCATAGCTCGTTCACCTTCTACTGGTCCATTTGACTTCTTTGATGATCACACGTACTTAATTTATTCACCATACAAGAAAGCAAAAAGAGGAAGACTAGTTCAATAGCCAGTTCATTTGAGTCTATAAGAGGCAGAAGACATGGACTTGCGCAAAGCCAAGCCCTAGACCTCATCCAATAACTTGTCCACTATTTGCAAGGTCCATCCGGTCATCGGCATATTTCAAATCCAATAGCTTGTTCGCCTTATGTAGAGCATAGGCCCTTTCACACTAATAGACATCCTATTACTAATACCATCTACATATGAATCTATTTATGTAGAGAATGTATTCTGCACATTCAAGTTCTCACGTTAGTTCACTTATGATATTTATCATCATAAAACATATGAATTTTCCGCAACATTTTCTATTATGCATTTTTTGCGATCATATTTGATTATGCATAAGAGTTTTAATTCAGATGGATGAAAAAAAATGAGGGTTAATGGTTGGTATTACACCAAATAATAAAAACTTGAAAACTATAATACTTCAATTTTTTTAGGAATTA
Organism: Eucalyptus sideroxylon x Eucalyptus melliodora; assembly: GCA_016097485.1. Taxonomy (NCBI): domain Eukaryota; kingdom Viridiplantae; phylum Streptophyta; class Magnoliopsida; order Myrtales; family Myrtaceae; genus Eucalyptus; species Eucalyptus sideroxylon x Eucalyptus melliodora. The sequence continues at coordinate 33,027,021 of CM027826.1, forward strand.
TGGATTGTACGGAATATTTTTATTGATAACATAAAGTACGAGAAAAATTGTCCTAAAAATCCTAGACCTATCATATGGTGGTCAATTCAATTTTAAATATTTCAATTATGTTTATTTATTCTTAAACCTTTTGACATTTTGCCAACATAGTCTTTTCGACCATTTTTGGCTGAAAATCATTAATATAGGCGTTGACCGTCCTAATGTGGTACAACAGACGTTGACATGAATGATTTTTGAAGTTTTTTTTTTCCTTCCTTTTTTTCATCTATTCTTTTCCTTTTTCCTTGTGGCTAGTGGCCGGCCATAGGAGAGGTTCGTGATCGCTAGCCACGGGCAAGTGTGGGCGAGGGGCCACTCCTTGCCCATATTTAGCAAGGGCGACGGTCACTCAAGTGAGGGCAGCCCTCCTTGACCCTCACTTGTGGCCAGCTATTGGCCATAGAGAAAAAGGAAAAGAAAAGGGAAAAATAGATAAAGGAAAGGAAAGGAAATTCAAAAAATTTGAAAAAAAAAAAAGTGCTAAAAAATTGTTGATATAAAAAATGGTTGCTCTACATAAGATGATTAGCATTTACGTTAGTAATTTTCAATCAAAATTGACTAGAATGATTACATTAGCAAATTGTTAAAAGATTTATGAGTAAATTGACATAATTAAAAAATTAAAGATTAAATTTGTAGGACTTCTTGAATAAATATCCTCAAAGGTGGACAACCTACAATATGTGATTATTATTTGACTGTGAGGTCTTGTTTGGTCCGTTGCTGATGAGGAGATGAGATCCAAATTCAATCTGTCACGTGCTTTCGGGTTGGAATTATTGTTGGCGTCACCGAACAGCCAAGACCCTCACCTTGGCGTCTTCGTATTGTTGGTGGGTTGACGTTTGTTTTCCTTTGCGTATTAAATATCTTCTACAGAGAGAGCATTATGTCATTGATAATTAAGGGGTCACCAATCATAATTTAATGGTTTAAATAATATATAAAATTATTCAATACGTTATTATAAAATGATTGACTTACTTATTTACGTGATTATTTTATAGAGCACTTCTCTCTCACACTTGCATGCACAAGTAGAGAGACCTCTCGCCCTTATAAAAATGGCCAATAGGTCATATTTCATAGGAGCTAAATTTAATCTTTAACTCAAATTCATGCATTTTTCAATAAACAAAAAATTAGGAAAAATTCCATTTATCTACCTAAGAATTTAGGGGCGATTTTCGTTTAACCTCGAACCCTTAAAATATACATCTAACATTTGGAAAAATTGTGTTTTGTTGACCTTGGCGATGCTAGTTGAGTTTTTAAGTTAGATTAATGAAAGGGCAAATTTTCCTCCATCTTGGGTTATAGGAATTTCTCCGATCAATATTCTGATTTGTAGGCTACAAACATAGGCATTACCCGGATTTATATTTAGCAAAGTTTGCCTAGGAGTGATGTCAATAATTTATAACTCATTAATTAGAAGCATCGTTAGAGAAACTGGTGGAAGAAAATATGGCCCATCCTATAATTGTGCATCAAATAATGTTTTCCCTCCCGTCTCAAATCAATGAGAAATAAAATAAGACAAGGCACACCCAACATTTAAAGTATTGAATTAATAGGACAATTGAGAAGGATTGATGAACAATACAAACACCAGTTTGGTCATGTAGTAGGAAATCAACTGAATTGAGGGGTTGTTCTCAGCTGTCTGTCCGATGACATGGTCAACTACTCGCACCGTAATCGAACCATTCCTCATCCACCTGATCCGAACGGTCGACAGAATCTTCATTCTTGCACATCACCGGTCAGGACCCGCTTGACCTGAAAAATGAGCCGTAGCCATTGAAATACCAGAAGCCATGTCCAGTCCAAGGGGACAAATCCTGCCTTCTTCGTGCACAAGCTACGATGGAACAGGAGTCCGGACGACAGAAATTCAAGAGACACAACTATTGTCTCTTCCGAACCAACACGTTATTTTGATGAACCGGGTTGTTTCTCAGTTTCAGCAATTACGAATGTAGACAAGCAAGATCAAAATGTACCTCAGTGGAAGGGATGACGAACTAAAAATCAGCTGAGATGAAGAAGTCCACTCTGTCCGGCCTCTAAATCGCCTTTGGAGCATTTTGCTCTAGATTATGCAGAGTGAGGTGTAACTACTGGTCTGCCCCCAATGTTATCTACTTTCAGCGCTATTAACAAGTGAAACCAACTCAATGTGCTGTGGCTCTGCCGTCTCAGTTCCCTCTTTTGAAGCTAACGGTTCTTCTGGAAGAAGGGAAGCATTTGGATCCCCGCCGGGAACCAAGAACAGCAAACAAAGCGGAGAAATCCGCAGAATGTTACGGATCAAGATAGCCAACCATAAATTACCGAATTGAGTTCTAGTGACCCCAAGTGTGTGAAGTAGTAAGCCGCCTCCCCATGACGCCAAGAGGACCCCCATATTGTCAATGGACATGAGCAGCGCAAAGAAAGTGCCCTCTATACCAGAGGGACAAAGTTTCGAGCTTAACACGTACAGAGGCATCCGTTGGAGTGTCCCTATCATTCGGGAGACCCCTTCATCAGTCACGGCGAAGAAATAATCCGGCACGCCAAGTTTCAAGTTTAACCGCAGTACGAGAACCAGGTCAAGCATTCCCGACAGACCAAAGAGTAATTGAGTCCACAGTAGCAGATCCCGGAAAGGGCGATCCTTAAGGCCATGTTGGAATAGTATTGCCCCAAGAAAGGAACCGACCTATCCAATTGAGAGCAAATAACCAACAGTCTCCTGCAGAGAGTGGCTTGGATAGTTAGCAGACTGCATTGTAAAGTTCCTTCTGCTCATGACTTACTTTTTTGACTCTAAATTCTTTGTCTTGGACAAAACTCAGGTCACTGTAAAAACTTTTACCATAACAATGCATCTCAATCTTCAAGGATTTCATCATCAAGGAAGCAATTGGGACAATAAGGAAACAAAAACAGCCTCTCAAATGACTTTAGCCGCATGAGTTCATATTTCAAAACTTTTATAATGATCATCTGTCTTAAAGCCAACAGATACTCGATTTGTCTTGTCTAACTATGTGGCTTGGAGACGTAACATAGAGAATGTATACGTGTTAATTTGTATAGGATTCTTCCACTTGAGCACATCTATAAAAAAGAAATTCTAGCATTTTCTACCGCGTCCCAATCTTTGGGCATGCTGCCATTGCTTTGGGGTTCCCAGAGCTCAAAGTCTAGCCCACAGGCATTCAGCGTTTACACTCTGAGCTGAAGCAAACTACTAGCTCGGTGACTTCTACTCTCAGAGACCAGAATGACTAAAATCTTGATAATCATCAGAAATTTTTTACAGAAACTTCTAGGTTCAATGTTGCATTTCCTAGTTCTTGCCCTTCAAAATAAGTAGTCTGGCATGAGAAGCAAACTTAACTCGTCCATACCTCAGAGAAAGATGGACCTCCGTCAGCATCTGTATACCAATAGAACATTCCATCGCGAATATTCCAACTTAGTGCGATGGATGAATACATGTATATACACGGTCTCCACACAGCTGGGATTTTCAAAGTTGTCCACATGGCCCTTCCAGCATCAAGAAACTTCTGACTGACCTGGGCACAACTTCACAATGTTAGTTCAATAGTCTCCAGGAACATAAACACGGAGATACTGAGAAGTGGCACCTGTCTGTAATCAAAATTTGGTGTATGAGGCTCATCGAGAATACTTCCTAGTAATAGCACAAGCCCAGCTGGTATTGTCAGCAGAGCAAACACTCCCTAGCCAACAAAAAGGAGAGAAGGATTATGAACTGTGGAATTTCAGAGAAAAAATATAAAAGTTTGGGCTCGAAATGGTATCGAGAGGACACAAACCATTGGACCCATTCTGTGGACAAAGATACCACTGATGACGAATCCCACAAGTCCTCCAGTTGACTCACTCAGAGCACACAAGCTTTGCATATCAGCTGCCAGAGAAGGATGGCTGATGCTGTTCTGTGCCACACAAGCATCTATTACAACATCTGCTATTGCAACGCCAGCAGTTCCTGCTGTCAACAGCACTAGGGCAAGAACAAGGTGCACCTTGTAGAATGATAACACGAGCATGGAGAATACTCCTAGAAAACCTATAACAATTAAAAAAAAAAATTCGGTCACACAATCACATCCGAAATTCTTCCAGATGTTTCTGCTTTTCATCCTCACACATTAGATCGTATGAGGGCATTTTCTTACATTCCCTCTGTATTTACTTTTCTCCAAAGATGCCTCAAAAGCCAAAAGTGAAGCATGTTATCTCGTAAGTAGAAGTGCCCATCTGGCTAAACTCGCTTTAGAGTTCTTTATGCAACGAGGACTAAATGCACTAAAGTGAAGAAAGCAAACCTAATCTAAAAGACAATAACTGTAGCCCCCAAGTGTGCTTTCCAACGCATGCTTTCAGACCAATATTTACTCCAAATCAAAGCGCAAAGTGATGCATGTTGGATAACAACCACTAGTAGTAGCTTTTGAGTGATGCTAATCTTTAAGCCTATATGAAGATGCAGGGATGCCAAAACTATTAGCCTAAACCATAATGTGAAAGATGAAATTCAGAAGATACAGATAACAAAAAAAGGGAAACTGGAGAATCATAACCGACTCTTCTATACCTGCTAAAATAAGATAGGGCCGCCTCCGGTACCCTGCGACCGGGAGGACATCGGTCAGCAGTCCCCAAATTGGTTTGACAATCCAAGGAAGCTTCATTATTCCTGTATAGACCTGAGACTCGGAAGGCTGAACCTTCTGAAGATCCTTCATATAGTACTTAGTTGCAACATCAGACAGTGCACCCCCAAGCCCTTGGCTTATTCCATACACAATCGCCACCCCAAGAACAAAGCTCCAGTGCATTTCCACCGCCAGCATTCTCAGCCATTGGACTGGAGCCAGGAAGCAACTGCGCGCCCTCGATCTGGGCACATTCTCTTCCGCGGCAGCCTCCACCACCTCCTCCTCAGAGGCCACAAGATTAGCCTTCTCCTCCATATGACACACCTGTTGCAGTCAAACTTGCTAAGGAAGATGGTCTATTTCTTCCAGTAGTGGTTGACTCGCATCAAGACGGGTTTTTCCTCCCTGGAGGTTGGGATTCTTTGAGCCAATCACTGCTGTTGATCTTGGAAGCCGTCAGATACGGAGAGAGTCGACCCTAAAAAAGGATGAAACAAAAAGAGCAACGATGTGACTTGAAGTATCTTCTATATCCAAATCCGCAGCCTACACTATTTGCTCCAAGAATGACTAGGAGTAATGGAGTAGGAGGAACCCAGGTCACAGTCACACCAACGTTCCCGAACTGATGCGAGCTTGTCATCAAAATGATGTCTGATCTGTTTGGGTTTTCTTGCTTTTTCTTTCTTTTTTATAAGAAGACCATTTTGACTTGAATCTCCAAGTTGGCTGACGTTAACAAGAACAAGAGACGTTCATTACTAGGCACGCAAACCAGAGCCTTTCCCCCCTTCTTTTTTCCCTTTTTCTCTCTTGAACAAGAAGAGTTCAAGTGTCATTTTTTTATGATACAACTTGTGTAATGCATACAAATGAATCCTTGAATTTTTAATTCTCCACATCGAGACTGCTCTTGGTTGATTTTATTATCGTTGGATCCCAAACGACACAATTGAAATTCAAACTCCACGACTAGCATATGATTTCGCCGTCTGTAGTTGCAAAACCTCACCTTGTAATTTTATAGACAATTTCCCAAAATAGTTGATTTTGTTTCTCTATTAGTGTATCGTCCTTTATTATTAGCCCAAATATGGCAACTAATCTTATGTTCTCCGGTCTGCTTTTTCTGTATTTGAACATTGGAAAATAGTTGTAAAATACCAATTTGTTGGAATACAAGAAATTGAAAAATGGTCTAGGCCTTGTCTTCGGATTGTAGAAGGTTGCAGTAGAACCACCACTCCATCCGTGTCAAGAACAACTTCGGTACTTGGTCTAAATAAGCTTCTACATAACCAGTTTTGTTCTCCTTCTATAAATAGGTACCTCCAAGTATATTGACGCCCTTATATTAATAATGTTCATCATCTAATTGGTCCATTCAAACTTTTTGATGATCACACGTCCACTAATTTATTCATCGCCATTGGCAAGGTCTATTTTATCTTCTCGATGCCTTCATGTCCTCAAGTTCCTTCATCTTTTATTGGTCCATCCAAATCTTTGACAATCACAGGTCCTCTGGTTTGTTCGCCATTGGCAAGGTTCATTCGATCTTATTGATGCCTTCATGACCTCAAGCCCATCATTCACCTTCTATTGGTCCATACAATGATTAACTTACTTCTTTGCATACACTTCTCGGTCCGTCCCAGAAAGATGAAGACACACAAATAGAGAGCCCTCCCCATTATAAAGTGGGACAAACTAGGTCGGCATGGATAGGTCGTATATCATATGAGTTGGATTTAACATCCTTGTTTAACTCAAATTCATCTATTCTTTAACAAACCCATCTAATGATTGACTTCTTTCCATACACTTCTCAATCTGTACCCAGAAAGACGAAGACACACAAATAGAGAGCCCTCCCTCTTCTAAAGTGGGACAAACTAGGTCGGCATGGATAGGTTGTATATCATATGAGTTGGATTTAACATGCTTGTTTAACTCAAATTCATCTATTCCTCAACAAATAAAAAATTAGGAAAAATTCCATCCATCAACCTAAACTTTAGAAATTGTCACGTTTAACCTTGACCTCTTCAGATATGTATCGCACATCCAAAGAAACTTGCATTTCGTTACCACCATTAATGCTTGTGAAATTTTTCCATAAACATGTACAGTACACATTTTATTGTTCTCAATTAGCGAAAGGGCTATGTTTTCCTCCGTCTCTAATTGGAGAGATTTCTCTAATCACTCTTCTAATTGGTTAGCTGTAAAAATGGTTAATACACGGATTTGTATTTAATAAAGTTTCCATAAGGATGATGTCGATACTTTTGTGACCCACTAATCAGAGCACTGATGGGGGAAATGATCGAAGAAAGAGCGGCCCGTTCGTTCCAATCTTTCTAATAATAAAATCGAAAATGTAGAAGAGAGAAATTTAAAAGTTTTGGATTAACAGGACAATTGAGAAGAAGATTGATGGACGATGCACACACCACTGTGGTCGTAAGAGGAAATCAACAGAGTTGATATGTTGTCTTGTTGTCACTTCTCAGTGATCTTTTGATGACTGTTCTTTGTCGACTTTCCCTTTTCTGCCAGAACGGTCAACGAAAGGGGACAACGTCTTGGCATCAATGCAAAAATACTTCCTTGTGCCATCCTAATAAAGAATGAATGAAGAAATCGGCTGGGTTAATCGGACTAGTCGAAAGGAAGTTTAGATCTGTTTCAACATCGCGAAGCATTGCCACTTCTGATTCGAAAGTACAAGCAGACAGGTGAAAATGCAGCAAACCAATGTTCTTATCAGTATACACAGCTCTTTCCGTCAATGTCAATCTTCCCAGTTTCCGTGGAAAATGTTCAAGCATCCAGCTCCTCTGGATCTTTGATTATGTACATTTTATTTGAAAAAGAAAAGCATACCATACCAGCAAATTGAGCGTCTGCTAATTCTGACATTTTATGTGTTTCTTTGAAAAAGAGTAGCACCGTCAATGCCATACATTGTCATTAAATCGCAGGGAGAGAATGTAGGGAGTCGAATGCGCAAAAAACATGAAGCCAATGGCAAGGTCAGTCAGTCGCAAGTGGAAACCCTTAATCAAACCATTCCTCATCCACCTGATCTGGACAATCTGCAAAATTTTCATTACTGCACATCACGAGTCAAGACATGCTTGACCTTCTTCATGTCCCTTCCATGGGGACAAATACAGTCTTCTTCAGGCACAAGTTACATGGGAATGGGAGTCCGAGCTACATAAATCAAAGAAAGACGACCATTGTCTCTTCTGCTGAACCACTCCGTTCTATTGATGAACGGGTTGCTTCTCAGTTTCTGTAAATATGAAGCTAGACAAGCAAAATCAAAGTGCACCTCGGTGGAAGGGAAGATGCACTTAAGAATCAGATACAGAACGAGAAGTAACCCCCTACCTGGCCTCCATTTCCCCTTTGGAGTATTTTCCTCTAAAATATGCAAGCGAATTGTGTAGCTACTGGTTTGCCCCTAAGTTATTTAGCTTCAGTGCTATTAACAAGCGAAAGCAATTCAACGTGCTGTGGCTCCACTGTCTCAGTCCCTTCTCTTGAAGCCAACACTTCGTCGGGAAGTAGGGAAGCATTCGGATCCCCTCCAGGAACCAAGAACAGTAGACAGAGCGGAGAGATTCTTAAAATGTTACGGATCAAAATAGCCAACCACAAGTTACTGAATTGAGTTCTAGTGACCCCAAGTAAGTGAAGTAATAAGCCCCCACCCCAAGATGCCGATAGATACCCAATATTCTCGATGGACATGAGCAGAGCAAAGAAAGTGCCTTCTATACCAGAGGGACAAAGCTTCGAGCTTAACACATAAAGAGGCATCAGTTTGAGTGTTCCAATCATTCGGGAGACCCCTTCATCAATCACAGCAAAGAAATAATCTGGCAAGCCAAGTTTCAAGTTTAACCGAAGTACGAGAACCAGGTCAAGCATTCCTGACAGACCAAAGAACAACTGAGTCCACAATAGCATATCCCGAAAAGGGTGATCCTTAAGGCCATGTTGGAATAGTATTGCCCCAAGAAAGTAACCAACCGAACCAACTGAGAACAAATAACCAACAGTCTCCTGCAATAACGATTTGAATAATTAGCAGACTGTATGGTAAAGATTTTTTTGTTCATAAGTAATTATTTGGAGTATAAATCTTTTATATCAGACGAAAGTTGTCATTGTGAAAGCTTTCGGCATAACAATGCATATCAATCTTCAAGGATCTCATCACCCAGGAAGCAATTGGACAACAATTAAACAATAAACAGCCACTCAAATAACTTTAGCCCTATGAGTTCAAGTTTCAGAACTTTTTACCGTAATCATATTTCTTCAAGCTAACAAATACTCAATTTGTCTTGTACAGCAAGTTAGCTTATTTGTCAACACAGAGACATTTCCCTGATTTTTCATGGTTAAGAAATCTTCAAGTATGAGCTAGAGTACAGCCACAAATTTGTGAAGACGTTACGCTCTGATCAAATAGGTGTTTGTTGATATCAACCACAGAGAGAATTTAAACATGTTCTCATGTAGCTAATCACACAAACTTGTATGAGATTCTTCCACTTGAGCATACAAAACTGAAACTCTAGCATTTTCTTCTCTCTGTCTCCATTATGTTGACATTACTTTGGGTTTCCTAGAGCTCAAAGTGTAGCCCACAGGCATTCAGCATTTACACTTTGAACTGCAAGAAACTTCTAGCTTGCTATACTTCTAATCTTGGAGACCAGATTATGAATAAAATCTTGACAATCATCAAACCAGAAAATTCAACAGAAATTTCTAGGATCCATAATTCATTTCTCAGTTCTTGCCCTTTAAAATAAGAAAATGGAATGACAAGAAAAATTATCTAGTCCATACCTCAGAGAAAGAGGGACCTCCATCTGCATCTGTATACCAATAGAACATTCCGTCACGAATATTCAAACTTAGTGCAATGGATGTGTATATGTATACACATGGTCTCCACACAGCTGGGCTCTTCAAAGTGGTCCACATGGCCTTCCCAGCATCAAGAAACTTCTGACTGACCTGGGTACAAGTTTACGATGTTAATTCACCAGTCTCCAGGAACTAAAATGTGAAGATGCTGAGAACTTGCACCTGTCTGTAAGCAAAATTTGGTGTGTGAAGCTCATCAAGAATATTTCCTAGTAATAGCACAAGCCCAGCTGGTATCGTCAGCAGAGCAAACACTCCCTGGCCCCAAAAAAGGGAGAAGGATTATGAAATGTGGAATTTTATAGAAGAATATATAAGTTTGGTAAGAAAATAATATTGAGAGGAGACAAACCACTGGACCCATTCTGTGGACAAGGATCCCGCTGATGACAAATCCTAAGAGTCCTCCAGTTGACTCGCTCAGGGCACACAAGCTTTGCATATCAGCTGCCAGAGAAGGATGGCTGATGCTGTTCTGCGCCACACAGGCGTCTATTACAACATCTCCAATTACAACACCAGCAGTTCCTGCTGTCAACAGCACTAGGGCAAGAACAAGGTGCACCTTACAGAATGATAACACGAGCATGGAAAATACTCCAAGAGTACCTATGACAATAAAAAAGTCCAATCACGCATTCTCATCTGAGATTCTTTAGAATGCTCAAAGAGATTACTTCAGGAGCAACTTGAAAGTAACAAATCTAGACACCAATCAATAGAAAAAACACAAGTCCTGCTTTTCATCCTCATACATGAGATCATATGAGGACAATTTCCTACATTCTCTCTGTATTTCCATTTCCCCAATAGATGCCTCGAAAGCCAAAATCTTCAGTTGGTAATCACACAAAACCCTTCATCCTCAGAGTAAGCTCTTCATGTAGAGAGCCTACAGCCCACCATTGTGAACCGTGCTTTCTGTAATTGACCATGAGTTTGTACATCCAGTATTGTGTTTGTGCTAAGTGGGAAAGCAACAACTAACTCATTACATGATTCAGGGGGGAAAACACATTTGAGTGCTTCTCAAGTGCCTCTGTCAATTTAAGAGTTGGTCTTTGTCTGAACAAATGGGGATGGGCTTTAGAATATTTTCACATCTTGCACCTTTCATGTTAAGAAAACTGAGCCTCTGCGCATCGAAATACTACGATTTGATAAAAAACAAGGAAAGAAGAGACTCCTTATTTCGATGTATTTGTTAACAGTGGCTCATGTATCATATCATCTGCGTCTTTTTATTGTATTACTTTAGACTATGCAACAATGCCTAATGAAGGTTTGTCCATGAGAAGTTGTCAATGGGATTTTCTGTGGCGTATGACAGTTGCCAAATAAATTGTGCCCTTTAATTTATTTACTGGGAGGAGCTTTATGTACCGAAATTATGTATCGCTGGGGCAAAAACAATACTTCAGTTACCTGTCCATACAACAATATAAAAAATTTCTTAGACAATTGTCTCAGATTGTCCATCTATAGTAGTATTTTTGTAAAGTGCAAATTCTGTCCTTCAAAAACCAATTAACTGCCATCTCCACAACAAACAACAAAAAAAATATAGCATAGATCCATTACCCTAAACAAACATAGAATCAAATATGACATTTGGTTCATTACCATTTCATTAGGAAAACAAAAGACTAATAGGCACAGGTTACATTGATAATATAAACCCCATTATAGACTGGTTTATGCAGTAATTCTTACCATATATGGGAAGCATCTACCAAAGTGGAAAGAAAGTTCAGCACATGGCCCAGAGATGATTAATAGCTCAACCAATTGCTACATACATTGTCAATTTTTACAATCAGATTACCATTCTCAGCTCAGGCAAGACCCCCTAATTAATAGCCGTCTGATGAGACCTCAAATAAAACCAATTGTTGTTGAGAATTTGTGTGGTCGGATCCTGCTGTGTCTTAGTCATCACAACTGTTATCCAGTTCTCAGCTTCTAGAGCACAAGAGATCGGAACAAATAGCTAAACAATTCCAACTCCACAGAAAAAAAAAATGCACACTAGCGGATGCTAACCATCCAGTCTGGGGATTTGCCTTGGTCCTATATTGATTACATCATGCTTGATATCTGTGTCATCTAATAGATTGTTTAATCATATGGTGAATGTGATGCCGGTCCTCATCTTCTAATGCTAGATGCCTCCTGTTGATGACCAAGAAATGCCCATCGGGCCATCCCAGCTATTGCCATGAGTCTTTAACGTCTCAATTTCACTAATTTCCTATCTTTTCTTTGTTCATACCACACTCACCTAATCTTTCGATAAAAACAACCTGAATTCAGTGTAAGCCTGACTTCAAGAAGGTGAATATTCTGTCAATATTATTCCCATCATGTGTCAGAGTCATATTCACATCAGCCCATTGATCGCCTAGTTACAGAAGATTTAGATATCTCCATTCAAATATGAATGACATTTCATAATAAGAAGTGCCCACTCACTAAACGAGCTTCAAATTTCTTCAGGCACTGAGGACTAAATGCACAGAAGTGAAGAAATCAAGCATTTTTCTAAAAGACGATTTTAACAGCACTAAGTGTACTTTTCTGACACGTGCTTTCATACCGACATCCACTCCAAATCAAAGCGCAAAGTGATGCAAGTTAGATAACATCCACCAGTAGCTTTTGGGTGATGCTACTCTTTTAGCCTATATTGAAATGTAAGGATTCCAAAAATATTAGCCTAACCCACGATGTGAAAATTGGAATCCAGAATATACAAATAACAGAAGGAAAAAACCAGAAAATGGAGAACTTTAACCGACTTTTCAAATACCTGCTAAAACAAGATAGGGCCGTCTCCGGTACCCGGCGACCGGGAGGACATCAGTCAGAATTCCCCAAATTGGTTTGACAACCCATGGTATATATATGATTCCTGAATAGACCTGAGACTCAGAAGGCTGAACCTTCTGAACATCCTTCATGTAGTACTTGGTTGCAACATCAGTCAGTGCATTCCCTACCCCTTGGCTTATTCCATACACAATCACCACCCCAAGAACGAAGCTCCAATGCATTTCTGCCGCGAGCATTCTCACCCATTGGATTGGACCACAGAAGCAACCGCAACCCCTCGATCTGGGCACATCCTCCTCCCCAACAGCCTCCTCCTCCATCTCCTCAGATACCACAAGATTAGTTGTCTCCTCCATCCGACACACTTGCTGGAGTCTCAGACTCGCCAAAGAGACGGTCTATGTCTTTGAGAAACGGTTGGCTCGCATCAAGTCGTCGGACATGGAAGACCCAGTTCAAGAATCGGCCCTCCCTTGAGATGGGTTGCTCAGAGCTGATCCGAGCGTTGACCCAGAAAGGTTAACATGACTGGAAGGAACTCTGAATCCAAATCTTGCAGCTGACGCTGGTTTGCTCCAAGAATGACTAGGACTATGGAGGATCCAGGGTCAAAGTCACATCAACGTTGGCGAACTGATGTGAGCTGTCTCGAAAGTGATGTCTGAATTCTGATCTGGGCCCTGTTTTTTTCTTTTCTTTTAAGCAAGACCACCTTGACTTGGACATCCAAATAAGATGACATTAACAAGAACAAAAGAGAACTTTTTCTTTTCTGTTCTTTTTCTTATCTTGAACGAGATGAGTTGGAACTTACAAGGGTCTTTTTGTTGGTGATGAAACTTGCGTTAAGGCGTACAAATGGATCTTTAAATTTTTAATGTGCGAAATTGAGTATTTTATTTTTTTTGGGTAGGAAACTTGCATAATTTTGTTAGTAGTGCATATCCCGAAAATCGAATATTCTCTTAAATGATGAGATTATGCAAAAATCATTCATCACACACATACTGTTGAATGTGTAATTCTATCTATTTATCAGAGGAAAATTATTCAAAAGGTTTTAAGTTCATTGCATTTTTATCAATTTTGAATCTTTAATGCACATTAAATTTAATTTTATTTATTAATTAAGTTCATTATATTAATTTTGGCCATAAATTATTAACGTAAATGCTAGTGATCTCGCGTAAGATAGCTAAGATTGACGTCAATAATTTTTAATAATATCTTACTATTATTTCAGATTTGTTATTTTTTCTTCTTTCGTTTTTTGGTTTTTCCTTCTTTCTTTTGCTGGTGGCCGGCCAGTTGCTTGTTTTTCCCATTATTTCATACTTCTTTCAAAGAAATGCCACCTATGAAAACAAAGAAAGAAACGTTATACCTTCGAGAGCGAGAAAGAAAAGCCATACCTTCAAAGATTGTTGCTGATTTTGCAGCGTGTGACGTGGATAACCTATGAATTCACTATCAAGCATCCACATGCAAAACTCACGAAATAATGATTTAGCATCCGTCAAACAAATTCAATGACATATTTTAAAAGTTGGTTAGTCAATCTTATCCGAGCGATTCCCGATTCAGTTAGTCTATGTCGCTCACCCCCAAGAAAACCCCCTAACATATTTATAGTCAAATCTTACTCAACTTAATAGTTTTAAGCTCTATTTGTTTCCCAAAGAATTAATGATTTAAAAATTATTTTTATAAAACAATCACATGTACCACTTGAAATAATTACTCAATGGAATGTGTTTTTATTATCGATAATAAATTATGCCTAAACATTTTCATGGATGATGAAACTAATTTTCATTTATTAGTTTTTTTAAATGATATAAGCAATTGCTTTTAGAAATTTTTTTCTAAACCTTATTACTTTACATGAATCCATTGAATTGTTGGTCCTGTAAGTACAAATGGCAATGAGAACAAAGAATCGTATATCCCAATGTTACCTGTTGCAATGTAAAGTACAGTCAAGAATTAATTCACAAAAACTTCCTAGTCCAGTCTCTTTGTATTCTTTTAGATGTTATAACTCAGTTTCTCTTCTGGTGTCCTCTTCTAAGTGATTGACTCCCATGCTACCTAAATGTCTTCCATTATCAGTGCTTTTAACGAGGGAAACCAGTTCGATTTTCTCGGGTTCCAGAGCTTCAGTGTCCTCTTCAGAAGCCACTTCTTTGCTCGGAAGAATAGAAGACTTTGGATCGCCTCTCGGAACCAAGAACAGCAGACAGAGAGGAGAAATGCGTAGTATGTTTCGTATCAAGATGGCCAACCACAAACTTTTGAATTGGGTCCGGGTCACCCCAAGCACGTGAAGAAGAAATCCCCCTCCCCAGGATGATGAAAAAAGTCCAACATTGTCGATTGACATGAGCAGGGCGAAAAAAGTGCCTTCTATGCCGGAGGGACACAGCTTTGAACTGAGTACAAGTAGAGGCATCCACTTGAGTCTCGAGACCATCTGGGACACCCACTCATCGATCACGGCGAAGACATAGTCCGGAATGCCAAACTTCCGGTTCAGTCGCAGAACCAGGACTAGGTCTAGCATTCCAGATAGACCAAAGGACAACTGGGTCCACAAGAGCAAGTCCCGGAAGGGGTGATCCCTAAGACTGTGCTGATACAGTAGTGCTCCTAGGAGTGAGCCAACTGAGCCAATTGAGAACAAATAACCGACAGTCTCCTACTCGAACAAAATGATAATTAACACATTTGCAGGTAATGAGGTCAAAAAGATCTGTTGTAAATAAGGTCACAAAGCAGTTTGCACACAGTTGGTGGACTTTGAACAAGTGAATTTTAGTTCCTAAGTTGGAAATCTCTTGGCACCAGCTATGCCAAACACATTATTTTTTCCAAGCCAATTAAACACAGCATGTTCATGCACAGTAAGTCCATCAATAATTTTCAAATAAGAAGTCCTGGATGAATCGAAATTCACATACCTTGGAGAACGATGGACCTTTTTCTGCATCAGTGTACCAATAGAACATCCCATCGAAAATATTTAAGCTCAATGCAAGCGATGTATACATGTACAAGCATGGTCTCCAAACAGCTGGAATTTTCAAAGTCGTCCACATGGCCTTCCCAGCATCAAGAAACCTCTGGTTGACCTGACCAGGACTGAAAAATATTAATTTGTGAATCTAAAGGAACCCAAAATGTGAGGATGCCACAATTCCACACCTGTCTGTAATCAAAATTTGGTGTGTGAGGCTCATCGAGTATGATTCCCAGTAAAAGCATAAGGCCAGCCGGAACTGTCAGAAGACCATACACTCCCTAACCAGAAATGGAAACAAGTTCTCTGATAAGGGATTGCTATATCTGGTGAACCCAAAATAGAAAATGCTACATTGAACAATAGGGTCAAAATGATATACCATCGGACCAATTAGGTGAACAAGGATACCGCTAATGATGAAACCCACAAGTGCTCCAATTGAAGCACTCAAAGCACACAGGCTTTGCATGTCAGCTGCCAGATGGGGATGACTGATACTGTTTTGTGCCACACAAGCATCAATGGTGACGTCTGCTATCGCAACACCAGCACTTCCTGCTGTCAATAGCACTAGGGCAAGAACAAGGTGCACCTTGTAGAATGACAACATGAGCATGGAGAACACACTGAGAAGACCTACAATGTGACAGAATAATGGATCAGGTCAGCACACCCGAGCTATACATGTCACTATGTCTGAACTTGTCCAACAAACTACTCTTGGATGGAGGGATATCCAGATAGGAAAAAATAGAAAAAAAAGAACACACTAGACAAACTAAACACAGATTCCCGCCTTGCCAGAGACTTTAGACTTCAGAGTTATGCTTGTCATATCAAGATCCGTCTGTATTGTTCTGTGCATTAACTTTTGTCAACTCTATAGGGAAAAAGGCAGCGTGACACAAAATCCTTCATAACCTGTTTAAGAGCCAGAACATCTGAGCAGCGACATTACATTGTGTTCACTACATTTTGGACACTGTATTTTCCACAATCTTATCATCACATGTTGTATTAAGTCTTGTCCATGCTTGTAAGGACTACGCCAAAGACAAGTACTCAAGTACCATTGTTGTAAATTGAGGCCTTTTTGGGAGCCATGATTATATACATACCCTCTGTCTGTTGCTTTCAACTATTGAAATCTAGGTTCTCTGTATGAAAGCATCATGCGTGTGTTAACCTAAAAATGTTTCAACAGTTTTTATGTGGTTGCTGACCTTATGGTTTACCTGATGGGGTGCAGAGTTGGTATACAGGTCTCTACCATGGTCAGAATGCATTACATACAAAGTGCACTATAAACACGGAAAATTTATGCATGGAGCATCTTTATTTAGGATTCATGCATCATGCATCAACTTCTTTCACCAAGTTGCCAACAACATTTCTAGCTCAAGTTCCAAACCTCTTGAATAGCATAACCTAAAGACAAAGGCATATAGCACTTTTCCACACACCAGTGCGTGCACCACTGACAACCACTGACCGGTTGACATAAAATTTAACCATCAAATTTGGAGATGAGTAAAGAAGAAATTTCTAGGCTGGAAGCACATGAGGCAGAAGCATACTAAAATGGAAGAGAAGTCAACATAACCTGATGATAAGTTGCTTATGACAACATACCCTATTAGTCTCTTCATAAAGCAGACTTCCTTTCTAAAAAACATCAAAATGTGATATAAATCTATTTATCAAACGCTGGAGCATAATATTTTGTCTTTTTTTCTTCATGTCTGTCAGCTCGTAGTTCAGGGAATCATACGTGATGCGGGTTGTCAACTCACTAGAAAAAGAACATTTTTCTCTTTGTCCATCAGATTGACAGAAGTGACATTCTTGTGGTCCAAACTTGTTTTCAAAAATGGGTAGTTTCTCATCGAGGGATATGCAGAAGATCCTCTTCAACCGCTAAGGACATACTCCTTTATATAGCTTCTCCTGCCAAATCTTCTATTTCTCATACACAGAAGATTTTCAAGAGGAAGAAAAAAAGTGCATTGGCAGCACCTTCTTTGGTTATCCACAATTGACCCTCTGTATCTAGCAATAACATGACTTTCAGTATCCATAAGCTGCCTAATTTTGTGAGAATGTCATCACCGCAGCCTACTGTCTATACGCTGTATGTGTGGTCAAGTTAGAACAAGAGATCACCTTTTTCTTTGCTTGTCATTTCTGCAAAAGTGGTCTGGTGCAAAGGCCACCCAGGAGATGTGTTAATCGCAGAGAAGAGACTACGGCCAGGTATGACGATTTGCATTTGGAAATTTGGAAAAGAACTCTAAAAGGGAAAATCTTTATAAGATTACCTAATCAAAGATCTCTATGACATGTATAGAATGAGGAATCCAACCCCGTCGGAAGCAAAGTGGAGGATGCCAATTCTGCCTTGAGTAAATATCAGTTTTTTACTGTCATATTTAGAGTTATGAGCATACAGAATTCACCAGAACATTCTCCAACAGAGATTGATTCTTTCATAAGGGGCATTTAGCAAGAGTTGTCCACCTCTGAACGAAATGGTCCACAAAATACCTTTCCTGGGCAAGTGCCATAGCCAGCCAAATGAGCGCAGATCCATTGCCAGATGAACATAAACAGTCTTTATAAAGAAACGCACATCTCCAAAATAGCTAACCACGAGGTAGACATGTAAAAGTGCCTCCAATAAAGCAAAAAGGGCAACAAGACACACTGAAACAAAACCTAAATAACATCAAACGGTAGCTGTTCCTTGTGGGGATGGTGCTTTCAGACGTCATATTTTTCGTTAAAGGATTCTAAAGCAGTGAGAGAATCATACTTCACAAACCACATCCATAAGCCACCATCTACTCAGACACATGATCCAACCTTAAGTAGTTAAGTACGAAAGAGAGGCAGACAATCAAATATACCTGCGCAGACAAAATAGGGGCGCCGCCGGTACCCGCCGACCGGGACTACGTCGGTCAGAAGCCCCCAAATTGGCTTGATGAGCCATGGAACATTAACGATCGCAGAATAAATCTGGGCCTCCGACGGCTGAACTTCCTGGACATCCTTCATGTAGTACTCCGTCGCGACCCGCGACAGCGCGCCGCCGAGCCCCTGGCTTACGCCGTACACGAGCACCACCCCCAGCACGAAGCTCCAATGCATCTCCGCCGACAGCATTCTCAGCCACCGGATCGGGGCGCCGAAGCAGCCGCGCGCCCTCGGTCCGGCCACTCCTCCTCCTTCCTCCTCCATACCCTCCACTTCCTCCTCCTCCTCTGGAGAGGCCAAAACATCACCTCGCTCCACCATGACCACGAAAACACCTCACGTCTCCGAACCACGTCGGAATCACCTCAGTTGACCATTTTGACCCGAACTCAGATGAAACCCAGATGGATACTTTCCCGGAAAAGAAGGGTCCCCCACTTTTCCGGGAAAATCTTTGCTTATGCTGTTCTGGGTATCTTCTTCGCAGCACGGTTGATGAGCCGGCGCTCCGAAGAATGGGAAAATCTTTGCTTATGCTGTTCTTGGTATCTTCTCCGCAGCACGGTTGATAAGCCTGTGCTCCGAGGAATGGTTGGCGAAAGCCGATGACAAGACAGGGCTGTCGGGCGACCACTTTCTTGCTCTTGATCTGAATCAAGACGCTGTAACTGTAAACGCAGTACCAGGAATCCCCCCTGTTCACCAATCAAAATACGAGTTATCAGGATTGAGGAAATGCGAGCTTTCTTGATCCCGGGAAGTTTCTGTCTGTACAGCTCGGTTCGGATGTTGACTGATCCCTCACCAAACGAAACGAGCCTAACACCCTTAAAAAAACTCCAAGTTGTTTTTTTGTCTTATAAAGAATCTTCAACTTTTGATTCAATCCTAATTTTATCCTAAACTTCTTTTTATTGCTTAAAATATCTCAAATTTTAAGTCAAGTTCCAATTCAATCTTAAAATTTTTATATTTCTAATAGAAAATCATCAACTTAAGTTTCATGATTCATTAACATTTTGTTGAAAATCGCCTTTAGTGATGCTGTATTTTCACGTCGCTCGTCTAGTTTTCCTCAATTTTTATATCCACGAAGATGTTTATTGGAGATAAATTTTCACGTCAACCCAAATGACATTTTCTTGAATTTGAAATTTGGGGAAAATCTAAAGTAATTAGGGTTGGTTTTTTTTTTTTTTTTTTTTCAATCACTATGACTCTTCGTAAATTCTTCCTTTCATCTCGTTTGGGAACTTTTGATTTTAAGCTCAATCTTCAATCTCTTGTGCCCGAAAGTCTTCCACCTCTTGCAATCAAATAGACGCTCAAATGGCCCACCCACACTCGAGAGTTTCCTATCTCTCGGTTGTCAAGAAAAATCCTAGACTGAGGATTAATAAGGACAGATTTGGGACTCAAGTAATACTTGATGGTTTTATATGAAACAGAAAAAAAGTTTATGGGTTAAATTAGGATTAGATCTAAAATTGAGGTTTTTTATGGGACAAAAAAATTGAGTACACACTCGAGATTCCACCTAAAACTGAGGACTTTTTAGGGTATTAGGCCACCCAAATAACCAAGAAAGACGTCCCTACCGCCGCTTTGCGACTTCGATACTCCTTTCCATCGTAAATGACAGCAGCAGATCAGATCAGGATAAGGGCCCGAGGGTTTAGTCGCTAAACGTGGGCCCACCAAATGGTCAAAAATCTTTCTTATAGAGAAATCAACTTGCAGTGATCTGATTTCTCTATCAAAGGGTACAAGAACGGGAATTTTTGAGTTTGCTTGTAAATACTTCACTTCTGTACCGTGTCTTGGTTTGATTATTAGGCAGGGGAAAACTGTCTTTATTCTACTCAATTCAGTTATATATTTTTCAATTTTGTCAATTCATTTATAAATATTTTGATAATTTATCAATTTAATCATAAACCTTTTGATTGTGTCAATTTAATTATAAATATTTAAACTATTTACCAAGGTAGTTGTAAACCTTTTAACGAATCGTTAGTTCTCCTGATTAATTTTGATTGGATATTGCTGAAGTGACAACCCAATTAGTGCGAAGCATCCTACGTGGTGTGGCCAACATTGACATCCAACGGGGCTGCCGGCGACCTCCACCAGCCCACTGTAAAAAAAGAAAAAAAGAAAGAAAAGAAAATCAAAAATCAAACAAGGTAATTGCAGGTTAATTTTTCTGAGTCTAACAACGATTGTGCCTATGTAGCGGACGTGTATACAAGTAATCATGAATAATAATTAATCAAACTAGTATATTTGAGGGGCGTCCGTCATTTTTGTCGTTCTTGGATACAGAGAAATCTGAAGATGGGCACGTGTGTGTTCATTGCAGATCGAGGTGATTGGGCAAATTATGGCGATGGTTATTAATGGCGGCACCATGGCTGTTGTCTTTTCCTTTCCCTTCTGCGCGAAATTACGAATATCGCACGATTACGTATGGGAATGTTTCTAGAGCTGGTTCACTTGGAAGAGAGTAATGTCAGATTAGCTCAAGCACGGTCGATCAAATAGATCAGGATTATCACTCCGAAAAGGTTCATGCGAAATCCATCGATCCAAATCAAATGAGGTGGGGTGTGACGATCCACGTTAGTCAAAATTCGTACCGGTTGATATAATAATTAGAGGATAAGGAGACCGAAGCTTCACCAGTGGCGAGCTTCGATTCCGGCTAAGTCAAACAAAGATTAACATGACGGCACGTGATGACAATTTGTCAGGAAGAAGTAAGAGTTCGTGATTTTATTTATGGAAGGAGATGACGGAAATTGGTGATCACGGTCTGTGAAGAAAAATCAAATGCGAACGGTCGAAGAGGGTGACTTTTGGGGAACGCATTTCAAAATGGATGCATCATACACCTAAGCAATTACGTACTTCCTGCCCTACCGTGACTTAAAATGTTGGTTTTTCCCCCTATTGGTTGAGTCGTACCTGATGATTCATCCTTCTAGCGATGCGGAGCATGATTTTTAAATTGGAATATCTTGGCCGCATATTAACTCGATCATCTGGGCATGACTCTTAAATTGGAATATCTTGGCCACATATTATCTCGATCATCTTACTTGAGAAACGGGTCAATCGAATCTAACGTCATGTTGGAAGTCCGCATGTCAGGCAACAATTTTTAGGGGGTTTGGCAACTGCCCAAATAGTATTTGATTATGCTCTTTTGTTGTTAGGAATAAATTTGGAACGAAATCTATTTGGTAATTTTTTTTTAAGAAATAAATTTGTTCGAGAGAATAGATTTAAAGTAAAATCGAGAAGTAAAAAAAAGTTAATTTTTTATTTTAAGAAAATTTCTAGAATCAAGTCGATCAAAAATTTTTTTTTTCCTCTTCTTTTTTCATTTTTGTTTTTCTTCATTTTCTCTTCTTATTCCGCCACCTCTGAGATCGGCCACTGCTATCGCCACCGTCCATTGTCACCAATCGTCGGGAACCGGTTGGGCGAGCTTCATCGAGCTCGCTGAAGTCTTGCCAAGCCAAGGCGAGATTTGTCGAGCCTTGCCCGGGCCTCCCCTAGCCACCGGTGAGCCTTGCCAAGGGCCAATGACCCTCCGATGAGGTCGCCAGCCCTCGTCCGGCTGGTCACGAGTCATCTCAAGGCTAGCAACCGACTGAGGAAGAAGATAAAGAGAAAAAGAAAAAAAAAGTAATAAAATTATTAAAAAATTGGAAGAAAATGAATTGGATTAGAAATTTTGAGGACGGTATCACACACAATTCTATTTTGAGTATAAAAACTTTAGGCACTTATCAAATGTCTTTAAATGCTATGAATTTATTCTCGGGAACAAAATAAAAAAAAAATATTCTTGATCAAAAATTATTTTTCGTGAATAAAATTATTATCAAACGCATCCTTAGTGTTTTACAGTAACACAAGCCATCAGTTATGGCGTAATCCATATAATTCGTTTTCTCCTTCATCTTCCTTCTCGAATAGCAACCTTTCGTAGTAAAATGCGTTCGCTGCCACCCGCAAAACCATATCTGGGTTTTGTTCTCCATCGGAAGAGCTTGTCATCAGGACCGCTAGCAGACCCTAGACGCATCACTTGACATCTGATCCCGACGTTGTCTTTGTCAAAGCAGCATCGACAAATAGGCATCTACCGAGCTTCTCACATCTTTCTTGTTCATATCGCCAGATCTTTATGCAGGCACACGAAAGCAACAAACCACAGATGCGCAACCATGAGATATATGGAAAGAATCATCGTTCATGATCCCAACAGTTGCTACCGAGTCCAAAATGCTGGTCAGGTGTTACAGATATTAGCATCATCATCAGTTCACAAATCAGCGTGCCTTTTATTTCCAGAAAAAAAAAAAAAAAAATGGAATGGCTATTTTCTTTTACAATGGATTACACGATGGCTCCATGTTTTTATTGCCAGGAATAGTAATCAAAGAATGAAGTGTTTCTCAGAAGATGACTACATCACTGGTAAGCAGCTTGACGATCGGAAAGAGAGCGAATTGGAGGACTACTGCTTTACCATGAAAGAACTTTTGCAGCTACACCCTCCCACTGCACTTGGGTTTGCAGTCACCTGCACATAACACCAGAAATTAGCTCAGCTTAGCATGTCACTTCAGAATTACAGAGAAGGAAACTGCTATCATTGATAGTTTCCATTATCAGTGATATGTCAAAAAAATAATAGTAATATCTGGATCATTCTATATCAATAGACTTAGCACATTAAAAAGAACACTGATAATCGGGGGGACAAATTAGAGCATCTGAGTTACCTGGAAAGCAGCACGGATAAGCTCTTCGACATAATCAACAGTTGCCCCTTTCACAAAATCATATGAAATATTGTCTATGACAAGTTTAACTCCATCTTTCTCAAAAACCCTGAGAAAAAGTACAAGCTATTGAATGTGTTAGCACATTCTCATCAAATCTGAGGAACCCATAGGAAAAAGAAGCTGTCTCCCTGACTACCTGTCATCTGAATTGGCTTTTTCATCCAAATCAAAAACATATTGAAATCCCGAACATCCACCAGTTTCTACACTCAAGCGAAGCATTTTTTCTTTAAGCGAACCTTCAGCAGCCTGCAGTTCTTTCATTCTCTGAAAAACAGTCCCAATGTCAATCAGTGTTCGAATGACTCGACAAAACAAGGAAAATTACCATCACTAGGTTAGTGAAATTAACGTTCTATGCATGCTACAGACCCGACATGAAGAAAGTTATATCTCAGTCAGCTCTTATTGCATAGTGGTCATCATGACTATCTTTGCCAGGTACATATAGAAGCCACATCTTATGATGACAATGAAAGCTCAATCATGTGTCGACCTGTACAACACTGAACCTAAAGCCACTTCAAGACCTTTGCTGAATCGCGAAGCAATATTCCACCTTTATTTCTTGAACGCATCTCATATGGGGTTACATGGGATATTTCCTAGGCTTAGCCTTATATTCCTTATAAGCATAGCTTCTCTGAGAAGGATGTCATTGACAAGGTACTGTACTGCGGGTGCCTGCCACCCCTATGTAAAATCATTGACAAGATGAAAGTTTCACAAATTCTGACAAGAAGGAAGTGTTATAAAACAATATTGCTACCATATTTGCTGTGGAGAACTTAGCTCAAGTACTAGAAGAAAAGTAAGGTTGCATGGTCCATCTCTCTTATATCCATTTGCACAAAATCAGGAACATCACACTAATGTTGACATTACGACCTTAAATTGCTACAACACAGAGATGGCAAGTGTTTTTATTCTTTCAGGCACATCTGGAAGTCAATCAGATGAACGCCCTGCTTTAAGTGTGAGTCTGCTTCTTATCCTTATACATCTACTAAGTCAATCTTTATGAAATTAAGGGAAAAAATACCTGGATGCAAGCATCTGTCATATGTACATCATCCACAGATGGTGATGGAGAGGAAGAAACTTCATGAAGTGCAGAAGCAGAGGAAGAGCTCAAAAGCCTATGGTTCTCTCGAATTCGGCCAGCAAAAAACGGACTCATACGCTTCATCAACGACATTGATGATGACCAAGACATGTCTTGCTTCGTTTGGTGAATCTGAAGAAAATAAAAATAGAAAAACATAGTAATTGTTCATCAGCTATCGTGCCATGCTGTATATTTCCAGGGTAGTGAACATCGGTCTTCTTCTACATAATTTGAGAATCCAAAATAAATATTTTGTCAATTGACAATAGAAGTCACCGCTATTATGGGTAGAACTGAGTTGCTTCAATATGAGCTAGACATTCTTTTTGATAAGTAAATATGAGCTAGACCTTTTCTTCTATAGGCATATATGAGCTAGACCTAATCAAACCATTTCAATGCATAGTCTCTGCTATGGTGAGCATACATTAAAAATTCCCAATATCCAGTCTGTATTTCAGCATCAAAACCTTACAAGGAATTCTCATAACCCTATATTAAAGTAAGACTGGTGCAATTGGGAAATTTATCTCATTACCAAAGGGATGGAAGGGTATTTTCAACCACTGGGAGAAAAATATAAGGTCCCCAAAAGCAAAATGACACCAGCAAGTTCAATTACTAATAACAATTACATCTGCCCACATATAGGTTCATCTTAGTAAATCATAGGTTCCACGTGCTAATGCTTCTCATCAATTAGACACATAACAAAGTTAATCCCTCTGTTCCCCATAACTTAATAGTTATCTTCCCCTCATTCATGCGTGCGGTTTCTACCACTTTTCTTCCATCTGCTGCAGCCTTTTTAGTGACTGCCATAACTCAAATCATCCCAAGTACCAAGCATCAAGCATGCTCACAGAAACACTTCTCATCAAATGACATGCCTGGGATGTTTTGTAAGAGATTTCACCGGCTATCGGCAACTCAAAGTGGCAGTAACGACAACAAGGATTTCACCAAAATTGAAAAATGGAGGATTTAACAGAAATCTTACTCTCCCCCACCCAATCATGCCTTGGCTATGCTTTATTGAGATTGATTGAAGACAATATATTTCCTGGATATAAGATAATTTCTACTTGCCCTTCCATTGTTGAGCTAATATTCTTACCACTAGATAGTGCATAAGAATTTCAGTAATTTTGGAATCAATACAACTCAATTTTACGGCCCAAAGAGGAACTCAAGTTAGCATCTCAGATGGGATAAAATGCTTGGCTGAAATCACTGAATGCTTCAACAAGCCAGCTCAATCATAAGATGGGATAAAACAAAGATGAAAAACTTGCAATCCCAGAGCTAAGCAGAAGCCAGGGACAAGAACTTCATGCGAAACCCGGCATCCTCTGAACTCCGGCAAACAAGCAGACAAAGAGAACCAAAACCAATCAACATGGAAATGGAGATTTTTAATAGAAACCCTTATCATCAAATGACATGGCTGGGATGTTCTGTAAGAGACTTCACCGGCTACTGGCAACTTAAAATGGCAATAACAACAATAAGGATTTCACCAAAATTGAAAAATGGAGGATCTAACAGAGAGCATTTTCTCCCTTTACACAATCATGCCCTAACTACGCTTTATGCTACACTGTCGGGTAAATTAACAATGCACTTCTTAGATGTAAGATAATTATTTACGGGACGAAAAACCAACCTAAGGCCTAAGGGTCAATTTAACGCTCTACAAATAGTTAAATAAATGTCTACTCGCCCTTCAATTATTGAGCTACTTTAACTTAACTTGGGAATCAACACCTCTCATTTTTAGAGCCCAAAAAGGAGCTCGAGCTAGCATATGCTTCAACAAACTAGCTCAACCATAAGGTGGGCAAAAAATGCTCTGCGCTATAAAGCTTTCTTCCATCGTCTTCATATCCTAACTTTTTGCTCAAAACAAAGATGAAAAACTTGCAATCCAAGAGCTAAGCAGAAGCCAGGGACGAGAATCTCATGCGAAACCCAGAATCCTCCGAACTCCGGGCAAACAACGGGAGACAAAAAGAGAACCCGAGAACCGATCGACCCCGGGAAAATACCCATCACTCACCCGCTCTCCGAGGAAGGCTCCGTCGAAGCTGGAGCTCGCGTGGACCGAGCGCCGGCGCGTGATTACCCTACAGAGGCCTCGGAGAAGGCCCCCTCCGCTTCCGCGGGCGGCGGATCCCATGACGAACGGGGGCTCCCCGGTTGCCGATTCGAAGCGGTCGGCCTCGCGGGTTGGGGGCGGCGGCGATGCAGCTTCCGGGCAGATGGAACGACGGGCGGAGGTCGGAGCAGAGCACGTAATGTTTAGGCGAAGAGATAGAGAGAGGGAGAGAGAGATGGTTCTAAGCCTCCAATCGAACCGGTCGTTAGATGCTGCCCACTTGGTTTTTCAACTATTTTTTGACCGGATGGTTCTTATCTTTATGATAATTACATAAATGATGCCTAAACTATGGCTAAATATGTATGTGATCCTAATCTAGTCTCTCAACTATATAAAAAGATTCAACGATATTCTTTAATTGACATTCATGAATAACATTGAATATTATAGTTTAGAGACTAGATTGAACAAATACAAAAAATTCAAGGACCACATTAAACAAATCAAAAGTTCAGAGATCACATTACACATTGAATTAAATTTTAGAGATATTATTGAATAAATTAAACGTTTAGAGATCACATTACACACTTAATTAAAATTCAATAGTCATTTGTGTCATTTTTCCTTTATATTTCTATTCTCTACATTTTCTTTGGCATAGGTCTCTCCCTATTTAAAAAGAAGACACCCATTAAAAGAATTATAATCTATTTCAGTCAAATTTTTCCATAAATAAAAGATTTTATAAAGTATAATCTTTTGGCAAATTTTTACGGAGGAGAATAAACTATATACATTTAAAGTTTATTTTGTTCTATCCTTTTTGTTGGAAAATGTTTTGTATTTTGCAAGAATATGCCACTTAGATGTACTTTTTCTCTGTATGCACGGTAATATACTAAGCACGACCTTATCTTCTTTTTCTTTTTAAATTTGTGAGAGAGAGAGAGTTTTGAACTTGAGAGAGAGAGAGAAAGAGAGTTTTGAACTTTTGATAGCAAAAGTTCAATCCTCCCATCTATACCATTGATCATATTGCACAATTTGAAGTATAGTTGTTGCATAGATCTTAAACTTGGAAACTTTTTTTTTTTTTTGTTAAAATTTTTAATGGTATTTCGCGAACTTTGGAAAATTGGGAAATTTTGCCAATAGCTTCCAATTGCCCAACGGCTACTACTATTAGCCATTGGGCTAAAAAATAGAAAAATGAAGAATTCTTTTGCTGGGCTGTGACTAGGCTCAAGAGTGTCTCGCTCTTTTGCCATCTCTAGTAACACTAAAATTGGTCTTCACTTAGAATTGAACTTGATCGTGGCTATAAGCTAAACCTGTCAAAACAGTTATAAACTCATTTATTAACTCATATTATATGGGTGTAGACACTCTATAAATGAATTGGGAATGGTAAACGAATTATAAATAGGTTTGGAATGGTAAATTCTAAGATAATTTGCATGTTATCCAAGGTTTACAACTCTTAGACCCAACCTATCTCTATAACACTTTATATTCTCTTGCGCTTGCTTACTTCTGCACCTTCACCTTAGTTTTAATTTGAGTATGGGTTTTCTTAAATTAGGTTAAACATGAAATTTTTTTAATAATATAAATCAAGTCGAGTATGAATAGCTTGGAGAGTTAAAATAGATTAGATATGTCAATTTGGGTCGGATAATTTTTTGACCCGACTTGATCCACTAATTTGATGTATCTATAACAAGGTCAATGGCTCCAAATTGGAGCTAGCTTTACCCCACCGATTTCTAAGTGGGTTTATGAATGAGCAATACTGTCAGAAGTGCATTTGCAATTAGTCTTCCTGCCAAAATAGTCGCAAATGATTTAAAGCTACCAACAGAAGTAAGCACAATGAGCAATCAGCAGTCCTGCTAAACATTTGATTGCCCATTTCCATTCGAAAACCAATTAACATTTGAAGTTATAATCTGCAAAAAGAAATGATTATAAATTGGAGAAGGGAAAGCCAAAATTGTCCGAATGAATTTGGCCTGTTAAGTTGCTTGCCAGAAAGAAAGAGCAATAAAACCAAGTCACATGACAAAATTAAGCAGGTTATGTACTCATATCACTTGCTCCATTACATTCAGAAACATGGCAAAGAATTATGGAGAATGTTTTGATTCTTCCTCACGTGACATGTATAAAAAATTTGACTTGTAGAGGCCGGTTGTCTCTCTACCGCATGGGTAGTTTTTTCCTACCTTCAGGGTAGGTTTTGATTCATTCCCAATGGAAAACCCTAAACCATCTCCCACAAAACCCCAATTCGTCTACCTTAGGCTTCCGATCAAAATCCCCGTGTCAGCCACTCCCTCCTCAATCCTTGATACACCAATTGACACCCCCCGTTCATAATCCCCATTCGAGATACCCATCACATTTCCTTCCATCATGCTGCGTTAGCCACTCCCTTCTTAGTCCTCGATTCACAAATTGATACCCCCGTTTGCAATCCACCGCATCAAAGCTCCGTTCAATCGTTTGGGCTTGTATTCTTCTTTCTTGCTGGTTCCAAATTCCTCAGGCCAGCTTGTGTGAAGAAAAGACCTCTCACAACACAGTTCTTGGTGATCGAGAGATGGAAGGTCAGATCGAGGAAGAGAGGTGTTTAGTGGCTCTTTGCAAAAGTCTAGGTAAGTTATGGTCTGAAGATGATGTAGTTGATGTTAAAGGTGATATTTTTGAAGAGAAATTGACTGAATGTCGGAAAAGGGAAGTTGTATTCTAGACTGAATGTGAATTTTCCAGCAATTTTAAACACAATGAAAAGAGCTTGGAGGATTGAAAATGTTACCTGTACAGTGCTAGAGTCGGGCTATTTCTCATTCTCATTCCAGTCAGAAGTTGAAAAACAAAGAGTATTAGATTTTTGGCCATGGTCATTTTCAAGTAATCTACTAGTTTTACAGCAATGTGATCCTGATACCCCAAAGATCTGTTATGAATTTAATCATTGTGCCTTTTGGGTGAATTTCTTTGGCCTCTCATTTGGGAGAGTTACTAATGAAGTTATAAGGGATATTGCATTGAAACTTGGCAATGTAATAGAGATGAAATTAGAAGCTAAAGGGAACATCAATTACAAGATTGGCAAGGCAAAAGTCAAGCTGAATCTGGAAAATCCTCTCAAGACCGAAGTTATTGTTAATTTGGAGAGCAAGAGGTTGTGGGTAGAATTCAAATATGAGAGGCTTCCGCACTACTGTTGTTAGTGCGGTAGAATCGGGTATTATGCCACATTTTGCAAGGAAATACCTTATGAGAGTTCAGGGCTGGTAGAAGACTTATCGGGAAGATTTGGGCAATGGCTAAGAGCGGAAGTGTAGGAACTTAGTCTGTATGGGAAAATCTTCTATGACAAACAAGATATAATATAAGAAGAAGATGACGCATGCCAGAGACCCCTATTTCTTCAGTTCCTGAGAAAGAATAGTAGTTGTAGGATCAAAATATGAATGGAATTCTATCTATTTGTGGGTAGAACAATGCTTACAAGCCAACTCAATAGAAGAATAGTCAATCTACCTCTTCTCTAGCACTGATATAATGGAGGAGAAAGGTCCTCAAAAGAGAGGGAGTTGTTGCATAGATTAAGAGTCTGTCATGGTACTCTATGAGAAACAACTAAAGGAAGTGGAGATGAACATGATAGAGACCCCAGCAGATGAAAAGGGATTGACAAGGCACAAATCCAAAGGTACCAAGCTATCAACTGAAAAAAAAAAGGGAAGAAATTCTGCCCGTATGGTGCTCAAACTTCTAAGGCATTGGTTTTCGACAATACACAGCTGGTGGAGACCCCAATTAAAGTGGCGGAGAAGTTAAATCAGTGGGCTTTGGTGGCTAACCTTAATAAGCCACCGAATCATCCATGAAGTTTTTAAGTTGGAATTGTCAAGGGTTGGGCACACCCTTGATAATTCAAGCTTTGAGAGTCTTAGTGATTCATGAAAGGCTCAGTATTATCTTTCTAATGGAGACTAAAATTAAGAGCAAAAGGTACAACATTTAAAAAGGAGGTTGAAATTTCAGAATAGTTTCTTGGTGAATCCAGAAGGAATTGCAAAGGGTTTAGCTATTTTTTGGGACGACAAGGTATTATTATCCATTGACTCTTTCTTGGCTAATTTTATTAATGTTCAATGCCAAGTCAAAGAAACCAAATAGAGGATGCATATTACTTTTTTACATGCTCCTAATGAATTTCAAGAAAGAGTATCGTTATGGGAGAATATACATAGAGCAAGTGTAAATCATCATCTACCTTGCCTTTGCTTGGGGGACTTTAATGAAATTTTGTATCATTGGGAAAAAATGGGTAAAAAAAGAGCAGAGAATTACTGATTTACAACTTTCTGGGATTTCTTGCACTAATGCTCCTTAATGGATTTGGAATGCAAGGGATGGCGTACACCTGGAAAAATAATAGAGCAGGAGAACAATTTGTTAGGAAACGACTGGATAGAGCATTATGTAATTTGGAATGGAGGATTGCATATCTAAATGCCGAATGTATCGCTTTACCAGCCATCGGTTCTAATCATAACCCCCTCATATTATCACTCTACCCACGAAAGGAAAGGAGAAGGCGGGTATTTCGATATGAAGCATTTTGGTCAGAGGATGAGGAATGTGGGCATTTAGTCAAGAAAACATGGGCTGCAAATGAATTCCAAAGACTAAATATGGTGGAGAAGCTGTAGATTGTGGCACAACAGTTGGCACAATGGAGTAAAAACAGATTCTTTAATGCTAAAATGAGAATTGATTGGCTTAGAAATGAACTACAAAGGTTGACAAATGGCTTGGAAATCTCTAAAGAAGGTGAGGTAGCAATGAAGATAACCCAAGAAATTGAGAAATTGTGGTGGCAAGAGGAGATGTATTGGGGAATGCGCTCTAGAATCAGCTAGTTGAAATGGGGCGATAGAAATACTAAATTTTTCCATGCCATAGCTATCCAGAGGAGAACTAGAAACAGAATTACCCTGCTGAAGAATGCAGAAAATGAATGGGTAAGAGAGGAACATCCTTTGAAGAAGATGACGGAGACATTCTTTAAAAATGTATATGAGTTAATGGGGTCTCGAAATTTTCAGCCTATTCTAAACCAAATTCCTACCTTAGTTGATGAAACGATGAACCAAAGGTTAGTAGAATCTGTCACTACGGAGGAGATTACTATTGCAATGCAACAATTAGGAGCTACTAAAGCTCCAGGACCAAATGGGCTTAATGGACCATTTTTCCAAAACCATTGGCCAAATATATGTTAGGATATTTTCAGAGAAGTGCATATTTTCTTTGATACTGGATATCTAAACCTGATATGAACAGAACCCTAATCACCCTTATTCCCAAAATCCCAAACCCCGAAAAGCTTGAACAATTTCGTCCTATTAGCCTATGTAACTTTGTCTATAAAATCATTTCCAAAGTAATAACTAATAAACTCAAACCTTTGTTGCCATGCCTTATTGTTGAAGAACAAAGTGCCTTGGGGGCCAACAAATTCAAGATAATATCTTGATTGTGCAGGAAGTATTACATAGGTTGCGAACTCGAGAAAAAAAAGTAAGTTCCAAGCTGTTCTAAAGCTAGATATGCAAAAGGTGTATGATTAAATTGAATGGGACTTCCTTCGAGAATGCTTACTCAAGATGGGATTCTATGAGAAGTGGGTGCAATGGGTGATGCAATGTGTGTCAATGGTATCCTTTAGCATTAATTTCAATGGGGGAACCTCTTCCTTTTTTCAAGCCAACATGAGGGATTCGATAAGGTGACCCGTTATCCCCTTATCTATTCATCTTAGTGGCAAATGTCCTTACTTGATGAAACAAGCAGTCACGGATGGCACATTTTGAGGAATTAAACTTAATAGTCGCTGTCCTATTTTATCACATTTGCTATTTGTGGACGATTCTATTTTCTTTCTCAATGGTACTATATTAGAATGTCAAAATGTGGCAACCATTTTACACCAATATTGTTTTGCATCAGGCCAAGCTATTAATCTCAACAAATCAAGAATTTATTTAAGCAAAAGTTGCCCAGTGAATCTGAGAAGAAATATGGCTTCAAAGTTGAAAGTTCCGGAAATTGAGAAAACAAGGAAGTACTTAGGAATTCCCTCGGATTGGGGAGGCTCAAAGAAAGATATGTTCGCTTGGATTCTCGTCAAAGTCAACATGAAATTGGAAAGTTGGAAGGATAACTTGTTGTCTAAAGCATGGAAGGGAATATTAATTAAATCAGTGGTGCAGACAATTCCTCAATATGCAATGTGCATTTTCAAAATCCATGTTTCAATTTGCAAAGGATGAGGGGGGTCTTGGCTTCAAAGATCTACTAGCTTTCAATACAGCAATGCTAGGGAAGCAAGTTGAGCGCATTTCATAGCATCCTCAGTCCCTTTTAAGCCATTTGATGAAGGATCTTTACTATCCTCACTTTGAGTTTTGAAAAGTTGGAAAAGGTTCCCGACCTTCGTGGGGTTGGCAAAGCATTATTATGGGAAAATACTATATATACACAAGTTATGTGGTCGGTTGGGAATGGACAACAAATTTCGATTAGAGAGGATAAATGGTTGAAGAGCGGACCTATTGGCGGCCTAGCAACAAGAAACGAGTTAGTGAAAGTGGGCGCATTAATGGAACAAGGGAATGGAAAATGGAATGAATCAATGGTAAAGTCAATGTTTGATGATCAAAGAGTGAAGGAAATCCTTGCAACCCCTGCTAGATTACCTACTACATAAGATAAATTGGTGTGGATTAACAACAAGTCAAGATCCTGTACTGTGAAAAGCGGCTATTTCACCACCAGAGATAGATTAACCAGCCCACAAACAACAAAAGCAACCTCATCTCACCAAACAAAACCAGAATTTTGGAAATATATCTGGCACTTTAGAACTCCACCCAAAGTTAAAACTCTTTCTCTGGAACACATGCCAAAATGCATTGCCTATACTGGACAACTTGCACAGGAGAAGAATAGTACCTGATACATTATGCCATATCTGTAAACAGGAAGCTGAAACCATTAACCATACTTTGCTACTCTGCCCGTGAACAGCTTGGATTCGGAGCGCTTTCCCTTTGCAAATCAAAATTACAAGAATCGGATTAACACAACTCGATGAATATACATGAGGAAAGAAGACACACGAAGTACTCTAAAATTCGACCAAATCGCCACAACCTTGTGGTGTATTTGGAAAGATAGGAACCAATTCATCTTCGAATGACATCCCCTGCACCCATAACAAACTTTGTTCAAGGCCATAGCTTTACAAGAAGATTTTGTAACTTGGAACAGAAAATTAAAAGGAAAGAAGAATAGTGAGATCCACACTCTCAGATGGCAACCCCCGACCTCGGATACACTAAAAATCAACATCGATGCCTTATTTGTCCGGAACAAAGGTGCCACAGAAGATTCGGAGGAGAACAAAGGAGCGGGCGAACACAAGGGAGCCATAGCCTGCATATGCCGAGACTCTCGAGGACGACTAGTCGACGGCTTCTCCAAGCTGGTGGCGGCTTCCTCGGCGGAATAGGCAGAGGCACTCGCTCTCCTTGAAACCCTAGACTTCCTTTCCTCCAGATCTACCCGAACTCTGCAAGTACATTCTGATAGTCTTTTGCTTGTGGAAGCAATTCTGTCTTCAGCAGAGATGAGTTGGGAAGTGAAACCGTTTGTGGACCGGATCAGAGCAAAGCTTAAGGAGTTTTCGGGCCTCTCTTTGGCCCATTGCAGCCGAGAATCTAATAGAACAAGCATATTGGCTTGCTAAAGCCCAAAGAGCTAATTGTCTTCCTAGTAATTGGTTAGCTAATCCGCTGATTGCCCTTTGTGATTTGTTATGCGCCGATGCTTTTGATGTATTAGCTCCAACTTGACTAAGTAAATCAATAGTAATTGTGTATTTTCAACCAAAAAAAGAAAAAAATCTTTATATTGACTTTCAATTATTTAACAGTGGAGGAGGTGAACAATGGACATTAGGAGGAAGGAGAGCCGCTACGCCCATTGCTGGGATGTATTACGTGGGTTTGGTTTGGCCACCCCATGATGTGGATTTTGATCCTATCCATCGCGTCAGTGGCTGCGGTGAGGACTTCTCTGATGTCGCTGTGCTCACAGTAGGGTATTAGCCCTTCAGAGCACGCACTCGAAGGCATTTGGCTTTTGCCTTCTAATCTCGAGACCACAAGCAGGTGCCCAGCTGCACTGACCTCCTTATGGATGCGTCCAAGCCTGGTGCGATCGGCTGCAGATCCTTTGGTCATGGAGAAGATGCAAATGATGTTATTTATTTTTCTTTTGTGATCCCACATTTAGACTCAATTGTTGCGACTATTCGACATGCTTCATACTCTTTCGTGACAACCGCTCGTCTTGATGGGAGACGATATATATAAGGAACGTATGTTCATTTCTAACGCACGATCAAGGTCTAACACAAAATCTTCACATTTAGAATACACCATCAGTACGTGAGGAGATTTGGTTAGTAGAGTGCGCCTATTGCTTTCTTGATTTTTCAGGAGATTCGACAAACGTGAATGCAAACAATGGCTGAAGGTTTGTCTATAAACGATTCTGGCTTCCGCATATAAATTTTTATGTCTTACATTTGGTATCAGAGCGTGTTTATTGCCTCTGCCTTGTTTTTTTGAATTTTTTGGTGTATTTTTCGGGCATTTTAGACATGAACAGTAACTCGGCATTTTGAGGCCAAGAGAGAAACTCCCAAATTCCGGGCAAAATTCGCACGACCCACCCTTTGATTTTGGATCCATTCGGTCGCACCGCCATGAGGAACGTTAGTCATGAGTTTTTCCGGTATATTGGTGTTCGCCGGAGGCTAATCGGACGGCAGAAGTCGCGGTGGTTGAAGGAATTGTGTTTTGGAAAATTTTCGTCTGATTTTGGGGCCAATTTTTGCTCATTTTCGCCGAAACTTGGACCCATGTGGTTGTGCCGGCATGCTTTTCAAAACCCATCATTTATTTCGGTATCAGATGGGTTGCCGGAGAAGAAACGGGGCTAAAATCGCGGCTGAAAATGGCAAAAAACCGACGGAAAACCTTCTGTTCGCGCAGGGAAGAAGGCGCGTGGGGTCCACGCGCGCGCTGCAGTTGTAGGCGTGTGGAACCCACGCGCCACGCGCCTCCACGCGCGCGTGTTGCACGCGCCTGAGCGGTGGACAGGGTGCGTGCAAGGCACGCGCCCGTGCGTAT
Source organism: Eucalyptus sideroxylon x Eucalyptus melliodora (assembly GCA_016097485.1). Classification (NCBI taxonomy): domain Eukaryota; kingdom Viridiplantae; phylum Streptophyta; class Magnoliopsida; order Myrtales; family Myrtaceae; genus Eucalyptus; species Eucalyptus sideroxylon x Eucalyptus melliodora. Next base: position 33,062,889 of record CM027826.1, read on the forward strand.
TTTAGCGCGTGCCGAGCACGCGCCTGTGCGCTGGACGCGCACGTGCTCGGCACGCACCCGACGTCTCCCTACCGTGGGTCCTTTTTACGATTTTGCCTCAAATTTTTAAATTTTTGCTTTCATGCCCTTGGCCAATTTATTTATTTACTGTTCTGCCTTTGATGTATTTATTTATTATGTCATTTCATGCATTTTTTATGAATGTTTTATGCATGAAATTAAATGTCCAATGGTCCATATATTTAATTAATTAGGGAGTGGCCACAGCATCTTTAATTAATTAAATTATATATCAAAAGCCTCCGGATCATATTTAGAAATGGACATTGATTGTAATTAATTATATTAATATGATGAATTTTATCCCACAGGAATTTTCATTATATTAATATGATTAATTAGGATGAAATATCATATTATTTTTCTTAATTTACCCACAGGGATTAAGAAAATGCATATAATATGGTAGTTTCTTCATGAAGTAATTATGAATCTATTTAAATTAAAAACTTAGCCCACAGGTAGTTTTTATGTTATGTGATTCATATTGTGACATGTTTACATTGGTAAAACATGATTTATTTATATTTGCCTCAAATTTTGTGACATAAGCATGATTATTTGATATGCAGTTTCGCATCCTGTGAATTTCTCTGAATTTAAGTTTGATGTTCCTATACTGAATGGTGAGAACTATAGAGTTTGGAAGGAGTCAGTTCTTCTTCAATTAGGGTGGATGGACATTGACTATGCTATAAGGAAAGACGAACCACCTGCTCTTACTGATTCGAGCACTCTAGCTGAGATAACTCTTTATAATCAATGGGAGCGGTCCAACCGCGTTTGTGCCATGTTTATAAGAGCTAAAATATCTCATAGTATTCGTGGTTCGTTTCTCAAAGCATAGCAATGCTAAGGCTTTATTGGAGGCTATAGATGCGCGGTTTGAAAGTTCGAGAAAGCGCATGCCATGACCCTGATCATGAAGTTTTCATCATTGAAACTTACTAGTGTTAGAGGTGTGCGTGAGCACATCATGCAAATGAGGAACATTGCAGCTCAGCTTAAGAACCTTGAGGTTGAGATATTTGAATCATTCCTTGTGTAAACACTCTCCCACAATAGTATGCACCCTTCAAGATCTCTTATAACACACATAAGAATAAATGGTCAATTAATGAACTCATGACCATGTATGTACAAGAGGAAGAAAGACTGATTATGGAATTGGGAGAAAGTGCTCATTTGGCAACACAAGGAAAGAATAAGGGCTATGGCAAGCATAAGGGAAAAGGTAAAATACCTCCCCAAGCCGACATTAAGAAAGAATCCAAGTGTTTCTTCGTAGACGAAGGGGCATATAAGGAAGGATTGTGTCAAATTTAAGGCCTAGCTCGAGAAGAAAGGTAATCCAATCTCTTGTGTTTGTTATGAATCTAATATGACTGATGTAAGTCACAACACTTGGTGGATTGATTCTAGATCTACAATCTATATTTCGAATTCCTTGCAGGGTTTTCAAAACCACCGGAAGCCAGTGGGAAGTGAACAAAGCATCTATTCAGGAAACAAGATGCGTTCGCATGTGGAAACTATTGGGACATGTAGACTAGTTTTCAATAGTGGTTTTGTTTTAGATTTGGAAAAGACCTTTTATGTTCCTAGTTTTTCTAGAAACTTAATTTCAGTTTCAAGACTTGTACCTTTGGGATACTCTTTTAACTTTTCAGATTCAAACTTTTGTTTATCATTTAAATCTGAAATTGTTGGGAGTTGTATTTTGTCTGATGGTCTTTTTCGAATTAATTTACAAGACAATGCCTATTATGATGCGATGCATGTTCATGATAAAGTTGGTATGAAACGATGTGTTGTGAAAGAACATTTTTCTATGTTGTGGCACCGGAGATTGTGACATATCTCCATAGAAAGAATTAAGCGATTAGTAAATGATGGAGTACTTGGTACATTATATTTGACTGATTGTGATACTTGTGTGGACTGCATAAAGGGAAAGCAGACTAACAAGTCAAAGAAAGGTGCCAAAAGGAGTACAGAAATATTAGAAATCATACATACGGATATTTGTAGTCCGGATATGAACTCATGTGGTCAGAAATACTTCATCTCCTTTATAGATGATTATTCACGTTATATATATCTCTACTTGATTCATAATAAATATGAAGCATTAGATGCCTTTAAAGTATTTAAGGCGGAAGTAGAGAAACAATGCAATAAGCAAATTAAGATCGTGAGATCAGATAGAGGTGGAGAATTCTATGGTAGAATAAGGAAATCAGTTATTCCTAGTGATTATATTGTGTATTTACAAGAGTCCGACTACAATATTGGAGCTGAGAATGATCCTGAAACGTTTTCACAAGCCATGGATAGTGATAAATCCAATTTGTGGTACAATGCCATGAAGGAAGAGATGAGTTTTATGGCATCTAACAAAGTCTGGGATTTGGTTGAGTTACCTAATGATGCGAAGGCTATTGGTTGTAAATGGATCTTCAAAACTAAGAAAGATTCATTGGGTAATATTGAAAGATATAAAGCTAGACTTGTTGCCAAAGGATTCACTCAAAAGGAAGGAATCGATTATACTGAGACTTTTTCTCCTGTATCTAAGAAAGATTCTCTTCGTATTGTTTTGACATTGGTTGCCCATTTTGATATGGAATTACATCAGATGGATGTGAAAACGACGTTCCTCAATGGAGAACTAGAGGAGGAGGTTTACATGAAATAACCTGAAGGATTCTCCTCTAGTAAAGGTGAGCATTTGGTGTGCAAGCTTAAGAAATCTATATATGGCTTGAAACAAGCATCCCGCCAATGGTACTTAAGGTTTCATGATGTTATCTCTTCATTTGGTTTTATAGAGAATGTCATGGATCAATGTATATACCAGAAGGTTAGTGGGAGCAAAATTTGCTTCCTTGTGCTGTATGTGGATGATATACTACTTGCAACCAATGATAAGGGGTTGCTACATGAGGTGAAACAATTTCTCTCTAAGAGTTTTGACATGAAGGATATGGGTGATGCATCTTATGTCATTGGCATTAAGATCCATAGAGATAGATCTCGATGAATTTTAGGACTATCTCAAGAAACCTATATCAATAAGGTCCTAGAGAGATTTCGGATGAAAGATTGTTTACCAAGTATAGCACCCATTGTGAAGGGTGACAGGTTCAATTTGAACCAATGCCCGAAGAACGATCTAGAAAGGGAACAATGTGCAACATTCCATATGCTTCGCTGTTGGAAGCTTGATGTATGCTCGAGTTTGCACTCGACCCGACATCGCTTTTGCTGTTGGAATGTTGGGAAGATATCGAGTAATCCAGGTTTAGACCACTGGAGAGCTGCAAAGAAAGTGTTGAGATACATTCAAGGTACCAAAGACTATATGCTTATGTATAAACGGACTGACAATTTGGAAGTGATCGGTTATTCGGATGCGGACTTCGCGGGTTGCATTGATTCACGAAAATCAACATTTTCATACATTTTTATGTTAGCTGGTGGAGCCTTGTCATGGAGAAGTGCCAAGCAGACTTTGACTGCTACTTCCACTATGGAGGCTGAGTTCGTTTCTTGTTTTGAGGCTACCTCGCATGGTGTATGGTTAAAGAGTTTCATTGCTGGGCTTAGAATTGTTGATTCTATTTCTAGGCCGTTAAGAATATATTGTGACAATTCAGCTGCAGTTTTTATGGCTAAAAATGCCAAAAGTGGCAGTTGAAGTAAACATATCGACATTAAGTATTTAGCCATAAGGAAACGTGTTAAGGAGAATAAACTGGTCATTGAACACGTTAGCACTGAATTGATGATAGCTGATCCTTTAACTAAAGGCATGCCACCGATGAAGTTTAAGGATCATGTAACTAGTATGGGAATAGGTCCCATTATGTGATTTGTCGACATATGAACAATTTTTGTTGTATGGAACTCTTATTTAGTTGTAATGTTGATTCTCAATTTTTGTGTACACATTTTGTTGTTTATGAGAATAACATTTATCCTTGGTTCTGGAATGAACATGAGGTTTATTCATTAAGATATGTTGTCACATATAGGCTGACATTAAAGAAATAAGATGCATTGTGATACATGGAAGGTATTACTCACTCTTAGAGGACATGTCGCCATGATCCATGTGTTTTGTTTCTTTTCTTTAAGCATTAAGTTTTCGTGGAATTAGTTGGATAATCCATATGATGAAAATGATGGGATCAAGTGGGAGAATGTTATTTATTTTTCTTTTGTGATCCCACATTTAGACTCAATTGTTGCAACTATTCGACATGCTTCATACCCTTTAGTGACAACCGCTCGTCTTGATGGGAGACGATATATATAAGGAACGTACGTTCATTTCTGACAGATGAAACCATGCGTGGGGGAACAAGTCAGATTAATTTCTGTAGGAATATCAGCTAATAAAATGTTGTTCTATGTTGGTTAAAAAAAAATGTTGTTCTATGATTGTGATGATCACCTCTTCAGTTCACTTAATGTCCATTCTGAACCGTGTTTCTTTGGGTTCGGGGACTAGTTCTAACTGAAACCTCAGCAATTCCCGGTAAAAACCATAATCTTATCCCATGAGCCATTTGGACGGTAAATGTCTGGTTATGTTGCTTCCCCAGACTAATTTCTTTTCCTGAGGGGATATTCCCGCCCTTAGTGAAATGAAGACAGGAAGTAATTACTCACAATGCCAAGAATTAGAAGATATGTCGACTTGAAGGTGCTATAATCATAAACAGATCTCAAGAGCTCGAAGAATCTCAACAGAAGAGAGTTTACCGACGTGATGATCTGATGATCTATTCGGTTTGGATGTTGACAAAGATAAGAGGAATTCCTGAGGACACTGATGCAGAGAACCAGGCCATGGACCGGGTTGTAGTGGCCTTGACGGTGTGTTCACCTGGCAAAAGCATAAAGAGAATGGAGCTAACTACCGGAGACCATTGATCAGGCAAGTAGGTCCCGACTTTCGCCTTCCAGTTATATCTCATTCCTTTCTTCTTGAATCCTGCCGTGTCCACGTTCACCACCCGCCTGCTCATTTCTGCATTGTCAGATGGAAAGTCCTCATCTTTTCCCTTTGCACTATATACACCCATGCTCGTCCAAACGAATGGTCTATGAGGGAGTATATATATCTACTAGCCATGATCCTAGCAGGCACTGCCCACATCTTTCGTGATGCCTACTAAACCCTTGGCATGAAGTGAAGGTAGATTTAGGGAAAAAAACACAGAGAAGGCAATGTTACCTTGCAATTCAGTACATTGTTCCAGGTTTAAATCCCCTAAAACCACCACATGTCTATCGTCCGTAGCTGCTTGGAATGTGAACTTCCTCTGGAGCATCAAGCCCTTAAGAGGCACGATGCGCGCCCAGAGCTTAATCACGCGGCCGCCCCTCCTCACCTTCACCCACAGAGTCTCAGCTTGCTGGCTAATTTTGCCGAGCATGCGAGTTGAATTCGCACCGAGCCTTGGTTGGCACGAAATCGTCCGCGTCATCCTCAGCAAACCCTTCAGTGATGTCCCCAGGCAGCGGCATGCTCTCGTCCCAGTCCTCCGGCACCTCTTGCTTCACCCTTTTCATGCACGAAATTAATTTCATCTGAAGGTATGATGAGCAAAAACAAAACGATCATAAATTGGCGAAGGGAAAGCCAAAATAGTCCGAATCAATTTGACCTGTTAAGTTTCTTCCCAGAAAGAAAGAGAAAGAAAGAGCAAGAAAACCAAGTCATGCAACGAAATTAAGTATGTCACATGTTCAGATCACTTGCTCCACTGCATTCAGAGAACATGGCAAAGAAATCTCGTGAAAGTTTCGATTCCTTGCACAACTGATGTAGAAAAATTGTTGGTGCATAATCTTTTTATTTGGACATTCAATCTTTAACTTCGTATTTTGTGAAAGCGAATCTTAAGTTGTTTGAAAGTCCTTGCCCTAAATTGCCTCATTCACAAAGCGTCTGCTTCGGTGAGTCTACGTTCTAGGATCCTCTACATTGTTCTTACGCTTATTGGGGGCGATTCTAGGGTCACATATGAGAAAAAGGACCTCCATCCCGTGTGTAAAATTGACTGGCTATAGCCAGTTATTTGTAGTTTACTTTGGTTGTAGACAATTTTGAGAATTCAAAAGGGAATTTATTAACTGTAAGATAATTTTTGCATTTGCAAATATCTACCAACACAAAGGTAATTTAACGAAGTTGAAACTAATTCTATGAACACAGCTTATAATTTAACATCATTTCGCATTTATTATACAATAAGGTATGTTACTAAGATATGGCTCTGCTAACAATTTACTGAGAAATTTGACCAAAAAAAAAAAATTCAATTAGAATGAGTATAATTAAGATCATCAAGGACTAGCACTCACTCAATTTACTAATTATACTTACTACTTGAAAGGTGCACTCACTCAATTTTTACTTGATAGTTGACCTAAGGCTATGGTGAATCGGCTTAACTCCTCACAATCTGATTGCACTTATGGCTCGTAAAATTTTATTAAAAATAGGCACAGTTGCAAATTGAACAATTATGGAGACGGGAAGAAATGTATTGGGGAATGAGATCGAGGATAGAGTGGTTGAAATGGGGAGATAGGAACACGAAATTTTTCCATGCTACAACTGTGGAAAGAAGGCAGAGGAATAGAATTGCTATGCTGAAACTTGATGACCAGAACTGGTGTAAGGATCCTGAGGCTATTAAAGAACACATTGTTACCTTCTATCAACACCTTTATGGCTCCGTTGGCCCTAGAAATTTTCAGCCGGTGCTGGACCAGTGCCCTTGCCTAGTAGCAGATGCCATGAATGAAGCTCTAACTGCAAAAGTCACAATGGAGGAAGTAAAATCAGCAGTATTCCAGCTGGGAGCCATTAAGGCTCTGGGCCAGACGACTTAAATGGACAATTCTTCCATCATAATTGGGAGCTAATCCAGGGAGATGTGCATAAAATGGTGGATAACTTCTTTGTTTCAGGTATTCTAGACCCTTCCCTCAATACAACTCACATTACCTTCGTCCCAAAAGTGACTCTCCCAAAATCTATAGCACAATACAGACCCATCAGCCTTCGTAATTTCAGTTACAAGATAATTTCAAAAGTAATGGCAAATAGGTTGAAGCCTTGGCTTCCTAAATTGATAGAAATGGAGCAAATTGCTTTCATAGGTGAAAGACAAATACATGACAATATTTTAATTGTCCAAGAAGTGCTGCATCAATTGAGAATCAGGAAAAGGAAAAGGAAGTTTCAGGTTGTGCTTAAACTTGACATGCAAAAAGCATATGACCGAGTGGAATGAGACTTCTTGTGCGAGTGCATGAGCAAAATGGGCTTCAGCGATCACTGGGTTTCGTTGGTGAAAACATGTATATCAACCGTTACCTTCAGCATCAAAGTGAACGGAGAACCTCTTCAAGCATTCAAGCCAACTAGGGGTTTAAGGCAAGGGGACCCTCTCTCTCCTTACTTATTTATTGTGATGACTAATGTGTTGTCTTTGTTAATACAAAAAGCACTTAGAGATGGCAATGTAAAAGGGATTAAACTGAATAGAAGCTGTCCAACACTCACACATTTACTTTTTGTGGATGATGCAATCTTCTTCCTCGATGGCACAGTGAAGGAATGTCAAAACATGACAAACCTATTGAATCAATATTGTTATGCATTTAGTCAAGCCATAAACCGAAACAAGTCGGGTATTTACGTTAGCAGCTGCTGCCCACAGCAATTAAGAAGGAATATGGCAGAAGAACTAAGAGTCCCGATCATCAAAAAATAGGGAAATATCTAGGCATTCCTTCGGATTGGGGGCAATCGAAGAAAGAGATGTTCTTGTGGATTCTAGCAAGAGTTAATATGAAACTTGAGGGGTGGAAAGAGAACATAATGTCAAAAGCGGGGAAGGAAATACTTATTAAAACGGTTGTACAAGCATTGTCGCAATATGCCATGTCAACTTTTAAGATGCCAGTTTCAATATGCAGATCAATTGAAAAAAAGATTGCCACATTCTGGTGGCAAAAGAGCAGTGCAAAGAAAGGAGTCCATTGGAGAAAGTGGGAGGAGCTGAAAAAAAGAAAAAACTGTGGGGGTTTGGGATTTAAGGACCTTGTTGCCTTTAATAAGGCTATGCTCGGAAAATAGGCGTGGAGACTCATACAAGACCCTTCAACCTTGTGGAGTAGATTGTTGAAAGGACTATACTTCCCCATAGGAGATTTCATGAAGGCAAACACGAGATCACGACCATCTTGGGGTTGGCAAAGTCTATTACAAGGAAGAGAGGTGATGGAGCAGCAAATACGATGGGCAGTAGGAGACGGATCGCAAATCAGAGTGAGAGAAGACAAATGGTTAGCGAGAGGTTGCATAGGAGGACCAAAAAACAAGGAGAACCCGAATATGTGGCTGAATTAATCGACCAGGAGTCCAAATAGTGGGATGAGCATAAACTAAAGACCTGGTTCGATGATGACTTAGTCAACAAAGACAAATTCATATGGACCAACAACATATCCGGCATCTACTCAGTCAAAAGTGGATACAATAAAATCCAAACAGCACACAACCAAACATCGGCACACGCATCCTCATCATACCAGCAACCCAAGAAGCTATGGAACCTGATCTGGGACCTCCACACCCAACCAAAGGTCAAGTTCTTTACATGGAGCCTTTGTGCTGATGCGCTACCCACGAAGGAGAATCTATATAGGAGAAAGATGAAACTTGATCCAAGCTGCCCCATGTGCCACCATATGCCAGAGACACCCAAATATCTATTCCTCCTATGTGAATGGACGCACTAGATCTGGGCAAATCAGAAGCTAAAGCTAAACCCTTCCCCCAGCAATATCTCAAGAATAGACAAATGGCTGCTTGAAGTCCTTACCTCGGAGAGAAACCCTCGACCGAAGGAGCTGGTAGTGGGCACCCTCTGGCAGATCTGGAAGATCAGAAACGCAATGGTCTTCAAAGGCGAGCCTCCGCAACTGCAAGAAGCTGTGCAGGAGGTAGAAGCAAATCTGGAAAGCTTTAACCGGTGGAACCCGAAAAGACCAAAACGCAGCAAAAATTCTGTAGACGTTGTTGGAAAGTGGCTGCCGCCGATGAAAGGCCACTGAAAATCAACGTCGACGCTTCGTGGACTGAAAACCAGAGAGAGGGATCAATCGCCGAGCTATGCAGAGACGAGAACGGGGTCCTTAGGGATGGTTTCGCAGCAAAAATTGAAGTCGACTCACCTCTGAAAGCAGAAGCTTGGGCTGTCCATGCAGCTCTGTGGAAAGTAACGAAGGAGAGTGAAGAAACAAGCCCCACGCTTGACCAGAACTTAAAGATAGAAGTACAGTCTGACTGCAAAATTGTGATGGACAGCTGGATGGGCTTTGCACTGAGCCCATGGACTGTGGAACCAATTTTAGAGGATTGCAAAGTGCCGTTGGCCCAACTTAAAGGCGTCTCCGTTTCTTACGCACATAGAGAAGCAAACAAGCCCACTGATTGGATAGCAAGAGCCCACCGCGACAATCGTCTTCCTTGCAATTGGATTTTATATCCCCCTCATCCACTTTGGGTTTTATTATGTAATGATTCCGAACTTAGTTGCGGTTCCGCAACTTATTAGTAATGATCACTATCTTTCAAAAAAAAAAAAAAAGCTGGAGATGTTTCAACTAGAATTATCTAGTAATTTTGTAATTTTCTTTAATTAGTCATAATTGGTAGTTCATTATTGTTAGTATTTTTCTAGTATTGACAGTAAATTCCCTTTATATTTCATAACTCGACAATGGAATTACTAAGTAATTGTCCTACAATGGTGTAATTTTCCTCAACATGTCATAGCTTGTAGCTCCTGTCCTTAATAATTATATCTCCAACGATTGTAATTTGCTTGAAATCATTGTGATCTCAATTGTACCCTAGTAAATACATTCCTTTTTTGTGTAGTAATACAGCTATACAGTTCGTAACAAGAATGGTTTGATGGTAACTTACCGTTTTAAAAGTTGTTACTACTTTGATGGTGAATTATTTATTTTGTAAGACGAGAATGCTTACACCTAGAAATTTTCTGACCTCAAACCATGGCTTGTGATATAGTAATTGGTAATTGATCTAAAACTATGGTAAATTGGTTATATCCTCATAATCTGATTGCACTTGTTGTTCATAAAATTGTATTGAAATAGTGACATTCATATACACCACTTAATTTAGGGATGTTGTCCCTAGTTATCTGATAATATTATAATTTTCTTCAATTAGTCAAAATTGTTAGTTCATTGTTTTTTTTTAGTAATTTTCAATTATTAGCAATAACTTCCTTTTATACTTCGTAACTTGACAGGTCATCTGAAAAAAAAAAGAAAAAGAAAAACTTGACAGTTCATAACTTGTAGTTCCTGTCTCATATAATTATACCTCCAACTATTATAATTTACTTGAAATCATCATGATCTCAATTGCACGTCTAGTTAGTACTTTGCTTTTTTGTGTGGTAATTGAGCCGTACAGTTCGAAACAAGGAATTCCTATCTCTTAGCAATTAACTAATGGGATAGTAGGGTACTTGAAATTGTCATAAGAGACACAACTTATAATTAATAATTGATCACAATAATCGTAAATCATTCGTAAGTGCATGTAAATTATTGTGCATTTATAGTAATAAATTACCTCGAGTTATCATAAACTCAAAATTCTTAATGATCATAATTTTTATTGATAAATCTAAGCAACCTAAAGTTTCTTTCGATTTCCCCATTCTTCGTAAATCTACATAAATAATCCTTCAAGTTCATAATCAATGGATCCTATACACAAGTAATAGTCCTTTTGATTGTCGTAATTTTCCTTAATTAATCGTAAAACTTACAATTCCACCAGAACAAACTTCCTTAGTTGTCAATAAATTACCACTTCAACCGATCATCGCTGACATTTTTTGGACTTTAAATGCAATCACTCATATTCTTTTTCTTTTTTTTAATCGCCAAAAACTACATCAAATAAAACAACCATCCATTATACATATAAACTCCATCTTACACATAGATCAACACGCATAAAACATTCATTGTTTCCACTAGCACATACACACATACACACATACATGCATACTTAAATGTATTGTAGCTAAGTTGTCTAATCAACACACTGAACAACACATACTATATAGCATCTCCTCTTGCATGGCCTTAGGGCTCAAGACACTTCTTCTGAGACAATCACATTTGCAGCGATGTACAGCCACTAAGGTATAAGATCCTCCGGCTTCCGCTTTGTCAAGGCTTGCGGACGAATTTCAGGACTTTACGTACCAACTTCACTATTAAGCGAACAACATGGCACAAGAAAATAAGAGCCATCAATCCAACCCATGCCAACACCGCACATCCAATTATTTTAACTATAATTTTGAGTTCCTTGTCCGGTGTGAAGACCCATACGGAGATGGCATAAGTGACCGCCATGGAGCTTATCGCAACCCACATAGTTAGCATTACAATCCACGTGGTGATCCGAAGCCGCTTTAGAGGAAGACCACTTATGAGAACCAGAATGATGCTAAGCGATGCAACGAAGCTTATCGTGTTACATGTTATGAAAATCTTGTAAAGTGTTGAGTAACTTTCTGCCATTATGGACTCGCCCGCATTATGGTTGTCTTTAGTTTCTTGCCAAAGGCCACCAGGCGGGGTAATACTGGTTTGGAATGCCATGGTAGCTAGTAATGTCGCCACCACCATTAGTGTCTTATGCATATTGTGTTGCCACTTTCTCTTTGTTTCCCTTTTGTCCTCTTCTACCACAGGTGGATGGAAGGAGGTGGCCATGTTATTGGCGTAGCCTGTTCGTCTGGATGGCTCAAGATTCCTTGAAGTTTGAGGAACAGAATCCATAATCTCTATGGCTATTTCCGTGTTCTGACCTTGTGCTAATAGGCCTTGTGCTGTGAAACCTCTTAAGTTTGTAATGTTTGGGTCTACACCTTTATTAGTTAGGAACACCATAGTCTGCAGAAGAGCAACACCAGAATGTACCAATTGAGGTCAGATTTGAACTAGACGAGCTCGAGTTATATACTTTTGAGGATTAACTTCGCTACTAATGTTTGTGACTATTATACGATGCCTTCAAAATGAAAATTCATCCCTCGTTGAATCTCTTCTGATATCTCTATTTTTTTGTTCCTTCTAATCTAGATAAAATTAGCATGATAATAAAGCGAAATGTAAAGTTGTAGTTAATTATCTGTACGAGTTACTTCTTTCCCAAATATCATGACCTGCAATGATTTATGAATGGATACCTTTTAGCTTCTAAAAATTTCTAGGACACTCAAATATCCTAGAAAGGAAAATAACACAAATAGTCACTTAACTTTGGCTCATTGTGTAATACCATCCTTCAACTTTTAATTTATTTAATGTGGCCCTTGAAGTATTCTTAAATATTCAATTTAGTCTCGAAACTTTTAATTTGTTCAATCAATTCTCTCAATTTTCTATTAAAAAAAGTCAGAAGTTTTCTTAATTACACTATTGCTTGGATTTTAGGGAAAAAAATCATTTCACTCCATTTTATAAATCAACAAAAAATATGACTGTCTTATTTGTTACTTTTTTTTTATTTATTTATAACTTTTTGACCTTTATAAATATTACGATAGCTTTATTTAAAGCTATTTTAACTTATAATATCTATAGTAGCAAAAGTAGAACATCATTTATAGCTTTATTTAAACCTATTTAGGAAATTGATTGAAATGAAAAGATATTCTAAAATATGGGTAATAGTGCGATTATAATAACTTGCATATAGTACCAAAAGACTTATTTTACTGTGTTAGGGAAAGTTGAAAGACTAGATAGAACAAATTGAGAGTTTAGGGATTAGATTTAACATTTATAAATAGTTTAAGAATCATATTAAATAAATTAAAAAAACCAAAAATGAATTTACATGTTGAACCAAAGTTTATAGATTATTTGTGTCGTTTTTCCATCCCATATTCGCCTTTTTTTGTTGATGAGATCAATGAGTTTGATTAATACAAAGGCTTGATTATATGAACATACCTTAGTTTGCCTATCTGCAGCAGCCAAATGCAAAATCGTGTTGCCATTTTCGTCCCTCAAGTTGATGAACTGATCATCGCCCAAGAAATCCATCAAAAGTTTCAAAGCTTCTAGTTTGTTATGCTTCACACACAAATGCAAGATCGTTTGGCCATGTTCGATGACACTACGAGCTGCAACAGGTCTCACTCGAATCAAGAGTTCCAAGACATCCACATGTCCTTTCATGGCCGCGACATGAAGAGGATTTCTTCCGTATTTGTCACAGACGAAACTTATCTCAGGGCCAACTCTTAATAAACTTGCCACTATGTTAAGGTACCCTTTTGCCGCTGCGAGATGAAGAGGCGTCAAACTTTGAGAATTTTGCTCACTTACCAGCTCGGGCTTTTGAGCTAGAACCTGTTCCACAAATTCCAAATGTCCAAGCATGGTTGCAATGTGCAGAGGAGTCTCAATGTGATTCCCAAACACGGTCCGGTCGAGAAGCAACTTATCTTTTCTGAGCAACTCAAGCAAAGAAGGCACGTCCCCTTTCGTGGCGGCTTCGTAGAGCTCGGACTCCATGTTTGGATCTCTAAAAGGAGAGTTTCAAAATACTCACTCTCCATTGGAAGACTTGAATTATATAGTCACAACCAAGTCAACCTCCACGGTAGTTTTGACGAAGACCGAAAAACGAAGGGTAGGTATCTCTTATCTGCAAGTCTCTGGCTCAAAGACCGAAAAACGAATGGTAGGTATCTCTTATCTGCAAGTCTCTGCTCAAGTCTCGCATGTCTCAATCTGTCAGTTGACGTTTATTCTTGGAGCTTTGTTGTGGACAGAGTCTCGTCTCCATTTGATCCCATCAAGTTCGCACATGTAACATGTCCCGATTGAGCCATGACATCCATCCCTTTCCTTTTTCTTATGAATATGGACATCTACGAACACATGACCTTAACCTACATAGACCAAATGCAAGTAGTATCACCACCAAATGGTCCATGAATGTATCCCCCAATTCCCTAAACGCTGCATGTCAACTTCAAAAGCTTCTGCTATAGTCTTATTTGGGCATGCACATTACCTAATTCTTCAGGAGAATTATTCAACTTTTATGGATTGTGTTAAGAAGATGCTTGAGTGCATTTACGATTAGTCTTCCTACCAAAATAGTCGCAAAATTTTAAGCATATGAATCTATTATATCATAATTGAAGTTTTTTTTTAAGAATTATTGCTATTAGACCCTTACTAGATAGATGTAGTGTCATAGTCCCCGAGGCCTTCACACAATGTTAGACATGATTAGCTAAGATCAAAGGCCATAATTTTTCGCGGTACTTCTGCTGAGCAATTAGAGATATATCAACATCATGCTTTTCCCTTATTTTTGGATATGGACAGGTGTGAACACTAGACCATGACCTCATAGACTAAATGCGAAACAGTGTCACCACAAAATGGTCCCCAGCTGATCCCCCAATTTCCTAAAAACAGCATGTCAACTTTTTTTTCCCCTTCCACATTGGGAGGGTGGCCCCAATGGTTAGCATGTCAACTTCAAAGACTTCTCTTATATTCTTATTTGAGCCTACGCATTCTTCGGGAGGATTATTCAACTTTATGAATTGTGTTAGGAAGATGCTTGAAATGAGCAATAGTGTCATAAGTGCATTTACAATTAGTTTTCCTACCAAAATAGTCGCAAATGATTTAGAGCCAGCAAAAAGACAAGAAAAATTAAGCATAATGACGATCATCAGTATCGCGATAAATTTGATTGCCCATTTCTGTTCGAAAACCAATTAATAAGTGAAGGTATGATTAGCAAAAAATAGATGATCATAAATTGGAGAAATGAAAAGCCAAGATTGTCCAAATTAATTTGACCAATAGGCAAAAGTATAAAAAAAAAGTCCTAAATCTATGTGGCATAACCAGCGCTAACTTAGAAATTTTTAATAATATTTTTTGAATTTTTTGATTTTTTTTCCCGTTCCCTTGTCTTTGCCTTTTCTTTATGCCGGTGGACATCACCGGCAGCTAGCCATCAACCACAGGCCATGGCCAGTGAGGGCTGGCCGTGCCTAAGCACCGGTTGTCGAGGTGAGGCCCCTGCACCAGATGTAGTGAGGCCCACCCTTGCTCAGGCCAGGGCAGCCTTGCTGCGCCTCAGACATTTTTCTCAGCTACTACCATGAAACGATAGCCCTCCCCACAGAAAAGCAACTCTCTCTTTCAGAAAAGTCTTTGGCATGAACTGAGCGACCTTGAAACTAAGTTAGAACGATCCGGAAATGCTTTGCAAATCAAGAGATGAATTGATTTGACTGGGATTGAGATACTTTGGGATTGCTGTTGCGCGTTACTTTGTGGGGAATGATCTAGGCTTAGGGCTTTTGATTGCTGAATATGATTATTTAAGTGAGAGTTAGCCAAAGAGGGAACTCTCTGTTTCAGAAAAGTCTTTGGCATGAAGTGAGCGACCTTGAAACTAAGTTACTCATTACAATGGCATGACATTACAGAGAATCAATCATCTGCGTTCTGCATCACCCTTACTCTCATCTGCAATTATTTGGCCTAGTTCATCCAAAGGATCTAGGATGTCACATAAGGGAACGATTGTTCAAGTTCGTGTGAGGATGCTATCTATATATGAACAGAGGTTGTTCCTTCATATGTTCAGTGGATTCAGTCACACAGATGGCTTTTGCCCCATGTGTGTCTTTCTCCGTGTTTGCACGCGTGTGTTAAAACTTCAGAATGGCCAATTTCAGCAGCAAAAAAGTTGAGCATATGAATATCCTATATCAGAATCGAAGATTTTGAAAAATTATGTACTGGTATTACTCTTAAAAGATAGACATAGTGTTATAATCCCTGAGGCCTTCACTTGATGTTGGACATGATTGGCTAATATCAATGACCATAATTTTTTATGACACTTTCGCCGAGCAATGGAAGATATGTCAGCATCATCCCTTTCCTATTCTTTCGAATATGGACATGTGTGAACACGTGACCTTGATCTATATAGACCAAATGCAAATAGTATCACCACAAAATGGTCCCCAACCGTATCCCCCAATTCCCTTAAAGCAGCATGTCAACTCCAAAAAACTTCTATTATGTTCCTATTTGAGCCTGCACATTACCTGATTCTTCAGGAGGATTATTCAACTTTACGAATTGTGTTAGGAAGATGCGTGAGATTAGCGATAGTGTCATAAGTGCATTTGCAATAAGTCTTCCTACCAATATAGTCTCAAATGATTTAGAGCCAACAAAAAAATTAAGCATAATGAGCAATCAGCAGTCTTGCTATACATTTGATTGCCCACCTCTATTCACAAACCAATTTACAATTGAAGGAATGATCAGCAAAAAGAAATGATCATTAATTTGGAGAAGGGAAAGCCACAGTTGTCCGAATCAATTTGACCCGTTCCCAGAAAGAAAGAGCAAGAAAACCAAGTCACGTGACAAAATTAAGCAGGTTACGTACTCGGATCACTTGCTCCACTGCTTTCAGAAACATGACAAAGGATTCTTGAAAATGTTTTGATTCTTCCTCCTCACGTCAAATGGTAAAAAATTTGTCGGAACTTAATCTTTATATTGACTTTCATTTTTTTAAGAGCGAAGGAGGTGAACAATGTACATTAGGAGGACAGAGAGCCGCTGCGCCCATTGCTGGGGATGTATTAGGGCGAGTTTGGTTCAGCCACCCCATGATGTGGATTTTGATCCTATCCATTGTGTCGATGGCTGCAGTGAGGACTTCTTTTATCTCGCTGTGTTCACAGCAGTGTATTAGCCCTTCAGAGCACGCATTTGAAGGCATTAGGCTTTTGCCTTCTAATTTCGAAATCACAAGCAGGTGCCCAGTTGCATTGGCCTTCTCGTGGATGCGTCCAAGCCTGGCACAATCGGCTGCAGATCCTTTGGTCACGGAGAAGATGGAGATGAAGCCCTGCGCAGGGGAACAAGTCGATTAATTTCGTAGGAATATCATTAATTTCGCAGGAGTATCGGCTAATAAAATGTTGTTCTATGATTGTGATGATTACCTCTTCGGTTCACTTAGGCTGCGTTTGTTTTTGTTCTCTTTTTCTGTTTTTAAACACTTTTTTTTGTTTTTATGTTCCCGGGAACAAAAAGGAACAAGAAACGCGTTTGGGTGCGTTTTTGTTCCAAAATTATTTTTTTGTTCCCAGGAACACATCTGGAAAAACAAAAAAAAATGTTATTTCTTGTTTCTGGAACACGTTTTAGAAACACTTTCTTGTTTCTTTTCTTCTTATTTTTTTCTTTCTTTTTTTTTGGCTAGTCACTGGCCTCGACTAGGGCCGGCGACCGGCCGTCGAGGGCCGGCGACGTCGTCGGGGGCCGGCGAACTCGCCGGAGCGTCGCCGGCCCTCGGCGAGGCCGAGCCTCGCCGGCTCTTCGGGCGAGGTCGGGCTCGCCGGATCGGCGAGCTCGGCGAGCTCGAGCTCGCCCGGCCAAGGCGAGCCTCGACCTCGCGCCGGCTGGGGGAGCTCGATCTCGCCTAGATCCGGCAAGGCCGAGCTCGCCCAGCGGCCGGCAAGGCTCGGCGTTGTCGGGGGTCGGCGAGCCTCGCCGTGGCTGGGTGAGGCCGCCGGCCCTCATCGGCCGGTCGCTGGCCATGGCCGAGGCCGGCGACCGGCCAAAAGAAGAAAAAAGAAAAAAAGGAAAAATAAATAAGAAAGAAAAAATAAAAAATATTAAAAAATAAAAGAAATAAAAAAATTATACAAATTTACCAAACGTGTTTTTGTTTATTTTTTATTCCCGGAACAAGTTTACCAAATGTTTTTTTGTTAAAAAATTGTTCCCGGAACAGAAAAACTTTTTTCTATTTCTCGTTTTCCGGAGCAATTTTTAAACGAAATGTTACCAAATGTGCCCTTAATGTCCATTCGAACCGTGTTTCTCCGGGTCCGGGGCTAGTTCTCGAAACCTCAGCAATTCCGGGTAAAAACAATAATCTTATCCCATGAACCATTTGGACAGTCACGGTCTGGCTATGTTGCTACCCTAAACTAATTTCTTTTTCTGCGGGGATATTCTCGCCCTTGGTGAAAAAAAGACAGGAAGTAATCACTCACTATGCAAGAATTAGAAGCTATATTGACAGATCTCAAGAGCTTGGCGAATAATCATAATGGAAGAGAGAATTTACCAATGTGACGATCTGTTTGGTTTGGATGTTGACAAAGAATAGAGGAATTCCTGAGGAAACCGATGCGGGGAACCAGGCCATGGACCAGGTTGTGGTGGCCTCGACGGTGTGTTCACCTGCCAGCGGCATAAACAGAATGGAGCTAACTACCGGAGACCGTTGATCAGGAAATTTGGTCCCGACTTTCGCCTTCCAGTCGTATCTCATTCCTTTCTTCTTGAATCCTGCCGTGTCCACGTTCACCACCCGCCTACTCATTTCTGCTTCGTCAGATGGAAAGTCCTCATCTTGTCCCGTTGCACGATCTGTGCCCATGCTCGTCCAAATGAATGTTCAAGAGGTGGTATATATATATATCTACCAGGCATCATCCTAGCAGGATGATTGTGTGGATGAATGTTTGCAGCACATTGGGATGGACTTCCATCTTCCTGGTTTTGTCTCCAGAACCTCTTGCCCAGTGAAAACATTCCGTGATTTACTCTCGTGAAGTTCTAGACTGAAGGCTTATGTTTAATTGTCGCGAGGGAAACTTTAAACAGGTAAAATCAATCAAGTTTAACTAGAAATACTAAGACTACTGTCCAAAACTTGTTCAGTAAATGATGCATCAAATTTCAATCGTTTGAACAATAATAAAATCTATTTCATGAGATTACTCGGAAGTTGGCACGCCCCACATCTTTCATAATGTCTAAACCCTTAACATGAAGTGATGGAAGATTTTGGACAAAAAGCAAAAGTTACCTTGCAATTCAGTACATTGTTCCAGGTTTAAATCCCCTAAAACTACCACGTCTATTGTCCATAGCGGCTTGGATCGTGAACTTTCTCCGGAGCATCGAGCCCTTAAAAGGCACTATTCGCACCTGGAGCTTAATCACACGGTCGCCCCTCCTCGCCTTCATCCACGAAGTCTCAGCCTGCTGGCTGATCTTGCCGAGCTGCAAGTTGAACTCTGACCAGACTTTGGTTGGTACGAAGTCATCCATGTGATCCTCTGCAAACCCTTCAATGATGTCCCCAGGCAGTGGCTCTCGTCCCAGTCCTCTGGCACCTCCTGCTTCACCCGTTTCACGCACAACACAGTCATCTGAGCACTGCCCATGTCGTCTCTCCTTCCGAGCCAGTACCTCTCCATGGAAACACTATTCACGCGGTTTATATCCTAGGATAGGTTTCACCATCTGTCCTAGAGCAGTTTGCGATGATGTATGAACACTCCAAGATCTGTGTTTAGGACTTCACGTCCAGATCATATTCTTTCAACAGCTTGGAGACCTTTCCAATGCCATATGGTAGCCAGTGTCATGTACTTAATTAATTAGAATAATGACAAGCGAGCTGGCTAAGTTAGGTTACAAGTTATAATAATAGACTGACCAATTTGTGCTCTGCACTAAACAGCCAAACCGAGACCGTGCAGAATTTCACACAAAAATATTCTGTTCTCTTTCGAGGCTTAACAAGAAATTCTGATCACAGATCAAGTGTATAATGCAAGAAAGAGTATCCGCCTTTGTCCTCGCTTTGCTCACAGCACCACTGTACACAAACGAAAGTGTGCCCAAAGACGAAAGTATAAGATGTTGGAATTTCCTATAATATGGGCTTACATTAATTAATTGATTTTGTATTTTAAATAATCGGGTTAATGGATATTTCAATATTTGTTGAACCCTAAAGTGATCTGATTGAATTGGGTATTGACATCTATTGTTAATGGGCCTAGTTGAGCAGAAAGTGTAGGCAATTGTGTTTGATCAAGCCGTAATGGGAAGGGCCCAGTTGACACGCTATTGATTAGGGTTTCTTAGCCCCTCTAGCCTATAAAAGGGTAGGTTATACCTATCAATTGCTTTAATCCCATTGAAAGCGCTATATCGAAATAGGTCATAGAGAGGAAGATCGATATTCCGATAGATCCCTGATTATCAGAGTGATCTAGTTTTCTTCTGAAACGATGGCTCCAATAGGTACGCTTTAATTCCGTTGTATTTATTGATCTCGGCGTTTTACAATTATGTATGGATCCGTTTGTTCTTCATTGATTAATTGTTTATGATAATAAATTTTCTACATGTGGTATCCGAGCCGATCGTATATGATTGTAGAACCCAAAATTTTTTTATGGAAAAATTCGAAACCCTCCTCTTTGAGCCGAATATGGGCATTATTTTTTCGTGTATATTTTTTGCTTGATTAATCCCGTAACCATAGGGCTTTTGTTCTACACATCAAGATCTTTCCAACCATATATAATTTGCATAATTTCGTTGAGAATTGAGAGAGAATTTTAGATTTGAAATTCTAGGGTTTGTATGTGAAAAAGTTCTAGAATTTGCAAATTACATGCAATCGATTGATGTACGATGTAAACCCTTGCATGGTTATTGTTATATATTTGTTTTAGTATCTTTTGTTGTATTGAATTGAGTTATTAGGGTTTAAATTTAAGAAAACCGATTTTTCGGCCATGGGAGGTTTAGATCCGAAACTTTGAAGCTTGCATGTGGTGGATTTAGTTGATCTTTCTTAGTTTAATTAAATCTAGTTAATTAAATTGATGTTATAAGCAAAACCCACGAGAAAATTTCATCAAAATCAAGTTAATTTGTGTTTTTCAGAGTTTCGGGTCGAAACTGGGTCATGCGACCCAATTTGCAGAAAATTTGGGACTCGGCTGGAGGTTGAAGAAGACCTCCAGCCGGGCAGGGCCATTGAATTGGGCTCACGCCCATTAAAATTTTTTTTTTTTAAAAAAAAAGGGTCCTGGGCATAAGCCCAGAACCATAAACGAATTAAAAGGGTTCTGGGCTCACGCCCATGAACCAAAATAGAGAGGTGATGGGCTCACGCCCAGAACCAAAATAAATGGGTTTGGCCCATTTTTTTTTGTTTTAATTCGTGGCCCATCCGCATGGTTTGCGTGTGGGCTGGGCGCAGGTAAAGGTCCGTGGGTCAGGCCCTGCGATTCGATTAGGGCTGCTTGAGGGTTCTCGGCCCGCGGAAGTCCGAAATATTTTAAATAGTATTATAATAATAATAAAATAATAATAATAATAAATTAAAAAAAATTGTGGCAAAAAATTGTTTGAAAATGTGCAATATGATCATTGGAAACACATGTTATGAAGTGTTTCATATTGTTTGATGAATTTTGGGCATAAGTTATGGAGTTCCCTATTGATAAAAGATTAATATATACAATTACTCGCCAAAGGGAGTTATTGTGTATATTAATTTGGAAAAATAGCATGAAGTTTATTCCCATATTTAAAAGATGGGGATGTATAATTGAAAAATATTTATCTGCCCAAAGGGGATAAATGTTTTGAAAGTTATATGTAATTCCCCTCTATATTGATATATTAGAGATGAATGATGGGGATGTGTGACTCAAAAAGTTTATCTACCTAAAGGGGATAAATTTTTGAGAGTCATGTGTAATTCCCCTCTATGTTGAGATAATGGAAATATATATAATTTAAAGGATTTGTCTACCCAAAGGGGATTGAACCTTGAAAATTATATGTAATTCTCTTTTATCATCTCTATATATTGATATCATGTAGATGTATAATTTAAATGATTTGTCTGCCCAAAGGGGATGGATCATTGATAATTATATGTAATTCTCCTTATTGTTGCTTTATAAACTTCATGCTGTGAGAAATAATGGTGCATTATACACTCGCCCAAAGGGGAGTTTATAATGTACTAATTATTTTTGTTAAAATACTTATTGCTCATAATTGATCTTATTGCATTATGTGTGACAAAAAGTTATTTTTGTTGTAAATGATAACAATGCCACGGTTGAAATGTTAATTGGATCAAACTTTAAGAGATAGAAGCAAGATATAGAATTTGCTTTGGGCATCGTTGATATGGACTTGGCTCTACGTGAGGATGAACTCGCTAGGCCTAATGATCAAAGTACTACAGATCAAAATGCCCATTATGCTAAATGGGAAATATCTAATTAATCGAGCCTCATAGCTATGAAGAGGTCCATTGCTAAGCATTTGATTAGTGGTTTGCCAGAAGATACGAATGCCATACAGTTCCTTGAAGCAGTGGGAGAAAGATGTAGAGTCTCAGATAAGGTTGAAGCTGGGAACTTGCCAAGTGAGTTAACGAACATCAGGTATGATGCTGCTATGGGTGTTAGAGAATTTATACTGAAGATGGTCACATTCAGTCCAAACTTAAGGCCCATGAAATTGTTCTTTCTGAAAATTATATTGTGCATCAAGCCTTAAATGTTTTGCCAGTTGAATTTAGCCGATTAAGATTGCTTATAATGCTCGAATGAGACATGGAGTGTTAATGCCTTGATTGCTAAGTGTGTGACTGAGGAAGAGAAATTAAAGAAGGAAAAGTATGAGTCTGCCCACTTAACCACCAATGCCAAGTTGAGTTCATATAGAGGCAAATGGAAGCCTAAGGGGTCAAATGTTCATGGCCCAAAGAAATGGCAAGACTTTAGGAAAAATGAGAACTATGGGAGGAATGGAGATAATGATTTTAAATGTTTTCACTGCAAGAAGCAGGGTCACAAGAGAGCCAATTGCTATAAATTTCGAGCTTGGCTAAAAATAAGAAAAGAAAGTCACCAAGGGTCTCACAAATCTAAGAAGTCCAAGTCCGAGGGAGTCAAAGCTTAAAGTTGGAAACAATCGGAGTTGATGTGGAGTGCATATGGACAATTGTTTTGAATTTAGATTCTGGTTTTTATCTAATTAAGGAGAAGACCGATGCTCTTGACATGTTTAAAGTGTTTCGTATCTTGAAGTTGAGAAACAATTGGGAAAAATTATCAAGATTGTCGATCGATCGCGGTGGTGAGTATTATGGGCAATATATGCGAGGCTGGACAACAAAAGGGACCGTTTGCAAAATATTTGCAAGACTGTGGTATTATTACTCAATATACAATGCCTGGGAGTCCTGAGCAAAATGGTGTAGCTGAACGGCGAAAATCGCACACTCATGGAGATGAAATGAAGTATGATGGGCAGTTCTAATTTACTTGAATACTTATGGGGTGATGCGATTAAAATGACAACTTATATATTGAATCGTGTACCTAGTAAATCGGTGCTGAAAACACCTTTTGAATTGTGGACTGGAAAGAAACCTAGCTTGAATCATTTATGAGTTTGGGGTTGTCCTGCAGAGGTGAAAATTTATGATCATTCTCAGAAGAAGACGGAATCCAGGACTACTAGATGTTACTTTATTGGATATCCTGATCATTCTAAAGGATATAGATTCTATTGTCCTACTCGAGGCACCAGAATCGTTGAATCTTAGACTGCTAAATTCCTGGAATTAGATGTTGCTGAAAAGAGTTCCTCTCAAACTTTTGAAAGGGAAGAACCAAACAAAATGGTCTCTATTCCATTGCCCATCTTGCATGAAGATTCTATGCAAGATCCCAGCAGAGTGGAAATTCAACAAGAAGCAAATATCGAAAATATGGCGATAGATCATCCCATTACAAATGAAATTCCCCAGATAAATGATGCGGCTTCAGAAATGCCTGTGCGAAGATCACAGCGACAAAGAAGACCAACACTTTTAAATGATTATCATGTCTATCTTGGAGAAGCTGATTTTGACATTGGAAGAGTAGTTGATCCGACGACCTTCAAAGAAGCTCTTAATAGTGATTAGGCAGATAAATGGTTAGGAGTGATGAATGACGAGATGATGTCCATGTCAACTAATCAAGTGTGGAAACTAGTTGATTTGCTTGATGGGCATAAGCCAATCGGCTGCAAATGGGTATTCAAAACTAAGAAAGACAATAAAGGCAACATCGAGAGATTCAAGGCAAGGTTAGTCGCAAAAGGGTACACACAAAGAGAATGTATTGATTATAATGAAGTTTTTTCCCCAAAGTATCTATTAAAGACTCTTTTCGGATAATCATGGCTTTTGTGGCTCATTTTGATTTAGAGCTTCACCAAATGGATGTCAAAACAGCTTTTCTAAATGGAAATTTGGATGAAGAAGTATATATATGCAGCAACCTGAAGGGTTTAAAGAAGCCGAAAAGGAGCATATGGTGTGCAAACTTCAAAGGTCCATATATGGTCTCAAACAAGCATCACGTCAATGGTACTTAAAATTTCACAAAGTTGTGAGATCATTTGGCTTTGAAGAAAATAAGTTTGATCAATGCATCTACATGAAAGTAAGTGGGAGTATATATATTTTCTTAGTACTTTATGTAGATGACATTTTACTTGCTAGCAGTGATGTTGATCTATTGAATGACACCAAAAATTTTCTATCTGCAAAGTTTGATATGAAAGATCTTGGGGAAGCCTCTTTTTTTTCTAGGCATTGAGATTCATCGTGACAAATCTAAGAATGTTCTGGGGTTATCTCAGAAAAGTTATAAAGATCGTGTTTTGAAAAGATTTAATATGCAGACTGTAAGTCAGGTGAAGCTCCTGTTGTGAAAGGAGATAAATTGAGCATAGATCAATGTCCCAAGAATGATGTTGAAAAAGAAGTCATGAAAAATGTTCCATATGCTAGTGCAGTTGGCAGTCTTATGTATGCACAAGTATGTACCAGACCTGATATTGCTTTTGCTGTGAATACTCTTGGAAGATATCTGTCGAATCCAGGTCAAGAACATTGGGTTGCAGTTAAAAAGGTGATGAGATATCTACAACGAACAAAGGATTTCATGCTCGTGTATAGCAGAGTTGAGGACCTAAAAGTGATTGGATATTCAGATGCTGATTTTGCTAGTTGTTCAGATGATAGGAAATCAACTTCTGGATATATTTTTATGATGGCTGGAGGTGCTATTTCTTGGAAGAGCACAAAGCAAACCTTGATTACGAACTCTACAATGTATGCTGAGTTTGTAGCGTGCTACGGCGCGTCAATTCAAGCAGTTTGGCTCAGAAATTTGATCTCAGAATTGCGTGTTGTGGACTCTATTGCTAGACCTATGGTGATCTACTGTGATAATACTGCAGCTGTGTTTTATTCCAAGCATGACAAGATTAGTAATGCGTCCAAACACATGGAGATCAAATATTATACTGTTAAGGACTTGGTAAAAAATGGAGACGTTGTAATTGAAAATATCAGAACTGAGTCCATGTTGGCTAATCCTCTAACAAAAGGCTTACGACCCATTTTGTTTAAAGAACATGTAAAGAATATGGGTGTTTTAGAATCTTTTGATTTATTTTGTTAGTGGGAGTTATATAGTTTGTATTTCTGGATATTATAATTATATGCAAACTGATAATGCTTTTATGATGTCTATTAAAGCATTTATTTTCAATGATTGTTGTTATTAATTCT
This sequence comes from Eucalyptus sideroxylon x Eucalyptus melliodora, assembly GCA_016097485.1. Lineage (NCBI taxonomy): Eukaryota > Viridiplantae > Streptophyta > Magnoliopsida > Myrtales > Myrtaceae > Eucalyptus > Eucalyptus sideroxylon x Eucalyptus melliodora. The sequence continues at coordinate 33,088,591 of CM027826.1, forward strand.
ATTGTTATCATTTCTCATGTTGACTGAGAAATGGAAGTATAAAACAGTATCTTTAAACAAATTTTAGTTTAAAGATGACTAGATGTCACTGATTATGAGATCTCATGTTGGATTGTGACATAATTGTGCAATTTCATGTTGTTTAGAAATTGCGCTAATGCAGTTTCATGTCGTTGAGAAATTGCACTGAGGACCGATAAGAAATAGTGTATATCTTGATCACATGTTGGCACTATTTCTTACTACACTACTAGGCCCATGATCCATGAAAATATAATACTTATTATATATGATTATGGAAGGTCTTGTGTTGTGGTATTTTCTTAACACATTGATCTCCATAGTCCTATACTGAGGTTATATAGGATTGGATTGGTTTGAGATGCCATTATTGGAATATTATTTTTTAAAGTTGTAGCCACATAAAACAAAATTTTTAGTTATTAACCCGATAGTGTCTTTTTCCATATAAAATCTTTTTCAAAATAAAATAAATTAATTAATGTAGCCCAAGTGGGAGAATGTTGGAATTTCCTATAATATGGGCTTACATTAATTAATTGATTTTGTATTTTAAATAATCGGGTTAATGGATATTCCAATATTTGTTGAACCCTAAAGTGATCGATTGAATTGGATATTGGCATCTATTATTAACGGGCCTAGTTGAGCAAAGCAAAGTGTAGGCATATGTGTTTGATCGAAGCCCGTAATGGGAGGGGCTCGGTTGACATGCTATTGATTAGGGTTTGCTAGGTCCCCTCTCTAGCCTATAAAAGGGTAGATTATACCTATCAGTTGCTTTAATCCCATTGAAAGCTGCTATATTGAAATAGGTCATAGAGAGGAAGATCTGGTATTCCGATAGATCCCTGATTATAAGAGTGATCTAGTTTTCTTCTGAAGCGATGGCTCAAACAAGTACGCTTTAATTCCGCTGTATTTATTGATCTCGGTGTTTTACAATCATGTATGGATCCGTTTGTTTTTAATTGATTAATTGTTTATGACAATAAATTTTCTACATAAGACTCATCAAGGTCTCAAAGTCTCTGCACCGTATGAATGTATCCAACTTAGTAAATGTCGTACGAGTCTGTTCTAGCAACTCTGTAGCAGATCTTGTCCAAATTTCATTGCCATTCCTCGATCTCTGCTTGGGTGCGACTACTTTTTGGTTCATCTTCTCTCTTCAGCTGCTCCCTTAATTCCAAGATCTTTCTCTCAATACACTGAACGTGCAGAAAACCGAGATTTGGCTGAAGTGGAAAATTTTGGAAGGGCAAAGATCGATTCGAGAACCGAGAGAAACAAAAGGGAGTATAACCTTTCTATAAGGCCACCGCCCCACTCTGCCTCTTTGGCAAATTTTCTTGACAACTGTAGGACACAAACGCAATCTCTCAGCAGCCTTTTCGATCAGAAGATGGAAGTAACATCTGACATCTGCCAGCATCATCTTTCCCGCTCTCTCACTCTGCACTAATCTCAGCACATAAATACAGCTGTTTTAGAATAATGGAAGAAAAAGATGAGTGCAATGCAAGCGACGTCTGCGGAACAAGATCGTTAATCCAAAGGCCAAGTCCTAGATGATAAAGATTGATGGAGAAATCTATATTTCAACAGACTCCATGCAGAAACCGTCTGCGACGATAATTTGGTGACAAACAGAACTCCGGATATTGCTTCCACTTATATATAACAATCATAGGAGATATTCATTGAAAGATATGATTGTTTATCTGAGCATGAAAGGCTGTACAGGACGCACATACACAGTATATAATTCTAGAAAAGCAATAACCTGTGCTGCAAGCCCGGTTTTAGGAGACTTCGCCTGTCATTCCTTAGGTTTTGGCTTGTTGTCTGTTTGCCGGGGATTCTCTGCTTCAAACAACAAAAAATACAAAACAATAAACAAAACGCATTCTACGGCTTCCAGCCATTCAAAAGATCCCCCGGAACTCGAATCTGATTCTATATGTGAGGCTGTTAATGTTGTGACTTGAAGAAGTGCGAATGGCTATGCATCACCTGAAACAGTTGGAGGCAGAGGCAGTTGAAAATAATCGGCATTTACGTTGCCGTTGAAATCTATTCCTACGCACACAGCTTCATAGAACATTGCGAGCAGTCCTGTTACATGATGTAGCCAGCCGGTCTCCTTCCCTCACGGTATTGCCGCAGGATATCCTTCACGTTGTGTATGCTTTTCTTGCAAAAATTGAAATGGAAGCAAGAAAGACAGGACCATATTGCCGCACGATACATATTCAGAACTCCAATTTTTGCAAAAAAATAAAAGAACGTCATTTAACTTTTTAAAGGAAGAGATTAACTGAAGTTCTTACTCAAACATTTGATACCAATGCTCGCATGACTGACCGTACCGACTCTTCCATGTAGTTCGAGTTTTGTGGTATGATTGGTTTCCACTAAATACATTTCGAAGAACTTATGTTAGAAAGTGTTGCTACAAAGAGCATTAGCAAATGGCAAACACCGTCGGCCCGGGATCAATCACAGAACTTGTCCACAGCGTTCAACCGTGCCTGAACTCATCACACAGACTAATTCATCAAGAAAAGTTTCTACCCTATTGGAAGGATAATCAAAGGCTTTGTGAGTATGAATGATCTCTCTAAGCACGTGACAACAACTGCCCTAAGTCACCCACCCCATGGTGACTGAGTTGGTGGAATCGCACATTGGCCACACGCAAGGCAGGGTTCAATTTCCCAACTCGTCATGATATGTGACTAAAGTGGAGAGCTGTGGGAGGTGAGTTCCTGCGCTAGCACCCCGGTGGTTTATGCATAGCTGCTGTCGGCTGAGAGGCGGTTCCACGGTCATAAATTAAAAAAAAAAGAAAAAAGAAAAAAAAAACTGCCCTAAGGCCAGTCATTTACCTTTTTGTCCTTCTAAGGTGCCGCCTCTCTCTCTCTCTCGTTGATCACCCTGAGTTTCTCTCTCTCTCGCGTTCGGCGCCACCTCTCCGCTCCGAGGTACTCTCTGTCCATGTGGGTTTCGTTCTCGTTTTCGATTCCTTCTTAGAATGTCTCGAATTCGCTACTGCCGTGATTCTCTTGGGCCATACGTAGGAGGGCGACGGATGCCGTATCGACTGTCAAGTCCTGATTTTTAAACCACAGAATCATCTATTGGCATCAAGATTGAGTGAAGTGGAAGACGGTGAGCTTGGTATCATCGACTTGTATATCGATAATGGGAATTGGGTTTTGGTGTGCTAGATGTAGGAGCTTTTCCCAGGGTCATATCTGCTGGTTTGGTCATTAGTAAGTCAGGATTTCTCACCTTCTTCAGCAGCTTATTTTGCATGGAATTGGGGATGTTGTTTTTCTTGATGTTTAGACGTGGACGAAGGTGGTGAAATCACTCGCACTCTGCATGTTTGATGAAATACCCAATTCAAGCCAACACTTCTGGTGTTTAAACGGTTTTTTTGTATAAATATTTTCTGGATAGGAGTGTTGCATTTTTGTTAAGCCTCGGCCCAAGAAGTGACTCTGAATGTTTGATGAAATGCCTCGTTGGTGTAAATATTTAGTTCCAGCCAACACTTGAGGCGTTTAAACTTTTTTGTTTTGTATAATTGTTTCGTTTTTGTTAAGCCCCAGCCCTGGAAGTCACTGAGTTAAGGTTTAAAGTTTGTTCTTGTAGGCCGGTTCCGGGGTAGGCTGGTATTTTGGTTATTGACCTCCACCACCACCACAGGCTTACTATCCTGCTTCTAATTGTCCTTCTGCAAGTCATTCTCTGCCTGGGCATCTGCTTGCTGGTTATCCAAAGTGATCCATTTCTCTGCCTTTTAAAGTTCGTGACAGACTTCCGAAGGAGCTCAAATCCCGAACATCCACCAGTTTCTACACTCAAGCGAAGCATTTTTTTTTTCTTTAAGCGAACCTTCAGCAGCCTGAAGTTCTTTCATTCTCTGAAAAACAGTCCCAATGTCAGTCAGTGTTCGAATGACTCGACAAAACAAGGAAAATTACCATCACTAGGTTACTGAAATTAACGTTCTACGTATGCTGCAGACCCTACATGAAGAAAGTTATATCTCCGTCAGCTCTTATTGCATGGTGCTCATCATGACTATCTTTGCCAGGTACATATAGAAGCCGCATCTTATGATGACAATGAAAGCACAATCATGTGTCAACCTGTACAACATCGAAACCTAAAGCCACTTCAAGACCTTTGCTGAATTGGGAAGCAATATTCCACCTTTATTTCTTGAATGCATCTCATATGGGGTTACATGGGATATTTCCTAGGCTTAGCCTTACATTCCTTATAAGCATAGCTTCTCTGAGAAGGATGTCATTGACAAGGTACTGTACTGCGGGTGCCTGCCACCCCTATGTAAAATCATTGACAAGATGAAAGTTTCACAAATTCTGACAAGAAGGAAGTGTTATAAAACAATATTGCTACCATATCTGCTGTGGAGAACTTAGCTCAAGTAGTAGAAGAAAAGTAAGGTTGCATGGTCCTCTCTCTTATATCCATTTGTACAAAATCAGGAACATCACACTAAAGTTGACATTATGACCTTAAATTGCTACAACACAGAGATCACAAGTGTTTTCATTCTTTCAGGCACATCTGGAAGTCAATCAGATTCACGCCCTGCGTTAAGTGTGAGTCTGCTTCATATCCTTATACATCTACTAAGTCAATCTTTATGAAATTAAGGGAAAAAAATACCTGGATGCAAGTGTCACGGCCCGAGAACTAGCATGTCCAAGAGGTTTCCATGGCACGGGCGTGACACGATGATGACCCTCGGCTTCTGTTCCCGAGATGTAAAGTATTCTTCTAGGGACGGGCGATACTGTATTTGTATGCATACGATATAAATGTGAGTAGCTGGTAGTTGGCATAAATGCCGGTGGTTGGTAGATGGGGAGGTGCAATCTCTACCGTTAGATCTAAGGGAGATCTACGGCTAGGGTTTGCCTTGTACTTGTATATAAAGGGGTGTCCTCCCTCATTGTAATTCATTCACAAGTAATACAAATCCAGAGTTTCTCTCTCTAAGAGTTGTTTCTCTCTCTACATACGAGTCTTGTGAGTCGAGTGTGAAAGGCTGCTTAGGGGTAAAACCTTAAGGCCGCACGGGTAAGCCAAACATTGATCGAGAGTTGATCGATCGGCCCGTGACAAGTGGTATCAGAGCGAAAGTTTGTGATCCAAGCGCAAGTGCAATGGCTGATCCACGATCTGATGAGGCGTTGGTCTTGGGTGATGATTGCGCTGATCGTGGGCGGAACGCCGAGAAGGGCGTTGGCAAGGGCCGTGGTGTGTCGAAAGAGCCTATGGGGGATCTTGCGCAGCGGATGACGAAGCTAGAGTTGTTCGTCTCCGATGTCCAAGGATCGGTCGATGATCTGACCCAGACCGTGGACGGGGTTGACGCCGGAAGGGAGGAGCTGGTTGCGGAAGTGCAAGAGCTCAAGACCGGCATGGGAGAATTCCGCCACGAGTTGCTGGGGACCCTGCAGGAGGAACTGGCACAACGGTATGAACCCTTGGAAGCCGCAATGGCGGCCATGCGCGCGGAGATTGCGGAGCTTACGGGTAAGCTCGCTGAAGCACAAGCTGCACGCGTGAACGGTGTCATCACGGTGCAAGGTCCACGAGTGGACACGCCAAAGTCAAAGGAGTTCCGTGGCTTGCGGGTGGCCAAGGACGTGGACAACTTTCTGTGGTACATGGAGTGATACTTCCAGGCCATGGGAATCAACGACGACCAAACTCGGGTAAACACTGCATTGATGTATTTAGCTGATAGTGCATTGTTGTGGTGGTGTCGTCGGTCGGATGATAGGTGCGGGAATCCTATCACGACCTGGAATGGTTTTGTCGAGGAGTTCCGACGGAACTACTTCCCCGCTTATGCGGAAGAGGAAGCTCGTGACGAGCTGAAGCGTCTCGAGCAGAAAGGTGGCGTGCGAGACTATATCAAGCGGTTTTCGGAGTTACTGCTCCAAATCCCCTCGATGAATGAAGTCGAGGCGTTCCACCAGTTCATGAGCGGTCTCAAGCCATGGACAAAGCAGGAGCTGAAGCGATACAACGTGGGAGATCTCACTACGGCCATGACCGTAGCCGAGTCGCTCGTGGAGTACAAATCGCCTTCCACATCCCGACTGGATAATCGCCCGAGGGATAAAACCACTGGTGGGGGAGATCGAGGGAGATACAACCGCCCAACCGGAGGTAAACCAGCGGCTAACCCTCACAAAGCTCGTGCTGAGTCGAGCGGAAGTGGACAAAGGAAGGTACGTTCCTATAGCTGCTTCTTTTGCGACGGTCCACACATGGCTCGGGATTGCCCAAACAAGGCCAAATTGGCCGCCTTGTGTAAGGAGGATGAGCCGAGGGAGGAAACGCGGTTGGGTTCACTGCGCCTCCTTAGCTCAATCAAGTCCAAGAAGACGAAGGAGTCTAAAGGACTGATGTTCGCGGATTTGAGGATCGGAGAGTCCACAATGAGTGCATTGGTGGACACTGGAGCATCCGATCTCTTCATTTCGGAACAAGCGGCAAAGAGACTCAACCTACAGGTTGAGAAGGGAGCCGGGTGGCTCAAAACGGTGAACTCCAAGGAAGTCCCGGCAATCGGTGTCGCGAGGGACGTGGAGCTACAATTGGGGCAATGGAAAAGCAAGGAAACTCTAGAGGTAATTCCCCTTGACGAGTATGACTTTGTCATTGGGATCAAATTCCTAGATAAGATCCATGCTGTTATATTGCCCTTCGCCGAATGTTTATGCGTATTGGACAAGCGTTGCCAATGCGTGATCCCGATCCATCGTGAGTCGGATCGCGATCGAAGGATCATTTCGGCCATGCAACTCACCAAGGGCGCAAAAAAGGGTGAGGTGATGATCCTTGCAACCTTGAAGGTAGAGGACCAAAAGAGCGAAGGGAGTGAAGTCCCGTCAGAGGTGACCCGTGTCCTCAACACGTTCAAGGACGTGATGCCCGCAGAGTTGCCCAAGAAGCTACCACCTAAGAGGGAGGTGGATCATCGGATCGAGCTCGTGCCTGACGCTCGACCACCTGCCATGGCGCCTTATCGCATGGCACCCCCGGAGTTGGAAGAACTAAGGAAGCAACTCAAGGAGCCACTTGACGCGGGGTATGTTCGGCCGTCCAAGGCCCCGTTCGGTGCGCCGGTGTTATTCCAAAAGAAGCATGACGGGTCACTCCGGATGTGCATCGACTATCGGGCGCTGAACAAGTTAACCGTGAAAAACAAGTACCCGATCCCGCTCATTGCGGATCTCTTCGATCAACTCGGTGTTGACACCTAAATTTCGCCATTTTATTTAAGATTTAATCGTGTACAAGATTAGAAATTAGTCACAAAAAAAAAAAGAGAGAAAAAGAGAAAAAAAAAACGATCGAAAATGGTCGAGTCAGGCCGGATTCGGCTTTGGCCCGACCCACCCCTTTTCTCTTCTCCTCATCCCCCGCGTTGGGCCGACCCAAGCATCCTTTCTCCTTCGGCCCAGCCCACGCTCGTTTTTTCTCCCTTCAGCTAGTCTTCGCTGCAAGACCTGCAAGGAAGAACAGAAAACAGATCAGCAGCAAAGAGCAGAAGGAGCAGCGATGGAGGAGCAGGGAGATCGGGATGGCAGCGTGATCCGCGGGTCGGGAATGCTTGGCTGGCAACTGGCATGGCCGTGGTCTTCGTCCGAGGTCCTGAAAAAGATAAAGAGAGCAAAAAAAGAAAAAAAAAAAAAAAGGGAGGAGCGAGCCAAAAGAAAAAGAGGGGGGAGCAACCGGAAGAGGACAGGAGAGAAGAGGGGAGGGGGAACGAAACGGAGGGAAGGAGGCTCGGAATCCACCTCAAGCCGAACATCACTCAGCCACCCTCGATGCGAGCTTGCGCCTCCAAGCCGGAACCACCAAGCCGCGGCTTCCCTTTCCTTGAATTCAAGTTTTTGCGGTGAGTTTCCTGGTTTTTGGTTCAGCTGGTGTCGATTTCCCAAGGATTCCGGCTCGGGAGCGTGCGAGGCGACCGGACATTGTTCGATCTATCGATCTCGCCTGCTGTTCGCCACCCTCGAGCCAGGTAGGGACCTCCGCGGACCTTTTTCTCTTTGTGCCCTGCTTTTGTCCTGTTCCCTTATATTTTTTGCATGGTTTATTGAGTTGAGACGTGAGTTTTGGGTTTGCCTACGCTGTCTTTCATTGATGTTGAGCATTCCCTACTATTCTCGCTGAGCTGTGGTCTAGTTTCGAGTCTTGTTTTTGTCCGTGGTTGGCTTGAGTCGATGCACCCTAGGTGTTTGATAAAATGCCCTTGAAGCGCTTCAGGAAAATAGCCACTACCTTTTGCCGTTTTCGAAGCTCGTGTATAGTCGTTTTGATCGCTAATTACTGAGGTCGTCTTGCATGAAGTCTTAACTCGTTGATCGTGGGTGGTGGTTATTGAGGTTGAGCAAAGTGGCATTTCTTCAAGAGAGATCTTGACAATGGGGTTGTTCTCGGCAAAGAAGAAAACGTCGAAAAGGGAGCTTCAGTGAGAAAGGAAATCACGCCTAGTTAAGGGATAATTAAATAAAGAAAAGAAAACGAGAGAAACAAACAAAGAGTAATGAAAAGAGAGATAACACCAATATGAAAGCGATTTTAGGCGTGTAGGCTGGATGGAGTGTCTGTGTCATTTTCAAAGGATGACATTTGTCTTCTTTTTGTCCATTTTCGCATGCATTTTGCGGATATCCGAACTCGTGGCCGTACATCGTAGCTCACTTCCATCTTGCGCTTTGCATTTTATATAAATTCGAGTTTGTTGGATAGTGGCGCACGCTGTTCTCGGCTTGGTATGGAATGATTACGCGTAAAGATCATGGTTTTGGCGCTTTGAGGCTGGGGTTGAATTCACGGAAAATTCTGGGTTTAATGGAAGCTTCGGGTGGAGAAGGAAGCATGTAGGGAAGAAGACCAGAAAAGGGGAATAGAGAAATGTTAATATAAAACAAATAAAAGGTTTAAAGAAATCGGTTTTGTCTTTGTTAGTTTTAATCTAGGTTTGTGTCAAGTCTGTGGGCCGGATTGGGTTTATCTGGTCCGAGCCCATTCGTGGAGTATAAAAATATTAGATATAATATTAAATATTAAAAATTTATTAAAAATTCAAAAAAATAGAAAATAAAAAAAATAAAAAAAGAGGAAAAAAGAAGAAAATTTCAAAAAAAAAAATCTGAAAATTCAAAAACTTGGAAAACATTAAAAAAAAAACTCGAAAATTAAAAAAATGAAATCATTAAAAGAAGAAAAAATTTAAAAAATTTTGAAAATTAAAAAATGTGGAGTTTGATTATGAATTGTCATGTATTGCCTTTTTAGTGTAACTATGCCTTTTTTTACTCGTATATTGATTATATTGCATGTTTAGTTTACATATTTAATTATGTTAAATTGCACGTGTTTAATTTTATTGCAATGAGGATTTTGGTAGTCACGATTATTATTTTAATTATTGCGCACCTGCACGATTACATCGTATGTTAGTGGATAGGCATGAAATCAACTCGAACTGCTTGCCAAAAATCATTTTGCTAAAATGAACAAGATTAGGTACCGAAAGGGCACTAATTGGTCAATTAGTGTAATCAAGTCCCCGACTCTAGATTCTCTGGTTGCGTAAGAAGTGTGGCATTCTCCCGTGCCTCACTTGGTTTCTAGCCGACCCCAATAGGCTAGTGGCGACTTCTTTTGTGCAAAAATTCCTAAGAATATTCCAATGTCACGCGGGGTATGGGCTTGGGAGAGCTCGCGCCCAATCATGGGCCTTAGGCCCGTCTTTTAGGCAATACCCCTAAACCTGTTCCCTCCCCCCGAGGGTAGGTCGCGACAACTTGGCGACTCCACTGGGGACTTGGTTTTAAACCTTAGAGGACTTAGGCCAATATTAATTTTGTTCAAAAATATTTTTGTTTGGCAGCGAGGATTCCAGTACGTCTCTAACATTAAATGTGTTAAATGTTTTTGCAGAATGGGAGGTATAAGGGGAAGTGTTTACTCACTTTTGTTTTGCAGTGAGGCGTAGGAATGTATGGTTTATTTTTTATGTATGAAGTGTTGATTGCTTATAAATTGTTATGCCTGTGTTTCTTGCATTGCACTACACCACAGCACACACAACCTGCCGCCGAACCCGGGCCGCATAGGATCACTTAGGATGGTGTTGAGGTGGATACCACTCCGACTACTACCGCGTAGTACGAGTCGCCCACCTCTACTCCGAAATTTCTTTCTTCACGTCAAATGTACCCACCCGGTCTGCGAGCATGCAACACGGGTCGGTTCTTTGGCAAAGCCGGAGTCATGGGTAACCCGACCCAGCCACGATCTTGTTGGTTCAGTCCGGTGATCCTATGGCTTCATTTTGAGCCGCATAGAGTAGAAATCGAACCACATTCCATGTGCATGTTTATGTAATTGAAAAAAAAAAAAAAAGACAAAGGTCGGCACCTATTGTAAGTATCTTTTTCCTTTTTATTTGCTCATTTTGTATTGCATTTTCATCTTGATTTTTGCGGGAATTAATTGAATGCCCTTGGTGCCCTAGGCTTATAATTGAAAAAAATTGGCAATCACTTTTGGCAAGTGAACATTTGAATGCAAGTTTTAAATATTTTGATTTGGCCCTGTTGAACACATGATTTTATTTAAACTCTTAGTTATGGGCTCAAAATCACATTTAAAAAAAAAAGCCAAAAAAAGGGCCTCGCAAGTTGCGATTATATATTGGGGCACAAAAATTGATATTGCATTTTTTTGATCAAACTCTTTCCCTCTCACATTTTTGGTATTGAAATACATTTCACATTTTGTATAGATTTCTCAAAATAGAAGTCACTTTTTTTTTTTGGTAAAAAAAAAAGTCACTTCATTTTTTAAAAGAGTAAAATCATAAAATTAATCTCTTCAATAAAAAAAAAAATCAGTGCCACTTTTGCATGCGGAACTTTTGGAATAAAAGTGTACAATCGATTGATAGTCGTGGATTGATTAATTAAATGATGTCTTCTTTTATGATAAAATCTTAGTGAAATACAAAGATCCCGTAATAAGGATTATGGGGCATGTATCATCGCCTCGATTTTGTTGTAAGAAGCGACCTCATTGATCACGTACTGACATTGTTGTCTTTTTGCAGGTTATGCATGATGCTTCTTGACAAGAGTTGATTTTTACTTCCATCCATGCAAGAGTTTCTTGTATTTTATCATTTTCTTTATTCTTATTAAGAAACATGTTTTCCATTTTGGGTTTTGATTACAAATCCAATTGATGCTCTTGTAAATCGTGCGACTCACATTTTTAATGATGGAATTCAAAAATCATCTTATATATATCAACGAATTCAGAAGTGTTTCAAGTGAATCGTTACGTCTACCTTCCAAAATGAATTCCAAGAAAACTCTGCTTAAGGCCCTCTCATCATGAAATCGCTTTCTCCGGTAGGACGATGAGTCTATTTGAGACTGACATTTGCTCATTCTAAAAGATAAAAGTGTAGGCTCATGGAACTTGAGGAGGAAGTATGCATCGAGGCATCCTCTGTGCCAATTTTGCATAGAGGCAAAATGAAGTTGAATTTCATTCTGGGAAGTTTTGTTATTCACAAATGCTTTAGGTGCCAAAACAACTCATTGATCTCGTTCACTTTGCATGATGAGACAAATGAAGGGAGTTGTCAAATATCCAAAAGGACAAATTCGAAGGAAGAGTAAATTGTATCGATTCCAATTGTCCATTTCTGATATCGTTTCCGACTTGATTTTCTTTTCATTGTCAAGGAGACATCAAGAGTACCAAGTTTTGTAACATTCCAACAAATGTGATGGAGCATTATTGAGTCATGTTCATCTTAAACAAAGAAATATTCAAATGATAAAACAAAGGGGCAATATTATCCCTTCCTCCATGAGAGATACATTGGGATGTTGATTGCTTGACTTTGAAAATGATGTATTTCGTTCCTAAACTTGATTTCTCTTTAGCATAAAAAAATGACATGATCTTTTCTTTGATACAAGACGGGTTCGAACATAACAAAGGATTGTCAAATAAAGAGTGGCGGAGCAACATTTGATTTAAAAAAAAAAAAAAAAAAAAATCTCTCATCTCTCCACAAACAAAGTGTGCTGGAACAACATTGTCAAATTCATCAAGAAGGATGTATTGTTCCTTAGTTGAACCTAACTAAGAATAGAGATAACTCATTTTATCTCCCTTTCTTACAGGGTGAAAAAAAAAAAAAAAAGGGTTGCACCTAACCGTAGAAATGACGCCTTCTACCAAGGAATCAGGAAGACATCAAACACTTAAAGGAAAATGTGAGGGAAGGGTATTGTTGAGTTACCAAATATCCATGAAGGTGAATCCAAGAGATGTTAGCGCCAAAAGGATGAAAGCGAGTGAAGGGTAATAATGTATCGTTTCCAACATTTCAATCCCTAAGGAGCTTTGCACTAACATATTCTTTTACATTCTTTACAGGATTATCGGGTCGCCATGCTGCAGGTAAGTACCCTTCTTCTCAGTCTTTTTTGTTTTTTCTTTTTAAGTAAAAAAAAAAAGAATTTCCATTACAAAAGAGAACTTTTGGGCTTTCCTAGAGACAAAAAAATGAATAATAATTGAGGAAAAAAAATTACAAACCTTTTGAGCATCCTTTCTATCTCAAAATTGTTTTCTTGTCTTGTGAATTATTCATTTTGAATCAAAATTCCCTATGGAGATTGATATACTCGGATGATCTCGGCAGAGTGAGATGGAAATGTTAACCATGCCAAACAAGAAGTGCTTAGGATGAAGAAAGGCAAGCTCATTTCCAAACACGTCATTCAAACACTTTTGAGAGTTGAGCATTATTCAAACACTTTTGAGAGTTGAGTGAAAAGAGACATTCTCTTAGGACGGATGATTCATTCGCATTGAGCACAAAGATCGAAATGATAAGGCATTTCCTTCATCAATCCCAAGCATTGCACTAATCCCTTGTTACCCATTTGGGCTAAAAAAAAAAAAAAGATGATCCTTCAAAGTACCCCTATCGAGAACGACCTTACATTGGGGCAATATAGGAGGTTACAGTCGTGTCGTAAAACGAAAGGTTGAGAAAGATTCTATTACTTTCACTTATATCAATCTTCTTGTGGTAGCTTCAGAGGAATTCTCATCGAAGCTTGACTCAGCCCAAGGTGAAGAAGAGCATTTCATTCTCTACCCAAACACTAATACCCATTGCTTTAACCAATTTGGGCATGATTATTCATTTCCGAACCTCGAACGGTGGTCATCTTCCTTCACTGGGGCAAGGCATAAGAATTGACCAAATACAATTGAAAATCATGGGAAAATGTGAAAAGCATCTCGAAAGTCATAAGCTACCAAAGTTCAAAGAGCAAAAAGCTCGACAAACTAGGGGGCATGAAAAAGCAGTGTGCCTGGTAAAAGCAAAGCCAATGCCCGTCAAGAAAAAGAGCCAAAAGGCCGCATCTTATGTGAAAGAAAAATTATCAAAATCCAAGTGCCTGCGAAAAAAAAATCATCGCAAAGGACAAAGGAAATTAGAGAAAAGAGCAAAGCTCTCATGCAGAAATGATCAGTGAATGAACTCTCGAGATGTGCTGTGTTTCAAGAGCCAAATGCTTTCGAAAGGTCAAGTGACCCGGTCACGATACCATGATGATCACTGACTCTTAAAGACCCTCTTGAAAATTTTAAGCCTTTCAAGCCTTTCCCGAGCCAACAATATAACCCTTTTCCGAAGTCTCTTCTGATTGGGATGATTTGAGTGAAAATGAGAATACCACAAAGAAGCTACTGCTTGAAGGAGTGGAAATAATTCTATCTTGTCTTATCTTCCAAGTTCTCGACTCGTAAACCCAATGAAGATAGTGGCAAATGTTCCTTTATTGGTCTCAAAGCAATCATTCCTTTGTGTAAGCCCTAACCAATCCTATATTGTGGTCCTTTCAAAAGACCTTTTTGATCGATCATATTGTGTTCATTGCGAATGTTTCTGAAAGCCTTTGATCTGGGTTATGTGAGATACCCTTAGCAACTAGTTATCTCTCACATGAATGGATGGGATCAAGCAGCCATTTTATTAAAAGTGCGTGAGAAGCCCTTTCTGATTAAGAAGCTCTAGTTTGGCATGCTTAATGAACCTTGTTCACAAGTCGTGATCGTCTTGATAAGAACTTGACTCATAGAGAATTTGATGATTAATGATATATCCACAAGCAATATGACAATTTTGCGCCACATGACGCTGATTGAAATCAAATGTTTTTCCAAACAGTTGGACTTAGCTTGATTAGCTTGTTCAATTAATGCTACAATATTGCCAATACGTCTCTTAATGATGTCTCTAATGACATTCACTCAAATTGAGTTTGACAGGATTCCTTAGTGAAGCCATGCGGTTTTCGAAGGGTTAGCGGGTGCCTCCCTAAAAACCAAGGGTTCATGGTTAACCTTAAACCATGCCATCTCCAAAGGTTCATGGTCAGCCTTAAACCATGTCATCTTCAAAGGTTCATGGTCAGCCTTAAACCATGTCATATACACGGTTCGTGGGTCTATCCTTAAACCACACATGGTTCGTGGGTCTATCCTTAAACCACACATGGTTCGTGGGTCTATCCTTAAACCACAAGGTTGGTGGGTCTATCCTTAAACCACACGGTTGGTGGGTTTATCCTTAAACCACGGGGTTGGTGGCTATCCTTAAACCACACGGTTCGTGGGTCTATCCTTAAACCACAAGGTTCGTGGGTCTATCCTTAAACCACATGGTTGGTGAGTTTATCCTTAAACCATGGTGGCTTTCCTAAACCACAAGGTTCGTGGGTCTATCCTTAAACCACAAGGTTGGTGGGTTTATCCTTAAACCACGGGGTTGGTGGCTTTCCTAAACCACATGGTTCGTGGGTCTATCCTTAAACCACAAGGTTAGTGGGTTTATCCTTAAACTACGAGGTTTGTGGCTTTTCCTAAACCACACAGTTCGTGGGACTATCCTTAAACCACAAGGTTCATGGTCAACCTTAAACCATGTCATCTTCTTATGACCCAGTGGGCTTTCCGTAGCCCGGAGTCCTTCAACCCCCTTCTTATGACCCGGTGGGCTTTCCGTAACCCGGAGTCCTTCAATCCCCTTCTTATGACCCGGTGGGCTTTCCGTAACCCGGAGTCCTTCAATCCCCTTCTTATGACCCGGTGGGCTTTCCGTAACCCGGAGTCCTTCAACCCCATTCTTATGACCCGGTGGGCTTTCCGTAGCCCGGAGTCCTTCAACCCCATTCTTATGACCCGGTGGGCTTTCCGTAGCCCGGAGTCCTTCAACCCCATTCATATGACCCGGTGGGCTTTCCATAGCTCCGAATCCCTCTCTTTCTTCTTATGACCCGGTGGGCTTTCCGTAGCCCGGAGTCCTTCAACCCCATTCTTATGACCGGTGGGCTTTCCATAGCTCCGAATCCCTCTCTTTCTTCTTATGACCCGGTGGGCTTCTATAGCTCGGAGTCTTTCTTCCTCTTATTGATAAGACGCGCTTTCATAGTTATGAGTCCTTTCCGTTGACCTGATGCATGCCTATGCACCAAGGGTTTCTTTGTCACCCAAATAATTTAGGTGTCTTATGTCTTTGAATGCAACCTCTTCGAGCTCCCATTCAAAGAGGGGCAGCTGTTGACACCTAAATTTCGCCATTTTATTTAAGATTTAATCGTGTACAAGATTAGAAATTAGTCACACAAAAAAAGAGAGAAAAAGAGAAAAAAAAAAAACGATCGAAAATGGTCAGGTTGGGCCGGATTCGGCTTTGGCCCGACCCACCCCTTTTCTCTTCTCCTCCTCCCCCGCGTTGGGCCGACCCAAGCATCCTTTCTCCTTCGGCCCAGCCCACGCTCGTTTTTTCTCCCTTCAGCTGGTCTTCGCTGCAAGACCTGCAAGAAAGAACAGAAAACAGATCAGCAGCAAAGAGTAGAGGGAGCAGCGATGGAGGAGCAGGGAGATCGGGATGGCAGCGTGATCCGCGGGTCGGGAATGCTTGGTTGGCAACGGACATGGCCGTGGTCTTCGTGCGAGGTCCTGCAAAAGATAAAGAGAGCAAAAAAAGGAAAAAAAACAAAAAACAAAAAGAGGGGGGAGCAACCGGAAGAGGACAAGGAGAGAAGAGGGGAGGGGGAACGAAACGGAGGGAAGGAGGCTCGGAATCCACCTCAAGCCGAACATCGCTCAGCCACCCCCGACGCGAGCTTGCGCCTCCAAGCCGGAACCACCAAGCCGCGGCTTCCCTTTCCTTGAATTCAAGTTTTTGCGGTGAGTTTCCTGGTTTTTGGTTCAGCTGGTGTCGATTTCCCAAGGATTCCGGCTCGGGAGCGTGCGAGGCGACCGGACATTGTTCGATCTATCGATCTCGCCCGCTGTTCGCCACCCTCGAGCCAGGTAGGGACCTCCGCGGACCTTTTTCTCTTTGTGCCCTGCTTTTGTCCTGTTCCCTTATATTTTTTGCATGGTTTATTGAGTTGAGACGTGAGTTTCGGGTTTGCCTACGCTGTCTTTCATTGATGTTGAGCATTCCCTACCATTCTCGCTGAGCTGTGGTCTAGTTTCGAGTCTTGTTTTTGTCCGTGGTTGGCTTGAGTCGATGCACCCTAGGTGTTTGATAAAATGCCCTTGAAGCGCTTCAAGAAAATAGCCACTACCTTTTGCCGTTTTCGAAGCTCGTGTATAGTCGTTTTGATGGCTAGTTACTGAGGTCGTCTTGCATGAAGTCTTAACTCGTTGATCGTGGGTGGTGGTTATTGAGGTTGAGCAGTGGCATTTCTTCAAGAGAGATCTTGACAATGGGGTTGTTCTCGGCAAAGAAGAAAACGTCGAAAAGGGAGCTTCAGTGAGAAAGGAAATCACACCTAGTTAAGGGATAATTAAATAAAGAAAAGAAAACGAGAGAAACAAACAAAGAGTAATGAAAAGAGAGATAACATCAATATGAAAGCCATTTTAGGCGTGTAGGCTGGATGGAGTGTCTGTGTCATTTTCGAAGGATGACATTTGTCTTCTTTTTGTCCATTTTCGCATGCATTTTGCGGATATCCGAACTCGTGGCCGTACGTCGTACCTCACTTCCATCTTGCGCTTTGCATTTTATATAAATTCGAGTTTGTTGGATAGTGGCGCACGCTGTTCTCGGCTTGGTATGGAATGATTACGCGTAAAGATCATGGTTTTGGCGCTTTGAGGTTTGGGGTTGAATTCACGGAAAATTCTGGGTTTAATGGAAGCTTCGGTGGAGAAGGAAGCATGCAGGGAAGAAGACGAGAAAAGGGGAATAGAGAAATGTTAATATAAAACAAATAAAAGGTTTAAAGAAATCGGTTTTGTCTTTGTTAGTTTTAATCTAGGTTTGTGTCAAGTCTGTGGTCCGAGCCCATTTTCGTGAAGTATAAAAATATTAGATATAATATTAAATATTAAAAATTTATTAAAAATTCAAAAAAAATAGAAAATAAAAAAAATAAAAAAAGAGGAAAAAAGAAGAAAATTTCAAAAAAAATCTGAAAATTCAAAAACTTGGAAAACATTAAAAAAAATTCTCAAAAATTAAAAAAATGAAATCATTGAAAAAGAAGAAAAAATTTAAAAAATTTTGAAAATTAAAAAATGTGGAGTTTGATTATGAATTGTCATGTATTGCCTTTTTAGTGTAACTATGCCTTTTTTTACTCGTATATTGATTATATTGCATGTTTAGTTTACATATTTAATTATGTTAAATTGCACGTGTTTAATTTTATTGCAATGAGGATTTTGGTAGTCACGATTATTATTTTAATTATTGCGCACTTGCACGATTACCTCGTATGTTAGTGGATAGGCATGAAATCAACTCGAACTGCTTGCCAAAAATCATTTTGCTAAAATGAACAAGATTAGGTACCGAAAGGGCACTAATTGGTCAATTAGTGTAATCAAGTCCCCGACTCTAGATTCTCTGGTTGCGTAAGAAGTGTGGCATTCTCCCGTGCCTCACTTGGTTTCTAGCCGACCCCAATAGGCTAGTGGCGACTCCTTTTGTGCAAAAATCCTAAGAATATTCCAATGTCACGTGGGGTATGGGCTTGGGAGAGCTCGCGCCCAATCATGGGCCTTAGGCCCGTCTTTTAGGCAATACCCCTAAACCTGTTCCCTCCCCCCGAGGGTAGGTCGCGACACTCGGCGGAGCTCGTTGGTTCACCAAGTTGGATCTTCGATCGGGCTACTATCAAGTTCGGATCGCGGAAGGGGACGAGCCAAAGACCGCTTGCGTCACGTGGTATGGATCCTACAAGTTCCTCGTGATGCCATTTGGCTTGACCAATGCTCCGGCCACTTTCTGCACAATGATGAACAAGGTACTCCACCCTTTCCTAGACCGGTTTGTAGTGGTTTATCTAGATGACATTGTGGTCTATAGTCGGACGCTGGAAGAGCATATCGAGCATCTGAGGCAGGTCTTCCAAGTCTTGCGCGAAAACGAATTATATATCAAGCGCGAGAAGTGTGCCTTCGCTCAAAAGGAAGTTCCATTCTTGGGGCATATCGTCGGGGGTGGACGAGTGCGCATGGATCAGGCCAAGATCCAGTCGATCGTTGAATGGAAGCCGCCAACAAGGGTAACGGAGTTGAGGTCGTTTCTCGGCCTAACCAACTACTACCGGCGGTTCATCCGGAGTTACTCGAACATCACCGTGCCGCTCACGGACCTCTTGAAGAAGGAAAAGCCGTGGGAGTGGACGGATCGGTGCCAAAGAGCGTTCGATCGACTGAAGGGAGCCATGACGGAAGAGCCGGTGTTGGTGTTGCCCGACCACACCAAGCCCTACGAGGTAGAAACCGATGCCTCGGATTATGCTATTGGTGGTGTGCTTATGCAGGATGGCCATCCGGTAGCCTATGAGTCCCGAAAGCTGAACGATACCGAACGCCGGTATACCGTTCAAGAAAAGGAGATGACCGCGGTGGTCCATTGCCTTCGGATATGGAGACACTATCTCCTGGGATCCAAGTTCGTCGTAAGGACGGATAATGTGGCCACGAGCTACTTTCAGACCCAGAAGAAGTTGAGTCCGAAGCAAGCTCGGTGGCAGGATTTTCTGGCAGAGTTCGACTACGCGCTGGAGTACAAGCCAGGGAAGGCCAACTCCGTGGCAGACGCATTGAGTCGAAAGACGGAGCTGATGAGCCACACGGTGAGTCGACCGAGTTGTCCTTGGGTCGACCGCATCAAAGAAGGGCTGGAGTATGATCCAAGAGCCCAAGCTCTCATCGGGTACGCCAAGGAAGGTAAGACCCGACAGTTTTGGTGCGAGGACGAGCTCCTCTACACCAAGGGAAGGCGGCTTTACGTGCCCTTCCATGGGAAGTTAAGAAGAGAAATCTTGCGCGAGTGCCACGACTCGAAGTGGGCGGGTCACCCAGGGATCCACCGCACATTGGCCCTCGTCGAAGATCGGTTCTATTGGCCTCAAATGCGGGACGACGTAGAGGCGTATGTGAAGACTTGTCTGGTTTGCCAACAAGACAAGCTAGAGCAACGGTCGTCGCCGGGCTTGCTGGAGCCACTTCCCGTCCCAACTCGTCCATGGGAAAGCATTTCCATGGACTTCATCGTCAACTTGCCAAAGTCCGAAGGGTGCCGGACTCTAATGGTGGTGGTTGACCGATTCTCCAAGTATGCAACCTTTGTGCCTACAACAAAGGATTGCCCGGCCGAAGAGGCGGCCAAACTTTTCATGAAGCACGTGGTGAAGTATTGGGGAGTGCCACAAACGATCGTGAGCGATCGAGATCCCCGCTTCACGGGACGTTTCTAGTCCGAGTTGTTCAAGCTGCTGGGGTCGGAGCTGAATATGTCAACAAGTTTGCATCCCCAAACCGACGGTCAGACGGAGCGGGTCAATGCTCTCTTGGAGATCTACCTCCGGCACTACGTGAGCACGACACAAGCGAATTGGGCAAAGTTGATCGATGTAGCCCAATTCTCATACAACTTGCAGCGGAGCGAGTCGACCGGCCAGAGTCCATTCGAGGTTGCGACTGGGCAGCAACCGAACACCCCGAGCACTATCGCTTCGGGTTACCGGGGGAGTAGCCCACCCGCGTACAAGTTTGCCAAAAACATGCAAGAACAGGCGGACTTGGCCCGGGCGTGTTTACACAAAGCCTCCAAGCGCATGAAGAAATGGGCGGACAAGAAGCGACGGCACGTGGAGTTCCAAGTAGGAGACCTAGTGTTGGCCAAGCTACACGCGGTCCTTCGCTACAAGGATGTACACAAAGGGCTGATCCGTCGCTATGAAGGGCCATTTCGAGTGCTGCAACGGGTCGGGAAGGTCGCATACAAGCTGGAACTACCACCAAAACTCAAGGTGCATCCGGTGTTCCACGTAAGTATGCTCAAACCTTTCCAAGTTGATGAGGAAGATCCGGATCGTGGAGAGTCTCATCGGGCGCCACTCGGGGCAAAAACCTCGTATGATCGAGAGGTCGAGAGCATCTTGGCATATCGAGTCATACGGAAGCGGTATTGTGCGCCCAAACGAGAATATATGATCTGATGGAAGGGTCTTCCAGAGAGCGAAGCCAGTTGGGAGCCCGAGGAGAATCTTTGGCAGTTCAAGAAGGAGATAGAAGATTTCCATACCGGAGATGCGACGAGGGCGTCGCCTGATTAGGTGGGGGAGAATGTCACGGCCCGAGAACTAGCATGTCCAAGAGGTTTCCATGGCACGGGTGTGACACGATGATGACCCTCGGCTTCTGTTCCCGAGATGTAAAGTATTCTTCTAGGGACGGGCGATACCGTATTCGTACGCATACGATATAAATGCGAGTAGCTGGTAGTTGGCATAAATGCCGGTGGTTGGTAGATGGGGAGGTGCAATCTCCACCATTAGATCTAAGGGAGATCTACGGCTAGGGTTTGCCTTGTACTTGTATATAAAGGGGTGTCCTCCCTCATTGTAATTCATTCACAAGTAATACAAATCCAGAGCTTCTCTCTCTAAGAGTTGTTTCTCTCTCTACATACGAGTCTTGTGAGTTGAGTGTGAAAGGCTGCTTAGGGGTAAAACCTTAAGGCCGCACGGGTAAGCCAAGCATTGATCGAGAGTTGATCGATCGGCCCGTGACACAAGCATCTGTCATATGTACATCACCCACAGATGGTGATGGAGAGGAAGAAACTTCATGAAGTGCAGACGCAGAGGAAGAGCTCAAAAGCCTATGGTTCTCTTGAATTCGGCCAGCAAAAAATGGACTCATACGCTTCATCAATGACATTGATGATGACCGAGATATGTGTTGCTTCGCTTGGTGAATCTGAAGAAAAAAAAAACATAGTAATTGTTCATCAACTATCATGCCATGCTGTATATTTCAGTGAACATCGGTCTTCTTCTACATAATTTGAGAATCCAAAATAAATATTTTGTCAATCGACAATAGAAGTCACCACTATTATAGGTAGAACTGAGTTGCTTCAATATGAGCTAGACATTCTTTTTGATAAGTAAATATGAGCTAGACCTTTTCTTCTATAGGCATATATGAGCTAGACCTAATCAAACCATTTCAACACATAGTCTCTGCTCTGATGAGCATACATAAAAAATCCCAATAACCAGTCTGTATTTCAGCATCAAAACCTTACAAGGAATTCTCATAACCCTATATTAAAGTAAGACTGGTGCAATTGGGAAATTTATCTCGTTACCAAAGGGATGGAAGGGTACTTTCAACCACTGGGAGAAAAAGATAAGGTCCCCAAAAGCAAAATGACACCAGCAAGTTCAATTACTAATGACAATTACATCTGCCCACATATAGGTTCATCTTAGTAATTCATAGATTCCACGTACTAATGCTTCTCATCAATTAGACACATAACAGAGTTAATCCCTCTGTTCCCCGTAACTTGATAGTTATCTTCCCCTCATTCATGCGTGCTGTTTCTACCCCTATTCTTCCATCTGCTGCAGCCTTTTTAGTGACTGCCATAACTCAAAATATCCCAAGTACTAAGCATCAAGCATGCTCACAGAAACCCTTCTCATCTAATGACATGCCTGGGATGTTTTGTAAGAGATTTCACCGGCTATCGGCAACTCCAAATGGCAGTAACGACAACAAGGATTTCACCAAAATTGAAAAATGGAGGATTTAACAGAAATCTTACTCCCCCCTTGCCCAATCATGCCTTGGCTATGCTTTATTGAGATTGATTGAAGACACAGTCGTGTAAATTAACGATATATTTCCTAAAATAAGATAATTTCTACTTGCCCTTCAATTGTTGAGCTACTTTTCTTACTGCTAGATAGTGCATAAGAATTTAAGTAACTTTGGAATCAATACAACTCAATTTTACAGCCCAAAGAGGAGCACAAGTTAGCATCTCAGATGGGATAAAATGCTTGGCTGAAATCACTGAATGCTTCAACAAGCCAGCACAATCAGAAGACGGGATAAAACAAAGATGAAAACTTGCAATCCAAGAGCTAAGCAGAAGCCAGGGACAAGAACTTCATGCGAACCCCAGAATCCTCTGAACTCCGGCAAACAAGCAGACAAAGAGAACCAAAATCAATCAACATGGAAATGGAGATTTGTAAGAGAAATCCTTATCATCAAACGACATGCCTCCGATGTTTTGTGAGAGACTTCACTGGATACTGGGGACTTAAAATGGCAATAACAACAATAAGGATTCCACCAAAATTGAAAAATGGAGGATTTAACAGAGACCATTTTCTCCCTTTACACAATCATGCCCTAACTACGCTTTATGCTACACTGTCGGGTAAATTAACAATGTACTTCTTAGATGTAAGATAATTCTTTACGGGACGAAAAACCAACCTAAGGCCTAAGGGTCAATATAAAGCTCTACAAATAGTTAAATAAATGTCTACTCGCCCTTCAATTATTGAGCTACTTTAACTTAAATTGGAAATCAACACCTCTCATTTTTAGAGCCCAAAAAGGAGCTTAAGCTAGCATATGCTTCAGCAAACTAGCTCAACCATAAGGTGGGGAATAAATGCTGTGCGCCATAAGCTTTCTTCCATCGTCTTCATGTCCTAAATTTTCGCTCAAAACAAAGACGAAAAACTTGCAATCCAAGAGCCAAGCAGAAGCCAGGGACGAGAATCTCATGCGAAACCCAGAATCCTCCGAACTTCGGACAAGCAACGGGAGACAAAAAGAGAACCCGAGAACCGATCGACCCTGGAAAAATACCCATCACTCACCCGCTCTCCGAGGAAGGCTCCGCCGACGTTGGAGCTCGCGTGGACCGAGCCCCGGCGCGTGATTGCTCTACAGAGGCCTCGCAGAAGGCCCCCTCCGCTTCCGCGGGCGGCGGATCCCATGGCGAACGGGGGCTCCCCGGTTGCCGATTCGAAGCGGTCGGCCTCGCAGGTTGGGGGCGGCGGAGATGCAGCTTCCGGGCGAATGGAACGACGGGCGGAGGTCGGAGCAGAGCACGTAATGTTCAGGCGAAGAGATAGAGAGAGAGAGAGAGAGAGATGGTTCGAAGCCTCCGATCGAACCGGTCGTTAAATGCTGCCCACTTGGTTTTTCAACTATTTTTTGACCGGATGGTTTTTATCTTTATGATAATTACATAAATGATGCCTGAACTATGGCTAGTCCTAATTGAGTCTCTGGACTATATAACAAGATTCAATTATATTCTTTAATTAATTCAAATTTATTGATAACATTGAATATTTTCATATAGTTTATGGATTAAATTGAACAAATATAAAAAATTCAAGGACTGCATTAAACAAATTAAAAGTTCAGATGCCACATTATACATTGGACTAAAGTTTATATATATTATTGAATAAATGAAAAGTTCAGATATCACACTTGATCAAAATTCAATAGTCATTTGTGTCATTTTCCCTTTATATTTCTATTCTCTATGTTTTCTTTGGCATATGTCTCAGACACCCATTAAAAGAATTACAATCTATTTCAGTCAAATTTTTCCATAAATTATAGATTTTATAAAGGATAATCTTTTGGCAAATTTTTAGGAAGGAGAATAAACTATATACATTTAAAGTTTATTTTTTTCTATCCTTTTTGTTGGAAAATGTTTTGTATTTTGCAAGAATATGCCACTTAGATGTGCTTTTTTCTCTGTATGCATGGTAATATACTAAGCACGACCTTGTCTTCTTTTTCTTTTTAAATTTGTAAAGGAAAAAATTTCTATTGTGGTAGACATCTTAGAAATTTGAGATAGCCCTTGTTCATATCGATAACTTACATATCAAATAGCCAATAACCTAATTTTCAAGAAAATAAGCCTGTCCTCTCACTTGATGAGTTTGAAAATGTATAAATCAATTCAAAGCCATCAATTAACATAAGATTATTCTTGCATAACCGATTCAAATAGTCAATAACATACTTTTGCATTTTCAACGGCGTGAAGTTATTCTTGCCTAATATCACAAATTGCTTGGAGGCCAAATATCGTCCACTAATAAAAAATTTCCTCTTTATGTCATAAATTAAGTAGCAAAGATATTTATATTCTTCATACATTTTTTACTAACTTATTTGTTTTGAATAGGACATTGACATTTTCCCTCGCATTATTAGTTCTCAACTTTATAAGACTATTTATACATTGAAATTACTTTTGCTAAAGAATGTCTCATAACAAGTTTCAATACAATTTGAAGTATAGTTGTTGTATAGGTCTTAAATTTGGAAACTTTTTTTTGTTAAAATTTTTAATGATATTTCGCAAACTTTGGAAAAATTGGGAAATTTTGCCAATAGCTTCCAATTACCCAACGGCTACTACTATTAGCCATTGGGCTAAAAAATAGAAAATTGAAGAATTCTTTTGATGGGCTGTGACTAGGCTCAAGAGTGTCTCGCTCTTTTGCCATCTCTAGTAACACTAAAATTGGTCTTCACTTAGAATTGAACTTGATCGTGGCTATAAGCTAAACCTATCAAAACAGTTATAAATCCATTTCTTAACTCATTATATGGGTGTAGAAACTCTCTATAAATGAATTGGGAATGGTAAATGAATTATATATAGGTTGGAAATGGTAAATTCTAAAATAATTTGCATGTTATATGGGTTCACAACTCTTAGACCCAACTTATCTCTATAACACTTTATATTCTCTTGCGCTTGCTTACTTCTGCACCTTCACCTTAGTTTCAATTTGAGTATGGGTTTTCTTAAATTAGGTTAAACATGAAATTTTTTTAATATTATAAATCAAGTCGAGTATGAACAGCTTGGAAAATGAGTTAAAATAGATTAGATATGTCAATTTGGGTCGGATCATTTTTCGACCCGACTCGATCCACTATTATGATGTATCTATAACAAGGTCAATGGGTGGGTTCATGAATGAGCAATACTGTTAGAAGTGCATTTGCGATTAGTTTTCCTGCCAAAATAGTTGCAAATGATTTAAAGCTACTAACAGAAGTAAGCACAATGAGCAATCAGCAGTCCTGCTAAACATTTGATTGCCCATTTCTGTTTGAAAACCAATTAACATTTGAAGGTATAATCTGCAAAAAGAAATATTATAAATTGGAGAAGGGAAAGCCAAAATTGTCCGAATCAATTTGACCTGTTGAGTTGCTTCCCAGAAAGAAAGAGCAAGAAAACCAAGTTATGTGACTTAATTAAGCAGGTTACGTACTCGGATCACTTGCTCCAATGCATTCAGAAACATGGCAAAGAATTCTGGAGAATGTTTGGATTCCTACTCGCGTGACATGTATAAAAAAATTTGCCAGCACGTAATCTTTACATTGACTTTCATTTCTTTAACAGTGGAGGAGGTGAACAATGGACATTAGGAGGACGGAGAGCCGCTGCGGCCATTGCTGGGATGTATTAGGGTGGGTTTGGTTTGGCCACCCCATGATGTGGATTTTGATCCTATCAATTGCGTTGGTGGCTGCGGTGAGGACTTCTCTTATGTCGCTGTGCTCACAGCAGTGTATTAGCCCTTCAGAGCACGCATTTGAAGGCATTTGGCTTTTGCCTTCTAATCTCGAGACCACAAGCAGGTGCCCACTGCATTGGCCTCCTTATGGATGCTTTGTTGGAATCTGGCGCAGCAGAAGTGGATCGTAAGTTTTGCAATTATGTCGGGAGCTATAGAAATCGACATAAATAAAACGAGAAATAATAAAAGGACATCAGGAATTTACGTGGTTCGATCCGAACGTCGGAATCTACGTCCACGGGAAGAGCTAGCAAAATAGTTAACTATAAATCGGAGAATTACAAGATTACAATCACTTATGCACTCAAAAGTTTTCCAGCTCTACTTTATACTCAATATCCACGGTGTTTAACCACTCAATCCAATGGACTCAATTTTGCACAAACCTCTCTGAGCTCACGGCTCACTCTCTCTCCCTCTCTCGAGCTCTATTCTCTCGCTCGCACTCGAGCTCCAGACATCTTCTCCATTTATCGGTGGAAGGGAAGGAAACAAAAACAAAATTGTACTCCACAATTGTCAGAACGGTGCCGATCTTCAAAGCATGCGCCTCCATGCAATTAATGATAGCGTGTGTGAGCGTATGACTATCATGACACAAGAAGCAATAGCTTCTGCCTTCCCTCATTTATCCACAACATGACGAAAGAAGTCCACAAAAGATGACCGAGAAGAGGGAGAGAGTTCGGCGCCTACATGATAGGCTTATGAGGAAGCACCAACCTTTTTTTTACGAGCATGCATGCACATGGCGATGTGCATGCATTTAATGACGTAAAAGAAATTTGGACGATCAACTCTTCAGGAAGATTTCATGCTGACAAATGAGAAGGTTCACAAAAGTCAACACATAGATTTTGGTCTCCATTTCCAACGTGAAGCGCAGATCGAGGGTGGGATCCTTTCGGCTCCTATCCTGCGCCATTTTCATCAAATGATCCGCGCACGTTCTTTCTCGTTTTGGCATGTAAATGTTTTGTATTGTATATAGACTTAAACTCAAGACATAATTTAATAGATGTGTCCAAGCCTAGCGCGATCGGCTGCAGATCCTTTGGTTATGGAGAAGATGCAGATGAAACCCTGCGTGGGGGAACAAGTCAGATTAATTTCTGCAGGAATATCAGCTAATAAAATGTTGTTCTATGATTGTGATGATCACCTCTTCAGTTCACTTAATGTCCACTCTGATCCGTGTTTCTCTGGGTTCGGTGTCTAGTTCTAACTGAAACCTCAGCAATTCCCGGTAAAAACCATAATCTTATCCCATGAGCCATTTGGACGGTAAATGTCTGGTTATGTTGCTTCCCCAGACCAATTTCTTTTCCTGAGGGGATATTCCCGCCCTTAGTGAAAAGAAAACAGGAAGTAATTACTCACAATGCCAAGAATTAGAAGATATATCGACTTGAAGGTGCTATAATCATAAACAGATCTCAAGAGCTCGAAGAATCTCAACAGAAGAGAGTTTACTGACGTGATGATCTGTTCGGTTTGGATGTTCACAAAGATAAGAGGAATTCCTGAGGACACTGATGCAGAGAACCAGACCATGGACCGGGTTGTAGTGGCCTCGACGGTGTGTTCACCTGACAAAAGCATAAACAGAATGGAGCTAACCACCGGAGACCATTGATCAGGCAAGTAGGTCCCGACTTTTGCCTTCTGGTCATATCTCATTCCTTTCTTCTTGAGTCCTGCCGTGTCCACGTTCACCACCCGCCTGTTCATTTCCGCATTGTCCGATGGAAAGTCCTCATCTTTTCCCTTTGCACGATATAAACCCATGCTCGTCCAAACGAATGTTCTATGAGGTAGTATATATATCTACTAGCCATGATCCTAGCAGGCACTGCCCACGTCTTTCGTGATGTCTACTAAACCCTTGACATGAAGTGAAGGTAGATTTAGGGAAAAAGAAGAAGAAGGCAATGTTACCTTGCAATTCAGTACATGTCTATCGTCCGTAGCTGCTTGGAATGTGAACTTCCTCTGGAGCATCGAGCCCTTAAGAGGCACGATGCGCGCCCAGAGCTTAATCACGCGGTCGCCCCTCCTCACCTTCACCCACAGAGTCTCAGCTTGCTGGCTAATTTTGCCGAGCTGCGAGTTGAATTCGGACCGGGCCTTGGTTGGCACGAAATAGTCCGCGTCATCCTCAGCAAACCCTTCAGTGATGTCCCCAGGCAGCGGCATGCTCTCGTCCCAGTCCTCCGGCACCTCTTGCTTCACCCTTTTCATGCACGAAATTAATTTCATCTGAAGGTATGATGAGCAAAAACAAAACGATCATGAATTGGCGAAGGGAAAGCCAAAATAGTCCGAATCAATTTGACCTGTTAAGTTTCTTCCCAGAAAGAAAGAGAAAGAAAGAGCAAGAAAACCAAGTCATGTGACGAAACTAAATATGCTACATACTCAGATCACTTGCTCCACTGCATTCAGAGAACATGGCAAAGAATTCTCGTGAAAATTTCGATTCTTCCTCGCACAACTGATATAGAAAAATTGTTGGTACATAATCTTTTTATTTGGACATTCAATCTTTAACTTTGTGTTTTGTGAAAGCGAATCTTAAGTTGTTTGCAAGTCCTTACCCTAAATTGCCCTCATTCACAAAGCGTCTACTTCAGTGAGTCTACGTTCTAGGATCCTCTACTTTGTTCTTACGCTTATTGGGGGCGATTCTAAGGTCCCATATGAGAAAAAGGACCTCCATCCCGTGTGTAAAATTGACTGGCTATAACCAGTTATTTGTAGTTTACTTTGGTTGTAGACAATTTTGAGAATTCAAAAGGGAATTTATTAACTGTAAGATAATTTTTGCATTTGCAAATATCTACCAACACAAAGGTAATTTAACGAAGTTGAAACTAATTCTATGAACACAACTTATAATTTACAAACATCATTTGGCATTTATTATACAATAAGGTATGTTACTAAGATATGGCTCTGTTAACAATTTACTGAGAAATTTGACCCAAAAAAATAAAAATAAAAAACAATTCAATTAGAATGAGTATAATTAAGATCATCAAGGATTAGCACTCACTCAATTTACTAATTATACTTACTACTTGAAAGGTGCATTGTTTATTATAGGGTAAATTACTATTTTGAATTACTTCCCATAAAGTAGATTTTTACTTGGATGTTGACCTAAGGCTATATGGTTAGTCGACTTAACTGCTCACAATCTGATTGCACTTATGGTTCGTAAAATTTTATTAAAAATAGGCACATTCCTTTACACTTCGTAAGCTGAGGATGTTTCAACTAGAATTATCTAGTAATATTGTAATTTTCTTTAATTAGCCATTATTGGTAGTTCATTATTGTCATTATTTTTCCAGTACTGACAGTAAATTCCCTTTATATTTCATAACTCAACAATGGAATTACTAAGTAATTGTCCTACAAAGTGGTGTAATTTTCCTCAACATGTCATAACTTGTGGCTCTTGTCCTTAGTAATTATATCTCCAACGATTGTAATTTGCTTGAAATCATTGTGATCTCAATTGTACCATTGTAAATACATCCTTTTTTTCCGTAGTAATACAGCTATACAGTTCGTAACAAGAATGGTTTGATGGTAACTTACCGTTTTAAAAGTTGTTACCACTTTGATGGTGAGTTATTTATTTTGTAAGACGTGAATGCTTACACCTAGAAATTTCCTGACCTCAAACCATGGCTTGTGATATAGTACTTGGTAATTGATCTAAAACTATGGTAAATTGGTTATATCCTCATAATCTGATTGCACTTGTTGTTCATAAAATTGTATTGAAATAGTGACATTCATATACACCACTTAAATTAGGGATGTTGTCCCTAATTGTCTGATAATATTATAACTTTCTTCAATTAGTCAAAATTGTTTTTTTTTTTTTGGTAAAGGAATTAGTCAAAATTGTTAGTTCATTGTTTTTTTTAGTATTTTTTAATTATTAGCAATAACTTCCTTTTATACTTCGTAACTTCACAGGTCATAACTTGTAGTTCCTATCTCATATCATTATACCTCCAACTATTATAATTTACCTGAAATCATCAAGATCTCAATTGCACGTCTAGTCAGTACTTTCCTTTTCTCGTGTGGTAATTGAGCCGTATAGTTCGAAACAAGGAATTCCTATCTCTTAGCAATTAACTAATGAGATAGTAGGGTACTTGAAATTGTCATAAGAGACACAACTTATAATTGATAATTGATCACAATAATCATAAATCATTTGTAAGTCCATGTAATTATTGTGCATTTATAGTAGTAAATTACCTCGAGTTATCGTAAAATCAAAATTCTTAATGATCATAATTTTTATTGAGAAATCTAAGCAACCTAAAATTTCTTTGATTTCCCCATTCTTCGTAAATCTACATAAATAATCCTTCAAGTTCATAATCAATGGATCCTATACACAAGTAATAGTCCTTTTGATTGTCGTAATTTTCCTTAATTAATCGTAAAACTTACAATTCCACCAGAACAAACTTCCTTAGTTGTCAATAAATTACCACTTCAACCGATCATGGCTGACATTTTTTGGACTTTAAATGCAATAAGTCATATTCTTTTTCTTTTTTAATCGCCAAAAACAACATCAAATAAAACAACCATCCATTATACATCTAAACTCCATCTTACACATAGATCAACACACATAAAACATTCATTGTTTCCACTAGCACATACACACATACATGCATACTCAAATGTATTGTAGCTAAGTTGTCTAATCAACACACTGAACAACACATACTATATAGCATCTCCTCCTGCATGGCCTTAGGGCTCAAGACACTTCTTCTGGGACAATCACATTTGCTGCGATGTACAGCCACTAAGGTATAAGATCCTCCGGCTTCCGCTTTGTCAAGGCTTGCGGAGGCATTTCAGGAACTTACGTACCAACTTCACTATTAAGCGAACGACATGGCACAAGAAAATAAGAGCCATTAATCCACCCCATGCCAACACCGCATATGCAATTATCTTAAATGTATTATCGAATTCCGTTAACGGTGTGAAGACCAATATGGAGATGGCATAAGTGACCGCCATGGAGGTTATCGCAACCCACATAGTTAGCATTACAATCCACGTGGTGATCCGAAGCCGCTTTAGAGGAAGACCACTTATGAGAACCAGAATGATGCTAAGCGATGCAACGAAGCTTATCGTGTTACATGTTATGAAAATCTTGTATTCTGGTGAGTACATTTCTGCCATTATGGATTCGCCCGCCTTATGTTTGTCTTTATCTTCTTGCCAAAGGCCACCAGGCGGGGTAATACTGGTTTGGAATGCCATGGTAGCTAGTAATATTGCAACCACCATTAGTGTCTTATGCATATTGTGTTGCCACTTTCTCTTTGTTTCCCTTTTGTCCTCTTTTACCACAGGTGGATGGAAGGAGGTGGCCATGTTATTGGCGTAGCCTGTTCGTCTGGATGGCTCGAGATTCCTTGAAGTTTGAGGAACAGAATCCATAATCTCTATGGCTATTTCCGTGTTCTGACCTTGTGCTAATAGGCCTTGGGCTGTGAAACCTCTTAAGTTTGTAATGTTTGGGTCTACACCTTTATTAGTTAGGAACACCATAGTCTGCAGAAGAGCAACACCAGAATGTACCAATTGAGGTCAGATTTGAACTAGACGAGCTCGAGTTATATACTTTTGAGGATTAACTTCGCTACTAATGTTTGTGACTATTATACGATGCCTTCAAAATGGAAATTCATCCCTTTTTGAATCTCTTCTAATATCTCTAGTTTTTTGTTCCTTCTAATCTAGATAAAATTAGCATGATAATAAAGCGAAATGTAAAGTTGTAGTTAATTATCTGTACAAGTTACTTCTTTCCCAAATATCATGACCTGCAATGATTTATGAATGGATACCTTTTAGCTTCTAAAAATTTCTAGGACACTCAAATATCCTAGAAAGGAAAATAACACAAATAGTCACTTAACTTTGGCTCATTGTGTAATACCATCCTTGAACTTTTAATTTATTTAACGTGGCCCTTGAAGTATTCTTAAATATTCAATTTAGTCTCAAAACTTTTAATTTGTTCAATCAAGTCTCTCAATTTTCTATTAAAAAAAGTCAGAAGTTTTCTTAATTACACTATTGCTTGGATTTTAGGGAAAAAATATCATTTCACTCCATTTTATAAATCAACAAAAAATATCACTGTCTTATTTATTACTTTTTTTAAAAAAACTTTTTGACCCTTATAAATATTATGATAGCTTTATTTAAAGCTATTTTAACTTATAATATCTGTAGTAGCAAAAGTAGAACATCATTTATAAATAGTGCGATTATAATAACTTGCATATAGTACCAAAAGACTTATTTTACTTTGTTAGGGAAAGTTGAAAGACTAGATAGAACAAATTGAGAGTTTAGGGATTAGATTTAACATTTATAAATAGTTCAAGAACCATATTAAATAAATTAAAAAAACC
This sequence comes from Eucalyptus sideroxylon x Eucalyptus melliodora, assembly GCA_016097485.1. NCBI lineage: Eukaryota > Viridiplantae > Streptophyta > Magnoliopsida > Myrtales > Myrtaceae > Eucalyptus > Eucalyptus sideroxylon x Eucalyptus melliodora. The sequence continues at coordinate 33,121,190 of CM027826.1, forward strand.
AAAAATGAATTTGCATGTTGAACCAAAGTTTATAGATTATTTGTGTCATTTTTCCATCCCATATTCGCCTTTTTTGTTGATGAGATCAATGAGTTTGATTAATACAAAGGCTTGATTATATGAACATACCTTAGTTTGTCTATCTGCAGCAGCCAAATGCAAAATCGTGTTGCCATTTTCGTCCCTCAAGTTGATGAACTGATCATCACCCAAGAAATCCATCAAAAGTTTCAAAGCTTCTAGTTTGTTATGCTTCACACACAAATGCAAGATCGTTTGGCCATGTTCGATGACACTACGAGCTGCAACAGGTCTCGCTCGAACCAAGAGTTCCAAGACATCCACATGTCCTTTCATGGCCGCGACATGAAGAGGGTTTCTTCCGTATTTGTCACAGACGAAACATATCTCGGGGCCAACTCTTAATAAACTTGCCACTATGTTAAGGTACCCTTTTGCTGCTGCGAGATGAAGAGGCGTCAAACTTTGAGAATTTTGCTCACTTACCAGCTCGGGCTTTTGAGCTAGAACCTCTTCCACAAATTCCAAATGTCCAAGCATGGCTGCAATGTGCAGAGGAGTCTCAATGTGACTCCCAAACACGGTCCGGTCGAGAAGCAACTTATCTTTTCTGAGCAACTCAAGCAAAGAAGGCACGTCTCCTTTCGTGGCGGCTTCGTAGAGCTCGGACTCCATGTTTGGATCTCTAAAGAGAGAGTTTCAAAATACTCACTCTCCATTGGAAGACTTGAATTATATTGTCACAAGCAAGTCAACCTCCACGGTAATTTTGACGAAGACCGAAAAACGAATGGTAGGTATCTCTTATCTGCAAGTCTCTGGCTCAAAGACCGAAAAACGAAGGGTAGGTATCTCTTATCTGCAAGTCTCTGACTCAAGTCTCGCACGTCTCCATCTGTCAGGTGACGTTTATTCTTGGAGATTTGTTGTGGATAGAGATTCCCCTTTCGATTTTCTAGCGAGTCTCGTCTCCATTTGATCCCATCAAGTTCGCACATGTAACATGTCCCGACTGAGCCATGACGTCCATCCCTTTCCTTTTTCTTATGAATATGGACATATAAGAACATGTGACCTTAACCTACATAGACCAAATGCAAGTAGTATCACCACCAAATGGTCCACGAATTTATCCCCCAATTCCCTAGACGCTGCATGTCAACTTCAAAAGCTTCTGCTATAGTCTTATTTGGGCCTGCACATTACCTAATTCTTCAGGAGGATTATTCAACTTTATGGATTGTGTTAGGAAGATGCTTGAGTGCATTTACGATTAGTCTTCCTACCAAAATAGTCACAAAATTTTGAGCATATGAATCTGCTATATCATAATTGAAGTTTTTTAAAGAATTATGTATTGCTATTAGACTCCTAATAGATAGATGTAGTGTCATAGTCCCCGAAGCCTTCACACAATATTAGACATGATTAGCTAAGATCAATGACCATAATTTTCTATGGTACTTTTGCCGAGCAACAATTAGAGATATATCAACATCATGCTTTTCCTTTCTTTTCGGATATGGACATGTGTGAACGCGTGACCTTGACCTACATAGACTAAATGCAAACAGTGTCACCACAAAATGGTCCCCAGCTGATCCCCCAATTTCCTAAAAACAGCATGTCAACTTTTTTTTTCCCCTTCCACATTGGGAGGGTGGCCCCAATGGTTAGCATGTCAACTTCAAAGACTTCTCTTATATTCTTATTTGAGCCTACGCATTCTTTGGGATAATTATTCAACTTTATGAATTGTGTTAGGAAGACGCTTGAAATGAGCAATAGTGTGATAAGTGCATTTGCAATTAGTCTTCCTACCAAAATAGTCACAAATGATTTAGAGCCAGCAAAAAAAAAAAAAAAATTAAGCAAAATGACGATCTGCAGTATCGCTATAAATTTGATTGCCCATTTCTGTTCGAAAACCAATTAATAAGTGAAGGTATGATTAGCAAAAATAGATGATCATAAATTGGAGAAATGAAAAGCCAAGATTGTCCAAATTAATTTGACCAATAGAAAAAAGTATAAAAAAAGTCCTAAACCTATGTGGCATGACCGGCGCTAACTTAAGAATTTTTAATAATATTTAAATATTTTTGAATTTTTTGAATTTTTTTCCTATTCCCTTGTCTTTGCCTTTTCTTTGTGCCAGTGGACATCACTAGCAGCTAGCCACCAACCACAGGCCATGGCCAGTGAGGGCTGGCCGTGCCTAAGCACCGGTTGTCGAGGTGAGGCCCCCTGCACCAGATGTAGTGAGGCCCACCCTTGCTCAGGCCAGGGCAGCCTTGCTGCGCCTCACAGACATTTTTCTCAGCTACTACCATGAAACGATAGCCCTCCCCACAGAAAAGCAACTCTCTCTTTCAGAAAAGTCTTTGGCATGAAGTGAGCGACCTTGAAACTAAGTTAGAACGATCCGGAAATGCTTTGCAAATCACAAGATAAATTGATTTGACTTGGATTGAGATACTTTGGGATTGCTGTTGCGCATTACTTTGTGGGGAATGATCTAGGCTTAGGGCTTTTGATTGTTGAAATATGATTATTTAAGTGAGAGTTAGCCAAAGAGGGGAACTCTCTCTTTCAGAAAAGTCTTTGGCATGAAGTGAGCGACCTTGAAACTAAGTTACTCATTACAATGACATGACATTACGGAGAATCAATCATCTGCGTTCTGCATCACCCTTACTCTTATCTGCAATTATGTGGCCTAGTTCATCCAAAGGATCTAGGATGTCACATTAGGGAACGATTGTTCAAGTTCGTGTGAGGATGCTATCTATATATGATCAGAGGTTGTTCCTTCATATGTTCAGTGGATTCAGTCACAGAGATAGCTTTTGCCCCATGTGTGTCTTTCTCCGTATTTGCACGCGTGTTAAAACTTCAGAATGGCCAATTTCAGCAGCAAAATAGTTGAGCATATGAATGTCCTATATCGGAATCGAAGCTTTTGAAAAATTATGTACTGGTATTACTCTTAAAAGATAGACATAATGTTATAATCCCTGAGGCCTTCACTTGATGTTAGACATGATTGGCTAATATCAATGACCATAATTTTTTATGACACTTTCGCCGAGCAATGGAAGATATGTCAGCATCATCCCTTTCCTATTCTTTCGAATATGGACATGTGTGAATGCGTGACCTTGACCTATATAGACCAAATGCATATAGTGTCACCACAGAATGGTCCCCAACCGTATCCCCCAATTCCCTTAAAGCAGCATGTCAACTCCAAAAAACTTCTATTATGTTCCTATTTGAGCCTGCATATTACTTGATTCTTCAGGAGGATTATTCAACTTTACGAATTGTGTTAGGAAGATGCGTGAGATTAGTGATAGTGTCATAAGTGCATTTACGATAAGTCTTCCTACCAATATAGTCTCAAATGATTTAGAGCCAGCAAAAAAATTAAGCATAATGAGCAATCAGCAGTCTTTCTATACATTTGATTGCCCACCTCTATTCACAAACCAATTAACAATTGAAGGAATGATCAGCAAAAAGAAATGATCATTAATTTGGAGAAGGGAGAGCCACAGTTGTCTCAATCAATTTGACCCGTTCCCAGAAAGAAAGAGCAAGAAAACCAAGTCATGTGACAAAATTAAGCAGGTTACGTACTCGGATCACTTGCTCCACTGCTTTCAGAAACATGACAAAGGATTCTTGAAAATGTTTTGACTCTTCCTCACGTCAAATGGTAAAAAATTTGTCGAACTTAGGGTGCGTTTGGAAATTGCTTTGGAAGGGGCTAAAGGCCTTTGGGCCAAAATGAAGGTGTTTCGGAACTACTTTGCAAGGCGCATTGGGGAGATGCTGGCATTTGCAAGGGCTGAAAGCCCGCGCAGGTCCTAGGTTGCCTTAGGCTTTTAGCATTCTCAAAATGTCTCATCACTTGTTCACATGTGTCTTGTTCATCTTCTTCTCCAGCGATGCGGACGAGCTCGAGAGGCCGGTGATGGACTCGGTTGAGGTCGGCAACATCGCGGCAACCATCATCGGCTAGTCGCGTGACCTCGGCGAGTCACGGCGCGCTCGCGAGTCCCGGTGATCGCCGCGAGTCGCGTTGCAATGACCAAGCTTTGGGTCACGCGACCTTAGGCGCAACCTAGATCGGGTCGTCGGAGGTCACGCGACCTCAAGTGCGATGCAAAGGTTGCATGACCTCGCGGCGACCGGCGCGACTTCCGGTGACCTAGATTTGGTTGTTGCAAGGTCGCGCTACCTTTGGCGACCAGATCTAGTCGTGGCGAGGTCACATGACCGATCGGCGCGACCCAGATCTGGTCACCGTGAGGTCACGCGATCTTTGGCTACCAAATTTGGTCGCTGCGAGGTCGCACGACCGATCGGCGCGACCTAGATCTGGTTGCCGCAAGGTCGCACAACCTCCGGCAACCAGATTTGGGTTGCGTCGATTGTCGCGAGGTTGTGCAACCTCCGGTGAAGGGCTGTCGAGGGTCGTCCGACCCTAGGCGACCCTCGTTGGAGGTCGCTTGACCCTTGGCGGCCCTCGTCGGTCATCTCGGGTCTCGCCGCGGCCTCCGCCCCTCGGCGGCAAACTCTTTTATTTTTTTGATAGTTTTTTTATTTTTTTTATTAATCACCAAGTCCTTTGTAAATGTAGTCTTTCCAGACACTATTTTTTCCAAAGTTACTTCAAAATGGACTTTCAAAGTACAATTTACCAAACACCATTTGCATTTTGAAAAACCCATTTAACTCAAAAGTGTTTGCATTTTCTAAAAAAAGTGGCTTTTTTCAAAGGCTTTTCCAAAGGCACACTTAATCTTTATATTGACTTACATTTTTTTCAGAGCAAAGGAGGTGAACAATGTACATTAGGAGGACAGAGAGCCACCGCACCCATCGTTGGGGATGTATTAGGGCGAGTTTGGTTCGGCCACCCCATGACGTGTGTCACACCCCAAAAACACAAAGAATGGGGATGACACGGCCGTCCTTTCCACACGAAGGACGCAGCCTCAATACAACCAACAACCTTATATCATCTTTTATATATATATCAAACCATATATACATATCGATAGGCCAATGATTGGTTGTTGTAACATCAGAGTTTCTATAATCCATCAAAAAGAAATATAAAATTAGAACTCAGACAATCCAACCATTAGCAAGGAATATGTACACCATTTCCTTGACCATACCCAAAAATAGCACTCCCCAAAAAGTTTCCCACCGACGGCGCACTCGCTCTATTCGCCGCTAACCGAGGAACCTGAAAAGATTAAAGGAGGAGTGGAATGAGCAACAACAACTCAGTGAGTAGTACATATCTTCTAAGCAGATCGAACAACCACTATACATGTATACAAAGTAATACCAAACTTTATAATGCCAACTCAATATATATAAAATACATATCAACTCATAGAATAGTTATTTGATATCATCAAAGCTTTATACTAATATGGAAAATTCATTTAAATCACCATCAAAAGTCAAGTATCAATGGTCAAGTCCATTGAATAATCTCTCCATCAAATATCACATATAGAACCTCCATCAAATATTGCATATCAATGGTCCATCCATTGATTAATCTATTGCTCAATATTCCACCATGGTCACGACACAACGCCTTGTGACAAGGCGACCAAGCTTTTCCCCTTGGCAAGGTCTCCACCTATAAAGCCGATAGCTGGGCCGAGAAGGATATCCTAAACCTGGTATGCATACCCCAAAAACCCCTCACTGGGTTCACAGTCATATTGAGCATAAATAACCATCCTCCAATACCAAAAATCCAATTCATAAATCAATATTTTAAACCAAATAAATAACATTTGTAGCATAACCCATCATCCATTTCATATCAATTTCTCAAATCATTATAAACCTTTCCATAAATCAATCGCAAAGCAATACGCTTTTCAAACATTCATAATCAACCAAAGAGTAGCAATTGCTCGATCTGACTTTTATGCATAAAAATGCTCTCCTCAATTCAATGTATATACATATATACCTTAAGACATGATTTTTTTTTTTCAAAACCAAAGAAGATATTGAACCACTCACCTCGTCGCCTACGACCAAACGACGAACGATACTCGTATCGTCAAACTCAAGGCCCTATCAAATAATCGAGGAATAATGTTAAAATCTAATAAAACTCTTATCTTAACTACGAAATGACTAACTTATGCCTTGACTCTAACAAAAGGACTTCCACGTGCTAACAAATTGCATAACTAAAGCAATTGCTCAAGTCGCTCGCAACACGAAAATTAAACGCAACACTTGATCATGCCTTAACTTCCTCCTCCGAACCCCGATCCAAACGAATTTATAGCCAATAGAGAGCCCTTGACACATATAACAAGAATCTCAACTTCACCGTCCCAAAATCAAGCCGAAAGATGACAAACTACGGCCCCAAAGCTGCTGGACGCATTCTGTTTACTGCGCACGGGAAACTTTGAAATTTTGTTTCGGACAAACCACAAGCTCAAATCACGATCCGTAAAATCCCACGGCTTCACAACACCCTAAACTATCATTCCCATGAAAATACACGGCTCAACGACTCCAAAATTGGACTTCGCCACTTGATTTTTCAACAATTCCGAATTTGAGCCCTAAACTCATAAATAACTTCAATTGGACGAACGAGGGGCCTAATCCCTTACCGGGTGCTGCGTTATGGAGTAGATTCGGCTTGGCGAAGCATCCGTGGCGTGCACGTGTCAAAACCCTTTTTCCTTTCTTCCCTTTTTCTTCTTCTTCTTCTTCTTCTTCTTCTTTTTCTTTTCCTTTCTTTCTGGTGCCCGAACGTGGGTTCCTTCCTTTTTATATCTTCCTTTTTATTTTTGTTTTGTTTTTTTTTTCTCTCTCTCTTCTCTTTTCCCTCTTTGCCGAAGACTCTCGATTCCTCTCTCTTTGCTTAGCTTCTACCTTTGTCTCTTTCTTTGACTTTTCAACATTTCTTTTTCTTCTTTTGGGGCCCACCCATCTACTATTACAACGTGGATTTTGATCCTATCCATTATGTCGATGGCTGCAGTGAGGACTTCTCTTATGTCGCTGTGTTCACAGCAGTGTATTAGCCCTTCAGAGCACGCATTTGAAGGCATTAGGCTTTTGCCTTCTAATCTTGAAACCACAAGCAGGTGCCCAGCTGCATTGGCCTCCTCGTGGATGCGTCCAAGCCCGGCGCAATCGGCTGCAGATCCTCTGGTGACGGAGGAGATGGAGATGAAGCCCTGCGCAGGGGAACAAGTCAGATTAATTTTGTAGGAATATCATTAATTTCTGCAGGAATATCAGCTAATAAAATGTTATTCTATGATTGTGACGATTACCTCTTCGGTTCACTTAATGTCCATTCCAAACCGTGTTTCTCTGGGTCCGGGGGCTAGTTCTACTGAAACCTCAGCAATTCCGGGTAAAAACAATAATCTTATCCCATGAACCATTTGGACAGTCACGGTCTGGCTATGTTGCTACCCCAAACTAATTTCTTTTCCTGTGGGGATTCTCGCCCTTAGTGAAAAAAAGACAGGAAGTAATCACTCACCGTGCAAGAATTAGAAGCTATATTGACAGATCTCAAGAGCTTGGCGAATAATCATAATGGAAGAGAGAATTTACCAATGTGACGATCTGTTCGGTTTGGATGTTGACAAAGACTAGAGGAATTCCTGAGGAAACCAATGCGGGGAACCAGGCCATGGACCAGGTTGTGGTGGCCTCGACGGTGTGTTCACCTGGCAGCGGCATAAACAGAATGGAGCTAACTACCGGAGACCGTTGATCAGGAAATTTGGTCCTGACTTTCGCCTTCCAGTCGTAGTCCTGACTTTTGCCTTCCAGTCGTATCTCATTCCTTTCTTCTTGAATCCTGCCATGTCCACGTTCACCACCCGCCTGCTTATTTCTGCATCGTCAGATGGAAAGTCCTCATCTTATCCCGTTGCACGATCTGTACCCATGCTCATCCAAATGAATGTTCAAGAGGTGGTGTATATATATATATATATATATCTACCAGGCATCATCCTAGCAGGATGATTGTGTGGATGAATGTTTGCAGCACATTGGGATGGGCTTCCATCTTCCTGGTTTTGTCTCCAGAACCTCTTGCCCAGTGAAAACATTCCGTGATTTACTCTTGTGAAGTTCTTGTCTGAAGGCTTATGTTTAATCGTCTCAAGGGAAACTTTAAACAGGTAAAATCAATCAAGTATAACTAGAAATACTAAGACTACTGTCCAAAACATGTTCAGTTAATGATGCGTCAAATTTCAATCGTTTGAACAACAATCAAATCTATTTCATGAGATTACTCAGCAGTTGGCACGCCCCACATCTTTGGTAATGTCTAAACCCTTAACATGAAGTGATCGTAGATTTAGGAAAAAAAAAGGCAAAAGTTACCTTGCAATTCAGTACATTGTTCCAGGTTTAAATCCCCTAAAACCACCACGTCTATCGTCCATGCGGCTTGGATCGTGAACTTCCTCTGGAGCATCGAGCCCTTAAGAGGCACTATGTGTGCCTGGAGCTTAATCACACAGTTGCCCCTCCTCACCTTCGCCCACAAAGTCTCAGCCTGCTGGCTGATCTTGCCAAGCTGCAAGTTGAACTCCGACCGGGCTTTGGTTGGCACGAACTCATCCATGTCATCCTCTGCAAACCCTTCAATGATGTCCCCAGGCAGTGGCTCTCGTCCCAGTCCTCTGGCACCTCCTGCTTCACCTGTTTCCCGCACAACACCATCGTCTGAGCACTGCCCATGTCGTCTCTCGTTCCGAGCCAGTACCTCTCCATGGAAACACTATTCATGCGGTTTATATCCTAGGATAGGTTTCACCGTCTGTCCTAGAGCAGTTTGCGACGATGTACGAACACTCCAAGATCTGTGTTTAGGACTTCACGTCCAGATCATATTCTCTCAACAGCTTGGAGACCCTTCCAATGCCATATGGTAGCCAGTGTCATGTACTTAATTAATTAGAATAATGACAAGCGAGCTGGCTAAGTTAGGTTACAAATTATAATAATAGACTGACCAATTTGTGCTCTGCACTAAACAGCCAAATAGAGACCGTGCAGAATTTCACACAAAAATATTGTACTCTCTTTCGAGGCTTAACAAGAAATTCTGATCACAGATCAAGTGTATAATGCAAGAAAGAGTATCCGCCTTTGTCCTCGCTTTGCTCAAAGCACCACTGTACACAAAAGAAAATGTGCCGAAAGATGAAAGCATAAGACTCATCAAGGTCTCAAAGTCTCTGCAGCGTATGAATATATCCGACTTAGTATGTTGTACTAGTCCGTTGTAGCGACTCTGAAGCGGATCTTGTCCAAATTTCGTTGCCATTCCTCGATCTCTGCTTGGGTGCGACTACTTTTCGGTTCATCTTCTCTCTTTAGCTGCTCCCTTTAATTCCAAGATCTTTCTCTCGATACATTGAACATGCAGAAAACCGAGATTTAACTGAAGTGGAAAATTTTGGAAGGGCAAAGTTCGATTCGAGAACCGAGAGAAACGAAAGGGAGTATAACCTTTCTATAAGGCCACCGCCCCACTCCGCCTTTTCGGCAAATTTTCTTGACAACGGTAGGACACAAAAGCAATCTTTCAGCAGCCTTTTCGATTGGAAGATGGAAGTAACCTCCGACATCTGCCAGCATCATCTTTCCCGCTCTCTCCCTCTGCACTAATCTCAGCACATAATACAGCCGTTCTAGAATAATGGAAGAAAAAGATAAGTGCAACGCAAGCGACATCTGTTGAACAAGATCGTTATTCCAAAGGACAAGTCCTAGAGGATAAAGATTGATGGAGTAATCTATATTTCAACAGACTCCATGCAGAAACCGTTTGCGACAATAATTTGGTGACAAACAGAACTCCGGATATTGCTTCCACTTATATATAACAGTCGTAAGAGATATCATTGAAAGATATGATTGTTTATCTGAGCATAAAAGGCTGTACAGGACGCACATACACAGTATATAATTCTAGAAAAGCAATAACCTGCGCTCCAAGCCCGGTTTTAGGAGACTTCGCCTGTCATTCCTTAGGTTTTGGCTTGTTGCCCGTTTGCCGGGGATTCTCTGCTTCAAACAACGAAAAATAAAAAAAAATAAACAAAACGCATTCTACGGCTTCCAGCCATTCGAAAGATCCCCGGGAACTCGAATCTGATTCTATATGTGAGGCTGTTGTGACTTGAAGAAGTGCGAATGGCTATGCATCACCTGAAACAGTTGGAGGCGTAGGTAGTTGAAAATGATCGGCATTTACGTTGCCGTCGAAATCTATTCCTACGCACACAGCTTCATAGAACATTGCAAGCGGTCCTGTTACATGATGTAGCCAGCCGGTCTCCTTCCCTCACGGTATTGCCGCAGGATATCCTTCACGTTGTGTATGCTTTTCTTGCAAAAACTGAAATGGAAGCAAGAAAGACAGGACCATATTGCTGCACGATACATATTCAGAACTCCAATTTCCGAAAAAAATAAAAGAACGTCATTTAACTTTTTAAAGGAAGAGAATAACTGAAGTTCTTACTCAAACATTTGATACCAATGCTCGCGTGACTGACCATACCGACTCTTCCATGTAGTTCGAGTTCTGTGGTGTGATTGGTTTCCACTAAATAAATTTTGAAGAACTTATGTTAGAAAGTGTTGCTACAAAGAGCATTAGCAAATGGCAAACACCGTCGGCCCGGGATCAATCACAGACCTTGTCCACAGCGTTCAACCGTGCCTGAACTCATCACACAGACTAATTCATCAAGAAAAGTTTCTACCCTATTGGAAGGATAATCAAAGGCTTTGTGAGTATGAATGATCTCTCTAAGCGTGTGACAACAACTGCCCTAAGTCACCCAGCCTGTGGTGGCTGAGTTGGTGGAATCGCACGTTGGCCATACACAAGGCGGGGTTCGATTTCTCAACTCGTCATGATATGTGACTAAAGTGGAGAGCCATGAGAGGTGAGTTCCTGCGCTAGCACCCCGATGGTTTATGTATAGCTGCTGTCGGCTGGGTGGCGGTTCCACGGTCATATATTAAAAAAAAAAAGAAAAAAAAAACTGCCCTAAGGCCAGTCATTTACCTTTTTGTCCTTCTAAGGTGCCGCCTCTCTCTCTCTCGTTGATCACCCTGAGTTTCTCTCTCTCTCGCGTTCGGCGCCGCCTCTCCGCTCCGAGGTACTCTCTGTCCATGTGGGTTTCGTTCTCGTTTTCGATTCCTTCTTAGAATGTCTCGAATTCGCTACTGCCGCGATTCTCTTGGGCCATACGTAGGAGGGCGACGGATGCCGTATCGACTGTCAAGTCCTGATTTTTAAACCACAGAATCATCTATTGGCATCGAGATTGAGTGAAGTGGAAGACGGTGAGCTTGGTATCATCGACTTGTATATCGATAATGGGAATTGGGTTTTGGTGTGCTAGATGTAGGAGCTTTTCCCAGGGTCATATCTGCTGGTTTGGTCATTAGTAAGTCAGGATTTCTCACCTTCTTCAGCAGCTTATTTTGCATGGAATTGGGGATGTTGTTTTTCTTGATGTTTAGACGTGGACGAAGGTGGTGAAATTACTCGCGCTCTGCATGTTTGTAAAATACCCAATTCAAGCCAACACTTCTGGTGTTTAAACGGTTTTTTTGTATAAATATTTTCTGGATAGGAGTGTTGCATTTTTGTTAAGCCTCAGCCCAAGAAGTGACTCTGAATGTTTGATGAAATGCCTCGTTGGTGTAAATATTTAGTTCCAGCCAACACTCAAGGTGTTTAAACTTTTTTGTTTTGTATAATTGTTTTGTTTTTGTTAAGCCCCAGCCCTGGAAGTCACTGAGTTAAGGTTTAAAGTTTGTTCTTGTAGGCCGGTTCCAGGGTAGGCTGGTTTTTTGGTTACTGACCTCCGCCACCGCCACAGGCTTACTATCCTGCTTCTAATTGTCCTTCTGCAAGTCATTCTCTGCCTGGGCATCTGCTTGCTGGTTATCCAAAGTGATCCATTTCTCTGCCTTTTAAAGTTCGTGACAGACTTCCGAAGGAGCTCAAATCCCGAACATCCACCAGTTTCTACACTCAAGCGAAGCATTTTTATTTTCTTTAAGCGAACCTTCAGCAGCCTGAAGTTCTTTCCTTCTCTGAAAAACAGCCCCAATGTCAATCAGTGTTCGAATGACTCGACAAAACAAGGAAAATTACCATCACTAGGTTAGTGAAATTAATGTTCTACACATGCTACAGACCCTACATGAAGAAAGTTATATCTCAGTCAGCTCTTATTGCATAGTGCTCATCATGACTATCTTTGCCAGGTACATATAGAAGCTGCATCTTATGATGACAATGAAAGTTCAATCATGTGTCAACCTGTACAACATCGAAACCTAAAGCCATTTCAAGACCTTTGCTGAATTGCGAAGCAATATTCCACCTTTATTTCTTGAATGCATCTCATATGGGGTTACATGGGATATTTCCTAGGCTTAGCCTTATATTCCTTATAAGCATAGCTTCTCTGAGAAGGATGTCATTGACAAGGTACTGTACTGCGGGTGCCTGCCACCCCTATGTAAAATCATTGACAAGATGAAAGTTTCACAAATTCTGACAAGGAAGTGTTATAAAACAATATTGCTACCATATTTGCTGTGGAGAACTTAGCTCAAGTAGTAGAAGAAAAGTAAGGTTGCATGGTCCATCTCTCTTATATCCATTTGTACAAAATCAGGAACATCACACTAAAGTTGACATTATGACCTTAAATTGCTACAACACAGAGATCACAAGTGTTTTCATGCTTCATATCCTTATACAACTACTAAGTCAATCTTTATGAAATTAAGGGGAAAAATACCTGGATGCAAGCATCTGTCATATGTACATCATCCACAGATGGTGATGGAGAGGAAGAAACTTCATGAAGTGCAGAAGCAGAGGAAGAGCTCAAAAGCCTATGGTTCTCTTGAATTCGGCCAGCAAAAAATGGCCTCATACGCTTCATCAATGACATTGATGATGACCGAGATATGTGTTGCTTCGCTTGGTGAATCTGAAGAAAAAAAAAAACATAGTAATTGTTCATCAACTATCATGCCATGCTGTATATTTCCAGGGTAGTGAACATCGGTCTTCTTCTACATAATTTGAGAATCCAAAATAAATATTTTGTCAATTGACAATAGAAGTCACCACTATTATGGGTAGAACTGAGTTGCTTCAATATGAGCTAGACATTCTTTTTGATAAGTAAATATGAGCTAGACCTTTTCTTCTATAGGCATATATGAGCTAGACCTAATCAAACCATTTCAACACATAGTCTCTGCTCTGATGAGCATACATAAAAAATCCCAATAACCAGTCTGTATTTCAGCATCAAAACCTTACAAGGAATTCTCATAACCCTATATTAAAGTAAGACTGGTGCAATTGGGAAATTTATCTCGTTACCAAAGGGATGGAAGGGTACTTTCAACCATTGGGAGAAAAAGATAAGGTCCCCAAAAGCAAAATGACACCAGCAAGTTCAATTACTAATGACAATTACATCTGCCCACATATAGGTTCATCTTAGTAATTCATAGATTCCACGTACTAATGCTTCTCATCAATTAGACACATAACAAAGTTAATCCCTCTGTTCCCCGTAACTTGATAGTTATCTTCCCCTCATTCATGCGTGCTGTTTCTACCGCTATTCTTCCATCTGCTGCAGCCTTTTTAGTGACTGCCATAACTCAAAATATCCCAAGTACTAAGCATCAAGCATGCTCACAGAAACCCTTCTCATCTAATGACATGCCTGGGATGTTTTGTAAGAGATTTCACCGGCTATCGGCAACTCCAAATGGCAGTAACGACAACAAGGATTTCACCAAAATTGAAAAATGGAGGATTTAACAGAAATCTTACTCGCCCCTTGCCCAATCATGCCTTGGCTATGCTTTATTGCGATTGATTGAAGACACAGTCGTGTAAATTAACGATATATTTCCTAAAATAAGATAATTTCTACTTGCCCTTCAATTGTTGAGCTACTTTTCTTACTGCTAGATAGTGCATAAGAATTTAAGTAACTTTGGAATCAATACAACTCAATTTTACAGCCCAAAGAGGAGCACAAGTTAGCATCTCAGATGGGATAAAATGCTTGGCTGAAATCACTGAATGCTTCAACAAGCCAGCACAATCAGAAGACGGGATAAAACAAAGATGAAAACTTGCAATCCAAGAGCTAAGCAGAAGCCAGGGACAAGAACTTCATGCGAACCCCAGAATCCTCTGAACTCCGGCAAACAAGCAGACAAAGAGAACCAAAATCAATCAACATGGAAATGGAGATTTGTAAGAGAAATCCTTATCATCAAACGACATGCCTCCGATGTTTTGTGAGAGACTTGACTGGATACTGGCGACTTAAAATGGCAATAACAACAATAAGGATTCCACCAAAATTGAAAAATGGGGGATTTAACAGAGACCATTTTCTCCCTTGACACAATCATGCCCTAACTACGCTTTATGCTACACTGTCGGGTAAATTAACAATGTACTTCTTAGATGTAAGATAATTCTTTACGGGACGAAAAACCAACCTAAGGCCTAAGGGTCAATATAAAGCTCTACAAATAGTTAAATAAATGTCTACTCGCCCTTCAATTATTGAGCTACTTTAACTTAAATTGGAAATCAACACCTCTCATTTTTAGAGCCCAAAAAAGGAGCTTAAGCTAGCATATGCTTCAGCAAACTAGCTCAACCATAAGGTGGGGAATAAATGCTGTGCGCCATAAGCTTTCTTCCATCGTCTTCATGTCCTAAATTTTCGCTCAAAACAAAGACGAAAAACTTGCAATCCAAGAGCCAAGCAGAAGCCAGGGACGAGAATCTCATGCGAAACCCAGAATCCTCCGAACTTCGGACAAGCAACGGGAGACAAAAAGAGAACCCGAGAACCGATCGACCCTGGAAAAATACCCATCACTCACCCGCTCTCCGAGGAAGGCTCCGCCGACGTTGGAGCTCGCGTGGACCGAGCCCCGGCGCGTGATTGCTCTACAGAGGCCTCGCAGAAGGCCCCCTCCGCTTCCGCGGGCGGCGGATCCCATGGCGAACGGGGGCTCCCCGGTTGCCGATTCGAAGCGGTCGGCCTCGCAGGTTGGGGGCGGCGTAGATGCAGCTTCCGGGCGAATGGAACGACGGGCGGAGGTCGGAGCAGAGCACGTAATGTTCAGGCGAAGAGATAGAGAGAGAGAGAGAGAGATGGTTCGAAGCCTCCGATCGAACCGGTCGTTAAATGCTGCCCACTTGGTTTTTCAACTATTTTTTGACCGGATGGTTTTTATCTTTATGATAATTACATAAATGATGCCTGAACTATGGCTAAATATGTAATGTGGTCCTAATTGAGTCTCTGGACTATATAAAAAGATTCAATGATATTCTTTAATTAATTCAAATTTATTGATAACATTGAATATTTTCATATAATTTAGGGATTAAATTGAACAAATATAAAAAATTCAAGGACCGCATTAAACAAATTAAAAGTTCGGACGCCACATTATACATTGGACTAAAGTTTATATATATTATTGAATAAATGAAAAGTTCAGATATCACACTTGATCAAAATTCAATAGTCATTTGTGTCATTTTCCCTTTATATTTCTATTCTCTATGTTTTCTTTGGCATATGTCTCAGACACCCATTAAAAGAATTACAATCTATTTCAGTCAAATTTTTCCATAAATAATAGATTTTATAAAGGATAATCTTTTGGCAAATTTTTAGAAAGGAGAATAAACTATATACATTTAAAGTTTATTTTGTTCTATCCTTTTTGTTGGAAAATGTTTTGTATTTTGCAAGAATATGCCACTTAGATGTGCTTTTTTCTCTGTATGCATGGTAATATACTAAGCACGACCTTGTCTTCTTTTTCTTTTTAAATTTGTGAAGGAAAAAATTTCTATTATGGTAGACATCTTAGAAATTTGAGATAGCACTTGTTCATATCGATAACTTACATATCAAATAGCCAATAACCTACTTTTCAAGAAAATAAGCCTGTCCTCTCACTTGATGAGTTTGAAAATGTATAGATCAGTTGAAAGCCATCAATTAACATAAGATTATTCTTGCATAACCGATTCAAATAGTCAATAACATACTTTTGCATTTTCAACGGCGTGAAGTTATTCTTGCAAATATCACAAATTGCTTGGGGGCCAAATATCGTCCACTAATAAAAAATTTCCTCTTTATGTCATAAATTAAGTAGCAAAGATATTTATATTCTTCATACATCTTTTACTAATTTATTTGTTTTGAATAGGACATTGACATTTTCCCTTGCATTATTAGTTCTCAACATTATAAGACTATTTATACATTGAAATTACTTTTGCTAAAGAATCTCTCATAACAAGTTTCAATACAATTTGAAGTATAGTTGTTGTATAGGTCTTAAATTTGGAAACTTTTTTTTGTTAAAATTTTTAATGATATTTCGCAAACTTTGGAAAAATTGGGAAATTTTGCCAATAGCTTCCAATTACCCAACGGCTACTACTATTAGCCATTGGGCTAAAAAAATAGAAAATTGAAGAATTCTTTTGATGGGCTGTGACTAGGCTCAAGAGTGTCTCGCTCTTTTGCCATCTCTAGTAACACTAAAATTGGTCTTCACTTAGAATTGAACTTGATCGTGGCTATAAGCTAAACCTGTCAAAACAGTTATAAACTCATTTATTAATTCATATTATATGGGTGTAGAAACTCTCTATAAATGAATTTGGAATGGTAAATGAATTATAAATAGGTTTGAAATGGTAAATTCTAAGATAATATGCATGTTATATGGGTTCACAACTCTTAGACCCAACCTATCTCTATAACACTTTATATTCTCTTGCGCTTGCTTACTTCCACACCTTCACCCTAGTTTCAATTTAAGTATGGGTTTTCTTAAATTAGGTTAAACATGAAAGTTTTTTAATAATATAAATCAAGTCGGGTATGAATAGTTTGGAAATGAGTCAAAACAAATTAGATATGTCAATTTGGGTTGGATCATTTTTTTGACCCGACTCGATCCACTAATTTGATGCATCTACAACAAGGTCAATGGGTGGGTTCATGAATGAGCAATACTATTAGAAGTGCATTTGCGATTAGTTTTCCTGCCAAAATAGTCGCAAATGATTTAAAGCTACCAACAGAAGTAAGCACAATGAGCAATCAGCAGTCCTGCTATACATTTGATTGCCCATTTCTGTTCGAAAACCAATTAACATTTGAAGGTATAATCTGCAAAAAGAAATGATTATAAATTGGAGAAGGGAAAGCCAAAATTGTCCGAATCAATTTGACCTATTAAGTTGCTTCCCAGAAAGAAAGAGCAATAAAACCAAGTCACGTGACAAAATTAAGCAGGTTACGTACTCAGATCACTTGCTCCACTGCATTCAGAAACATGGCAAAGAATTCTGGAGAATGTTTTGATTCCTCCTCGCGTGACATGTATAAAAAATTTGCCGGCACGTAATCTTTACATTGACTTTCATTTCTTTAACAGTGGAGGAGGTGAACAATGGACATTAGGAGGACGGAGAGCCGCTGCGCCCATTGCTGGGATGTATTAGGGTGGGTTTGGTTTGGCCACCCCATGATGTGGATTTTGATCCTATCCATCGCGTCAGTGGCTGCGGTGAGGACTTCTCTGATGTCGTTGTGCTCACAGCAGGGTATTAGCCCTTCAGAGCACGCATTCGAAGGCATTTGGCTTTTGCCTTCTAATCTCGAGGCCACAAGCAGTTGCCCAGCTGCATTGGCCTCCTTATGGATGCTGTTGGAATCTGGCGCAGCAGAAGTGGATCGTAAGTTTTGCAATTATGTCGGGAGCTATAGAAATCGACATAAATAAAACAAGAAACAATAAAAGGACATCAGAAATTTACGTGATTCGATCCGAACGTTAGAACCTACGTCCACGGGAAGAGTTAGCAAAATAGTTAACTATAAATCGGAGAATTACAAGATTACAATCACTCATGCACTCAAGTGTTTTCCAGCTCTACTTTATACTCAATATCCACGGTGTTTAACCACTCAATCCAATGGACTCAATTTTGCACAAACCTCTCTGAGCTCACGGCTCACTCTCTCTCTCGAGCTCTATTCTCTCGCTCGCACTCGAGCTCCAGACATCTTCTCCATTTATCGGTGGAAGGGAAGGAAACAAAAACAAAATTGTACTCCACAATTGTCAGAACGGTGCCGATCTTCAAAGCATGCGCCTCCATGCAATTAATGATAGCGTGTGTGAGCGTATGACTATCATGACACAAGAAGCAATAGCTTCTGCCTTCCCTCATTTATCCACAACATGACGAAAGAAGTCCACAAAAGATGACCGAGAAGAGGGAGAGAGTTCGGCGCCTACATGATAGGCTTATGAGGAAGCACCAACCTTTTTTACGAGCATGCATGCACATGGCCATGTGCATGCATTTAATGACGTAAAAAAAATTTGGACGATCAACTCTTCAGGAAGATTTCATGCTGACAAATGAGAAGGGTCACAAAAGTCAACACATAGATTTTGGTCTCCATTTCCAACGTGAAGCGCAGATCGAGGGTGGGATCCTTTCGGCTCCTATCCTGCGCCATTTTCATCAAATGATCCGCGCACGTTCTTTCTCGTTTTGGCATGTAAATGTTTTGTATTGTATATAGACTTAAACTCAAGACATAATTTAATAGATGTGTCCAAGCCTGGTGCGATCGGCTGCAGATCCTTTGGTCATGGAGAAGATGCAGATGAAACCATGCGTGGGGGAACAAGTCAGATTAATTTCTGCAGGAATATCAGCTAATAAAATGTTGTTCTATGATTGTGATGATCACCTCTTCAGTTCACTTAATGTCCATTCTGAACCGTGTTTCTCTGGGTTCGGGGACTAGTTCTAACTGAAACCTCAGCAATTCCCGGTAAAAACCATAATCTTATCCCATGAGCCATTTGGACGGTAAATGTCTGGTTATGTTGCTCCCCCAGACTAATTTCTTTTCCTGAGGGGATATTCCCGCCCTTAGTGAAAAGAAGACAGGAAGTAATTATTCACAATGCCAAGAGTTAGAAGATATATCGACTTGAAGGTGCTATAATCATAAACAGATCTCAAGAGCTCGAAGAATCTCAACATAAGAGAGTTTACTGACGTGATGATCTGTTCGGTTTGGATGTTGACAAAGATAAGAGGAATTCCTGAGGACACTGATGCAGAGAACCGGGCCATGGACCGGGTTGTAGTGGCCTCGACGGTGTGTTCACCTGGCAAAAGCATAAACAGGATGGAGCTAACTACCAGAGACCGTTGATCGGGCAAGTAGGTCCCGACTTTCGCCTTCCAGTCATATCTCATTCCTTTCTTCTTGAATCCTGCCGTGTCCACGTTCACCACCCGCCTGCTCATTTCTGCATTGTCAGATGGAAAGTCCTCATCTTTTCCCTTTGCACGATATACACCCATGCTCGTCCAAACGAATGTTCTATGAGGTAGAATATATATCTACTAGCCATGATCCTAGCAGGCACTGCCCACGTCTTTCGTGATGTCTACTAAACCCTTGACATGAAGTGAAGGTAGATTTAGGGCAAAACAAAAAGAAAAAGGCAATGTTACCTTGCAATTCAGTACATTGTTCCAGGTTTAAATCCCTTAAAACCACCACATGTCTATCGTCCGTAGCTGCTTGGAATGTGAACTTCCTCTGGAGCATCGAGCCCTTAAGAGGCACGATGTGCGCCCAGAGCTTAATCACGCGGTCGCCCCTCCTCACCTTCACCCACAGAGTCTCAGCTTGCTGGCTAATTTTGCCGAGCTGCGAGTTGAATTCGGACCGGGCCTTGGTTGGCACGAAATCGTCCGCGTCATCCTCAGCAAACCCTTCAGTGATGTCCCCAGGCAGCGGCATGCTCTCGTCCCAGTCCTCCGGCACCTCCTGCTTCACCCTTTTCATGCACAAAATTAATTTAATCTGAAGGTATGATGAACAAAAATAAAACGATCATAAATTGGCGAAGGGAAAGCCAAAATAGTCCGAATCAATTTGACCTGTTAAGTTTCTTCCCAGAAAGAAAGAGAAAGAAAGAGCAAGGAAACCAAGTCATGCGACGAAATTAAGTATGTTACATACTCAGATCACTTGGTCCACTGCATTCGGAGAACATGGCAAAGAAATCTCGTGAAAGTTTCGATTCTTCCTCGCACAACTGATATAGAAAAATTGTTGCTACATAATATTTTTATTTGGACATTCAGTCTTTAACTTTGTGTTTTGTGGAAGTGAATCTTAAGTTGTTTGCGAATCCTTACCCTAAATTGCCCTCATTCACAAAGCGTCTACTTTGTTCTTACGCTTATTGGGGGCGATTCTAAGGTCCCATATGAGAAAAAGGACCTCCATCCCGTGTGTAAAATTGACTGGCTATAGCCAGTTATTTGTAGTTTACTTTGGTTGGAGACAATTTTGAGAAATCAAAAGGGAATTTATTAACTGTAAGATAATTTTTGCATTTGCAAATATCTCCAAACACAAAGGTAATTTAACGAAGTTGAAACTAATTCTATGAACACAACTTATAATTTACAAACATCATTTGGCATATATTATACAATCAGGTATTTTACTAAGATATGGCTCTGTTAACAATTTACTAAGAAATTTGACCCAAAAAAAAAAAAACAATTCAATTAGAATGAGTATAATGAAGATCATCAAGGATTAGCACTCACTCAATTTACTAATTATACTTACTACTTGAAAGGTGCATTGTTTCTTATAGGGTAACTTACTATTTTGAATTACTTCCCATAAAGTAGATTTTTACTTGGTTGTTGACCTAAGGCTATATGGTTAGTCGGCTTAACTGCTCACAATCTGATTGCACTTATGGTTCGTAAAATTTTATTAAAAATAGGCACATTCCTTTACACTTCGTAAGCTGAGGATGTTTCAACTATAATTATCTAGTAATATTGTAATTTTCTTTAATTAGCCATTATTGGCAGTTCATTATTGTTAGTATTTTTCCAGTATTGGCGGTAAATTCCCTTTATATTTCATAACTCGACAATGGAATTACTAAGTAATTGTCCTACAATGGTGTAATTTTCCTCAACATGTCATAACTTGTAGCTCTTGTCCTTAATAATTATATCTCCAATGATTGTAATTTGCTTGAAATCATTGTGATCTCAATGTACCATAGTAAATACATTCCTTTTTGCGTAGTAATATAGCTATACAGTTCGTAATAAGAATGGTTTGATGGTAACTTACCGTTTTAAAAGTGGTTACTACTTTGATGGTGAGTTATTTATTTTGTAAGACGAGCATGCTTACACCTAGAAATTTCCTGACCTCAAACCATGGCTTGTGATATAGTACTTGGTAATTGATCTAAAACTATGGTAAATTGGTTATATCCTCATAATCTGATTGCACTTGTTGTTAATAAAATTGTATTGAAATAGTGACATTCATATACACCACTTAAATTAGGGATGTTGTCCCTAGTTATCTGATAATATTATAATTTCTTCAATTAGTCAAAATTGTTAGTTCATTGTTTTTTTAGTATTTTTCAATTATTAGCAATAACTTCCTTTTATATTTCGTAACTTCACAGGTCATAACTTGTAGTTCCTGTCTCATATCATTATACCTCCAACTATTATAATTTACCTGAAATCATCACGATCTCAATTGCACGTCTAGTTAGTACTTTCCTTTTCTGTGTGGTAATTGAGCCGTACAGTTCGAAACAAGGAATTCCTATCTCTTAGCAGTTAACTAATGGGATAGTAGGGTACTTGAAATTGTCATAAGAGACACAACTTATAATTGATAATTGATCACAATAATCGTAAATCATTGTAAGTCCATGTAAATTATTGTGCATTTATAGTAGTAAATTACCTCGAGTTATCGTAAACTCAAAATTCTTAATGATCATAATTTTTATTGAGGAATCTAAGCAACCTAAAGTTTCTTTCGATTTCCCCATTCTTTGTAAATCTACATAAATAATCCTTCAAGTTCATAATCAATGGATCCTATACACAAGTAATAGTCCTTTTGATTGTCGTAATTTTCCTTAATTAATCGTAAAAATTACAATTCCACCAGAACAAACTTCCTTAGTTGTCAAAAAATTACCATTTCAACCGATCATGGCTGACATTTTTTGGACTTTAAATGCAATAAGTCATATTCTTTTTCTTTTTTTAATCGCAAAAAACAACATCAAATAAAACAACCATCCATTATACATCTAAACTCCATCTTACACATAGATCAACACACATAAAACATTCATTGTTTCCACTAGCACATACACACATACATGCATACTCAAATGTATTGTAGCTAAGTTGTCTAATCAACACACTGAACAACACATACTACATAGCATCTCCTCTTGCATGGCCTTAGGGCTCAAGACACTTCTTCTGGGACAATCACATTTGCAGCGATGTACAGCCACTAAGGTATAAGATCCTCCGGCTTCCGCCTTGTCAAGGCTTGCGGAGGCATTTCAGGAACTTACTTACCAACTTCACTGTTAAGCGAACAACATGGCACAAGAAAATAAGAGCCATTAATCCAAACCATGCCAACACCGCACATGCAATTATTTTAACTATAATTTGGAGTTCCCTGTCCGGTGTGAAGACCCATATGGAGATGGCATAAGTGACCGCCATGGAGGTTATCGCAACCCACATAGTTAGCGTTACAATCCACGTGGTGATTTGAAGCCACTTTAGAGGAAGACCACTTATGAAAACCAGAATAGTGCTAAGTGATGCACAGAAGCTTATCGTGTTACATGTTATGAAAATCTTGTAAGCTGTTGAGTACTTTTCTGCCATTATGGACTCACCCGCGTTATGATTGTCTTTATCTTCTTGCCAAAGGCCACCAGGCGGGGTAATACTGGTTTGGAATGCCATGGTAGCTAGTAATATCGCCACCACCATTAGTGTCTTATGCATACTGTTTTGCCACTTTCTCTTTGTTTCCTTTTTGTCCTCTTCTACCACAGGTGGATGGAAGGAGGTGGCCATGTTATTGGCGTAGCCTGTTCGTCTGGATGGGTCGAGATTCCCTGAACTTTGAGGAACAAAATCCATAATCTCTAAGGCTATTTCCGTGTTCTGACCTTGTGCTAATAGGCCTCGTGCTGTGAAACCTCTGAAGTTTGTAATGTTTGGGTCTACACCTTTATTAGTTAGGAACGCTATAGTCTGCAGAAGAGCAACACCAAAATGTACCAATTGGGGTTAGATTTGAACTAGACGAGCTCGTATTACATACTTTTGAGGATTAACTTCGCTATTAGTGTTTGTGACTATTATACGATGACTTCAAAATGGAAATTCATCGAAATTCATCCCTTGTTGAATCTCTTCTAATATCTCTAGTTTTTTGTTCCTTCTAATCTAGATAAAATTAGCATGGTAATAGAGCGAAATGTAAAGTTGTAGTTAATTATCTGTATGAGTTACTTCTTTCCCAAATATCATGACCTGCAATGATTTATGAATGGAAACCTTTTAGCTTCTAAAAATTTCTAGGACGCTCAAATATCCTAGAAAGGAAAATAACACAAATAGTCACTAAACTTTGGCTCATTGTGTAATATCATCCTTGAACTTTTAATTTATTCAATGTGGCCCTTGAAGTTTTCTTAAATATTCAATTTAGTCTCGAAACTTTTAATTTGTTCAATCAAGTCTCTCAATTTTCTATTAAAAAAAGTCAAAATTTTTCTTAATTACACTTTTGCTTGGATTTTAGGAAAAAAAAATCATTTCAATCCATTTTATAAATCAACAAAAAATATGACTGTCTTATTTATTACTTAAAAAAAAACTTTTTGACCTTTATAAATATTATGATAGCTTTATTTAAACCTATTTTAACTTATAATATCTATAGTAGCAAAAGTAGAACATCATTTGTAGCTTTATTTAAACCTATTTAGGAATTTTTTTTTTGAACAAAAACCTATTTAGGAAATTGATTGAAATGAAAAGAATTCTAAAATATGGATAATAGTGCAATTATAATAACTTGCATATGGTACCAAAAGACTTATTTTACTTTGTTAGGGAAAGTTGAAAGACTAGATAGAATAAATTGAGAGTTCAGGGATTAGATTTAACATTTATAAATAGCTCAAGAACCATATTGAATAAATTAAAAAACCAAAAATGACTTTGCATATTGAGCCAAAGTTTATAGATTATTTGTGTCGTTTTTCCATCCCATATTCGCCTTTTTTGTTGATGAGATCACTGAGTTTGATTAATACAAAGGCTTGATTATATGAACATACCTTAGTTTGTCTATCTGCAGCAGCCAAATGCAAAATTGTGTTGCCATATTCGTCCCTCAAGTTGATGAACTGATCATCGCCCAAGATATCCATCAAAAGTTTCAAAGCTTCTAGTTTGTTATGCTTCACACACAAATGCAAGATCGTTTGGCCATGTTCGATGACACTACGAGCTGCAACAGGTCTCGCTCGAACCAAGAGTTCCAACACATCCACATGCCCTTTCATGGCCGCGACATGAAGAGGGTTTCTTCCGTATTTGTCACAGACGAAACATGTTTCAGGGCCAACTCTTAATAAACTTGCCACTATGTTGAGGTACCCTTTTGCTGCTGCGAGATGAAGAGGCGTCGAACTTTGAGAATCTTGCTCTCTTACCAGCTCGGGCTTTTGAGCTAGAACCTCTTCCACAAATTCCAAATGTCCGAGCATGGCTGCAATGTGCAGAGGAGTCTCAGTGTGATTCCCAATCATGATTCGGTCGAGAAGCAACTTATCTTTTTTGAGCAACTCAAGCAAAGAAGGCACGTCTCCTTTCATGGCGGCTTCGTAGAGCTCGGACTCCATGTTTGGATCTCTAAAAAGAGAGTTTCAAAATACTCACTCCTCCATTGGAAGACTTGAATTATATTGTCACAACCAAGTCAACCGCCCCGGTAGTTTTGACGAAGACCGAAAAACGAATGGTCGGTATCTCTTATCTGCAAGTCTCTGGCTCAAAGACCGAAAAACGAGTGGCAGATATCTCTTATCTGCAAGTATCTGGCTCAAGTCTCGCATATGTCTCAGGTAACGTTTATTCTTGGAGCTTTGTTGTGGATAGAGATTCCCCTGTTGGCCATTTTCTAGCGAGTCTCGTCTCCATTTGATCCCATCAAGTTCGCACAGGTAACATGTCCCGATTGAGCCATGACATCCTTTGATCATGTAAAACAGCCACCCTCTATCCGTGCATATTGTTGTGGAATCACTTCATTTGCACAAACATGCATATGGCTTTGAAAGGACATGAATTTCCTCGATACGAGAGATATTTATGCACTAACGCTCAATCGGAATGAGCTGTAACCTAGGCACTTGTAGAGAATTTATTCTGCCATATGGGTGTGCTAGGAAGATAGTTACAGATGAGCAACAGTATCATTAAAACATTCAGAGTTGGTCTTCTCAACTTATGGTTTTATTAATGTGATGGGCCTAAGTTTACCCGTCTGCCCATGTTGGGCCTAAAAGCCCGGCCCACAATATTAGGGCCCATGGATGGAGGGATATGATGAAGGGACACGTTTCTTTTTGGAGAGGACGTATATAAGGGGGAAATAAAGAGGGAGGAACGCACCTTTTGACATAACGTACGTTCCTCCTTCCTCTCTCCCTAAAAAACGCTCCAAAAAGAAAGAACAATAAGCAAGAGGCGACACCCATCTTCCCTTCAAGGCGAATTGGCATCATCGGATTGAGCATGGCCAAATTCTCTTCCTCATATCAGCGTCGGTACTTAATCTGTGGCTAACAAGATACGTTCGATTTTATGATGAGACTTAGGATCGGTGATGCATGTGTTTTTCCCGGGCTCGTCTTCTGCACAAGTTTAGGGGTTCGATTTAGTGTCGAATCCGATTTCAGGGAATCCTACAATCCCAACATCAACAGAGTAATCCCCTATGATTTCGAGCTTGCAAATTGTTTGAGCTCGATGTGGAGGCATCAGCCTCGCTATGCCCCAAAAAATTCTGCCGAAGACAGTTGATCTTCATTTTCTCCCATCAAAATTTCAAAAATAGAAGGATCATAAGTTTCTGATTGATTTGATCAGTCACGAAAGGCCTAAATGGTACTAGGCAGGGAAATGAATCACATAGAACGTATAACCCTGCCACCACCCAAATGGTTTTCTTATTTAGATGAAGAAGCGTAGGATGATTCTGTACACGACCGCTCAGACAGATGACGTTCGCGGCTCTATAGACCTAGTCAAACTTGGCAGCGCAGATCGGTTATAGACATTCGGAATCTACTCACAACTGTTTCTTGGGGGAATCAAGAAGAGACCCGCAATCTCTTAATCAAATTTGTATTGTGTCAAATCGAATTTTGATTTGTTTGAGTCCTTGCCGTAGATTGCCCTGAAGGAAGATACCGTTCTCTTCTTGATCGTAGCTTCTCCAGCAATGCTTCACTGCGATGACGTTCTTCCCTTAAACCACGACCAGACATTGTTCTCAACTACTGCCATGAAACGATAGCCTTACCCCAAAGAAAAGCAACTTTCTCTTTCAGGAAAGTTTTTGCATGAAGTGAGCGACCATGAAACATCATATTCTAAGTCACTCATTACAATGACATGACATTTTTAAAGTCATTCATCTGCGTCCTGCATCACCCTTACTCTTATATGCAAGTTTGTGGTCTAGTTTCATCCAAAGGATCTAGGATGTCAGATAAGGGAACGGTTCTTCGAGTTCGTGTGAGGATGTTTTTTATATATGAACAGAGGTTGTTCCTTCATATGTTCAGTGGATTCAGTCACAGATAGGGGTGTGCATGGTCCGGGCGGGCGGTTCCCGATCTAGAACCGGGAACCACCGCTAAGGACCGGTTCTGAAAAATCGGAACCGGGATCCACCCGTTTATTGCATGGATCCACCCGGGAACCGGACCGCCAGTCCGGTCCGGTTCCCGGGTGGATCCATGGAACCGATTTTGATGCCAAAAATTCTGGTTTCGCGAGGAGAAACCCACCGTAGCGAAGTGAATTATTCCGGTCCTGCTTGAAACAGGAAGTATGGATTTGCTTTGGTCAAACTCGATTAAAAGCATTCTCAACTTTAAGCAGAACCTATGTGAAATCAAACCTCCATCATCATCCAATTAACACATCATCATCTGCTTCTCTCATTTTTCTTCAAATGGAGGTTATTTAAGTGCACTACAGATAACGAGAAGAAAGAGAGAACGAACCTTGAAATGACGGCGAGAATGAAAGTGAAAGCTGGGATGAGGTTCATCATGGCCGTGCCCAACACAGGGAA
The DNA here is from genome assembly GCA_016097485.1 of Eucalyptus sideroxylon x Eucalyptus melliodora. Lineage (NCBI taxonomy): Eukaryota > Viridiplantae > Streptophyta > Magnoliopsida > Myrtales > Myrtaceae > Eucalyptus > Eucalyptus sideroxylon x Eucalyptus melliodora. Next base: position 33,148,687 of record CM027826.1, read on the forward strand.
GCTGTAATCGATCCTGGCATACCCGCATATCTGCGATGCGGATCTGCATCAACCAAATCACTAAAAAAAAATTCACCACGTTTTCCCGTACCAAACTCTTAGCAGTAGATCAAGACGTTTTGCTTCGAAAGAATTCCAAGAAAAGCAAAATCCACCAAGTCCACAAATTAATGCGAAACGAGGACACTTCACTCACTCACCTGACCAGAGCGAGCAAGAAGATTTTGCGAAGCACGGAGAAAGTGAGAGGAGGGCGCGACCCTGACCTGTCAAATAGAGCAAACAAACAAGTCAAGAACTTAAAACCCTTCTCCCCCCCTTTCGCCTGCCATCAATGGAGCTAGCGAGTGACAGGCATGAGCAAAGCACGAACTTGCGAGAGATGATGAAGGGGCAAGGAAGGAGGACGAGAGAGGAGAGGGCATTACAGTAGAAGGCCAAGGTGTACTTGTTGAGCCCGTCGGACATTGGCCATTTTCGCCACCACCATGCTGCTTGCTTGAACCAGAACCACCATTATCATCCCCACTAACGGCATCAAACCCCTGGCCCTCCCCTCCCCTCCATCTCTCTCTCTAGCTCTCTAGCTCTTTTCTCAGTTCGTGGGTGAAATAATTGGAGGACCCCGAGAAGCTTTCCTCCGTTTTACGGGACCGCCATCAATTGGATGATTTTGTTTGACTTTAAAACTGACGGAAGACAAAGATCTCTCCCTCCAACGGAAGATAGTGGCGGAGGAGGAGCAGCGGCGGCGTGGATACTCGGGGATGAATCGAAGACGAAGAGAAGAAACAGAGAGAATCGAAGATTGAGGAAGAAACAGAGAGAATCGAAGGCTGAGGAAGAAACAAAGAGAGAAGAGACGCGAATTAGGGTTTCGCAAATTAGGGCTCCGCGAGTCGCGAATTTTGTTTTGTTTAGTATTTTTTTTATAATTATAAATAGGTACCGGTCCGGTCCGGGTGGGCGGGCGGGCGGATCCGCTCACCACGGAACCGGGAACCGGACGGTTCCCACCGGTTCTCAACAATTGGACCCGGAACCGGACTGGTTCCCTCAAGAACCGCGGTTCCGGCGATTCCGGTCGGTTCCGGCGGTCGGGCGGTTCCGGGTATTTTGCACACCCCTAGTCACAGATATTGCTTTTGCCCCATGTATGTCTTTCTGCGTCTTTGCACATGCGTGTACAACTTTAGGTTGGCCAATTTGAGCAGCAAGAAAATTGAGCATATGAATCTCCTCTATCAGAATTAATAATTTTTGAAGAATTATGTACTGATATTAGACTCTTAACAAATAAACATAGTGTCAGTCCTCGAGGCCTTCACACAATGTTAGATATGATTGGCTAAATCAATGGCCATAGTTTTCTATGGTACTTTGGTGGAGCAATGGAAGATATATCAACACCATCCCTTTCCTTTTTCTTATGAATATGGACATATATGAACGCGTGACCTTAACCTACATAGAGCAAATGCAAGTAGTATCACCTAGGGGTGAGCAGCGGTCTAGGGTCAACCCTGGATTGACCCTGGACCGGCCCAACCCCGCTCTTGGTCCCGGGTCCGGTCCCAAGAGACGGGTCGGTCCTTGGTCCCGAAATTCCAAGATCAACATTGTATGCGGTTGGTCCTCGGTCCTAAGAGTTTTGGGTCAGTTCAACCCCGAACCAACCCCGTATATTATATTATATTATTTATAATTCTTTTATATATTCAAATCCAAGTAAAATGTCTGTTATATTATATTATATTGAGATGTTCTATCAAGTAGCACTAATAGTAATTTCAATATAAAACTTTTTTGAGTATTAATTATGTGTCGTTTCTTTTGTTTTCAAGTGTTTAGAAGTTCGGTGAATTAACAAGATGTGAAATTCATGATTTATATTAATTATTTTGAATTTTTTATGATTTATTTGTATTTTACTAATGAATTTCAGCTGCACTTTGCTTTTCAATTTGTGTCAAATGGTAGAAGTTTTTGAAGAGTAGAGTAATAATGCAGTTCTACGGTGATTTGCTAGTCAAGTGGTGTGAAGCTCATTTTTTGGTTGAGTGGACTCTACATGATCAAATGTAGAAAAACGCTTTTGCATATGGTGTTATGAATATTAAAGATAGATGATTACAAGAACTTTCAATCTTATCCCATATCTCGATGAGCGGTTAATAGGTATGAAATTTTTATTATTGTGTAATCTTAAATTTGCTAAATATGTATTGGTATTTATAATTTAGTTGCACAATATTGCATTGTCGATGGATGTGTAATTTGAATTTGTAGGTTTGCTTTTTTTAGGAAGTATAAAAAATAGGACAAAAAAAATTATCGATCGGTCCTGGATTGACCCTTCGAACCTGGACCGAATCCATCGGTCGGTCCGGTCCTTGGTCCTAGGCTCAATAGGGTTGGTCTCTCTCGGTCCAAAAATTGAGGGACCGACATCAGACGGGTTGGTCCTAGGGTTAGGGGGTGGCCCGGACCAACCCGGACCATGCTCACCCCGATACACCAAATGGTCCATGAATGTATCCCCCAATTCCCTAAACGCTGCATGTCAACTTCAAAAGCTTCTGCTATAGTCTAATTACCTAATTCTTCAGGAGAATTATTCAAATTTATGGATTGTGTTAAGAAGATGCTTGAGTGCATTTATGATTAATCTTCCTACCGAAATAGTTGCAAAATTTTGAGCATATGAATCTACTATATCATAATTGAAGTTTTTTTTTTTTTTTTTTAGAATTATTGCTATTAGACTCTTAATAGATAGATGTAGTGTCATAGTCCCCGAGGCCTTCACAATGTTAGACATGATTAGCTAAGATCAATGGCCATAATTTTCCACGGTACTTCTGCTAAGCAATTAGAGATATATCAACATCATGCTTTTCCTTTATCTTCGGATATGGACATGTGTGAACACTAGACCTTGGCCTACATAGACTAAATGCGAAACAGTGTCACCACAAAATGGTCCCCAGCTGATCCCTCAATCTCCTAAAAGCAGCATGTCAACTTTAAAGACTTCTCTTATATCCTTATTTGAGCCTGCGCAGGAGGATTATTCAACTTTATGAATTGTGTTAGGAAGATGCTTGAAATGAGCAATAGTGTCATAAGTGCATTTGCAATTAGTCTTCCTACCAAAATAGTCGCAAATGATTTAGAGCCATAAAAAAAAAAAGTATAATGAGTGATCAGTAGTATCACTATAAATTTGATTGCCCATTTCTGTTCGAAAACCAATTAATAAGTGAAGGTATGATCAGTAAAAAGAGATCGATCATAAATTAAAGAAAGGAAAAGCCAAAATTATCCAAATCAATTTAACCAATACAAAAAGTATCAAAAAAGTCCTAAACCTATGTGGCATGACTGGTGCTAGCTTAGAGATTTTTAAAAATATATTTTAATATTTTTTGAATTTTTTGAATTTTTTTCTTGTTCCCTTGTCTTTGCATTTTCTTTACGCTGGTGGCCATTGCCAACAGCTAGCCACCAACCACAGGCCATGGCTGGCGAGGGCTGGCCACGCCTGAAAACTGGTCGTCTAGGTGAGGCCCCCCATCAGATCTAGTGAGGCCACCCTGGCTCATCGCGCCTCACAGCCAGGGTGGCCTCGTCGCGCCTCACAGACATTTTTCTCAACTACTACCACGAAACGATAGCCCTCCCCACAGAAAAGCAACTCTCTCTTTCAGAAAAGTCTCTGGCAGGAAGCGAGCGACCTTGAAACCAAGTTAGAACAATCCGGAAATGCTTTGCAAATCACAAGATGAATCGATTTGACTGGGATTGAAATACTTTGGGATTGCTGTTGCGCGTCACTTTGTGGGGAATGATCTAGGTTTAGGGCTTTTGATTGCTGAAATATGATAATTTAAGTGAGAGTTAGCCAAAGAGGGGAACTCTCTCTTTCAGAAAAGTCTTTGGCATGAAGTGAGTGACCTTGAAACCAAGTTACTCATTACAATGACATGACATTACGGAGAATCAATCATCTGCGTTCTGCATCACCCTTACTCTTATCTGCAAATATGTGGCCTAGTTCATCCTACTAGGCCATTTGCGTTCTGCATCAATCATCTGCGTTCTGCATCACCCTTACTCTTATCTGCAAATATGTGGCCTAGTTCATCCTACTAGGCCATTTGCGTTCTGCATCAATCATCTGCGTTCTGCATCACCCTTACTCTTATCTGCAAATATGTGGCCTAGTTCATCCTACTAGGCCATTTGCGTTCTGCATCAATCATCTGCGTTCTGCATCACCCTTACTCTTATCTGCAAATATGTGGCCTAGTTCATCCTACTAGGCCATTTGCGTTCTGCATCAATCATCTGCGTTCTGCATCACCCTTACTCTTATCTGCATATATGTGGCCTAGTTCATCTTTGGATGAACTAGGCCATTTGCGTTCTGCATCACCCTTACTCTTATCTGCAAATATGTGGCCCTGTTCATCCAAAGGATCTAGGATGTCACATAAGGGAACGATTGTTCAAGTTCGTGTGAGGATGCTATCTATATATGAACAGAGGTTGTTCCTTCATATGTTCAGTGGATTCAGTCATAGAGATGGCTTTTGCCCCATGTATGTCTTTCTGTGCGTTTGCACACGTGTGTTAAAACTTCAGATTGGCCAATTTCAGCAGCAAGAAAGTTGAGCATATGAATCTCCTATATCAGAATCGAAGATTTTTGAAAAATTATGTACTGGTATTACTCTTAAAAGATAGACATAGTGTTATAATCCCCGAGGCCTTCACTTGATGTTAGACATGATTGGCCAATATCAACGACCATTATTTTTTATGATACTTTCACCGAGCAATGAAAGATATATCAGCATCATTTTTTTTCCTTTTCTTTTGAATATGGACATGTGTGGACGCGTGATCTTGACCTATATAGACCAAATGCAAACAGTGTCATCACAAAATGTTCCCCAACCGTATCCCCCAATTCCCTAAAAGCAGCGGGTCAACTCCAAAATACTTGCATTATGTTCCTATTTGAGCCTGCACGTTACTTGATTCTTCAGGAGGATTATTCAACTTTACGAATTGTGTTAGGAAGATGCTAGAAATGAGTGATAGTGTCATAAGTGCATTTGTGATTAGTCTTCCTACCAATACAGTCTCAAATGATTTAGGACCAGCCAAAAAAAAAAAAGCATAATGAGCAATCAGCAGTCTTGCTATACATTTGATTGCCCACTTCTGTTCAAAAACCAATTAACAATTGAAGGAATGATCAGCAAAAAGAAATGATCATTAATTTGGAGAAGGGAAAGCCACAGTTGTCCGAATCAATTTGACCCGTTCCCAGAAAGAAAGAGCAAGAAAGCCAAGTCATGTGACAAAATTAAGCAGGTTACGTAGTCGGATCACTTGCTCCACTGCTTTCACAAACATGACAAAGAATTCTTGAAAATGTTTTGATTCTTCCTCACGTCAAATGGTAAAAAATTTGTCGGCACTTAATCTTTATATTGACTTTCATTTTTTTAAGAGCAAAGGAAGTGAACAATGTACATTAGGAGGACAGAGAGCCGCCGCACCCATCGCTGGGATGTATTAGGGCGAGTTTGGTTCGGCCACCCCATGATGTGGATTTTGATCCTATCCATTATGTCGATTGCTGCAGTGAGGACTTCTCTTATGTTGCTGTGTTCACAGCAGTGTATTAGCCCTTCAGAGCATGCATTTGAAGGCATTAGGCTTTTGCCTTCTAATCTTGAAACCACAAGCAGGTGCCCAGCTGCATTGGCCTCCTCGTGGATGCGTCCAAGCCCGGGGCAATCGGCTGCAGATCCTCTGGTCACGGAGAAGATGCAGATGAAGCCCTGCGCAGGGGAACAAGTCAGATTAATTTCTGTAGGAATATCATTAATTTCTGCAGGAGTATCAGCTAATAAAATGTTGTTCTAAGATTGTGATGATTACCTCTTCGGTTCGCTTAATGTCCATTCTGAACCGTGTTTCTCTGGGTCCGGGGACTAGTTCTACTGAAACCACAGCAATTCCGGGTAAAAACCATAATCTTATCCCATGAACCATTTGGACAGTCATTGTCTGGCTATGTTGCTTCCCCAAACTAATTTCTTTTCCTGTGGGGATATTCTTGCCCTTAGGGAAAAAAAGACAGGAAGTAATCACTCACCATGCAAGATTTAGAAGCTATATTGACATGAAGGAGCCAAAAACGTAAACAGATATCAAGAGCTTGGTGAATAATCATAATGGAAGAGAGAATTTACCGATGTGACGATCTGTTCAGTTTGGATGTTGACAAAGACTAGAGGAATTCCTGAGGAAACCAATGTGGGGGAACCAGGCCATGGACCGGGTTGTAGTGGCCTCGACGGTGTGTTCACCTGGCAGCGGCATAAACAGAATGGAGCTAACTACCGGAGACCGTTGATCAGGCAATTGGGTCCCAACTTTCGCCTTCCAGTTGTATCTCATTCCTTTCTTCTTGAATCCTGCCGTGTCCACGTTCACCACCCGCCTGCTCATTTCTGCATCGTCAGATGGAAAGTCCTCATCTTATCCCGTTGCACGATCTATGCCCATGCTCGTCCAAATGAATGTTCAAGAGGTGGTATATATATGTACCAGGCATCATCCTAGCAGGATGATTGTGTGGATGAATGTTTGCAGCACATTGGGATGGACTTCCATCTTCCTGGTTTTGTCACCAGGACCCCTTGCCCAGTGAAAACATTCCGTGATTTACTCTTGTGAAGTTCTAGTCTGAAGGCTTATGTTTCATCGTCTCGAGGGAAACTTTAAAAAGGTAAAATCAATCAAGTTTAACTAGAAATACTAGGACTACTGTCCAAAACTTGTTCAGTATATGATGCGTCAAATTTCAATCGTTTGAACAATAATCAAGTCTATTTCATGAGATTACTTGGAAGTTGGCACGCCCCACATCTTTCGTAATGTCTAAACCCTTAACATGAAGTGATGGTAGATTTAGGAAAAAAAGCAAAAGTTACCTTGCAATTCAGTACATTGTTCCAGACTTAAATCCCCTAAAACTACCACATGTCTATCGTCCATAGCGGCTTGGATCGTGAACTTCCTCTGGAGCATTGAGACCTTAAGAGGCACTATTCGTGCCTGAAGCTTAATCACGCGGTCGCCCCTCCTCACCTTCACCCACAAAGTCTCAGCCTGCTGGCTGATCTTGCCGAGCTGCGAGTTGAACTCCAACCGGGCCTTGGTCGGCACAAACTCATCCATGTCATCCTCTGCAAACCCTTTAATGATGTCCCCAGGCAGTGGCACGTTCTCTTCCCAGTCCTCCGGCACCTCCTGCTTCACCCATTTCACGCACAACACCATCGTGTGAGCACTGCCCATGTCGTCTCTCCTTCCGAGCCAGTACCTCTCCATGGAAACACTATTCACGCGGTTTATATCCTAGGATAGGTTTCACCGTCTGTCCTAGAGCATTGGAAGGGTCTCCAAGCTGTTGAGAGAATATGATCTGGACGTGAAGTCCTAAACACAGATCTTGGAGTGAATAGAGACCGTGCAGAATTTCACACAAAGATATTCTTTTCTCTTTCGAGGCTTAACAAGAAATTCTGATCACAGATCAAGTGTATAATGCAAGAAAGAGTATCCGCCTTTGTCCTCGCTTTTCTCACAGCACCACTGTACACAAACGAAAGTGTGCTGAAAGACGGAAGTATAAGACTCATTAAGGTCTCAAAGTCTCTGCAGCGTATGAATATATCCGACTTAGTAAATGTCGTACTAGTCCGTTCTAGTGACTCTGTAGTGGATCTTGTCCAAATTTCGTTGCCATTCCTCGATCTCTGCTTGGGTGTGACTATTTTTCGGTTCATCTTCTCTCTTTAGCTGCTCCCTTAATTCCAAGATCTTTCTCTCGACACATTGAACGTGCAGAAAACCGAGATTTGGCTGAAGTGGAAAATTTTGGAAGGGCAAAGTTTGATTCGAAAACCGAGAGAAACAAAAGGGAGTATAACCTTTCTATAAGGCCACCGCCCCACTCTGCCTCTTCGGCAAATTTTCTTGACAACGGTAGGACACAAACGCAATCTCTCAGCAGCCTTTTCGATCGGAAGATGGAAGTAACCTCTGACATCTGCCAGCATCATCTTTCCCGCTCTCTCCCTCTGCACTAATCTCAGCACATAATACAGCCGTTCTAGAATAATGGAAGAAAAAGATGAGTGCAATGCAAGCGACATCCGTCGAACAAGATCGTTATTCCAAAGGCCAAGTCCTAGAGGATAAAAGATTGACGGAGTAATCTATATTTCAACAGACTCCATGCAGAAACCGTTTGCGACGATAATTTGGCGACAAACAGAACTCCGGATATTGCTTCCACTTATATATAACAGTCGTAAGAGATATTCATTGAAAGATATGATTGTTTATCTGAGCATAAAAGGCTGTACAGGACGCACATGCACAGTAAATAATTCTAGAAAAGCAATAACCTGTGCTGCAAGCCCGGTTTTGGGAGACTTCGCCTGTCATTCCTTAGGTTTTGGCTTGTTGCCCGTTTGCCGGGGATTCTCTGCTTCAAACAACAAAAAATACAAAACAATAAACAAAACGCATTCTACGGCTTCCAGCCATTCAAAAGATCCCCGGGAACTCGAATCTGATTCTATATGTGAGGCTGTTAATGTTGTGACTTGAAGAAGTGCGAATGGCGAGCGGGTCCTGTTACATGATGTAGCCAGCCAGTCTCCTCCCCTCAGAGTATTGCCGCAGAAAATCCTTCACATTCTGTATGCTTTTCTTGCATAAACTGAAATGGAAGCAAGAATGACAGGACCATATTGCTGCACGATACATATTCAGAACTCCAATTTCCGAAAAAATAAAAGAACGTCATTTAACTTTTTAAAGGAAGAGATTAACTGAAGTTCTTACTCAAACATTTGATACCAATGCTCGCATGACTGACCGTACCGACTCTTCCATGTAGTTCGAGTTTTGTGATATGATTGGTTTCCACTAAATACATTTCGAAGAACTTATGTTAGAAAGTGTTGCTACAAAGAGCATTAGCAAATGGCAAACACCGTCGGCCCGGGATCAATCACAGAACTTGTCCACAGCGTTCAACTGTGCCTGAACTCATCACACAGACTAATTCATCAAGAAAAGTTTCTACCCTATTGGAAGGATAATCAAAGGCTTTGTGAGTATAAATGATCTCTCTAAGCATGTGACAACAACTGCCCTAAGTCACCCACCCCGTGGTGACTGAGTTGGTGGAATCGCACGTTGACCACACGCAAGGCAAGGTTCGATTTCCCAACTCGTCATGATACGTGACTAAAGTGGAGAGCCGTGGGAGGTAAGTTCCTGCGCTAGCACCTTGGTGGTTTATGCATAGCTGCGTCGGCTGAGAGGTGGTTCCACGGTCATAAATTAAAAAAAAAAAAAAAAAAAACTGCCCTAAGTCCAGTCATTTACCTTTTTGTCCTTCTAAGGTGCCGCCTCTCTCTCTCTCGTTGATCACCCTGAGTTTCTCTCTCTCGCGTTCGGCGCCGCCTCTCCGCTCCGAGGTACTCTCTGTCCATGTGGGTTTCGTTCTCGTTTTCGATTCCTTCTTAGAATGTCTCGAATTCGGTACTGCCGCGATTCTCTTGGGCCATACGTAGGAGGGCGACGGATGCCGTATCGACTGTCAAGTCCTGATTTTTAAACCACAGAATCATCTGTTGGCATCGAGATTGAGTGAAGTGGAAGACGGTGAGCTTGGTATCATCGAATTGTATATCGATAATGGGAATTGGGTTTTGGTGTGCTAGATGTAGGAGCTTTTCCCAGGGTCATATCTGCTGGTTTGGTCATTAGTAAGTCAGGATTTCTCACCTTCTTCAGCAGCTTATTTTGCATGGAATTGGGGATGTTGTTTTTCTTGATGTTTAGACGTGGACGAAGGTGGTGAAATTACTCGCGCTCTGCATGTTTGTAAAATACCCAATTCAAGCCAACACTTCTGGTGTTTAAACGGTTTTTTTGTATAAATATTTTCTGGATAGGAGTGTTGCATTTTTGTTAAGCCTCAGCCCAAGAAGTGACTCTGAATGTTTGATGAAATGCCTCGTTGGTGTAAATATTTAGTTCCAGCCAACACTCGAGGTGTTTAAACTTTTTTGTTTTGTATAATTGTTTTGTTTTTGTTAAGTCCCAGCCCTGGAAGTCACTGAGTTAAGGTTTAAAGTTTGTTCTTGTAGGCCGGTTCCAGGGTAGGCTGGTTTTTTGGTTACTGACCTCCGCCACCGCCACAGGCTTACTATCCTGCTTCTAATTGTTCTTCTGCAGGTCATTCTCCGCCTGGGTATCCGCTTGCTGGTTATCCAAAGTGATCCATTTCTCTGCCTTTTAAAGTTAGTGACAGACTTCCGAAGGAGCTTGAATACAAGGTGTGATGAGGACACTGGATGAGAAGGAGACGACCCAGGTGTTTGAGAAACTCTTCAAGTTCACCGGCAACAACCTCAAGAACATCGTTGAGAGCCCCTCCCATGAGGGGCCCGACCCTAACCCGGGCCGCTACTGCTTCCGGCTCTGCAAGAACCGGGTCTACTATGTCAGCGAGTCACTGGTCAAGCGTGCCACCAACATTGGCCGCCACAACCTGGCATCCCTAGGAACCTGCATCGGCAAGTTCACCAAGGGCGGGAGCTTCCACCTGACAATCCAGGCGCTGAGCATTTTGGCTGCCAACGCGAAGCACAAGGTCTGGCTCAAGCCCACGTCAGAGATGTCATTCCTCTATGGGAATCACGTGTTGAAGGGTGGATTGGGGAGGATCACTGAAAACATCAATCCAGGTGATATGTCAATTTCAGCTCAAATTCTGCAATTTTAAGTGTTGTTTGGTGAATGTTATGTTTCTGCTTGAGGTGTTGTAGGATGGGGTCTGGGTTTTGGAATATGAAAGCTGTGTGAAGTGGCGGACACAGAAACTTAGATTGAAAGGAATATCATTGGGGGCGAAATAAAGGAATTTTATTTGAAGTTTCATGGGCTATTGTATAAATTGAACTTAGGATTGTCACTTTGTGGTAATCGGGTATTAGTCAATGTTTAAATTGGAGATGTACTGTCTTCCTGGTCTTTTTTTGGGGATGAATGATCTATCTAAATAGATTCAAAATTGAGCTTGATTCACTGTCATTTACTGATAAGATGTGGCCGTGATGGAGATGAAGGAGGGAACTCCGCTTTGACTATAGTTGCAATCCCTAATTGTGTTTTGCAGTCATCCTTCTCTTTTCTTTCCATGGCCCTCTCCTCTTGGCTTTGTCTCATTGTTTGTCTCCATCCTTTGATTCCCTCCAAATTATCTCCTACTCCCACTCTTCCTTTTTTCTTACCATCAGCCATTCTTCATATAACATTTTCTTGCTATGATTATTTTTAGTTTAATTTGTGAATGGTTGTATGCCTTATGTTTACTTATTTTGAGTAAGCACCCTTAATTGAGTGAGTGACAGGTGAAGATTGACATTTTCTTTTTGTAGAAATTAAGAATCTAGCCTGTTTAAATGATTTAACTCGGTCTTCCTGCTCTTGGTTTTGGTTAATCAAATGTCTTGCTTCTTAGGTAAAAGGTTAGATCAATCAATACACAATAGTGCGATCATATTATGATGTCGAAGATGAATAGCTGTTTATTTTAATAGAATCACGACTTGGTTGTTTTTGCCTTCTATTTAGATTTGTCAAAACTTGATTAATTAGGGACAAGATTTTAGTCCACCCCCAGACCAATATGCAAGAAGTACCATGTTCAATTTGTTTTCCTCATCTTTGTACTTGTGTGGGGAAAAATGGTTCATTTGAAAGAAATCTGATGATTGAAGACGAATGTTATGACAGGTGATGGAGTGGTGGTCTTTTCAATGTCTGACGTTCCTTTGGGATTTGGGATTTCACAAAGGTCAACACAGGATTGTAGGAAGTTGGATCCAAATGGGCTTGTCGTGCTTCATCAGGCTGATATTGGGGAGTACTTGAGGATGGAGGATGAACTTTGAATGAGGGTTTTCTTATACATTGGATTGTTAGGTATTGTTCAGATTTTTGGAAGTGCATTGAATGATCATGATCTTGAGATACAAAAGAATTGTATTATGCAGTAATTTTTTTTTCTCCTCTCCAATTTCATGGAATGGCTATTTCCTTGGTTGTTTGCCATGTTGATTTCTCTGATATGCTTAAAAGAAACATATTAATCTGATCATGTGGAATGATTTTAAGGTTGCTACAGATATTATTTTGTCATGGACATTGTTTAGGATGCCGAGATCTGCAGGTCTGGTAAATCTTATTTATCGCATCATTATGCCTGGAAATTAGCCAACTCCTGTTTTCAGCTTTTTAAGTTGAATTTCATACTTTTGGGCTGTTCAAACTTGCGGCTCTTGGTGGACTTGGCGACAGTGTTCTTACTTGTGTGTGCTTGACACGATACTTTTTTTGTTTTGTACTTTCAATAGTATAAATACACATAAATACACAGTTCTTTAAAGGAAAGTGTAACGGTTTTTTGGTTACACTGCCATGCAAGGATCATGGTTGGTCTAAGTGGACATATGAACTTGACTCAGCTGGTTTCACTTAGTATGTTGTGCTTTAGAAGCCTAGTCTTCTGCTTCTTTTGTTGACCATGTAAAGAAAAGGGAAATCCTAAGTAATTCTATTATTGGGTCAAGTGGCTCAAAATTATTATCCTTCTGCTGCTTCACGGCAGCAGAATACTCTGCTGAATAAAATTTGAAATTCACAGGGCTATTCTTTCTCATTCCGCTTTTCTTTCTCGATCTTTTTCACGCTAGTAACTTGTCTAGCACTTCTTTTTTTCCACTTTTTCCTGAGAACTTTCGGACCTGCCTGGGGTTTTCTCATCAGATGGTTAGCTATGGAACTCATATTTATGACATTCAATTGATTTAGGTATCATTGATTTTGTTGAAGTTCAAGTTTTATGCTCATTTTGTATCTCCAGGCATGAAAAGGATAAGGACTTTTTTTGGCTGAAGCCACTAAGAATGCATAATTAAGGGTAATTTCTTTGTCTAATGTTTTATATGTATATTATTAAAAAGAAAAGCAAGGTGATATGTTTTTTCACTGCAGATGCCTGGTCATGATAGAGTTATCGATATTGTAGGTCCATCCATGTTCAAAGACAAACAGTGGCAGGGAATATTCAAGATTCCCCAAGCCAAGCTTCGTTTCATATCTCAGAACCAACCTCGATGCACTCAAGAATCTGTAGATAGTGGTGGACCATGAAGTTGGCAACTGGAAAATGCTAGTGGATATTCAGTGCATGCTGTTAGATGAGGATGTTGTGTTGTAGACTGGAAAATGTTAGTTTTAATGTTGTTTCTAAGTGGATTTGTCTATATACTATGTGTTGAGTTATGCCTGCTGTATTGGGATGTTTGTCTTTTCCATCAAATAACGTGGATCAGCTTGTCTAATGCTATTGAGTTTGCTTTCAGTTAATGCTATTTAGTCTGCTTTTGATTAATTGGAACTTCAACTGATGCAGCATCCATTCACTGCATCAGTCATCAGCAGAACTGACTTAAGCCGTTCCAGTGGATGAATGTACTTTGAACCCATGTATTTTGGCTATCTTTGGTTTGAACTATTTTTGCTTTACATTTTTTCTTTGGTTGTGAGGTATTTTTGTAACAGGTTTCTTGTTGTTTTACATGTTTCTTGCTGGACTGCTATGCTTGGTTTCTTGTAGCTATTATAACATGTTCATACAGGTTCATGTAAGAATACTTGCTGGTTTATAACAGGTTCATTGGTGTTATAGTTGGTTCAATGCTATTATAACAGGTCTAGTGTTTGGTTAAGTGCCGTCATTCTTGGATTAGGTCCAGTGTTTGGTTAAGTGCTATCATTCTTGGATTAGTTCTGTTAAGTGGTTCAGTTCTGTCATTAGAATGCTTGCTCGTTTAAGGGGTTTAGTGTTGTCAACTGATTGCAGTTGCATCTAGCTCTGTGCTTGTGTCTTGTTGGGCTGCTGGGACATTCTTACATGAACTTGTTTATAAACAATGTTATAAATGAGTGGGAGATGGTGATGCTTTGTGGTTATCTGTATGTGATTCTCTCTCCTCTCTCTCACTCCGTTGTTGGTGATGATGATGTACTGGTAAGAGGGGACGTAGAGAGTGAAAAAGACATCGAATCAAACACAGATTCTCTGTTGTTGAGACTTTTGGACAGTTTGTCTATGAGATTGCGTACTGCACTTCACCTGATGTTGGTAACAGTACGATACACCGATTAACGGTTATTATAGGTTCAAAAAGATGGACGAGGCAGAGAAGCTGCTTCGTTGGAATAAATTTGCCCGCAATTTTTAATGATTATAGGTACTGTGTTTTGCAAATTTTCTTGTCGCGTGCTTGATGGTTGGCTGCCGGTCCATTGGAATTTAGATGGAGGCTGGGGCAGGGCAAAACCTTCGCTGATATTCAAAGTTGTGGGAGCTTGGCTATTCCTTTATGGGTCTTAAAACTTTATGTGTATGTATTTTCAACCCTTCTGGGGCAGTCATTCTGCTATGGCTATCGTACTCAAAGAGGCACGCAATGGTACGCGAAGATGCAAAGAGAGAGCTTGGAATTCGCCGCGTTGATGTAAACGTTTGTCTTTCACCCTTTTTTTTGGGGGGTTCCGTCTCTTTGCAAGCCATCACATTATTCTGATGTCATTCTGGCTGCAGTGCTTCACGACGGGTCTCCATTGCCGAGATGAAAACAGGGGAGGAAAAAAACGGCAAGAGGTCTGATGGTGGTCGTAGAATAGGATGAGGTGATCTGGCATGCCTCCGGCACGGCCGTTCAAACGTTCTGCTTTCAATAGCTTTCAGTGCAGCTCCGGTCAACTCGCCCATGGCCTCATGGCCGTTCTTCTTAAACCTCCGTCGTTTTCGGTGCAAGAGATTGGGGGTGGCGACCGGTTGGTGATTGTCGCCGGTCGAAGAGAGGAAGATGAATATCGTCTTCTCTCGCTAATTAATTATGGCTCTTAGCTGGATGAAACTGCTCACCCTTTTCCTGGAAATTGCGCAAGTCCGCAGATCTCAAGCAAAGTGTTTTGTGAATTTCAGTTTCAATTCGATATCAGAAAATTTCTTCCCCCTTATCATTTCGGGTATAAACTCATAATTCACTGTGAATATGGCATTAGCAAAATTCATGGCACGGAGATTTGCCTGCGTATTACACACTTGAGGGTCATTTACAGTGAGGAAGATCTCGTGTAAGTAGTTGCACCATGAGTCGAAAGTTTTCGCCAGAACACCCTCGGAGTGTCATGATTCTGGTTTCTTTGTGAACATATTCGAGAGATTGGCCACGACGAATCCTGCGAAGACCTGAAACGAGCAAGCTGGTGAGCATGTCCGAAACAAGCTACATTGAACATGCTTGCACCAATATCATACATTTATAAAAGCGCAAGTTCAGCTTATTAACTTCCGATTGTATTGAAAAAGGCAAGGAACATGTAAGCGTACCTGGATGCATCCGACAATGTAAATTGCAGAGTAACGACGGCCATGAACAAGCATGTCTGCCACCATTGCGAAGGGGATCGTCAAGGACATGCCTAGTGTCGCAACCAGCGGAGTTGTCCAAACAATCGATATGGCCCTGTTTCAACATTTTCTGACATTACTCACGATAGAATGGGGCCTCTTGTAGAAAGATAGCAGTAGCTAATGTCAAGAACAATAAAATGCGTAACCGTCAAATTGGAATTTAGTGATGTCTATTAGCACTTCTGAACCATTAATAACAGGGTATGTATTCATCCATCTACTACACAAAAAGCATTATAAATTTTATCTAAACCATATTTTAACTGTGGTAAGTTAACGAGAATGAGCGAGACATACCAAAAGTAATCCAAAAGAACACTCCCCACAAGGCCATTTAAAACCAAGGCTCCACCAACAGATGCCGATGGCGGGAAGCTAAATTTGGGCTCAACCCCCAAAGCATGTAGTGGCCATCCTGCATGAAGCAAAACTGCTTTGAGAAAGGTTTCTCTCATGGAAGCAGTACAAAAATGTGAAGCATTGGGGAGACCTATCGATTAAGACACAAAACATTGAGGAAAGACGTTTGAAGAATAAAAACCAGAAGGTTGGGCTTTAAATTTTTAGCACAAAATTGAATGTTAAATTTTAATAATTACTAAGGTGAGCGAGCCAGCTCACATTCCCCCATCTGACTAGAATATTCAAAACCACAGTTTCATATCAAAATTCATGCCAATTAACTGTCAAAACTAAATCCAGCTCAATGTTTCCATTGCATAAGATAAGCAGAATAAGTTTGCTTCAGTTCTGCTTCTGCACCACTTACCGAGCCACCAAAGGCCAAGAAGAGTGAAGAGGCCAATGTATCCGAAAAACTTGTGCACGACTACCTTCTCTCCTTCTGACCCCACAGACTTCTTTAGCAGCACTGCACTAAACCCAGGCAGTTAAAGAAAATGACAAGAGAATTAAAGAGGTATTATGAAAATCATGATTTCTAGAAAGAGATTTTCACCCGTGAACAAGCCATATAATACTGCTGAGAGAAGGCCGAAGATGTCCCCCATGATTGTGTGCTTTTTGATCCTTGGCAACAAGAAAAGAAGGTATCAAGAAAAATGCACAAGATATATCACACAGACATGACGTAACAAAAGGCAAGCATTCAGTTAATTGATGCATATAAAAAGGTAACTGAATGTTTAGTGGCAATATAAATTTGGCAGAAAAAGTTACAATGGAGCATCTTTAAAAGGGATGTATCGCCTCTTGTGGGGAAATGCAGACTCAATATTTCCTCTGTCTTCAACAAACTCATTAAACACCAAATTAAGATGAACAGACATCATTAAAATTGCCAGAGAAGCATAAGTTGTTTTCACATTCCAATGCAAACTCCATATCTTAGCTGTGCAAATTCCCTATCTTACACTTCATCTGAGGATAAAATTGATGAACACTGGAGCATGCAAGCTACCAAAGTATGTTTTTCACAAAATTTTTAGGAAATTGGCATTAGGAAATTCAAATACACTCTTCTTCTCTGACTAAATAAGAGAAAGACTTCATCTTGCAAGCAAAAGCCTACTACATGCTCATACTCACTGTGATGCGCTTAATAACTCATCAGATGCCCAAGTTTTTCCAACCGTAGTCATGGCAACACCAGCCATGCTGATAAATACAGCGACCACCTTCACAATGCTTATGGATTCCTGGCCAAGAAGAGCTCCAAAGAAAAGTGTGAAGAGAGAAGATGTTGATGCCAGGACAGTTGTACTTGCTACGCTGGTATTTGCCAGAGCGGAATTCGACAAGTACTGCATGTGATTGAACCAGTTATTACTCATAAATATCCTCCCAAATGCAAAACTTATCAAGAGTGGAAAAAGATGTGGGTAATCCTACATACGAGACTGTCACTAGGATGAGAAATGGACTTGTTTTTTGCTAAAATGCAATTAAAATTGCAGTATCATCAAGGAAGAGTTTAATCCAAAGGAGTTGAAGTGGATTTCTATGTCTAGAGTTGAGTCTAACGGTGACTTCTCCAAGAATTAAGCCTCTGAAATTTCATACTCAAAAGAAATGCTCTTTTATTCCAGAAAAAAGCAGTCGAATATGTATAAGTAGGAGTACTTTCAGTGTTTCAGAAGAAAACCAACTCCACTGTATAATATATCCTACCACCAACTATATCTTAACTACTTGTCCTCGAAATCCTTGCTCTCGAGATCAGGTACGGGTTTAATTGACGGCACCTTTAATTCCAGAAAAGATATGTGACTGAATCAATTGATACTATCTTTAACTCCTGGATCAGGATGAGAATGCTCAAAAAAGATATGTGAAATTGCAATAAGTACATGATGAAAATATTTTACTAAGAGAAGTTTCCTTTGGCCCCTACAAATTGAGTTAACGAAGGTATGGCCCTAAAATGAGCTAACCAAAACATATTTAATTGATGGTATGTACGCTATGTCACAAGAAAGTGGAGAGAAAGCTAGAAGCACATGGATAAAGATTCTACCAGATCGTCTTAAACATATGAACTTTATGCAGAACAAGGAACTAAATGGAGATTCAATGATTGATGCACACTCCATCCTCCTGTGGGAAACCAACATTCTTTTTTATAAAATTTGTCCAAAACAGATATTCATGAATTACACAGGAATGGGGGATAAAGGGTAATCTATATCTGATTCTCTCACATGCAGACAAGATACCCCATTCACTATAATCTAATACACAAAATCAAATTGTCTAACTGCAACTGGACAAAACTATCAAGAAATTTTAGTGTACTGGAAGCAGTTAAAATATTTACAAATACTAAACAAGCTTCCCATCTAGCTCTCTTGTAAGAATTGAAAAGCAACTTTTAATTATAGAAATAGCTATTTCATATGAAAGAACGACCTATGTTTGAAGATAATAAAGATGCATTACCTCCGTCAGAAACCATATAGGGGTGAGATATAAGCTACATTTGACAATATCCAATGAATCAAGTCCAGGATTCTCGTCAATTAACGGATGTTCACATTCCTCATTCAATGACCTCAATGGCCAACCCTCTTCCCTCTCACTAATATCCCTGTCCGAGTCAGGAATTAGCTTATTCTTTGAAGCAGTTTCTGCATCGTTGTACATTTCACTGGATATGAGGGGAATGTCAAGTTCACTTGAACTGCTGCTCTTGCCACTGATTTTATAGTAGAGTCTTCTGAAAGGGTCCCTTCTAAGTAAGTCACATATACAGTCCTTGAGGAACGCGATAGGAAAAAAGACGACCATGAGAGAGACCATAAGATATGTAATGGCGAAGGGCTGTTTGTATTCTTCGAAAATTTTCTGAACAGCAAGAACAAAAAAAAGAAAAAAAAGAAACACAATTATGGAACTTGAATAGAGAATATTATATTATCCAAGAGCAAATAAAACATGTTTTAAATGACGCCCATCAAAAGATACCGCTATCTCAACGGACATACACCTAGTAGGAACAATATTCACCAAATTCAATGAATGATTCAAGGCGTACGCGCGACCATAAAACAGAAATAAGAATTTGGCAGAAACATAGGCCGCGAAAAAATTTCTAGGGCGCTCAAACACGCAAAATGTTTATCCTTTCTAACTTTTCTTCAAAAGTCAACTCTTCCTCTATCAAGTCAGAAACCAAACCAGGGACGAAGCAACCCCTTGCAAGAAAAACATATAATCAACAACAGAACAATCATCATGTTCCCACAAATCAGTATCGATTCTTGGGTCATAGAGCAGCAAATACAGAGTGAATCACTAACTTCGAATCTCACGGTGCAATTTGAATTCCAAACGGTCAACCCCCTCCTTTTCTTTCCTCGCAGCAACCAAACAAGCCTCATACAAATTTCTAAGAACTACCAAGATCAGACAACACGCGAAAGAGAACTAAAAGGAAAGAAACCTCACCTGGGTCACCTCGGCGGACGCGACCCATATGAGCACAACCGTGCCGATCAGACCCAAACCAGCTTTGTATCTCCAACCCATCACCCAAGAACGCTAGGGAACGCAAACGGAGCAGCACCGCACCGAGTCCGCTACGAAGCCTCCGCTGCTCGACACGGAGAAGGGAGAATGGCAACGTGGGTGTATATACCGTGGCATCGGGGGTCCGTCTGCTGTTTCCGCAGCGATGGTTACGGTCAAGATAGGATGGCGTTTCGGGAATTGCGAGGAAGTGGGACACGACTCGGTCGATGAATTTTAGGAAACGTTGGAGATTGCCGTCAAGACCACTTCCCGGAGTGGACTTTGCTTGGAAGTTTTCGCGCAGTTTTCAAAGCGTTTTTTCTTGTTGTGTCACCATGGATCGGAACGAGCGCGACAGGTGGGGTTCCTGCATTAAACTCAGTGGAGACTTGAATGGAGTTTTTGTGGGAAGAGGTGGTGGCGTTTTTCCCTTTCCATCCATTTTTGCTTCCCCTGTAGGCCCCTCTAGAGGCTAAAAAGCCCATGACGGGTATGGAGTTCTTTGATCCTTGAAGTCTCTCAGATCTCCCTGTCCGACTTAATGTCACTTGTCCACAAATTCAATTGTTAAAATGGTGCTTCAAGTCACATTACCAGTCTCTCGAAAAATTTATGAGGGTGGTCAAGATTTTCTAACTGGAATTAACGAGTTTCTTCGATCCATGAAAACTGCCACTAATTTCTTGAAAATTTATGAAGGTGATTGAGATTTTCTAAATGGAATTAATAAGTTTCTTTATCCTGCAATTCTTTTGGGTTAATACTCTGAAAAGCTTCAAATTAGTATATATGTAACAAATTTATCATAAACTAATTTTTTGATCATGAAAAATCCCAAATTGATACATATATAACAAATATACCCAAAATGACCACAATTTCTTTTTTTTTACCTACTCCGCGGTGGATGAGATGGTTCGCTCCTCGCCTCTCAACCGACAGGGAAGGGGTTTGAAACTTTTCACCCTCATTGCACGACTCACCTATGACTCGTGGGAGGTGGGTCCCTACAAGTCGCCCTGAGTTTATGCCGCTGATTATACTTGTACGGCAGTTCCCGGATCAAAAAAAAAAAAATCTCAAACCGGTATACTTGTCATAAACTTATCTCAAACTAATTTGTTTGACCTCCAAAAACTGTAAAATGATATATTTGTGATAAATATACCCTTCACTATATTAGATTAATATCACAAAAAACAATGCAGTTGTGACATATGAAGAGTAAAATCTTAAATCGGTACACTAGTTAACTATAACATGTCATTAAACTTAGTAATTTGATAGTAAAATTTAATGAAAATTAAAATAAGATAAATTTGTTCGAAATGTATCAGTTTGGAATAAATGTGCCAAAGATGTACCAATTTAAGGTTTTTTGTGATAAAAAAAATTAATTCGACATAAATTTATCACATAATCACCCATTTGGAGTTTTTTCAAATTATTATCTTGATGCTTTTCGACACCACTTTCTCTTTGTTACTTTACATCAACTAGAGTTTCAGGCCTATGCATCGACAAGCCGGTTGATTGGATCATCAAGAAAATTGACAATGCGCAAAATTTCCGACAACATCGAGCTCCTCTTGTGACCGTTAGATCTGCACACTATATAGAGGGGAAGTCTGTCTGAGCTTCCCTCGAGGACTCTCCGACGTCCAAAGTCAATTTTTTTTTTTCAAGGAAAATGATAAAAGGAAGAGAAAACTCCGGTGATTCCAGATTTAAAAAAAAATATATATATATATGTTAAGAGAATCGGCTTGTGGGTTCTGCATAGTCGATGATATTTATCTCCTACCTAAATGTAAAAACTTTAAAGACCAAACTCTTATCTTACCCTAAACAGTAAATAGTATCATATCTGGCACCATATATTTATTACGAACTTGGTCTTCCTTACTTAATGAGTCATGAGGGGAACCACTGATGACTCTGACTAAGGTTGCTTATGGCCCAAAAGCATAGGTGTTTGGTGCGGTTTCCTCTTTTAGCATTTGGAATCAAATGGTCCATCTAACGATTAAACCAAGATATGAAACCATTGAAAATCAACTTAGACATCTCGCGACTATTTCACCTAACTCTTCGGCTCGGATCACCCCTTAAAGACGATGCGTTTGACTAATATCACTCATGATCGATGACCAATTTTTGGGTGGAAAATTATCAAATCAATCCCAAACCCATTATAGTTCTAAAACTTCATGCAAAATTTCAATCTAGTCTTTGCTGTAAATTGTTGATGTGGCAGTGTACCATGTAGGTTGGCATGTCTCACCGTCCTCTTAGCAATTTTCAACAAGAATTTATTGGAAATAGTATCTCCTACCTAAACGTAAAAACTTTAAAGACCAAACTCATATCTTACCCTAAATAGTAAATAGTATCATATCTGGCACCATATATTTATTACGAACTTGGTCTTCCTTACTTAATGAGTCATGAGGGGAACCACTGATGACTCTGACTAAGGTTGCTTATGGCCTAAAAGCATAGGTGTTTGGTGCGGTTTCCTCTTTTAGCATTTGGAATCAAATGGTCCATCTAACGATTAAACCAAGATATGAAACCATTGAAAATCAACTTAGACATCTCGCGACTATTTCACCTAACTCTTCGGCTCGGATCACCCCTTAAAGACGATGCGTTTGACTAATATCACTCATGATCGATGACCAATTTTTGGATGGAAAATTATGAAATCAATCCCAAACCCATTATAGTTCTAAAACTTCATGCAAAATTTCAATCTAGTCTTTGCTGTAAATTGTTGACGTGGCAGTGTACCATGTAGGTTGGCATGTCTCACTGTCCTCTTAGCAATTTTCAACAAGAATTTATTGGAAATAGTATCTCCTACCTAAATGTAAAAACTTTAAGGACCAAACTCATATCTTACCCTAAACAGTAAACAGTATCATATCTGGTACCATATATTTATTACGAACTTGGTCTTCCTTACTTAATGAGTCATGAGGGCAACCATCGATGACTCTGACTTTGGGACAAGTAAGGTTGCTTATGGCCCAAAAGCATGCTAGTAGGTGTTTGGTGTGGTTTCCGCTTTAAGCATTTGGAATCAAATGGTCCATCTAACGATTAAACCAAGATATGAAACCATTGAAAATCAACTTAGACATCTCGCGACTATTTCACCTAACTCTTTGGCTCGGATCACCCTTTAATGACGACGTGTCTGACTAAGATCACTCATGATCGATGACAAATTTTTGGCTGGGAAAATTATCAAATCAATCCCGAACCTATTATAGTTCTAAAACTTTGCACAAAATTTCAATGTAGTCCTCGCTGTGCATTGTTGATGTGGCAATGTACCATGTAGGTCTGCATGTCTCACCGTCCTCTTAGTGATTTTCAACAAGAATTTATTGGGAAGATTATAAATTGAAAATTTGGGGTAAATATTTAAGATTAAATTGATAAAATTAAAAAGTTTAAGATTGATAATTGGTTTAAGATTGATAATTGGCAAAGTATGATAGACTTAGGATTGATCGAATAATTTTCCCACTTTTGGGCTTTACACATGCATAACATTCTAATAGATGTAATGGGATTGGGGACGTAGTGGGTCAGAGTGAAAAATTCATTAGGGTGCACAAGGAAGAATTATCTACAATTCACTTATTCTTTTGGCCCGCCAGGTATATCTTCTTCTATTCCTAATCTGGTTGAAGCTTTCCAACTTATAAATGTTCTTTACGATTGAGACAGCCTTTTCATTTTAATGTCATAGATGTTGTATATATCCGAGAAGCAATACTAGAAGGTTATTACACATATTAAGAAATATTTGGTTCGTACCATTACCAATTAACGCTATTTGTGACCTAATTGTTGAGGATTGAGGAGCTCGTTATCACAGCTCTATCAAGATGTTGTGGGGGTCCAATAGGTGCATAATACTAGCGCAAGAACTAGATTACTATTTTCTTATTGAAAGTATATCCTAGAATATCGGCTAGGCTTTCAATAATGACGGGCAATAATGATATAATATTTGCCGACTCCTAACCATCTAAAGCACTATATATTAGCCTTGGGAGAGAAGAGAGTTTACATGAGCGAGGATCCATTTTACATTGATTTTTCAAAATACGAAATCATATTATAAATCGAACCTAACGTCTTTTCACATTGAATGAATGGTAAGCGCAAATTTCAACAACAGGAAAAGTGGTATTTTCAAATGTGCGAACCTAACAATGATGTAATTCTATGAATCTCTCATAAATCCTAAACTTAAATAAAATGTTTCTTATCCTTAATAATTCAAATTTATTTTCTTGGATAAGTCACATCATGGACTGGAAATAAATGCAAGAAAAGACCACATTTGCACATCAATGAAGCATCACAATTTTAAGTTTGACATGCATTAATCCATATCAGTACATAACAACATCAAATCACTTCGATCCTACAAAAAAGAAAAAAAAAAAAAAAAATAACAAAGTAGAAAGCAACGTCTGCACGTCATTAAAAAATTTGTGCTGTTGGTACTGCTAGTCTTATTAATATCATATTTTTCAAAAAGGAAAAAAATCTCGTCCTCCACCACTATGTTGAGATCGCTGCATCCTCCTCTTTACCTATGGTAGGATAAAAAAATTAAATCAATTATTCAAAATAAAGTGAAGTGCAAAGAATAATAGTTTTAAGACAAAGTCAAGAACACATGGATACTTGCATCTTTGACTTTCCCATATATGACAATGAGCTTAAGATGTTGCAAAAAATTGCAGTTTGATTATGGCAGTCATTGCGTATGTCATGTATACCATATTTCATTTGGATGTACGTCGGTGTGTAATTTCTTTTATGGTCATTAATGCAAAATTTAACCATGTCCTCCCAATAGAATCTTCGCTGCTTTCTGCTTTGTTGCAGGTTAGCTTTAATTGTTCTTGTTCTTCACAAGAGCCTGGAGATGATTCAGCCGGAGTTGTCATCACCATTGGTGGATCAATCTAGCTGAAGAAGACGCAATTTCCTTGCTAATACTTTCTTATGAAGATCGATACGAAGAACAAGGCAATTAGATAACTCAATAATAAGTCTGTAATGACAGATCACTTAATTTCCAGAGCATCCTACATCTGAAGCTAATTCGGAATGCTAACAAACAGAGTGAGGCCACAACAATCGCACAACGATCGCAATTTGATCCAAACACAGCAATTTACATCCTTGTCTTCCTATAAATCCCACATTGCCATAAAACACTCAAAGCCATTCATTGAAAACCCAAACTCAGTAAGTGCCCACTCTATTGCCTTGTTGATCGACGAGCCTTCTAAATCAAATCTCGAAGAAACTACAAGGCGTCGTCGATTTGCAACACCACTGACTGCAATAGGTGAGTGTTGAGACTCTTCCCATTGAACTCGATTCCATCAAAACCAATTCTTTTCCCATTATGCCTATTTCCAAAATTCTGCCATTCTAATGTTCAAACCAACTCTTCGTAGTCATACTTTCCACATTCAGCTCTCCACTTGAACAATCAACCGCAGTGACAATTTGACACCATACAAAAAACCATATGAAATTTGAAGCCTCTATCTTTCTATTCATGCCACTTTGCCCCTACTAATCTATTTCAAAAGTGCCTAAATAGTTAAAGGCCAATCTCAGGCCAACTGATGACCATCATCAAAGTGCCTGACAAAAGTGCCTATATAGTTAGAGAGCAATCTCAGGCCAATTGATGAGCATCATCAAAGTGCCTGACAAAATTACAAGCCAAAGACATTTGTGAGCAAAAAGATGAAAACAAAGGTATGCTAATGGTAATCTGCATAGTGAATAGCCACTCTTACACGTGAAGCTATTTGTTGAAGCCACGCTCATGCATCTACCTGTTACATCCTCTTCAATTGTTTGAGTAACAAATTCTAACGAGTTTTGTTTGAAATGTGTAGTCTAACGAATGGCACTTTTGTTCTTATTGTGGGTATTCTTGTCGCCCAATGGCTGCTAAACCTGTTGAGTTCAGACCAAGAGCTCTTCATCGAAGACCATAACAAGTGATTTGAGACCAATCTCCTCAAAGTGATTGACAAAATTACAAGCCAAAAAAAAGAAAAAAAGAAAAAAATTGCAGACATTTGTGAGCAAGAAGATGAGAAAAGAATCTTCACACTCTCTCAGACAGAACTTATATTGCGCAGCTAACAACCATAGTGTTTCGAGCTGCGGAAACATCAAACCCAAATGTTAGCTCAAAGTTCTCTTCTACAGATCCACTCATGTGCCTCCATTGAAAGTGAATCAAAACACTCTAAATCGCAAACTAGCACTGAAGAAGAAAATGAGGGCGAGAGAGAAAGCAAGAGCAGAGAGGGTGAGATTTAGAGTAGAGGATCGTCTCTGATTCAACTGGGAGAAACATCTAGCGAGAGAGAAAAACTAACCTTGAACCCTAATCAGATACCAATTGTGGCTTTCAATTTTTTAGATTCTATTGTTTCCCAGAATCGTTTGGATAAAAATACCCATTCTCTGGTAGCCAAAACAATCGCGTGTCAATGAAGATTTGGCCGGCCGAGCCCAGGCCCCTTTTGAGTTTGACTACGCCAGATTAAACCCTTATTTAAAATAAAGTCAACTTTGATCCTATTTTTGAGAAAATGAATCCACTGGAGATCCCTATTCAAAATTTTCCTAAAAGTAAATTATGTTTGTAAGAACTAATTGGCCGGCCAAGTAGGACAGCGGTGCACCCCTCCCACAGCGCCCTTCGATCATCTCTCTCAGGGCTCTCGTGTCCAGTTTTCTTTTTTAAATGTTTGTTTTTTTTTTCTTTTCTTCAATTTGGGCTATTTTCTTCTTCTTTTTTAAAGTTAGGCCTTTTCTGATGTGGTGCAAAATTCTCGCCACGTCATTAAATACATTAAATTTGTATTTTCCATCACTCAAATTGAATATAGCTGGTGGGGGTATTATTTGCACTTTTTAATAGCTTTTAGAATTTGATTGTAATAGCTTTTAGAATTTGATTGTACTTTCCTATAAATTTAGCACTTTTGATCTTATCTCCTTCTCACTTTGATACCATACAAGGGCCATGTGGTCTAACTATACAATGTCTCTTTTATTGTAGTGCAATATGTATCTCTCCTACACATAATTAGTCTTATAAACAAAAACTACCTAATGTCCAACTTGAATTATGGATGACCAGATATGCAAGTAACAGATTGACTGCAATAGTAGGAATCGAATTTGAAATTTAACTATTTCAAACTTGGTTCTCTTTATTTGATGTACGAGTGTAAACTCACATGTATCTCATAGACAAGAAATTCTTTTCAAATTTGCAAATCCAAGTGGTGAATTATGTGTAATGCTTCTAGAATATACTTGGATTGGGAGAAGGACACTAGAATGACTAAAAATTATATATGGCGCTCACTTTAGTATCAAAACTTTTTGCCAACTCACTTAAATGTCAAGTTGGAGAAAAACGGTCACTTAAGTGCCTCCAGTAAAAAAATTTGGTTAAATTGATTACGTGGCATTAAAATTAAAATTTTCATATGACTTGACACATTTTAAAAATGAATCCAATCCACATAGACATCCAAAATGACATCGCACAATGATTATTTTTTAATTGACATTAGCATTGAAGTGATCACTTGTTTACAATGTTTGACATTGAAGTTTTCATTTTTTAATAACGACTGGCACTTAAGTAATCGCTTTTAACAATAATTGACATTCCAATGATCCATATGTACAATTATTGACACTCAAGTAATCACTCGTCAACTTGTCTTCATGATGTTGTTCAGGAGTCTTATGCCGATTGGGCACACCAACAAGTCAAGCAAGATTGGGAAATTAATAAAATATGGCCACATCGGATTTTCGGTGGCCCAAATCGGAATTGGGATTTAAGTGGTCGTTCTTTTATAAAACGGCACTTAAGTGATTCGAAAGAAATTTTGGTATTAAAGTTAGCGCCGTACACAATTCTTGACATCTCTATTATTCTTCTCCCACTCAGATCATGTGCAACTTGGTCCATCATTCAACGATACTAAACTCTTCCATGATCCATACTTCATTTTATTTGGATGAAGAGTTATGTGCTTCTAGAGACAAATATCCGTGATTTACATACACACCTGAAACATATCAAAGGTCCCATTGGGAGTATTAATAAGATCTCCATTATAATGTCAACTGGCAACCTTACCATAGTTGTCACATAGTTTTTTTAAGGTGCTCGGCAAAATCTCTTTAACGCTTCACAAATTGCTTATGATTTCCATGTAAATGGAGGTCAACTTCTTTGGACTTTAAGAAGACTTCTTTGTTCCTTGTTGATTTGTATATTTTATAAAAGAAAGTTCTTTGTAATGTCGGCTTACCTTGCTCTTATTCCAAAGATTAAGAACTGAGAAGAAATAAGCCAATTTGGGCCTATAAGCCTTTGCAACTTCAGCTATAAAATAATTTCAAAAGTGATGACTAAGAGGCTAAAACCATGGCTCCATGAATTGATTACAATAGGACAAAGTGCCTTTGTCCAGGATTGTCAGATTCAAGACAACATCTTTATAGTCCAGGAAGTATTACATCAATTGAGGGTAAGGAAGAGAAAGAAGAAGTTCCAAGCCATACTTAAATTGGACATGCAAAAGGCGTACGACATGGTAGAATGGGACTTCTTAAGAGCATGTATGCTGAAAATGGGTTTTTGTGAGCGATGGGTCGATTTAATCATGCAATGCATCTCGACTGTATCGTTTAGTGTGAAAGTAAACAGAGAACCCATGCAATATTTTCAACCCTCACATGGAATTAGACAAGGCAATCCACTATCCCCTTATCTATTCATAATTATGGCAAATGTTCTATCATGGATGTTGTATAAAGCCATAGCAGATGAAATCCTTAGAGGAATCACTCTTAACAGATACTGCCCTACACTATCACACCTTTTATTTGCTAATGATGCTATATTTTTCAGGGATGGAATGGTCATGGAATGCCAAAGTTTGGCAGATATCTTAAACCAATACTATTATGCAACCGGTCAATCCATCAATTTGAGCAAATCAAATGTTGCTTTTAGCAAAGATTGTCCCCTGAACTTAAAGAGGAATATGGCTCAAGAATTACGTGTTCTGATAATAGAATCGACAGGCAAAAACCTTAGCATACCATTTATATGGGGTTAGTCAAAGAAAGATATGCTTGCATGGATATTAACAAGAGTAAACATAAAGATGGAGGGCTAGAAATAAAAAACCTTGTCTAAAGTAGGTAAAGAAGTCTTGATCAAGAGCATTGTGCAAACTACTCCTCAATATGCCATGTTGATATTCAAGATACCAAATTATGTTTGTATTACCATTGAAAAAAGAGTAGCCTCTTTCTGGTGGAAACAAAGTGATACAGGAAAAGGAATGCATTGGAAGAGATGGGAAGTGATGAAAACTAGGAAAGACGAAGGAGGTATAGGTTTCAAAGACTTGTAGATCCTTAATACAACTATATTATGAAAACAAGCTTGGAGACTATCTCAAAATCCTTCATCTCTTTGGAGTTGGGTTTTTAAAGGTATGTATTTTCCGGATAGATTTTTGGAAAGCCAAAAAAGGACATCACCCGTCTTGGGGTTGGCAAAGTATCCTAGTTGGAAGAGAAACCATTGAACTAGATGTTAAGTGGTTGGTGGGAGATGGAAAGTCCATAAAGATCTGTGAGGACAAATGGCTAACTTCGAGACTGAATGGGGGTTTTGCATGTGACATCCTGATTTTTAGGTTCCGTTTTCAGTTGAATAAGTAGGGCTTTTTATTTACACGCCTATAGTTCTTTTCTTTGAGTTGGCTACTCACAAGATAATTAATCTATCAAGTGAAGCCGTTAAGGAATCTAAACGCAATAGACTTGAGAATTCGACCAGGAATTGATTGCTCGATTGTGCTAATTTGCAAGGGTCATTACGGCACTGTCAAAATTGAACAGAGATCAGAGATAGGTTGATTCGATAGAGGTATGTGATTAGTGTGTGGGTGATTCCACCTAATTGCAAAATTTCTGTCGAATGGCACTAGATCGATTTTTCCGTCATTTTTGGACCCTGTGTCCGTATTTGAAACCTTGAGATTTTCACAACAACCGATATTCACCAATGTGTCAAAGATGTACAATGTGGCTTGAAAATAATCAACCACGAGTCAATTGCACCAAAAATTCCTAAAAGCTACCAGTAGATTAGGTCACGCTAAAATCGTGCCAGATTGTAATTAACCGCGAATTTGAACGCGATTTCAGAAATTGAAAGTTCTATCATGTCACGATTCACTTTAGGACCGTTGACTCACGTTCCAAAGATTTTTTTGTAAACCGAGATTTTTGGCAAAAATTCAAAATAAGGCCGTTTTTGACCGAGAAAATCAGAAGACCATTTTTTATCATGTTTTTGGGATTCAAGTTGGTTTAGTTAATGAGGAAAAATGTTACTTTGGATGATGGCACATTGGTAGTATTTATGGGGGCCAAATTGAGCTCAATTGGAGAGGAATTGAAGTGAAATTGAAAAGGGAAATGTCCAAATTCATATGCCATGGTGGTCAGCCACATTTGGATTGGGAAGCCAAGGAGTTGAAAATTGGCTGAAGATGCTAGCCAAGGTGGTAGGGCCAAGCACTCAAGCATTTTGGATATTTTGGTGGCCCCCTCCTTGACCAATAGCCCTCTTCTCCCTTCAGCAGCCACTTTCCCCATTGTTGAGTGTGTTGGGAAGCTTAGAGAACTAGGAAATCTAGCCAACTCCCTCCCCCGGCCGTCGACCACTACCAGAGCTCAGTTGCAGCCTGCCACGCGCCTGCACACCAACCGCGAGCCTGTGCCAGCTCGTCCACCGTCTGCGATTGCCTTTCGGTCCAACGCCATCGTTCGCACCTTGAGCCATTGTCCTGAGCTCCCCTAGCTGCTATTTGCCACCCTTCAAGTCGCTGGAGTTGCTACCGGGGTTGCCACCGTTGCTCACTCGAACTACTGCTACTGTCCGCTGCCCGTCCCTTGCCATTTTAGCCCTAGCTAGCTGCTCATTCAGCCTCTTCCAGCAGCAACCGGAAACCAAAAGCTGAGCTCTAGCTGAGGTCTTCGTAGCCTGTTTTCAAGCCCTTCCAATCTTCGCTTGGTGTTGCTGTAGGGTTGTTTATCGCCCGTCTCCGCGTCGTCGTCGCTGTGAACTCATCGAAATGCTAAACCAGTGAGTTTAGCTGCTAAACTCTACTTAGTGAGTTAATGCTGCTTAAGGGATGATTAGTTTAGGCTAATTAAGGTTTAGGTGGTTAGTTAGATTAGATTAGTGATTTAATTATTCAATTATGCATGTTAGGTGGTTAGATTAGATAAATTAAGGGCTAGATAAGCGGTCCTATTTATCTAGATAGGTTTGGAAATTATCCCAGCCCGTTTAGGCAGTTAATAAAGCATTTCTGGCCTAAGTTGCTATTTATTGCATTTAAATTGAATTATTTAATTAATTTTGGTAATTATTTAATTATTTAATATTTTCTGGAAATTATATCAGGATAGCCGGTGATCGGAATTTTGTGCTGATTGCAATGGTGTGGTTAATTTCTGCAATTGAGTGTTAAATTGTGTAAATTGAGTGGTGATTATAATTTTGAGTATTTAATTCAAAAATTGGAAATTATGGTAATTATTTAGAAATTACCGGGTGTCGGGTTTTGATATTGAAAATGATTTTAAAGATTATATCAAATTGTGGGATTTAAAAAGGAAGAGTACCAGTTTTTTTGGTGCGAATTGACTATGTACCCATACACGACTATTTTTCCGTGTATTTTTAATACGAAGAAAATAGGCCAAGATCACTATTTTATTTGAGGCATTTGAGTGCAATGCACGGTGTCTTGGGTTGAGATTGAATGGTTGTGTGTTGGTTAAAAGAACTCGTCCCGAGCTGTTGAGCTAGATGTGCCCCTATATAGGATGCCATACCAATGGATGCCGGTAGCAGTAGAGTCTGGACTAATGCTTATTTATGGAATGTGATCGACGTAGTGATGTTGCCGTGCTTGATGGGACGAGATGTTGCCTGGCTACGCCAATAAACCGTCAAGTTTCAAGTAGGCCATGCCCATGTGTGGCTTTGATTAACAATTGTAACGGATGTTGAGTGAAATTGACACGTTGGATTATGGGACAAAATTGTGTGACACGGAATGGGACGTGTCATGATAATTTGGCCTTATAATCGAAACCCCTTGTGTTATTGAGATGAAAGTGTTGGCGTTCCAATTGTTTGAGCATAAATACTATTATGAATTGTGCTGATATGCAGGAAGGATTTAAGACGGGGTAAGTCTTTGTAATTGTATGGCTGTGTGGTTAGGATGCCTTAGGCGTATTTTCTTCCTAGCTAGAGTTTAGGGGGTGAACTTGCTGAGACATTGGCCCTATTTGGTTCAGCTTTGGGGGAATGTTTTTGGGGAAATGCAAATGCCTTTAGTCTAAAGGGGTTTAGCGAAATGCAAATACTGTTTGGTAAACTAAAATTGAAAAGATGTATTGAGATGTAACTTGGGGAAAATGCTGTTTGATAAATACATATATTTGAAAAGTCCTTTTATGTGCTAATTTTAAAATTTTGCAACTTTAATTTATTTAAAATCAAAAACAAAAATCAATGGCCTTAATTTATATATATATATATATATATATATATATTTTTTTTTTTCAAGTTGAGAATAATATATAAGAGACATTAATAAAATTTAAAATAAAAAATCACATCAAACTCAATTAAAAATAGAGTAATTTCATTACAATAAACATGACAACATATGTCCCAAAAAAAGAAATAAGTTATCGTTACATATTACAAACGTCCTTAACTATTTATCAAGTCCATAGCTATTTCATCACATAAATGTGCCATGTTAGGGAATGCATTATCATTTGAAGCACTTGTCCCCTCATTTACAACATTATGGTCAACTGAATATCCATACTTGGGAACCAAATCCACTGTTTCAAAATCTGTATCAGTTATGGCATTTTTTCTTATAAAATTGTGCAAAGCCATTGTAACTATAACAATTTGCACTTGCTTTTCATAAGGATAACTTGGTATAATAGTTAAAATCTCCCACTTCATTTTTAATACACCAAAGGCTCGTTCAATTTCTGAGCGAAGTGAGGAATGTATACAGTTGAACACTTTTTGATGACCTGTAGGTGTAGGACCTTATCGAAATTTTGGCAAATGATATCTAATTTCTTTATATGATCCCAAATAATCCGTGAGATTTGGATATTCGGCATCTACTAAATAATATTTACCTACACAAATATAATATAAATTTAATTAACATATGCCACATAAATATATATATATATGGATGTATATAAACCATTAGTTAACCAACCTGGAGATGGATGGGGAAATTGTGCATCACGTCTTCCAATGGTATCATAGAAGACACGAGTATCATGAGCTTGTCCCTCCCAACCAACATTAATGTAAATGAATTCCATATTAAAATTACATATGGCCAACACATTTTGAGTAGTCTTTCCTTTTCGACCAATAAAGTGAATTTGATCATATACCCGGTACCATTGCTAGGATATGTGTATCATCCATAGCTCAAATGTAATCCTAAAACAAATAATGCAAATATTATATGATTTAAATTTAGTTTTTCATTTTTATTGTACAATTATAACTTATCTTAAAATATGAATAAAATCGTTGATCTTTTCTAATCTTTTCTACAATTTCCCGAAATTTTCGATCACTTGGTTGGATCAAATCTTTTTCTATATTGTATACTTTATTTAAAACTAAACTAAAGTGCCTACTTATGGTTTCTCCAAAGCGTTGAAAGCGCTCTTGTACTACCCTGTTACCTATACCATGTCCCAACATATAAAGAAACATTTCAACCATTTCTACAACATTAGTATTCCTAGATCTTTTAAGGCCATAACGTGTTATTAAGTCCTGTGTTAAATTATTAAATACATCCCTATGCATTTTAAACATATTATAGCATCTTATTGGATTAGTATCTTCGGCCATCAACTCTCTCATCCATGCATGACTTGTATATGATGAGGTCATAGAAGGTTGTTTGCAAAGGTGCGTTGCTTGATAAGCAATTGAAGTATTAGCAAATGAAAGCAAATCCAGGAATTCATCTTCCTTTTGTTCACGATTTCCTTTTTGGTGAGAATCATCCATAATTGCCTAACGTAACAAAATAGAGTTAGAATAAGAAAAAACAATGAATAATCTTGACAATCCATTAAGAAAAACAATAGTATCAATCAACATATATATGAAAGTCAACCGCATAAAGAGAACCTCAATTAGAAACAATTCTCACATTAAAAATATTAATATAAATTAGGTCCATATATAATTTAAATAGAGTTCGGATATAAAAATAAAATAGCATTCAAAAATTCAAATAAGAAACTATGACAACATCTTAATCATGATTAAGTTCTTCCATCTCAAGCTTGAGATACTTCACCCTCAAGGCATTGGAATTCAAGCTCATGAAGACCTGCCTATTATCTATCTTTTGCTTAAAATGTTTGATTGCAAAAAAATACAGCTTTTCATCTTGCATAATCTCTCGTATGGCATCCAACATAGATATGAGGTCTTTGTAAGGACTAAATCCATCATGTGCTCGAGAGGCAATAGCATCAACACTCCTACTTTCAACAGCAGAATAAAGCCTGTTAATTTGGCTTCAAAGCAATTGTGCTGGGCTCAAATTTTTGTCTTTCTTTTCTTGAGTTTGCCTCATTGAAGTCTACACTACTCTTTTATGAGTCCGAGTTTGAATTGGTTCATCAATATTTTCATTCACATGACATTCCAACTTATCATCAGTAGATCCTATGACATCATGAATGTCGGGTTGTGTGGTATCAACACTCTCATCAACACATAAACCTTGTGCAGGATTCCAAGTGATTCCTCCAGTAGCAACAGTATCCCTAAACATTCTATCTAGCAACACTTCAAGATCGAAGGTATGTCTTTCATCCTAAAAACCTTAACCTTAGGATTAACCTGTTATAAAAAGTATTTGAGTAAGTTGTATATAATTGAAAATGAGAACTTAATCGAAAAATAAAAGAACAAGTGATAAACACCTGGATTTTACTCTCCCACCACTCATCACTTGTATCAATGGTTTTCTTCCTTGGATCCCATCTTAATCTTATTTCATTATAAACCAATGTTCTCCATCTTTTCCATTCTTCCTTAAGTTTATCCCACCTACTTTTCATTTGAATTTTATCGTACTTTTTGCCCATCAACTCCTCGAACTTATTAATTATGGCAGTCCATCCACCTCTTTTGTTGGTTGCAGGACGATTACCCTTATC
The DNA here is from genome assembly GCA_016097485.1 of Eucalyptus sideroxylon x Eucalyptus melliodora. Classification (NCBI taxonomy): domain Eukaryota; kingdom Viridiplantae; phylum Streptophyta; class Magnoliopsida; order Myrtales; family Myrtaceae; genus Eucalyptus; species Eucalyptus sideroxylon x Eucalyptus melliodora. Next base: position 33,183,755 of record CM027826.1, read on the forward strand.
AATTTGTTCAACACACAACTTACAATATGTTTCCACATCTTCGGCGGTCCAATATGCATTTTCCTTTGTTGAACTTGCCATCTTCCAACAATATGAGCATGAATAGATTTGAGAGACATATAATAAAGAAAAAAATTAGCAATTGAATTAAAGCTAAATCAAGGTGAACTAGTAAAGAACAAATCAAAGTGATATTGTATTATGTATCGGCCCAAAAAACAAGAAAAAAACCAACAACATATCTAAAAGCCAACCATTCTAGTAGATATATCTTGAAGTTCTCAATTTGCTACATTACATGAGAACTAGGATCTAGGGTAAAGATCAAAATTAGCAGATATTTCTATGTCCTATGAAATATGGAAAGGCTGACTATCATCTTAACCATTAACATTCTTCACTCAAGAATCGAATCAACAAGCAAAGTCAGAAAGCATGTTACTTGGATGAACACAAAAGTCAGAACCTAAACCTCCTATGTCATGTAGTGCATTAGTGCATATGACAATTTGTAAACTACTCTCCAAATGAATACAACAGATCATTTGATATAATTATCATTCAGCCTTGTGACGTTTGGATTCTACATTTTCCAACAACATTTCCAGCATAAAGAAAATGGGGAAAAAAAAATGCTCCAGCCAATAGGACATCCCCTTGAGCCAAGACCTTAGTCTTATGTAGAAAAGAGGAAAACATGAAAAGCAAGTATATCCACTCTATCTTCCCATAAATACTAAATTCCCAAGGACTCTCGAAGGGAGAAAATCTACACCCTATAAAAGATGGAAAGGCCGGCTTTCATCTTAGCCATTATCAACATTCTTCATTTGAGAATTGACTCATCAAACAAGGCCAGCCATGGATAATAGATGATATTAGGTGTAAAAGAGTAGCCAGTCAATTCTCCTCTTCATCTTCTTACAAGGAACTTAGGTGAATCTGCATACATAATATAATTAAATTGTCAAAACAAAAATTTGATTCTTTTTATGGCATTCACCTTGGCTCTTGTTTCTCACTTAACAAAAGCCACCTAGCATAGTATGCTATCAGCTACTTGGGGTGAAATCTAAATGCAGTACATAGCATTCCATGACCAACAACTGAATTGCAAGCTAAAATTCTAACAGAGCTACAACACACCATGCTTTACACAAAATGTTCCAGAAAATATTGAATTTCTAGAGTTATCAAATACTAGCATATCAACTGAGAAATGATGCTATTACATAAACCTTTTCTTCCATGAATAGCTTTCTCCGTAATAAGAAAGCAAACTGAGAAATGATCCAAAATAACACACATAAGAATTCACAAACCTATAAAACTTTGGTGACACCTAAACCCACACACATTAATAGCATCTACTTGTATTATAACCATCTTCTTATGCTATATAATCACCAATATAACAAGAGCTACTGGCCTACATACCCTGCTAGTTAAATCCCATATTGAAACTTAACCAAGACTAAACCATCCGACGAGAAAACATTACAGTGAAAGCTACCTCACATCCATGTTGCACCTCGACCTAATAACATGCTACGATCTCTCGCCAAATCAAATAAGATATTCAATTACTCACACAAATTTCCACAAAAATTGCAACATGAATAGAGAAAATCTAACCTGGACAAAAGTGAGTGCGAGTGCGAGCGTGACAGGAGAGCTTGAGGGCAGCGAGTGTGAAGGAGTGACGCGAGGTAAAGAACTCAAACCCTTGCCAACCGTGAGGGAATGCTACTTCAAGCACGAAAGGAGGAGTCAATCAGGGTAAGATAAAGGTGAGGGACTTCCATACATTCGAACAGAACCAATGAAATCTTACTTGGAGAGGCGAGTGAACGTGAGGGTCGAGCACAAACCAATCGTGAGGTAGAGAGAGTCGTGAGAGCGTAAAAAGAGTACTGCTTGCGGCCCTTGCGAGTAATCTTGTGCGGAATTTTTAGTGGAGACCGCAAAATCGGACAAACGAGCGATGGAATTGAAGCTTCCGAGCTTACCCAATTGTCTTGCTATGAGTGCGATGTGAGCGTGAGAGCAGAACGGTGGGAGGTGATCTTCAAGGTTGGGATGGCTGATCTCCGATGGACATCGGAGAGTAGCTCGCGAAGGATACGGAGGGATGACGGAGAGAGGTGTGAGGCTACAGAAAGCGTGAGGATTTCGGATGGACTTGGGAGAGCAGCTCGCTAAGGAGAAGGTGAAGGATGACAGAGAGAGAGAGAGGCGTGAGAGTGCAAAGGAGGCATGAGGTTGTGTGAGGCAACGGTAAGGAAGAAGAGGCTTAGGGTTTTCTTATTAGAAAAGGGCAAAGGCGGATTTTGGTTAATAAATGAGAACAAAATGGGCAACTAACAAATTTTCATTAAACAAAAGAAGTTGCATCTTGAAAATGCTACTTTGAGAATGCACCTCTAGCCCTCCATTCCCCTAAAGGCCTTTGAAGTCCCTTGGAAATGCAATTGCATCTCCCCAAAGTCCTCAAAAAAATGAACCAAACACCACAGCATTTGGCCAAACCCCTTTAGAGCCCAAATGAGCATTCTAAATGCTGAACCAAATAGGGCCATTGTCTCACCCTATCGTGGGCTAATCTATTTTCAAGTTCTTAGATGGAGCAACGTCATGTACGCTATTAGGTTCCGAGGGAGGTAGACTTCCAGTGTTCCTATTTCCCAGTTTCCAGGACTAACCTGACTCGTGAGCTTGTGGAGTCCACTGTTTGGGTCGATGAGGGTCTACCTCACCTGGTACCTTCATAAGCCTGATAGGAGTCGAGAGGGTCCCATAGGTGGTTTTGACGGGCCTCCCATCGGGATAGAGGAATGGGAAATAGGGCACCCTCTAGATATCGACACCATTGATGGTGCCGTGGAGGATCTGGAGCCAAGGACTGGAGAGCCTAGAGTTTAGAGTCTCCGTAACCCTTTTTTGATCTAGACTTCTGTATATAGGTCTTTTGGTAGACTTTTGTATATAAACTTAGTTTGTTTATAAAGGTGTTCGGTTTGTTGTGATTATCCTACTTTCCTATCCCATACTATGTGATGTCAAGGGTTTTTCATGTGCAATAAAATGAATGGGTCGGTGATGCATTCTGGGATGTCGCAAATTTAATCAACCACCGAGAGATGGGCACGCGCTCGAGGATCAAGGCATGACACCGCAAATAGGGATGATCCATACAAAGTAGCAGATCTTATTAACGAAGGAACATGGGAATGGAAAGAACTAACTTTCAAAAGATGTTTTGCAGAGGATGTCGTTAAAGAAATACAAGCTATTCCTATCAATCATAGCCCCGCGGCCGATGTTCTTTGAGTTCTAACAAGCTACAACAATTAGTGTTCCAAGTCTAACAAGCTAGATCCATCCAAGGCAACAACCTCATAGCAGCCTCCTCGAAAATTATGGACAAAAATATGGAATCTCCGAGTTCCCCCTAAATGCGAATCTTTCTATGCAGTATATGCCAAGACACCCTCCTCACACGAGAAAAACTTTTAAAAGAGGTGTGTTCCGTGACCCACTTTGAGATAAATGCTAATCTCAACTAAACTAAAGGGGAACCAAAATCAACGTACCAATATTGCACAATCAAGGGTGTTCCTCTTTAAGAACAACTAAAACCTTAAGTAGAGTCCTAATGGCTTGGTTGACCTTGAGTAGTGCTCTAAATAGTACTCAAAAGAAAGAGACTTATAATGTGACTTCGTGAGAGATAGAGGTGTTAAAATGGGTCAATTGTTTATAACAAAAGATAGTTAAATGGGTTTCACAATTAAAGGTTTAAGATAGGTGGGTCTTAAGTGGGTTTTTAAATGGGTTGGGTTGAAAACTCATGTTTAACAAAAATATTATAATTCCTCCATTCTCTCTTTAACTTTATAAAAATCGAAATTACAATTTTTTTTTTATTTTATCTTTTCTTTTTCTTCCTTTTTTTTTTTTTCTTTCTCCTTCCTCCTTCCGGTCACTGGCACGGTGACGGCTGGCGACCGGCTAGGCGAGCCTCGAGCTTGCCGGCGAGGCTCAAGCCTCGCCGATCTGGCGAGACTCGATCCGGCGAGACTCGAGCCTCGCCGGCGGCGAGGCGAGCTCGAGCCTCGCCGGTCCGCGAGGGCGAGCTCGAGCCTCGCCAGTTCCGGCGAGGGACGAGCTCGAGCTCGCCGGATCTAGCGAGGCGGAGGCCTCGCCGCGTCGGCGAGCTCGAGGCTCGCCGGATCCGCGAGACTCGAGCTCGCGCGGCGTCGGGCGAGGCTCGAGCTCGCCGGTGTTGGGCAAGCTCGAGCTCGCCGGATGGGCGAGCCTCGAGCTCGCCGACGCCGGGAGCTCGAGGCTCACTGTGGCCGGTCGCCGGCCGTCGTTGTGGCTGGCGGCGGCCGACCAAAGAAGAAGAAGGAGGAGAAGAAAAAAGAGAAAAAGAAAAAGAAAAAGAAAATGATATTTTATAAATAAAATAAAAAATAATTAAAATTTTAATTTTTAAAGAAATAATTAAATTTCGATTTTTTAAATAATTATTTTAAAATTTATAAAAATTGTCCATTAAATTTATATTGTATAAAACTATTTTAGAGTACAATTTTTAAAATATTTAAAATATATATATATATATATATATAAAAGCTTGGAAGTATTTTAATAATATAATCCTTAAAAAAGACATAGGAATAAGTTTTTCTAAATTTGTTAAATATGAAAATATCTTATTAATATGAGTTGGGTTGGGTCGGGTATAGGTTGGGTATGGGTCGGGTCGGGTTTGGGTCGAAAAATTTGCATTAAATATAAATGGGTCGTAAATGGGTTAATGGGTCAATTTGGGTCGGACCATTAATGACAGGACCCAAACCCAACCCAACCCACCCGTTTAACGGCTCTAGTGAGAGAGTAGTAGAGACTCTTCATTGTGAAGTCGAGATTGCAAGATTGTAAATTCTCTTTTGATTCATAGTAGAAACCAGCCAAAAGGCTTGATTTAAGTCAAGATTGCACGATTGTAAATTCAGTGTGGAAGAGTGGACATAGGCTTGATTTAAGTCGAACCACTATAAATTCTATGTTCATATTCTCTTCCTTGAACTTCTTGATGTTGTTTGTAGTTTTATTTAACTGCTAATGTCTGAACTAGTTCAAATTCTGTTGTTCTTTAGACTCAAATTTAAAAGTAAAATATTTTTACTGTTCTTGCGAAAAATTGTCTTCACACCTATTCACCCCCCACTAGGTGTTCATACTAGCATTTACACCTAAAAGACGGGCCTATGGCCCACGATTAGGCATGGATTCTCCCAAACCCATATCTCATGCGACGTTTAAGGATTCATAGGAATTTTGTAATAAAGAGTCTCCGTTGGGTTATTAGGGTCGGCTAGAAACTAAGGAGGGCATGGGAGTGTAGCTTACTTCCTACACAACTAGAGAATCTAGGTTCGGGGACTTGATTGCACTAATTAATCAATTAGTGCCATTTCGGTATCTAATATTGTTCATTTAAAAAAAAAACAAGGACGCTTATGTTAGGCAATCTGGATTGATTTATACCTATCCACTAACATGTGAGGTGAAACATTAAATACATTTCACAAGAGAGCAAAAATTTAACTCTAAGGAAAAGATAAATGCTAATCTCAACTAGACTAAAAGGGAGCCAAAATCAATGTACCAAAATTGCACAATCAAGGGTGTTCCTCTTTAAGAACAACTAAAACCTTAAGTAAAGCCCTAATAGCTTTGTCAACCTTGAGTAGGATTCTAAATTAAAAGACTTCCATTTTTTAGGAGAAAATAACCAAAGAGATTAATTTTAACCTTTTTGAGGATTTTTTTTTAGAATCTTTTGGATTTTTCGGAAAAATTGAATTTTCGAATTTAAAAAAACATTTTGTTTTTTTAATCTTTTTTATTTTTTGTTATCTTTCTATTTACTACTGAAATGTTTAGAATTTTCTTATTTCTTATTAATTTTTTTAAAAACTCGAATTTTCACTATTTTTCTGAATTTTTTTGAATTTTTTTAGAAAATTTTTATTTTTTGAATTTTTTTTTTTTGAATTTTGGGATATTTTAATATATTTTTAATATTTAATATTATAATATTCAGAGAAACGGGTTCAAACCGATAAACCCAATCCGGTTCATTGGCTTGATGCAAACTCGGATTAAAACTAATATGGACAAAACCAATTTCTTAAAACCCTTTTTTTTGTTTTAATTTTTCTTTTTTATACTAATATTAATATTTTAATCAATTTTTTGTCTTTTCCCTATTTCGCCTTTTTTACTACACCTCTTTTTTGTGGCTTCTCTTTCTTGAAGCCAACTTTTGTGTTTCACTTTTTCTGCAATTTCTTTCTTTTTTTCTTTTCCTTTTCCCCTTGGGTCTTCTTCTCCCCGAGCTTTCTTCTTCGTGCATCTTTTTCCTCACCAACGACTTCCATGGTGCATCTTCTTCTTCACAATTGGCAATCCTTGGTCGCCGGTGGCTGTACAACCACTAGCCCTTTACTACTCGCTTCCATCCTAATTGGCGTTGACCACCGCTAGCCATAAACTCCGGCGATCGCTAGTCCACCTACCGGAACCAAGAAAAATCTTCGCCAACTCGACAAATTTTACGACAATCACATAGAAACATCACAAGTGATAAATAAAACAAGCACGATTCAGCGAGCACAGAGGTAAGAACACGCCAATCTCGAGTTTAAGCATGAACTGGCTCTTGGTCCTTGCTGAGACATTTTATCAAACATATGGAGTGCATTGGCTAGAGGGATAATGCTGGCTTATTCAGGTCTCGAAGTCATGTCGAGAATAAAAACCAAGCAACAAACGACATTCCCCGAAGTCAGAGTTGACTCACCCAAGACCCATACGTGCATAACCAAAGCAAACAAATCTCAGTCCTTGGGTCGATCAAGACAAAACAGAACACAAGGGGGATCGAGCTCCGCTAACCTCGTCTTTGGAACAGAATAGATCACGGTCACTAGCCAAGACTAAACTTCTGGTTATAAAAAAATGATGGCTACAAATCAATCGTCGGGCAAGGAAATCGCAAGAATACTTCACTGGAATGGTTGTTCACTTCCTCGCTCCTCGTTATGCTCGTTGTTCCTTGTCTCCCTGCATTTTCGTGTTGCTCGAAACGATGCTTGGAGCCCCTTTCCTCCTTGTCTCAACTCTCTCTTCTTCGGTTTCTCTTTTGGCCAAAACCTACTTCCCTTGCACCTCTCTCGCTTTTCAGCATTGACGCGCATCGTCTTCTGCCAAGCCAAGTAGCTATCTTGTCTTTTAGCTCTTATCTATTAGTTTATTGTTTAGAACTCGATAGCTTTCTAACGTTAGAATTCAAAAGTTATGTAAACATCTAATTGATAAAGCTAGTAAGAACACTTAGAGGGGTTGAATATGTATTCAAAAGAAATCTTAACAACCAATTTTGGAATAAAAGTAAGTAGCAAGTAAAGTCTAGCTAAGAAACATAATGAGCTTCAAGAAACACTAGACTTCTGGTAGATATTCAAAATTTGTTAAGCATTAGAACAGACTTTCACAATAACCTATAATAATGCAACAAACTTGACTAAAGGAGTTAAGAGAAGAGAAGATTGCACACGAAATTTATAGTGGTTTGACTTTAGTTTAAGCATGCGTCCACTCTAATATACTGATAGCCTTCTGGTTGGAATTCACTATAGTGTCAACAGAACAATTTATGAGTGCAAACACTTAGTGGAAAATTCTCTAACTTGCTAAGTCTTTTTTTTTATGTGATTTTCTCTCTCAAACATAATTTGTAAAATGCACAAAAGAAACACAAGTAGTTGAGAGAAGTTTTAGACTTTGGAATTTTAATTTTCACGTTTCACACTTGAAAGAGACTGAATAACCTTCTTAAATACTCTTCCATGCCACACTAGCCATTGACATTTTTTGGAGGAATTTCTTCCAATCAATTTGTTGGACGGAATTGATTAAAGAGATCTTATAGCTGTTTGAAGGCAAAGATGGAAAATTCACTAATTCTGGTCGCCCAGACAATCAGAATCTTGGTTTTCATCAATAGATGCTTCTAAAAAAAAAAAAAAAAGACTTATTTTCAAGATTCATTTCATCAATTTGTAATTGATTCCATCAATAAAAGGTAATTGAAATCCTTCACCAGAAAACTAGATGTTGTAGAATAAATTCCTATTAAGTTCATTTTAAATCCATGTCGCAAAATCAATAAATCTAAATCTGATTTCTTCTCTGGATTTTGTCAGAGTGGGAAATACTTTTGGGAATGAATAGACTTTGGCAAAGGTTTTCAATATAATCTTAGAAGCAACTTTAAATGCATTTTGTTCTTCAAAATAAGAGTAAGAACCATAAGATTTTGTCAACTTCAAAACTTAGTAGGAGTTTTCTTTAACAATCTCCCCATTTTTTTATGGTGACAAAACTTTCATGTAGATTTAAGCATAATATCTATATTATCATGCAAAATAACACTTTAGTAGTAGAAGATAGAGAGTTTACAAATAAGCAAACATTATATAAGCATAATACTAATTGAAAGCAATCACAACTCAAAAGTCTGCGAAAGTCTGCCCAAGAAGCACACCAACAAAACATACAAAGCACGCCAAAACAATTTGCAAAGTTTTCCCCTTTTTGTCAACAGCAAAAAGAGAAAAAAAAAACTAGCACACAAAAAAATAAAGGAAGTTTTTGGAAAAGACGAAAATCCTCCAAATTTTGCACGGTCTGCTCAAGCTTTGTCAAGCACAAGTCAAAAAAGGCCTCAACCTTAGTCACATTCTGAATGGCTTGCTGCTTGATGGTCTGAACATTGTCATCAATAGACTTTACCTTGCCATTAAGAGATTTTGAGGTAGTACCGAGAGTAGCATGTAACTTTTGGATTTCAACCTCTATCTCATACTATTGTGCCTTGATCTCCAGAAGAAGCTCAACTATTCAAGGATAGTTTGAATCAGGTTTGAGCACTAGCTTCTACAAATTGAACTTGAGGGGTATCCAAAATGGAAAGAAGATTGGTTTGAACATTGGAGGCATGTTGCTCTCCCTGAACATTGTTTTGTTGGTCCTTAGTGCCAAGAGATTCCTAAGAAAAATGAGATACATAAATGTCCTCTGTGTTTGGTGGAGAACGACTGACACCATCATTTATGGTTGGTTTTGCAATCAGGTCCTGAAGAAGAGTTCTCTCACCTACTCTCCCTATTTTAGTGACTTCAGTTTGAGGAAGAATGTCTCCACCTTTTGGAATACTTCCCTTTCCACTACCCTCAACATTGATTTATTGATCATTTCCCTCGTTCTTATCTCCAACAGCATCTTCATCATGTTCCTTTGCGTCATCTCATTCCTTAACAAAATGTTCCTATTCCTTATTCTAATTGTCATTTTCCTTTGCTTCATTTGAGTCATCCTCCTTACCTTCGTTTTATCCAGTGTCTTCTCCTTCACTTTCATCTTCTAGATCTTTCTTGCTTTCTTCTACCTCTTCTTTAGAATAAGTTATTCCTACAACAGGGTCTCTCATGGCAATGTTTGCCACAATATCAAAAATAGTCTCGTCTTCATCATCTTCCTCGTGCTCATCTCATAACAGGAGGACTGGTCTTTTTCTGTTGGGAGTATGCGAGACAACACTTTTTTCTTTCTTTTTTTCTTAGCTATAGATGCTTTTTTAGCCGAACTAGCGGATTCCTTTTTCATAAGCTTCAAAACACTAGAGAGATCCTTTAATCTCATCTTGGAAATCATTTTAAGTCCAATTTGCATATGAAGGATGTTTCTAGAGCAAAAGTTAAGAAGGAGGTTGAATTTGAGAGTGTTGAAAGAACCTTGTTACCAAGGCTACGTAAGGAAGCTAACCTTTCTCCTTCATTATTATTTTGTACATATGTAGTAGAATGGTGTGAGGAAGGGAGAAGGCAACTTCATTGCAAATAGCCCACATCATTTTGGCTTCAAATTTCGAAACGTCAGTCTTGGAGGTAGTCTTGGGTCTGATGTAGTTGATAACACTTTTGTGGAGCAAAATGTTAGAAGCAGATAGCCTGAAATAGGTAATACTTTCCTTAGGAATTTTGTCCTTTACTAGAAACTTAATAACCTCATCATTCGAGGCATTTATGGACATGAATCCATTTCTTTCAATCCCGAGAATATCAGCCGGCAGATCAACATCAACATCAAAGACTTTCTCACATAAAATAAATTGAATGTGTGTAAGATCTAAAACAAACAAGTTGAAGTAAAAATACGCAGTTAATATAGGATAGGCATCAGATAACTCCACACAGAATTTTTCCATTTGAAATTTGGTGAATTTCTCCCTTAAATGTACCTTGATCGAATCCAAAAAATCAAATCCTACCGTGCGAGGGTTGATGACTCCTCCGTTTAGCATTTGCGCATAAACCTTTTTGTGTTCTTTTGACTGAAAGAGCTTCCCTTTAGACCCAGTAATTTTAGTAGCAACACTCATTTTAGGTTGGAAATTCTTAAACAGTCTCTCATCGTCATCTTCTTTCTTCCCTTCAGATAGGCTTTCGGTTCCAACATGAGGATCAGCTAGAAACATCGCAAATTCCTCCTCTACTCTCCTAGATTTTACCTGCCATAGTTTTTCCATGGCTTTCAAAAACGAGGTTTCGTTTCGGTAGCCATTTTCTTTCAGGAAAGTGGTGATAAAATCCATAGAACTTCTCCCCTTTTATAAAAACTCGTAGTACTTAAGAAGAACTTTGGGTTTCCTTACCAAGAGAAGAGTTGTATCTTGAGTGACCTTCTCCTCCACAGACTATGGCATCCCAAAAATAACTCATGGCCATGTGTTTTATAAGTAGGAGTTTATTGATTTATGATTTCAAGATTTATGGCCAAGTTAATAAGAATGATCTGGTATTTATATAAATGGATAATTATTTTGTTGGAAACGCGTCCTATGTCCATGTGAGACCAAGGATTTTATTTGATGAGGAAATTATGTTTTTGGCCATGAATTTTATAAGTTGGATTTTATTAAACTATGTTACAAAGTATTATGGCCATTTAAATTTGTAATTTGGTACCTTGTATAATTGGGATTAAGATGGATTATCAAAAATAAATATGGGCCATTTAAGTTTGGACTTTAGGCCCAAGTGTGTTGGGCCTAAAGTGGGCCAAGAGGCCCGGCCCATAGAGCCCATGGGGTTGTCGATGCATGGAGGGGGGGGGGGGAGCAGCCAAATGGCCTCTTCCAAGTGTCTTCGGCAAGGAAGACACTTGTCTCCTTCTTGGGAACAAGTGTCCTCCATGCAAAAGTGGAAGCATGCAAGGGTTTTATTCAACCCAAAAGGAAAAGGGGAAGGGGGAGAAAAGAGAGAGAGTTACCGTCCAAGAGAGAAAGGGAACCGAGAGAGAGGAAGACGGAAAGAGAGGAGCCGTGCGTGCGAGAGAAGGAGGAGGATCGTCCGCCGTCCGTTAGCCGCTTTGCCGTCGTTCTTGCTGTGTTTTCCTTTGATTTGAGGCAAGTAGAGTCCTAAAATCTACCTTTTGCATTGCTGTGTGTATGTGTAGTAGATGGTAAGTCTTGGTTGTGGTAGATGTGATGAGATTTCGGAGCTTTGAAGAGAGATTTGTTGGTCATGCATACTGTTTCTGGAAAGACCAGTCCGACCGTCCATGAGATTGCGTGTTGCATGTGACTTTTTAGTTGGAATATTGTTTTGATTTCTTCATAAAATTTGTAGAGAACACCTTGAAGAACAACATACTAAAATTTGAGGCAAAACTAACAATAGATGGTTAGTAAAATGATTTTTCTTTGGAGAGACTGGATCTGGAATTCGTCGTGATGACCTTCAGTGGTTTCGTGGTCTGTAAAGTAACCTTCTTGTAAAAATATCACTTTGATCTCTAAATGAAAGTTTTAAAGGACATCCTGAGGTTTAACATATAAAAAATTTAGAGAAAAAAAAAACACAATTATAAGTGGGTGAAATCGTTACTCTTTGGAAAGACTGGATCTGGAAATTTCGGTACTAGGAACAGAATTTTTAACCGCCTATATTTAATTACCTAGGACGAATCTGACTTTGATGTCTTCATGAAGTATTTACCTTATGGTCTTTTCTCTCACATATTCTAATTTAATAAATTTTGAGGTCCATTCGGATATTTAATCGGAAATGTTTCTAAAACTGTGCAATCTGATGTGTTCAAACTTTGTAAGTTGCAATGCGTGGAATATATCGTTTTGTATGAGGTTCTTTTGGAAATGTGTTCTTCATGAAATATCTCTCTTCATGTCTTCTCTACAACATATTAAAATTTCGAAATTTTTGAAGTTCATTTTCCTATTTAACCAAAAATGTTTAAAAAACTGTGCAAGTGGAACGGACAGAATTAGTAGTGCTGTGATGCGTGGTCTGTATTGAACTATATGGAGATCTTTTGGTGTAGTGGTCTGCATGAAATATCTTCCTTTATGTCTTGAATATTACATGTTTGAATTTTATAATTTTTTAAAGTCATTTGGATATTTAATTAAAATGTTTTCTAAAGCTGTGCAAGCCGGATTGTGCGAATTTCAAGAGCTGTAATGCATGGACTATTCTATTTTGTATGAGCCCCATGAATTATATTGTTTTAAGTGATTGAATCTTGCTGCACATTTGATGATATTTGGCATTACATATAAAATCAAAAGTTGAAATTGATCTTGTTGCCATCACATCATGTGCCATGTTGATATTGAGACACAAATTGTGACTATGAATTATGGGAAATGAGGATACCGTCGGAAGTGTGAGCCGATGATGCCTCGGGAGTGTCGGGATGCCCAGAATGTGGGGGTGTCGGATGCCCAGAATGTGGGGGTGTTGGATGTCCTCGGAAGTTTCGAGATGCTCGGTGGTATACGGTACGTAATTCTAGGGGGAATTCCCGGTGGTATGTCGGTACATAATTCCGGAAGCCCTGGAGGTGTGTGCTGGGGGGACTCCTCGTGATGCTAGTTGGGACACGAGATGCTCGGAATGTGGGGGTGACGGATCCCCGGAGGTGTGTGCCGGAGGTTCCTCGCGATGTCAGGTTGGATGCGAGTGATAAATTGTGGGATGCAAACATTGGTTCCTGGAAAGAAAAACTGATGAGATCCTTGTGAAATATAAGAATTGAAAATTAATCATGTGCATGGGTGTATGTATATGGCATGATGCATGATTTAATTATGAAAGTAAATTAATGCTATTTGATATTGAGAATGCGATCATAAAGGCATGAATGGATCTCATGGTGATGGATGCTTGATAGCATGAATGAATCATGGTAGTATATGCACGATGTCATGGTGAGATATGCATGATTGCATGGTGGTATATGCACCTATGGCATGGATATGCATGAATGCTTGATGATAAGTGCATGGTGGTATAAGCACATATGGCATGGTGATATATGCATGAATGCTTGATGACAAGTGCATTGGTGGTATATGCACATGACATGGTGACCTATATATATATGACTGTTTTGACGTAATATGCATGACTGAAAGGTGAGATATGTTGGATATGTATGAATTATATGTACTCTGATGCCATGATTGTTCTGTTTGATGCATTGAGTAGTTTAATAGATCTTTTATCTGCTGAGTGGTTGTACTCACCTCTTTTGGGGACTAACATTTCAGACTAGATAAGATACCTCTGTTGCCCATGCCACCGGTAGATGGATCGAGTGGTTGAGTATGACCGCGAGGAGGAGGATAGCAAAGGAAGGAACTTTTGGACACCGACATTGAACGATTGACTTTGAGTATACGACTGTTGGAGGAGATGTCGGTCATCTTTTGAAGTATAGCCGAGTATAGAGGACTACGGCATTTTAATGTACCGATGAATGATGTCCATCTGGTTTAAGTAAATAAAAGTGTTTGGCTTTTACCTATAAATGTTTAGTAGGTGTGTATTGTTTTTTGAATATAGGGAAGGGAATTGTTAGATGTGCTTCCGTATATGAATTGCGCAAGGGATTGATCTAAAAGATGTAAACCCCCATGGTTGTATGGACCCGGTGTAATTGAAATGGTATCAGAGTAATATGTTATTAGGGAAAGTGAAAGGTAAATAAATGGTGGCGACCCTAACGGATTGAGGGCTGTCGAGGGGTGCCACATAGATGGTTGATTTGTGCTCCTCGATGATTCATCTTCAGTGAGACCAAAATGCGTCTAAGTATTAGGCATGAAACAAGGCCCACAACTAGCAATGCAAGAGGACTTCCGTTGTGAAGACATCAAGACAGACTTGGAAGATTTTGAGGACATGATTGCGAGTGAATAACACTAAGATTTGTAAAGAAAGAGTAAGTGAATCGAGAACAAGAGAAACAGGGGTTTGCGAGAGATTAGGGTTTATGAAGACTGTGGTAATTGGAAGAAAAGAAATGATATAACTATTTAAAGTAATTGAACCATATTGGAGAAAACTTCTATGTTGTTTTGAAGCTGAGAAAATTTATCTAAGTTCTATTTGAAGATTGCCAGACTTTGGTGTCAAAGTCTATCTTACATCAGAAGTTTGCCCACTTTGACAAGTTCCAGACTGAACGCAAGAATGAAGACTTAATCAAACTCAGGATTATTTTCTTCAAGGTTTTAGTATGAACAAGATATGTATGTCAGGCTTTCTAGTTGGAAATACCACTTACCATATTGGTTATCTTAATTGGAATCAATTTCGAAGAAGTGAATCATTTTGGAAGGCAAGCTTATCTAGAAAGAATCTACTTATGAAAATCAAGATCTTGATTGTATGGATGAACATGATTGATGGGCTTTCATCTCAATCTTCAAACAGCTTAAGATCTCCTTGATTGATTATGTCCAATGGATTGATTGGAAGAATTCCTTTGCAAAGTGCCAACGGTCGACAAGGCATGGAGGAGTATTTAAGGCGATTTTTCAAGTTTTTCAAAGAGAGCGTGAAAGAGGAATTCCAAAGTCTGAAGCTTTCAATTCTCTTGTCCTTCATTATTCAATGCTTAAACTTGTATTTGATTGTGAGAAACTCTAGAGAGTGATCTTGTGAGAATAGTAAAGACACCTCACTGAAAAGTTGAGATCACAGTGCTATAATATTCTCTTTTGATTCATAGTAGAAACCAGCCAGAAGGCTGTAAGTATGAGAGAGTGGACATAGGCTTGATCTAAGCCGAACTACTATAAATCTTGTGTTCATTTATCTCTTCCAGGAACTCCTTTTACTTTATTTGCTGTGATATACTACTGTGTTTTGAAATAGTTGTTAAAGTCTATTTTTACACCTATTCATCCCCTTTAGGTGTTTAACTAGCCTTTTCAATTGGTATTAGAGCTCGTGTGCTTACTTTGTTGAAGTGTTTTTATTTCTAAAGCTAAAAATCTTCTATGGCTAGTATTCTGGCTCCAAGATTGGTTGAGGGATAAAGCAACATCAGACCTCCTTATTTTGATGGAAAGGAGTACAACGTATGGAAAAACAAGATGAAGGCATTTCTCAGATCCAGTGATCCCCTGGAATGGGATGTTGTTGAAAGAGGAATCAATCCTAAAGCAACATCAGCTTCAGACAGAGGGAAAGAAGTGATCAATGCTGATGAATCAACTCAAGCTAAAATTACCAAGAGACAGGCTCTTGATGGAAAAGTAATCTAATCTCTATATGGTGCTTTGTCTCCTTTTGAATATAACCGAATTTCTTCTTGTGAAATAGCAAAAGAAGTTTGGGACAGACTCCATGTTACCTATGAGGGGACTGACCGTGTGAAGGAAACAAAAATAAACATTCTGCTTGGATAGTGTGAAACATTCAGAATGAAGCCTGGAGAATCTATCTCTGATATGTTTAGTCGCTTTACAGAGATTGTGAATGGCCTGGTTAATCAATGCCGACCAATTTCTGGACCAATGAAAATCAACAAACTACTGTGTGAACTTTCAAAGAATTGGAATCATGTGAAGACCTCAATCAGAGAGACTCAAATGATTATGCCTCTATCAGTAGATGAATTAATAAGCACACTTCAGTCGTACAAAGTGGAGTAGATCAATGATGAGGAAGAACCAAAAGGTAAGAAGTCAATTGCTTTAAAATCTAATATTGATTCTGATCATACAGATTTAGAAGAGGATATGGATGATGAAGAACTGGCCCCCATGATAAAGAAATTCAAAAGACTGAATAGAAAAGGTAGAAGGTTCAATTGGAAGAAGCAAGGTTCGCAGAATTCCAAGAAGAAATCTATAGAAGAAACTAAAACAAGCAGGGATGTAATATGCTTCAAGTGCAAGAAAAATGGGCATATCAGACCAAACTGTCCCTTGTTGGAAAAGAAGAAAGGGAAGACTGAGATATACAAAAAGACTTTCAAAGTAGAAACTTGGAGTGACACCGAATGTGAAGAAAGTGAAGAAGAATTTGCAAACATGTGTCTAATGGCTCACTTAGAGTCTTAGAATTAGAGACGGACATTGATTCAGACTCTGACAAAGAAATTGAGGTTAGTAACTTTAAAATTTTTGTTAAAGTCTCTATGTATATAGATGAACTTTGCCTCAATCTTAAATCCTCTCTTTAAAGGATATTCAAACTGAAAAAGGAGAATTCTAAGCTTAGGCAACAGGAAGTCTCTTGGAAAGAAAAGTTTGAAAATTTGAAAAGAAGTTTTAATGATTTGAAGAAAAATTCTGATTCTCTCTCAAAAGAAAATGTTTGTTTTAAAAAGGGAGATTTCAAATATTTTAAAAAGGTTTTCAAATGGATCAAAAAAATTAGAGAAAATTCTTACAGCTTAAATACCCTATTTTAACAAGTCTGGTTTATGTATGAGTAATGAGACTGTTAATTTAATTGATTTTCCTAAAGTAAAAGAGAGACTTAAGCAAAGGCCTGCAAAGACCTTTCACAAAAATCATTTTCAAAGAGTGTTTGTAAAACTTGTTGGCTAAATTGCACTTAGATATTCTAAGTGTTATAGCTCAGAACATTTTGGGAAGGATTGTCCTAAGGTTTGGAGACCAGTTAAGAAAGATTGGGCAAGAACTGTTTTTAATACTAACACTCCTGGACCCAAGAAAATCTGGGTACTAAAGAAAGTTTGAGTTTTTCTTTTGATTTTTTTTTTGGTAAAGGGAGTTTTTCTTTTGATTGCAAGTCACTATCAAAAGAAAAATCAAATGGCATTTGGATAGTGATTGTTTGAGGCGTATGACAGGAGGCTCAAGCTGTTTCGAAAAGCTTGATAGACTAAAAGGAGGAAAAGTTTCTTTTGGAGGAAATAGTAAAGGAAAGATTATAGGCTGTGGAACTGTGAAGTTTGGAAGTCTGATTATCAATAATGTTTCCTTGGTGAAAGGTATAAACTACAATCTTCTGCGCATAAGTTAGCTTTGTGATATTGGTTTTAGAATAAAATTCCAAGAAGGCATTTATTTTGGGATAAGTCAAGACTTCTCTCAATCCTTTACTTGGTGAAGGCATGGCAATATATACATTCTAGATGTAAATCTAGAAAGTTCATGGTGTCTTATTTCCATTCAAGATGAAGCAAGTCTTTGGCATTTAAAGCTCAATCACGTAAATATGAGGTAAATTGCCAAGATTACTTCTAAGAAGCCAGTTCAAGGGCTTCCTAATCTGGGTTATCAAAAGATTGAGTTATGCACTCCTTATGTCTTGGGAAAATAGGTTAGAAGTTCTTTCAATCTAGTAAATCAGGTTTCTACCAGTTGAGTTGTGACATCCTGAAATTCGAGCCCTCTAAGGGATGAATGAATGTGAATTTAGTCAATGCATTATTGGTCGATCTCACTCAGAATTGATCACTCCTGAGATACTGACCTTGAGGGGAAAGGTTAATGAGGACATAACTCGTACGACTAAAGAACTTGACTTGGGAAAATGACTTGACCATGAGACTTATGTGAGGGTGATCTTATAGATAAGTAGGCGAATTTCAAGGATGACTAGAAGTTGGTTCGCAGACAAAACATAATGGAATGATGGTTCATTCCGTTTACTATTATCAAACCCACAAACGATCCTAGGTCGATCCTCGGTAATCGTGTACTTTAAAATAAGAATCTATCATCCACAAATTCATGTAGGTAAGGACGTCCATGTGTCGAGGGGTCTTGAACATGGTTAGACACAAGTCGGTTATGTGTGAATCCTCAAAGCCATCGGTTAGTATGAGTTGTACCCAAAATAGCATTGGGCGAATTTGACATGGCATGAAAACTAAAGATTGGACTTCGAATTATCATGAACATCCAGGATGGACTTTGGATGAAGCTACTTCGTCAGTTGATAGCGCTAGTTAAGTCGAGTACTTGGAAAATGGATTTTCGGATTGAGGACGCGAGCCCATGAGGAAGTGGGCCGGGCCAATCTAGTGTGGGCCTCAGGCCCAAGGTGGGACAGCCACCATGGAGACCCAAGGCAAGCAAGTGAGCCCATTGAGCCTAACCCACCATTTCTTCTTTCAAGCTTATTAGTAAACCTTAAGCCCATTTGAGCCGAATCAAGCTGAATCAATTCCCAAGCCCATTCCTATTCATTTCCAAGCCCAATTCTTAGGCCAACCCATCAATTACAGCCCAAGGATAGATTGGTAATTTGTGCAAGGTGGAAATGACTATTTTGCCCTTAAAAGTGTGTGGATAAGGGCAATGGAAGCGAGAGAAGATGAAGTGACTTGCATGGAGACTTGGGGCCAGCTTTTGGGGCCTTGACAGTAGCCCTCACTTCACTCTCTCTCTCCTCCTTCAACTCCATCCCAACCAGACCCCTCTCTCCCTTGTTCTCCGTCTCTTCCTACTTTTGCTCTAGAAGACATTGCTCCAAAGATCTGAGTTGATTGTTGGCTTCCCATGTGAATCAGCTCCTGTGCCACCCACCATTGTGCTCAAGACATCCAAACCGTCCGCCTGGAGTTGGCCGTTCCCCAATCGAAGCTATCGGATGACCCGCCAGTCTGCCAGAAGCCAACGCTAGTTTGACCATTTGGCCTTGTTTTGCTCTAGCTAACCTTCTTGTGTTTTGCTAGGTCAGTAATTGTCATTATGTTGTTTTCCTCATGTAATCCTTGCTTATGATGAATGAAATGGAAGTATGTGATTATGAAACTTGTTCTTGAGTGAAATTTCCTTATAATAAAAATGTATACTCTTCCACTTGCATAACAAAAATGAAAGATTATAGTGGATGGTCTAAAGTGACGGCCTAGGATATCATGGCTCTCACAACCCCTTTTGTGGTATCGGAGGTATAGGTTAACCATGGAGTGATAAGGTGTACTAGTGGTGGAAGAAGATAGGATGCGCACACTAAAACACTAATAGCTTGTGCTTGATGTATTGCTATTTTGTGAGGAACCTTGGTTACTCATAGGGTATCAGTAACTTATGTTACTTCTTAGTTAGCTAGGGTATTTGGTCATTTGATGACTAGTGATCGATTTGTAGAATGGTTAGTGCTTCAAGAAGGAAAGGAACTAGTAGGATGATGGCCATGGGTGGATCTCCGTCAAGAACCAGAAGCAATTTTGCAAATTCTTGCTAATGTAGGAGCCCTGATAGAGAGACAAGCTCAACAACAATAGTAAGGTGGTGAACGCTGAATGCAAGGGTTGGTTGTGCAATTTCTTAAGCTGAAACAACAAAAGTTGTTGGTTTGGGAGACCCTTTGGAGGCTGAGGTATAGATAGATGACATGGAAAAGATTTTTGCATTGTTGAACTGCATAGATGTGGAGAAAGTATCCATGGCAAAGTACCAACTTTAGGGAAATGCTGAGCATTGGTGGAAGGTGACAAAAAGGAGCAGTATTCTCAAAAGGGGTGGAAGTGACTTGGGTTGGTTTTGTTTGGGCTTTCTTTGGAAAACACTTTTATGATTGTGCTAGAGACAAGAAGGTGATGGAGTTTATGCAGCTGATCCAAAACAACTTGACATTGGATCTGTATGAGGCAAGGTTTGCTAAACTCTTCAGGTTTGCTCCCAAGTTAGTTGAGAACAGGAAGGATGAAGCTAAGGGATTTTTGAGTGGTTTGAGGCCTGACATTCGAAGGCACTTGGTGCCTTTGAACCTGAAAGATTATCATGAATTATATGAGCATGCCCAGTTTGTGGCATAGGAGCTTGTGATGAAAGGGACCCCAGTGACCTATTAGGCAAGCCCAAGCCATCAGAATGGTCAAAGAAATTTCCACCATGACAAGAGACCCATCAGGCTGGGCGACCATCGTTCACATCAACTAAGAAGAGCTAAATTGGATGACCTGGGAAGGCATGGAACAATTAGTCATCGGGGCAACCACAAACCCAGAGTTCTACTTGTCATGTGTGTGGCAGATCCCATGTGTGCATGCCGTGCCGATTTATGAAGGCATGTTTTAGTTTTGGACGACTAGGTCACATGGTTAAAGACTATTCACAAAGGAGGACCTAGCAACACTAACTGCCCCAATCATCAATTGTGTCAGTGCAGCAAGGAAATATCCGCAAGCCGCCAGCTCAGGGAAGAATCTATGTAGTTACATAAAATGAAGCTGAGGCCTCTAAAATGGTCAATATATTTATTATTTCATTGTCTGACTAGAATACTTATACTTTATTTGATACTGGAGCTACACACTCCTTTGTGTCTACTCAGTTTGTGTAATTAAGTAGGATTAGACCTAGGGAGATGAAAGTGCCCCTTAGTGTCTCCACACTGTTGAGAGACGTGGAGTCATCTACCCTCATGTGTAAGGACTATAGTATCTTCATTGTAAGGGAAAGTTTGCCTTCGGACTTGATGGTGTTAACTATGCATGATTTTGGCGTAACCTTGGGAATGGATTGGCTTCATAAGTACCGAGCTAATATGAATTGTTATAGGAAGATCTTTCGATTTAATCCTCTTGATCGCCGTAGTTTTGAACTTTATGGAGATAGAACAACTCCTTCCATACCACTCATTACTACACTTGAGGCTCATTGACTGCTTGAGGATGGATGTGAGGGTTATTTAGCTTGTGCGAAAAATCAAGACAAAGAGGGCGTAAAGCTAGAAGAGATTCTAGTAGTTTGGGAGTTTCCCGATATTTTTCTTGAAAAGTTATCAGGGCTACTCCTGGAATGAGAAGTTGAGTTTGTCATTGAAGTGGCGCTTGGTACAAAACCTATATCGAAAGCCCCATATCGAATGGTGCTAACTGAGTTGAAGGAACTAAAAGGGCAACTATAAGAGTTGCTTGACAAAGGATTCATTAGGCCAAGTGCGTCACCTTGAGGTGCACATGTATTGTTCGTGAAGAAGAGGGATGGATCCCTACACCTCTATATAAATTATAGGCAACTGAATTAGGTAATGATTAAGAGCAAATATCCATTGCCTAGGATCAATGAGCGTCAGTTTCAAGGAGCGTTAGTATTCTCTAAAGTTGATTTAAGATCAAGGAATCATCAACTAAGGATAAAGAAGGAGGATGTTCCTAAGATGGCCTTTAGAACTTGATATGGACGTTACGAGTTCTTAGTTACACCCTTTGGATTGACTAATGCACTAGCTACTTTTATGGATTTAATGAACATAATATTCAAGCCGTCCTTAGATTGATTCGTAAAAGTTTTCATTGATGACATCCTTCTCATGACCCCAACTCCATCTCAGGGTCATGAGTGACAATGGTTATTTTCGCAACGTCCCAGGCTTGTCGTCGTCCCGATTCTTTTTATCTTGTTATCATGCACATGGAAAATGTGAATAAACAACTCTCTGGACAAATAACAGCTAGATGACTAGGACATACATCACACAGAACACACTGATTTATATTATAACTACTTTTACAAGCCCTTTCTTTACGGGCCCTCTTGCATCACACTATAGGTTTTCCACACCAGCCAAGAGAATTCCTCTCTCCTTTATCGTGATTGCAACTTCCAACACTGACTTGAGACTTCCATGCCTACAAGATTAAACAACAAGGGTGTGAGTTTTGGGGATAAGTAAAATTTCTAGTTCTCTACTAGGAAAGCATCTCATCATCAAAACCTAGCAAGTACAATACTCGCAAACAGTGTCGATGGCAGATCAATTGCAAACTTGTTGCTACCCTTAACTACATGCAAATGTCCATCACAACTTGCTTTAATGCATACTTACCTTTGGCTTATCAATAAATATATCAACATATTATGCTTATGCATAACCAGCACATATGCAAATTCATTTAGCGTCGTCCTAGCTCAACTAGGCCCTTTTAGCTCGACCGAGGCTTCCAACTTCATGCTGGGATTCCTAGCTTGATCAGGGCATCTTGGCTCAATTGAGGTTTCTCGAGGCTAGCTTCTCGAGGCTTCCGGCTTCAAAACCCAGGCAACTTGGCTCAACCAAGGCATCTCGACTCAACTGAGGCATCTCGTTCAATGAACGAGGCATCCCCATCGACGTTGTGTGTTGACAGATGTTTTTTTCCTCTTTAAGTGCATGCATAAATGCATCATACAAGCCATTTCTTTTCTTTTCTCTTAGTTGACACATGCATGGCCTGAAGGAATGCTCATTCATTCCTGTGTGTCATGAATTTCTTATACTTCACTAGCAAATATGTTGGGAATGATCTTTAGTCCATAACTTGAATCAATCACTTAGCACCAATCCCCATACTAGACAAGGCTCGGAACGGTACACCTTGGTACTGATCCAAGACTTCGAGGCTTTGGTATACCTCGCTTTAATGACTATCCAAAGCTTGACAGACCTTAGCTCCAACCCGATGTGAATACACATGTATCGAGAATGACCCACGGTTCGCGGTTTCATTCAATGCCTTACCAAGACCTCGTGGATTTGGCGATCCCCCTACCGATCAAGGAATAAGATCAACATGCCTCAATGTTGACTTAAGAACATGTGGCCTCAGGTGATTCCTGCACTAGGCAAGACTCGGACTTGGCATCCTATTTTTGCCAAAATCAAGGCTTTATGGCTTGGGCAACTTTGTCGTACGATGAACTCAACCCAAATGAACCTCGGCCTCATTTCGGGCATGAACAACTCAAGCACACGTTCAAGCACAAACATGAGCAAAACCATACAAAAGATCCAACATGCTACCCATGGCTTGACGGGTGAGCACCTAACTAGACTCGACAATGGAGACTACCTCCATAGAAGAGACATAGGGATCTTACTTATCTCGGCAAACCTCAAGAACTAACTCGAATGGCTTGAAAGGTGGATGGTGCGAAGCCGAGAGAAAGGAGAAGGAGGAGGAGGATAGGGGTAAATTCGAAAAGTGGGCAAAAGTGGTTGAAATGAATGGGACCTCCTCCTATTTATAGGCACCAAGCTCATCATTACCTATTCAAGAGGTCCAATCACATTTCTTAGAGTGGCACGGATATGGTATCAAGGTGACAAGCCTATTTTGCAAGGTGGCATGCCTAGGGTCCTAAGAGAACACTTGTCATTTTATTATTGGACCACCTATTGGCTTGCTTTCCAAGGCTCAATTTAGGCTCATGATGTGCCTACGTTCCTAGGGGGCACATAAGCCCTTATAATGCCTAATGTCTTCTTTTAATTGGTGGGCTCTTACCTTATTCGCCAAGGCTATATTTTAGGGTAATTATAGCCAAAGATTCTAAAGGACACCTAAGCATGAATTAGCAATTATTGAAATGCTTGAAATAGATGAGAAAGTGCAATTTGTGGAGGAGCCCGTGCAAATTCTAGATTGTAGGGAAGAAGTGATAAGGAACAAAACAATACCGTTGGTCAAGGTATTGTGGAGATACCATGACTTGAAAGAGGCGACGTGTGATAGTGAGGAAGAGATGAAGCTCAAGTACCCACAAATTTTCCATTAATTAGATAAGCCTTTAGAATTTCGAGGATGCAATTTTATAAGGAGGGGAGAGTTAGGACTTCCTGAAATTTGATCTTAGAATTTTGTTTAAGCTAGTACTTGTCAACGGAAGTGGAATCGAGCTAGGTGGATTGCCCGATGGGCTTTGCACATGAGCTAGACATGTGAAAGCCTAGTGGGCCTAATTTTAGGCTAAGCATGGACTGGTGAGAGGAAGGTGGACTAGGAATAAGGCTCAATGTGCTGGGCATGTGTGGAAGGCCCGATTGAGGTGGAAATATCGAAAATTTGATCAATGAGTTTGTGCAAAATTTAGATGTTTTTAGATGTTTGATGGAGATTTCTTGTAGTGCAATTGGTGATGTTTTGACGTATGGAAATGATGGTGTACATAAGATCCTAGGACATTAGAAATGGTGACTTGAGGATGTGTGCAATTCCACTAAGTTTTTGGCTCATGTTATTAGTGGAGGATCTTGGAATAAAGTGGCTCAATGAGGTGCCTAGTGTTTGTGGTGGCCGAATTCTTTGGGTTTAGAGAAGGAATAGTTTTTTTTCCCCTTTAAATTAACATTTGTTTAAGGCATGCAAGCCAAGTAGAAGAGAACAAAATTTAGGGATTACTTGCAATGAGCATTTGGTTTCCCATGCAAATTTCGATTTTCCCCTTCCACCTACCCACCAGTTGAAATTAGCCCTCATGATGGCCCTAAATTCCTCCAGCCAATCCCCTTATTTGCATGGCTATAGCAAGGGAGAATTCCCAAGGAATTCCATCATTTCCCCCCATCTTCTTCCTTCATTTTCCCTTCGTATTTGGTTCTTCTTCTTGCTTCCCCTCACTCACCCGATGCTCTCTCAAAATTTTCTTCCCATGTCCATGTTGTTCTTCAAAGAACTAGTGAGTAGAGGAGTGATTAGCCTTCTAGCCAACTCGTGGAAGCCGTCTTTGTGTCCTAAATTAGGTAAGGGAATAAGCTAGATGTTAAGCTTCGACATCCTCTTTGCACTTGAGGGTAGATTAGTTCGATATAGTGGATTTTTGGGTTATAGGAGCTAGCTCCTTGGATGATTTTAGCTTGCATGTATTCTGTGATATGTGAGAGGTCTTGCATGTAAGTTTTCTTGAAGGTTTTGGGTGCTAAGCTTGCATGAGATGCGATTCTAGAAGCTAAGGTTGAATCTCCTCAAGATCTGTTCTGCTAGACCTCCCACATTTGATGATTTTGTGGATTGAAATATGCTACGGATTTATAGTGTATTCGAAAATGTTTTAAATATATTTATGTATAACATATATTTTATTTGCGATTTTCTGGATTAAAAAAAATGAGTTTTTAGCTTTGTTGCATGCAAGTCAGTAACTTGTTTTGTGCCGGAATTAATGACCTTTTGGTGTTCAATGAATTTTTATCAACTCTTATGTTCGATTTTCAAAATGGTTTCTTAACAAAATTTGTTCAGCACATTTTGATGTTTAACATAATCGAATTTCATAGCAAATGAACAAGTTTGCATTTTGAACTTAGCTGGTTTTGAAAATGTGATTTCTAGACACGGTAATAGTTTTGGTGACCGTTTTGTGTGATTTGATGCTCTTATTATAGAAAGAACTAGGTTAAACTCCATAATGAAAAATGTTTTTTTAAATGTGTTTTACATCATATTAAAATTTAAGAATTTTCTGAACTCGTATGGTTATGTTTTTGGATTTCATCTTGGAGCTCTATAGGTGGGCTTGGTTTTTGTCGGTAAGGTTCAATTGTTGTGTTGTTACTGTTTTTGATGTTACACTTGCTGGAAAATGCATGCTCTATGATTGTGGATGAGTATAGCATGCTGAGAACTTGTGCTTGATGGTTATGCATGAGTGGTGCTCATCGTATGTGCGAAATGAAGTGAAATAGGCTTGGAAATTGTGTGAAGGGCAATTCTGTTTCACGCATGATATTGCATTGCGATCATGGCATATTGAGCATCGTGTGTGGTGGTGTATGCATGTGTTGGAGGTGTTATAAGTGTGACATAATGAAAGATAGTGATGTGGTGAAATATGTGAATGAATCCAATTAAGAGATATTCTTTCGGCCAGTGTCTCGTTGATGCCCCCAGGGAGTAGGGATGCCCCAAGCTATATGGTCTAGGATGCCTTGGTTTAAATCACAAGACTAGCGACCATTGTACACCAAGATGCCTTAGAGGGAGATGCTCAAGGCCATCATCCCCTGGAAGTGCAGCCAGCGACCCAGAAGTGACTTCAATGGATTCGGCCAATGTCCTAGGTAAAATCCAATTCAAGGGTGGATATGAAATGTTCAGACATTGAAATTATTTCACAAGGCATGTGAGTATGTGTCATGGGGTAGCCATGTTCCATGTGATGCATGAATGGGTTCATGTGTCATTTGTGGTGTATGAATGGGATTTGTGTGTGCCTTACAGTGCGTTCTTCATGCATTCCATTCACTTTGGCATGTTTAGTTCGTATGATATCATTGGTACCATTTGCTGCCCTATTTGATATAATCCATGTTTATGAGTATTCACCATGTTTGAGCTATGTTTACTAGTGAGCGAAGTTAAGATCTTGTTTTTTAATGCCATGCTTTATCCTTTATTAGGCATTGTTGCTCACCCCTTATTTTCCTCTTAGATCATTAGCTATGGATGTGCCTCCATTGGTGACTTATGGCATGCCAGTGCAAGTTGTAGGTGTATATAGGAACTTTGAAGATGAAGATTTAGTCTTGTTTTGACTCATTATGTTTGTACTGTTTGGATAGATGATGGATGCCATAATCCTTTTCTTATGCCCTTTGTGTCCTTGTATCTCAACGTGAATGGGAGGCTATTTGGCCCCATCTATTGGTGATATTTTAGGTGTGGAGTAGGAGGCTTGTGTGGTGTAAAGTGATGTAGTGGATGAGGAAAACTAATGAATAAAGGAGTTGGGCACCTTTTTGGCTTGATGTGTATTTTGCTAGGTCTGTAATTGTCAAGATGTTATTTTTCTCGTGTAATCCCTACTTATGATGAATGAAATGGAAGTACGTCATTATGAAACTTGTTCTTGAGTAAAATTTTCTTATATTAAAAATGTATACTCTTCTGCTTGCATAATAAAAATGAAAGATTATAGTCGATGGTCTAAAGTGACAGCTTGGGATGTCATGGCTCTGACAATGCCCTTGGGCCTTGTATGTGTCGGCTAAGATGAAAGATGATAAACCAGCTTCCCTAATGAAAGATAAGAACTATTGCCACTTGAGGCGGCGACAATGCCCCCATGGCAACTACATGCCTTGTTAATGAGCAAGAGATGCCCCCATGCCAATAGAATGCCTGGGTTTAAGCCCGAGTCTCGAGAAGCTAGGCTCAAGAAGTCTTGGTCAAGTCGAGATACCTTGGTCGAGCTAGGGTACCCGGCATGAAGTTGGAAGCCTCAGTCGAGCTGAGAGGGCCTAGTCGAGCTAGGACAAAGTTAAATGAATCTTCTATGCATGTTTATATATGTATAAGTATGATATGTTGATGTGTTCATTGACAAGCTGAAGGTAAGTATGCAATGAAGTATGTTGTAATGGACATCTACTTGTAGTCGAGGTGTAGCAATAAGTTTGCTATTGACCTGCCATTGACGTTGTATTGCTAGTGTTGCACTTGCTAGATTTTGATGATGAGATGTCATCTTAATAGAGAATTAAGGGTTTTACTTACTAAATCCATGACTCACCCCATTGTTATTCAGAATTATAGGCATGAAAGAGCCGTAGTTTTGCTAGAGGAGGTAAGGTTTACCTTGGCCTTTTTTAGCATAGAACATATAGTAGTTGTAAATTTAATGGCCTGTACTGATATAATTATGTGTTTGTAAGTAGTTGTTTTCTTGGATATTTATTGTTATTTAGGTGTTGCGTGTACGTTTCCGCATGCTCTTAATGAAAAGATAAAAGAAATGAGTCAGCAACGCTATTGAAACGTCACAAAATTAACCCCTGCTGCTCGTGACCCTGGGGATGAAGTCGGGGGTCATTACAAAATTACATCCTAACATTGGATTTTTTTCACCTAACACCTCACGCATGCACTTCTAACACTTTTGTGGAAGTATTATAAGGCACATAGATCATTAAACTAGCTTGTCTACAAGAAAAGAGTTGGTGACATTTATGTTTGAACATGGCCCCCACTTAATATATAGCCATGTTGACTTGTGTTGACACCTGATTTTTAGTTGATGCGCCAAAAAGGTAAGAAAATCGAGACTTGGGTTTCCATTCGTGATGGAATGCATTTCTTGACCCAAAAAATGTCATTTTATTTAATTTCTATTTTTTCCATTGTCATTTTTCAAGAATTTCTTAGCAATTTTTAAAAAAATCAAAACGTCAAACGGTTGATTTTTGGGTTGACTTTTTACTCAACCCTTTGACCAAAAGTCAACCCCAGGTCAAAAATTGGTTTTTTACTAAAAAAGAAGTCAAATATTCTTAATGTCACTTTTATTAAATCAATTTTTCAGAAAACTGAAGATTTGACTAAAAAATTAACCTTTTAGGAAAAGTCAACTAAATGGTTGAATTTTGGTCAAACCTTTGACCAAAAAAATTTGGAAAAATTAAATTTCAAAACACTTTGTTTTAGTGTCAATTTGACTTTTATGTCGAAAACTTCACAAAATTCAATTAGCCATAATTAGGTGTAATTCTTTTTACAACATTTGGTCTAGGGACTATTTTTAATCTCCTCATTCATTCCATTTTGGGAATTGCCATGTTGAAAGGTGAATTGCCATTTTAAGCTCTAATTTGGGGGTCAAAATCGATTCTTCATGATTCATAAATGAACAATCTTTTTCATTCATTTTCCTAAGATAAGACCAAATCTAGGTCCGTTTTAAAAAATTCGCATGAGAACTTCCTAATTTGAGAGATTTCGTTCATTTGAGAGTAAGAAAATCAATCCATTGAGCTTTAATTGAAGAAATTTAAATTGACCCATTCAAAATTGTGGTTCAATTTTATAAATCAAAGTCCAATTTAGACATTAGACCAACCTAAGTCTCGTGACTTCAATTCAAGGTCAATTTGAATGCATTAGATTGTCCTAAGTATGGGTAAATAGTCAAATAGGTTGATTACAACATTAATTGAATTGAATTTCAATTAATTTGTAATTTTGGACAAAGAATTGCAAAATTGCTCATTTTAGCCTTTAATGCTCGATTTTGTGTACCCGTGATTTTTCACCATAATCAGTCAATTAAGTCCATAAAGAACCCATGGATTGCATTTATGAGGTTTAATTAGCTTAATTTGATTTAAATCAAATAATTCCTTCTCAAATTGTACAAGTAGGGATCAAATTGCATAAATTTTAAACCCACAAGGACAACACAAACATGAACAAGCAAGAACTGGCTAGAACCGATCAAGAACAGATCAAATCGGCGTGAATAAGTATGATCGGTTTGACCGGCCGTCGGTGAGGTAGGCCGATTCAGCCCCCCTTTCGGCCGATTCTAGACCTCCGGTGACTGGTTCCAAGATCCTTGCTTCATGAACTTTGCTCCAATGCTCTTTGATCTTCATGATTTTGCAAATTAACCCATGAATTTTGGAAATTTGCAATTTAGCCCCTAATTAGGCCCTTAAATGCAATTCTCGTTTTAAGCTCAAATTGTCACAAACTAGACCCATCTGATCAGTCTTGCAACACATCTTAATGGTGTTTAGCATTTAAATTGTATGATTCGACCATCAGATCAAGTTTTTGATCAAGCTCATTTGTGTAGATATTTCTCTCTCTAAATTGATGTTCCTCTCTCCTCTCTCCCTCAATTCTCTTTCCCGCCAATTCTCTCCCTCGGTTCCTCCTTTGTCGTTTCGCTCGCTCTCGCTCGCTGGCCTCATGCCAGCGGTCCGCTAGCCACTGCCAAGCCCCGTGATGGTTTCCACCTCCAGGTCAAAGCATTAGCTTGTCCCACCGGTGCCTAGATCTTCCCGACTTGCCATTCTCAACCACGGTTTCCAAGATCGGTGTTGGAATCGGCTTTGGTGCTGATCGGTTCAACCTCCTTGATCGGCGATCAACCGGCTAGTCAATCATCTTTGATCTAACCCTCGCAAATCCCCGACCCTCTGGAGGTCGGTATTTGGCCAGACGGTCACCAGATTTTATCCCGTGGCCCAGTTTTCTTCTCCAACGACTTGAAGACCAGTCCGATCAGATCTATTTTGTCCTAACTTGAACCACCAGTCCATTAGGTTCCTAGGTGGTCCATGGTAGTCTGATCTGTCCTTTGGAGTTTTGATCAAGCTTTGTCAACGATCTCTTCGCCTGATTGTGCCTCGCTTTGAAGATAAATGCAAAAAGGTAGATTCTCGATCTCGAATCCGATGAAGCGAGATTGGCGTATCCGATTGGAGTTAGGATTCGATATAATATTCTTCAATTTAATGATGATGAGGTTATTTAATGATTTGCTGAGATTGAAGTTCATTGCGGATGAGATTATGGTTGATCGAGTGTAATCAATGTTGATATGCAATTTTCGTGCACCTGTATATGACTTTAATGTTTGGCCTAAAATGAGACCTTAGATGAGCTTATTTGACCTTGAGACCTTCTAGGCTTAGAAAGTACACTTCAAGATGTTCAATTTGATGGGTTGCATGTCCCGAGCGGGCGACGTTGGTCCTTGAAAAATACCTCGTAAACGGTCGATTTTGCGGTATTTTTGGTTTGTTTATGGTTTTGTTTTGGTTGCGATTTTTTGTTTTTGTTATGTTTAGACTGATTTTTGTGGTCATTTTCTTGAAAGGTTTCTTTCATGAGATTTGTTCAAAATTGTCTTGGCTATCACATATATTTTTTCTAGATTTTATGGAGATGTTTGGTCAATCAAAATTGCTTAAAACTGAGCCTTGGTTGATCTGCCCTGCACTAATCCAAAATGCATTTAAGTTAAATTGAGCATGTAGATGAGTCCAACTGACCTTAGAATATTCATGAAACTTGAATGACACGTATGATTCGCATGATTTCATTGCTGTTTGGTGTGTCAATTGCATGCTCAAATGCATTTAGGTACTGCTGCAATTAGGACGTTCCACAACCTGCATCTATTTTGCCATTTTCACCTAGATTTGTGTGATCTCAATTAGGTATTGATGCCTTAACAAGAAATGTTCTTCGTTGTGTGTTCTGTATGTAGGATTTTTAGTTAGATCTTTGCATGTCATTAGGTAAACAAAATCAAGCACATTCTGTGATGTTAAGGTGAGATCGAAGGCTTATCATGAGCATAGTTGTAAAATGTGCATTACAAGGTTTATGATCATCTATGGCACGTCATGATTGAGCATCATTTGCTATATGAACGTCATGTGTTAATTAGGCTGGTTGCATTATAGAAACACCAAGCATGTCATTTTAGTTCTAAGTCATTTTGCATTGCCAATGGCTTGTATGATTCATTCGCATTTCGAACTAGGGTTAGATATTTATCTGAATCATTTGTCGCTTTAAATCCTTTGTCATATGTGAATTTCTTGCCATTAATGCATAGCTTAAATGATCTTTTGAACCTCTAAACATAAACCATGTTTTGTTTTTGTAAGTGACTTGTCATGCCCACTTGTACGAACATCGATTTTAGAATGTCTAATTGACCTTGACTGGACTTGGACCCTTCTAGGAAGTCATGAGGCTCACTTAGACCTTTCAAATGCCACTAGTTTTATGTGATTTGACTAAGGATTTATTCGGATCCCCTGTTTTACCCCTATGTGGGCAGACTTTTGCTATTTTTGTGTGCATTTTTCAGTAGAGATTCTTAAATTAAACTCTTTAACAGAGTTTTCTTGTCACTCTTTGGACTATGTTGTGGTGAAGTTTCATGATTTTTCACATTTTTTTGATCGGTTAAATCTCAGTTGTAATGGCATGTTACTCTGCTGTTTTGTGAATTTTCTAATGCAGCATCACACATCGTTGAATTTTATAAAATGTTTATGCAACTCATTTCAGAAATTTTTTTGATAAAATTTGCTTCTTGTGATGTTGTGTACATTGTGTGATTTTTTCAAGGACAAATTATTAATGGGTCCTTTCCAATTTGGCTAATTCTATTTGCCTTGTTTATGATGTTCGATTGTAAATTATTGCTGTGAATTCATGTTAGGATTTTTTAGGGAAATTTGTGTGTGAAATTAGGATGTCATTTTCATGAAATCCATTCCAAATTCCAAAATCTTCATCATAATTTTTTCTTGATAAATGTATTTGAGACGACCTAGACCCAGGGCAGTACGGAGGGATGGACTGAGATTGCCTTGGCAGTACGCGGGTGAGGCTAAGGGCATGTCTCCCATCCCACATCACTTTGGGGGAAGTCTTGGGGCTAGTTTATAAAAGCTTGGGTCCCTTTAATTTGTATAATGCGTTTTAAAGTCATGAGGGCTCAGTGTCCAAAGAAGAAAATATTATACAGCAGGGCTCGGGTCGTTACAAATGGTATCAGAGTTGGAGCGAGGGCACTGTACCTTAAGAGGGGGAGAATGTGACAACCCAGACCCAGGGCAGTACAGAGGGATGGATTAAGATCGCCTTGACAGTATGCGGGTGAGGTTAAGGGCATGTCTCCCGTCCCACATCGCTTAGGGGGAGTCTTGGGGCTAGTTTATAAAGGCTTGGGTCCCTTTAATGAGGACTCAATGTCCAAAGCGGACAATATTATACAGTGGGGCTCGGGTTGTTACAGTATTGATCTTTTGGTCTTACTTTCTCCAAAATTACTTTAGAATGTCGATTTTGCACATCGAAATGGCTTTAGTACATGTGATGCTTCCAATACCAAATGTTTTAAAATCTTTCAATTTCTTGATTTGACATCGAGATTGTCAAGAATTGGACCGTACTTAAAATGCCACGACATCTGTGGGTGCATAATATGCAAATCCCAGACTAGCCTTGACAATTAAATGCGTTCCATATCGAGATGTTCCTTTGTCTAAAGGTCTAGCTTCATTTCTCAATGTTTGAAACTCATCTTTTGAAGCATCACATGAACCACTCATGCATTAAACCGTGTCATTCATTAAAAATGTCTACGGTTGTAATTGGTGAATGTTCATTGAATAAGTGACTTGTCGACGGCTCACTCAGTCGATTGATTCTTTGAGAAATAAGACTCAAGTGCTTGCTTTTGTGTTTAATTTGTGCTGATGCATGTGGATTGTAGATATATGTCAGATATGATGCATGATCTCGTGGTTTAAATCTTGGGATTTGTCTAGAACCTATTCTAGGGACTTATAAGTGTTAGTGGCCATGCGAGAACACAAATGGTTACTGATGGCTATAAGTCATAAGAAATTAATTGGGTAGGTGTTTAGAGGGACCTATGCATGAATTGCAAAGGCCAATCCCGATGCCCTGTTTGTTCATTTGTGTATACGATATTGTGTTCTTGATTGTTCCTATGCTTTTCATTGTTTTGTCATGAATGAGTGTTTCTTTTCATTGTATGTACCTAGCTTAGATTTGATCATGATTAGATTAGGCCCTAAAGGTGGAGAATCATCGAGACTTGAAGATAATGGAAGGTCAATGTCCATTCCAACCATGAGGACACAGGGTACCAAAACAACAACAAAAATCGGTCTAGTATCGATCGACGAGAATTTTGCAATTAGGTGGAATCACCCATACTTAATCACATGGCTCACTTGAGTTGACCTATCTCCGGTCTCTTATCGATTTTTATCTGTACCGTAAAGACCCTTGCATACTAGCACGGTCGAGTAGTCGATTTCTGGTTGAATTCTCAAATCTATTGTGTTAAAATCCCTTAACGGCATGTGCATAAATAAGAAGCAAATAAATTTGGGATGACAACAAAGCCTGGGATGTCATAAAATAATCCCCATGTCGACCTCCAAGTGAAGGGGGTTGTGACAACTTTTGGTATCAGAGTGGGCTTTATTACCAGGAGTCATAAGATGTGCTGGGAATCGTGGGATAGAAAATTGGAAGATCACATACATGATATGTGATTG
This sequence comes from Eucalyptus sideroxylon x Eucalyptus melliodora, assembly GCA_016097485.1. Lineage (NCBI taxonomy): Eukaryota > Viridiplantae > Streptophyta > Magnoliopsida > Myrtales > Myrtaceae > Eucalyptus > Eucalyptus sideroxylon x Eucalyptus melliodora. Next base: position 33,217,732 of record CM027826.1, read on the forward strand.
TTTGCTTGATTGTTCTTTCTTTATGAAAGTGGTGATTACTGATTTTGATTGTATTGTAGATAATTCCCCTAAAACTCTATAGCTATATTCCTTAGCAGCTAGTATGAGTTTCCAAGACCCAGCGATTGCCCATGGAAAATCAACTTAGAACCCAAATGCTTTGAAAGGAAAATCGAGACAGGACCCCCAACTTGATGGAATTCTGCAAGTTCTGACCAACGTTGGGAGCTTGATGGAATAGCAGGTTCAACAATAGCAAGCCTCTGTTTCCACTAAAACCTCAAATGGAGATGGAAATGGAGACTGTCCAAAGGCTAGATTGGTCGAACAATTCCTGAAATTAAAACCCCCAAAGTTTGCTAGAATTGGAAACATTTATGAGGCTGAGTCTTGGATTGAAGAGCTCAAGAAGATCTTTGATCTTTTAAGGTGTTATGACGAGGATAAAGTAACCTTGGCAGTGTACCAATTACAGGGTAATGCCAATCACTGGTGGAGAGCCACCAAGAGGATCATATTTGTTGAAGGCGCTCCTTTGACTGGGGATGCCATTGTGTAGGCCTTTAACAACAAGTACTTTTTTAAAAGTGCTCAAGATAGAAAGATGGTCGAATTTTTACACTTGTAGTAGCAAAACATGACGTTGGATCAATATGAGGCCAAATTTACTGAATTATCGAAGCATGCTCCTCGATTAATTGAGAATCCAATTGATCGAGCTAAAAGATTCAAAGATGGCATCATACCTAACATTTGGAGTCAGCTGGTGCCCTTAAATCTTAAAGATTATAATGAATTGTATGAACGGGGGCTTAATTAATTGAGAAGGATTGGCAAGAACACGTTGTGGCATCGAATTTTCAAGGGAGGTCTTCTTATCTAACATTCCATCCTAATCAACGGCAAGGCAAAAGGTTCGTGCTAGGAGGAAAGCATGTATTAAAAAAGAATAAGAAGCAGAAAGCAAGTGTGGTGTTGTCTCCAGTATGCCGTAACTGTGGAAAACAGCATGGTAATGACCCTTGTTTAGCTAAAAAAGGAGTATGTTATAGCTATGGACAACCCGACCATAGGTTAAGGGATTGCCCTCAAAGGCGACAAACATTATTGCCATCACAACAACAACCGATGACATCCAATGGCATTTTTGCGCAAGATAATAATTTTTTAGCTCAAGGATGAGTGTGCACGGTAACACAAGAGGAAGCGGAGAACTCCAAGACCATTATCACGAGTATAGTCTCTGTCACGCCCCGACCTTTCGAGCACGTGTCATCCCTCGATCTCTTCGGTCATGGAATTGCGACATCTCAGGATGCATCGTTGACCTATTCATTTTATCTTTTGATTAAGCAGAAGCAAAATAGACATCTCATAACCATTAATAAAATAGGGATAGTAAAAGGTATATATCAAAATGCAATTTTATATATATGCATAATAATCTTTCCATGCGACAAAAGCTTAGCCATTTACACATCCGCGTAGCAAATTCCTTCATACTTGTCTGAGAACTGTGGTTGGTTTTAACCTAGCACCTCTATTCTACGGGGGCAACCACACAAGTGATATCCCCAATGCGTCTATTATGCATCCACATCAAATTACTTTTTCTTGAGCTCGAATAGCCATGATTGGGGCTTGAAAAGGTTTAAACAATGAGGAATGAGATAAACTCAATGAGTAAACTTCTTAAACCTCGTGTAGGAGGATTCTTCACCTTGAAGATGCCCTAAACATGCAACTTATCTATCGATGGCAGATCAATGGCAAGGCATTTGCTTTACATTATCTATTAATAGGATTAGGCCACTCAACATGCGAACTCTATCACGTGTCCAATTATAGTATAAACAATCACTACATGAGTGCACTATTTCATTAAGCATACGACATTCACAATTTAATAATCCAGGCATGAATAATAATAATTCCATGCACAATGCAGCAACTTAAATCTCACGAGTCTTAATTAAAGGCATAGAAATCCACAACCTTATCCGTGCCTTTTTGACTCAAATATCGACCTGCCAGACTTCCTCATGTCTCTCAATTCAAAAATAAGGTCGATTAAAGCATGCATGTGCCACATAAGTCACTAAAATGACATTTAATTGATGCACTTCCTCAATCTCAGATCACACGTGTGCCAACAATAGCATCACTTCTCAAAATATGCATTCATGCTCTCACGCACATTTCACACAACCATGTCTAGATTATTATGGTCACTCAGCACTCAAGGCCAACCCGAAGGTTCGCAATCATTCGGTATAACTGGGCATCGTCTCGCCCCATCAAGCACGACAACATCCTGCGTATTCATATGCCTTAGGACGGCATTTCATTAAGGAGCTTCATTCCAAAATCCATCTGTGAATAGCACCCTGTTGACTTGGGGGCATTCGAACTTAATTGAGCATCGTCTCGCATCAAGACGGAACCATCACCTCGCATAATCATATGCATCAGGGCATTTATGTGATCACACGAGCATACAATCACTCAAGTCCATTGTTTTCTTTCTCATTAGCCAATTATGAATGCCTCAATGGCGTGCCAAGCAGAGGGTGTCTCATGACCTATCAAAACTAAATCAATAAAATATGCCGAGTACGCAACAAAATTCCGTGGTTAGACACGATACATTGAGCACTAGCCTAAGTCCAATTCGAATTGGAAATGATACGCCTTGAAATCACACCGAGACCAAGAAAGAACCAATCCGTCGTGACATGATCACCGACCTAGCACCAAACTTAGCTTGGGAACGATACATCTTAATATCACAGCGAGGCCAAGAAAGACCGACCTGTCGTGACATGATCACCGATTTAGTACCGAACTTGGTTTGAGAATAATACGCCTCAGTATCGCTGATCCAAGAGACAGACTTGACCCGGCGTGCTTCCATGCGCATCCAAGAACCATTGTATATCCTATCTCGGAGGCTTGGAGTGTTCTCACGCATCGACCATGGACAATGAACATATTTGTAAATACTATTTCCAATGAACACATATAAAACATTGCCATCAATACCAAACAACATCACATAGAATGAGCGCATCCAATAACATCATAAGTGGCTTCCAATGACACTATCAGATCAAACAACCCTAGCATATTACCTTTCAAAATAGTCTTTCATTACTTATAATTATACAATGCTATGACTGCTTACCCTTTTCAACTTTGGAATTGCACAAGCATATATCATCTTTAAAAACTAACATTCAACAAACATACACACTTTAGAATTCACAATATAATGAACACTTATCATAATCAAGATAGGTTACACATTCAATGATAGCTTATAACTATAGCTTATCACATATGATTATAATCTATCACAATAGCTTATCACTTTCAATGGTAGCCTCCCACGATAGCTTATCACATCTAACTATCACTTATAATGAATAACTTATCGCATCCACTTATCACCTATCATGATAGCTTATCAACACTACTTATCATTGAATATAATCTATCATAATAGCTTATCACTTTCAATGGTAGCCTCCCCGGTAGCTTATCACATCTAACTATCACTTATCCCGATAACTTATCGCATCCACTTATCACCTATCATGATAGTTTATCAGCACTACTTATCACTTGAATCTAACCACCATTAACCATAAATCAATCCTAACTCTACTCCTAAGTGCAATTACCACCCCAATCAAGGGTTAGGAAGCTACTCACTTCCGAAACTAGGCCATGACAAGTGGTGGTGACGGTGGCAAGGCTCATGGTGGGGTGGCGTCTCTTGGTGAGGCTCCGCAAGGCATGGTGATGGCTGTTCAGCAGTCGGTAGCCCACTATAAGGCTAGAACAGCCAAGGAACAATAGCACATGGCTTGAGGGAGGTCCAGCAATGACTTGGGACTTGCGGCCAACACGTGGGAATGACAACACAGCGAGATGTCGTGGCAAGGGTAGCTTGGCAAGCTAAATGGTGGATGATGGCTCATGACCACACAACCAAGAGTAAAAAGATAGAAAATAGGTATGAGATGAGGGAGAGTGAAGGTGGTATGACTTCTTAAGAAAGGTTGTCGAGGTTACTTAGCAACCGTAGAAAATAAGTTAGTTGAAGAACCAAATTTGGACAATATCTCAGTGGTACAGGAGTTTCCTAATATATTTTCTAAGGAGCCACCATGATTACCACTTGAAAGAGAGATAGAGTTTACTATTGAGCTAGTTTCAGGAACGAAACCTATTTCTAAAGCGTTGTATCGAATGTCTTTGGCGGAGCTTAAGGAGTTGAAGATGCAATTACAAGAGTTACTTGATAAGGGTTTTATACGCCCCAATGCCTCACCTTGGGGTGCACCGGTCCTGTTTGTAAAGAAGAAAGACAAGTCGTTACGTCTCTGTATTGATTATCGACAGTTGAATTAAGTTACTATCAAGAATAAATATCCATTGCCATGGATCGATGACTTATTCGATCAACTTCAAGGAGTAGGAGTATTTTCCAAGATTGATCTACATTCAGGATATCATTGGTTGAGAATTAAGAAAGAAGATATTCTGAAGATGGTTTTCAGAACTCGGTATGGGCACTATGAATTTACCGTTATGTCGTTTGGTTTGACGAATGTCCCAGCAGCTTTCATGGATCTCATGACCTAAGTATTCAAACCATATTTGGATCACTTTGTCATAGTATTTATTGATGATATTCTAGTCTATTCAAAGAATACGGCACAACATGAGCAACACTTGAGAATGGTGTTGCAAATGCTTTGAGAACACTCACTATAAGTAAAATTCAGTAAATGCAAGTTCTAGTTAAACTACGTGGCATTTCTGGGTCATGTGGTAACTGGTGAAGGAATATCAATAGACCCTGCTAAGGTGGAAGCTGTAATAAATTGGCCAAGACCAACTATAGTTACTAAAGTTCGGAGTTTCCTTGGTTTGGTTGGATATTACCGGAGATTCATGGAATGATTCTCTAGTACTGTTGCTCCCCGCACTTAATTATTAAGGAAGGATGTGAAGTTCGAGTGGACAGATAAATGTGAACGGAGTTTTCAAGAATTGAAATGAAGACTTACAACGGCTCCAGTGCTCACAATTCTGTCTGGATCAGGAGGTTTTGAAATATATAGCGATGCCTCGTATAAGGGACTTGGTTGTGTGTTAATGCAGCATGGTAAAGTGGTGGCCTATACATCCAAGTAATTGAAGCCCTATGAGTTAAATTACCCAAATCATGACCTGGAGCTAGCTACAATTATTTTTCACTTTGAAGATTTGACGGCACTATCTCTACGGAGAAAAGTTTGTGATAATCACCGATCATCAAAGCTTGAAGTATTTATTCTCCCATAAAGAGTTGAATATGCGGCAAAGGCAATGGATGAAACTTTTGAAGGATTATCATTATGAAATATTATACCATCCTGGTGAAGTAAATTGAGTTGCTAACACCCTTAGCCGTAAGTCCTCTCTTGCACGAATGATAGCACAAGAATGGAATCTCCTAGAAGAAGTTCGAGATTCCAACTTCAAGTTCGAGATATGACGGCTTGCAAGTTTACTAGCTACACTCAGAATTGAGCCAAAAATAATATAAATATAAAAAACATTATAGTAAGTCGATCCAGAGATTCAAAAGCTTCGAAAACAAGCTATGGATTAAAAAGGAAGTGATTTCCACATTACAAACGATGGAACCTTGAAATTCCATGAGTGTTGGTGTGTACTTAATGACGATAAGCTCAAGGAATAAATCTTAGTGGAAGCGCACCGAAGTAATTATAGCATCCACCTTGGTAATACGATGATGTTTTAGAACCTTCGACAAAACTACTGGTGGAATGGCATGAAGGCAAATATTGCTAAGCATGTTGCCAAGTGCTTATCATGTCAACAAGTGAAAAACTCAACGTTGCAAGCCAGGTGGATTATTGCAACCACTTGAAATTCCTGAATTGAAATGGGAACACATTACCATGGATTTTGTTCTGGGACTACCAAAGATTCAAAGAGGAAATGACTCAATTTGGGTAATAGTTGACCGATTGACAAAGTTGACTCATTTTCTAGCAGTAAAGAAGGATTTCTCATTGGAAGATTACGCACACTTGTATGTAAGACAACTAATATGTCTACATGGAGTAACTAGTGACAATCACTTTTGATCGAGATCCTAAATTCACGGCAATATTTTGGCAAAGTCTTCAAGCTGCATTTGGAATGAAACTACAATATAGTACAGCCTTTCACCCCTAAACTGATGGCTAGATAAAGAGAACTACCCAAACATTAGAGGATATGCCGAGAACTTATACAATTGATTTTAAAGGAGGCTGGGATGAGCACTTGCTTGTCGATGAATTTGCTTATAATAATAATTATCAACAAAGCATTAGTATGGCTTTATTTGAAGCATTATATGGTTGAACTTGCAGAACTTGTTGGAATGAGGCTAGGGAAAGGAAGCTTATTGGTCTTGAGTTGGTGTAGCTTACTACTAAGGCAGTGCAGATAATTAGAAAGAGACTTAGAGCCGCTCAAAGTAGGCAAAAGAGTTATGCAAACAAGAGACGAAAGCCTCTAGAATTCTAGGTAGGCGACCACGTACTCCTCGAGGTGTCTCTGTTGAAAGGTGTGTCTCGTTTTGGTGAGAAAGGTAAGTTAATTCCACGACACATAGGACCCTTTGAAATCCTAAAAAGGATAGGGAATATGACCTATTAGTTGGCATTGCCACCGAAACTTGCTCAGGGACACAATGTATTTCATGCGTCGATGTTAAGAAAGTATGAGCTTGATCCAGCGCATGTGCTCAACATTGAAGAGATTGAGGTGGACGACCAAGGGTTGTATATTGAGGAGCCATTATGGATTGTGGACAGCCATGAACTAGTAATTAGAAACTGGGCCATTCCCTTAGTCAAGGTCCTATGGAAGCACCATGGTACATAAGAAGCTACCTAGGAAAGTGAAGAAATTATGAGGTGCAAGCACCCTCACTTATTTTGAATACCTGGGTATGTTATGAAATTTCAGGGATGAAATTTTTAAAGGGGGGAGAATTGCAACATCCTCGATTCTGACCCCATAAGGATCAGCCATAAGGTCCCAAAAGGATTGATAATGGACCATTGGCCATGGATCAATCAATTCAATCAGCAAGGAATCACAAATCGGTTATGGTCTAATTAACCGATCAACTGATCGGTCATGAATTGGTCGAGGTGTCGGCCGTGAATTTGTATCAACCATACCAATGGGATAGGATCACCAGCTCATAAGATGACGTTTTGATCATGAGGATTGGCCGTGGGATGATTTTGGATCGATGGATGGTCATGGGTCAATCCGACCGGTCACGGTTTCTGGTCGCAAGTGATTCCGCCCGGCTATGCACCGATACAATGATGATCTGAATTATTCAAATGTGACCATCTTCTGACCAAAAATGTACCATTCGCTATTTAATTCTTAGTGATCAGAATGGAATCTTGAATTGGTGATGTCCGATCATGGATTGATAACGCACTGACCATGAACCCTACTAATGGATCAGGTGGCGACCAAAATGAGCCTCAGGATAGACCTAGATATTCTATCACTAATTCTAAGGTCCACGAGTGTCTTGGCTTAATGCTAGGCCATGGGTAGCCTTAGGATTAGTCTCAAACCAATTAAAGGACAACCAACCCTATTAGCTGACCGACCATCCAAAGGAACGGTTTAGGCGAATATGGGACGCAATGGCCACCTCGAGTGTACATGATTTGATTTTTCAAGGTATACCTAATGATCCCTTCTTCGGCCCTAGAACTAACTTGGATGATAGAATTCTCTAGATCGCCCTATTAATGAAGAAAAAGACAAAAGTACAGAAATTTCTAGAAATCCCTCATTAAACGAAGGGGTGAGTTGTCCTTTGAATATTCAAAAGTCATGATGGCAGCCCAAAATATCCTTGGATATTCTAGAAAAAGGCGGAAAATATGTGGACCAATTAGAGAGCGATACACAAGCCCTTATTAATGACTGAAGGTTCTAGAATTGCCGAGTTGGCAACTATAGAACCATTATTATCAAACTTCATTAAATGTTCATTAAATGTGGCATAGGTGGACCAACGGGAGATCAAAAAGCAGCCATCATCAATGGCACCCAGAGGCTAAGAATGCCAACTAAGATCTTTTAGCTTGGCCAACTCATCTTCTAGGTGTAATCATGAGGCAAAGTAGACTTGCCACCCAAGGATTTTAGGTAGGACACTTGGAAACATTGGAATGGACCGCTTGGCTTAGTAATGATGGCACCAAGGGCTATAAATAGGAGGAACCCCTTCTCATTTTCCTCACCTTGCTCCCTCCTCCTCTTCCTTAGTCGCCTCCTCCTCCCACTCCATTCTCTCTCTTATGGCCATCAAAGCAAGCCGCCCATCTTTTGTAGTTCGAGCTTTAGTTCGAGGTTCATCCAAGTAAGTGTAGTTTCTCTCTTTTTTTAGTAACATTCGGGATGACTTTGACTCTAGGAAATCCTCTTGCGAACAAGCCGAGGGTAGGTCGATTTTTTCCTGGATGATTGATGTATTCTATAACTTGTTCATGTATTTGAATTTCTTGTATGACTAGAACAAGGTCATGGTTCATAGCTTTTGTTCGGTACAAGTCAAGGTTTGCCCATAGCCATATGATGTGATTCGATATTGAAGCGTGCCAAGTTCATGTCTTGGATTGGTGTGGGGTTCCTTTATGCTTGTTACTCGAGCGGGGCCTTGGGCTTAGGCTCGTTCATGATGTTGTTGATGAGGAAATTCATGATTTCATGGCACGTGCATCATGTTTGAGCTTAGAATGCGTAATTCATGGCACGTGCATCATGTTTGAGCTTAGAATGCATAATTCATGGCATGTGCATAAGGTTTGAGTACACCCTTAAGAAGGGCTTAGTACTCGAGCAAAGATAAGAAAAGATAAGAATGGAGTTTGAGTCCCCAAATTCCTGACAAGAACTGGTTTGAGTCCTATAGGCTAGCATAAGACTTGGGTTCAAGACCCAGGCATATTAACCGGGTTTGAGTTCTAGAAGTTGGCAAAAAGCTAGAAGCTTGGTTAAAAACCCCGAATTGAATTGGATTTGAGTCCCAAGATGGTTCTGAGAAGCCCGGTTTTAAAAGCCCGAATTGAATTGGGTTCGAGTCCCAAGCATAAGAGAAAAGCTTAATAAGCATGGCATGCATGAGTAAGAAAGAAATGTTAGAGTGCATAAGCTTAGGGCATGCATCATATGCATGGATGATTGCAAGAATTGTCATTCATTTGTGCTTGAAGCTTGGTTGCATCTTTGCAATTGATTTGCCTTCACCACAGTCTGCGCGAAATGATTGACTAGTGTTGATGATGAATCAATGTTCTATTCGAAGGCCAGAAGCGTATACTTGCTAAGTATTCCAAGTACTCACCCCTATTTCTTTTACAAGAACTTAGAATCATGGCTATTGTGTATTTTGGTTGTCCTATAAAGATATATACCACTATTACGGATGTGGTAGATGTAGAAACTAATATTACTTATTGTAAAGTGTCATTCGTTGTATAGATAGAAAGGGGCCTAACTGAGCTTGTCCCAATGCACTTCGAAGCCTAGTATAAGAGGTACGAGGACATAAGGATAGGGCCTCTCCATGGATTTGACAATCCGAACTTGAATCTCATTGATATGGATGAACCATCTGAGGCTTCAGACTAAGATAGGCGCATCGGCCCTATGTAATAGAAGAAGGGTTTCCAATTTTGGTTAGTACCCACCGTAACGGAGATAGGGATACCGCAAGCCACTTTTGTATGTAAGATAAGCTTGTAATCACCACTACTCATGTAATATATGAATTATGTTAATGATGTTTGTATCTTACGTTCCCATCATATTTGTGTCGGGGATTGTATGTTCACGCTTCCGCATGTGCATAAATAAGAAGCAAATGAATCCGAGACAGCGACAAAGCCTAGAATGTCACAAAATAACCCACAGCTCAACCTCCGAGTATAGGGGATTGTCACAACATGTGTCGTATTTGGCTTATACTTTCTTAACATCGACACATGAAATACATCGTGTACCTTATCATTCTAGGCAATAACCCCACTTCGATACCAAAAACTATAATGACCCCAACTCCATCCCGGGGTCTCGAGCGGCAGGGGTTATTTTCGCAATGTCCCAGGCATGTTGCCATCCTATTTCTTTTATCCTTTCATTAAGTACATGTGGAAGAGTTACAAACAACACTAGGACAACAACAAGCAGCTAGGAAAACAATCATTTACAAGTACACAATTACATTAATTACATTTACAAGCCCTTTTTTCACGGGCCATTATATTTACAACCACTATTTCTTCTATGTTCAAAAGGCTAGGGTAAACTTTAGCTCCTCTAGTGAGACTGTAACTCCTCCATGCCTATAATTTTGAAAATTAATAGGGTGAGTCATGGACTCAGTAAGTAAAAACCCCTAATTCTCTACTAGGATGACAACTCGTCATCAAATCTAGTGTCCCGAAAGGCAAGGTGATGACGCCTTTGTGGATGCAAATTATGAGGAAACTCTTGTGGTTAAGTACCCTTAAACCCAACATTTTCCCCGAGGTTGGGTCACGATTGTAGAAATCGAGGGATAATTCCGGACCCTCAATTGGATTTTTTAGCTAACCCCAAAAAATGAGGCTAGTGGCAACTCTTGTCTTATTTTCTAGGTTGTCTTAAACAACTAGATTGATTAACAAACCTGTTGTGAGGGGTACGAACCTTAGGTAAAGGTTTACGATCATGATTTAGCATACTCAAGATGGTGAAGTTGAAAGATAAAGTGATGCCATCTTTAGCAGATGCATATCTTGAGAGGGCTATCATGGTCGTTGAAATGCCCTTGAACCCACCTTTACGTTCAATTTCCTTTTGATCATAAAACCATCGATCAAGATGTGTTGTGATGTTAAGGTAAGGTCACAACACCTTCTACTGTCATGCGAGATACAAGCTTGGGATAACTTGTGACCATGTGCGAGGGAACTCACAAATGGTTCGTCTTAAAAGGCAAGGTGATGGTGTTTTTGTGGATATGAACCGTGAGGAAACTTCCATGGTCAAATACCCCTAAATCCAACATTTTTCTCCCTTTTTTCCCCGAGGGAGGCAGCGAGGTCGGGTCGCGACACCCACATCGAATGAGCACACAAAGAATGTGAGAGGAGTTGTGCATAAAACCCACAAAGCCTTGCTCCAACCAAATCATGCCTCTTGTGGCTTTTTGTCTAAATATTTGCATCTCAACAACATTTAGAAAAATCTTAATAATTAAGAGTTAAAATTATCAAAGAAATAAAATTAAAGTTTTCAAAAATAATCAATCCGATCTAGGCGGATACATCCTTAGAACTGGGAATTGGATCAATTTCACCTTTCCCAATTTTAGCGAATGGGGAACTGGACCGACCAAGAGACACACAAACCTTCATAAAGGAGCTTTCCCTCGAAGAAACGATGAATCAGCTATTTGTGTTTTGCCATTCGTCGTTGTCCACCAGTGCTCACCATTATTGATCTTGGTGAAGTCAATTGAAGATAGGCAGGTCATTGCTCGATCCTGCTGAGGTTTAGAGTATTTTGTTTAGGCAATGAGTTCATGAAGAGTCTAGTCGAAGTTGAGATCATTTTACGATGAGTTATGGTCATTTCAAGGTTGACGCATCATGTTTTGGCCGAATTTAGTGTTAAACTATCTTCTGGGGTCTATAGTCAATAGTTCACACTATGTGTTCGATGATTTGCTTAAATGAATTGTAGAAACTTAGTTTGCAAAACCAAATTTCTGAGCTATATTGATGCGTGATTTCTTTGTGGATTGTAAAGAATATGCCTAATTACATGTTTTATTCCATTTTATGTCATGATCCATGTATTACTGAGTCGACATCGTTGCCGGAATCCACTCCCCTCATTGGCGTTTTCCACAATTCAAAGCCGCTTTGGTTAGCTTTCTATATCCTTCTCCTTGATCATCTGTGTATCTATTTAGTGTATGTAAATCGCCGTTATTTATTTGTGGCTAGAAAACGAGCATCGTTCAGAGGCAAGCTCGTTTCGATTGTCCTTAGTGATAAACTAGTTACGGTCGATGGTATGGCCGAGTGGGCCAGGTGTAGCGTCAATGCCGACGCCTGTTGTTGACGACCAATGTAGGGTGACGACTAGGGCAACAGGTGTGGCATACCTCAGTTGAGGTTACTGGTACAATAAGAGTTGCGGGCGAGGAGAGCGTTGAAGAAGAAGATGTAGGCAAGGGGATGAATAAATAAAATAAAATAGAAGAAAAAGAATAAAGAATAAAAAATCAATAAAAAAAGGAAAAAAAAAAAAGCTTTAAAAGTTTAGGTTTAATCCGATGCGGGTCGAGTCCGAGTAAACGGATTGGCTTAGTGACCAGGTCGTGTTTACCAGCCCGTTTCCTTTTCCCAAATAATAATAATAATAATAATAATAATAATAATAATAATAATAATAATCACTTAAAAATCATAAAGTTCATGAAATTCATAAATATCACTAAAAAATATTAGAAAATCAAAAAAATCATTAAAAAAACTATAAACAAAAAGAGATTCAAAGAATCCATAAAATCATAAAAAATTTCAAAAAAACTCTCAAAAAAGTCATAAAAAAAAATTCAGGACAAAAAAATTTTTAAAAAAATTTCTCGTATAGAAAAATTGGAATTCCTTAGAATTTTTTTGCTAGTTCTTTGAATAGTTTCCCTTAAAGTTTGGAAATATTAAAAAATTTGAAATTCCAAAATTGAGCAAGCCTTTAGAGCTTTACAATAAGAGCTTTTAGATTACCATTTTCTTTTAGAGACAATATTGATTTACTTGTTCCGCACCTTAATATCTTGAGTATTATTTTCACTTTTAGAACAGTTAGGAAAAATCCTAAAAGTCTTTGATAGGCTAACTAGACTTTTTGGTTTGCACATAATCGAATTAGGAATCGAAAGGGCATTAGTCTTAGAACTAATGTAATTAAGTCCCTGTTTCAAGATCTCTAGTTGCACATGAAATGAGATTTTCTCCCGTACTTCATTAGGTTTTCAGTCGACCTAAATACGTTAGTGACGACTCATTACATTGAAATTTGTATAGAATTAATTGAATGAAAACCAAACGTTCAACATCGCGTGAGGTATGGATTTGTAGGAACCCAAGTCAATTGAAGGTCATTGGCCTGAATTTGGTAATATCCCTAAATCTAGTTCCGTCCATACTGAGGGGTAGTCCACAAAAGTGGTAAGTAATATTCACGCTTTGAAATGAGCTTTATTTTGGGTTAGTTTCATCATCAATGTTGCTGAGCTGCGGAAGATCTAGGGGTTCACACGAATTTATAACCAAACCATGTCACTGTCCCCGATCTTTATTAATCTCTTAACAAAATAACTAGTTGCCAAAATAAATCTTTATTGTTCCTTCCGTGACTTGAGTAGACAAGTTGCTTGGCACAGCTGCCTTTGACTATTTAAAAGGTGTTTGGAGCATCTAGATATTCATTGGTGGTTCTTTAATGCTTTTGTGGAACTAGATCTATTAATTTCCTAGGATTGGTTCAAAAGATGAACGGCATCATCAAATGATGTCTTTTAGCTGTCGGTACAATAAAAGTATAGTAAAGACATGGGTTATCAAGCTATACAAGCACTACCGTTCTAGTTTTAATTCTTAACTGAAACTGGAGCTCAAAACTACCACATGACAGAAAAATTGTGCTGCAACCTTCTATCGCCTCTTTTCCCTGGTGGAAGTCCATGAAACCTAAATGATACAATGAAGTTCACTAAGAAAAATGAATATATCACCCAAAGAAAGAAAGCATCTATTTGTTATTAAGATCTTTGCTGTTCAAAAGTTATTGAATAATTGAGGTTACAAGATATAGGAACAGCAATTGCCAAAAAGTGAAACCGAAAAACTTGTGGTAGGCATACAACACAGTCAACATGCTAAGACAGAAGAAAGTCTGCATTATTACGGAGCAAATCAAGCAAACTTTTCTGTTGGTATCATAGGAACATAATGTCAACCAGTCACGGGGGTTGCTATCAGGCAAAGAGGAGTCCTCTTTTGAGCCAAAAGGCCATAAGATTCTTCCATGTCAATATCATCGGCACTCATCCCTTCAGGTAGTTTCCAATTGAACCGATGAAGGAGATTTGCCATTGCAAGCTCAACTATCACAACACCAAAGTTTATGCCGGGGCATCCTCGCCTGCCAGAACCAAATGGCAGAAACCCATAGTTTTGTCCCTTAAAATCGATGGAGCTGTTCAAGAACCTCTCGGGCCTAAACTCCTCCGGGTTTTCCCAAGATTTTGGGTCTGTGGAGATTGCTGTCACATTGATGAATGTAATAGTTCCTCTAGGAATGTCGTATCCCCTTATCTTGCAATCCTCGATCGTCTCTCTTGGAATTAGAAGAGGGAGCGGTGGATGGAGTCTTAATGCCTCTTTGATGGCTGATCTTAGGTAGGTGAGTCCTAGAAGGTCAATCTCTTCAACCTGTAACTTTCCTTTTGCTGCTTCTCGAATCTCTTCTTGTGCTTTTCTCATCATAGTTGGATTGCGAACTAGTTCTGTCATTGTCCAGAGTATAGTGACCGCAGGGGTCTCTGATCCTCCATTGAAGATGTTCTAAAACAAAATCCCAAGCAATTAGTCACAATCTTTTCTTTTTTGATCTAGTATGTAATAGAGTGATATGGAAGTGAACAAAATGAAATATGTCGAACACTCAAGGAAAGAGGAACATACAGTTAATACTCCTTTAATTTGTTCTCTAGTGAGGGCAATCACTTGATTTGGATCCCTTTGTAACCGAAGCATCACGTCAACAAGATCTTCATGATCGGGTTTAGGCCTTTTAGGGTCTTGGTGCTCCTTGATCACTTCATCGTACAACTTGTCTAGCTCCCTGAAGTTCTTTTCCACCTTCGCCTTGAAGCCATTGAGCTTGTTAAACCAAGCCATCTGTGGGAATAGATCTGCAACACAAAAGCCACCTAAAAGCCTCTGTATTTCGCGGAGTGTCTCGTGAAGTTCACTCTTTACTCCGCCACCTTCAGCCTGGTATTTGTTACCAAAAGCCACTCGGCACACGAGGTTGATAGTCAATAGAAGTGCCAGTTCACCAATATTGACAGGACCTGGAGAAGAAGTGATTGTATCGAGCATGACCTTAACCTCTTCCTTCCTCACGGATTCCAACAACTGGACTCTCTTACTGCTTAGGAGTTCTACGATCACTAATTTCCTGAGCTCTCTCCAAGAATCACCATAGGTGCTAAAAGTTACATCAGAAAAATTGTATGCTAACTTCTTTGCTGCAAAAAAGGGAGGTCTGCGGGAGAAAGCGCGGTCCTGGGCCTTGAATACTTCTCTAGCAACATCTTCGGATGAGATGACTAATGTGGGAACAAAGCCAAGTTGGAGCAACATGATCTCGCCATACTGTTTCGAGAGGCGTGTGACCGATCGGTGAGGCAAGGAGCCGAGCTGGTGTAAATTTCCAATGATCGGCAACTTCCTAGGACTGGGGGGGAGATTCCTAGATGCTTGTGTGTTCTTTTTTGTGTCAATCAAAAAGACTAGTAACAACGGTATCACAAGAGCACATATGAGAGCCACAATAAGCTGAACACCCATGGCTTGATCCCTTGGAAATTTTTTATCAGAGATGAAAACAACGTGTGAAGAGGTTTCATTGGAGGTATGGTGATTAAATAGTCTTAAGTAGATGGAAGTGGGAGATATACATGAGCGAATAGCAAGCTTCGGATGTGTCATTTCCACCATTCTATTTGCCATATTAAAGACTTTGGACTTTTCTGTTAGATTGGTAGACCAAAAGTTGAGATGTAGACCAAAAGTTGAGATGTGGACAACTTGGCCAGAACTTGATCCCTAAGGGCGCGTTTGGTAACGATTCTGTTCCCGGGAACTGATTCTGACTAGAAATGATTATTTCTGATTCTGCTCCCGGGAACTGATTCTGAGTAAAAAAATGCGTTTGGTAACAAATAAAATTTCTGATTCTAGAATAGAAAAAGAATAGAAATGCGTTTGGTAACTATATAAAATTTCTATTCCAATTCTTTTTTAATTACCTTTTTAGATTAAAATAAATTTGATATTGAATTTTCATAAACCATTCACTGATTAATTATATTTTTATACTAAGTAATAAAAATATTAACTAATCAATTTTTATTATATAGTAAATAATAAACCATAGTATAAACTATACTAATATCCCTACAATATGTAATAAAAAATACTAAATTATAACATAAAATTAAATATGTATTATATATACAACAAATATATATATTTCATACTAGGAAGAAATAAAAATAAAATATAGAAATAAAACTTTTTTTTTTTTTTTTGATTCGGCACTTTTAATTCTCTTTTTTGATTCTCGGACAGACAATCATATTTTTTCGATTCTGAATTCTTGTCCAAAACTGATTCTCGGGAGTAAATTTGTTCCGAGAATCGTTTTGGATAAAAAATTTACTAAATGCAATTCTGTTCCCAAACTGATTCTGGGAACAAAAAATCAGAATCAGGCACTGTTTGGATGGTTGCCAAACAGGGCCTTAAGTGCCAAAAGTTAGGAAATGTACACTTAAGTGCCAAAATTAGAGCAAAATGGATCAATTAAGTACCAATCATGAGAAAATCCAGCCAAAATGCTGACATGGCATTTTTTCTGGCAAGACAAGTGCAAGACGATGTCATTTACCATAGTGGCATGGCTAGATAAGCCGAAAATAACATCGTTTTGCATGCTGACGTGACTAAATAAGCTAAAAACGATGTCGTTTTGCCTAGGATTTGAATTTTTATATAAATATTAATTAAATTAAATTTACAACTAAACTATTCAAAAAAAAAAAGGAAGAAGAAGAATTTGTAGAAGGTAGCCTATGCCATTCTACAATCTCCTCCTCCTTTTAATTAATTATTTAAATAATTTAGTTTAAATTGAATTCAATTTATATTTATATTAAAAATGAAAAGAAGAGGCAAAACAACGTCGTTTTGGCTCTTTTATTGCTGACTCAGCTCTCTAGTGAGCCACATAGGTGAGTTATATTATTAAAAGAATGCCATGTAGGATTTTCGAGAGGTTTCGTGGACTTAGTACTTAGATGTCCCAATTTTTTTTTTTCATTTGTTTTTTTTAAAGTGGCACTTATTTGTATCTTTCATAACTTTTGGCACTTAAGTATCATTCCATGCCAAGTTTTTACACTTCTGCTAGCAAAAGTCTGATAAATCTTACTTTACTCAAAACTTTAGATTAATGGATTATGTGTCAATCATGATATATTTCTTACTCCACATTAAATTACATTCTAACGTGGATTTTTTCACCTAACATCTCACGCATGTGCCTTTAATAGTTTTTTGAAAGTATTATATGCCACATGGATCATTAAACTAGCTTGCCGACAACATAGGAGTTGGTGACATTTATGTTTGAACATGGCTCCCCACTTAATCCATAGGCATGTTGACTTGATACCATTTGCTGAATACTTAGGTTGGCACACATGAAAAATTAGAGTTTGTATGGTAATATGCCAAACAATGTCTTTCTATTCTTTTGTTCCCCAAAAATAAAAAAGAACAAAAATCCATTTGATAATGCTTTTGTGGAAGTATTATATAGGGCACATGGATCATTAAACTAGTGTTTCTATGGCATAGGAGTTGGTGACATTTGTGTTTGAACATGGCCCCCCACTTAATATATATAGGCATGTTGACTTTATACTATTTGTAGAATATTTAGGCCGACGCACATGAGAAATTAGAGTCTATTTGGTAAGTGCCAAACAATGTTTATTCCTATTCTTTTGTTCCTCGGAACAACAAAAATCCGTTTGATAATGTTTTTGTGGAAGTATGGGATAAGTACACTATCATTGCCAAAACTTGTGTACGACACTCACTTTGGTGCCAAAAGTTTATGTCAAATCATTTAAGTGCCAAATCGGAGGAAAAACGATTGGTTTGGTGCTACCGGCGAAAGATTCCGGCCAAAATGATTACTTGACTTCTTAAAAATAATAAAAATCGACAAAGCCTTTAAACGACATCATTTTCAATCCTCCTTAAGAAAATGACGTCGTTTTGCCGTCCTACATGGATGGCCTCATGGAAATGACGCCGTTTAGCTCACATGGGGATTGAAATTAGGATTTCTGCCGCACGACCATCGTCCTTTGCCTGCCGTCGCTTGGCCACCATCGCTTAGCCACCATTGTAGTTGCTCGACCAGGTGAGTGAGGAGAGACTGAGTTTGTTGCTCAAGCAATAAGTGGCAAGAAAAATCGGAGGCAAGGGCGAAGGAGGAGGAAGAAGAAGATGGGTTGAAGGTGCCACCGGTGTGCTGCTGCTACTGGTGCGTTGCTGGTGTCGCTGCTAGTGCGCTGCCGGTGCTGCTACTGGTGCTATGCTAGTGCTGTTGCTGGTGTGGGTCTTCAAGGAAGAAGAAGATGAAGACGAGCCTTCCCTCTCTCTCAATTTGGGGATTAGGGTTTCTAAGTTGGGGGAAAGATGCCAAACGGCATTGTTTTGGTGTTTGGATACTAACTCAACTCTCCGACGAGCCACATCGGCTTCAAAAAGTAATAAAAAAAAAAGGCACGATGGATTTCCGGCCAATTTCATCAGCATTGGCACTAAAATTATCGTTTTTCAAAATTTTTGGCACTTAAGTGATCCGACGGAAAATTTTGGCACGTATAGTGTACTTATCCCGTGGAAGTATTATATGGCACATAGATAATTAAACAAGCTTGCCTACAACATAGGAGTTGGTGACATTTATGTTTGAACATGACCTCCCATTTAATATATAGGCATGTTGACTTAATGCTATTTGCCGAATATTTAGTTCGACGCACATGAAAAATTAGAGTATGTTTGGGAATGTGCCAACAATGTCCATTTCTATTCTTTTGTTCGTTGGAACAAAAAAAGAACAATAATCCATTTGATAACGTTTTTGTGGAAATATTATATGGCACATGGACCATTAAACTAGCTTGCCTACAACATAGGAGTTGGTGACATTTATGTTTGAACATGGCACCCCACTTAATATATAGGCATGTTGACTTGATGCTATTTTCCGAATATTTAGGTTGACGCACATGAAAAGTTAGAGTATGTTTGGGAATGTGCCAAACAATGTCTATTTCCATTCTCTTGTTCGCTAAAAAAAAAAAGAACAAAAATCCATTTAATAACATTTTTGTGGAAGTATTATGTGGCACATGGACCATTAAACTAGCTTGCCTACAACATAGGAGTTGGTGACATTTATGTTTGAACATGGGCCCCTACTTAATATATAGGCATGTTGACTTGATACTATTTGCCGAATATTTAGGTTGGCACACATGAAAAATAGAGTTTGTATGATAACGTGCCAAACAATGTCGATTTCTATTATTTTGTTCTCCATAACATAAAAAGAAAAAAAAAATCCATTTCATAATGTTTTTGTTTCTGGGTGGATGTCATGCCTCGGATCCTCGAACATGCACACATCCCTCGGTGGTCGGTAAAATTGCGACGTTCCCAGGACGCGTCGCTAACCCAATCGATTATGTACATACAGAAGCGAATTACTAATCCCCTAACCACAACAAACATGGGATAGAAAAACAGGAAACAATTTCACAAAAAAAACACTTTTATAAACATTCTGGTTTATATACAGAATTAGTTTGACTACCCAAAAAGATCAGTCCTAAAAAAGGAAATGATCCTACGGTCCATTAGCCGAACATGCTCACCTATCATTTGAACTTCGTAGGTTCTTAGGGCGATGGGTACACCATATCACCATCAAGATGGTCAATTGTACCCTCACCGAACACGACGTCGATTACTGTAGCGAGGACCTCAAGACCCTAGAGGGGACCAACTCTGTTTCCATTGAGCCTGCAGCGAAACTACACCCTAAATCGATGAGGTACCCTCTTAGCTAGGCCCTCACCGACCTAGATGGTGGTCACTACAAGCTCATAAACCTAGACCCCGTGGCCTCTGGGAACAGGGAAGTTAGTCACCTTCTCGGTAACCCTCCAAGGCTGACTGTAGCGAACTGGTGGGGCCGTCATCTAAGGACTTGTAAAGAATGAGTCCACGATGGAGTAAGACAATGTCTCGGCAAGTTCACCCCCTAAACTCTAACTAAGAAGGAAATACACCTAGAGGCAGTCTATGCACATAAGATAGAGAACTTACCTCGCCTTAATTCCCTCATGCAATGTCAATACAATTCATATACTCAATCAATCAATCCAATCAATCCATACAATTGATCAATCAATCAATTCAATGCCATCGATACAATCAATCCATCAATCCATACAATTGATACAATCAATACAATCAATCAAGGGGTCTTGATTATAAAACCAAATCGTTATGACACGTCTCATACCATGCCACAAAATTCACCCCATAATACGTTGCTTCAATTTCAATCACACACTTTCCAATTTGATTATTGCTCCCATAAGCATGATCTACCGACACACATTGGTTTTCTGGCATAGCTAGGGATTATTGCCCGCACAAGCTGATATAGATTGCTGCTTGCACAAGCTGATACCGATTATTACTCACACATGTTGACATAGATTATTGCTCGCACAAGTTGATACACTGACGAACATTGTGGATGGGTTAGGTTAACCATCACATGATCAACCAAATCCTGGCCAAGGACATTGTGCTTTGCACACCAATTCCTCAATTAAAAATAATCGTGTGTGGGTACACAGTCAATTTGAGTAAAAAAAATACGATATCTTCCTATTTAAAAATCTCACTATTTAATATAGCACATAAAGACATTTTTGGCGTTAAAAACCAATGCTTGGGATTTTTTATTATTAAATATCAAAATTTTATAATTTTGGAATAAATAACTAAAATTCCAATCACCACTCAATTTGCACAAATTAACACTCAATTATATAAACTAAGCACACAATTGTAATCAGCACAAAATTCTGATCACCAGCTATCCCAATATAATTTATGGAAAATAATAAATAATTAAATAAATATCAATAAATCCAATAAATGCAAACTTAGGCCGAAAATGCTAATTTAACCACCTAAACGGGCCTAGAAAATTTCCGAACCTATCTAGAGAAATAGTACTACCTCTTTAGCCCCTAATTAATCTATTCTAACTACCTAATATGCACAATTGAACAATTAAATCACTAATCCAATCTATCGATCTGGTGAGTTCACGGTGACGGTGATGCAGAGGCGAGCGACAACCAAGCGTGCGGCGACACCAACGGAGGTTTGGGCAAGTAGGACGATCGCGCAGGCTCACGGGTGGTGCAACGAGCATGCGACAATGCTAGACGGTGGCTAGGGGCGGTTGATGGTGAAGGGGGGCTTCTATGGTTTCTCTTTGGTTTTGTATACTCAAATTTGGACAATAATGGAGAAAGGTGGGCTGGATGAGGAAGAAGAAGCCAGCTAAAGTGAGAGGGGGACCACTAAGCCTAAATATATCCTTTCTACTCAAGTTCATGCCTCCACCACTTCAGCCCTATCCTCAGCCAATTTTGCAGCACCAAATTTCCCCTATAAACTTCCCCAAGTGGTCCAAAAGTTGTCCACCCCTTGGCCTACGAATTTTAGACATTGCCTCTTCAATTTTATTCAATTCTCCTCCACTTGAGTTCAATTGAATCAACTTGATGGCTAAAAATGCGACAAAAAATGGCCATCTAATTTTCCCGATCCAAAATAACCTTACTTTGAATTTTTATTGAAAATCTCGGGTTGCAAATTTTTTTTCAGAGGATGACTCAGCGTTTCTAAAAATTTTCATGGTTAATTTCAACCTGGCACGATTTTAGCGTGACCTAACCTATCGGTTAGTTTTTGGGAACTTTTAGTGCAATTAACCCGTGGTCGATTATTCTCGAGCCACATTGTACATCTTCGACACATTGGCGACTCTCGATTGACATGAAATTCTCAAAATTTCAAATACGGGTATAGGGTACCAAAATGACAAAAAAATTGGTCTAGTGCCGATCGATGAGAATTTTGTAATTAGGTGGAATCACCCACACTTAATCACATGGCTTTGTCGAATCGACCTATTTCTAGTCTTTAATCAATTTTTAATTGTGCCGTAATGACCCTTGCAGATTAGCACGGTCGAGCAATCGATTCTTAGTCAAATTCTCAAGTCTGTTGCGTTAAAATCCTTTAATGGCTTCACCATATAGACTAGTTATCTCATGAGTGATTAGCTTAGAGAATAGAACTATAGGCGCGTCGACGAAAAGCTTGACTTATTCAATTGAAAACAAAACCTGAAAATCAGGATGTCACACTTGGAATATAGTAAAAAATGTTGATTCTTTGTTCTTGAAAATCATTCAAGAATCAACCTTTTCTCATTTCTGTTTTTCCTCTTTTCTTTTCTTCTTTTCATTTTCTTCTTCCTTTAGTCACTCGAGCCTCGTGGTGGTTGGGTGAGCTTATTTGCCCTCATTTGCCAGGTTGCCAGCCATGGCTGAGGTCGGGGATTGGTTAGAGGAAGAAGAAGAAGAAAAGGAAAAAAGGAAAGGGAAAAAAAAGATAAAACCAGAAAATTATTAAAAAATTAAAGAAATTATAAGTCACAAAAACATTTTAGGGTCATACCAAATGCATTTCTATTCCGAGAATAAAAATTTTGCATGTTATCAAACATTTTGACTTCTAAGAAAGTCGTCCAGGGAACAGAATCATATAAAATTAATTCTGAGCATAAATTGTTCCTAGAAATAGAATGGTTACCAAATGCATCATTAGTATAATGTTTGAGGTCACAAGGAAGCATGTACCAAATGCATTGTTTAACTTATATTGCATTAATTATCAAATATACCAATGTCCTTGTTGTAATTTATTGATATGGAAGCTGACCAAATCCTAACAATTGAATTTAAGAGCAAGAGAAATCACTAGAAAAATAAAATGAGAAATAACAAAAGGAATCAAAGACTTGTGTGGTTCGTTCCAAGCATAGATATTTATCTCCATGGGGGAAGCCAATTGCAAATAACCCAATAATCAATCAAAGAATTGCACGACTACAATCGCTCATACACTGGAATATTTCCCTTATTGTAAATAACCCAAAAATGGAAAGTATAACTCCAAATCGGTACACCCGTCAACTGTCATGTGCCATCCAACTCAGCAATTTGGCAACAAAATTTAACTAAAACTAATGAAGGGTAAATTTGCCACAAGTGTATCAAGATGGGTTTAGTATAGGGTAAATTTATCATAAGTGTACTAATTTGGAATTTTTCATGGCATTAACTCTAGAATTAATGTCGGAGGAAAAACAATATCTAAGACCTCACAAAAGTCCAACTTAGACTTTATTTATTCATATTTTTTGGACCATCTTTATGCAATGAATTCAAACTCGAGACATGATTTAACAATGCTGTAACTTTACTCAACATTTGTACTCAAATTTTTGTCAAGTTATAGTGTTCGTTATCCATGCCAGCTCTCCTAACATCCTAATAGGCATTCACTCACTGGAAATGCCAATTAAACTCTAGCAAAATTTGAGCTTCTCCAAAGGAATGGGCTTTCTCGTCATGTTTCTTGAGTTCTTCGTTGGCACGATTTTCTTCACAACAACATTGCCCTTTACTATGCCATCTTATACGAAATGGTACACAATATTGATATGTTTTGTTTGCTCATAACAAATCTTATTATAAGTTGGATATATCACACTTTAATTGCCATAATGTGCAGTGATGCTTTTCTACTCAAATCCAAGTTCCAAGAGCAAATTCTATATCCATATTGCCTTTTTTGCTACAAAGGTTAATCCCATATACTTAAACCCAATTGAAGACAAGGCAATGCCGTTTTGTAAGGATGCTTACGAAAAATCATTGCACCACCTGCCATCGTAAATGCATAACCTACTAAAAATTTATTGCTAATATTCGTTAAAATGAATGATTTTGAAAACATCCTAAAAAATGATTGCTTGCATTGCAGATTTATGTAAAATTAATTTTTAATTTCAAATTCAAAATAAATGGAAAAGCAAAAAATTTACACTATGGTCACCCCAGAACATGGGAATGTGTTTGATAATACATGTTTAACATCCACAATACTTAAAAGCTAAAATAGGGGAATTTCTTAAAATCTGTATATGGGGATGGAGGTATTATAAGGTGTTTGTCAAATAAAATTTACCTCATTTTTTTTTTAATAATTAAAGCCATTAAGAAAAGATTTGCCAAATACTTCTCTTTTATGTGGTATCTAGAGTATCTTTTTTTTCCCGTATAAGTAAGTTACATGCTTCATCCCAATTCTTCAATAGAAACATGGAGATTGATCTCATCACATGCCCATATTCACAACAATTCAACTAAACCAATCTCAACTTAGGAAAAGAAAGAATGACAATGGCTAAAGAACTCAACTGCAAAGCAAATAATAGGCTAGCCTTCAGCAAGGAAATGCCCTTATTTCAATCCACATTTCACATGATGTGCCAATTAGCCTATGGCATCCTAAAATTTCAATTATGTTTTCAATTAGATAAAATGGGTTTTTCATCGACACGCCTATAGTGCTATTCTCTAAGTTGATCACTCGTAAGATAACTAGATTATCGGAGGAAGCTATTAAGAGATTTTAATGCAATAGACTTGAGAATTTGACCAGAAATTGACTACTCGACCGTGCTCATCTGTAGATATCTTTACGGCACAATAAAGATCGATTAAAGATCAAAGATAGGTTGGTTCAACTGAGATGTGTGGCTAAACGTGGGTGATTCCACCAAATTGTAAAATTCTCGTCAATCGGCACTAGACTAATTTTCTATCGTTTTGGTACCTCATATCCGTATTTGAAACCTCGAGATTTTCACAACCATCAAAAGTTGCCATTGTGTCGAATAGGTTCATTGTGGCTTGAAGAAAATCGACCACGGGTCATTTGCATTAAAATTTCTAAAGGCTACTCGATAGGCTAGGTCATGCAAAAATCGCACCAGATTGAAATTAACCGTGAATTTGAATTCGATTTCAAAAATTGAAAGTTCTGTCATGTCACGAGTCAATTTAGTAATATCGACTCATCCTTCGAAGATTTTTCTGCAAATTGAGATTTTCGGCAAAAAGTCAAGATATGGCCGTTTTCGACAGGAAAATTTAGTGGACCATTTTTTTATCGCATTTTTGGGATGCAAGTTGGTTCTATTGGTGAGGAAAATGTCAATTTGGTCGAGGACTCAATGGTGGAATTTTTGTGGGCCAAATTGAATCAATTTAAGAGAGATTTGGAGAGGAATTGAAGGAAATGTCTTCAAATCCGTAGCCCTCCATGACCCACACTTTTGGACCACTTCCAAGGCTTCTAGAGGAAGCTTTGAGGCTGGAAAGTGGCTGAGGAAACTAGCTGGCCATGGTGGGCCTTATTCAAGGGGATAAGTGGATAGATAAGAGACCAAGGTGGCCCCCTCAAGCCTTGTTGTTCCCTCCTCCTTCCCCTTGCCATCGACCCCCCTTTTCCGGACTTAAGAACTCCAAAAATTCCAGAGAAACTGAGGTCAACCCCTCCCCTCACCATCGACCAGTCATGCCCACCCATTGAAGCCAACGCGCACCGCCTCGCCATCCGCTGGTTACGCGTCTGCCTGCACATCGCGAGCACCGATCTGCCTATTTGTTAGCTTGTCCAACTGTGTCCCGAGCCGCTCGAGCCGTGTCAAAGCTCCTTCGATGCCGTTCAGCCACCACCTGCTGCCATGAAGCCCTGCCTAGACCCGCATCAGCTCCACTGCCCATCCCTGCCCATTTCCAGCTCAACTAACCTTCAAAGAAGCTCCTTGGCCCATCGACCAAAACCGAGACCTAGCTAGGGTCTTGAAGCTTCGGGGCCCTTTTCCGAGCCTTTCTCGACCTTGAAAAGTGTCCCCGCTTTGGAGTTTGTCGATCATCTCCACCTTGCCGTCCTAGTGAACTCACTGGTTCACAAATCTAGTGAGTTTACTCACTAATCTCCACTTAGAGAGTTAATTATTCTTAGAGGTTGATTAATTTATGTTAAGCTTGGATTAGGTAGTTAGTTAGAACGGATTAGCGATTTAATCGTTCAATATTGCATGTTAGGTGGTTAGAGTAGTGTGATTAGCAAGTAAATAAGTCATAGTATTTATTTTAGTAGATTCGGAGTTTTTCCGAGCCCGTTTTAGTATTTAATTAGGCTTTTCCGGCCTAAGTGTGCATTTTTGCTAATTATTGGTATTTATTACTTAATTTTTGTAATTATTTAATTAATTATTATTTTTCGGAAATTAGATTGTGATAACCGGTGACCACAATTTCGTGTTAATTACAGTGGTATAATTGGTTTATTTATCTGGATGCTAATTTGTGCAATTTGAGTGTGAATTGTGATTTTGGGGGTATTTATCTCAAAATTTAATATTTTTTGCATTTAATTAGAAAATTACTGGACGTTAGTTTATAGTGCCAAAAATGTTTTTATCAACTATATAATTATGGAATTTTACAAGTTAAAGATATTATATTTTTGGTTGAGGCCTACCGTGTACCCATACACGATTATTTTCATCAAGTATATATTAATATGATGAAATTGGGCCAATTTCATTATTTAATTGAGGGATTGGTGTGCTAGGCACAAAGTTCTTGGCTAGGATGGGTTTATCATAGTTCAACTTGTGTGAGCATTGGATTTTTAGCTTGCGAGAGTAGTATGCTATGTGAACCTATAAGTGCTTGAAATGTCAACTTGTGAGAGCAGCATATTATATCAGTTTGTGTGAGCAATAATCCTTTATCAGCTTGTGAGAGGAACAATCCATATATCAAGTTGTGGGAGCTACTATTTATCTATATCAACTTGTGCGAGCTACTATCTATCATTTTCAACTTGTGTGAGCATAGTTGGTGTTGACAGTACAAGGTTAATAGTATTGAATTGATAAATAATATTGATTGGATGGATTGATAGATAACATTGTGGGAGTTGAATTGATTGGTTAAGGATGTGAACTATACTAACGTGTAGGAAGGAACAAAGGCCAAGGTAAATTCTCTGACTTGTGCTTGTGCTTAAGCGGCCCTTGGGGCACATTTTCTTTCTAGTTAGGACTTAGGGGGTGAACTCGCTGAGACATCATCTCACCCCGTTGTGGGATAACTTTTTTCAAGTCTTTAGATGGCAACTTCTCCCGAGAATTTTGGCCAATTGAAGAAGGTAACCGAGCAGAGGTGTTATATTCTGCTTCATGGGAGCCCGAGACAATGGGAATATGAACTCGTGAGGTCCGTGGTCTAAATTGATGCGGGTCTACCTCATAAGGTACCCCATCAATACAGATCATGGTATCGTTGTGAGTGGAATGGGCAGAGAGAGGGTCCCATACCAGAGTCTAAGGTCCTTATGTTGGTGCTGGAGGTTGCTTTTGGGAAGGCATCGTAGATCCTCCTGGTGGATCAATGGTAGACCCGAATCTTTCGGATCCAAGAACCCCAGAGTATTCAATCGAAGACTTGACTGATTAGAGGATCTGTAGCACCCCCCCTTTTTACAGACCTTGTATATAGTAAGCTAGTATTGTATATGACATGGTTTGATATGTATATATAAGTGTGTTGTCGTTTGAAAAATTTGTGGCTCTATTTTTCTATCCCATCTTATTGTTGTCTGGGGATTATTATTCACTTCCGCATGCACATTAAAATGAATGGGTCAGTGACATGTCTTGGGATGTCGCTATTTAATTGACCACTGAGGGATGGGCATGCACTTGGAGGATCAAGGCGTGACATAGC
Source organism: Eucalyptus sideroxylon x Eucalyptus melliodora (assembly GCA_016097485.1). Taxonomy (NCBI): domain Eukaryota; kingdom Viridiplantae; phylum Streptophyta; class Magnoliopsida; order Myrtales; family Myrtaceae; genus Eucalyptus; species Eucalyptus sideroxylon x Eucalyptus melliodora. Next base: position 33,245,741 of record CM027826.1, read on the forward strand.
CCATAAGTGCTTATACCTTGTAGTAGTATTCTCATAACTAAGGCCCTACAACTCTCCAAATCGACGATTAATAGCAAAGTCACGACAAAACGGAAATCCTCACCTACCGTGGACAAAGTAGATGTAAAGAAATGAGCACTAGAACCATTTGAACTAGGGGTCTAATCTCCATTGATAGACATTAAAGCTTCTTTACTTTCTTCCTGAGTTATGGGCACCGTCAAACTTTGCTGCAAATCATCTACTAGCTTACAATTCATTATAGCATTCAGACAAGATACAAAGATAAGTGTACATTGCTCATCTAAAGTACCTAAGAGACATTTTGAGAAGTCAATAGTAGTAGAACTAACATATATTTGCTCTTCTATTTCCCCTCCCCTTCATCCATGGTGAGAAACTTGGGGGTCCTCATGGATGTTTTTAATTGCTTTATGAAGATAAGTAATGTCTTAATCCCTCAATTTAGCCCGCTAGACTCTCGATTTCTACCTGTAGAAAGATTCTTCATAGGATTAAAGCTTCCGAAGTTTAGATCTCAAAAGAAATTCCTCTTGTAGTATGGAAGGACATGGATTGCGCAAGTGTATTGTCTAGTGTAGAAGCAAGAAATCCACTTTAAGATGATTCATATTCTAAGGAAGCAAATGGGAATGTTACGTATTTAAAAGCTTCAAGGCGTCTTTAACATTGGAATGTATTTGACAAGAAAAAAAAACTAACACCCCCTATTCTTGATAGAGCAAAGCTCTATTCGCAACTTCTAGAAAGAGGGGATCCAACTTCAATAATCGAGGAACCATCGGAGACCCCTTCGAGGTCACACTGCCCTCTGATGCCCAGCGGCACCCTTGGAACGTTGTTGTAAGCCACTATTTAGATGTAAATCTCGAGGGAGACTAGCCCAGCAACCCACCGCTAGGCCCCCCACTTAAATCATGGAACTGCTATGGGAGTTGTGGTAGATGTGAGTCGAACCCTTGACCTACGGGATCAGGAGGCCAGTCCTCAACTAGTGCAGCCACTTGTGGGTGGGTTCCAAACCAAGTTCTTGAAGCTTGATTAAATCAATAATCTGTTGTTGCTAGTGAAATGAAATCAGCATATGAATTTACAAATTAGCTCATCCATGCATCATTAACAAGAACTATGTCCAACTTCCTTTCTACAAATTCAATAGGTAACATGCTCGATTCCGACCCCATAAGGATCGGCCATAAGGTCCTAAAGGGATCGATCATGGGCCATTGGCCATGGATCGGTCGATTTAATCAGCAAGGAATTGCGGATTGATCATGGGCCATTGGCCATTGATTGATCAATTTGATGGGTAAGGAATCGCAGATCGATCATGGACCGATTGACTGGTCATGAATCGATCGAGGTGTTGGCCCCAAATTTTCTATTAACCATACCAATGAGATAGCATAACTAACTCATAAGATAACTTTTTGATAATGAGAATTGGTCATGAGATGATTTTGGATCAGCGGATGGTCACAGGTCGATCCGTAGGGTCATAGTTTCTAGTCGTGGGTGATTCTACCCAGTTATGCACCGATACATGGACGATCTGAATTGATCAAATGTGACCATCTTCTAACAAAAAAAAAAAAAAAAGCATCATTCTCTATTTAATTCTTAGTGATTGGAACAAACTCTCAAATTGGTGATGTTCGATCATGGATTTGTAATGCATCGATAATGAACCCTACTAGTGAATCGAGTGCTGACTGGAATGAACCTAGGTATAGAACTAGTTATTCTATCACTAATTCTAAGGTCCATGAGTGTCTTGGCTTAGTGCTAAGTCATGGTTAGCCTTAGGATTGGTCTCGAACAAATCAAAGGACAACCAACCCTATTGGCCGATCGACTGTCCAAAGAAATGATTTTGGCAAATATGGGGCATGATGGTCAAACATCAGGTGTACGTGATTCAATTTTTCGAGGTGTACTTAATGATCCCTTCTCCGGCCCTAACACCAACTTGGGTGATAGAATTCTCTAGACCATCTTATTATTGAAGAAAGACAAAAGTATGGAAAATTCTAGAAACCCTTCATTAAATGAAGGGGTGAGTTATTCTTTGAATAATCAAGAGTCATGATGATGGCCAAAATATATTTGAAAATTCTAGAAAAAGGCAGCATACAAGTGGACTAATTAGAGAGCGATACACAAGCCCTCATTAATGACCAAAGTTTCTAGAATTATCGAGTTGGCAACTATGGTACAATTATTGTCAAACTTCATTAAATGTCCATTAAATGTGGCATATAGGTGGACCAATGGAAGAGCGAAAAGTGGGCCATGATCAATGATGCCTAGGAGCTTAGATTGCCAAGTAAGGCCTTTAGCTATGCCAACACATTTTTTGGTGCAATCATCAGGCAAAATAGGCTTGCCAACTAAAGACTTTAGGCAGAACACTTGGAAAAATTAAAGTGTACCATTTGGCTTGGTAATGATGGCTTGAGATTTGACTTAGAGAAGAAGTTGATGACTTGTAAGCTTAGATGTCCTCTAGAATCTTAGGTTATGATGAACCTAAAAGATTGCCTTGGTGAGCAAGATAAAGGCCAACCAATCAAGAGAGGACATTAGGCATCAAAAGGGCTTATGTGTCCCTTAGAACCATAGGCACATAATAAACTTAAATTGAGCCTTAGAGAGCAAGTCAATAAGTGGTCCAATAAGAAGATGATATATCACGCCCTGAAGTTCCGAGCGCTCGCACGTCCCTTGGTGATCGATAATTTTTGCAATGTCCCAGGACGCATCGCCGACACATTCATTTTATTGCACATGTGGAAGTGAATAAACAAAACCCCTAACAGCAAACATAATGGGATAGGAAAGCAGGATAATCACATCAAACCAAAATACTTTATAAACGAGCTAAGTTTATATACAAAGGTCTACAAAAGATCGGCTTTCACAAAGGAACTATCCTACGACTTACTAGCCGGACACGTTCACCAATCCTTCGGACTCCACAAGCTTCGAGGGCACCGGGTAGTCCATAGTACCATCAGGAAGGGATCTCAAAACCCTAGAGGGGACCCATTTTGTATCCATTGAATCCATGGAGGAACCACACCCTAAAGCGATGACATACCCTCTTGGGTAGGCCCTTATTGACCTAGACGGTGGTCATGACTAACTCATAAACCCAATGACTACTAGGGATACGGATGTCTATACCCTACTCAATAATAGCCCACGGCTGCCCAAAACGTTCTGAAGGAACCGCTATCTAAGGGCTTGAAAAGATTAAGCCCATGATGGGATGAGACAATATCTTAGCAAGTTCAAACACACAACCACACAATCACAGAGACTTACCTTGTCTCAGATCCTTTCTGCATGTCAGTACAATTAATATAACAGAGTATTCAGACTCAGTCAATTGGAACACCACAATTCATCTCTTAAACAGCCACATGGGTCCCAATTATATGGCCAAATCGTTATGATACGTCCCATTCTGTGCCACACAATTTTTTCCCATAATCCGACGCATCAATTTCACTCAACATGCATTCCAATTGTTAATCACAGCCATACGCGGGCACGGCCTACTCGACATTTAGCGGTCTTCTAGTGTAACCAAGCATCATCTCGCCCCATCGAGCATAGCAACGTCACTACGTCGACAACATTTCGTAAGGGAGCATCAGTTCAGCCTCTACTACGACCGGTATCCATTGCTAGAGCATCCCATATAGGAGCAACGTCCACTCGACTCACATTAGGGATGGGTTCTAATAACCATTCAAGCACCCATCAAATTCCTAGACAAGACATCGTGCTTTTCACTCAAATGTCCAAATTATTATAATGTACTTGGCCCATTTTCTTCTTATTAAAAACATACGGTAAAAATAATCATGTGTGGGTACACGATCGATTTGAACCAGAAACTGATATCCTCCCTTTTTAAATTCTCACAGTTTGATATAGTCTTTAAAACCATTTTCAGAGTCAAAAACCCAACACCCGGTAATTTCTAAATAATTACCAAAATTCCCAAATTTTGAATTAAATACTCAAAATTATCATCACCACTCAATTCAACACTCAATTGCATAAACTAAGTACACCATTATAATTAGCACGAAATTTCAGTAAGCAGCCATGCCAATCTAATTTCCTAAAAATAATAAATAATTACAAAAATTACAAAAGTAATTAAATAATGCATATTAAATGCAATAAATACTAACTTAGGCTAGAAACATTAACCTAACCACCTAAACAGGCCTAGAAAATTTTCGAACCTATCTAGATAAATAGCACGACCTCTTTAGCCCCTAATCAATCCGTTCTAACCACCTGGCATGTACAATTGAATAATTAAACCACTAATCTACACTAACCAACCACCTAATTTCTAATTAGCCTAAACTAATTATTCACTAAGCATCATTAACACCATAAGTAGAGTTTAGCAAGTAAACTCACTGATTTAGTAATCCGATGAGTTCACAGCGATGGCGACGCAAAGGTGGGCGACAACCAAGTCCATGACGACACCAACTAAGGTCCGGAAGAGACCTAAAATGGGCCTTGAAGACCTTAGCTTTTGCTGAAGCTTCGGTTCCGCTCGAGGCTAAAGGAGACGGCTCGACTTGGCTATGGCGGCAACAAACGAACTAGGCGAGTGGTAGCAGCTATAGTGGATGACAGAGGAGGCGGATGGTGGCTAGGGGAGCTACGACATTGGCTTAAGGGCATTGGAACAACTATTCGGCTTGTAGGGAATGGCGCACGAAGGTGTCGAACGAGCGGACGCTCGAGTGGCGAGCGAGACTCACAGGCTTGCGACTACTACTCGGACGAACGTGCATGGCGGCGAGTGCGATTGACGGGTGGCGAGGGGGCTTCGATAGCTACTGTTGGCTTTCGGCTGGCTTTCTCTAGAATTTTGAGCTCACAAACACTCAACAATGGAGAAAGGCAGAGCAAGGGAGAAGAAGATGGCTGCTGCAACTTGGAGGGGCCAACCAAAATATCTAAACACTTGAGTTTGGTGCCCCACCATGCATGGCTATCCTTCTTAGCCAAATTGTAGCACCAAAGCTTCCTCAACAAGCCTCCAAGTGGTCCAAATGTTGCACCTCCAAGGACCTACGAATTTTCCACTTCAATTCTCTTCCAATTGAGCTCAATTTGGAGTCCAAAAATTCAGCCAAGGCACCATTGTCCATCTCATGATTTTTTCTCATCAATTGAACCAACTTGAATCCTAAAATGCGACAAAAAACGGCCTTCTAATTTTCTCAGTCCAAAATAGCCTTAGTTTGCATTTTCGCCAAAAATCCCTGTTTGTAGAAAAATCTTCGAAGGATGAGTTGACATTCCTAAAATGAATTGTGACATGATAGCACTCTCAATTTCTAAAATCGGGTTCAAATTCATGATTTATTTCAACTGGGCGCGATTTTAGTTTGACCTAAGCTATTGGGTAGCTTTTAGGATTTTTAGTGCAATTGACTTGTGGTCGATTATTTTTTAGCCACATTGTACATCTGTGAGACATTAGCGTCTCTTGGTTGTGAAAATCTCGAGATTTCAAATATGGGCATAGGTACAAAAATGACAGAAAAATTGGTCTAGTTTTGTTCGATGAGAATTTTGCAAATAGGTAAAATCACCCACACATTAATCACATACCTCTATCAAACCGACCTATCTCCGGTCTCTGATTAATTTTGACGGTGCCATAATGACCCTTGTAAATTAGTACAATCGAGCAGTCGATCCCTGGTCAAATTCTCAAGTTTATTGCGTTTAGATTCCTTAACGGCTTCACTTGATAGGCTAGTTATCTTGTGAGTGGCCAACTCAAAGAAAAGAACTATTAGCGCGTTGATGAAAAGCCCATCTTATTCAATTGAAAACAGAACCTAAAAATCAGGATGTCTCATAACAAGTGTTCTCTCAGGATCATAGGCGTGTTACCTTGCAAATTAGGCTTGCCACCTTGATGTCATAGCCATGCCACTTCAAGAAATGTGATTGGGCTGTTTGGATAAGTAATGTTGGTGCCGTGTAGTATAAATAGGAGGATCCCTCCTTGTTTTTCACCATGCCATTCACTTTCTCCTTTCCTCATTTGTTTCCTTTCTCTCAGCCTTGCATCCTTAATCCATCAAGCTATATAAGTTGGTTGTCAAGATTTGCCAAGGTAAGTAAGATCCCTATGTCGCATTTAGGACAGCAATCTCCATTGTCAAGTCTAATTAGGTGCTCACCCGTCAAGCCGTGGGTTGGATGTTGGATCTTTTGTATGGTTTTTCTCATGTTTGTGCTTAAACGTGTGCTTGAATTGTTCACGCCTAGAATGGGGCCAAGGTTTGTTCAAGTTGAGTTCATTACAAGGCAAGGTCGCATTAAGCCATAAAGCATTGGTTCGGCATAAATAGGATGCTGGGTCAAACTTGGATTTCCAAAAGTCTTCAATGCTTATCTGCGTAGTTTTTCTAGTGTTTCTGAGCAGTCTTTAGTTTGTCCCTGATAATTGCAACCGCATCCATTGACTGCTAGACGAACTCTGGGCCTATGATCTTTCGTTCTCTAAACTCATCCCAACAAACCGGCATTCTGCATGCTCTGCCATATAACACTTCAAAAGGTGCTGCTGGTAGCTGTTTATGTAGGCAAATTGGACAAGGTGAAACTGTTCCTCACAACTCCCTTTGAAATCTAGCACACACGCTCTCAACATGTCCTCGAGAGTCTGAATCATCCTTTCAGACTAGTCATCTGTCTGCGGATGGTAAGCCATACTGAATTGTAGCTTCATTCCAAGGCGATTTGCAAACTTTTCCAAAAGGCAACTGTGAACCTCAGGTCTTTATCAAATGTAATTGTCACCAGCACTCCATGTAAACGAACAATCTGATGCACGTATGATTCTGCATATCTATCCAATGCAAGGTCCTATTGTATGGTGATAAAGTGAGCCGACTTTGTTAGTCTGTCAACCACTACCCAAATAGAATCATTACCCCTCTGACTCCACAGTAAGCCCATTAGAACATCCATTGTGATATGTTCCCATTTCCACTCAGGAATCTCGAGAGGTTGGAGAAGTCCTCCCGGCTTACAATGTTGTGTCTTCATTTGCTGACACGTCAAATACTTGGTGACATGCTTAGTGATATCTACCTTCATACCGGTCCACCAATGGTGTTGACACAGATTCTCATACATCTTTGTACTGCCTAGATAAATGCTGTAACTGCTACGATAAGCTTCTGATAAAATCTCCTCCTTAGGCTTTGCATCATTAGTTACACATAATCATCCTCAGAACCTTAAAGTTTAGTCCTCAGAAACCTCAAAATTAGCCTTTCTCTTTTCGGTATCCTCTTACAGGATTTTCTGAATATCTGAGTCTGTTAGCTAAAGTGTCTTGATTCTGATCTGTACTTCTAGCTCAATTCTAAGGGTGGCCTACATTAAATTTGAAAATCGAATCTTGAGCTCTCTCAAGTAAAATCCACTCCTTAACCATCATTTGTGCAACTGAAGACTTCCAACTTAATGCATTTGTGACCTTGTTAGCTCCTCCAGGGTGAAACAAGATGTGGCACCTCGAACCACCTTAGGTCGCCACAAGCACCTAATGTTACACCTAATGGAACACTAGTTACATCTCTTTGTAGAAGCGTCGTAGCTCATACACACTTTTTTTTTTTTTGAAAACGGTCATAGCGCGACTCAATAGCGGAAGCAAAATTTAATATCGCCATCTCTCCCCTCAACAATCACGATACAATGCACACCACTAAGTACCATAGGAAAAGATAAAGCCATGCCACTTTTATATACATATTTTTGTGATGGATTTTCGCGGGTCGATACAACAAAAGAAAGCCAAGATCTTCAGCGACACTTGGCCACATCCCAAAAATATACTATGACCCCTAAAGTGATCACATGACGTCCTCCATCTAACAGCGGCGGCTACTCCCAAAAAGAAACACCAGCTCTCTACCTTTCATGCAGCCATCACACCCATCCAGGTGCGTCGAGTGGTGGTGGCGGCAGCATCCCCCTAAACACTCCGTCTCGGCGTACATGAACTGATAGAACTCCTAAATAACAGGGCCCTCATCCAGGCCTACATCGTACATAACCAGCATTCACACTCGCACAAAAGTCAGTCCAGGGACGAGAACGCAGTCAATCTCCAAACACTCTACCTCTACATCCGATGGGAGGCCATAGAAGGTGCCTCGCGTGACGGTAGGAAGCGGCATCTTTCTAGTCTGAAATGTTGGTCCTCGAATGGGTGAGTATAACCACTCAGCAGGTAAAGGATCAATAAACTACTCAATGCATCATGCCACACAATCATCACAATCATAGCATCACATGTCATTAAAGCATCCATGAACAATTTACCTTGATATCATGCACATGTCATCATACCTCATGTACATACATCATCATATAGTCATCACCATCATGCCATATACTTACCGTCATCATGTCACGTGTACAATCATCATTACCATGCATCCATGCACTCATCATCATCATATCTCATGTGCCGTCATCATTACCATGCATCCATGCACTCATCATCATCATATCTCAAGTACCATCATCATTCCATGCATCCATGCACTCATTATGTCATATCACATTTACCATCATCATTACCATGCATCCATGCATTCATCGTGTCATGCATATATCATCATGCATATTTCAATTTCAATTTCTCAATTTCATCCTTTCATTTTGGACCGCCACATTTCTCTTTTACCAGGACCAATGTTTGCATCCCACATTCATCACTTGTGCCCAATCCTGGCATTACGAGAACCCTCCGGCACAATACTCGTCGGGCATCCGGCACCCCCATGCTCCGGGCATCTCATACCCCAACTGGCATCACGAGGACCCTCCGACTCAATACATACCGGGCAACCGGCCGTACCCTTCTAGCCAAGCATCTCGCACCCCAATTGGCATCGTGAGGCATCCCTCGGCTCAATACCAGCCAAGCTTCTAGCTCCCCCACTCACCGGGCATCTCGAAACTCCCGAGGACCCTCTGGCATCTGGCCATTGCAGGCCACTGGGCAACCGGCCGTACCCTTCTAGCCAAGCATCCCAACACTCCCAGGGCATCGTCAGCTCACACCTCCGATGGCCTTCTCACTTATCTCAATTCACATATTCAATTATAGTTCAATTTTAACATGGCATGTGATGTGATGGCAATCAAGATCATTTTCATCATTTGATTCATACATGCATCTCCAATCATCATCATGCAAGCAGCAAGAAACAATCATTCATAACAATACAATTCATGGAGTCCATACAATTTAGAATAGTCCATATATCATGTCTTTTTGAAGTTTACTAAATTCCAGCTTGTACAATTTTTGAAAATATTTAAATTAAATATCCATATGATTCTCAAAAATCATAAAATCAGGACATGTGATAGACAAGACAATGAGATAACAATTTCATGGAGAACACATGCCGAAAAGAGTTCCACACAAGAAGATATAATTCACACGAATACAGCATGTAATTTCGGATAGAAACAGATTGCAAAGTTTTTGAAATAATTCGATTAAAATACACAAATGACCTCCGAAAATTATGAAATTTTACCAGGTTATATTTAAGACACTAACGTATATTTTTCATGCAGACATCTAGGCCAGATTCGTTCTAGATAATTTTCTGCAGACGTCCGAAGCTCCTGATTCTAGCACCGAAACGTCCAGTATAGCTATCTCCGAAATATCGATTTTTCACCCACTTGGTATTATTTTTCTCCTCTGATATTTGGATATGTTTTTCTTCAAGAGGTCCCCTATAACTTTCATCAAGGGATCTAAGTGAAATTTCCAAATATTAGCCACCATATGGGTCCAAGAAGTCTCGGGTGTCCAGTACCGTATTTCCAGATTTACCGTCTTCAAGAGAAAGTCGATTCACTAGGCTACACTTGCTCATTTTACCTCAAATTTGAGTATGTTAGTCTTTAGGATGTTCTTTACAAGTTTCATGAAGAAGTTGAAGAGACATTGTCAGTAAAAAAGTGACATGCAGCACACAAAACCATCAAGAGGTCGACAAAACCGTTCCAGATCTAGCCTTTTCGTAGAGGATGGATTTAACCCCTTAAAACTCAGCCTTTTTGTCTCAAATTTTATTATTTTATACTTTGAGATGTTTTCTACAACTTTCATGAAGGAGTTGAAGTCAAAATCCAACTCGAAACATGCATGCAAGCCTCCACAAATTTCTGGGTCAGGCGGTTTAGACGAAATCAGCAAGCTTTTTCAAGAACAAGTCACACTCTAGCTTTGGTTTTGCCTACCCTAAACATCCGAGATCTACCACCAACCAATCACACATGCAATACACACATGCAAGAGTAGAAATTGATCCTAACTTGCCTCTAAGATCAAGCGGACCACGGCACACAGACAGCACACGAACGGTGAACAGGCTGCGACTCCTCCTCCTCCTCCTCCTCAGTTCCTCTCCTCTCGGCGACCCTCTCTCTCTCACAACTCTCTCTCTCTCTCTCTCTTTGGCTTGGATGAATTCTCAACCGGCCACTCTCTCTCTCCCCTTTTTGTTTCCCCAAAACTCCATCATTAGCAATCATGATGTGCCTCTCCATAAGCCAATGCATGTAATCCTCTTTTTGCCACTTGGCAAAGCTCATGCAAGGTGGGCTTGGGCTTGGGCTTGGGAGAAGTGGGCCGGCCACTCCTCCCACCCTTTGGTCGACGATCACACTCCTTGGGCTTCAATGGGCTGGCCATTCGGCCCACCAAGAGTCCAAGCTATTGGGCCTAAGGCCCAACCTAATTAAAATCAATTTTAATCTCCTTTTTAGATACTAATTAAATCTTATTGAATTAAAGTACTAAAGGGTAAAATTAAATAACTAAACACTTAAAATCACAAATCCATAGATTCTAATTCATGATACATGTGGCCAAAGATAAGACATCCTCTTCCAAGATTTATCCATTTAGACTTGGCCATAGATTTCAATACAAGACACTAATTGGAGCAGCCCTAATGGCTGGCAAAGAATTTCAGGATGCCACACAAGATATCACAATCATAGTCATTTAGAAGTTCCATCCAATGACGCTGTCTCATAGTCAACTCATTCTAAGAGAATAGATACTTGAAACTTTGATGATCTATAAAGATCTAGAACCTTTCTCCGCATAAATAATGTCTCCAAATATTCAGAGCGAAGGTGGTTGCTGCAATTTCCAAGTCATGTGTCAAATAATTCTCATGAGGTCTCAACTAACGAGACACATATGCAACAACCCTGCCATGCTACATCAACATGCAACCTAATCTTCTAAACGATGCATCACTATAGATCTCATACCCTCCAGGACTAGATGGTATGGTCAGCACTGTGCAATAGTCAGTTTATGCTTAAGCTCTTAGAAACTACACGTGCACTTATCTATCCGCACAAACTTTTCTTCCTTCTTCAGTAGTCGAGTCAACGATGAGACTAAAGCTAAAAATCCTTCCACAAACCTTTAGTAATACCCTGCTCAACCCAAGAAGCTTCTAATCTCTATCATAGTCGTTGATCTTGGTAGTTGATAACTGCTTCAATTTTGGTCGGATCCATAAAAATTCCTTTTCCTGAAATCACGTGACCTAGGAAAGCAACACGAGTCAACCAAAACTCACACTTGCTGAACTTGGCATACAGTTCATGTTTCCTTAGTGTCTAAAGCACAATCCTCAAATGCCTTTGTGCTCCTCAGGACTTCTCAAATACACTAGGATATCGTTGACGAACACGATCACAAATTGATTCGGATACTTTTTGAAAACTCGGTTCAACATATCCATAAAAGTATCTGCGGTGTTTGTCAAATCAAACAACATTATAGTGAACTCATAATGGTTGTATCGAGTATGAAACATTGACTTCGATATATCCTCCTTTCTAATTCTCAATTAATGATATCCTATCATCAGGTTGATCTTAGAGAAAATTGACGCTCCTTGCAGCTGGTCAAACAAGTTGTCGATCCTCAGCAGTGGATACTTATTCTTGATCGTCATCTATTTGAGTTGACGTTAGTTGATGCACAGGTGCAACAAACCATCTTTGTTCTTCACGAATAGAATTAGTGCTCAACAAGGTGATGCACTAGGACGTATGAATCCCTTATCCAACAACTTCTACATCTGCACTTTCAGTTCTTTCAACTTAGACAACGCCATATGGTAAAAAGCCTTAGAGATTGGCTCTATCGTAGGGGTTAACTCGATCACGAATTTAATCTCCCTTTCTGGTAGTAGACCTAACAATTCTTTCATAAACACGTCTGGAAACTTATGAACCATTGCGATGTCTTCGATCTTCAACTCCTCAACTGTTGTATCCACTACAGTCGCTAAGTAACCCTAGCAATCCCCGTCTAAAAAATGGGTTGCCTCAAGCAACAAGATTAAGATAATCGAGGATCATCCTCGACTTCTAATAAACTCAAAACTTTCACCCACTAACAAGTTAAACTGAATTGCTTCATGATAGCAGTCCATCTTAGCTCGTTGTTTGGTTAGCTAGTTCATGCCAATTATTATGTCAAAATCATACATGGCTAAAACTATCAAATCTATCCTCCCCTCTCACTCACCAATCACCAACTTGCAACATGGACAACCCACTATAGCTAACACATTATCCTTTAACGGTGTAGATATGTTAATCAATGACTCCAACAACTTAGGAATCAATTCTACCAGCTTAACAAATTACTCAGCTATAAATGAATGAGTTACACTAAGGTCAAATAAAGCATAAGCAATGTGGTCGTTCAAGGAAATAGTATTTGAACCACATCAAGTGAGTCCTCAGCCTGTCCTCTAGTGATAGGGTATATCCTTCCTTGAGCTAGAGGTTAGTTCAGTCCACCCTATGGTGCATTCTGTGGCACGAATCCTTGATTCTGACCCATCGATGGCAGCGGCGGTGGCGGTAATTGTTGTGCTCCTATCGGTCTTATGGGACAATTGCTAACTATGTGACCCCGCTTGCCACACTCATAACAAGCACCTCACCTAAAATGGCACGGGGCTGATCCATGTCATCTTCCACAGAGATGACACATGCCATTCTATTTTGCCACTGACTTTTCTATCTCACCCTTCCTATTGGGCAGAATAGGATACCTTCCTCTAGTCATAAGTTTCTTCCCAAACCTATTTCCATCCTTGCTTGACCCAAACCTTAATCTAGATGCGGTGGCTTGTTCGTTCTAGTCTCTCTCTATCAACTAGGCTCATTCATATAGGTAATTGTAGTCCTCTAAATAAAATAGCACTAGCGGACTCTTCAATTATGATATGAGCCCATCTCTAAACTACTTAGCTCGGTCTATCGGATTCTCAACCAGTCTCGGGGCGTATTGCGATAGTTCAACGAACTTCGTTTTGTACTGATTTGCTATCATCATAACTTAGTGAAGGTGCTGGAATTCTGCCATCTATAGTTCCCTAGCACTATCAGAAAAGTACTTGCTGTTGAACACTTCAAGGAAGGCATTCCACTTAATAACCACACCTTATGAAAATTCTACTTCTCTAGTGACCCTCCACCAAGTACTTGCGCCACCCTGCAGCTGGTATATTGCAAGGACAACTTTCTCCTCCTCTATGCACCTTAGCAGTGCAAATGCCTTTTCCAAGTCTTGATTGAGAGTGTTGTAGCTTTGGGGTCTCTTACGCCAATGAACCTTGGTAGGTTCAACTTCAAAAACTGCTTGACAAGCTTACGCATAAGCCTCTCTCTCTCAACAACCACATTCCCAGGTGGAACTTCAGCAGGTGTGGCAGTAGGTGCGGTAATAGCTGCGACAGCAGTAGCAGCATTAGCGGTGGCATTGGTGGTAGTAGTGGCGGTTGAAGCGATGGCGGCGACAGCTTGATTCTAGGCTTGCTGCCCTACCACATTTTCAAGCGTCTCTAGTGCCTATACGATCTCGTCTATCCAAAGATCGCCAGGGGTTGCTACCTCAGCAATGACTCGAGCTAGTGCTCTACCACGACCACCTCAGATACCGACCCTAGTCGGTGTCTTACCCCGAGTCACTGGTACAATTGTTCTCTTTCTAGGAGTCATTTGCTCCTAATCACTCATAATGCAAATTCTTTACAAAAACCCGCTTTCCAATTCCACATAGAATTAGAAGCTAAGTGATTACACCAACAAAGCTATCAAACGGCTATCACTCAACTATCCATAAACTCTCGCACCAACTAGCTCTAATACCACTTCGAGCGGGGATGTCATGCCTTGGAGTTTCAAGCGTGCGCACATCCCTTGGTGGTCGATAAATTTTGCAATGTCCTAGGACGAGTTCGCTGACCCATTCATTTTATTGCATATATGGAAGCAAATAAATGAAACTCCTGATAGCAAACAACATGGGATAGGAAAGCAGGATAATCACATCAAACCAAAACACTTTATCAACGAGCTGAGTTTATATATAAAGGTCTACAAAAGATCGACATTCACAAAGGAACTGTCCTACGACTTACTAGTTTGACACGTTCACCAATCCTTCAGACTCCATAGGCTCCGGGGGCATTGGGTCGTCCATAGCACCATCAAAAGAGTCAATTGTGCCCTTGCCATAAGCGGCGTCAACAACCACAGTGAGGATCTAAAAACCCTAGAGGGGACCCACTCTATATCCATTGAGTCCATGGTAGAACCACACCTTAAATCAATGAGATACCCTTACAGGTAGGCCCTCAGCGACCCAGACGGTGGTCATGACTCACACATAGACCCAATGACTACCAAGGACAGGCACGTCTATACCCTATGTGGCACCCCCGACTCGCCTAAGGTCGCCACAGGTGATCTCTCTTAAGTACTTAATCTCATATAACTTCACTTGACTGATACCTTTTTGACAAGGGATTTTTTTTTTTTGTTTTTGAAATGTGGTCCTAGTGTAACTTATTAGCGAAAGCATAAACAAGTCTCACCATCTCTCCCTCCAATAACCATAATGCAATACACACCAACTACGCACCATAAGAAAAGATAATGCCAATCCACTCTTATTTATATTTTCATGACGGACATCAAGGTCGATATACAAAAAGCCAAGATTTTAACTATACTCGACTACCATCCCAAAAGGACTCAATTCTACATTGATCATGTACCACCCTCCATCTACGAGCATCGGCCATCTCCAAAAAGTGTCAGCTCCCAATAGCTACACGCGCCATCATACCCAATCCAGTGCATCGAGCGGTGGCGATGGTAACATCCCTAACATAACTCCATGGCGTTGGACATGGACAAATATAAACTCCTTGATGACCGGGCCCCCAGCCAGGCCTACGTCACTCATCACTAGCACACAAACCCGTATGAACACCAAACCAGGGATGTGGTGACACAATTATACTTCATACACTCGACCTATACGTCAGATGGAAGGCCGTAAAAGGTACCGCGCGTAACCGTAGGGAGTGGCATCTTTCTAATATAAAATGTTGGTCCCCAAAGGGGTGAGTATAATCACTCAACAGGTAAAAGATTCATTAAACTACACAATGCATCAAACAGAACAATCATGACATCATAGAGTACATATAATTCTTACATGTTGAACATGTCTTACCTTTCAGCCATACACATCTCATCCAAACAGCCATGTATATAAGTCACCATGTCATGTGCATATACCACCAATGCACTTGTACATATAACATCATACAGTCATGCATACATGTCACCATACCATGTGCACATACCACCATGCAATTATACATGTTACATCATACATCCATGCATACATGTCAGCACATTATGCATGATTCAATTTCAACTCTTGTTTTTCAATTGAATCGTAACATTTTTCTTTTCCGGGACCAATAATTGCATCGCACATTTTATATCGCTCGCACCAAATCTAGCATCGCGAGGAACCTTCGGCACACACCTCCGGGCATCTGGCACCCACACTCCGGGCATTTCGAAACTCCTGAGGACATCCGACACACCTCTGGGTATCCCGACACTCCCGGGGCATCGTCGGCTCACACCTTCGACAACATCCTCATTTATCACAATTCATGTTCACAATTGTGTCTCAATATTAACATGGCACATGATGTGGTGGTAACAAAGTCAATTTTAGCTTTTGATTTTATATGTAATGCCATATATCATCACATATGCAGCAAGATCAATTACTATTATTTTAGAAAACAGAATGCATTCTTTTTAAGTTACATTTCCTAAAATTTAGTAATTGTCTCTAATAATTTCTAAGAATTTAGTACATCATAGACAAACTGTAGGGGCATTTATCTCATGAAGAACACAACACCACCAGAATTTCATACAAAAATGGTATAGACCATGCATTGTAACATTACCAAATCCGAACACATCAGATTGCATAGTTTTAGAAACATTTTCGATTAAATACCCAAATGACATTAAAAAATTATGAAATTGGACTATGTGATAGCCAAGACCATAAGGTAAATACTTCTTGCATACATCGAAGTCAGATTCATCCTAGGTAATGAAATATAGGCGGTTAAAAGTTTCTGTTCCTAGTACCGAAATTTCCAGATCCAGTCTTTCCAAAGAATAACGGTTTCACCCACTTATACTTGTTTTTCTTGTCCCAAATTTGAGTATGTTATACTAAAAGAAGTTTTTTACAACTTTCATTTAGAGGTCAAAGACAAAATTCAACTAGAACATCACCTGCAAGTCACTAGAACATCCAAGGTCGAGCTGTTTTTCTCAAGAACAGTACACTAGACTAGAGCACCACTCTTATAACTTCAATTTTTCGCATTCTATACATCCGAAATTGTCACCATTCAATCACACACACTAAACATAGCATGCAAGAGTAGATCAAGAGATCCCACTTGCCTCTAGACTGAGCGATCAGCGAACACAACGGCGAGACACGGCGGCGACGGACGACGGTGGACTGCCCTTCTCCTTCCTCTCGCACGCACGGCTTCCTTCCTTCTTCCCTTCTTCGTTTCTTCCATCTCTTTCTCTCCTTCCCTTCTTCGTTTCTTCCATCTCTTTCTCTCCTCTCTCTCTCTCTCTCTCTCTTTCTCGCTTAAACTGGCCACTTTCCCCTCTAATTTTCCTTCCCTCCATCATTAGCCATCATTATTTTTGCATGGGTGACACTTGGCCATCACCATGGGACAAATGGGGGGAGGCATGCAAACCGGACTTCCCCCCCTCCTTTGTGCGACAACAGCCCTTCATGGGCTTATGGGCCGGCCATTTTAAGGCCCATCTTAGGCCCAACACTCTTGGGCCTAAGACCCAAGCTTAAATAAATCTAAGATTAACACCCCTTTAAAAAAAAAAAAAAAAACAGCTTAATCCCTATTTATACAAAGTACTTAAATTGCAAATTAAATGGCTATACACTTGCAATCATGAATCCATAAGTTCCAATTTATAATACATATGGCCAAAGATAGAACTTTCTTTCCCAAAATTTACTCATTAAAAGCTTGGCCATAAATCTCATTGCGAATCATGGATCAAAAGGCTACAAAAATACAATAACAGTGTTTCCGTCGCCTATCCATTGCTCATGGCATACTTAGGGATTTTCATGAAATTCTAGGATGCCACAATTCTCCCCTCCTTAGAGAATTTCGTCCTCAAAATTAGACATCACTCA
This sequence comes from Eucalyptus sideroxylon x Eucalyptus melliodora, assembly GCA_016097485.1. Classification (NCBI taxonomy): domain Eukaryota; kingdom Viridiplantae; phylum Streptophyta; class Magnoliopsida; order Myrtales; family Myrtaceae; genus Eucalyptus; species Eucalyptus sideroxylon x Eucalyptus melliodora. The sequence continues at coordinate 33,263,490 of CM027826.1, forward strand.
TGTCTTTTGAAACAAGTAGGGGTGCTTTTCCTTCATCTGATCTTCACTCTCCTATGTGGCTTCCTCCACATCATGATGTTGCCATAATATCTTGACCAAAGGAATCTTCTTAGTCCTAAGAACTTGCTCCTTTCGATCCAATACTTGAACAGGCTCTTCGATGTATCTCACTTTTTCATCTACTTTGATGGCTTCATGATCGAGTATGTGACTAGGATCAAACTGGTACTTTCTTAACATTGACACATGAAACACATCATGTAAATTTCTCAATTTAGGAGGCAGTGCCAAATGATAAGCTACATCTTCTATTCTTTCAAGTATCTCAAAAGGTCCAACAAATCTAGAGCTTAACTTACCCTTTATTCCGAATCGAGATATTCCTTTCATAGGAGATACCTTAAAAAATACGTGATCTCTCACATTAAACTCTAAAGGCCTTCTACACCTATCGACATAATCTCTCTGCATATTCTAGGCTGTCATAAGTCTTTTCCTGATTATCTCGACCGCTTATGTAGTAACTTGTACTATCTCTGGTCCTGTTAGTTTTCTTTCACCTACTTTATTCCAACAGATAGGGGTCCTACACATTCTTCCATATAATGCCTCATATAGAGCCATGCCTATACTTTTCTGAAAACTAGTGTTATATGCGAACTCTATCAGGTGTAAATTCTCATCCCAATTTCTAGAGTCTCGATCAGAAGTGATTGTTACAGGAATACCATGCAAGCGTATTACCGAGCTTACATACATCTCAGCAAGTTTACTCATTGAGTAGTCTACACAGACAGTTAGGAAATGAGCAGACTTTGTTAAACGATCCACTATTAGCTAAATAGAGTCTTGACCATTTGATGTCCTTGATAGTCCTTGCATAAAGTTCATTGTTACATGTTCCCACTTCCACTCTGGTATATCCAATGGTCTCAACAATCTTGCGGGTTTGCGGTGTTTCGCAATAAACTTGCTAACACGTCAAACATTGAGAGACATGCTTAGCTATATCCTTCTTCATGCCATTCCACCAAAATTGCTGATGCAGATTCCTATACATCTTTGTACTTCTTGGATGAATACTATAATTACTCCTATGTTCCTCCGACAAAATTTCCTTCTTCACTTTTTCATTGTTGGGAACACAAAGTCATCCTCGGCATCTTATCACACCATCTTCAGAGACTTGAAATTCTGGTCTTTTCCCTAAAGACACTGCACCTTTTACTTTCATAATCTCTGGATCAGATTCTTGAAAAATCTTAACTTTCTGAATAATTTTGGGTTCAATTCTTAATGCAGTAAGCATACTAGTAAGGCGATCCACTTCTAATTTAAAGTCTGAATCCACGATAGACTTTAACAGATTCCACTCTGTTATTCTTAGACTAGCCATGTCCATAACCGACTTTCGACTAAGGGTATCTGCCACTTTATTTGCCTTTCTTGGATGGTATCGTATCTCACAATCATAATCTTTCAACAACTCCATCCACCTCCTTTGTCTCATGTTCAATTCCTTTTGTGAAAATAGATACTTTAAGCTCTCATGATCTATATAGATTTCAAACTTTTCTCAATATCTTCAAAGAAAACACTATAGCTACCAATTCTAAATTATGCATTGGGTAATTCAGCTCATGAGATTTCAATTGCCTTGATGCATAGGCTATGACCTTGCCATGCTGCATCAAAACACATCACAGTCCTTTGTGAGATGCATCACTATACACCGTAAAACCATCAGATCCAGACGGTATAGTCAGGATTGGAGCTGAAGTCATTTTTCTTTTAAGTTCCTGAAAACTCCTTTTGCATTCCCCACTCCATTCAAACTTCGCGTTCTTTCGAGTCAATTTTGTTAAAGGACCTGCCAATTGTGAAAACCCTTCAATAAACCTTCTATAATAACCAGCCAATCCTAAGAAACTTCATATCTTAGTGGGTGTCGTCGGTCTCGGTTAATTTATTACCATCTCAGCTTTTGCCGGGTCCACTGAAATTCCTCTTCTTGAAACCATGTGTCCCAAAAATGCTATCCAGTCTAACCAAAATTCGCATTTACTGAATTTAGCATACAATTTATGGTCCCTTAAAGTTTGCAAAACTATACTCAAGTGTTGCTCATGCTCTTCAGGTCCTCTAGAATATACTAGGATATCATCAATAAAAATAATCACAAACTGATCCAAATAAGGCTTAAATATCCTATTCATTAAATCCATGAATGCAGCTGGTGCATTTGTCAATCCAAATGGCATGACAAGGAACTCGTAGTGTCCATAACAAGTCCTGAACGCAGTCTTAGGAATGTCTTCTTTCTTAATTCTTAGCTGATGGTATCCTGACCTTAAGTCAATCTTATAGAAGACCAAACTTCCCTGGAGTTGGTCAAATAGGTCATCAATTCTAGGCAAAGGATATTTATTTTTAACGGTCACTTGATTCAATTGCCTATAGTCAATACATAAGCACACCGACCCATCCTTCTTTTTCACAAACAAGACCAGTGCCAAGGTGAAGCACTTAGCCTAATGAATCCTTTATCAAGCAACTCTTGTAGTTGCACTTTCAACTCCTTTAGTTCCATTAAGGCCATCCTATACAGGGCTTTTGATATCAGTCCTGTTTTAGGCATTAGTTCAATCTCAAATTCAATTTCTCGCTCTGGTGGTAATCTAGGCAACTCCTCTGGAAACACATCCTGAAATTCCCTGACCACTTGAATCTCACCAATTTCAGCCTTTTTCTTAGTAAGGTCTCTTACTACTGCTAAGTATCCTTGACATCCTCCATCAAGTAGTTCACAAGCTTCTACCATCGAAATAATGGCTATAGAAGGGTTTATCTAACCTCTGAAAAATTTGAAACTAAACTGATCAGGCAACATGAACTTGATCACTTTCCTATAGCAATCCACCTTAGCCTTATGCTTATGAAGCTAGTCCATCCCTATGATAACATCAAGCCATTACGATTAAGTCTATTTCCATATCTTGCTCTTCTATAGTTATCTTACATTTTGCACATATCATTGTAGACAATACCATTTTCCTTAAAGGTGTGGAAACACAAAGAGGCGTAACTTCTATTTTACTCAAATGCCTATATCTTTCAGATATAAATGAATGCGTAGTACCCGTGTAAAACAATGCATATGCCTTATTGCCATTTATGAAAATAGTACATGATATAACATTTCTAGAAGATTCTGCTTCCTCTTGGGTGACCGCATACACCATTCCTTGTTCTGGTAGCCTCTGAGGATTCCTTGGTAGGTTTGGTCTAACAGCACTCTGTTGTCCCTGTTGCACCGAGCCAACACTCATTTGCGACCTTTCTTGTGGGCAATCTCTCTTAAGGTATCCCACTTGTCCACAACCATAACATCTCAGTCGTCTATTGCAAGGTCCTGGGCCATGTTGCCCATCACACCTTCGACATTCTTCATTTCGATAAGGTGCTCTTCCAAAATTTCCAAAATTGCTCTTTTTCTTCACATTCCAAGTCTGACCTTGACCAGGATAAGATCTCTTACCCTTTCTCACATCACTAAAGTTCAATTGTCTCTTAAACTCTAATCGTTCTCTCACCAGCTCTTGCTCCACTAACTGTGCCCTTTCATAAGTCTGACCTTGACCAGGATAGGATCTCTTACCCTTTCTCACATCACTAAAGTTCGGTTGTCTTTAAACTCTGATCGCTCTCTCACTAGCTCTTGCTACACTAACTGTGCCCTTTCATAAATCTCATGATAATCCCTTATATTCAAAGGCACCAGTTGTTTCCTAATATCAATCCTCAATCCTTTCAGAAATCTCTTAGCTTTCTCCTCACGATCCTCAATCAATCTAGGAGCTTACCTAGACAATTCAGAAAATTTTGCCTCATACTGATCCACTGTCAGCTCCTTTTGTTCCAACTAAACAAACTCAGTGATTTTCTTTTCCTTAGCACAATCAGAGAAATGCTTCATATTGAAAGCTCTAACAAAATCTTCCTAATTCACATCAATACCTGGTGGAAAGATTATATCCCTTGAAGCTCTTCACCAAAACTTTGCATTTCCCTCTAGTTTGTACTTTGCCAAAACTATTTTCTCACCATCATTATAGTCCAACAACCTAAAAATTCGCTCCATTCCATCAATCCAATGTTCCGCCTCCTCAGGACTTCCTATTCCACTAAACTTAAGTGGCTTCAACTTTGGAAATTGTTCCACTAGTCCTTAAGGGCAACGTTCCATTCCAAGTTGTTGCTACGCTTGCCTCTCCATCAGATTTCCAATATTGGCCAATGCTTACAGGATGTCTTCCATTCGGGGTTCAGCCCTTGCAGTAGAGGCTTCAGCCCTCGATGGATGAGCACTTCCAGCTCGTACCGTAGTTTTCCTGCAATTTCCAAGCACTGCCTCAGGAATAATTTGAGACTCACTGTCCCCATTCAAAGCAACTACTGCTACATAAGTAACATATACATGTTAATGGTACCTAAAAGCAACTCATAATAGACTACTAGGGATCTACAAGTGAATACTCATCACCCATTATTCAAGATTAACCAATTGTTCCATTTAATACCCTATGGTGTGCATTGTCATCATGTTCCTCAATTTCCAAATGATGCTCCTTATCACTCCAATCTATAACCATTACTCTGATACCAAAAAGGGCGGCTGTGGCACCCCCGACTTGTCTGAGGTTGCCACAGGTGATCTCTCTTAAGTACTCAATCTCATATAACTTCACTTGACCGATACCCTTTTGACTAGGGATTTTTTTTTTTTTTTTTTTTAAAGCGGTCCCAGCACAACTTATTAGCGGAAGCATAAACAAGTCTCACCATCTCTCCCTCCAATAACTATAATGCAATACACACCAACTATGCACCATAAGAAAAGATAATGCCAATCCACTCTTATTTATATTTTCATAATGAACATCAAAATCGATACAACAAAAAGCCAAGATTTTAACTATACTCGGCTACCACCCCAAAAGGACTCGATTCTACATCGATCATGTACTACCCTCCATCTACGAGCGTCGGCCATCTCCAAAAAGTGTCAGCTCCTAACAGCTACACGTGCCATCATACCCAATCCGGTGCATCGGGCAGTGGCAGCGGTAACATCCCTAACATAACTCCATGACATCAAACCTAGACAGATATAAATTCCTGGATGACCGGGCTCCTAGCTAGGCCTATGTCATACATCACTACCACATGAACCCATATGAACACCAAACTAGGGATGGTGACACAATTATGCTCCATACACTCGACCTCTACGTCAGATGGAAGGCCGTAAAAGGTACCGCGTGTAATCGTAGGGAGTTGCATCTTTCTAATCTGAAATGTTGGTCCTCAAAAGGATGAGTACAACCACTCAGCAAGTAAAAGATCCATTAAAGTACTAAATATATCTAACAGAACAATCATGACATCATAGAGTACATATAGTTCATACATGTTGAACTTGTCTTACTTTTTAGCCATGCACATCTCACCCAAACAGCCATGTATATAAGTCACCATGTCATGTGCATATACCACCAATGCACTTATACATATAACATCATACAATCATGCATACATGTCACCATACCATGTGCACATACCACCATGCAATTATACAAGTTACATCATACAACCATGCATACATGTCACCACACTATGCATGATTCAATTTGAGCTCTTGTTTTTCAATTGGATCGCCACATTTTTCTTTCTCAGGACTAGTAATTGTATCCCACATTTTTATCGCTCGCACCCAACCTAGTATCACGAGGAACCTCCAGCACACACCTCCAGGCATCCAGCACCAATACTTTAGGGATCTCAAAACTCGCGAGGACATCCGGCACACACCTCCGGGCATCCCGACACTCCTGGGGCATCGTTAGCTCACACCTTCGACGGCATCCTCATTTATCACAATTCATGTTCACAATTGTGTCTCAATATTAACATGGCACATGATATGATGGCAACAAAGTCAATTTCTGCTTTTAATTTTATATGTAATTCCATAAATCATCACATATGCAGAGAGATCAATTACTATTATTGTAGAAAACATAATGCATTCTTTTTAATTTACATTTCCTAAAATTTAGTAATTGTCTCTAATAATTTCTAAGAATTTAGTACATCATAGACAAACTATAGGGGCATTTATCTCATGAAGAACACAACACCACTAGAATTTCATACAAAACAGGATAGTGCATACATCACAGCTTTCGAAATTTGCACAATCCAGATGGCACAGTTTTAGAAAAAAATTTCATTAAATACCCAAATGACATTAAAAAATTCTGAAATTCAAACATGTGATAGAAAAGAAATAAAGGCAGATACTTCATGCAGAACACTACACCAAAAGATCCCCATATAGTTCAATACAGACCACACATCACAGCACTACTAATTCTATCCGTTCCACTTGCACATTTTTTGAAACATTTTTGGTTAAATAGGCAAATGAACTTCAAAAATTACGAAATTTGAATATGTTGTAGGAAAGACATGAAGAAATATATTTCATGCAAAAATATTTTCCAAAATAATCTCATACAAAATGGTGTAGACCACGCATTGAAACATTACCAAATCTGAACACATCAGATTGCGCAGTTTTTGAAACATTTTCGATTAAATATCTACATGACACTAAAAAATTATGAAATTTGACTATGTGATAGCCAAGACCATAAGGTAAATACTTCATGAAGACATCGAAGTCAGATTCATCCTAGGTAATGAAATATAGGCGGTTAAAACGTCTTCCTAGTACCGAAATTTCCAGATCCAATCTTTCCAAAGAATAATGGTTTCACCCACTTATGCTTGTTTTTCTTGTCCCAAATTTGAGTATGTTGTACTATGAGAAGCCCTTTACAACTTTCATTTAGAGGTCGAAGCCAAAATTCAACTAGAACATCACATGCAAGTCACTAGAACATCCAAGGTCGAGCTGTTTTTCTCAAGAACAGTACACTAGACTAGAGCACCACTCTTATAACTTCGATTTTTTGCATTCTATACATCCGAAATTGTCACTATTCAATCACACACACTAAACACAGCATGCAAGAGTAGATCAAGAGATCCCACTTGCCTCTAGACCGAGCGAACAGCGAACACAACGGCGAGACACGGTGGCGATGGACGACGGTGGACTGCCCTTCTCCTTCCTCTCGCACGCACGGCCTCCTTCCTTCTTCCCTTCTTCGTTTCTTCGTTTCTTCCATCTCTTTCTCTCCTCTCTCTCTCTCTCGGACGAACTACCCTCTCTCTCTCTCTCTCTTTCTCGCTTAAACCGGCCACTTTCCCCTCTAATTTTCCTTCCCTCCATCATTAGCCATCAATAGTTTTTCATGGGTGACACTTGGTCATCACCATGGGACAAATGGGGGGAGGCATGTAAACCGGACTTCCCCCCCCCCCTCCTTCGTGCGACAACAGCCCTTCATGGGCTTACAGGTCGGCCATTTTAAGGCCCATCTTAGGCCCAACACTCTTGGGCCTAAGACCCAAGCTTAAATAAATCCAAGATTAACCCCTTAAAAAAAACAGCTTAATCCCTATTTATACAAAGTACTTAAATTGCAAATTAAATGGCTATACATTTGCAGTCATGAATCCATAAGTTCCAATTTATAATACATATGGCCAAAGATAGAACTTTCTTTCCCAAAATTTATCCATTAAAAGCTTGGCCATAAATCTCATTGCGAATCATGGATCAAAAGGCTACAAAAATACAATAACGGTGTTTCCATCGCCTATCCATGGCTCATGGCATACTTTGAAATTCTAGGATGCCACACCTTGCTCAGTAATAGCCCGCGGCTGCCCAAAATGTTTCGGAGGAACCGCCATCTAAGAACCTGAAAAGATTGAGCCCACAACAGGGGGAGACAATGTCTCAGCAAGTTCACCCCCTAAACTTTGACTATGAAGGAAATATGTCTAGGGGCATCCTGATCACAGAGCCACACAATCATAGAGACTTACCTCTTCTCAAATCCTTCCTGAAGGTCAGTATAGTTCATATCACAGACATAAATAGTAGTCAGACTCAGTCAATTAGAACGCCACAGCTCATCTCTCAAATAGCCATAGGGGTCCTGATTATAGGGCCAAATCGTTATGACATGTCCCATTCCGTGCCACACAATTTTGTCCCATAATCCAGCACGTCAATTTCACTCAACATGCATCCCAATTGTTAATCATGGCCACACACAGGCATGGCCTACTCGACATTTGGTGGTCTTCTAGAGTAACTAGGCATTGTCTGCAACATTGAGCACGGCAACGTCACTACGGTGACGGCATTCTACAAGGGAGCCTTGGTCCAGCCTCTAATGCAACTGGCATCCATTGTCAGGGCATCCCATGTAGGGGCAATGTCCACCAGACTCACATCGGAGATGGGTTCTCATAACCATTCATGCACCCATCCAATTCCTAGCCAAGACATCGTGCTTTGTACTTAAATGTCCTAATTAAAATAATGTAATTGACCCTTTTTCTTCTTATTAAAAACACATGGTAAAAATAATCGTGTGTGGTACACGGTTGATTTGAACTAGAAAACCGATATCCTCCCTTTTTAAATTCTCACTGTTTGATATAGTCTTTAAAACCATTTTCGGTGTCAAAACCTGACACTCGGTAATTTCTAAATAATTACCAAAATTCCCAAATTTTGAATCAAATACTCAAAATTACCATCACCACTCAATTTGCACAATTTAACACTCAATTGCATAAACTAAGCACACAATTACAATCAACAAGAAATTCCAGTCCCCGGCTATCTTTGTATAATTTTCAAAAAATAATAAATAATTAAATAAATTACAAAAAATTAAATAATGCATATTAAATGCAATAAATACTAACTCAGGCCAAAAATGCTAATCTAATCATATAAACGGGCCTAAAGAATTTCCGAACCTATCTAGATAAATAGCATGAGCTCTTTAGCCCCTAACCAATCCGTTCTAACCACCTAACATGCACAATTGAATAATTAAATCACTAATCTACATTAACTAACCACTTAATTCCTAATTATCCTTAACTAATTATCCACTAAACGTCATTAACTCCTTAAGCAGAGTTTAGCAAGTAAACTCATTGGTTTAGCAATCCGATGAGTTCACGGCGATGGCGATGCGAAGGCGGGCAACAACCAAGCCCACAATGACACCAACCAAGGTCTGGAAGAGACCACGGGCCTCGTAGACCTCAACCTTTGCTGAAGCTTCGGTTAAGCTCAAGGTTGAAGGAGAGGGCTCAACTTGGCTATGGTGGCTAGGAAGGACCAGGCGAGTGGTAGTGGCTGCAACAGACGATGGAGGAGGCGAATGATGGCCAGAGGAACTGCGACGGTGGCATGAGGGTGTCAGAACAACATATGGGCTTATAAGGAACGGCGTCCAATGATGTGGGACAAGCAGATGCTAGGGCGGTGGGCGCAACTCGCAGGCTTGCAGCTGCTGCTCGAATGGGCATGCATGGCGGCTAGGGTGGTCGACGGGCGATAATGGGGCGCTAGCAGCTGCTGTTGGCTTTTGGCTAGCTTTCTCTGGAATTTTGAGCTCATAAACACTCAACAATGGGGAAAGGCAAAGCAAGGGAGAAGAAGATGGATGTTGTAGCTTGGAGGGGGCCACCAAAATATTTAAACTCTTAAGTTTGGTGCCCCACCATACATGGCTTTCCTCCTCAGCCAAATTGCAAGGCCAAAGCTTCCTCAACAAGCCTCCAAGTGGTTCAAATGTTGCAGCCTAAGGGCCTACGAATTTTGGACACTTTTCCTTCCAATTATATCCAATTTCATTTCAATTCTCCTCCAATTGAGCTTTATTTGGAGTACAAAAATTCGGCCAAGGCACCATTGTCCATCTCATGATTTTTCCTCATCAATTGAACCCACTTAAATCCAAAAAAATGCAAGAAAAAGCGGCCCTCTCATTTTTCCGGTCCGAAATAGCCTTTGCATTTTCGCAAAACATTTCGATTTGTAGAAAAATCTTCAGAGGACGAGTTAACGTTCCTAAAATGAATTGTGACAGGATAGCACTTTCAATTTATGAAATCGGGTTCAAATTCGTGGTTAATTTCAACGGGGCGTGATTTTAGCGTGACCTAACCTACTGGATAGCTTTTAGGAATTTTTAGTGCAATTAACCCGTGGTCAATTATTTTCGAGCCACATTGTACATCTTCGACACATTGGCGACTCTCGGTTGTTGTGAAAATCTTGAGATTTCAAATACAAGCACAAGGTACAAAAATGAGACAAAAATCGATCTAGTGCCATTCGATGAGAATTTTGCAATTAAGTGGAATCACCTACACACTAATCACATTCCTTTGTCGAATTGACCTATCTTCGGTTTCTAATCAATTTTGACAATGCCGTATTGACCTTTGTAGATCAGCATGGTCAAGCAGTCGATCCCTAGTTGAATTCCCAAGTCTATTACGTTTAGATTCCTTAATGGCTTCATCTGATAGTCTAGTTATCTCGTGAGTAGCCAACTTAGAGAAAAGAACTATAGGCGCATCGATAAAAAGCCCAACTTATTCAGCCAAACCCACAAAAAGGTGAAAGAATACATGCTGTCCTCCAAGTTTGACTAGCATCTTATTATAGCCACTAAAAAAGAGTATTATGTTACTCTTCAAATTGCTCCAAAATTTCCAAAGAAGTGGAGACAATAGGGATATTCTCATATCCATTATGGAGCTGTCCGTCTTGTACTTATCTTTCATGGCTGAAAAGGCTTGCTAGTTGTAGCCAGAATGGCTTTACTGGACACTCGATTCTTAGAATACTAGCATACGTGTATTGGTACTATCTAAACTATTTTGAATGCTTGGATAGTTTTTGTAACCTTGTATCCAAGTTTCAACATGGCACTTTCAAACCCCTAGTTCCTCTCTTTCCTAAAAATTTAGATCCAACTCATAGGAGCACCCCAAACAACAGACTCCATCGCCGTAACACTCCATTACCAGATGGTCTATCAAGTGCAAAATCATGCCCTCAATCTTAGTTTCCAAAATGGAAATGAAGATGCTTTGTTCATTTCTATGTAAAATGATCAAGCCTCTTGCATTCACGTTCCTAAAGAAATCTCCAAAGAAAAGTTGGCCAAGCTCCTTCCAAAAACTTGGATCACCAACTACTAAAAGTTGCACCAGAATAATAAGCTTCTCCAATCCTCAAATTTTGAATTTGTGAGGAAAAAGGATGGCATTGTTGTCATTAAATTTGGAAAAGAAAAGGAAGAACACTCTTTCGTCTTCCAAACATTGTTCATGATTAAACCTTGCATCCCAAAATCAATTTCCGAGCTAGATCCCAAAAAGCTTGTCAATTACTTCTAGAGTGATAGAAATCTTGTTCATTACCATAAAGACCGATATGGTAATTGTTTTTGGGATCCTTTCTGCTAGTGTCCCTACTATACAAATGTTTTTGATGAAGTAGATCCAACCACAAGGCCCAAGCAAAAGACTCGAAAGGCTAAAGATAGCATGTACCAAAGGCATTTGAACGGAGATCCCTTCGTTGACACTCTTAGCAAATGTGATAAGCTCCAGTTCATGGTTTCTTATGCCCCACCACCATCACCTTCTTATATGGCACCACCATTGTCATCCTCAACGTTACCACCTTCTCCTCCTTCTCCACCTCATAAAAAATCAGCCGTCTCTCCATTCTATAAGTCAATTCTTAATTGGGCAAAGAAGCATTCATACTCACTTGATTCTTCAAACAAGATGACACCCATCTATAAAAGGAAGGAAGTTAACCCTTCTATTTCCATGTTCCAAGAAGCAAATTTTCCTCCTCTCGTTCAAGAAAGTTCTAGACTTTCCTTTCTAGTCATTGATGAATTTATTGACCCACAAAGGAGATATCGTCATGTCCCAAAGATCCCTCCTCCCATTGATGTGGATGAACATGAAAGGCAAAAAGGAACTCCTGTTGTTGAAGTTGTTATGAATTGGCAATCAGAAACCCTTTTGGCACACAACAATGCCTTGCAAAATGATTGATTCCAAAATCATTGATGTACAAAGAGATCTTAAGAGGTATGATGAAACCATCAAGAAAATGCTTTTGGATTTCTAGAAAAGGCTTCACACTTTGGAATCTAGACAACATCTAGGCTATCATCATCTAATGAGCCCAAAAGCCGAAATAGATAAGCTTAAAAGGCAAATCTGACTCTTTGAAGGGGATGATTTAAACCTTCTGATCCATTTCCTACTTTGCTAAGAATAGAGTATTCTCTCCCGACTCCAAATACTTTGATCTTTGCTGCCATTGCAGAAACTTCTACTAGGTGTAGCACTAATGTAGTAGAAATGGGAACTAGACTCAAAGAAATGGATCGACTGAGAAAGGAAATGGGGAAAGAAAATATCCTTGAAGAATCCTCAACTTTCACAAAGGAAAAATCAGGTCAAATGATGATGCTCTCCAATCTATTGGAATCCTTTTTGAGAGACCTGAGCAATTAGGAAATACAGCCTGAACATGTTACCCAGAAAGACCATGATCAGCTTCTCTCAAATTCGATGCATCCCGTCGGTTGAAACAACATGGTAGGGTTGTTGCATACATGTCTCGTCAGTTGAGATCTCATGAATTGAATTACCCAACGCATGACTTAGAACTCACAACAATCTTTTTTGTTGTGGAGATTTGGAGACATTATTTGTGTGGAGAAAGATTCTAAATCTTCACTAACCATAAAAGTCTTAAGTACTTATTCTCTCAGAAGGAGTTAAATATGAGATAGTGTCGCTAGATGGAACTCCTAAAAGACTATGATTGTGATATCTTGTATCACCTTGGAAAAGCGAATAAGATTGCAGATGCATTGAGTCGGAAGTCTTCAGTTGCACAGATGATGGTTAAGGAATGGATTTTACTTGAGAGAGCTCGAGATTCGATTTTCAAATTTGAGATATGACACCTTTCGAATCTTATGGCCACCCTCAGAATTTAGCTGGAAGTGCGGATCAGTATCAAGATGCTTCAGTTGATTGGGATGATGGCACCTTGGTGGGATTTATGGACATCAAATTGGACCACGTTTGAAGGAGAATTGAAGTGGATTTTGGGGAAATGGTTCAAAATTCATAGCCATGGGGGACTCAACCTTTGGACCACTTGGGGATGATTCTAGGGGAATTTTGGTGCAGCAAATTGGCCTTGGATGACAGCCAATGCATGGTGGGACCTTTTCAAGGGGAAAAGGATAGAATAGAAAACTTTTGAGGCAAAATGGGACCCCTTCTCTTCAGCTGGCTTCTTTTTCCTCCTTGAAACTTGCTTTAACCATTGTTGTCCCTTTTTTAGCTCAAAAAGCCAGAGGAAACAGAGTAGCTCCCTCCCCTAACCCATCTACCATCGCTGAAGCCATTAGAGCTTCCTTGCCACCACTCGCTCGCCCATCGCGCCACCTGTGAGCCGCATGCGTTGTCTCACATGCTCGCGCCTCCTGTCGTGCCCAAGCCTTCGTCCCCTGCTGTCCCGAACTCATCCAGCTGCCATACGTCACTGTTCGACAATCCGTCGCCACCACTATTGCCCCTACTCAATCGTCTAGCCTCCACTAATCCTTCCTTGCTGTTTCACCCGTTGGTTCCCTCTCCTTCGACTCGAAGCAAAGCTAAAGGCTAGTAAGGAGTTTTGGACTTCAAGGCTTGTTTTTAGGCCTGCTTGGTCCTCCGTTGGTGTTGCCATGAGCTTAGTTGTCGCCTGTCTTTGTGTTGCCATCGTTGTGGACTCACTGGATCGCTAAACCGGTGAGTTTACTTGCTAAACTCTGCTTAGGGAGTTAATGATGCTTAAGCAAGGACTAGCTTAGGTTAATTAGGGTTTAGGTGGTTAATTAGAATGAATTAGTGATTTAATTATCCGGTTTGTGCATGTTAGGTGGTTATAATGGTTTAATTAGAGGCTAATTAGCTCATACTATTTATTAGATAGGTTCGGAAATTTTGCTGGCCTATTCGCGTGGTTAATTAAGCATTTCCAGCCTAAGTTGGTATTTTTGGTAATTAATTGTATTTGTTTAATTATTTTTGGTATTTATTTAATTATTTATTATTTTCTTGAAATTATAACGGGATAGCCGATGACTGGAATTTCATGCTGATTACATTGGTATGCTTAGTTTCTATAATTGAATATTATTTTGTGCAAATTGAGTGGTAATTGGAATTTTGGGTATTTATCCCAAAATTGTGAAAATTTGGTATTTTAATGAGAAAGTACTAGGCTTCGGTTTTTAATGCCAAAAATGTTTTTAGGCACTATATTAAATAGTGAGATTTTTGAAAAAAAAAAGATATAGCATTTTGGCTCAGACCCACACACCATTATTTTTATCGGGTGTTTTTAACATGATGAAATTAGGCCAAATTCATTATTTTAAATTGAGATATTAGTGTGCAAAGCACAATGTCCTTGGCCGGAATTGATTGGTCGTGTGTCAACTTGTGAGAGCATTGAATTGTCTGCTTGTGGGAGCAATATCGTACGTCAACTTGTACGAGCATTATTGTACGTTAGCTTGTGAGAGCATTGAATCGTAAGCTTGTGTGAGCAATATCGTACGTCAGCTTGTGCAAGCATTATTATATATCAGCTTACGAGAGCAATATTATATATTAGCTTATGCAAGTATAAATATACCTCAGTTTGTGTGAGTAGTAATTGAATGGGTTGAATGATTGATTAGAATGAATTGATTGGTTGAGATTATGAACTGTACTAATATGCAGGAGAGAACTGAGGCAAGGTAAGTCTTCTGACTTGTGTGCCTCTAGGCATATTTCCTTCCTAGTTAGAGTTTATGGGGTGAACTTGCTAAGATGTTATCTCACCCCGTCGTGAGTTCAACCTTTTCAGGTCTTTAGATGGTGGTTCATCCGAAATGTTTTGGTCAACCTATGAGGGTTACCAAGCGGAGTTTCAACTACCATGCCCTAGGGGGTCAATGGGTCTATGAACTCATGATAACCATTATCGAGTCAATGAGGGCCTAGCTCAAAGGGTACCTCATTTGTTCAAAGTGTGGTTTCGCTACGGTTTTAATGGATTTCGTGTGGGTCCCCTCCAGGGTTTTGAAATTCCCGTTGTAGTAGTCAATGCCACTCTAGGTGAGAGTGCAGCTGACCCTCCTGATGGTGCTGTGGAGGACTCGGCATCCCCAGAGCTTATGGAGACCGAAGGATCGGCGAATGGGTCTGGCTAGCTAGTCATAGGACAGCTTTATTTTGAGAGCTGGTCTCTTGTACACTTTTTTCTTTAGTCTATTGTTGTATATAAACCGGGGTGTTTTATAAAAGTGTTTTGATTGTGAATTTATTTCCTACTTTTCTATCCCGTGTTGGTTGTTGTTAGGGGTATCATTCGCTTTCGCATGTGTATTAAAAATGAATGGGTCGGCGACGTGTCCTAGGATGTCACAAATTTATCGACCATCGAGGGATGGGCACACGCTCAAGAATCGGGGCATGACACTCATCAACGGGTAAAGGGGTTAAACTTAATGGAGTTAACAGATTAAAACCATAGACGACCCCAAATGGTGTAAATGTAGTAGCACAATGCATGCTCCTATTATATGCAAACTCAACATGTGGTAGACAATCTTCCCAAGATTTTAAGTTATTTTTAATAATAGCACGCAACAATACTCTTAAAGTTCTATTAACTACATTGGTTTGATTATCGGCTTGTGGATGACAAGTAGTAGAAAATAACAATTGTCTTCCTAGCTTTTTCTACATAGTTTTCCAAAAGTAATTAAGAAATTTAGAATCTCGATCTAAAATAATCGTTCAAGGCATACCATGCAAATGTACAATCTCCCTAAAGAACAAATCAGCAATATGAGATGCATCATCGATTTTATGACAAGGTATAAAATGAGCCATTATTGAAAATCGATTAACAACCACATAATTAAAATCTCTACAATGCTTAGACCTAGGCAATCCTAACCCAAAATCCATAGGAATATCAGTCTAAGGATGTGTTGAAATAGTTAATGATGTATACAAGCTATGCGGTTTAGTTGTAGTTTTAGACTGCTTACAAGCAATGCATCTCTCACAGACACGTGTGACATCTTTCTTCATATGTGGCCAATAAAAATGTATGCAGCACTTCATAAGTCTTATTAATGCCAAAATGCCCCATTAGATCACCACTATGCGCTTCTCGCACCAACAACTCATGCAAAGAACACTTAGGCAAACATAGTTTGTTTTCACGGAAAATATAACCTTCATGCCTATATAATTTATCAAATGCAATGCATTCACATGCTTCAAACACTCTCCAAAAGTCATTATCATCCGTATATGAGTCCTTGATATGCTTAAAACCTAGACAGTTTGCTCCTAAAGTAGTTAGAATCGCGTACATTCGAGAAAGTGCATCGGCTACCACATTCTCCTTACCTGTACCTGATCACATATGAAAAAGTCTCAATGAACTCCATCCATTTGGCATGTCTTTTATTCAACTTTTGCTACCCCTTCAAGTACATCAAGGTCTTGTGGTTGGTGTAGATCACAAACTCCTTTGGCCATAGATAATGTTATTAAGTCTCCAAAGCTCACACTAAAGCATACATCTCCTTATCATAGGTATAATAATTCAATGTTCCTCCACTCAATTTCTCACTGAAATAAGATGTGGGATGCCCTCCTTGCATCAACACGGCTCTAACTCCTGTACTAGAAGCACTGAAATTTGGTAACCACCCCCCCCCCCGGGGACACTCTAACTTAAAAGTAGCACTGAAATTTGGAAAAGATAACAAAGGAGCATTAGTCAACTTATCTTTTAGTGGATTAAATGCTTTCTCTTGCTCTTCTCCCCACATGAAACCCACGTGCTTCTTGATAACCTCGGTCAAAGGTGCGGCAATGGTGCTGAAATCTCTCACAAATCGTCAATAAAAACTTGCCATTCCATGAAAGTTGTGCACCTCTCCTACGATCTTAGGCATTGACCATTCACAGATTGCTTTTACATTTTCCTCATCAACCTATATACCATCAGCACTAACAACAAATCCTAGAAATATTCTAATTTATAACAAAAGAGCACTTCTTTAGATTAGCGTACAATTGCTCGGCCCTTAAAACTTGCAAGACAGCTCGCACATGCTCAGTATGGTCATCAGGGCTTTGGCTATATATCAAGATGTCATCGAAATAGACAACCATAAATCAACCAATAGAAGCACGTAAAACATGATTCATAAGTTGCATAAATGTGATTGGTGCATTAGTTAATCCAAATGAAGACAATAGAACTAGGCAAACTTGAGTCAAAATCATTAGTAGAAAACAAAATCTCATTGTACAAAAGTACAAGCATTGGTCGATCTAGAACTAAAGCTCTCCTCAGCTCACTTGATTTTGCATAAAAATTCTTTTGCCTCTTTTATTCCCTCTCTTCTTTTCCCTCGGTTTTTATCATAATCCTCCTCTCGACCTTTTCTTTTCCTTACATCCATGCAAGCCCTAAATTTCTCACCTTTTCTCTCTCCCTCTCGGCCTCACTTCTCCTCTCTCTCTTGGCCTCACCATTTTCATGTCCCTTGGCCTCTCATTTTGCTTCTCTCTTGGCCTCACGTTGTAACTTTAACTGGTCTTGATACACCTCACTAGGTGTCATTGGAACCAACGTGTAAGTCTTTTGATCATCACCAATGAACAATGATTAGTATACCCATCATGATGTACCTTATAATCAGATTGCCATGGTCTTCCAAGTAAGATATAGCTTGCTTGCATAAATACAACATCACACTTTACCTCGCTCTTGTATCTCTCTATCTCAAATGGGATTCAAACTTGTTTCGACACTTTCACTTCACCACTATCATTCAACCATTGGAGTTTATAAGGTCTAGGGTGTTTTATTGTCTTCAAACCCAACTTATCCACCATTGTACAACTTGCCACATTCGCTCAACTATCTCCATCAATTATCAAACTACAGATCTTACCATTTACCATACATCTTGTCTGAAACAAGTTATCTATCTGCCGATGATGCTCTTCCGCCTTTGCTTGCACACTAAGTAAACACCTAACCACTAATAAGTCTCATTTTATAGCCACTTCTCCATTACTTCAATCCTCCAACGGTGGCATCTCATTATCCTCTTCTTCTCTGTCACTTTCGGACTCAACATTACCATATCCAGTCATGATCATCACCCTCCTATTAAGGCATCGATTCACTATATGACCCATGCCCAAACACTTGAAACATTTAATCTCATGAGTTCTAGTGTTAGGATTTTCAATTTTACCAGAAGCTAGATTTGTTCCAACTTTACCATCCCTCTCATCCTCCTTTGAGGTTTCGAGTTTGGTGTAGTTTTCTCTCTAATTTGGCTTCTCATCTATCTTCCAATTTGTGATATCTGGATTTCGCCAGACCATGAGTACGTAATGGTTCGTGATGGGTCAACGAGTTTGTCGTCGGACTACGTCGTTGGTACCACTTACGACTTCTATTTCATCCTCATCTTCACCATATCGAAATGTCACATTTTGTCAAATTCTCGTGATAGCTCCTTGTCTAAGATATTCTCACTTAAAACGGCTGGCTATGAAAGAAAAGTTGGCCCAAACTACCCCACCAACCGGCCGAGCTGAAGAATTGGATCACGTGTACCCCGCCACAACCATTCCTCTCCTCGGATGGTTATGCGAGTGGTCACATCTTCAGCATGTTTTATTTCTTCCAGTTGGCCATGCAGTCACGCCATGCATCTCCCATGCATACGTCCACTACGTGGTCAAGGAAAGGGGAATGTTGACCAACAAACAGCCATTACGTGCTGCCCCTCAATGCAGAAATGAGGATTATTGGCCCCAAATTCGACAACTACACATCCTTCCCTATCGATTCAACTGGCAGCCACGTTAGTCCATGCATCTTCATGCAATAAACGAAGACTTTGACCACACTAAGTGAAGCCATGTCTACCTCTCTTTCATGGACAACAATTGAAGACATGGGCTCTTCAAGGGACACGTCCCTTTGCATGAAACTTCAAGTGGTAGCCGAGAGACCCAGCGAACAGCCACACCTCCTTCCAACTGCTGCCCGCTGAAGCTTCCTTCACCTCTTGCTACCACCGAATGCATGTCGTCGACTCACGGAGTCAACAACAAAGAAGGAATGGGCGAAGCTCACGAAGTCACCCCTTCGCTCTTTCTCCCGTAGTTTGCTTCTTACTCAATTCAACCACACGGTCTGTTCTTAATATAAGCCTTCTAGCTGCCACACAAACCTTAAAACTAGCCCCCAAAACCCTAATTTAGTTTGGTTATAATTAGGAGATCTAATGCTTCATATTCTAGAATATGCCTAAATAGGAAGACAATTTTATTGATTTGGTCAAATATTTGGCGACCAAATTAAAACAATTATGCCAAGATTCTTCAATACTTGATCCAAGGTCATCTCTTTGCCAAAGATCACAAGCCATGTTGACAATAGCTTGCTTGAATTTCTTGGCCCGCGCTCGAGTGATTGGACTAGTCGAATTAGACATCATGTCCCAACACCAACTCCTCGATATGGCTCGATGTCCACATCACCACAAGACTGGCCAAGTGGAATTGACCCATGTGCAAGCCCATGAGCCAATTAGAGGACTAACCGATTGGGCCAGGACTTATCTAGTAAACCTAGCTGTGACCCATTTTCTCAATAAAAGGGAGCTTGAGCTCGGTTTAACCAATCAAGCCAGGTTGCGTTTGGCTTTGTTTGGGCATTGCTTAGGCATGAACCTTGAGTGAAATAAGGTTGTCCATCGTGGTCAAACTCGATTAATCCCTACCCAATGACAAGGCCTTCAAAACTTAGATATTTCCTAAGGTGCATTCAATGCCTTTGGCTTGTAGTGAATTGGTACACATTGACTAAGGGTGCACACTTGGCATGATAGGCTCTTGCCTTGGAAGACAAGTTTAAAACTTGGACTTTGGCTCATTAATGAGGGGACACCTAAGCTTAATTAGAAGGGTTCACAGGGTTTACATGTAGGAATTAGAAAAAAAGTGTGAGCAAATGTGAATACATTTGAACATATTCAATGAAGTGTGAGCTACTAAGGAATATGTGTCCCTATAGCCTAACCTAGTTATAACCTTAAACTAAGTAGGAGATCTTGGAAGCCAAGAAAGGGACTGCACGCCCATTGGAAGAAGAAGCAAGCAAGTGAAGACTTATTGGACAAGATAAGAGCGAATTAAATACATTTTGGCTTCTAGTTATTCAATGCCAAGATCAAGTGTCCAAGTTAAATTAGGACCTAGTTGGAAACTTGGAAGATAAGGATGTCCAACAATTAATGCTTCTTGACCAGGTGGGACGCTTCCTTTTTCCAACAAAGATTGTCACCATTGATTTTTGAAATTACTAGACCTCCACTATTTGCCAATTTTACATAGCTTTTTGTGGTTTGAACTTGGAGAAGCTTCATTCATGAAAGTTGTTCAAAACATCTTGACCTAAAGCATACAAAAATTTACAATTTTTCTGAGGTGAAATGGTTGGGATGAAGGCCCATCATTTACCAACTGGAACCTGCCCAGTGTAGTAAAAACAGTGACTAGATTGCCTTCTCAAATTTTTATAAAATTTTTCCTTTTTAATTTGGATATACTTCATTCACAGAAGTTTTAAAGGACATCCATGTACATAAGATATAAAAATTTCAAAGAATTTTGTAAATATTTGGATTTCAAAATGAGTCTCTCTCTCTCTCTCTACGACCGTTGAATCTACTTGATGGACGGATTTTTTTGGGTTGTCTTTAGTGATTTGCTACACTTTCTATAGTACGAATTTGTCTTGACTTCCTTCATGAAAAACGTTATTTGAGATTTTCTCTATAACCTAAACTTCATAAATTTGCAAGTCTATTTGATAAGGTAAAAACACTAATTTCAGAAACTACTCAAAACTATTTCTCATCCCAGGATAAGAGAGTCACATGTCCCAAGCTACCAAGCTAAAATCCTACCCTACTTTGAGACTTGGTGATCAAGTTACCTTGCATTTAATGTTTCTTGACTTAGAGAGGAAGTCTCAACTTTTATGGCTTCAAGAACAAGTTAGGATTGCCTATAAATAGGGAGGCATCCCTTCTTCATTCTCACAACACACCACCTCCCCTCTTTCTCTTCCTATCAAAGTTCGGCCCCTCTTCCCTAGGAATTCTTGTCGTCGCACTTGCAGCCGTGCTTGTCGTCATTGCCAATTCAAGGCTGCCGACTTTGAAAGTTGTAAGTAGAATTTATTAATATTTGGCAAGAACATTGTGTTACGCTATTCCGAGTGTGTGACGAGTTCTTGATTGAAGTTGATTGTCTTGTTGCTTCTTAAGGTTGGGTTGTGTTTGCTTGGATTGGTTTAGACTTTGTTCCTTGATTGAATCCAGTTCTTGTTTGTTGAGCTTGGTTCATGCTTTGGCATGAATTGCTTTGAAAGAAGTCTGATTTGTGTACTTGCTTGATATGTTTTGGATATGCTTTGACCCAAACCGATTAGAAAAGCATTTTTGTGAAAGTTTGTTAATTCCTTACAAAACTATTTAAAACTATTTCATAAGTGCATGTACTAATTCACGCCCCAAGCTTCGAAAAGGGGTTTCATCGGTCTTGGACAAACATGGGATCACGATGGATCAACCATTTCTTAGTCTCGATGGATCAACTTTGGTACTAGGTCAATGAACATGTCATGATGGGCCACTCCTTTCATGGTTTTGGTGCGATATTGAGGTGTATCGTTCTAGAGACAAATTTGGTACTAAGTCAATGAACATGTCATGACAAGCCGATCCTATCATGATCTCGATGTGATATTGAGGTATATCGTTCTCCAACCTGGAAATGTGATCGGGGAGCGAGCTGCTGCCTTTGGGTCGCAGTTTGGGTCCAACAAAGATGGTAATCAATTTGGGAAGAAACCGATGATAGAAGGAAAGTACCCCATTTGTCCTAACCGAAAGAGTGGGATTGGAAAGTTGGCACCCAACCCGAATGGTGTGTGCCGTTTCTATGGGAAAAGACATGGATCGGCTCCGTGTTATACCAGAACGGGAGCATGTTACGGATGTGGTCAGCACAGCCACCATGTGAGGAACTGTCCACGCAGGTCAAGGGGAGCACAGGCACCACTACCGTAGATAAGGCACTACTAGGATGGTGAAGGGAATAGGAATGAACCAAGCTATGCATCAATCAGGGGAAGAATGTTTGTGGGATAATGTCTATCAGAGTGGCGCTGCGGAAATATGGTTAAGCTTGTAGAACTTCAGTTTATTTAAATGAAGTCGTAGAAAGGAGAATCTCTATCTAAAGTTGTACTTGACTATTTTGCCTATGAATAACTTTGATGTCATGGATAAAAGGATAGGCTCAAGGAACAGCTTGTTGTAATGGATTATTATTGTGAAGTAATCCAGTTTAAATCGTTAGTGTGTGAAAGTTTCGAGTTTATTGGTAGTCGAGGAGGATCCTCGATTACCTTAATTTCGTCACTTAAGGCAAGCGGTTACTGGATGTGGGTTGCCAAGGTTATTTGGCAACTGTAGTGGATACGATAGTTAATGAACTAAAGATGGAAGACATCGCCGTGGTATGGGAGTTTCCTAACGTGTTTCCAGAAGAATTGCCTAGTTTGGCCCCAGAAAGGGAGATTGAGTTCGTGATTGAGTTGGCCTCCGGGATGGAGCCAATTTCTAAGGCTCCCTACCATATGGCATTGTCAGAATTGAAGGAACTGAAGTTGTAGATACAGGAATTGTTAGACAAAGGATCTATACGCCCTAGTGCATCACCTTGGGGAGCACCAGTTATGTTCATAAAGAAGAAGGATGGTTCATTGCATCTTTGCATCGATTATCGGTAACTCAACTAGGTGACGATCAAGAATAAGTACCCGTTGCCAAAGATTGATGATCCGTTTGATTAGCTGTAGGGAGCGTTGATATTATCTAAGATTGACCTGAGGACAAGGTATCATCAATTTAGGGTCAAGAAGGAAGACATACCGAAGACTACTTTTCATATGTGTTACGGTCATTATGAATTCACTATATTGCTGTTTGGTTTGACCAATAGCCTAGCTACTTTCATGGATTTGATGAATCATGTATTCAAGTAGTATTTGGATCAATTCATGATCATGTCCATCGACAACATCCTAGTGTACTCAAGAAGTCCAAAGGAGCGTGAAAGACATTTGAGGATAGTGCTTCAGACCTTGCAAGAACATGGACTATACGCCAAGTTCAATAAGTGTGAATTTTGGCTAACTCGTGTGGCTTTCTTAGGTCACATGATTTCTGGTGAAGGAATTTCCATAGACTTGACCAAGATCGAAGCCATAATCAATTGGCCAAGACCGATGACAGTGACAGAGATTAGAAGTTTCTTGGAATTGGCAAGTTGTTATAGACGGTTCATGGAAAGGTTTTTAGCAATAGCCATGCCTCTGACCCAATTGCTGAAGAAAGAAAAAAAGTTTATATGGACGGATAAGTGCAAGCGTAGTTTCCAAGTTCTTAAGTAGAACTTTAGTGATGTGTCGTACAAAGGACTGGGTTGCGTTTTAATGCAGTATGGCGGAGTCGTTGCATATGCGTCCCGTTAGTTGAGACCTCATGAATGAACTACCCGACACATGACTTAGAACTTACAACAATTATCTTCACTCTAAAAATTTGGAGACATTACTTATGTAGAGAAAAGTTCTAGATCTTTACAGACCACTAGAGTTTAAAGTACTTCTTCTCTCAGAAGGAGTTGAACATGAGACAATGTTGTTGGATGGAACTTCTTATTCCATATCATCCCAGAAAAGCCAACAAGGTCACAGATGCGTTGAGTTGAAAGTCTTTGATTGCACAGATGGTGATTTAGGAGTGGATCTTACTCGAAGGAGCTTGAGATTTGGTTTTTAAAATTGAGGTAGGCCACCTTTCAAGTCTTATGGCCACCCTTATAATTGAACCGAAAGTGCAAATAAGAATCAAGACATTACAGTAGACAAATCCTGAGATCCAGAAGATTCATGGGCGATTGTGTGTTCCAGACAATGTAGAGCTTATGGAGATCTTGTCAGAAGCTCATCATAACAGTTATCCGCAAAGCATCCAGATGGCACCGTCTGAAGCATTGTTTGGTAGAGCGTGCAAAACTCCTGTTTATTGGGACAAAGTTGGGGAGCATAAGATTATGGGTCTTGAGTTAGTCCAATAGTCAGTCGACACTGTCAAAGTTATTTGGGAAAGACTCGAGACTACTCAGAGTCATCAAAAAAGTTATGTTGATAAGCGGCGAAGGCTATTAGAATTCCAAGTTGGTGAACACGTCTTCCTTAAAGTGTCACCGATGAGGGGTACTTCGCACTTTGGCAAGAAAGGGAAGTTGAGTCCAAGGTACATCGATCCCTTTGAGATTTTGGAACAAATTGAGACTTCGGTGTATCATCTTGTCGCCAAGACTTGCTCAAGTGCATGATGTCTTCCACGTGTCAATGTTAAGGAAGTACGAGCCTAACTCGACCCACATGCTGAATTTTGAAGAATTTGACGTGGATGAAAGACTGTCATACGTGGAGAGACCAGTTTAGGTCATTGATCGAAAAGAGCAAGTGCTACGCACCAAGACAATTTCTTTGGTCAAAGTAGTGGTTTGGCAACACCATGGAACAGATTGACCTACTTGGGAAAGCGAATGATGAGACGTTAATACCCCCACCTTTCTGAAAAAGAATTGTAATGATTTAAATTTCGATGAAGAAATTTTTATAAGAGGGGAAGAGTTATGACATCCTAGATTTTCAATCTCGTCTCGATAAAATGAAATGGGCTTTTCATCGACACGCCTATGGTCCTTTTTCTCTAAGCTAATCACTCACGAGTTAACTAACCTATTGGGCGAAGCCATTAAGGGATACAATTGCGATAAAATCCCTAAAAACTACCCGATAGGTCGGATTAAACGAAAATCGCGTCTAGTTAATTTTAACCACGAAATTGAACTTGATTTTGAGAATCAAACGTTCAAGTGTGTTACGGTTTATTTTTAGGACCTCGTCTCATCTTTTGGGAAATTTTCGTCGAGCCCGGAATTTTTATGGAAAATCAAATTCGGCAAACTAAAATCAAAGAAATTCGGATGAGCACATTCAATTGGAATTTTGGCCACCAAATTGGATTATTTGGTGAGGAAATTGGAAGAAACTCGTATGGGTTGTTGCATGGGATTTTTGGGCTGCCAAAATAACTTCATTTGGAGAGGAATTGTGAAGAAATAGCTGGAAATTCGTATGGGCAGATTGTTGGGCTGTTTAGGCTGTCAAATTGAAGTTAAATGGTGGAGAAAAGAGAGCAAATCACCTATTGGAGGCTACCAAGACTTCAAGGGCATAAGACTTTAGGGGGAAAACACTTGAGTGCAAGATATTTTGGCTTAGCTATCCATTGGTTGTTTGGTGGACTTCCAAGGCCTCTTGTCCCCCCCCCCCTCCGCTCTCTCTCTTCTTCTCTCTCCCATTCCCTCTCCCTCTCCCACACACAACACACTCCCCCCTTCTTCTCAAGCCAACTCCCCCATCTTGCTGCATCTCCTTTCCCTTTGTTGCACGTTCCACCATCCACACCACAACACTTGCACGCCCAACCACTTGCCACTATCTTCATCATTTCCCCTCCATTTTACTTGCCGCCACTACCCCCCCCCTAACAACCGTCTAGTGATCTCACCTCTCGGCTACAGTAGCTCCATGACTCCAACACCATCTTCATCATGCCAACACCTCCACTTCAACTAGTCCAACAATCCTCAACCAACTTCATCTCCACCGCTGGCACCTCGTGTCATCCAGCATAGCCACCTTCACCGAGACCATCGAACAGCCTCCCGTCTAACTCACCGAACAGCGACTAGTAGCTCAACTCCTCATAAGAGAACTGGTTTTTCCAGCAAGTCGTGAGCTTGTAAGCCTGGTTTTCAGCCTTTTCCGAGCCTCCTTTGGAGTCGTCATAGACACAGGATCTCACTGCCATCGGGTCGCCGTCACCGTGAACCTGTTGCCTCGCTTATCCGGTGAGTTAACTCCTTAATCCTTAATTAGGTTATTCATTGCACTTAAGGGGTTAGATTAGTGCTAATTAGCTTAATTAAATTAGTATTAAGTGAGATTATCCTTAAGATGGATTAGTGTTAATCTAATTTGGTCAATTAGCACTAATGAGGGTGGCTTAGTCTAATGTAATGGATTTCTCTCTGATCAATTTATTGGATGCTCGCATTTTGCCACTTTTGTGGATCGAAATGTGCTACAGTTTGAGGTTGATTCATTCTTGAGAAATGTTTTAGACATCTTCAGATAAATGACATATATTTTAATCAATATTTTATGAATTTAAAAAAATGAGATTTCAACTTCGTTAAAAACAAAACAGAACCTCTGTTTGTACTAGAACCAGTGACCTTTTGGTGTTCAAATGATTTTTATCAACTCTTAGGATTCGATTTTCGAAATGGTTCCTTCAAAAAAATTGTTTATCACATCTTGTAGTTAACATAGTCAAATTTTAGATCAAACAGACAAGTTTTGGATCTCAAACCAAGTTGGTTTTGGATAATGTGATTTTTGGAAATGGACACAATTTTTGTAATGGATTGAGCGATTTGCTACTCTTAATCTAGAAAGATCTGGGCTAAGGTTTCTTCATGAAAAGTTTTTTTTTAAGTGTCCTTTACAAAATATTTAAATTTGATAATTTTCTGAACTCATTTGTTTAGATTTTCGGATTTAAACTTAGAGATGTGCGAGTGGACCGATCTTTGCTGGTTAGGACCGGTAGTGGTTTTGGGAATTGTTCTTGATGTTGTACTTACTGGGCAATGCATATTTGGTGATGTGGTTGAATTTTTGCATGCTTAGAGCTTATGCTTGATATTGTGTGAAATTGAGTGCTTGGTTGTTGTTATGAACTATTATTGGAAAAAAATTGAATTTTGGTATTTAAATAGAAAATTACCGAGTGTCGGTTTTTTGGTGCCAAAAGTATTTTATGTACTATATAAAATCATGGAATTTTGAAATGAGAGAGTATCATGTTTTATGGTTCAATTTAATGGTGCGACCACGCACAATTATTTTACTAGGTATTTTGAATACAAAGAAAATTGGCCAAGTCCATTATTTGAAATGGAAGTATTTGAGTGCAAAGCACGACGTTCTTGGCCGAGTTTGGATGTGTGTGATCGCTATCAGAACCTATCACCCGATGAAAGTCAGGGAGGCGATGCTCCTTCGGGAATACCCTTGACAACAAATGCTAGTCGCAGTGGAGGCTAGACTGATGCTTCTTTGGAAGTGTCCTTGACAATTGATGTCAGTTGTAGTGGAGGTTGGACCGATGCTCCTGTGTGGATGTTGTCTGGATGTAAACATTGCAGCGCCCAACGAAGTAAGACAACGCCCGGTTATGCTAGATGACCACCGACTGATGAGTTGGCCATAGCCATTAGGTCGTAAATAATTAGAACACGCTTGAGTGATTGAAATAGCCACGCCTAATTTTAGGACAAAATTGTGTGGCGCGGAATGGTATGTGTTATAGCGGTTTAGCCTTACAATCGGGTCCCCTGTGAATATTTGATGAATGATATGAAATGTTCCAATTATTGAATTACGTTGTGTGCATATGATTTATGCGATGAGCTAATGTGCAGGGAGGTGTTGAGGCAAGGTAAGTCTTGTGTGGTGCATGCTTTAGACCCCTCTAAGTGAATTCTCATCCTAATCTAGGTTTAGGGTGTTGACTATTTGAGATTTTTATCTCACCCCATCTTGGGTTACCATTTTCAGGGCTGTAGCGTGGAGGATCTAGAGTCTGAGGCTGAAGGGTTTAGAGTGTAGATGGTCTAGTGGTTTCTTTTCTAGTCAGACCTCCTATATATAAACCTATAGGGTTAACTTGATTTGTTTATAAAATATTTTGTGAAAATTGGTTGCCTTACTTGTCTATTCCATGTTTGATGGTTGTCTAGAGTTTATTAATTCGCTTCCGCGTGTGCGTAAAACAAATGGGTTGATGACACGTCTTTGGGAAGTCGTATTTTAGTCGACTGCCGAGGGATGTGTGCACGGTCAAGGTTCAAGGCGTGACAGACGTTGCTCGAAGAATTTTGGATGCCCGATGGATTCTGGAAGAGTCAATGGATTTCGGCTGTTAATAAATGAATCTTGTGTACATGAGTTCCTCACTTTATAAACTGAAGTTTGGTTATACTTGCATATTATTGAGTGAGACACGAGCCCCTCATATTGTGGAATGGATCTTGTTTATGCTTGTATAATATTGAGTGAGGCGTGAGTTTCTCATATTGTGGGTAAATATTGGCTTATGCTTGCATATTGTTGATTGAGGATTTCTAATATTTCATCCAAGACAAAGCTTTTGTTTTGCTAATGATCTACCATCGACTAATGTTTTGGATGAGTTATGCATTTGTTGATAGGCGAGGGATCCTCCTACCCGGAAATTAGTGGGTCTTACTACTAAGCCCATAACTCACCCCATTGTTTTTCAAAATTGTAGGCATGGAGGTATCCTACTAGTGCTGGAATTATGGTCTCGCTAGAGGAGCTAAGGTTTACCCGACCTTTGGAGCATAAAAAATATAGTGACTGTAAATATACTAGCCATGATAAAAGGTTTTGTAAATATGACTGATGTAATCATGTATCTGCAAGTGGTTGCTTTCCCGACTATTTATTGTTGTCTAGGTGTTGTTTGTGACACTTCCATATGTGCTTAATGAAAAGATAAAGGAAACGGGACGGTGACACACCTGGGACGTCGCGAAAATAACCCCCATCGCTCATGACCCTAGAGATGGAGTTAGGGTCGTTATAGTAAGAAATCAAACCAACGCTTTATTTGCAACAGAAAGGGCCATTTTGCCAAGAATTGCTCTTGGGCGAAAAAATGTCAGAATCACCTAATACATCACATTGAAATCAAAATTGGTGTTTCTCTTAAAAATGATGATCTTGAATAATTGTTCTCAATTGATGAAAATCCATATGAACAAAGCCTCTATGTTATTCCTTACTATCAAACCCCCAGCAAAACTAATTCCAGATACTAAAGATCTTTTCCATATATGCCTCAGTTCTTTAGAACAGGAACCTAGTATATATTCTAATCAAGTTCATTATCCTCATTTCCTTGTTAAAATCGTCACTTCCAACTTTGCTAAACCTGTCACAGTTATTTCCCTTATTGACACTAGTGCTAGTTCATCAATTTTAGACAAATAATACTGGACTTTTTGTGTTCGGTATTTCAATTTTGTTTCAAGAGATACTTTTCCTACAAATGCGCGAACTACGCTAGTAACCATTCATTTTTTCTCTTAGTGTTCAATAACCACCAAAATCTTTGGATCTAATCTTCCCAACATAGATCTTATTATTTGTTGGGACGTCATGACTCAAATTCCTCAACTCCGAATCGATCTTGGAAAAGGCCTTGGTGGGATTTATATCTTCACTTTTCTTGAAAAGATGGTGAACAAAAAACTCTAGATTTTTCCACAAGGGATGAGGACATTTCTGAGAGAATTTAGAATGAGATTCTGAATAGGAATTTAATAGTTTTTGCACGATTGGATCCACCAAACTCATCTGGATGAAAAGGAACTTGTGCAAATGCATGAATAATTGCGTAATTTTGGCATGATTTTAGGCACACTTAGCACTTTGTGTGGCATCCTAAAATTTAATGACAACCCCTGTATATACCATGAATTTATGGGGATTTAAAGTAAATTGTTAAGAGAAATTATGGGCTTATTTAGTATTATTTTTGGGCCATTTAAAAGTTGGACTTTAGACCCAAAAGTGTTGGACCCAAAGTGGGCCAAGAAGCCTGGCCCACGAAGCCCAAAAGGGGCTGTTGTCGACCGAAGGAGGAGTTGGCCCAATGGATGGCCCATCAACCTACATGAAAATTTACAAGTGGCAAGGGAGATCATCCACATGTCTATCCATTGTACCCAAGTGTAAAATGCCATGCAAGGTTAATGATTGTAAATCATTGAAGGAAAAGAAAATTAAAGAGAGGAGAGGCGGATTGATGAGGGGGTTATCGACCGAGAGAGAGAGAGTGTGAAATCGAGAGAGAGGGAGAGAAAGCGCGAGAGAGAGGAAGGGAAGAAGAAAGCCCGTTGTTGTTGTGAGTATGCCTAGCCACCGCCGTCGAGTCCGCCCTGCCCCGCCGTGTGCTTGCTGGGATTTTCTTTGGACTAGAAGCAAGTAGAGTCGTTTGATCTACACTTTGCTTGCTTTGATTATGTGTGATGAATGATGAATTTCAGATGTGGTAGTGGTGAGAATTTTCGGAGTTATAGAAGTTGTGTCTTAGTCTAGTAATCTGTTTTCTGGGAAAACAGACTGACCTTTGGTGATTTTGTGAGATGCATGCAATGTTCTTGTTGGAATCTCACTTCGACTTCCGATTAAAGTTGTAGAAGACTTCTTGAAGATTAACATACTAAAAATTAAGATGAAACGGACAAGTATTGGTTGGTGAAATGATTTTCCTTTGAAGAAACTAAATCTGGAAACTGTTATGTTGACCTTTGGTAATTTCGTGAGATACATGCAATGTTCTAGTTGGAATCTTACTTTGACTTTTTGATAAAAGTTGTAGAGGACTTCTTGAAGATTAACATACTAAAATTTAAGAGGAAATTAACAAGTATAGGTCAGTGGAACTAATTTTCTTTGAAGAAGTTAGA
Source organism: Eucalyptus sideroxylon x Eucalyptus melliodora (assembly GCA_016097485.1). Lineage (NCBI taxonomy): Eukaryota > Viridiplantae > Streptophyta > Magnoliopsida > Myrtales > Myrtaceae > Eucalyptus > Eucalyptus sideroxylon x Eucalyptus melliodora. Next base: position 33,294,417 of record CM027826.1, read on the forward strand.
TCTAGAAACAGTTATGCTGACCTAGTGCGAATTTGTGAATTTTTATAAAATTATCCAGTTGAAATTTGATCTTGTGTCCTTGATGAAATTTGTAGGTGACACTTTTAGGAGTAACATACTAAAATTTGAGGAGAAACAGACATGTGTAGGTCGATGAAACGATTTTTATCTGAAATGGTTAGATTTGGAAATTGTAGCCGAGGGTTAGAGACAGTTACGGTTGTTATAGCTTTTAATATATCACGAATTTGACATCGAGTTGTTCACGAAACTTTTACCTATAGGTCTTGGCTATGATATATCAAAATTTCAGAATTTGCTGAGTTGATTTAGGGTTTATACCGAATTTATGAATAAAATTGTGCAATAGTGATATTCCGAAACTTTAAGTTGTGATGCATGGACTGTAGTGACCCGTACAAAGCTCTTTCGACATGATGTTCTTCATGAAACCTTTTTTCTCTAGATCTTGTTTATAACATGTTAAATTTTTAGAATTTATTGAGATTGTTTACTAATTTCCAGAATTTTTATTTAAGGAATGCATTCTTCTTTGTCCGAAAATTTGTTCAATTTTTAAGAACAAATAAATTGCATTATGAAGTGTGATATTTTGGGTGTTATTTGTATTGCATATATGGTAACATTTGGCATATCACATAACATCGAAAAGGTTGATTTAAATCACTGACATTGTTGCATCAAATGTTAAATTGAAAATGAGATATATATGGGAATATGCATTTAGATGATAATAATACCATTGGAGGTGTGAGCCGACAATGCCCTAGGAGTGTCGGGATGCCCAGAGTGTGTGCCAGATGCCTGGAGGAATGAGCTAAATTGTCCTTGGGAGTTTCGAGATGCCCGGTGGTATATCGGTACGTAATTCCAGGGGATGCTTGGTGATATGTCGGTATGTAATTTCAGAAGGCAATGGTAACCATTTTCATGGCGAGCCTCGGTGATTCCTCGTGATGCCAAGTGGGATGTGAGATGCCTGGAGTGTGTTTGTCGGATGCTCGTAGGTGTGTGCCGAATGTTCCCCACAATGCCAGGTTGGGTGCAAGCGATATGTGAGGGATGCAAACATTGGTCCTTGGAAGAAAAATGATGAGATCATTTTGAAAGATAAAACTTGAAATTGAATCATACCCATGGGTGTGTGCATATGGCATGATGCATGATTTGCTTATAAAAGTAAATTGATGCTATTTCATATTGTGAATGCGATCATGAAGGCTTGAATGGATCTCACGGGGATGTATACATGGTTGTATGGATGATATGAATCATGTGTATGTATGTGCATATGGCATGGGATGAACCTCATGGAAATACAAGCATAAAATCATGGTGGTACATGCACGATGGCATGGTGAGATATGCATGATCGATTAAGGTAGTGCAAACCCCCAGGTTGTATGGACTCGCTTCAATTAAATGGTATCAGAGTGACTGTCAATAAGACAAGTGAAAGGTAAGCAAACTGTGGCGAACCTAACGGTTCGGGGGCCATCAAGGGGTGCCACATCTATTGGTATTAGAGCTAAAGGTTATATGTGGAGTGACAAGGAGCCTAATTTGGAAATTGAGGAATATGATGACAATGGACACTATAGCATATTAACTAGAATAATTGGTTAATTTCGAATAACAGGTGATGGGTATTCACTCGTAGATCCCTAGTAGTTTATTATGAGTTGCTTTTAGGTGCTAGTAACATGTTTATGTTACTTATATATAGTTGTGGTTGCTTTTAAATGGAGACATTGAGTCACAGGTTATTCCTGCTGCAAATGCTTGGAAACTGTAGGAAAATCATGGTGTGAGCTGGAAGTGCTCATCCATCGAGGGTTGAAGCCTCTGCTGTAAGGGCTGAACCCCGGATGGAAGACATCCTGCATGCATTGGCCAATATTGGAAATTTGATGGAAAGACAAGCGCAGCAACAACCCGGAGTGGAACGTTGCCCTCAAGGACTGGTGGAACAATTTCTGAAGTCGAAGCCACCTAAGTTTAGTGGAATTGGAAGTCCTAAGAAGGTAGAACATTGGATTGATGGGATGGAACAAATTTTCCATTTGTTGGACTGCAGTGATGTTGAGAAGATAGTTTTGGCAGAGTACTAGCTAGAGGAAAATGCAAAGTTTTGGTGGAGACTTCAAGAGATACAATCTTTCCACCAGGTACTGATATAAACTGGGATGAATTTGTTAGAGCTTTCAATAGAAAGTATTTCTTTGATTGTGCTAAGGATAAGAAGATCACTGAATTTGTCCAGTTGGAACAATAGGAGCTGACAGTGGATCAGTATTAGGCAAAATTTTCTAAAATGTCTAGGTATGCTCCCAGATTGATTAAGGATCGGGAGGAAAAAGCTAAGAGATTCCTGAAAGGGTTGAGGATGGATATCAAGAAACAACTGATGCCTTTGATTATAAGGGATTATAATGAGATTTAGGAAAGGGCACAATTGGTGCAACAAGAATTGGTGAGGGAGCAATCGAAGTCTAAGAGGCAGTTGACCTCTAGTGATATCAGAAGGGGTAAGAGACCCTATTTTGGTCAAGGTCAAACCTAGGATTCTAACAAAAAGAGTAATCTTGGAAATCTTGGAAGAGCTAGGGATGGCCTGGATATAGGGAAAGCCCCCTATTAGCATGATGTTTATCGAAGGTGTGATGGGCGACATGGCCTAGGACCTTGCAATGGATGATCGAAATGCTATGGTTGTGGACAGATAGGTCACCTCAAGAGAGACTATCCACGAGAGAGGTCGCAGCTGAGTGTTGGCTCGGTGCGACAGGTACAACAAAGTGCTGTTAGACCAAATCTACCAAGGAATCAACAGAGGCCACCAGCACAATGAAGGGTATATGCGGTCACCCAAAAGGAAGCGAAAGCTTCCAAAAATGTTATATTAGGTACGATTTTTATAAATGGCAAGAAGGCATATACATTGTTTGACACGGGTGCTACGCATTCATTTATATTTGAAAGATATAGGCAATTTAGTGAAATATAAACTACACCTCTTAAGATACCTCTTTGTGTTTCCACGCCCTTAAAGAATATGGTATTATCTACAATGATGTGTGCAAAATGTAAGATAACTATAGAAGGACGGGATATGGAATTAGACCTAGTTGAGATGGCTATATATGAGTTTGATGTGATCATAGGAATGGACTGGCTCCATAAGTATCAGGCTGAGGTAGATTGCCATAGGAAAGTGATCCAGTTCACATTACTTGACCAGTCTAGTTTTGAATCTTTTGGAGGTCAGACAAACCCCTTTGTAGCCATCATCTCAATGGTAGAAGCTCGTAAACTACTTGACGAAGGATGTCTAGGATACCCAGCAGTGGGAAGAGATCTTACTAGATCTGGAAACTATTATGTTGACCTTTGGTGATTTTGTGAGCTGCATGTAATGTTCTAGTCATAATATTATTTCGACTTCTTGATGAAACTTGTTGAGGATTTCTTGAATATTAACATATTAAAATTTGAGAGGAAATGGACAAGTATAGGTTGGTGAAACCAATTTTCTTTGAAGAAGTTAGATCTAGAAACAATCATGCTAACCTAGTGCGAATCTGTGAATTCTTATAAAATTGTCCGGTTGAAATTTGACCTTGTGTCCTTGATGAAATTTGTAGAAGACAATCTGAGGAGTAACATACTAAAATTTAAGGAGAAACGGACATGCATAAGTTGGTGAAACAATTTTTATCCGAAATGGTTAGATCTGTAAATTGTTTTTGAGGGTTAGAGATAGTTAGGATGATCATAGCTTTTAATCTATCATGAATTTGACATCGATTTCTTCACAAAAATTTTACCCCTAGGTCTTGGCTATGACATATCAAAATTTTGGAATTTTCTGAGTTGATTTAGAGATGGTGATGTTCCGAAACTTTAAGTTGTGATGCATGGACTGTAGTGACCCATATGAAGCTCTTTTGACATGATGTTCTTCATGAAACCTTTTTTCTCTAGATCTTGTTTATAACATGTTAAATTTTCAAAATTATTGAGATCATTTACTAATTTTCCAGAATTCTTATTTAAGGAATGCATTCTGCTTTGTCCGAAAATTTGTTCCATTTTTAAGAATAAATAAATTGCTTTATGAAGTGTGATATTTTGGGTGTTATTTGTATTGCATATATGGTGACATTTGGCATATCACATGACATCAAAAAGGCCGGTTCAAACCTCTGACATTGTTGCATCAAATGTTAAATTGAAAATGAGATAGATATGGGAATATGCATTTTGATGATAATAATACTATCGGAGGTGTGAGCCGATGATGTCTCGGAAGTGTCGGGATGCCTGGAGTGTATGTGCCGGATGCCCAGAGGTATGAGCCGGAGGGTCCTCGTGAGTTTCAAGATGCCCGGTGGTATATCGGTACATAATTTCAGGGGATGTTTGGTGATATGTCGGTACGTAATTCCGGAAGGCAAGGGTAACCATTTTCATGGCGAGCCCCGGCGATTCTTCGTTATGCCAAGTGGGATGTAAGATGCCCGGAGGCGTGTGCCGAAGGTTCCTCGCGATGTTAGGTTGGGTGCGAGCGATATATGAGGAATGCGAACATTGGTCCCTGGAAATAAAATGATGAGATCCTTTTGAAAGATAAAACTGGAAATTGAATCTTGTACATGGGTGTGTGCATATGGCATGATGCATGATCTACTTATGAAAGTAAATTGATGCTATTTGACATTGAGAATGCGATCATGAAGGCTTGAATGGATCTCATGGGGATGTATACATGGTTGTATGGATGATATAAATCATGCGTATGTATGTGCATATGGCATGGGATGAACCTCATGGAAATACAAGCATGAAATCATGGTGGTACATGCACAATGGCATGGTGAGATATGCATGACTGCATGGCGATATATACACGACCGCATGGTGATGTATACTCAATAGCATGGATGATATGTGATTTACTCGCGATATCTTGATTGTTTTGCTTGTTGCATTGTATTATTTGGTTTGAGTACGGGTTAGGGAGATGATGAGTATGCTTCCGTTAAATTAATTGATCTGGGATCGATTAAGGTAATGGAAACCCCCAAGTTGTATGAACCCACTTCAATTAAATGGCATCATAATGATTCGTCAATAGGGCAAGTGAAAGGTAAGTGAACTGTGGCAACCCTAACGGTTCGGGGGCCGTCGAGGGGTGCCACACTTTGTATGCCCACGGTTTAATTAACACTAACCCCTTTATTTTTATTTTATTTCGTACGGTTTTCTTATTAACATTTATAAAAATTAGGAATTTTATTTATTAATAAAATTAAAAAATATTATATTTATTATTTTGATTTTTTTTTAATTTTTCTATATGTATTTTTTAAAGACAACCTTTTGAAATTAATCTCATTCAGTTTGCAACTTCTTCTCAAGGAATACCTTTGTTCATTTTTCAACTTCTTTCAAAAGGATACCTTTGTTTATTTTGCAATCTTTCGCGAAGAGTTGTCTATGTTTTTTTAGGACTAATTTATAATTACATATATTATATATATATATATATATATATTGTGGCATCCTAAAATTTCATAGCAATCCCTAGACACACTACGACCCATGAATAGATGATGAAAGCACCATCGAACTATATTATAGCCATTAGACCAATGGATTTCAATTAATCAAGGCCGAGCATTTAATGGACAATTATTTTTTCGGAAATATATCCTATGTCCATGAATGATTAAGGATTGTAATAAGGGATAAATTGATAAGGAAATTTTTTATTCTTGGCCGTGCACTTTATAAGTTGGATTTTTATTGATTTATGTTACAAAGTTTTATGGCCATGTAAATTTGTAATTAGGTATTTATATAAGTATAGATTAAACGGAAAAAAAAAATAGGAGAATGTGTGGGCTGATTTTCTTAAGGCCGAACCAGCCCAAAAACCAGCCCATTGTTTCCCCCTATTCGGCCGACCAAGGTTGGCCCAAGCCTAGCCGAATGAAGTCCACCTCTTGCATGGAAATTTACAAGTGGCATGGAGGGTTCTCCAAGTGTCTAATGCCATGCAAAGCTAATGATTGCTAATCATGGAGGAGGAAGAAAAGAGGAGGGTCGGAGTGAGCGAGGGGCGGAGTTGTAGCGCGAGGGAGAGAAAGAGAGGAAGCTAAGAGAGAGAGAGAGGGTTGTTTGTTGGGGTGTTTTGGCAAGGGAGGGAGGAGACTGGCACCGCCGTGCATGCACTAGCAGCCACCATCGACACCGCCTAGCACCGCCGTTGATCTAGCCTGCCGAAGCCCCAAGTTGCTGTTGCTTGCTCATTTTCGTTGAACTTGAGGCAAGTAAAGTCCGTTAGCCTACATTTTTCTTGCTGTGGTTGTGTGTAAAGTGTAATGGGTGTTGGAGATGCTTGAGTGGTGATGTTGGATGCTGAAATTCGAGTGAATGGTAGTAGTCTTCATAGAACAAGCAAGTTGTTGCATGTAGGAACAGTCTGACCCCTTGTGATTCCGTGAATTTTATAAACTTATCCAGTTGGAATTTGACTTCATGTACTTGATAAAAGTTGTATACGACATCTTGAGGAGTAACATAATAAAATTTGAGAATAAATGAACAAGTATTGGTAGTGGAAACGAATTTTCTTTGAAAGGGATTAATCTGGAAAACTGTACCGAGAGTAGGGAGAATTAAATCGACTATAGATTTTAATCCAGAAAAAAATTGATTTCAATTTCTTCGCAACAATTTTACCTATAGGCCTTAACTATGACATATAAAAATTTCAGAATTTTCTGAGTTGATTTAGGATTTATACCGAATTTATGAATAAAACTGTGCAATGGTGATGTTCCGAAACTTTAAGCTGTGATGTATGGACCGTAGCGACTCGTACAAGGCTCTTTTGACATGGTGTTCTGTATTAAACCTTTTTCTCTAGATCTCATTTATAACATGTTAAATTTTCAGAAATTATTAAGTTTTTTTACTAATTTTTTTCAGAATTTTAATTAAAGGAATGCATTCTGCTTTATCCAAAAATTTGCTTCATTTTCAAGAACAAATGAATTGCTTTATGAGATGTGATATCTTGGGTGTTATTTGTACTGCATATGTGGTGACATTTGGCATATCATATTGTGGCATCCTAAAATCTCGTAACAACCTCTGGAGTACCATGAACAATGATTAGGTAATGGAAGTGCCGTTTGATTTTGTATTAGCCAATGAATTAATGAATTTCAATTAATTTAAAGCCGAGCATTGTAATAGATGTTTTTTTGGATGGAGATGTGTTTACAAATGACCCAAGGATTTTATTTAGGTGCAATTGACATAGAAATCTTATTCTTAGCGATGCACTTTATAAGTAGAATTTTATTGATTTAAATTACAAAGTTTTGTGAGTTTATAAGTTGAAATTATGTGTTAATTTAAATGAGGGTTAAATGGAATAGGAATAGGAGAGGGTGGGATGAATTTTTAGGCCCAAAGACCGTCCAACCAGCCCACGCCAACCCCTTGGTTGACCGGCCCATGAAGGCCAAGACCGGCCCAACATTGAAGCCCATCAACTTTGCATGTGAGTTGCCAAGTGGCATGGGGGAGAAGCCAAGTGTGGCTGCCCCCATTGGCTTTCTTGGGTGGCTTCATGCAATCAAATGATTGCAAATGATTGTGGGGGAAGAAAAGAAAAGATAGGGAGCCGGATGATGAAGGGGAATCGACTGAGAGAGAGAGAGAGAGAGAGAGAGAGAGAGAGAGAGAGAGTGTGTGTGTGTGTGTGTTTGTGTGTGCCATCCGAGAGAGAGGAAGAGGGAAAGAGAGGAAGTGGGCATGCGAGAGGAAGGAGGAGGACCGTCCACCTAGCTCGCCGCAGTCCGTTCGCCGCTTTGCCGCCATTCTTGTTGTTGTGCTTGAGTTTAAGGCAAGTGACGTCCTGAAAGCTACCCCTTGCATTGCTGTGTGTATGTGTAGTAGATGGCAAGTCTTGGTTGTGGTAGATGTGATGAAATTTCGGAGCTTTTAGAGAGATTTGTTGGCCATGCATGCTGTTTCTGGAAAGACCAGTCCGACCATCCATGAGTTTGTGTGCTGTATGTGATTTTTTAGTTGGAATCTTGTTTCGATTTCTTCACAAAAGTTGTAGAGGACACCTTGAATAACAACATACTAAAATTTGAGGCAAAACAAACAAGTATTGGTTAGAGAAATGATTTATATTTGGAGAAATTAGATCTGGAATTCGTTGTGTTGACCTTTAGAGATTTCGTGGTCTATAAAGTAACTTTCTTGTAAAAATATCACATTGATCTCTTAATTAAAGTTGTAATGTACTTCCTGAGGTAGAACATATAAAAAAATTTAGAGGAAATTAACAAAATTAGGTTGGTGAAATCGTTGTTATTTATAGAAACTGGATCTGGGAAAAACGTTACCTCGACCAAGTATGATTTCGTGATTTTTATAAAATCATACAGCTAAAATTTGTTCATATGTCCTTAATGAAAGTTGTAGGTAATATTCTGAGAAATAACATACTAAAAATTTAGAAGAAATGAACATATTTAGGTCGGTGAAATGAGTTTCTTTTGAAAGATGATAATCTGGGAAAAGATGACACCGAGAACAGGGGGAAATAATCGTCTATATCTATTAACCTAGAACGATTTGGGTTTCGATTTCTTCATGAGATATTTACCTCTAGGACTTGTCTATAACATGTCAAATTTCAGAATTTTTGGAGTTCATTTGAGTATTTAATTTCAATTTCTTCAGAAACTGTGCAAGCCAAAATATTGAAGTTTGACAAACTGTGATGCATGGACCATACTATTTTGGGTGAGATTCTTTTGATATGTAGTTATTCATGAGACATCTGCCTTTAGGTCTCGTCTATGATGTGTCAAGTTTTCAGAATTTATTAATGTCATTTACAAATTTTGTGGAGTTTTAATTAGAGGAATGCAATCTGATTTATCTGAAACATTGATGTGTTTTGAAAAATAAATGAATTTATCCATGTGATGTACTACTTTGAGTGGTTGATCTTGCTACATATGTGATGACATATGGCATGTTATATGGCATGAAAAGTTGGTTGAGATCTTTGATATTATTGCATGAAATACCATGTTGAAATTGAGATACATGTGTGAATATAACTTGAGAAATAACGAGACTATCGGAGGTGTGAGCCGATAATGCCCTGGGAGTGTTGGGATGCCCGGAGTGTGGGGATGCCGGATGATCGGAGTGTGTGTGCCGGATGTCCTCGGGAGTTTCGAGATGCTCGGAGTGTGGAGCTACTGGAAGCCTCAGAGGTGTGTGCCAGGGGGATACCTCGCGATGCTAGCTAGGCTACGAGATGCCTGGAGTGTGTGTGCCGGATGCCCAGAGGTGTGTGTCAGAGGTTCCTCATGATGCCAAGTTTGGTATGAGCAATAAATTGTGGGATGAAAACACTGGTCCCTAGAAGGATAAAAATTGAGATTGTATCGTGCGCATGGGTATGCATGAATGCTTGATGATGAGTGCATTGTGGTATATGCACATATGGCATGGGTATGCATGAATGCTTCATGATGAGTGCATGCTGGTATAGGCACATATGGCATGGATATATGCATGAATGCTTGTTGATGAGTGCATGCTGGTATAGGCACATATGGCATAGTTATGCATGAATGCCTGATGATAAGTGCATGGTGGTATGTGCACATATGGCATGGTGATATACACATGACTGTAAGGTAAGGTATGCTTGAATGTATGAATGACATGTGTTTTATTCTTGATTGTTCTGTTTGACGCATTGAGTAGTGTTGTGGATTTTTATTGCTGAGTGGTTGTACTCACCCCTTTTGGGGATTAACATATCAGATTAGAAAGATGCCTTTGCTGCCGGTTGCACGTGGTACTTACTATGGCATACCTACTGATGTGGATGTGGATGTGGAGTGTACTGAGCATGTCTATGTCCGTGTTTATGGTTTAGTTTTTGTTCGAGTCCGTGTCCTGGTGATGTACGACGTGGGTCAAGCTAATGGACCGGTCATCCTGGAGTTTTTATCTATCCATGTCCAACATGATGGAGAGATATTAGGGATGTTACCGCCACTACCACCCGATGCACCGGATTGGGTATGATGGCGCACATAGCTATTGGGAGCTGACACTTTTTTGAGATAACCGACACTCATTGATGGAGGATGGTACATGTTCAATGTAGAATCGAGTCCTCTTTGGGGTGGTAGCCAAGTATAGTTAAAATCTTGGCCTTTTTGTTGTATCGACCTTGATGTCCATCATGAAAATATAAATAAGAGTGAATTGGCATTATATTTTCTTATGGTGCGTAGTTGGTGTGTATTGCATTATGGTTATTGAAGGGAGAGATGGTGAGATTTGTTTATACTTCTGCTAATAAGTTGCGCTGGGACCGTTTAAAATTCCTAGTCAAAGGGTATCAATAAGTGAAGTCATATGAGATCGAGTAATTAAGAGAGATCACCTTTGGCGACCTCAGGTGTGTTGGGGGTGCCACACATTTGACATCAAAAAGGCTGGTTTAAACCTCTGACATTATTGCATCAAATGCTAATTTGAAAATGATATGTGTGTGTGTGTGTGTGTGTGTGTGAATATACATTGTGATGATGATAATACCATCGGAGGTGTGAACCAACGATGCCCGGGAGTGTCGGGATGCCCAAAGGTCGAGTGAGTCAATGCTATTGAATGCCCAGAGGTGTGTGCTGGATGTCCTCATGAGTTTCGAGATGGCTGGAGGTGTGTGTCAGAGGTTCCTTACGATTCCAGGTTAGGTGCGAGCGATATATGAGGGATGCAAACATTGATCCCTAGAAGAAAAATGAGATCCTTTGGAAAATTAAAATTGGAATTGAATCATGCACGTGTGTGTGTGCGTTTGGCATGGTGCATGAGTTGTCTATGAAATTAAGTTGGTACTATTTGGCATTGAGAATGCAATCATGAAGGTATTGAGTGGATCTCATGGGGATATATACATGATTATATGGATGATATGAATCATGCACATGTATGTGCATATGGCATGGAACATCAATTTTCTTAATGAATGAATCTCATGGAAATGTGCATTACACACAAAATTGTGGTTATCTTGCTTGTTGCATTATGTAGTTTGATGGATTTTTACTGTTGAATGGTTGTACTCACCCCTTTTGGGGACTAACATTTTAGATTGAGAGATGCCTCTGTCACCTGTCACGTGTGGTACATTTTATGGCTTACTGTCTAATGTTCAGGTCAAGTGCTCGGAGCATCCCTGCATTGGTGTTCATGGTTTGGTGTTTATCCGTGTTTGTGTTTTGGTTATGTATGATGTGGGCCTACCCGATGGCCTTAGAGTCCAGGAGTTCCTGTCCGTGTATGTTCAACATGACGGGATGATGATGGGGATGCTATCGCCGCCACGGGCCGATGCACCAGGCTGGGTGTGATTAAAGCATGTGGCTAGTAGAGGATGACACTTTTTGGATGGCCAACACTAGATGATGGATTGATGTACATGTCTGATGTAGAGTCAGGTTCTTTTTGGGTTATAGTTGAACTTAGTTAAAGCCTTGGCCTTTTGTTGTACCGACTTGTGATGTCCATCAAAGTATATAAATAAAAGTGGTTCAGCATTAGCTTCTATATATATGAAAAGTGTAGTTGGTGTGCATTACATTGTATTATTTAGTTTGAGTATGGGTTAGGGAGATGTCGAGTGTGCTTCTGTTCTATGAACTATGCTGGGACCGATTGAGATGATACAAACCCCCAAGATTTATGGACCCACTACAATTCAAATGGTATTAGAGTGACATGTTATTAAGACAAGTGAAAGGTAAGCAAACTATAATGACCTTAGCAGATCAGGAGCCGTGTCAAGGGGTGCCACAGCAGAGTTGGTATCAGAGCAATGGTTATAGGTGAAGTGATAAGGAGCCTCATTTGGAAATTGAGGAATATGATGACAATGTACACCATAGAATACTAACTGGGATAGTTGACTAACTTTGAAAAACAAGTGATGGGTATTCACTCGTAAATCCCTAGTAATTTTTATGAGTTGCTTTTAAGTGCTAGTAACATGTTTATGTTACTTATATATAGTTGTAGTTGCTTTTAAATGGAGACATTGAGTCACAGATTATTCCTTAGGCAAACGCTTGGAAATTGCAGGAAAATCATGGGACGAGCTGGAAGTTCTCACCATCGAGGGCTGAAGCCTCTACTGCAAGGGCTGAACCTTGAGTGGAAGATATCCTGCAGGCATTAGCCAATATAGGAAATCTAATGGAAAGACAAGCGCAACAACAACTCAGAGTGGAACGTTGCCCTCAAGGACTGGTGGAACAATGGATTGATGGAATGGAGCAAATTTTCCGGTTGATGGACTGCAATGATGCTAAGAAAATAACTTTGGTAGAGTACTAGCTGGAGGGAAATGAAAAATTTTGATGGAGAGCTTCATGAGATACGATCTTTCCACCAGGTATTGATATAAATTGGGACGAATTCGTTAGAACTTTCAATAGGAAGCATTTTTTTGATTGTGCTAGGGATAAGATCACTGAATTTGTTCAGTTGGAACAAAGGGAGCTGACAGTAGACTAATATGAGGTAAAATTTTCTGAATTGCCTAGGTATGCTCCCAGGTTTATTGAGGATCAAGAGGAAAAAGCTAAGATTTCTGAAAGGGTTGAGGAATAATATCAGGAAACAACTAGTGCCTTTAAATATAAGAGATTATAATGAGATTTATAAAAGGGCACAATTGGTAGAGCAGGAATTGGTGAGAAAGCAATTAGAGTCTAAGATACAGTTGACCTTTAGTGATATCAAACGAGGTAAGAGACCCTATCCTGGTCAAGGTCAGACCTAGGATTCTAAGAAAAAGAGTAATTTTGGAAATTTTTGAAAAGTCAGGGATGGCCTGAATATAGGGAGAGCACCCTATTAGCATGATGCTTGTCAAAGATGTGATGGGCAACATGGCCCAAGACCTTGCATTGGACGGCTGAAACGCTATGGTTGTGAATGGGTAGGTCACCTCAAGAGAGACTGTCCATAAGAGAGGTTGCAGCTGAGTGTTGGCTCGGTGCGACAGGTACAATAAAGTACTGTTAGACCAAACCTACCAAGGAATCAACAGAGGCCACCAGCACAAGGAAGGGTGTATGCGGTCACCCAAGAGGAAGCGGAAGCTTCCAAAAATGTTATCTCAGGTATGATTTTTATAAATGGCAAAAAGGCATATGCATTGTTTGACACGGGTGCTACGCATTCATTCATATCTGAAAGATATAGGCAATTGAGTAAAATAGAAACTATACCTCTTAAGACGCCTTTTTGTGTTTCCACACCTTTAAAGAATATGGTGTTATCTACAATGATGTGTGCAAAATGTAAGATAACTATAGAAGAGCGGGATATGGAAATAGATCTAGTTGTGATGGATATGTATGACTTTGATGTTATCATAGGAATGGACTAGCTCCATAAGTATCAAGCTAAGGTGGATTGCTATAGGAAAGTGATCCAGTTCATGTTACCTGATCAATCTAGTTTTGAATCTTTTGGAGGTCAGACAAACCCCTCTATAGCCATCATCTCAATTGTAGAAGCTCGTGAACTACTTGACGAAGGATGTCAAAGATACCTAGTAGTAGTAAGAGATCTTACGAAGAAAGAGGCTAAAATCGATGAGATTCGAATAGTCAGGGAATTTCAGGATGTGTTTCATGATGAGTTGCCTGGATTACTACCGGAATGAGAGATCAAATTTGAAATTGAACTAATGCCTGGAATAGGACCAATATCGAAAGCCCCATATAGAATGGCCTTAGTGGAGCTGAAGGAATGGAAGGTGCAACTACAAGAGTTGCTTGATAAGAAATTTATTAGGCCAAGTGCTTCACCTTGGGGTGCACCAATTCTATTTATGAAAAAGAAAGACAGGTCGATGTGTTTATGTATTGACCATAGACAACTGAACCACGTGACTGTAAAGAATAAGTATCCCTTGCCTAGAATTGATGATTTATTTGATCAGTTGCAAGGGAGTTCAGTCTTTTCTAAAATTGACTTAAGGTCAAGATACCATCAGTTAAGGATAAAGAAAGAAGACACTCCTAAGACTACATTTAGGACTTGTTATGGACATTATGAGTTCCTAGTTATGCCTTTTGGATTAACGAATGCACCAACCGCATTCATGCATTTAATGAATAGGATATTGAAGCCTTATCTGGATCAGTTTGTAATTGTCTTCATTGATGATATCCTGATATATTCAAAAAGACCTAAAGAGCATGAACGGCACCTAAGGATAGCATTGCAAATGCTAAGAGATCATAAGTTATTCACCAAATTCAGTAAGTGTGAATTCTGACTAGACCGAATAATATTATTAGGGCACATGGTGTTGGGTAATGGAATTGCAGTAGACCTTGCAAAGGTTGAGCTGGTAGTGAATTGGCTGAGAGCAACAACGCCGACTGAGATATGGAGTTTCTTAAGATTGGCTAGCTATTATAGGAGGTTTATCGAAGGATTTTCACAATTGGTAGGCCCTTTAACGAAATTGACTTGAAAGGATATGAGGTTTGAATGGAGTGGAGAATATGAAAGGAGTTTTCAGGAACTTAAAAGGAAGTTAACTACAGCCCCAATTCTAACTATACCATATGGGTTTGATAGATTCATGGTGTATAGTGATGCATCTCATAAAGGACTAGGATGTGTTTTGATGCAACATGGCAAGGTCATAGCCTATGCATCGAGGTAGTTGAAACCTCTTGAGTTAAATTACCCAACCCATGATTTAGAATTAATAGCTATAGTATTTGCTCTGAAAATATGGAGACATTATCTGTATGGTGAGAAGTTTGAAATCTATACATATCATAAGAGTTTGAAGTATCTATTTTCGCAAAAAGACTTGAACATGAGACAAAGAAGGTGGATGGAATTATTAAAAGATTATGAATGTGAAAAACGATACCATCCAGGAAAGGCAAATAAGGTGGCAGATGCCCTTAGTCGAAAGTCGGCTATGGACATGGCTAATCTAAGAATAATATAGTGGAATCTGTTAAAATCAATTATGGATTCAGACTTCAAGTTGGAAATAGACCACCTTACGGGTATGCTCATTACATTAAGGATTGAGCCTGAAATTATTCAAAAAGTTAAGATTTTACAAAAATCTAACCTAGAGATTGTGGAAATACGAGAAGCTGTGTCTTTAGGGAAAATACCAGAGTTTCAAGTCTCTAAGGATGGAGTAATAAGATGCCAAAGACGACTCTGTGTTCCTAATAATGAAGGAGTAAGAAGGGAGATCCTATCAAAAGCTCACAAGAGTAATTATAGTATTCATCTAGGGAGTACAAAAATGTATAGAAATTTACGTCAACAATTTTGGTGGAATGGCATGAAGAAAGATGTAGCTAAACATGTTTCTCAATGTTTAATATGCCAACAAGTGAAAGTAGAACACCGCAAACCTGCAGGACTATTAAGACCATTGGATGTACCAGAATGGAAATGGGAGCATGTGACGATGGACTTTGTGCAAGGACTGCCAAGGACATCAAGTGGTCACAACTCTATTTGGGTAATAGTAGATCATTTGACTAAGTTTGCTCATTTCCTAGTAGTCCATGTAGACTACTCGATGAATAAACTTGTTGAGATCTATGTAAGCCAAGTGATACACTAACATGGTATTCCTGTAACAACCACACTTGATTGAGACTCAAGATTCACTTCAAATTTTTGGTGAAGTCTCCAAAATGTTTAGGGACAAAGCCTCAAATTAGTACTGCTGTTTATCCTCAAACAAATGGACAAACAGAAAGAGTGATCCAAACTTTGGAAGATATGCTGAGGGCTTGCATTATTGATTTTAAGGGAAGTTGGGATGAAAAGTTGCACTTGATATAGTTCGCTTATAACAATAGTTTTTAGAAAAGTATAGGCATGGCTCTGTATGAAGCATTATATGGAAGAATATGCAGGACCCCTATTTGTTGGAATGAAGTAGGTGAAAAGAAATTGACAGGACTTGAATTGGTACAAATTACTACTAAGGTTGTTGAAATTATCAGGAAAAAACTTAAAACAGCCTAGAGTAGGCAGAAAGACTACGTAGATAAGCGTAGAAGACCTTTAGAGTTTAATATGGGGGATCATATGTTCCTTAAAGTATCCCCTATGAAAGGAATATCTCAATTTGGAATAGAGGGTAAGTTGAGCCCTAGATTTGTTGGACCCTTTGAGATATTAGAAAGAATAAGGAATGTAGCTTATCGATTAGCTTTACCTCCTAAGCTAGAGAACTTGCATGAGGTATTCCATGTATCGATGCTGAGAAAGTATCAGCCAAATCCTAGTCACATACTCGATCATGATGCCATCAAAGTGGATGAGAAAGTGAGGTACATTGAAGAGCCTGTGCAAGTACTGGATCAAAAGGAGCAAATTCTTAGGACTAAGAAGATACCACTGGTTAAGATATTATGGCGACATCATGATGTGGAAGAAGCCACATGGGAAAGTGAAAATGAGATGAGGGAAAGGTACCCTCACTTGTTTAAAGAGATATAGGTAATGTCTAATTTTGAGGACAAAATTCTCTAAGGAGAGGAGAATTGTGACATCCTAAAATTTCATAGCGATCCCTAGACACACTACGACCCATGAATAGGTGATAAAAGCACCATCGGACTATATTATAGCCATTAGGCCAATGGATTTCAATTAATCAAGGCCAAGCATTTAATGGACAATTATTTTGTCGGAAATATATCCCATGTCCATGAATGATCAATGATTGTACTAAGGGACAAATTGATAAGAAAATTTTTTATTCTTGGCCATGCACTTTATAAGTTGGATTTTTATTGATTTATGTTACAAAGTTTTATGGCCATGTAAATTTGCAATTAAATATTTATATAAGTGGGGATTAAATGGAAAAAAAAATAGGAGAAGGAGTGGGCTGATTTTCTTAAGGCCAAACCAACCCAAAAACCAGCCCATCGTTTCCCCCTGTTCGGCCGACCAAGGTTGGCCCAAGCCCAGCCGAATGAAGCCCACCTCTGGTATGGAAATTTACAAGTGGCATGAAGGGTTCTCCAAGTGTCTAATGCCATGCAAAGCTAATGATTGCTAATCATGGAGGAGGAAGAAAAGAGGAGGGGTGGAGAGTGAGGGGGGGGGGGAGTTGTCACACAACGGAGAGAAAGAGAGGAAGCCAAGAGAAAGAGAGGAAGCCGAGAGTAGGGAGAATTAAATTGACTCTAGCTTTTAATCCAGAACGAATTTTATTTCGATTTCTTCCCAAAAATTTTACCTCTAGGTCTTAAGTATGACATATCAAAGTTTCAGAATTTTCTGAGTTGATTTAGGATTTATACCGAATTTATGAATAAAACTGTGCAATGGTGATGTTTTGAAACTTTAAGCTGTGATGTATGGACCGTAGCAACTCGTACGAGGCTCTTTTGACATTGTGTTTTGCATGAAACCTTTTTCTCTAGATCTCATTTATAATATGCTAAATTTTCAGAAATTATTAAGTTCATTTACTAATTTTTCCAAAATTTTAATTAAAGGAGTGCATTCTGCTTTATCAAAAAATTTGCTTCATTTTCAAGAACAAATGAATTGCTTTATGAGATGTGATATCTTGGGTGTTATTTGTACTGCATATGTGGTGACATTTGACATATCATATGACATCAAAAAGATGGGTTTAAACCTCTGACATTATTGCATCAAATGCTAATTTGAAAATGAGATATATATGTGAATATGCATTGTGATGATGATAATATCGTCGGAGGTGTGAGCCGACGATGCCCCGGGAGTGTCGGGATGCCCAAGGGTCGAGTGAGTCTACGCCGTTGGATGCCCGGAGGTGTCTCCGGATGCCCAGAGGTGTGTGTCGGAGGTTCCTCGCAATGCCAAGTTGGGTGCGAGTGATATATGAGGGATGCAAACTTTGGTTCTTGGAAGAAAAATGAGATTCTTTTGAAAACTAAAATCGGAATTGAATCATGCGCATGTGTGTGTGTGTGTATGGCATGATGCATGAGTTGCCTATGAAATTGAGTTAGTACTATTTGGCATTGAGAATGCGATCATGAAGGTATTGAGTGGATCTCATGGGGATATAGACATGATTGTATGGGTGATATGAATCATGCGCATGTATGTGCATATGTCATGGAACATAAATTGCCTTAATGAATGAATCTCATGGAAATGCAAGCATGATTACATGGATGATATGTGCATTTCATACAAAATTGTGGTTGTCTTGCTTGTTCAATTATGTAATTTGATGGATCTTTACTGCTGAGTGGTTGTACTCACCCCTTTTAGGGACTAACATTTCAGATTGAGAGATGCCTCTGTCACCTATCACACGTGGTACATTTTATGGCTTACCATCTGATGTTGAGGTTGAGTGCTCAGAGCATCCTTGCGTTGGTGTTCATGGTCTGGTGTTTATTCGTGTTCGTGTTTTTGTTATGTATGATGTGGGCCTACCTGATGGCCCTTTAGTCTAGGAGTTCCTATTCATGCATGTTCGACGTGACGGGATGATGATGGGGATGCTGCCGCTACTACCGGCCGATTGTGGCACCCCTTAACGGCCCCCGATCCGTTAGGGTTGCCACAGTTCACTTACCTTTCACTTTTCCTAATAACATGTCACTCTGACACCATTTCAAATTGTAGCGGGTTCATACAACCTAGGGGTTTTCATATAACGGAAGCATATCCAACAACTCCCTTCACTATAATCAAAAAACGATGCACACCAACTAAACATTTATAGGCAGAAGCCGTACACTTTTATTTACTTAAACCAGATGAACATAATTCATCGGTACATCAGAATGCCGTAGTTTTCTATACTCGGTTATACTTCAAAAGATGACCGACATCTCTTCCTTAGTCATATACTTAAAGTCCATCGATCAGTGTCAATGTCCAAAAGTTTCTTCCTTTGCTATCCACCTCCTCACAGTCATATCCAACCACTCAACCCATCTATGCGTGACGGTGGCAGTAGAGGTATCTTATCTAGTCTGAAATATTATTCCCTAAAAGGGGTGGGTATAACCACTCAGTAGTAAAGATCCATCAAACTACTCATTACGTCAAACAAAACAATAAAGGCATCATAATAAAGAACATATCATTCATGCATATCAAGCATACCTCACCTCGCAACCATACATATATCATCATGCCATCATCATCAAGCATTCATGCATACCTATACCATATGTGCATATACCACCACGCACTCATCATCAAGCATTCATGCATACTCATGCCATATGTGCATATACCACCATGCACTCATCATCAAGCATTCATGCATATATCACCATGCAACGTCCATATACCACTATGCACTCATATCATCCATGCTATTAAGCACACATCACCATGAGATCCATTCAAGCCTTCATGATCACATTCTCAATTTCAAATAGCATCAATTTATTTTCATAAGCAAATCATGCATCATGCCATATGCATACACCCATGCACATGATTTACTTTCAATTCTTATCTTTCACAAGGATCTCATC
Source organism: Eucalyptus sideroxylon x Eucalyptus melliodora (assembly GCA_016097485.1). Taxonomy (NCBI): domain Eukaryota; kingdom Viridiplantae; phylum Streptophyta; class Magnoliopsida; order Myrtales; family Myrtaceae; genus Eucalyptus; species Eucalyptus sideroxylon x Eucalyptus melliodora. Next base: position 33,314,084 of record CM027826.1, read on the forward strand.
AGTTTTTCTTTCCAGGGATCAATGTTTGCATCCCACAATTTATCGCTCGCACCTAAGCTGGTATCGCGAGGAACCTCCGAGCATGTATTCAAGATACAACTAGGCATCCAAAGGGCATCAAATCATTCGAACCTCTGGACATCTCGCATCCCACCTGGTATCATGAGGAAACTCCAGGGCTCGCCATGAAAATGGTTACCCCACCCTCCAGGCATGCATCATAATACAACCGGGCATCCCGACACTCCCAAGGAAAACCTCTAGGCATGTATTCATAATACAACCAGGCATCCAAAGGGCATCGACTCATTCGAACCTCTGGGCATCCCGACTCCTGGGGCATCGTTGGCTCACACCTCCGACGGTATCATCATTATCACAATGTATATTCACATATATGTCTCATTTTCAACATGGCATTTGATGCAACATTACCATAAATCTAAACCATCTTTTGATGTCACATGATATGCCAAACATCACCATCACCATATATATGCAGTATGCATAACATCCTTGATATCACATTTCATAAAGAAGTTCATTGGTTTTTAAAACTAGAACCAATTTTCGGATAAAACAGAATGCACTTCTTTAGTGAAAATTCTTGGGAAATTAGTAAATAATCTCAATAAATTCTGAGAATTTAACATGATGTAAACAAGATCCAAATGAAGATATTTCATGAAGAACACTATGTCAAAAAGTTCCACATCAATCACATAGATCCATACATCACAACAAAAGAAATTCTAGCACCACTTTTGCACAGTTTCGGAAATAATTTCGATTGAACCCTCAAATGTACTCAGAAAATTCTGAAGGAACCAAAGTCAAAGTCATTCCAGATTAAAAGTTAAAACCAGCTTACTTTCCTATTTTCAGGTTTATCTTTTCCAGACTATCATCATTCAAAGAAACTCGATTCTTCGACTTATATATGTTCATTTCTTCAAATTTTTCAGTATGTCATTTCTCAGAATATTAAATACAACTTTCATTCAGAACATATGATCAAATTGTGACCACATGATTTTATAAAAATCACGAAGTCTTACTAGGTCGAAGTAATATTTTCAAGATCTGGTTTTCTCAAAGAAGAACGATTTTACCAACTTATCTTTCTTCTTTTCCTCTGAATTTTTTATATGTTTTACCTCAAGAAGTCTAATACAATTTTCATTAAGAGATCAAGGTGATATTTTTAAAAGAAAATCACTTTATAGTCCATGAAATCAGTGAAGCTCAGTATAACATTTCCAGATCTAACATCTTCAAGGGAAAAATCGTTTCACAAAGAAAAACTTGTTCGTTTTATCTCAAATTTGATTATGTTAATTTTGAAGATGTTTTCTACAACTCTCATGAAGAGGTCAAAGTGAAATTTCAAGTAAAAAGTGACATGCAACACACGAAAACACCAAGAGGTCAACAAAACAGTTTCCAGATCTAACATTTTCATAGAAAAAGGATTTAACCCCTCAATACTTATCCATTTTGTCTCAAATTTTAGTATGTTTTATTTCAAGATATTCTCTACAACTTTCATCAAGAGGTCGAAGTTAAATTCCAAATAAAAAGTCGCATGCAACACCCAAACTCGTGAATAGTCAAGCTGATTTTCCAGAAACAGCATGCAAGACCAACAAACCTCTCCCCAAAGCTCCGAAATTGCACCACTTACCACAATCACGATTTATCATCTTCTACACACACTTTACAGCAAGCAAAGGGTAGATTTTAGGACTCTACTTGCCTTAGATTCAAGCACAAAAACAGCAACAAAAAATGACAAAGCAGCAACGAACGGCAGACGAACGGGGGGACGAATCCTCCTCCTCCTTCTTCACACGGCCTCCCCCTTCCTCTCTCAGTTTCCCTCTCTCACTCTCTCGACAGCTCTCTCTCTCTCTCTCTCTCTCTCTCATAACCGGCCACTCCCCTCTCTCTTTCTTTTTGGTTGTTTAAATACTTGCATGCTTCCCTCTTTGCATGGAGGGACACTTGTCCCCAAGAAGGAGACAAGTGTCTCCCTTGCCGAAGACTACTTGGAGGAGGCCATGTGGCTCCTCCTCCCCCATCCATGCATCGACAGCCCAATGGGCTTCATGGGCCTGGCTTTGGGCCGAAGTGATGGGGGTCTTGGGCTGGCTTGGCCCAAGAATTTCAGCCCACTAACCTTTTAATAATCTATTAACATTTTCCACTTAAATAAATACCTAACTTGCAAAAATAATAAGGTCATAAAACTTGTAGTCTCAAATCCATAAATTCCAATTTATAATGCACGTGGCCCATGATAGAATTTTCTTTCCTATCACATAATTATCCATTAATAGCTTGGCCTTAAATCTTATTGCAAATTATGGATTAAATGACCATAAAATAACTTGATGGTACTTGCATCACCTATTCATAGACTTTAATGTAATTAGACGTCATCATGAATTTTTGGGATGCCACACCGATGCACCGGGCTGGGTGTGATTAGAGCATGTGACTAGTAGAGGATGACAATTTTTGGATGGCCGACACTAGATGATGGATTGATGTACATGTCTAATGTAGAGTCGGGTTCTTTTGGGTTATAGCCGAGCTTAGTTAAAGCCTTGGCCTTTTGTTGTACCGATTCATGATGTCTATCAAAGTATATAAATAAAACTGGTTCGGCATTAGCTTCTATATATATGAAAAGTGTAGTTGGTGTGCATTGCATTGTATTATTTATTTTGAGTACGGGTTAGGGAGATGTCGATTGTGCTTCCGTTATATGAACTGTGCTGGGACCGATTGAGATGATACAAATCCCCAGGATTTATGGACCCACTACAATTCAAATAGTAACAGAGTGACATGTCATTAGGATAAGTGAAAGGTAAGCGAATTGTGGCGACCCTAGCGGATTGGGGGCTGTGTCGAGGGGTGCCACACACACACACACACACACACACACACACACACACACACACACACACACACACACACACATATATATATATATGTATGTATGTATGTATGTATATGTCAATTTTTGGTCTAACGAGTATGAAATCATTTTTGAGTCTTCTTTCCAAAACTACAACCATCTTTTCAATTATTTTCTAAAGAGGCCCTATAGATATATTAGAATAACTATATACTCTTCTCATTTGAGATATTTGCCGGTGACTAATCCCAACATTGTGGGGCAAATAAATTCTTAAAGAAAGTGATATCACACCTCAAAGTCCGACTTCATTGCTTTATCAATTCGAAGCCATAACTTTCCAACAATTTTCAAGGATTTATATTGTTCAACAATGGGGTCAGAGACAAGCAAAGTCATGAATAAAGACATGGTCAAACTGGACCAATTTGATGGGAACAACTTCGCTCGCTGGAGAGACAAGATGATGTTCCCGCTCACTGCCCTAAAGATATCCTACATATTGGATCCTAACTTAACGCCTATAAAAGATATGAAGCCTACTATTGAGGGAGGGACCGATTCCAATCCGATAAAGTCAGACTGCTCCTTATAAGGAACCCTTGAAGCCAAGAATAGAAGAAATGCGGAAGTCATTGAAAGGGTTAACAAAGAGAAGAAGAAATGTGCTAGGGGTGAATTGCTTTGTCGTGGACACATTCTGAATAAACTATCCAATCAATTGTACAACTTATCACTGAAATGAAGTTAGCTGGAGAAATGTGGAACAAACTAGAATTCAAATACAAAGTGGCAGAGCAAGGTACCAATAAATAAATAATCACAAAATATTTTAATTTCAAGTTTATAGATACCAAACCCTTGTTGGAACAAGTCCATGAGTTGCAAGTGCAAGTGAATAAATTTCGTGCCCTTAAGATTGATATTCCAAAAGCTTTTCAAGTTGGAGCAATTATTGCAAAATTACCTCAGAGTTTGAAAGACTATGGAAAAAGACCAATGCACAAGTCAAAGGACATCATGTTAGAGCAAATACAGAAAAATATTTGTCTTGAGGAAAAGTCATGTTCAAGTGATAATTCTATTTTGTTTGTGGCAAAAAAGGACACTACAGTAAGGATTGTATTGTGACATTCTGGATTTTTCTGTTATGCTTTCAGTTAAATTAAATCGAGCCTTTCATCGACGCACCTATAGTGCTATTCTCAGAACTGATCACTCCTGAGATAACTAGACTATCTATGGAAGTCATTAAGAAATTTCAATGCAATAAACTTGAGGATTCAACCAAGAATTGACTACTCGACCGTGCTCATCTGCAGAGGTCATTTTGACGCAGTAAGATCGATTAAAAATCAAAGATAGGTCGGTTTGACTAAGATGTGTGGTTAAACGTCGGTGATTCCACTAAATTGCAAAATTATCGTTAATTGATACTAGATTGATTTTTTTATCGTTTTGGTACCCTATGTTTGTATTTGAATTCTTGAGATTTTCACGATAATCGAGAGTTACCAATGTGTCAAAAGAGGTTCATTGTGGCTCGAAGAAAATCAACCATGGTTCATTTGCACTAAAAAATTATTAAAGCTACACGGTAGCCTAGGTCACACTAAAATTGTGCTAGATTTAAATTAACCACGAATTTGAATCTGATTTCAAAAATTGAATGTTTAGACATGTCACAAGTCATTTTAGGAACGTCAACTCATTTGCAAAGATTTTTATGCAAACCAGAATATGGAGATTAGTCGAGGTAAGGCCCTTTTTGACCGGAAAATGCAGATGACTGTTTTTTATCGCAAAATTGGGATGTCAGTGGGTTATATTGGTGATGAAAAATACCAATTTGATCGAGAACTCATTAGTTGAATTTAGAGAGGTCAAATTGATGTGATTTAATAAGGAATTAATGTCCAAGTGAAGCAAAATCAAGGGAAACTCGTAGCACCCCCCAACGGATGCCGATAGCAATGGTGTCATCTATTTATTTAATTGCCTGTTATTTGTGCAAATTGAGTGTGATTTGTGATTTTGGGTATTTATCCCAAAAATTGTTAATTTTGGTAATTAATTGGAAAATTACCATCTGTCGGTTTACAATGCCAAAAAAATATTTTGGGACTGCTGAAACTAGTGGAATGTTCAAAAGTGAAAATATTGTATTTTGGTTAAGAATGACCGTGTACCGCACACAAGTATTTTTATCGGGTATAATAAAATTAGTAAATTGAATTGATGATCGGGATGGTATACTATATCAGTTTGCAGGCGATATGTCATCTTAGATTGAGAGCAATAGACCGGTATACTATATCAACTTACGGGCTCTAATACGTCAGCTTAGATTGAGAGCAGTATACCTTATCAGTTTAGAGGGAGCAATATTACTATCAGCTTAGAGGGAGCATTATTAGTATACTATATCAACCTACGTGCTTTGATATGTTAGCTTAGATTGAGAGCAGTATACTATTTATTAGATTAGTACGAGCTATACTATCTATTTATTAGCTTAGCATGAGCTATACTATCTATTTATTAGCTTAGCGCGAACTATATTATCTATTATCAGCTTAGAGGGAGCAATCCTGACTCGATCGAACTTATTAGATAGTATTGATTTGGCCGATCGAGTGAAGGTCGTGATGACATGTAATTGACTGAATCGATTGATCGATGATTCGATCTGATTTGGTGAATTCAAATGATTGTTTGATGTGATTTGTGTATCTATGAAATAGACTGACTTGTGTGAAGGGATTAAGGCAAAGATAAGTCCTCCGACCTATGGTTGTGCTTAGGTAGCCCTTGGGGCATTTTTTCTTCCCAGCCAGGTCTTAGGGGATAAAACTTGCTAAGATGTCCTCTCACCCCATTGTGGGATAACATTTTCAGGTTCCTAAATGGTGGTGGTGGAGGACCGGAAGCCCTAGAGTCAAGGAAGGTGAAGATCAAAGAATCGGCGAACATGTCTGACTAGAGGGTCATAAGATAGTTCCCTTTTTGTTAAGCCGATATTTTTGTAAACAACCTAGCACATTGTATATAAACCTATTTGTTTATAAAAAGGCTTGTTCTGGTTGTGATTTATGACCCTGCTTTTCTATCGCATCTTGTTATTGTTTGGGAATTATTTATTTGCTTTCGCATGTATATTAAAATGAATGGGTTGGCGATGTGTCCTGGGACATCGGATTTAATCGACCGTGGAGGGATGGGCATGCGTTCGAAGGATCGGGGCATGACATGCATTCACCACAAGAGTATATCAAAGGATGAGAATAGTCCAATAGTGAAGGCACGCAAATTTAGTTGAAGAAAATTATGTGGCCATGATTTCAACCATGATTTCGAACATGAAAATTTCTAAAATTAATGATGCGATGGATATGGATACTAAAATCAACTCTACTACTGTCCAATCCGGTTCATGGCTAGATTCTGGAGCAACAATCCATGTGTACAATGACATATACATGTTCAAGCAATTTGAAGAGACTATTGACTCGAGTGTCCAAAAGGTCCTTGTCGCGAATAATGCTATTTTCTATTAAATTAAGTCGGGCCTTTCATCAACGTGTCTATAGTGCTATTTTCAGAGCCAATTACTCGAGAGATAACTAGACTATCTAGGAAGTCATAAAGAAATGTTAATGCAATAAACTTAAGAATTCGACCAAAACTCGACTATACGATCGTTCTCATCTGTAGAGATCATTACGACACAGTAAGATCGATTAGAAATCAGAGATAGGTCGGTTCGATTGAGATATGCAGCTAAACTTTAGTGATTCCGTCGAGTTGAGAAATTCTCGTCAACCAGCACTAGATTGATTTTTCTATCGTTTTGATACCCTATATTTGTATTTGAATCCTCGAGACTTTCACGATAATTGAGAGTTCCAATGTGTCAAATAGGTTCATTATAACTCAAAGAAAATCGACCACGGGTCATTTGTACTACAAATTTCTAAAAGCTACCTGGTAGCCTAAGTCTCACTAAAATCGCGCTAGAATGAAATTAACCATGAATTGAATTCGATTTTAGAAATTGAAAGTTCTGTCATGTCACAAATTATTTTAGAAACGTTGACCCAGTCCTCAAGGATTTTTCTGCAAATTGAGATTTTTGGTGACAAAGTCAAGGGCCGTTTTTGTCCAGGAAAGTCAGATGACCATTTTTAATCACACAATTGAGATGCGAGTGGGATATATTGGTAAGGAAAAATACCAATTTGATCAATGACTCGATGGATGAATTTTCAAAGGCCGGATTGAGTGGATTCAAGGAGGAATTGATAGGAAATTGAACCAACTCCAACAAAAATTCATATGTCCCCCTTTTGCCTACAACCTTTGGACCACTAAAGCTTCTAAAAGGGGTGTTTTGGTCTTGTTTTGGATTGTGTAGGTTAGCTAGGAGATAAGGCTAGTTAAAGGGGAGCAATTGGATAAGAAGAGGCCAGTCAAAGGGACCAAGCCAGTCCCACCAGCCAAACCGATCCCCTCTCCCCCTCCATCCTATCGATGACCCTTCCTCCTTCCTTCCCTCAGCCATTTAAAGCCCTAGCAACTCAACAAACCAAGCGAGCAAACTATTGAAGCTGCCACCAGCTCGTCCGACCACTTCATTACCGTCTTCGCCCCCACGAACCTTGCCTGTTCATCGTGAGCCACCATCACTCTAGCCGGCTCTTGCTCAGCTGCTTGTTGTCCCACGAGGTCCCTAGACCACCGTCACAAGCTACATGCGACCATCTAGCCTTCGCCAGTTGCCAGGGGAGCCCATCAAGCCGACAGAAGCCCCTTCACCAATTACTGCCACCGTTTCTCCCTTAACCAACCACTGAAGAAGCTTCGGCAGCCACCAACTAGCACTGAGCAAAGAGCAAGCTAAGTGGATCTCTGCAACATTGTTCAACCCGTTTTGGCCCATTTTCAGACCTCGAAAGGCGATCCCCCATTGGAGTTTCTCGTCCCCCGTTGCGTCTTGTCGTTTCAATTTGAAACGATCGCTTAACAAGTGAGTTTAACTCACTAATCATTGCTTAGTAAGTTAATAACGTTTAAGGGTTGATTAGATTAAACTAAGTGTGGATTTGGTGGTTAGAGCTGTGTAATTAAAGTCTAGACAAGCTCTAGTACTTATCTAGAGTGATTCGGAAATTTCTCGGTCCCGTCTCGACTTTTAATTAGGCTTTACGGACCTAAGTTGCTATTTTTTGTATTTATTAATTATTTTTGGTAATTATCTAATTATTTATTTATTTTCCGAAAATTAGACCGGGATAGATGGTGACCGAAATTTTATGTTGATTGTAATGGTGTGATCTGTTTATTTAATTGATTGTTATTTTGTGCAAATTGAGTGTGATTTGTGATTTTAGGTATTTATCCCAAAAATTGTTAATTTTCGTAATTAATTGGAAAATTACCGGGCTTTGATTTATAGAGCCAAAAATATATTTTGGGACTACTGAAACTAGTCGGATGTTCAAGAGGGAAAACATTGTATTTTGGCTAAGGCCGACGTGTACTCACACACAATAATTTTTGTTAGGCATGATAAAAACGGTACTTTGGTCAGCTTTTGGTGAGCATTAATTTATCAGCTTTAGGGGAGCAATATAATCTTCAGTCAGCTTCTAGTGAGCAATAAATTATTAGCTTTGGGCGAGGAATGTATTTTATCATCAGCTTTAGATGAGCGATATACTCAATTATCAGCTTTGGGTGAGCTATACTATCTATCTTCAGCTTAGGGTGAGCAGTCATGATTTAATAGGATCTTATAGATAGTATTGAGTGAATTGACCGAGAAACGGTCGTGATGATATGTAATCAACTGAGTCAATTGATCAATATTCAATCTGTCTTGATGTGTTGAAATGATTGGTTGAAAATGTCAATTGTGCTGACTTGCAGGAAGGAACAGTGGCAAAGGTAAGACCTTCGACTCGTGATTGTGTTTAGGCAGCCCTTAGGGCGTATTTTCTTCCTAGTCAGGTCTTACGAGGTAGAACTCACTGAGACGTCGTCTCACCCCCATTATGAGATAACATTTTAGGTCCATAGATGGCAGCTCATGATTTTTTTAGATGGCCTAAGAAGATTATAGAGAAGACATCTTACATTCTATTGCATGGGAGCCCTAGGGGCTGGACCTATGAGTTGGTGAGGTCCATAGTTTGGGTCGATGCGGGTCTCACCCACAAGGTGCCCCACCGATACAGATCGTGGTACCGCTAGAATCAGGATGGCTAGAGAGAGGGTCCCATACTGGAGTTTGAGATATCTCTGTATGTTCTAGAGGTCGCTTTTGGAAAGGACACAACGGATCCTCCTTAAGGCTCGATCGTAAACACGGTGGACTCAATTTTTGAAGTAGTAGAGTCCCTAGTGCAATCTATTGAAGGCTCTAGTTGGAGTGTGGAGGATAATGGAGAGGAGGATGAGGACCTATAGTTGCTAAACCCCCCCTGTTTTGTAAACTTGTGAATAGAGTTGTTTGTGTCGTGTGTGTATATATATATATATTTATTTATTTATTTATATAAGTGTGATGTTTCTTTTCAAAATTATGGCCCTACTTTTCTATCTTGTTGAATTGTTGTCTAGGGATTATTTATCTACTTCCGCATGTGCATTAAAATGAATGGGTCGGCGATGCGTCACGGGACGTCGCTATTTAATCAACCACAAAGGAATAGGCACGCGCTCAGAGGATCGGGGCATGACATCCTCGTTTAAGTGGTATCAGAGTGTGGTTAGTGATTAGAGTGATAAGGTGCGATGGTTTATGAGATAATCAGTACGAATGGCCTTTAATTTATGATTGGTGTATGTTTATGATAGTTGATTGGTAGCATCGTTTGTTGTTATCACTCCACTTCTAATTTAATGTGGAATTGGAAGGCAGGTTTCAGTATAAAGCCTGCAAGATGAGCGATTAGGATAAGAGGACTTCTAAGAAGAGTATCGTCAAGCTTGCAACTCGGGGTCGGACACCGTCGAGGATCGGTACCTAAGGAGGCCAAGGTAGAGCACCAGCTGAGGCTAGCGCGAGTAAAGTAGCACCACCTCTCGTTGGTGCTAGGGTAGCAGCCCTTGGGGATCCGGGAATCATTTGGATCACACAAGCTTTGGATGTGATGAGAGAGATGATGGGGTAGCAGGCTTAGAACCAAGCTGCCACCTTTACCACTGTTGTTGCAGTCACCGCTCAAGCTACTACCAATGCTGCCATTGCTGCTCCTATCGCTGCACCTGCCGCCACTTCTGTTGAGGTTTCGCTAGGGAACGGGGTTGCCAGAAGATCTATTCATAAACTGGTGGAATAGTTTTTGAAGCTAAACCCACCACAGTTCATCGAGGTGGGAGACCCTGAAGTTGCGACTCTTTCGATTCAAGGATTGGAGAAGACTTTTGCACTGTTGATGTGCTCAGGGACTAAGAAGGTAGTCCTTGCAACCTACTAGTTGGAGGGAATTGCAAGTACGTAGTGAAGAACCACCTAAGGAACGGTATTCCTTGAAGGTGTGGTTTCAAAGTGAAACGCCTTTGTTGAAGTTTTCAATAATAACTACTTCTCTAAGACTACCAAAGAATAGAAAATGGCAGAATTATTGCGCCTTCACCAAGGTACTATGACCGTAGATTAGTACGAAGTGAACTTTGCAAAACTGTTGTAGTATGCCCCCGAGTTGGTTGAGAACCTGATGAACTAGATTAGGAGATTCAAAGATGGACTCAGACAGGAGCTGAGGAGTCCATTAATACTACTTAACCTGAGGAACTACAATGACCTGTATGAGCGGGTCTAGATGATCGAGAGGGATCAAGTTGATAGAGCCGCCACATCTGAGTCGCGGTTTGGATCGAATTGAGATGGAAATCAGTATGGGAAGAAGCCCATGACCAGAGAAAGATTTCACGTCCCACCCAAAAGGAAGGGTAGAGTTGGCAAGTAAGGGCCAAGTTAGAATAGTACATGTTGCTTCTACGGAAGGCGACACAATATAGCTCCACGCCCTCGAAGGCCAAGCATTTGTTTTGGGTGTGTCCAGCAGGGTCATATAGTCATAAATTTTCCTATGCAACCGAGAGGATAGCCGTAGTTACTGCCACTGCCACCGTTAGGATAGATCTGAGGGTACGCGTCATAGAACGCACCGCAAGGTGGATAACTCAAACCCCCTGCTCAGTGAACAATGTATGCCATCACCCAAGGTCAAGTAGAGGCGTCTGACGTGATTACAAGTACGGTTTTGCTGAATAATCATGCTGCTTATGCTTTATTCGACCCTGGAGCAACTCATTCTTTTATTACCGAGCAGTATGTTAAGCCGATAGGATTAAGTCCTATATTATTGGAGTCAATGGTTAGGTTGAAGGATAAGGTGTTGTCTGCTTGGGGTTGTTCAAGTTGCAAGTTAACGATTGGTGAGCGAGAGGGGAAAATAGATTTGTTTGTCCTAGCCATGTATGACTTTGATTTGATAATTGGCATGGATTGGCTCACCAAATAACGAGTTAAGATGGACTGTTATCGTAAAGTGATTCAGTTTGACCCACTAGAGGGTGGAAGTTTCGAGTTTGTTGGAAGTCAAGGAAGACCCTCGATTACATTGATCTCATCGCTTGAAGCAACCCATTTGTAAGACAAAGGTTGTCAAAGTTACCTGGCAACTATTGTGGATACGACAGTTGAGGAGCTAAAGGAATTGCCAGGTCTATAGCTAAAGAGAGAGATTGAGTTTGTGATTAAGTTAGCACCCGCGACTGAGCTAATCTCTAAGGCTCCTTACCGAATGGTGTTATGTAAGTTGAAAGAACTGAAGGTGCAAAAGTAGGAGTTGTTAGATAAGGGATTTACACATCCCGGTGCATTACCTTGAAGAGCACCAGTTCTGTTCATAAAGAAGAAGTATGGTTTGTTGCATTTGTGCATCGACTATCGGCAACTCAATCAGGTGACAACCAAGAGTAGGTATCCATTGCCGAGGATCGATGACTTATTTGATCAGTTACAAGGAGTGTCGATATTCTCCAAAATCGACTTGAAAACATGATATCATCAGTTGAGAATCAGGAATGAGGACATTCCGAAGTCAGCATTTCGTACTCAATATGGTCATTATGAGTTTACTGTAATGCCGCTTGGGTTGACGAATGCTCCAGCTGCTTTCATATATTTGATGAACCAAGTGTTTAAGGAATATCTAGATCAGTTTGTGATCGTGTTCATCAATGATATTCTAGTGTATTCGATGAGTGATGAAAAGCGTAAAAGTCATCTGAGATTGGTACTGCAAACTTTAAGAGTTCATCAATTGTACGCCAAGTTCAGCAAATGCGAGTTTTGGTTGACTTGTGTTGCTTTTCTAGGTCACGTAATTTCAGGCGAAGGAATCTCCATGGACCTGTCCAAGATTGAAGCAGTGATCAATTGGCCAAGACCGACTATTGTGACAGAGATCATAAGTTTTCTAGGTTTGGTAAGTTATTACAGACAGTTTATGGAAGGGTTCCTAGCATTAGCATTGCCGTTGACTAGACTCCTTAAGAAAGAAGAAAAGTTCATGTGGATAGACACGTAGGCGTGTAGTTTTCAAGAGCTTAAGTAGAAGCTGACTATTGCACCTATGCTGACCATCCCATCTGCGATTGGAGGATACGAGATCTATAGTGATGCGTTGTTCAAAGGAATGGGTTACGTGTTGATTCAACATGGTAGGGTCGTTGCATATGTCTCCCGTCAGCTGAGGCCTCATGAACAGAACTACTTGACGCATGACTTAGAACTCGTGGCAATTATTTTTGCTCTAAAGATTTAGAGACATTATTTGTGTGGAGAAAGATTCCAGATCTTCACAGACCATCAAAGTCTCAAGTACCTATTCTCTTTGAAGGAGTTGAATATGAAACAACCTCACTAGATGGAACTTTTGAAGGAATATGATTGCAATATCCTATATCACCTAGGAAAGGCGAACAAGGTTGCCAACACTTTGAGTTGGAAGTCTTTAGTCATTCATCTGCTGGTTAAAGAGTGGAATTTAATCGAGAGAGCTAGAGATTCGGTGTTCAAGTTTGAGGTATGACACATTTCAAATCTTATGGCTACCCTCATAATTGAGCCAAATGTCCATATCAGGATCAAACTACTACAGTCGACAGACCCAGATGTTCAGAAGATTCTACAAGAGGACACAGAGAAGAGGAATGCTGACTTTCAGATTTCTGAGAACGGAACACTGAGGTTCTGCGGACGATTTGTTGTACCTGACGATGTCAACCTTAGAGAGGGTATTTTATCAGAGGCCTATTATAGTAGTTATAGCATTCATCTAGGTAGTACCAAGATGTATCATAATCTGCGTCAACACTACTAGTGGTCTGGTATGAAGGCAAACATCGCCAAAAATGTCGCCAAGTGTTTGACGTGTCAACAGGTTAAAGCTTAGCATTGCAAGCCAGGAAGACTTCTACAACATCTCGAGATACCAAAGTGGAAGTGGGAGCACATCACGATGGATTTCGTAAATGGTTTACCAAAGAGTCAAAGAGGAAATAATTCCATTTGGGTAGTGGTCGATAGATTGACAAAGTCGGCTCATTTCATTGTGATACGAGAGGACCTCAGTTTAGATAGGCACGCAGATTTGTACGTGTGTTAGATAGTTCGTCTACATGGAGTACCAATTACGATTACCTCAGATCGAGAACCGAGATTTACAGCCACCTTTTGGAAAAACTTGCAAACTGCTTTAGGTACGAAACTATAGTACATTACGACATATCATTCTCAAATGGATGGCCAGTCTGAGATGATGATTCAAACCCTCGAGATATGTTGCGAGCTTGCATATTAGACTTTAAGGGAAGCTGGCAAGAACGACTTCATCTAGTCGAGTTTGCTTACAACACTAGTTATCAATAAAGCGTTCAAACGGCTTCTTTTTTAGGCGTTGTATGGCAGAGTGTGTAGAATGCTAGTGTGTTAGGATGAAGTCGGGGAAAGAAAGATTACAAGCCCAAAGTTAGTTCAGCAGTCAGTGGATGCAGTTGCAGTAATCAGAAGCAAACTAAAGACTGCTCAAAGCAAGCAGAAGAGTTATGTAGATAAGCACCGACGGTCATTGGAAATGCAAGTTTGTGAAAACATTTTTCTGGAGGTGTCACCTATGAGGAGAACTTCACGCTTTGGCAAAAAAGGAAAACTGAGTCCGAGGTATGTAGGTCCGTTTGAAATTCTTGAGAGAATTAGGACCCTAGCGTATCGTCTTGCATTATCGCCGAGTTTGGTGCAAGTGCACGACGTCTTTCATGTGTCAATGTTGAGGAAGTATGAGCCTAACCCAACCCACGTGCTTAATTTTGAGGAATTGGACGTGGATGACCATGTGTCGTACGTTGAAAACCCGGTTCATATTATGGATCAAAAAGAGTAAATTATGTGTACAAAGACCATCTTGCTAATCAAAGTGGTCTGGCAACGCCACAACACTGAAGGAGCATTTTGGGAGAGTGAAGAGTCGATGAGACAATTGTACCCCCACCTTTTTGTTTAAAATGTTGTAACGATTTAAATTTCGAGGATGAAATTTTTATAAAGGGGAATAGTTGTGACATCCTGAATTTTCAATGCTGTTTTGAATTAAATTAAATCGTGCCTTTCATCGACGCGCCTATAATGCTATTCTCAGAGCCGATCACTCGTGAGATAACTAGACTCTTTGGGAAGTTATTAAGAGATAATCATAATAGACTTCAAAATTCAACCAGAACTCGACTACTTGACTGTGCTCATCTACAAAGATCATTACGACACATTAAGATCAACTAGAAACCAGAGATAGGTCGGTCGACTGAGATATGTGGCTAAACGTGAGTGATTCCACCGAATTGAGAAATTCTCATCGACCCACACTAGACTAATTTTTCTATTATTTTGGTACCCTGCGTTCGTATTTGAATCATTGAGATTTTCACGACAACCGAGGGTCGCCAATGTGTCGAATAGGTTCATTGTGGCTCGAAGAAAATCGACCACAGGTCATTTGCACTAAAAATTTCTGAAAGCTACTCAGTAGCCTATGTCACGCTAAAATCGCGTCAAATTGAAATTAATCGTGAATTTGAATTTCATTTCATAATTGAAAGTTTTTTCATGTCATAAATCATTTTAGGAACGTCAACTCAGTCCCCGAGAACTTTTTTGCAAATTGATATTTTTGGTGAGAAAGTCGCGGTAGGGCTGTTTTCATCTAGAAAAGTTAGAGGATTGTTTTTTATCACGCAATTGGGATGAGAGTGGGATATATTAGTGAGGAAAACTACCAATTTGATTGAGGACTTAATGGATGAATTTTTAGAGGACGAATTGAGTAGATTCAAGTAAGAATTGATTGGATTGAACCAACTCCAACCAAAATTCGTATGTCCCGCTTTTGCCTACAACCTTTGGACTACTAAAGCTTCTAGAAGGGGTTTTTTGGTCTAGTTTTGGACTGTGTAGGCTAGCTAGGAGATAGGGCCGGTCAAGGGGGAGCAATTGTATAAGAAGATACCAGTCAAGGGGACCAAGTTAGTCCCACTAGCCAAACCTGGTCCCCTCTCCCCCTCCAGCCCATCGATGACCCTTCCTCCTTCCTTCCCTTAGCCATTCGAAGGCCCAGCTACTTAGCAGACCAAGCTAGCGAGCCATCGAAGCCGTCGCTAGCTCGTCCGACCACCACATCATTACCTGCCCCCGCGAGCCTCACCTATTCACCGCAAGCCACCATCACTCCAGTCGCCTCTTGCTCAGCTGCTCCTCGTCCCATGAGGCCCCTAAACCATCGTCGCAAGTTGCACATCGCCGTCCAACCTCCGTCCGTCACCGAGGGAGCCCGTGAAGCCGACGGAAGCCCCTTCGCCAGTTGCTACCATCGTTTCTCCCTCAACCAGCCACAGGACAAGCTTCGATAGCCACCAACCAGCACCAGGGAGAGAGCAAGCCGAGTGGGTCTCTGTAGAATTGTCCAGCCCACTTTGGCCCATTTCCTAACCTCAAAAGGCGGTGCCCCATTGGAGTTTCTCGTCCCCCACTCGTCCCCATCGTTTCAATCCGAGCGGATCACTTAACAAGTGAGTTTAACTCACTAATCCATGCTTAGTAAGTTAATGAAGTTTAAGGGTTGATTACCTTAAACTAGTATTTACCTAGAGTGGTTCGGAAATTTTCCGAGCCCGTCTCGGCCCATCTCGGCTTTTAATTAGGTTTTACGGGCTTAAGTTGCTATTTTTGGTATTTATTAATTAATTTACGTAATTAATTAATTAATTAATTATTTTTCAAAAATTAGATCAAGATAATCAGTGAATGAGATTTTATGTTGATTGTAGTGGTGTGATCTGTTTATTTAATTGATTGTTATTTTGTGCAAATTGAGTGCGATTTGTGATTTTGGGTATTTTATCCCAAAAAATTGTTAATTTGGGTAATTAATTGGAAAATTACTAGGCATCAATTTGCAGTGCAAAAAATATATTTTGGGATTGCTAAAACTAATGGGATGTTCAAAAGTGAAAAAATTGTATTTTGGCCATGGCCGACGTGTACCCACACGTGATAATTTTTGTCGGGTATGATAAAAATGGTAATTTGGTTAGCTTCTAGTGGGTATTAATTTATCAGCTTTGGGTGAGCAATATAATCTTTGGTCAACTTCTGGTAAGCAATAAATTATCAGCTTTGGGCGAGTAATGTATTTTATCATTAGCTTTGGGCCAGCGATATACTCTATTGTCAGCTTTGAGCGAGTTATACTATCTATCTTCAGCTTAAGGTGAGCAATTCTAATTTGATAGGACCTTATAGAAAGTATTGAGTGATGACATGTAATGGACTGATTCAATTGATCGATGATTCGATTTGTCTTGATGTGTTGAAATGATTGGTTGAAAATGTCAATTGCCCTAACTTGCAAGAAGGAATAGAGGCAAAGGTAAGACATTCGACTCGTGATTGTGCTTAGGCAGCCCTCAGGATGTATTTTCTTCCTAGTCAGGTCTTTAGGGGTAGAACTCGCTGAGACATCATCTCACCCCGTTGTGAGATGACATTTCAGGTCCATAGATGACAACTCATGATTTTTTTGGATGGCCTAAGAAGATTATAGAGTAGATATCTTACATTCCATTGCAAGGGAACCCTAGGGGTTGGACCTATGAGTTGGTGAGGTCCACAATTTGGGTCGATGTGGGTCTCACACATAAGGTGCCCAACCGATATAGATCGTGGTATCGCTAGGCTCAAGATGGCCAGAGAGAGGGTCCCATATCAGAGTCTGAGATACCTCTGTATGTTCTGGAGGTCGCTTTTGGAAAGGGCATAGTAGACCCTCCTCAAGGCTCGGTCATAGACATGGTGAACCCGATTTTTAAAGTACTAGTGTCCCCAGTGCAGTCTGCTGAAGGCTCCAGTTGGAGTGTGGAGGATGATGGAGAGGAGGATAAGGGCTTGTAGTTGCTAAACCCCCCTTGTTTTGTAAACTTGTGAATAGAGTGGTTTGTAATGTGTGTGTGTGTCTATATATATATATATAAGTGTAATGTTGGTTTTCAAAATTATGGCCCCACTTTTCTATCCCATTGAATTGTTGTTCGGGAATTATTTATCTCAGTCCACATGTGCATTAAAACGAATGGATCAACGATGCATTAAAAACGATGGGCAAGCGCTCGGAGGATCGGGGCGTGACAGGCATGGTGGAGATAGACTTTTCTTATGGAAAGAAGATTACTCTTCTTAATGTGTTATTTGTACATGAAATTAGGAAGATCCTAGTTTCTATTGATTTACTTTGTAAGAGGGGCTTTCGATTTACTTAGACTTGATAAATTTTCATGGCGAATTTGATAAATGCGAAATATCTGCTAAGTCTGAATTTACTAAAAAAACCATTTCGTAATGTTAAAAGAAATTCAAATTATTGGATTTGGTTCATAGTGATATATGTGAATTCAATGGCATACTAACACATGATGGTAAAAGATAATTTATTACCTATATGGATGATTGCAATGGGTTTTTATATGTTTATCTTATGAGGTCAAAGGATGAAGCATTTACCATGTTTAAGAAATATACAACTGAAGTAGAAAATGAATTAGAAAGGAAAATCAAATTTTTACGTTTAGATGAAGGTGGAGAATATTTCTTAAATGAATTCTCTTCATGTGACATCCTCATTCCAACCTGATTTTTCCGAACGGAATTGTTTCGGCAAGTGATTGTTGGACGGGATGACCTTGATGATCAATAAACCACAAGAGCATTGGAAAAGGCTGCTTTAGGGCAAAAACTCGATTTTTCATTGGTAAGGATGTATAAGTGTGGAAAAGTGGAAACAGGCCATGGGCGGGGACCCAATGGGCCCAAGCCCAAGTGGGAGGCCTAAGGCCCACACGCCCAAGGGGTAGGTGGCCATGAGAAGCCCATCAAGCTCTCTTTTGACAAGATCTTGGCATTAAATGCATAGAAGGATGTGAATTGTGCATGAATAGTGCAAGATCTTGGTGAAAGGACCAAAATGCCCTTCTATCGTACTAAGGACAAAAGGGCAAGGTTAGAAGAAGAGTAGGAAAGGGGTGGCACATGCTTGTTGGTGACAAAGGAGGAGGATTTGAACCCATCCTAGCCTAGACTAGCCTATCCTAAATTATACACTCAAGTGCAATCTCCTCATTAATTGGCTTCATTTTTCCCTCTTCAAGAAGCCACCTTCAAATCAATTAGACACTAGATTAGTAGGTTTGAGGAATATAGAATGGGATGGACATTTATAAGGATGGCATGTTCCAATCTCTCTCCTCTCCTTTCTCCCTCCCTCTTTGTCGGCACTCTCTCTCTCTCTCTCCCTCATTCTCTCTCATTTTCCCTCACTTGGTTGTTTTCAAGCTCACTCTCCCTCTCCCTAGCCTTAGCCAAACGGCCATCTCCATTTTCACCTTCATTTCAAGCTTGTTTCTTGCATTTTTCCTCTTGTTTTCCTTGCTGGCTACTGTTCATCAAACTCCCAAAGTTGGACCGCCCTTCACACCGCCGAACCACCACTCCAAGCCAATCGACCAGCTCCTCAAGAGTTGTTCGGTGTTGTGCAACCTTAACCTGTCCTCCCTCTCCCTCATTTCTTCTCCAATCTAGTCCTTCGTGAAGCTTGGAGATCGTGTTGATGCCTAACCACCGCTGAACCACCGCTGTGAGACAACCAGACCACTGTTCAGCTAGTATCCAGCTCACCCATGCATTGTGGATGTGAGACCAGCTGCTGTCCGGTCTTGTTGTTCCTTCCCCCGGCGTGTTTCAAAGCTCAAATCATTCGTGAGTGGCTTTTTAGCCTTTAATTAGGGCTTTCATTGCACTAAGGGAGTAGTTTAGGGCTTGTTTATGGTTAAATGATGATTTATTGATGTGATAAGTGCATGTTGCATGATAAGCAATTATTGGACTTAGATAGGTTATCGGACTTTTGGTAATAGTTATCAAATTTTAAATGACGAGTTATAGAATTGTTAATGATAAGTTATTGGGTTAAGGTTATAGGTTATCACGTTTAGGTTAATAAGTTATTAGATTAAGTTATGTAAAGTCGATATATTGTTGTATGTGCCATAATAGGATAGTAGGCTATTATGTATTATATGTGTTATGTACTCAATGTATTATATGGGTTATGTGATCTAGGCTTTTATGGGGTACGGATTATACGTTAAGCATGTTATATGGAATATGAGTTTTATGTGTTATGTGAGTTACGTATTATGTATTGTACATTCACGTGTGTCCTATACGATGTGATATTGTAATATGGCATGTTATTAGAATACATTATGGTAGGGTGATATGTTATATAAATAAAAGATGGATTATATGATGAATTTGATGGCACGTGACAAATGATGTGAACATATTGCGGATTATGATGACTTTATTCTACTTTATTAAATAGTCTGTATGCCATGGATTTATGAAGTAAACGGTGCATATGTGTATGATATAATGTAATGCACGGGTATGACATGATAGCAAATGGCAAAGGAAGTCACATATTGCATGGGCATCACATTGGTTAAATGAGAAAGATAAGAAATGGTTCTTCGAGGGTATGTCCTATGTGATCACTTAAGACTCTAACGCATTTTAAGCGTGGCGTGAACTCGTCCTGAGGCATTTTATGCAGGACGATGCCCGATTAAGTTCAAATGCCCCCAAGTCAACATGATGTTGTTCGTAAATGGACTTCAGAACGAAGCTCCTTATAGGAAGGCTCCAAAGTCAACGGGATGCCATGCTTAATGAGGCGAGGCAATACCTGATTACGCTGGAGGACTACAAATCTTCAGATTGGCCTTAGGTCCCAAGTGATCGTAATAATCTGGACATATTTGTATGGAAAGTGCATAAGATTCGCATGTGCCAAGTCTGGATTATTGCATGGCTTGAGCGTATGTTTTGAACCATAATGTGCATTTGTATGTTTGGCTTAAGAGCATAGACTATGTGTTATGGAATTACCTATGTCTCTATATTGATGGATTGAAGAGTAGACTTGTTATTATGAGAATAGTGAGGATAAAGCGAGGGGAGCATTATCATGTTTTGCCATCGATAGATAATTGTTTGTTTAGGGTGCTTCCAAAGTGAACGACTTCCCTACGCGAGCTCTAGGAAGTTCACTCATTGAGATTATCTCATATTTGATTATTGAAATGTTTACAAACCCTAGGAATGGCTAAGTTGTTTCATCAAATACGTTTTGCCCTCCCCGTTGAGCATAGTCAAGAGGTGACGGAGTATCTTGAACCAGGAAGGCCTGAAGTGCACTACACGTGTTATGTCACGACCATCTGGGTCAACAAAGGCCTACCTAACCTCATGCCTCACCGATTCATGGCCTAGTATTTTTGGGTGGGCAACGAGAGTCATGGTTCCATCCATGGCTTCGACGGTTCATTGGATGTCGGAGGCTTTGCTCAAAACACCCAAAGGCAATTGAACACATGCTTCTGATCCGCGGTTGGACAAGGCAAATATGGTTGGATCCAACTTTCAAGACTCACAACAACCCTCTAAATATCACAAGAACAAACAAATGGTTGCTGGAAATTTTTGAAGCCAAGCTCGACCCTCCTAAAACAGATGTAGTAGCGGCCACACTCTGGCTCATTTGGAAGGCGCAAAATAACGTCGTGTTTCGGGGCTAACAATCGGACCTGCTAGCCATTCTAGAAGAAGCAAGAGCACAAATCAACAACCATCTTCGGTGGAACCCTTAGGATGGCAACTCAAAACCTAGAACAAGAAGAGAAGGGATTAAGTGGAAACCTCCACCTGGCGACAATCTGAAGCTGAATGTCAATGCTTCATGGGTAGGGAGCGACAAACCGTGCTCCATAGTTGGGATCATGCAAAACTCAAGCGGGATGGTGGAAGGTGGCTTCACAACTGACACGAGCAAATTCACCCCTTGAAGCCAAGGCCCTAGCTTTTGTAAAAGGTTTGCAATTTTTACAACAAATCTAAGGAGAGCACGTGAGGCAAGTACAGAAGAAACTCTACATTACGTGTGTGAAAGTGACAATTCAGTGGTTGTGGCAAGCATATTAGGCGGTGAAGAAGCCCCATGGGTTATGAGGAACATAATTAGAGAAGGAAAATATATTTTAAACCAACTTAGCCAAGCCAAGCCAACCATTGTTTAAGGGAAGAAAACTGAGCCATCGATTGGGTAGCCAAAGCCCGTCGAAGAAAAAATCCTCCTTTCATTTAGGTGCCTTTCTATCCCCAGCCTCTTTAGGATATTTTATGTTTGCAAGTATGTTTACTTCTATCATGCACCTAATATATGAATGAATTAAAGTAATCACCCGTTTGATGATCCCAAAAAAAAAAAAAAAAAAATCGGCTTACCTAGAAAGAACAATAATGTGGGATGCATGATGTGTTTTTTGTGAATTAGTGAATGCAATCAATTTGCCAATGTACAATGATATACATAGTTGTTGACACCTAAATTTTGGCAATCCAGTTATTTATTTATTGCATAAAAAATTAGGGGGTCAATTTTATACCTTAAGAAAATTAATTGCACAGCATATTAATCTAGGTGCATTTTTTTTATTTGCATTTTGTGCATTTATTTATTGGATCGATGGCGGATGGGTCAAATTAGTGGTTTTGAGTTTTAAATTAACAGGCCGGACTAAGCCCATGAAATGAGCAAATTGGCCCGAGCCCTTTTTTTTTTTAATGACAAAAATGATCTAAATGGAGATTTGATATGATATGATGGTGTTTTTGAAATTTAAGAAAATCACATTGCAATCTTATCTTTAGTAATAGATGATGAAATTATGGGAGAATATTCATGAAATAACGATTTTTTATGATCGTGAGGTTATAGGCAATCTTCGTGAGATGAAATAAAAGGGCATGTATGAAGATCAAAAGGGGGCTTCTCTCGAGTTTTAGGTTAAAAAAATTACACACGAGAAAGAGAAGAAAAGCTTTGGATTTTCTCCGTTCGTTCCTTTCAGAAAAAAGAAAAGCTTTTGCCGTTCATTCCTTTGAGAAAAAAGAAAAGCTTTTTGGGGAAGAGGAGAAAAGTCAACAGCAAAAGAGGCTTTTACTTCTGAGAGAGTGTGTGATAAAGAGCAAAGGGAGAAGTGACGTGAGAGTAGAGAGAGAAAGGAAAAAAGAGGAAAAAGCAAAGCAGTCAATGCTCGTCTTCTACCTTTGTCCACACCGACCTTCAAGTAGTACCAGCACCACCATCGAAGCCACAACGACGACCCGCCTCCTCACGACGATCCGAAGCCCTACTGGAGCCCACACTGCTGGTCTTCTACCTCACCAGATGTCGCGCCGATCCCTGCCATCGCGACCCGCCTCCTCCCGACACTTAGCAAATCTACTCTGATGCCTAGCAGACCCCCCTCCGCCTCTGCTCCACCAGCCCGACAAAGCTGCTTCTGTGCCGATCCACGACAACCCCGATGTTGCTCCTGGTCCATTCGTCACCGATCCGCCTGCCACCGTCCTTGACGCCATTTTAGCATTGCTTGCAGCACTCGGTGTCCATTACTCTAACTGCGACCAACACCACCATAGCTCGACGTCGTGCCTCAACAGCTGTAACATCCCAAATTTCACCGACCTTCATTAGTTTAATTTGATCATTAGGAACTTAGATTAATTAGATTGGGCCAAAAAGTTAACCTGATGTATCGTGAGAAATGTTGGGCTTGAGAAGTAAATGGGCCACACGATTTGGACTTAAAAAGCTAAATGAGAGATTAGGGGCTTGGACTTGGCTTGGAGCTGGCCAAGGTTCGGAATTATCAGATTTGTAAATTTAGTTTAGTGGGCCAGATTGTTATAGATTAAGCCTATTGGGCCAGAGATGAATATTTAGGCCCGAGTGATTTTATTTTATAGATTATAGTGATGATAATTTGATTAGTGATTATAATGTTAATATCAATTTCTAACAGTAGCATTTCTTGTGATGAATTATTTATAGACTAACATTGACTAGTCGATATGTTATGTCGTGACTTTGTATAATTATAAAAGGATTGAAATCAAGTAGAAACAAAAGGAAATTAAGTGAAAAACATTAGAAACTAATGAACTGACTAACGACAAGGATTAGAGACTAATTGAATTTGAGTGACAAATGGCAAAAGACATCAAACTTAGAGGCCACGGCATCTCTCTCTTTCTCTCTCTCTCGTTTCTCCTTGTACTCGACACCCACGGTTTTCTATTCCCTAGAAACCGAAACTAGCAACTTCAAGAAACACAATCATTAACAAAAATCTCATCATTACTCTAGCCTAGCGATTAGCCTCGTTGTGACACCCCGAACCCTTCGCAGGTCGTCACCAGCGCCGGTGTTACACTTAATTTCCTTACACTATCTTGTACTTAATACAAGCGTCATTAATCACAGGCATTTTTTTTTAAACGAATCGGTCCCAATGCGACTCATAGCGGAAGCAAATTAAACATCTCCATCTCTCCCCTTGCTAACCATGATACCAATACACACCAGCTACACATTAGGATTTTATATACGAACATCGACACTTTATTTACATATTCTTCTAAGATGGGACTCCTCCTTTCTCGGGTCGATACAAAACAAGAAAAGCGAGGACTCTGCCATGTCCTGCCTAAAATCTCAAAAAGAAACTATCAACCCTCTACATCAAGCGCACAACCCCCATCACAAGTGTCGATTATCTACATCAAAAGGCTCGGCTCCTACTCGTCACGCGTGAGTCTCACACCCAACCCGGTGCATCAGGCGGTGGCGGCGGCAACATCCCTCGCATAGCACCATCTCGACGGACGTGAACAGAAATGAACTCTTGTATGATAGGGCCCCCAGCCAGGCCTATATCGTACATCACTAGACATCGCACTCGGATGAAAGTCAGTCCGGGAACAGAGGGACAGTCTATCTCCGCACACTCGACCTCAACATCAGACGGTAGACCGTAAAATACCCCACGCGAAACAGCAGGTAGCGGCATAGTGCTAATCTGAAATGTTATCCCCAAAAGGGGTGAGTACAACCACTCAGCAGATAGGGAAATCCAATAACATTCCAATGCATCATGCATATCATCATACGTTGCAAGCATCACTTACCTTGTAATCATGCGTATCATGCATCATCACATCATACATATCATATAATCATTATCACCGTCATGGCATATCATATAATCACATCACACATCACCCTCATGCATTATCATGCATATACTATCATAGGTAATCATCATACCACACCACATGCCATCATCATCATGCATCGTCATGCATATATTATCATATCATGGGTGATCATCATATCACATCACATGCCATCATCATCATGCATCATCATGCATATATTGTCATATCATGGGTGATCATCACATCATATCACATGCCATCATCATCATGCATCATCATGCATATATTGTCATATCATGGGTGATCATCACATCATATCACATGCCATCATCATCATGCATCATCATGCCATCAGTTAATTATCATCTTTATCTTTCAATTTTGATCACCACATCACCCATTTCTCAAATCATCAATCTCATCATCAACCCTTCGGGCAGAAACCTCCGACAGGGTACCATTATCAATTTCATCATCACCCTTTGGGCAGAAACCTCCGACAGGGTTCCCGGCCAACTCAGCCATCCCATGGCCACCGGGCTTCCGGCCCCCCACATTCCGGGCATCTCGCATCTCAACTAACATCACGAGGCATTCCCTTCGGGTAGAAACCTCCGACAGGGCTTCCGGCCTTTACCCTTCTAGCCAGGCATCCCGCACCCAAATCCTGGTGTTGCGAGACATCTCCGGGCATGTATCCAAGATACAACCGGACTTCCGGCCCCCCACATTCCGGGCATCCTGAAACTCCCAGGGAATCTCTGGAATTACGCCACCAGGCCACTAGACAACATCCTCCACCACAACCTCATTCTCATCCACATTTATCTTTTATCTCAATTTAACATGGCAATTTGGCATGGCATCAAACATATCACACTTGCATTTCAATTCACATATCATGCACATGTCATAGCTTAATCACATAAGCATTTCAACTTAATGCATGTACAAAGACCTCATCACACAAGTGCCACACAAATGGAATTGAATCCATGGCCAAATAAAAAATCTATTTTATTTTATTATTTCATTATTTTATTATTATTTTATTATTTTATTATATTTATTTATTTTCATAAATAAATATTTAATATTTATGATTTTCCCAAAATCATAATATTCAATAATCATTTATAGGATCACAATTTTATATAAAATTCGTGGCCAAACTGAATTTCTTATAATTTCACAATTTCCTCCAAAAACATCCTAAGATTCTCGGATTTAAACCCACTGCACAGTTTCCAAATAAATTCAATTAAAATATCCATTCGGTCTCCAAAAATTACGAAACATTACAGGGTGATATCCAACACATTTTTGCACCTTTTTCATTCAGAAATTTAAGCCAAATTCCTTTTAGATTAATTTCCATAGCCCTACAAGCTTCTGGAATCACTACCGCGACGTCCAGAACACACTTCTCCGTATTTCTTAGATTTAACCCATCAAATCTCTTTCGTTCCTTCTGAAATTTAAGTATGTCATGTAACAATGTGTCCTTTACAAGTTTCATGAAGGGATATAGATCAAATAACCAGATTATGGTCGCCATTTTAACCCATGAAGTCTCGGGTGTCTCGGTACACCTCACCAGAATCAACCATCTCCAAGATCTAACCGATTCACCAAGTTATACTTGTTATTTTTGCTTCAAATTTGAGTATGTTGTAGCTTAAGGTGTTTCCTACAAATTTCAAGAAGACAACAAAGTGAGAACTCCAACAGAAATCAACATGCAAACAAGAAATCGACAAGAGGTCAGTGAAAATTTCGTAGATCCAAGTCTCCGTATAATAGAACTTTTGACCCCTCAAATCTCCATCGTTTTCTACGAATTTTTAGTATGTCATATTACAACACATTAGCTTCAACTTTCATGAAGACACTGAAGCCAAAATCGCACTCCAAATACACATGCAAACTCGACTAAGATACTGACTACCACAAACCGAACGAAAACAGTCACATAGCTTGAACACATCCAACCCTTACCTCGGTTTTTCGCCCAAATCACACCTAAAACCGAACATGCAACCAACAAAACAGACATGCAAGAGAAGTTAAGGACCCCACTTGCCTCCAAGAGGAACAAACAGCGATGAACGGCGGCGTACGGCGGTTGGACTAGGCGGACGTACGGCGGACGGGCGGCGGCAACTCTCGGCTCCACCTCCTCTCTCTCGGTCCCTCCTCTCCCTTTCTCTCAAAATCTCTCTCTCCCTCTCACTTCTCTCGACCGAATGGAGCTAGAGGAACCGGCCACTCCTCTTCTCTCTCTCTTTTTATATCCCTTAATCCCATCATTTGCAATGATTGATCCACCTAATGACCAACCAATGCATGCTCTTCCTTTGGCCACTTGTAATTTTTGTTTTTGAATTAATTGGGCTTGGGCTTAGGCCCAACCGGCCACTCACTTTGGGCTGGTCGACAGCCACCTATTGGGCCCTAATGGGCCGACTAACTTGGCCCACCAAGCTTTAGGCTAATGGGCCCAAGGCCCATTTCGAAAATAACCCTATTTTCTCTTCTTTTTTTTTTTGAATTCCTTTTTATAAATATTTCTAAATTCAAATTTCATCTTGGCCAAAACCTTGGGATATTTCAATTATTGAAATTTAAATCATATGGCCAAGCTTTTAAATTTAAATTTCCACAACACAAGCAAAATTCATCAAATTAAAAGACAAATTGGCTAAAGCATAAGCCATAAAATTCTATCACCTAATTAAAGACATTTAACACACCTTAAGGCTCGGCCTTGAATTTATGGGATGCCACACTCGTAGATCTATTTTTCCCTCATAAATTTCGGAACCCTCTCTCTGTTGTGAAAATATTGCTTCGAAATGGGTTGAACAATGAAATCGGATTGAATAAAACAACTCGGACTTTGAGGCGCGATATCACTTTCTTTAAAGATTTATTTTCCCCACAACGTTGCTAATAGTCACCGGCAAAAATCCTCCAGGATACAACAAAGTCTCGGATGAGAATACTAAATAGCAATTCTAGTATTTCTCCAGGGTCTCTCTAAGAAACAATCGAATAATTAGCTGTAGTTTTTCATAAAGAAGACTCGAAAATGACCACCCTTTTCTTTCCGAAAAATGACAAGTATATATATGAAACAGTCTTGCAACTCTTCGTGAAAATTGTGAACAAACACGTCTTTAGAAAATTGTTCGGATAAACAAATGCAACTCTTCGAAAAAAGTCGAAAAACGAACAATTGCAATCCTTCGGGAAAGTTAAAAACCGAATAGGTAATTTTCCAAAGGTTGTCTTGAAAAGACACAAACAAAATTCGGAATAATTTTTTTTTTAAATAGAATTTCGAATTTTCATTTATATTTCATTTCTGGAATTCTCAAATTAAAAGGCAACCTTTGAACAAAAATAAAAAATAAAAAAATAAATAGCAAGGGATTAATGCTAATTAAACCGCGGGGCGCGCTAAGCGCTAAGTGCTAAGTACTAAGTGCGCCAAATAATCGCGCCAAAATCGCGTACCCGCACGCGGGTATGGTGAGGTCAACCCCCACCTAATCACTCCTTTAACTACAAAAGGAAATTCCACATATTTAAATTGACCCACTTGCTCCCATATTTTCTATGTGGGACAAAGTAAAAAGCACCCATTTTGTTTTAACAAACAAAATTCCAACAATCCACCACTTTGTTTGTAAAACACAGATTTCAAAATAAAATTTAAAAAAACCATACAGCCAAATCTTCAGTAAGATTAATATACATACATAAATGTCTCTTTCGAGTTAAACATTTACTTAGTGCAAATATATCAAAGCTCTATCAAAGTGACAAGTAGCTCGGCTTTAAACTTGTACTTTTATGTAATAGAACCGGACATACCACACATACACTAATCTCTTGTTTCAGCGAGAATTTCTATATTACTCCGCACTATTATGGCCTTGTGCTTGATCCTGTTTCATGAGCTCTCTAGAAAGCAACCCTAACTTTCGTAAGAAGCGGCACCACTTTAAGCTCGTATAGGTGAAGTATCTACCATGTGTTTCTGTTACTATCAACACACTACAAACTTGTATCATACTTCATTAAGAATTCAATTCAGCCTTCAAAAACGTAATGACGATACGACTTCTCATATCAGGGCTATGTCAGTATCAAACAATCACATTCAATAACTTGTTCTTATCCATTAAACCTTGTAACTAGTGATGTTCTAGAAAAAGGTCGGGTTACCATTATTGGTGATTTCAATTAAAGGGTTTCAACCCCATTTCTTGTGAGGTCGTTATTACCATATGTCTTGGTAAAGCCTTCGTCAAAGGATCGGCAAAATTTTTACTTGACCTCACATAGACAATTGTTATGGTACCATCTTTAATCAATTGTCTCACATATTCATATCTTAGACTAATGTGTCCAGACTTACCATTATAGGTGCTACTATAGGCTCTTGCCAAAGTGGCCTGACTATCACAGTGGATAGAAATAGGAGGCGTAGGACTAGGCTATAATTTGATATCCAATAACAAATTTCTAATCCGTTCAGCCTAATTCCCAGCTGCCGCCAAAGCAATAAATTCGGATTCCATTGTTGAGTGAGTTATACATGTCTATTTCTTGCTCGCCCAAGATACAGTACCTCCAACTAGTGTGAAGATCCATTCAGAAGTGGAACGCTCATCTCCCACACTTGTAATCCAACTAGCATCGGTGTATCCTTCTAATACAGCCGGATAATTATTGTAGAACAATCATAAATTTTTAGTTCTCTTAAGATAACTAAAAATTCTAGTAATTGCTCTCTAATGTTCAGTACTTGGATTACTAGTATACATACTCAACTTGCATACAGAATAAGCAATATCGAGTCTAGTACAATGCATCGCATACATTAAAGACCCTATAGCACTTGCATATTCTAGTTGTGCCACCACTCTACTAGTATTATAATTTAATTTAATACTAGAATCAAATGGAGTACTTATTTTTTTAAAACCAAGATGTTGAAATTTATTTAATATTTTTTCAACATAATTACATTGGCTTAAAAAATAACCCCCACTATTTTTCTTAACTTTAATACCTAAGATAGTATCTACTTCACCAAAATCCTTCATTTTAAACATGGAAGTTAGATACTTCTTAGTTTCATTAACTCAAGTCATATTCGTTCCAAAGATAAGCATATCATCAACATACAAGCACACTAAGACACCATAGTCTTTAGTGAATTTCGAGTATATACACCTATCGGCACTATTATTGATGAAACCATTTGACAATATGACCGAATTAAACTTTTCATGCCACTGTTTAGGAGCTTGCTTAAGTCCATAAAGAGACTTAATCAATTTACATACTTTTCTTTCATTTCTAGGAAGAAGAAAACCCTCTGGTTGTTCCATGTAAATCTCCTCATTTAAGTCTCCATTTAAGAAAGCAGTTTTAACATCCATTTGATGAACAAAAAGACCATAAATGGAAGCTAGAGCAAAAAGAACTCGAATAGAAGTTATACGTGCAATAGGAGCATATGTATCAAAATAATATATTCCTTCTTTTTGTCTATATCCCTTAACTACAAGCCTAGCTTTAAAAGCTTGAATGGAACCATCAGAATGATATTTTCTTCTAAAAACCCATTTGCACCCAATAGGTTTTGATCATTTTGGTAAATCTACCAATACCCAAGTATTATTGGACACAATTGAGTCCATTTCATCATTCACAGCTTCTTTCCAAAAGGAAGCATCTCTAGAAGACATAACATCATCAAAGCTTTTAGGATCATCTTCTAAATTTAATACTAAAGGGTATTTATTTACCACATTATTATCTCCATCTCCTTCAACAAGAAAAACATGAGTAATAAAATCAGGACCTAAGTCTTTTATTTTCCTAGCTCTAGTACTTCTCCATGGTTCAATCATGTCTTTAGAATCATTCGTTTTTTTCTCTTGAGAATCACTTTGAGCTTCCATATGTCTTGAATTATTTTCAATAATTTCAGAACTTGTAAAACATTTATTCTCAAAGAATTCAACGTCTCTCGATTCTATTATGACATTGGATTCTGAATCAAGAAGCCTATAAGCTTTACTATTTTTAGCATACCCTACGAAAACATTTTTAATAGCTCTAGAACCAAGCTTTGTTCTCTTAGGATCTGGAGCTCGGTAGTATGCCAAACACCCCCACACTTTAAGATATGACAAATTTAGAAACCTTTCCATATTTCATAAGGGGTTATGTCATTTTTCTTGGAAGGTATTTTATTATGAATATAGCATGCAGTAAGTAATGCTTCTCCCCAAAGATTAATTGGTAGTTTTGAATTTGAAAGCATACAATTAACCATTTCTCCAAGAGATCGATTTTTCCTTTCAACTAAACCATTTTGTTGTGGAGTATATGGTGCTGAAGCTTAATGAATAATACCATGTTCTTCACAAAATGAAGAGAATTCATTTAAGAAATATTCTCCACCTCTATCTGATCGTAGAACCTTAATTTTCCTTTCTAATTGATTCTCTACTTCAGCCTTATATTTCTTGAACATGGTAAATGCTTCATCTTTCGATCTCATGAGATAAACATATAAGAACCTACTACAATCATCCACAAATGTAATAAAATACATTTTACCTCCACATGTTAGCATACCATTAAATTCACATATATCACTATGAACTAAATCCAATAAATTCGAATTTCTTTTAACACTAGGAAATGGCTTCTTAGTAAGTTTTGACTTAGCACATATTTCACATTTATCAAATTTGCCATTAAAAAATTTATCAAGTCTTATTTTCTCATATTCTTCAAATAACGAATATTTATATGTGCCAACCTACTATGCCATAAAATTAAAGACTCGACAATATAAGCAGAATTAGAAATATTATTATTGATACTCAGTTGATACATGCCATCATTGGCATAACCCTTCCCAACAAACAGCCCATTTTTCGAAAGGATAACCTTGTCGGATTCAAACAAAACCCGAAATCCCCTCTTACAAAGTAAATCAATAGAAACTAGGTTCTTCCTAATTTCGAGTATAAATAACACATTAAGAAGAGTTATCTTCTTTCCAGAAGTGAAGCCTATCTCCACCGTGCCTTTTCCAGCAACCTTTGCAAGAGCATTATTCGCCATCAGGACCTCTTGAACATTTGAGTCAACAATTTCTTCAAATTGCTTAAACATATACTTGTCCTTGCACACATGGACTGTTGCTCCAGAATCTATCCACCAACCGGATTGAACAGTGGTAGAATTAATTTCAGAAACCATAGCCATCGCATCATTAATTTCAGAAATTTCCATGTTCGAAAACATGTTTGAAATCATGGCTACATAATTTTCTTCAACCAGATTTGCATCTGCTTTCACCACCGGAATGTTCTTGTCCTTTGAAATGCTCTTACGGTGAATGCAATCCTTGGCATAGTGTCCCTATTTGCCACAAACAAAACAGCAACCCTTTTGCTTCTTTTGTGTTCTCTTGAATTTATGCCCCCCGCTTTTTACTTTGAAGTTCTGGCCGAGTTTCCGTTTTTTATCCACAAAATTCACCTTGGAATTGTACAAAATAGAATTATCACTTAAACGTGACTCTTCCTCAATGTGAAGATGTTTATGTATTTGCTCCAAAGTAAAGTCCTCTGACTTGTGAATCAGCCTTTTTCCATAGTCTTTCCAAACTTGAGAGCACGAATTTTATTCACAATCACTTGCAATTCATGGACTTGTTCCAGTAAGGCTTAGTATCAATAAACTTGAAATCAAAATACTTTGCAATTAGATATTTGTTGGTACCTTGCTCCTCTGCTTTGTACTTGAATTCCAGTGCATTCCAAATTTCTCTGGGCGACTTCATTTCAGTGAATAAGTCGTACAGATGATCAGAGAGTGTGTTCAGAATGTGTCCTCGACAAAGTAATTCATCCTTCGCACGTTTCTTCTTTTCCTTATTAACCCTCTCAATGGCTTCCACACTTGGCTGTCCTCCATCGAAAGTAGGCTTAGGATCTTCTATAGGCACCAAGTTAGGATCCAATATGTAGGAAATCTTCAGAGCAGTGAGTAAGTACATCATCTTGTCCCTCTAGCAAGCAAAATTGTTCCCGTCGAACCGGTCCAATTTGACCATATATTGATTCATAACTTTGATTGTCTCCGACTCCATTGTAGCAAAATAAATCCTTAAAATTATTGTGAAAATATTGCTTCGAAATGGGTTAAACAATGAAATCGGATCGAGTAAAACAACTCGGACTTTGAGGCGTGATATCACTTTCTTTAAGGATTTATTTGCCCCACAACGTTACTAATGGTCACCGGCAAAAATCCTCCAGAATACAACAAAGTCTCGGATGAGAATACTAAATAGCAATTCTAGTATTTCTCCAGGGTCTTTCTAAGAAACAATCGAACAATTAGCTGTAGTTTTTAAGAAAGAAGACTAAAAAATGACCACCCTTTTCTTTCCGAAAAATGACAAGTATATATATGAAACAGTCTTGCAACTCTTCGTGAAAATTGCGAACAAACACGTCTTTAGAAAATTGTTCAGATAAAAAAATGCAACTCTTCGGAAGAAGTCGAAAAACGAACAATTGCAATCCTTCGGGAAAGTTAAAAACCGAATAGGTAATTTTCCAAAGGTTGTCTTGAAAAGACACAAACAAAATTCGGAATAAAATTTTTTTTAAATAGAATTTCGAATTTTCATTTATATTTCATTTCTGAAATTCTCAAATTAAAAGGCAACCTTTGAACAAAAATAAAAAATAAAAAATTAAATAGCAAGGGATTAATGCTAATTAAACCGCGGGGCGCGCAAAGTGCTAAGTGCTAAGTGCTAAGTGCTAAGTGCGCCAAATAATCGCGCAATTATTCGCGCACCCGCACGTGGGTATGGTGGGGTCCACCCCCACCTAATTACTCCTTTAACTACAAAAGGAAATCCCACATATTTAAACTGATCCACTTGCTCTCACCTTTTCTATGTGGGACAAAGTAAAAAGCACCCATTTTGTTTTAACAAACAAAATTCCAACACTCTCTCTCCTCAAGAACCGAGAAACCCATATTCATCTTCGTCTTCTCGTTTTTCTTTCGGTCGAGCAGTGAAGAACTAGCAACAAACCAGCGATTTCTCCTTCTTGCATGCAAGTTTTGGTGCTGATTTTTGAAGAATCTTTGAGTTATCTAATAGCTGAACAAGGTAAGGAAAGATATAACTCTAAATTGAAAGTTATCCATTGTTCGTCAAGAAAGCTTGCAGGTCTAACCAAATAGTGAAGGATTTGATTGGTAGTTGCTATTTTGTGATTAATGTAAGCTTCGTAAGTGGTAGATTGAAGGTAGAAGCCATTGCATGTTAACTTTGAGTCTTGCATGTTTCAAAATCCAAGTGTGAATATGCTGTCTTTGTTGAGTGAAGTGATGAAATGGATGTCGAGTGGATGGATATGGTGTATACTGTGATGAGTGAACTCACGGATGCAATTATACTTCGAGCCGAGCTATGGATGGGCTATGTGTTAAAGAAAATCTTGCTGAAAGTATTTTTAGTTTTTGTGATTAAGTAATGAAGTGTTGCAGAAGAGATTTGTGGAAAGATAAGTGGTTTGGTCAGGCTAGGAGTGAAGGAATCATGTATACCTATTCTGTTCTAGGAGAATATGGTTAGGGAGTCTTCTGTTTTGTATTATTTTCTTTATGTATGATGATGAAAATAAGAAAGAGACCATTCTGCATGATAGAACATCTACAAGATTGAATCAGATACTTAGTTAAAACCATATGAATATAAAAACGTAGAGATAGAAGTGAATTTGGTAAAACCAGTAAACTGTTTTATGAGAAACGGTTTGACCTCTACTGATTATATGATTTTTTTTGTATTTACCTAGTTATAATTTGACTTTGAATCCTTAATAAAAATTGTAGAATGCATCTTAAGGAATAATGTGTCAAAATTTGAGATTAAATAGAGAAGAATTGCCTAGTAAAAAAAAAAATTTTTGTAGATAAAGAATCTGGACATCGGTACAAAGTACTAGTAAAGATTATGGCGACTGTTGCTCTTAATACAATGAATATTAGACTTAAGTTTCTTCATGGAAAATGTTGATCTATGTCTCAAATATAACATACTAAAATTTTGTAGTATTTCGACAAGAATTGATATACCTTCTGTATCTGAAACTGAAATTGTTCATTTAGCTAGTAAACTGTCTGGACCCGAGAACATATATTAGATGTTGTGTCTTTTATATTAGATTTGTAGGACACACATAAAGTCTAACAAACCGCATAATAGAAGTTGGTCATGTAAGAGTAAGTCTCATATATCATTTGAGATATAAGTACATATAGTATCATGCGTGTGCATTGAGTGCGATGCATAGTGCTTGATTATGGGGTAAATATCTATTCGGCATGGAATGTGACATGTCGTAATGGGTTTTATCTTATAATTTGGACACGCACGTGTGCTAGGTTCATGAGAGTTAAATATATAGTTAGATACTTTGGAGTCTTTTCTTTTGCATACGATAAATGTATTAATCAAATGTGTGGTGGTGTGAAATGTGTGTATAAGTGAGTGAATGAACCCATCGGTACAGAGATACCAGTGATGCTCCCGGATGTTTGGGATGCCCTTGCTGAGTGGTCTTGGATGCCTTGGTAGAGAGATACTGGGATGCCTCGGAGTGAGATGCCCTTGTGTGTGATCAAGGATGCCTCAGTTGTGTGATATTGAGATGCCTCGAAGTGAGATGCCCCTTGCTGAGTGGTCTTGGGAGGACCTCAGTCCTGTGATACTGGGTTGCCTCGGAGTGAGATGCCCATAATAGAAATATCGTGGAAGTTCAGATAAGGTAACTTCTAAAAGTGACTCGATCAGGTCGATTGAGTTCTGGTTAGTGATTGATCGATGGTGGATCATGTGCACACTAAATATAATTCTACTTGGTGAGTGAGTCCATTTACTATTGTTGCATTGCATCTTGATATGACATTGAGCTTGAGAAAGGTAAGCATAGAAATGGATGCTCATAAGGTGATTATATACATAATGTGTTAATATGCAATTGTTTATACTTGTGATATACTTCCTTTAGCATCCTAAATTGTTTGATGATTCTATTGTAATCTTGATGGCTGTGGATTCTTTAAGTTAGAGTTTTATCATTCTTTATTGGGCAAGTTTGTTTGCTCATACCTTACATTTTCAGATTGATAGCATGGATGTACTGCTAGTAGCTCGATACGGGGCGGTAGTGTGTCTTGATGTTTTTCTTCATGACGTGTATGATCCCGACATTGACATGACTTTCTCCAAGTATGAGGCTACTTTATGGATGGATGATGGTAGAGCTGACTTGATATCGATGACGTTCGTTGCATGGTTTATCAACCATGAAGGGGAGATATTTGGACCCTTACCCTTTGGCGCAGGAGGAATTGGAGCAGGGATGGATGGTGCCTAGACGCCTTTGATCATGTAGAAGCTGACTGACCTTTGTTTTTTGTTAGATACGGGCTTGTGTGGGAACTCGTGGAGTAGACACCCTCACCCTTTATCCCTGGCTTTTGTTACGCCTTACTTTTGTCATGTATATGTTGTATATATAGGCGATGAACATGGAAAGAGTCCAGGTTGATAAATTTTGTAAGCCTTAATGATGATAAGAAGAAACTAAGTTTCTTGTGATCTTATTTATGTGCATGAATGATTTGGCCAATACTTAAAGTTGAAGGTAGAGTGATTGCAGGACAACCTCATAATATAAACTTGACATTTTAAATATTCCATGTTATACATGCTAACCTTCAATGGTAAACACTATAGGTTATCTAAAGGAGCTTACAAATTAGGCAAGTTGATAATGATAAATGATAATTCCGCTTGCGCTTACTACGCGATGCCCTGGACGTCACAACAGCTTGCGACACAGCGACCTCCGCGCCCTTGCCACTCCTTAACACTCTGCCTGTCGATTGCCAATCTTGCCACATTGCCCCTACACGCCGCTCGAACCCCCTCCTCCATGCGATGATTCTATAGCAACTCTATGCCTGCTACTACAGCACCACCGCTCGTGACGCCCCTCACTATCGCCGCCTACTGTGCCCTCGCTGGAGTTCCTCGCCGGTGACTCCCCTCGCCGGAACCCTAAACCAGCTGCCAAACTTTGATTGGAAAGGAAAAGGGAAAAAACAAAAGAAATAAAAAAGAAAAGCAAATTGAGTAGTTTTTTTTTTCCTTTTTCTTTTTCTATTTACTTTATTTTGTTTATATTTTTAAGTTTAGTTATTTAAATTGGAACATTGGATGTCAATATTCATGAATCTTGTAGGCATTATCCGCAAGGGTTTTGTCCAAAATTATTGCAATTATTAATTTGATCCGTAAGATGTCGGATCATTTTTTAACTATATTAATTTTTGGGCATTTTGAAGGTATTTTAATTTTTAAATCATAATAATTATTAATTTGATCCGTAAGACTTCGGATCAGATTTTTAATTATTTTGAACTTTTTGTCATGAGTTTAGGTTTAGGGTAATTGTTAATTTAACCTGTGAGACAACAAGTTATTTTTTTGATTATTTTAATCTTTTTTTGGTGGATATCTTGATTGTTTAGATATAATTGCTTATCTTGGAAAACACTAAAAAACATAAAAAAAAAAAATCAATAAATCAATAAAATAAAATAAAATCTTGCATTGGAGTGTGTTGGTTTGACAAATTAGGATTGCATTCTTAGATAATTTTTGGAATATATTAGTTTTGATTTTAGATAATGTTTACACATTTAGATAATCTCATTTTTCTTTTTAAAAAATAGTTTTCTAAGATAGGATAGGGTTTAAGTCAAATTAACCCCTAAATAAATTAGAAAATTATTCACTTTAGATAGTTTAATTAGGATTTTTATTAATTCCGAAATTCAAATAAAAAAACACAAAAATATTAGGTGCATGTCAATTAGTTTGCATGTTAGGTTCATTTAATTAGAAATAGTTTGTTAGTAAAGTTAGGTCATGTAGTTAAATGCATGTTTTATGACAAGGTTTTAATTACAAGAAAAATCCAAAAAATACTTACTTTAGTGTGTTGAATTATTTGGTGCAATTTATTTTATTCAATGTTTAATAATGATTGAGCATCTGTATGGTCACCCCATTGCATGATAGTAATTTAGGTTAAAATAAATCCAAGCTACCTGCAAAGAACATGTTTGAAAATTAAAAAGAAATGGCACCGAAAGGGCATTAGAGAAATCTAATGTAACTAAGTCCCTGTACCCTTAGTTTATGGTTCGTAGGAGTAAAATAATTCTCCCTTTATTTTATTTAGGTGTCTAATCAACCTAGCGCAAATCGATTAGTGACGACTCCTAGATAATAATCATTTGCATGTTAAATATTTGAACCTTAAGTAGTGAATTGGTATGGGCTTGGGAGAACCCGAACTAAGTTTAAAGACTTAGTAGTCCATTAGCCTAAACTTAGGTGGTACACCCGAAATTTAGGTCGTGACAATAACATTCATGAACACTCAAAATGATTGGAAAATAAATTCATTTTACTTGGGATTAAAACACACATAGCAATCAAGTGATCAATTGGAAAGTAGATGTCACATCCCGACTTGCTTCGAGCGCGTGGGACCCCTCGCTTCTATTCCTATGGCTATTTGATTGCAACGTCCTAGGATGCGTCACCAACCTAATTCGCAATGACAATAAAACACACAAACGGAAATGTAAACAAATCTCCATTCCATCATTCAAGAGGGATAGTTGAAAACAAACGTACTGATATATATGCATCATAAGTCAAAGTCACATACACTTCAAGTTCAAAAGTTAAAGAATAGCTTTGCTACATCTAATACACCGAACCGCACTTCTACAACCTCCATCAAAAAGAGGTCCGAGGTACACCTACACCTATAATATTATGAGAGCGATTCAAAAGTGCCAACACCCTACTACTACCTAAGCCCCTATGGCTTCTGGGATCCATGGCTCCAACTCGACGATCAAGTTAGGGTTGAGCTCAAGGTCGGACACTTCCCCATTAGGAATATCCCCATCCTTGGCATCCCAGTTGATGCCTCCCCCTGAACCTCTGGTACCCGGTAGAACATCGAAGCCACGGATGGGCCCATGGCTCTCATTGCCCACCCAAAAGCACCAAGCCATGAATTGATGAGGTACAAAGTTAGGTAGGCCCTTATTGATCTAGATGGTCATGACATAATGCGTGTAGTGCACGTTGGCTCCTTTTGCTGCAGAATACTCTATCACCTCATGACTGGAGGCCAAATCTTATTTGATTGAACGACTCAGTCATTCTTAGGGCCTGTAAATATTCAACAAACAAATATGAGATAAACTCAATGAGTGAACTTCCTAGACCTCGCGTAGGAAGCCATTCACCTCTAAAGCACCATAAACAAACAATTATCTATTGGTGGCGAAACATGACAATGCTCTACTCGTTTTACCCTCGCCATTCACATAATAGCAAAGTCCATCCATATAGACACATAGGCAATTCCATAACATATAATCCATGCTTCTGAGCCAAACATACAAATGTGTATTATGGCTCAAATCATGCGCTCATGCCATGCAATAATCCAGACCTGAACACATACAAAACTCATGCACTCCCCATACAAATATGTCTAGATTATTATGGTCACTCAGGACCCAAGGCCTAACCCGAAGGTTCGCAGTCATTTAGTGTAACTGGGTGTTGTCTTGCCCCATCGAGCATGGCATCATCCTACGTAAAATGCATTAGGGTGATCATTCCTGTAAGGAGCTTCATTCTGAAATCCATCCGCGAATGGCATCCCGTTGACTTGGGGGCATCCGGACTTAATTGGGCATCATCCCACGTAAAACGCATTAGGATGGGTTTACACCCTGCGTAATACGCATCGAGGTCTTAGGTGATCACACAGGTATACCATCACACAATTCATTTCTTGGCTTTTTCATTTAACCAATGTGATGCCCATGTGATATGCAATATCCTTCGCTATATGCCATCATGTCACCCACGTGCATTACATTATATCATACATATATGCACTATATACTTCATAAACCCATGGCATACAAACTACTTGATAAAATAGGATAAGGTCATCATGATATTTAAAAGTCATTCTTCCACTTGTCGTCATCTCCCACAAGCCATCAAATCCATCACATAATCTATCTTTTACTTATATAACAAATCACCTTATCATACCATACTCTAATAATATGCCATATCACAATATCATGTACAACACGTAATATGTAACTCACATAACACATTTAACTCATAATTCCTATAACATGCTCAACATATGATTTGTACCCCATATAAGTCTATAACACATAATAACACTTCATCATATTATGGCATAATAAAACCGCATATCAATTTCACTTATCATAACCCAATAATTTAGCGCCCTAAATGTGATAACCTATTACCAAAACCTGATAACCTATCGCTTTTAAACTCGATAAGTGCAATGATAATCTTAATCAAGGGCTAGAAAGCCATTCACAAACAATCGGTGCTTCAAAACGTGTTAGGGAAAGGAGCAACAAGACCAGACAATAGCTGGTCTTATGTCCACAGCGTGTGGGTGAGCTAGACAGCAGCTGAATGGCAGTTCTTCGGGTTTCGCGAGGGAGCAAACCGAAGAAGAAAAGAGTGAGAGGGAACACAGGGTGAGGGTTGCATAGCACCAAACAACTCTTGAGGAGGTTGGTCAGTTGGCTTTATGTGGCAATTCCACGGCACGAAAGGCAGCTCGACGTTGAGGGTTTGATGAACAGTCACAGGTGAGGTAAAAACAAGAAGAAACAAATGAAGAACAAGCATGCAAAGAGAGTGATGGAAGTGTAGGGGTTCGATGGTGGTGAGGAAAGAGAGATAGAGATTTTGAAACCAAACAAGTGAGGAAAAGAGAGAGAGAATGAAGATGTGAGAGAGAGAGAGAGAGAGAGAGAGAGAGAGAGAGAGAGAGAGAGAGAGAGAGAACCGGTAGTGAGGAGAGGGAGAGAGGAGAGAGAGAGAAGTCTTGTCCATTCAATGCATTGCACTCCAAGTCTTCCAAATCCCTCAAATCTAGGGTTCAATTAATGAGGAAGTGACATTTTAAAGAGAGAACAAGGTGAGAGTGAGGGGGAGAGGGTGGCCGGCGGTCTTAGGGAAGGAGGAAAGAGACAAAGAGAAATATTGCTCATAAACGCACATCAACTCCACATATCCTTGGACTCACATCAATCAATCAAGGAAAACTTATCCAAGAAGCAAAAATTTGTGTATTAATGAGGGGATTTCACACTTGAGTACATAGGTTTAGGTTTGGACTAGCTAAGTGGACTAGTTTGGCTTCAAACTCCTCTCCTTTGCCGCCCAAATGCAAGAGGTGCCCCTTCCCTAGCCAATTTCCAATCTTGCCCTTTTGTCCTTAGTCCAAGGAAGGGGATTTCGGTCTATTCACTAATATCTCACACTATTCATGCACTATTCACGTCCTTACATTCATTTAATGTCAAAACCTTGCCAAAAGAGGACTTGATGGGCTTGAAAGGCCCATAGGCCTCCTTTGCCCTCCCACCCCTTGCACATGTGGTTTGGGCTACCCACTTGGGCTCGGACCCATTAGGTCTCCACTTGTGGCTCGTTTCCACTTTTCTGCACTTGTACGTCCTTGTCATTGAAAAACTGAGTTTTTGCCCCAAAGTGACTTTTTCAATACCCTAGTGGTTTATCGATCCTTAAGACAATCTTGTTTGATGATTGCTTGCTAAAATAATTCCGTTTTAAAAAATTGGGTTGGAACAAGGATGTCACAACTCTTCCCCCAAAGAAATTTCGTCCTCGAAATTTGTAGGATCAACCACTTCTTCAAACAAATGGGGGTATTGGCTCTGCATAATGTCCTCACATTCCTAGGTCACTCCCTCAACGCCATGATGCTACTAGAAGAATTTGACCAAGAGGATGACCTTGTTGCGCAACACTTATTCTTTTCTATCCACGACTTGCATTGGCTGCTTGACGTATGTCACTCTATCATCTACCTCCATCTCCTCATAACTTAGTATGTGCATCGAGTCTAGTTCACACTTTCTTAGCATGGAAACATGGAACACATTATGAACCTAGACAAGATTTGGCGGTAGTGCCAAATGATAAGCTAAACTCCCAATTCTTTCTAGAATTTCAAAAGGTCCTACGAATATGGGACTTAGCTTCCCTTTCTTGCCAAAATGGGACGTACATCTCATTGGCAACACTTTTAAGGAGCACGTGATCACCAACTTGATACTCCATAGGTTTCCGTTGTTTATCCGCATAGCTCTTTTGGCAACTTTGGGCTATATTTAACCTTTCTCGAATGATTTGAAACCTCCCTCCATGAATTGATGCACTAGTTCCGAGCTTGTAATTTTTCTTTCTCCAACCTCATCCCAACAGATGAGCATTCTCTAGGCATGTCCATACAATGCCTTGAACGGTGCCATTTTGATGCTCCATTGATAACTATTGTTGTACGCGAACTCGACGAGATGTAGTTGTTCTTTCCATCCTCCTTTGAAATTTATGACACAAGCTCACATCATATCCTCAAGAGTTTGGATTGTTCTCTCAGATTGTCCATCAGTCTACAGATGATAAGCTGTGTTGAACTGCAGTTTCATTCCTATGGCCATCTGTAAACTTTTCCAAAATGCGGTAGTGAACTTGGAACCCCAATTAGAGGTGATCATCATTGGAACCCCATGCAACCGAATTATCTGCCTCACGTACAACTCAGCATACCTATCTATGGAATAATCTTTTTATATCATAATGAAGTGAGTTGACTTGGTCAGACGGTCAATCATAACCCAAATGAAATCATTACCTCTTTGACTCCTTAACAATCCCATCACAAAGTCCATCGTGATAGGCTCCCACTTCCATTCCAGGATCTCTAATGGTTGCAATAGTCCACCAGGTTTATAGTGTTAGGCTTTATTTGTTGGCATGTCAAACACTTTGCCATGTGTTTTGCGACATCAGCATTCATGCCATTCGACCATAATATTGCCGAAGGTTCCTGTTCATCTTCATATTGCCTGGATGGATGCTATAGTTGCCTCGATGGGCATCCGCTAGAATCTCTTCTCTAAGTTCCACATTGTTAGGCACACATAACCATCCTTGGAACCTTAAGATCCCATCATCCGTCACTTGGAAATCTAGGCTCATCTTCTCAGGGTTTCCTTGCACAATCTTTTGAATTTCTGGATTCATCA
Organism: Eucalyptus sideroxylon x Eucalyptus melliodora; assembly: GCA_016097485.1. Lineage (NCBI taxonomy): Eukaryota > Viridiplantae > Streptophyta > Magnoliopsida > Myrtales > Myrtaceae > Eucalyptus > Eucalyptus sideroxylon x Eucalyptus melliodora. The sequence goes on from CM027826.1 coordinate 33,357,100, forward strand.
ATTGTAAAGTTTTAATCCTAGTGTGTACTTCGGGTTCAATTCGAAGAGTAGCCATAAGACTAGAAAGATGGCCTACCTCAAACTTGAAATTTGAATCTTGTACACCTTCGAGAAGTATCCACTCTTGAACCATCATTTATGCAATTGATGACTTTTGATTGAGTGCTTCCACCTCCTTGTTGGCTTTACCAGGATGGTATAAGATGTCTCAGTTGTAGTCCTTGAGAAGTTCTATCTAGTGCCTCTGTCTCCTATTCAATTCATTTTCTAAGACAGGTACTTCAGACTTTGATGATCAGTGTAGACCAAAAACTTTTCCCCACATAGGTAGTGTCTTCAAATCTTCAAAGTAAAGATAATTGTCGCCAACTCTAGGTTGTGTATTAGATAATTCTACTCATGCAGTCTTTATTGCCTAAACGCATAAGCCATAACCCTTCCTTGTTGCATCAAGACATAACCCAATCTTTCAAACGAAGCATTGTTGTAGATCTCATATCGTCCAAGACCGGACCGTATTATTAACACAGGGGCAGTTGTCAACTTGTGCTTAAGCTCTTGAAAACTTTTCTCGCACTTATCTTGTCCATTCAAATTTCACTTCTTTCCTTGGTAGTTGCATTAGTGGCATAACTATTCTAGAGAATCTTTCCACGAATCATCAGTAATAGTCAACCAGTCCTAGAAAACTCCAAACTTTAGTCACCGTTGTAGGTCTTGGCTAGTTCATGATCGCTTCAATCTTGGTTGGATCCACCAAAATTCCATCGCTCGATATCACATGACCGAAAAATGCTACTTAATTAAACCAAAACTCGCACCTACTAAACTTGGCATAAAGTGCGTGTTCTCGAAGGGTTAGTAATACCATCTTCAAGTGTTGCACATGCTCCTTTGGGCTTCTCAAGTATACTAGTATATTGTTGTTGAAGACTATGACTAATTGGTCTAGACATTCCTTAAAATACTCGGTTCATTAGGTTCATGAAAGTAACTAGGGCATTAATTAACCTAAACGGCCTCATCGTAAACTTATAATGGCCATATCAGATCCAAAATGCAGTCTTTGGGATGTCCTCCTTCCTAATCCTTATTTGATGATAGCCTATTCTCAGATCTATCTTTGAGAACTCCAAAGCTCCTTAAAATTCATCAATGGGTACTTGTTCTTGATTGTCACTTGATTGAGCTGTTGATAATCGATGCATAGTCGCAATGATCCATCTTTCTTTTCACAAACAGGATAGGTGCTCCCCATGGCGATGCACTAGGGCGAATAAATCCCTTATCCAGTAATTCCAGCATTTGCACTTTCAGCTCCTTCAACTTGGATAGTGACATCCAATACGGTGCCTTTAAGATTGGCTCTGCCCCAAAGGCCAACTCAATTATGAACTCAATCTCTTGCTCTAGAGGTAATCTCGGCAATTCTTTTGGAAAGATATCCACAAATTCTTGTACCATAATAATATCCTCTAACTTTGGCTCCTCCATAGTCAAATCCCCGTCTGTTTCCAGATAGCCTTGGCAACCATCCTCAAGCGAAGAAATTAAGGGTGTAGATGACCCACCCTTGTGTCCTACAAACTCATAACCGGAGCTACCAACCGGATTGAATTGTATAGCCTTACTAAAATAGTAAACTATGGTTCACTACTTGTCAAGCCAATCCATTCCAATTATAACATCAAAATCACACCTAGCTAAGATATCTAAATCTGTCAACTCTTTTCACCTATTAATTACTATCTCACACCCCTTATACCCAAGAACATATAGGACCTTATCGTTTCATAGGGGTGGAGATGCTAAGGACCATTTCCAATGGTTTCAATTCTAACTTAGCTAACTTAACGAACTAATCAACTACAAACAAATGTGTCACCTTCATATCAAATAAAATGCACAGAGAGACCATATTTGTAATCACAACCCCAGAATCCTTGGCTTCTTCTCTAGTCACCGCATACATCTTACCCTAGGCTAGGGGTTGGTTCGAATTATCTTGTAGCGCAGCTCTTGATTGTTGTCTTGTGAATAGCGGTTGCAGCTACGCTTCAGCCAATTATCAAAGGCAATTTTTGCCATGGTGGCCCTCTAATGACATCTAAAGCATGTTCTCGTTTAGGTGTGGCACGGTGTAGATCCATAAAACTTGCTACGAAATCGATAATTGTGGCTCAGGTTGTGCGTCGACTTCCTAATGTTATTCTTCCTATTGGGAGGGATAAGGTACTTTCCTCCTACCATCGGCTTCTTCCCCAATCGATGATTATCCCTATTAACAGTAAACCGTAATCCAGATGTGGCTGCTTGCTTGGCCATATGCCTCTCAATCAACTAAGCCCTTTTGTACTTAAGGTTCAAAGGCACTAACTGGCTACAAATTTCGGGCTTCAACCCATCTCGAAACCTCCTAGCTTGATCCATAGGATCCTCAACCATTCTCAGAGCATACTTTGATAGCTCTACAAACTTGGCCTTGTACTGGTCCATAGATAGGTAGTTCTCGTGAAGTCGTAGAAACTCATATATCTTCTGCTCTCAAGCACACTCAGAAAAGTATTTTCCATTGAATGCTTCCATAAACACATCCTAAGTCACGATGGTACCTTTTGGGAAAACTCTTCCCCCAGTGGCCTCCCACTAGTCATTAGCATTGCTTTGCAGTTGGTAGACCGCTAGGGTCACCTTTTCTTCCTCACTATAGCTCAACAAGGTGAAGGCCTTCTCCAACTTCTTAGTCCACGAAGTAGCAACCTTAGGATCATCCTTCCCTGAGAACTACGGTGGCATCAACTTAATGAGCCGCTCCACCAACCTCTGGTTTTTGTTTCCAGCTAATGGGTCATCATGGTGAGCAATGGCAATGGTAGCCTACTGCCGAGCTTACTACCCCATCAAGTTCCCTATGGTCTCTAAGGCCTGTAAAATCCCATCCCATCAAACCTGAGATCTTCGTGTGCCCTACCTCGACCATTAGCTGGCCTAGGAGTTGCCCTTCCTTACTGCATCCTTGATTATGGGCTAAACTACTTTCATAGCAAATTCTACAACCTTAACAGTACAGTTAGGATTTTAGAATCACAATTTAGTAAGACAATCGGCAATCACATGCGTATTGTAAGCATTCCTAGCTAACTATCCCAAGGTCTAAACACGCCTTATCACTCTAGGTAATGACCATGCTCTGATACCAACTAAAGCGGGAATGTCATGCCCCGACCCACTTCGAGTGCATGGCACCCCTCACTTCCATTCCTATGGTTGTTAGATTGTGATGTCCCAAGAGGCATCACCAACCCAATTCACAATGATGATAAAATGCATAAGAGGAAACATAAGCAAATCTCCATTCAATCGTTCAGTGGGGATAGTTAAAAACAAACATACTCACATATATGCATCATATGTCAAAGTCATGTACACGTCAAGTTCAAAAGTTAAACAAAAACTTCACCACATCGGATATGCCCTACTGCATTAGTAAAATCTTCATAAAAAAAAAGGGGCCTGAGGTACACCTACACCTTTAATACTACAAGAGTGGTTCAAAAGTGCTAACACCCCACCATTACCTAAGCCCCTATGGCCTCTGGGATCCATGGCTCCGACTTGATGATCAACTTGGGGTCGAGCTTAGGGTTGGACACTTCCCCATTGAGAATGTCCCCGTCCTTAGCATCCCAACCGATGCGTCCCCCTAAACCTCCAACACCCGATGGACCATTGAAGCCGTGAATGGGATTGTAGCTCTCATTGCCCACCCAAAAGTACAAGGCCACAAATCAGTGAGGCACAAGGTTAGGTAGGCCCTTATTGACCCGGATAGTCGTGACGTAACACGTGTAGTTCGCGTCGGCCCCTCCCGCTATAGAATACTTTGTCACCTCCTGACTATGCTTAATTGGGAGGCCAAATCATATATGACGGAGTGTTCAGCCATTCTTAGGGCCTATAAATATTCAACAAACAAATATGGGATAAACTCAATGAGTGAACTTCCTAGACCTCATGTAGGGAAGCCGTTCACCTCTGAAGTGCCCTAAACAAGCAATTATCTGTCGGTCGAAAAACATAGCAATGCCCCTCTCGCTTTACCCTCACCATTCACATAATAGCGAATCTTTTATTCAAGGCCATCCATATTGTGACATCTTCCCACGGCGGCGACCTCCTTAGGTGACCCTCAACCCTTTCGGTTCAGCTATGCTGCTCATTGGTCCCTGCGCTATACCATTGCGAAAGCAAGTATATAACCCCATTCAAACTTCAAATGATGCACACAATATACGAACCATGCACTTTTATTTATTTATAGCTTTCAGATGACATCGGTTAATACACATAGGCCAAAAGTTCCTTTTTTTGGCTAAACCAAAATTTGAATCGACTATCTAGCTATCTATCTACACTATCACCTTGGCATCATGTCCTGGCATCCAAAAATGCTGCCGCCCTCCCGAATCCTCCATTACTCCACCCCACTCGAGCTGTCGTCATCATCCTTCGGAAGTGGTAGTGGCCCCACTGTGCGCCTCTGGACTCGGGCATACAAGATGATAAACCCCATGAACAAGGGGCCAATGGAGAGTCTAGCGTCCATGGTAAGGATCACCGTAATTCGGATAAATGTGACTTTCGGAAAGTTAGGGTTGGCATGCTTCTTCGTCTGGTCCCACCTAAGGTCGATGGGGATACCATAGAACATACCGGAAGACGCAGGCTGGAGCGGCATATCTATGTCTTTGAAATATGATAGTCCCATAAGGGGTGAGTACAACCACTTAGCAGTCAAAACACTACTAAACTATACCACGTGAGCTTATTGCCACCCGATTCCACGCAATGCAAAACAAAGTACACAACCGAAGTAATGAACATGCATTAATTCAATAGAATCTCATAATAAAACAGCATATCAAAAAAAAAAAAAAAAGAGAATTTAGAACTCTTAATTTATCTCAATTCACTACCACCATCTTCTAGAATGACCAATGTTTGCATCCCTTTAGGCATCTCGCACCCTAGCTGGCATCACGAGAACCTCCAGTTTCATATTTCAGTCACCAAGCATCCATAGCATGTTCATCACACCTCTAGGCATCTCGCACCCTATCTGGCATCACGAGGACCTTCGAGGCTCATCATGTCCCCAGGCATCTAGAACGTGTTACGTCACACTTCTAGGCATCCCGACACCCGGGGCACTTCCGAGGCCCACCAATCCCTAGGCATCCAGAGGCATCACCATCATGACCCTCCGAGCAACCTAACACCCAGGGCATCGTCGTAAATGTGGACCGACGACATTCGTTATTCACATACCATGGTGTAGTAATCTAATAATTTAATGCCAGGATATCTTCGTATTGCCAATACAGGAAATTGCTTCGATTTCGAAATCCCAAATCATGGTATAAGTCAATGTGCAAATGAAATCTTAAAGAAGTATCGAATCCGTGACAACAAAACCTTTCATAAAATCTAGAGTTTAAATACCAGAATAGATCGAAATCAACTTTCATCGTTCCACCCCTATCATTGTTCGAAATTCACAGGTGTGGACTTAAAGCATCCTCACACCTCAAAACTTGAAATTTCCACATGATAATTTTCATCAAAACCATAAGAATTTCTTGCAATATTGAAATTGGCACGTCGGCGGGTCGATAATCTCAGTCCCAACCCTAAAATTTCGAAGTAGTTTGCATGTAAAGTCTTAGAGCTTTGAAATACCAAAGTCAATACGTACATGGGTCCCTAATTCGAACTCGACCGTAAAAGATACAAAATCCGTCCTCACATAGCTCGTGGTCAATCTAACGACCTCCGAGTTTACAAATTAATGTGAGTACTCTAAACGAACATTAGTTTACGGGATGCATTTCACCAAGCAATGACTGAGTTCACGTCCTATAGGTTAGTAGATATCGACTTGCCTCAAGTTCAGTGGCATGGGCGGTGAGGTAAACCGTGAGCTGCGGGCGTGGCTGGCAGCGTAGCGACACAACGAAAGATGGAGATGCGGCTGGTTCGGTGATCAGTAGTGAGCGGCAAAGTACGAGCGAGAGGGTGGGAGTGAGGCCGTGAAAGTCAGGGGACTCTCTCGTTGCTGCTCGGGTGGGTGGTCGGGAGAAATTGTGAAATGAAGAAGGGATTTTAGTCATCACCGAATGAAGAACTGGCGTCCCCTCTTTTTTGTTGACTTTGCAAGTCAAAAACTCAGCTTTGTGGCAGCAAAGAACGAGGACAACTCAAGCCATTCTGTCCTGGCGTGTGACAAGTTAAGCTTCTCATGCAAGGATGTGTCTCCTTGCATGTGTGTGTCTCCGTTTGATGGCCACCGAAGGAGAGAAGGAACGTGGCAGCAGCTGATCAGCCCTTACATGCAAGAACGTGGCTGCAAGGAGTCAACTTTTCTTCTTGGTTGACCGGCTGAACGGAGAGGGAGGCGTGGCTGTGGGTTCTTCATTCCGGCGTGAACATGGGCTGAAAAAAAAAACTTTCGGTCCTCTTGTCTTGCACGTACGCATGAGGGACAGCGGAAGTCTGCATGAGAGACGACTTGGCAACGTGCTATGTGGAATGAACCTCGGTCTCGCATGTGATGTTGCGTGAAGAAATTTCTGGATGAGGTGGTATTGCGAGAACGTGACGATACGTGACATCTCGGTGCAGCAAGGATGGTGATGAAATAGGGTCATAAGTGGTGCCAATGACATAGTCCGATGACAAACTCGTCAACCCGTCATAAACAGTTATGTATTCGAGGTCCGGCAAAATCTAGATATCACACATATAGACGGATAGGCAATTCCATAACATATAATCCATGCTCCTGAGCCAAACATACGAATGCTCATTATGGTTCAAATCATGTGCTCATGCCATGCAATAATCCGAACCTAAACATGTATGAATCTCATGTACTCCCCATACAAATATGTCCAAATTATTATGGCCACTTAGGACCTAAGGTCAACTCAAAAGTTTGCTATCATTGGCGTAACTGGTCATCGTCTTGCTCCATTGAGCATGGCATCGTCCCGCATAAAACACATTAGGGCAGTCATTCCTATAATGAGCTTCGTTCTGAAATTCATCTGCAAACAGTATCCTTTTGACTTGGAGGCATCCGAACTTAATCGGGCATTGTCCTATGTAAAACGCATTAAGACCGGTTCACACCCACGTAATACGCATCAGGGTCTTGGGTGATCACACAGACATGCCATCACATAATTAATTTCTTATCTTTCTCATTTAACCAATGCGATGCCCATGCAATATGCAACATCCTTTGCCATATGTCATCATGTCACCCACGCGCATTACATTAAGTCATACATGTATGCACCATTTACTTCATAAACCCATGGCATATAAACTACTTAACAAAATAGGATAAGGTCATCATGATATTTAAAAATCATTTTTCCACATGTCATCATCTCCCGCGATACATTCACATCATTTATTATGTGCCATCAAATCCGTCACATAATCCATCTTTTATTTATATAACATATCACCCTACCATAACGTACTCTAATAATATGCCATATCACAACGTCACGTACAACACGTAATATGTAACTCACACAACACATATAACTGATAATCCCTATACCATACTTAACGTAGGATCCATACTCCATAAGTCTATAACACATAGTAACACTTCATCATATTATGGCATAATAAAACCACTTATTGAATTCACTTATCATAACCCGATAACTTATCACCCTAAACATGATAACCTATCACCAAAATCCAATAACCTATCGCTTTGAAACTTGATAACCTATCTAAGCCCAATAACAACTTATCACACATCATCCACTTATTTCGACCCCTATTTTGGCCCCGACTAATAGGCCAAAGCCAAGTATGTCAAAGGCGAGAATCGGCCATGAGTCGGCTCGAAGGCTGGTCATGAGTCAATTGGCCTTTTGGGGATCGGTAACCCGGGGTCCAGTCATAAAGTATTCGACCATGGAAAGGTTATTCGATCATAAGGATCGGTCATGGGACAATCACATACAATCATGGATCAACGGACGGTCATGGCTCGATTCCATCCAGCCATTGCACCAGTCGTGGGTGATTCCACCTGATCAATATGCCAGTCATGGACAATCATGAACCGATCCCATGCGACCATGAGTTGATACAAATCAATCAATTCCACACGATTACATGATAATCGATAATCGACCATGGATTGAATAACTCGACGTGGTTCAATTATGGATTGACTAGGACTTGTGGTGCAAAACCTTGAAGTAGTCATAGGATTGGCTATAAGATTAGTCGATTGGCCCAATAATTGACCACAAGATTGGCCAAGTAGAACTGACCCACAGGCTAGCCCACAAATTGACCAGAAGATCAATTGACTGGGCTAGGACTTGGCTAGTAAACCCAGCTGCGACCCATTTTCTCAATAAAGGGGATTTCAAACTCAATTTGGCCAATCAAGCTGGATTGTGTCTGCCTTTGTTTGGGCATGGCTTAAGCATGAACCTTAGGCATGGCTTAGGCATGAACTTCAAGCCAAATAAGGTTGTCGGTTGCGATCAAACTCGATTAATCCCTACCCAATGACAGGGCGTTCAAAACTTAGATATTTTCTTAAAGTGCATTCAATGCCTTTGGCTTGTAGTTGATTAATGCACATTAACTAAGTGTGGACACTTGGCATGAAAGGCTCTTGCCTTGGAAGATAAGTTTGAAACTTAGACTTTGGCTTATTAATGAGGAGACACCTAGGCCTTGGATTAGCTAAATCTTCCTAGAAATGAGTGTGAACGAGTGTGGGTAAGTGTGAACACAATAAATGAAGACAATGAATGTAGAGGCTTATATGTCCGTATAGCCTAGCTCAGTTATAACCCTAAACTAAGTAGGAGATCTTGGAGGTCAAGAAATGGACTACACGTCTATTGGAAAAAAGAGCAACCAAGTTGTGATATCCGGATTTTGCTGGACCTAGAATGCGTAACGGTCTGTGATAGGTTGACAAGTTTGTCGTTGGATTATGTCGTTGGCACCACTTGCAAATGCCATTTCATTACTACCATCACCGTACCAAGACGTCACGTATCATCACGTTCTCACAATAGCACCTTGTCTAAACAAATTTTCTTGCTCAATGCGGCAAGCAAGACCAACATCCACTCTCAACGGTGCATCGCCAAGTTGTCTTTCATACGAGTCGTTTTTGACTCCATGCATACGTGAAAGTTGAAGAAGAAAAGTGTCGAAGACCTCCCCCGTTCCCTCACGCTGACTCCCAACCGTTTTCCCCCGCAAAGAACCGCTGACCAACATAGCTTCCTGCTTGATTTTTTCCTTGGATGGCCATGCGAACGGCCTCATCAACAGCCACATTTTCAGCCATGTAACCACGTTAAGTTGCCCTCCTCCATGCAGCAAATGAAGCCCACGTCCACAGCCCATGCCCATGCAGGAGTGAAGACTTTGACCGCGCCAATTGTGGCCACGTGACTCCTTCTTTGGTGGCCAGCAATGAGTGAACGGGGAGCAGCTACAAGCCACGTTCTCCTCCAGCTGGTGACACGCGCGCCTCTCTTTTGTGGCCAGCTTCATTTGTTGACTATGAGAGTCAACTAAGGGAGAGGCCAGGCGGAGAGTACAAGGCCAGTAGAAGACCTCCTCTTCTTCTTCACATCACTCGGCACCCAGCTCTTCCTTTCTCTCTATTTCCAGCAACGATGTAGCAGGACACTTCAGGAAGTCCTCACCGTCTCGCTGCAGCCACCAACCCCGTGCGTCAGCCGTCTTGCCGTCAACCTCACCACCGTCCCTCACCCAATGCCGACCAGGAGAGCCCACAGCTCGCAGCTTCACCGCATGCTGCCGTCGCCGTCGCCTCACCACAGCTGTGCCTGGCGCTTATGCTTCGAGGACCTGAGGCAAGTGGTGGCTCTATCACTCTATATTGTGCGAGAATACCCTGCTCGTGTGTTCGGATTAGGATGGATGGGCGTCTAAGTCCGAATGCGGTAGGCAATGTTGGAAATTATGTCCGCTGATCGATCGAGAGCTTAATGCGTTGGATGATTAGGAATCTGCTAAATGGTTGTGTAATTACAGATTACCGGGGGTGTGGTAGCTAGAGTCGCATGCATGTAGTTTAGGAAATGTGTTGGTCGCTGGATAGATGGCACGAAATTGATACTGGTTGTTCTGTAGGCGTCCCGGTCCAAATTGTGGTTACCCGACGATTGAATGGTGTAACATCTAGACAGCACGGACTTGTTCTCGGCAAGATGAGCCGATTTCAGTATCAAGTACCCCGTGGTACGCGTGATGACCATTGGTAAGGTCGACACGGTTTTGAGCGTCAAACCGTGGGTTCCAATGGCCGTAGAATGGCTCCATCGATTTTTGTATAGTTGAAATTTGTTGGTCGGTCCCATTTTATTGGGTATTCGGTTTAGATTTAAAGTATAGTGGACATGTATCACTTAGGGTTGAATGCTAGAAGACTTAGGCGAACCATCGGAAAGCAAGTCGAACAAAATAAAAAGGAATACGAACCTTGGTTAGACGTGTGTGATGATTTTAATACAATCTGTTAGGTGCTGCGTCATGGTTGAGACATTTTCTATGCTGTCGGACCTTGTCACGATGATGCCCCGAGTGTCGGGTTGCATGGAGGGTCGTGATGGCGATGCCTCGGATGCCTAGCGACTAGTGAGCCCTAAAGGTGCCCCAGTTGTCGGGATGCTTGGAAGTGTGATGTAACATGTTCCGGATGCCTAGGGACATGATGAGCCCCGGAGGTCCTCGTGATGCCAGATAGAGTGCGAGATGCCTGGAGGTGTGACGTAACACGCTTTGGATGCCCGGTGACTGAAATATGGAACCAGAGGTCCTCGTGATGCTAGGTATGGTGTGAGATGCCTGGGGGATGCAAACAATGATCCCTCTGGAAGATGAGGGTAGTTAGAATTAACATTGAATCAACTTATAAACTGTGCTAATTGTCTAATTGCTTTCCTAATGCTTCGCTTGAATTGTTCTTGTACCATTGTAGCACCCTGAGTTATGTTGTCTTACATGTTGCATGTTAGAATGTTGTAGGTAGAGTAGTAGTAGACTTGTATAATATGGTTTGACATGTACTCACCCCTTGTGGGACACATAGATATGCCGCTCCAACCCGCGTCCTCCGGTGTGTTCTATGGCATCCCTATCGACCTTAGATGGGAGCAGACGGAGCACCCCGTCCCCAACTTTCCGGAAGTCACATTCATTCGAATCAAGGTGATCCTCACCATGGACGTTCGACTCACCACATGCCTCATGCTTATGGGGTTTATCGTCCTGTACCCCAAGTCAATGGGCGCACGGTAGGACCACTACCGCTTCCGAAGGATGATGACAACAGCTTGAGTGGAGTCGAGTAGGTAGAGGACTCGGGAGGATAGCAGCATTTTTGGAAGTTAGGACGTGATGCTAGGACGACGATGTGGATAGACAGCTAGATAGTTGGTCCAATATTGGTTTAGCCAAAAATAGGAACTTTTTGGCCTATGTGTACCGACTGATGTTGTCTGAAAGCTATAAATAAATAAAAGTGCATGTTTGATATATTGTGTGCATCATTTTAAGTTTGATTGAAGTTATATACTCGCTTCTGCAACAGTATAGGGCAGGGACCAATGAATGGCATGACAAATCTTAAGGACCAAGTGTCGCTCTAACGAGGTCGTCGCCGTGGGAGGATACCATCACAACAGAGTGGTATCAAAGCAAAGAATAGCCAGGATAGTGAAACGTCGTGGCGACCCCAACGGGTCGGGGGCCGTCACACAAGTCAACCCTTCTTAAACAAGATAAAGGCATATTAATTACATTCGGCTTCTAGTTATTCAATACCGAGATGAAGTGTCCAAGCAAACCTAATACCTAGTTGGAAACTTGAGAGATAAGGATACCCAACTATTAATATTTATTAACCAAGTGGGATGCCTCATTTTTCCACCTAAGATTGCCTCATTTGATTTTGAAATTAATGGACCTCCACTATTTTCAAATTTTACACAGATTTTTTTGGTGCCAATTTAAAGAAACTTCCTTAATGAAATTTTTTCTAAACATCTTGATCTACAACATACTTAAATTTCATATTTTTATAAGATGAAATGGTAGGGATGAAGGTCCAATCATTCACCGTCGGGAACCTGTCCCATGTAGTGAAAACGATGACCAGGTTGCCTTCTCGATTTTTTTATAAAATCTTCCCTTTCTAATTTGTGATATGCTACCTTCACAAAATTTTTAATTGACATCCATATCTACAACACATTAAAATTTTAAATATTTTTATAAAGATTTGGATTTTGAAATGAGTCTTTCTCTCTGACTATTGAATCTACTTGACGGACGAATATTTAGGTTGTGTTCAATGATTTTCTGCCCTTTCACAGCATGAATTTGACTTGATTTTCTTCGTGAAAAATGTTATTCAAGTCTTCTCTACAACATATTAAAATGTCATAATTTTTTTATTCTGTTTGATAAGATAAAGACACTAATTTCGAAAATTATTCAAAACTGTTTTTCTCACCCAAGAGGTGTGAGTCACACCCAAGCTTGGAATCAACTCTTTAAATTCCATGTTGAGTTGTCCCAAGCTACCAAGTTAAAGCCCTATCCTGCCTTGAGACTTGGTGACCAAGTTACCTTGCATTTAATGTTTATTAACTTAAAGAGGAAGTCTTGACTTTTAAGGCTTGGAGAACAAGTTAGGATTGCTTGTAAATAGGGGAGGGGCATCCCTCCCTCATTCCCACAACAAACCACCACCTCTTCCTCCTTCACTCTCTCAACCTCACCCTCATTACCGCCCTCTCCCTTTTTCTTGTGTCCGCGCCCCTCTTGTCCATTTGCTCACTTGCACATTACTCGGTCACCTAGGCCATCCCTTGAAGTGTGGTAGGTAGAACTTACTAATATTTGGCTAGAACGTTGTGTTACGCTATTCCAAGTGTGCGACAAGTCATTGACTAAAGTTGATTAACTTCTTGTTGCTTGAGGTTGGGTTGTGACTGTGGAACCCCCAAAACGGCCCCCGATCTGTTAGGATCGCCACAGTTCGCTTACCTTTCACTTGATCTGGCAAAGCATCACTCTGATACCATAGAATTGTGATGGGTCCCTAAGTCCTGGGGGTTTATATTATTTAAATCGGTCCCAGCGCAATTTATATAACGGAAGCATATTCAATATCTCCCTAACCCATACTCAAACTAAATAATGCAATGCAATGCACACCAACTACACATTATATATATATATATATATATATATATATATATATATATGTTAGAGCCAAACCACTTTTATTTACATAACTTGATGGACATCAAGAGTCGATACATCAAAAGGCCAAGGCTTTACTAAGCTCGGCTATAACCAAAAGTACCCGACCCCACAGCAGTCATGTACATCGGTCCATCATTCAGTGTCGGCCATCCAAAAAGAAGCTTCATCCTCCCTCCATCGTGCTCAATCACACCAAACTTGGTCCGTCAACCGGCAGTGGCGGCAGCATCCCTAGCATAACCCTGTCGTGGCGGACATGCACAGACAAGAACTCTTAAATGACAGGGCTAGCGGGCGATCCCACATCATACAAAACCAAAACCCGCACACGAACAAAAACTAACCCCCGTATCTTGGGGTGAAGATGCTCCGAACACTCAACCTTGACGTCGGTCGGTATGCCATAAAAAGTACCGGGGTGACAAGCAATAGAGACATTACTCCTAGTCTGAAATGTTAGTCCCACAAAAGGGTGAGTACAATCACTCAGCAATAAAAGATCCATCAAACTACACAATGCAACAAGCAAGACAGCCAAGATTTCATGTGAAATGCACATATCATCCATGCAATCATGCATATATCTCCATGAGATCCATTCAATGACTTAATGACCGTATTTTCAATGCCAAATAGTACCAACTCAAGTTCACAGACAATTTACGTCCCACGCCATATGCACACACATGCACATGATTCATTTTCCCATTTTGATTTTCAAAAGGATCTCATTTTTTTCTAGGGACCAATATTTGCATCCCCCCTGACTCTCGCACCCAAATCTGGCAACGCGAGACCTCCGGTACACACCTCCGAGCATCCGGCACACACCTCCATGCATCTCGTACCCCAACTAGCATCACGAGGTCTCCGGCACACACCTTTAGGCATCTAGAAACTCCTAAGGACATCCGGCACACACCTCTAGACATCCAGCACACACCTCTAGGCATCCCGACACTCCCGAGGCATCGTCGACTTAGCTGTCTAATGGTATCATCAACATCACAATGTATACATATGTCTCACTTTCAAAATAGCATTTGATGCAATAATGTCAAATGATTCAATCTATGATATGCAAAATGTCACCACATATTCTATATAAATAACAACCCAAGATATCACATTTCATTAAACAATTCATTTGTTCTTGAACATAAAACAATTTTCGGATAAAACAGAATGTACTCCTTTAATTAAAATTCTGGAAAAAATAGTAAACGATCTTAATAAATTCTGAAACTTGAACATGTTGTAAAAGAGATCTAGAGAAAATGGTTTTATGAAGAACACCATGTCAAGAAAATTTCGTACGAGTCGTTATAGTTCATGCATCACAGCCATAAAACTTCAAACATCACTATTGCACAGTTTTAATAACAAATTTGGTATAACCCTTAAATAAACTCAAAAAATTCTGAAATTTTGATATGTTATAGAAAAAACCTAGAGATGAAAGTTTCATCAAGAACTCAAAGTCATATTCATTATATATAATGAGATATAATCACTATAACTCTCTTTAACCATCGGTAACAGTCTCCAAATTTAACACTTTCAAAGAAAATCCTTTCACTGACCAATACTTGTCCAATTATTCTCAAATTTTAGTATGTTACTCCTCAAGATGTCATATACAACTTTTATCAAGGACACAAAGTCAAATTTCTGCTAGAAAATTACAGAAAATTCACTGAGTCGCCAAAGGTCAAGCTGTTTTTCCAAGAAACAATTTACTAGCCTAAAGAAGTACTCATATACTTTCGAAATTCCAACATCCAGCACATCCAAAATCTATTACACTTCACACACCACCATAGCAAGCATCATGTAGATCAATGGACTTCACTTACCTTAAGTTCAACGCAAAAACAACAAGCAAAATAGCGACTTGAGGACTTCCGGCACGGCTTGATCGATGGCGAAGTTAGGCGGCGTCGACAGTGGCAGCAGGCGCACGCATGGTGGGGCTTTTCTCCTTCTTCCCCTCCTCTCTCGCTTGCTCGCTTGCTCGAACTCTCTTGGTCTCACTCTCTCCCTTTTTCTCTTGGTTTCTCTCTATCGGTCTCACTCTCTCCCTTTTCTCTCGATCACTCTCTCCCTCGATTGCTTCCTCGTCCACTCTGCCCCTCTCTCTTTTTTTTTTCTTTCACTCTCATGATTAGCTAGTAATCATGAGGTTTTGCATGGGAATGACAAGTGGAAGTTGGTTTTGGAAAAATGTAATACGGCATGCAATCTTCCTTCCCCCTGTCCGATTCCCTTCTTCTCCCTTCCCCCTTCTTTCGGTCAACGGTTTTAGGGCCTCCATGGGCCGCTTGAGCCCAAAAGTTTTGGGGCCAAAAGAAAATCCAAGTAACAAGCCCAAAAACTTTATAATATAAACCCATAATCTTTGCACCATTATGAAGCATTTCATTATTTTTCTTAAAGAAATAAATTTTGCATTCTCATAATCCAATTGCTTCATATACAACTGCATAGCCAAAGTTCTTGCATGGAAAATAAGAAAATTTTCGACCAAGCAGCAAGACTTCTTTTCCTTATTTGTCGAATTGCAAGATGAAAAGACGTACATGATTCTTAAGTTTGACCCAACTCCTCAAAATTTTATCCTAAAATTTCAGCTTGCCTGTTCCTCACACAAGATCGAATTCCATCCCTTCGTAAATTGAAAAAAAAAATATTATTCAATCATAGTCCAAAGCTTTTCTCTTGTTGCACAGTTGATTAGTCCATTGCTAGACATATCATGTAAACCAAATAAAAAAAATACGAATTCATGCCCATATATGATATCAATGCCACAATCCGACAATACTCCCGTTGATTGGTCATGACTGTCACCTATCCAAGGATTGTCTAAATTTTTGGATGCCACAATTCTCCCCTCCTTAGAGAATTTCGTCCTCGAAATTAGACATTACTTATGTTTCTTTAAACAAGTGAGAGTATCTTTCCCTCATCTCATTTTCACTTTCCCATGTGGCTTCCTCCACATCATTATGTCATCATAATATCTTAAACAATGGGATTTTCTTGGTTCCCAGAATTTGCTCTTTTCGATCCAGCACTTGCATAGGCTCCTCAATGTACCTCACTTTCTCATCCACCTTGATGGCTTCATGATCAAGTATATGTCCTACAATGGGCTCATACTTCCTTAGCATTGACATGTGGAACACATCATGCAAGTTCTCTAGCTTAGGAGGTAAAGCTAGTCGATAAGCTACATCTCTTATCCTTTCAAGTATCTCAAAAGGTCCAACAAATCTAGGGCTCAACTTACCCTTCATTCCAAATCGAGATATTCCTGTCATATGGGATACTTTAAGGAATACATGATCCCCCACATTAAACTCTAAAGCATAGTCTTTCTTCCTACTCTCGGGTGTTTTAAGTCTTTTCTTGATAATTTCAATAGTCTCAATAGTAATTTGTACCAGTTCAAGTCCTGGCAATCTCTTTTCACCTACTTCATTCCAACAAACAGGGGTTTTGCACATTCTTCCATATAATGCTTCATACGGAGCCATGCCTATACTTTTCCGAAAACTATTGTTATAGGTGAACTCTATCAAGTTGTAGCATCCTAAAATCTCATGGCAACCTCTACATACATTACAACCTATAGAAAGATGATGGAAGTACCCTTAAGTTAAATTGTAGCAATTTAATCCATAATTTGCAACAAGATTTATGGCCAAGCTTTTAATAAATAATTATTTTGATAGGAAAGAAAATTCTATCATTGGCCATGTGTGTTATAAATTGGAATTGATGGACATATGACTACAAGTTTTACGGCCATATTATTTTTGTAAGTTAGGAATTTATTTAAGTGGAAGATATTATTATTAGATTATTAAAGGGGAAGTGGGCCGAAATTCTTAGGCCAAGCTGGCCCAAAAACCCAGCCCTCGATCACCCACCATTCGGCCATATGGGCCTGGCCTGCAAAGCCCAAATGAAGAGGAGGAGCTACCGTCGACCAAGCTGGCTGAAGCCCAGCCCACTACAAGCCCATCTTGCATGGCAATTGCCATGTGGCGCCGGCATGCAAGATCATGATTGTTAATCATGAGCAGTAAGAAATTAGAGAGAGTGAGAGGGGCAGATTAGGCAAGGAAAGGGAGAGAAAGAGAGGGTGTCATCCGAAAGAAAGAGGACAGAAAGAGAGAAAGGAAAGGAAGAAAGGAAGAGAGAAGGAGATTGTGCACACAAGAGAGATGAAGGAGGTCCATCCGCCGATCGTCCACCTAACTCACCGCCATTTGTTCACCGCCTTACCCGCCGTTCGTCGTTGTTTTGTGCTTAAATTCGACGCACGTAGAGTCCTAAAACCTACCCTTTGCTTGCTGTGATATGTGTGTAGAAGGAGGTGAATTTCGGTTGTGGTAGATGTGATGGAAGGTCGAAGCTATGGGGAAGAATTCGTTCGTCTAGCATGCGGTTTTCTGGAAAAACTAGTCCGACCCTTCACAAGTTTGTGAGTTGCATGCGACTTTTTAGTTGGAATCTCACTTTGATCTCTGCTGAAAGTTGTAGTGGACTTCTTGAGGTAGAACATATCAAAATTTTAGAGGAAATGAACAAATAGGTCATTGAAATCGTTGTCCTTTGAAGAAACTGGATCTGGGAAAATACTACCTTGACCTAGTATGATTCTGTGATTTTTCTAAAATCATACAGTTAAAATTTGATCATGTGTCCTTAATGAAAGTTGTAGATAATATTCTGAGGTATAAAATACTGAAAATTTAATAAAAGCAGACATATGTAGATCGGTGAAACGAGTTTCCTTTGAAAGAAGATAATATGGAAAAAAAAATGACACCGAGAACAAGGGGAATTAATCATCTATATCTATTAATCTAGAGCGATTTGGATTTCAATTTCTGCATGAGATATTTACCTTTAGGACTTGTCTATAACATTTCAAAATTTCAGAATTTTTGGATTTCATTTGTGTATTTAATTTAAATTACATCCGAAACTGCGCAAGCTGAAATGTTGAAATTTTGGAAACTATGATGCATGGACCGTACTGTTTTGTGTGAGATTCTTTTGGTATGGTGTTATGCATGAGATATCTGCCTTTAGGTCTCTTTTATAATGTGTCAAGTTTTCAGAATTTATTAATACCATTTACTAATTTTTCTAGAATTGCATTCTGATTTATCCAAAAAATTGATGCATCTTTAAAAATAAATAAATTTGTCCATGTGATGTAATACTCTTAGTGGTTGATTTTGCTGCATATGTGATGACATATGGCATGTTATATGGCATGAAAAGTTGGTTGATACCCTTGATATTATTGCATCAAATGCCATGTTGAAATTGAGATACATGTGTGAATATAAATTATGATAATAACAAGACCATTGAAGGTGTGAGCCAACAATGCCTTGGGGGTGTCGGGATGCCTGGAGTGTGTGTGCTGGATGCCTGGAGTGTGTGTGCCGGAAGCCCTGGAGGTGTGTGCCGGGGGGATACCTCATGATGCTAGTTGGGGTACGAGATGCCCGGAGTGTGTGTGCCGGATGCTCGGAAGTGTGTGCCGGAGGTTCCTCGCAATGCGAGGTGGGATGCGAGCGATAAATTGTGGGATACAAACATTGGTCCCTCGGAAGAAAATGATGTGATCTATTTGAAATATAAAGATCGGGAATTGAATCATGCGCATGGATGTGTGCATATGATATGGTGATATATGCATAGCTGTTTAATAATGAGTGCATGGTGGGATATGCACGTTGCATAATGATGTATGCATGGCTGCTTAATGACAAGTGCATGGTGAATTATGCATGTCGTATGGTGATATATGTATGGCTGTAAGGTAAAGTATGCTTAAATGCATAAATGATATATGTTTTATTCTCGATACTATGATTGTTCTGTTTGACGCATTGAGTAGTTTAGTGGATCTTTACTGTTGAGTGGTTGTACTCACCCCTTTTGGGGATTAACATTTCATATTAGAAAGATGCATTTGCTACCAGTTACACATGATACTTACTATGGCATACCTACTGATGTTGATGTGGAGTGTAGGGAGCACATCTGTGTCGGTGCCCTGGTTTAGTGTTTGTCCGAGTCCGTGTCTTGTGATGTACGATGCGGGTCTTGTTGATGGCCTGGTTATTCAGGAGTTTTTGTTTGTCCATGTCCGACGTGATGGAGTGATGCTAGGGATGCTACCGCCGCCACTGCCCAATGCACCAAATTGGGTGTGATGGCATGTATAGCTAATGAGAGCTAACACTTTTTGGAGATAACCGACGCTCGTCGATGGAGGGTTGTACATGTTCCATGTAGGGTCGAGTCCTCTTTTGAGTGATAGCCAAGTATAGTTGAAAAAAAAAATCTTGGCCTTTTTGTTGTGCTGACCCGAAATATCCATCTTGAAAATATAAATAAAAGTGACTCGGCTTGGTCATTTCATTTAGAACATAGTTGGTGTGCATTGCATTATGGTCATTGGAGTAAGGGATGGTGAGACTCGTTTATGCTTCCGCTAATGAGTTACGCTGGGACCTTTTAAAAAAAAAACAAAAAGATCTCTATTTAAAAGGTATCAATCTGTGAAGTTGTAGGAGATCAAGTAATAAGTAAACGAACAGTGGCGACCCTAACGGTTCGGGGGCCGTCGAGGGGTGCCACATCTAATGTATCAGAGCAATGGTTATAGTTGGAGTGATAAGGAGCCTCATTTGGAAATTGAGGAACATGATGACAATGCACGCCATAGGATATTAACTAGAATAGTTGTGTAACTTTAAATAACGGGTGAAGGGTATTTACTCGTAGATCTCTAGTAGTTAGTATGAGTTGCTTTTAGGTGCCAGTAACATGTTTATGTTACTTATATAGTAGTCGTACTTTTAAATAGAGACAGTGAGTCTCAGATTATTTGCGAGGAAATGCTTGGAAATTGTAGGAAAGTCATGGTGCGAGCTGGAAGTGCTCATCCATCGAGGGCTGAACCATGAATGGAAGACATCCTGCAGGCATTGGCCAATATTGGAAATCTGATGGAAAGGCAAGCGCAGCAACTACCTGGAGTGGAACATCGCCCTCAAGGACTGGTGGAACAATTTCCGAAGTTAAAGCCACCTAAGTTTAGTGGAATGGGAAGTCCTGAGGAGGCATAGCATTGGATTGATGGGATAAAACAGATTTTCCGGTTGTTGGACTGCAGTGATGCTAAGAAAATGGTTTTGGCAGAGTACCAACTGGAGGGAAATGCAAAGTTTTGGTAGAAAGCTTTGAGGGATACAATCTTTCCACCAGGTACTGATGTGAACTGGGAAGAGTTTGTGAAAGCTTTTAATATGAAGCATTTCTCTTACCGTGCTAAGGATAAGAAGATCATTGAATTTGTTCAGTTGGAACAAAGGGAGCTGACAGTGGATCAGTATGAGACAAAATTTTCTAAATTGTCTAGGTATGCTCCTAGATTGATTGAGGATTGTGAGGAAAAAATTAATAGATTTCTAAAAGGATTGAGGACTGATATCAAGAAACAATTGGTGCCTTTGAATATTGTGGATTATCATGAGATTTATGAAAAGGCATAGTTAGTGGAGTAAGAGCTGGTGAGAGAACGATCGGAATTTAAGAGACAGTTGAGCTTTAGTGATATCAGAAAGGGTAAGAGACCCTATCCTGGTCAAGGTCAGACTTGGAATGTGAAGAAAAAAAGCAATTTTGCAAATTTTGGAAGAGCTAGGGATGGCCTGAATATAGGGAAAGCACCCTATCGGCCTGATGTTTGTCAAAGGTGTGATGGGCGGCAGGGCCCAAGACCTTGGAGACTACCCACAAGAAAGGTTGTGGGCAAGTTGGCTAAGATGTTATGGTTGTGGGCAAGTTGGTCACCTTAAGAGAGACTACCCACAAGAAAGGTCACAAATGAGTATTGGCTTGGTGCGACATGCACAGCAAAGTGCTATTAGACCAAACCTACCAAGGAATCCTCAGAGACCACCAACACAAGGAAGGGTGTATGTGGTCACCCAAGAGGAAACGGAAGCTTCCAGAAATGTTATATCACGTACAATTTTCATAAATGGCAAGAAGGCATATGCATTGTTTGACAAGGGTGCTACGCATTCATTTATATCTGAAAGATATAGGCAATTGAGTGAAATAGAAGCTACGCCTCTTGAGACGCCTCTTTGTATTTCCACACCTTTAAAGAATATGGTATTGTCTACGATGATGTGTGCAAAATGTAAGATAACTATAGAAAAGCGAGATATGAAAATAGACCTAGCCATAATGGCTATGTATGACTTTGATGTTATCATAGGAATGGAATGGCTCCATAAGTATAAGGCTAAGGTGGATTGCTATAGAAAAGTGATCCAGTTCATGTTGCCTGATCAGTTTAATTTCGAATTTTTCGGAGGTCAGACAAACCCCTCTATGGCCATTATCTCGATGGTAGAAGCTTGTGAACTACTTGACGAAGGATGTCAAGGATACCTAACAGTGGTAAGAGACCTTACTAAGAAAGAGGCTGAAATCGGTGAGATTCAAGTAGTCAGGGAATTTCAGGATGTGTTTCCTGAGGAGTTGCCCGGATTACCACCAGAGCAGGAAATTGAGTTTGAAATTGAACTAGTGCCCGGAACAGGGCCAATATCGAAAGCCTCATATAGGATGGCCTTAGTGGAATTGAAGGAATTGAAGGTGCAAGTACAAGAGTTGCTTGACAAAGGATTCATTAGGCCAAGTGCTTCTCCTTGGGGTGCACCAGTCTTGTTTGTGAAAAGGAAGGATGGGTCGATGCGTTTGTGTATTGATTACAGACAGCTGAATCAAGTAACTATAAAGCATAAGTATCATTTGCCTAGGATTGATTATTTATTTGATCAATTACAAGGAAGTTCAGTCTTTTCTAAGATTGACCTAATATCGGGATACCATCAATTAAGGATTAAGAAAGAAGACATTCCTATGACTGCATTTAGAACTCGTTATGGACATTATGAGTTCTTAGTTATGCCTTTTGGATTGACGAATGCACCAGCTACATTCATGGATTTAATGAATAGAATATTTAAGCCTTATCTAGATCAGTTTGTGATTGTTTTCATTGATGATATCCTGGTATATTCTAGAGGACCTGAAGAGCATGAGCAACACTTCAACATAGTTTTGCAAACTCTGAGAGATCATGAGTTGTATGCCAAATTCAACAAGTGTGAATTTTGGCTGGAACTGGATAATATTTTTGGGACACGTGGTATCAGGAGGAGGAATTGTAGTGGGCCCGGCAAAAGTTGAGGTGGTAATAAATTGGCCGAGACCGACATCACCCACTGAAATACGAAGTTTCTTAGGATTGGCTGGTTATTTGTGGCATCCCAGAAATTCAAGGCCGGGCCTTAAGGTGTGTTAAAAATCTTTGATTAGGTGATAGAATTTCTTTTGGCTTATGCCTTAGCCAATTAGTCTTTTAATTTAAATGAATTATGCTTGTGATTGTGGAAATTCAAATTTAATAGATTAATGCTTGGCCTTATGATTTAAATTTCAATAATTAAAAATATCCCAAGACTTTGGCCAAGATGAAATTTGAATTTAGAAATATTTATAAAAAAGGAATTTAAAAAAAAAAAGGAGAAAAGAGGGTTATTTTCGAAATGGGCCTTGGGCCCATTAGCCTAAAGCTTGGTGGGCCAAGCTAGTCGGCCCATTAGGGCCCAAGAAGGGAGCTCGACCAGCCCAAGGGGGAATGGCCGGATGGGCCTAAGCCCAAGCCCATTCAAATTCAAAAATAAAAATGACATGTGGCACAAAGGAGAGCATGCATTGGTGGGATTATAGGCAAAGCAATGATTACAAATGATGGGATTAAGGGGATATAAAAGGGGTTAGGAGAGAGAGTGGTCGGATTTCTTGCTTCATTTTCGTCCAAAGAGAGAGGTGTGCGAGAGAGAGAGCTCGAGCGGAAGAGAGGGACTGAGAGGGAGAGAGAGAAGGCGGAGCCGAGAGGGAGCTGCCGCCGTGTGCTAGCCGTTCGACCGTCTTATCCGACCACCGTACGCCGTCATTCATCGCCGTTTGTTCACCTTTAAGGCAAGTGGAGTCCATAACTTCTCTTGCATGTTTTTTGTGGTGTTTGCATGTTATATTTTAGGTATGATTCGTGCGAAAAACCGAGGTAGGAGTTGTTTATTTGTAAACCGTGTGACTGTTCTTGTTCGGTTTGTTAGAGTCAGTGGTTTGTTCGAGTTTTCATGTGGGTTTGGAGTTCGATTTTGGATTTAATGTCTTCATGAAAGTTGAAGCTAACGTCTTGTACTATGACATACTAAAAATTTGTAGAAAACGATGGAGATTTGGGGGGCCAAAAGTTCTATTATACGGAGACTTAGATCTACGAAATTTTCACTGACCTCTTGTCGATTTCTTGTTTGCATGTTGATTTCTGTTGGAGATCTCACTTTGTTGTCTTCTTGAAAGTTGTAGGGAACACATTAAGCTACAACATACTCAAATTTTAAGAGAAATGAATGAGTGTAGCCTAGTAAATTGGCTAGAACTTGGAGATGGTTGATTCTGGTGAGGTGTACCGAGACACCCGAGACTTCACGGACTAAAATGGTGACCATGATCTGGTTATTTGACCTAGATCCCTTCATGAAACTTGTAAAGGACACCTTTTTACATAACATACGCAAATTTCAGAAGAAACGAAAGATAATTAATGGGTGAAAACTAAGAAATTCGGAGATGAGTGTTCTGGACGTCGCGGTTGTGGTTCCAGAAGCTTCGTAGGGTTGTGGAAATAAATTGAGAAATAATTTGGCTTAGAGTTTTGAATGAAAAAGGTACGAAAATGTGTTGGCTATCACCCTGTAAAATTTCGTAATTTTTTAAGGCCATATGGGTATTTTAATAGAATTTATTTGGAAACTGTCCAAGTCTGGCCATTGTCCGAATACAAGGTGCTATTTTGTGAAAATTGTGAAATTATGAGAAATTAAATTTGGCCACGAATTTTGTACGAAATTGTGATTCTATTTGTTTGTTTAATGATTTTTGAGTATCATGATTTTGGGAAAATCATAGATATTAAATTTAATATTTATGAAAATAAATAAATATAATAAAATAATAAAATAATAATAAAACAATGAAATAATAAAATAATAATAAAATAAAATGGATTTTTATTTGGCCATGGATTCAATTCCATTTGTGTGGCACTTTGTGTGATGAGGTCTTTGTACATGTATTAAGTTGAAATGCATATGTGATTAAGCTTTGGCATGTGTATGACATGTGAATTGAAATGCAAGTGTGATTTGTTTGATGCCATGCCAATTGCCATGTTAAATTGAGATAAAAGGATAAATGTGGATGAGAAAGAGGTTGTGGTGGAGGATGTTGTCCGGTGGCCTGGTGGCGTAATTCCGGAGATTCCCCGGGAGTTTCGGGATGCCCGGAATGTGGGGGGCCGGAAGCCCTGTCGGAGGTTTCTGCCCGAAGGGAATGCCTCGCGACACCAGGATTTGGGTGCGGGATGCCTGGCTAGAGGGTAAAGGCCGGAAGCCCTGTCGGAGGTTTCTGCCCGAAGGGAATGCCTCGTGATGCTAATTGAGATGCAAGATGCCCGAAATGTGGGGGGTCGGAAGCCCGGTGGCCATGGGATGGCTGAGTTGGCCGGGAACCCTGTCAGAGGTTTCCGCCCGAAGGGTTGATGATGAGATCGATGATTTGAGAAATGGGTGATGTGGTGATCAAAATTGAAAGATAAAGATGATAATTAACTCATGACATGATGATGCATGATGATGATCACCGATGATAATATATGCATGATGATGCATGATGATGATGGCATGTGATGTGATATGATGATCACCTATGATAATATATGCATGATGATGCATGATGATGATGATGTGATGTGATATAATGATCACCTGTGATAATATATGCATGATGATGCATGATGATGATGGCATGTGATGTGATATGGTGATCACCTATGATAGTATATGCATGATGATGCATGAGGGTGATGTGTGATGTGACATGATGATCATCCATGGTGTGATATGCATGATGAAATGCATGATGATGATAATGATATATGATATGCCATGATGATGATGTCTGATACGCATGATTACAAGGTAAGTGATGCTTGCAACGTGTGATGATATGCATGATGCATTGGAATGTTATTGGATTTCCCTATCTGCTGAGTAGTTGTACTCACCCCTTTTGGGGATAACATTTCAGATTAGAAAGATGCCACTTCCTACCGTCACGCGAGGCACCTTCTATGATATTCCATCAGATGTAGAAGTAGAATGTACGGAGATCGACTGCGTCACTATCCCTGGACCGACATTTGGGCGAGTGCGTGTGCTGGTCATGTATGACGTGGGCCTGGCTAAGGGCCCAATCATCCATGAGTTTTTGTCTGTTCATGTCCGCCGAGACGGAGTGTTTAGGGGGATGTTGCCGCCACCACCACCCGATGCACCTGGATGGGTGTGATGGTTGCGTGAAGGCTAGAGAGCTGGTGTCATCTTTTTGGGAGTAGCCACCACTGTTAGATGGGGGGATGTCATGTGATCTTATTTAGGGGTCGTAGTATCTTTTTGGGATGAGGTCGAGTGTGGCTGAAAATCTTGGTCTCCTTTTTGTTCTATCGACCTGTGAAAAACCCATCGATAATATGTAAATAAAAGTGGCATGGCTTATCTTTTAAATCCTGATGATTAGGGGTGTGTATTGGTATCATGGTTAGTAAGGGGAGAGATGGAGATGTTTAATTTGCTTCCGCTAAGAGTCGCGCTGGGACCGCTTTA
The DNA here is from genome assembly GCA_016097485.1 of Eucalyptus sideroxylon x Eucalyptus melliodora. NCBI lineage: Eukaryota > Viridiplantae > Streptophyta > Magnoliopsida > Myrtales > Myrtaceae > Eucalyptus > Eucalyptus sideroxylon x Eucalyptus melliodora. The sequence goes on from CM027826.1 coordinate 33,383,313, forward strand.
AAAAAAAAAATTGCCTGTGATTAATGACGCTTGTATTAAGTACAAGATAGTAAAAGGAAATAAAGTGTAACACCGGCGCTGGTGATGACCTGCGAAGGGTTCGGGGTGTCACATTATTATAAAAGATTTATTGAAGGGTTTTCACAATTGGCAGGCCCCTTAATGAAATTGACTAGGAAGAATGTAAAGTTTGAATTGAGTGGAGAATGTGAAAGGAGCTTTCAGGAACTTAAAAGAAAATTGACCACGGCTCTAATCCTGACTATACCATCTGGGTCCAATGGTTTTACAGTATATAGTGATGCATCTCACAAAGGACTAGGATGTGTTTTGATGCAACATGGCAAGGTCATAGCCTATGCATTGAGGCAATTGAAACCTCATGAACTGAACTACCCAACGCATGATTTAGAATTGGCAGCTATAGTGTTTGCTTTGAAGATATGGAGACACTATCTATATGGAGAGAAGTTTGAAATCTATACAGATCATAAGAGCATGAAGTATTTATTTTCACAAAAGGAGTTGAACATAAGACAAAGGAGGTGGATGGAGTTATTAAAAGATTATGACTGTTAGATACAACACCATCCAGGAAAGGCAAATAAGGTGGCAAATGCCCTTAGTCAAAAGTCGGCTATGGACATGGCTAGCCTGAGAATAACAAAGTGGAATCTATTAAAGTCTATTGTGGTTCAGACTTCAAGTTGGAAATTGACCACCTTATTGGTATGTTTATTACATTAAGGATTGAGCCTAAAATCATTCAGAAAGTTAAGATTTTACAAAAATCTAACCCGGAAATTTTGAAGATACGAGATGTAATGTCTTTACGAAAAAGACCAAAATTTCAAGTAGCTGAAGATGGTGTGGTAAGATGCCAATGACGACTTTGTGTTCCCGACAATGAAGAAGTGAAGAGGGAAATTTTGTCGAAGGCACATAGGAGTAATTATAGTATTCATCTGGGAAGTACAAATATGTACAAGAATTTGCGTCAGCAATTTTGGTGGAATGGCATGAAGAAGGATATAGCTAAGCATGTTTCTCAATGTTTAACGTGCCAACAAGTGAAGGCGTAACATCATAAACCTGTAGGACTATTGAGACCATTAGACATACCAAAATGAAAATGGGAGCAATACTTTGTGCAAGGACTGCCAAGGACATCAAGTGGTCACGACTCTATTTGGGTAATAGTAGATCGTTTGATGAAATCTGCTCATTTCATAACTATCTGTGTAGACTTCTCGATGAGTAAACTTGTTGGAATGAGGTAGGTGAAAGAAAATTGATAGGACCCGAGATAGTGCAAGTTACTATAGAGGCGGTCGAGATAATCAGGAAAGGATTTAAGACAGCCCATAACCGATAAAGAGACTATGCATATAGGCATAGAAGGCCTTTAGAGTTTAATGTGGGAGATCATGTATTCCTTAAAGTATCCCCTATGAAAGGAATATCTCAATTTGGAATGAATGGTAAGTTAAGCCCTAGATTTGTTGGACCTTTTGAGACACTTGAAAGAATAGGAGATGTAGCTTATCGTTTAGCACTACCTCCTAAATTGGGAAATTTACATGATGTGTTTCATGTGTCGATGTTGAGAAAGTACCAGTCGGATGCTAGTCACATACTCGATCATGAAGCATCAAAGTGGACGAGAAAATGAGGTACATTGAAAAGCCTGTGCAAGTGCTGGATCGAAAGGAGCAAATTCTTAGAACCAAGAAAATCCTGTTGGTAAAGATATTATGGCAACATCATGATATGGAGGAAGCCACAAGAGAAAGTGAGGAATCAATGAAGGAAAAGTATCCCTACTTGTTTCAAGAGACATAAGTGATGCCCAATTTCAAGGACGAAATTCTCTAAGGAGGGGAGAATTGTGGCGTCCCAAAATCTCATGGCAACCTCTAGATACATTACAACCTATGGAAAGATGATGGAAGTACCCTTAAGTTAAATTGTAGCCATTTAATCCATAATTTGCAACAAGATTTATGACCAAGCTTTTAATGGATAATTATTCTTATAGGAAAGAAAATTCTATCATTGGCCATGTGTGTTATAAATTGGAATTTATGGACTTAACTACAAGTTTTACGGCCATATTATTTTTGTAAGTTAGGAATTTATTTAAGTGGAAGATATTAGTAGATTTTTAAAGGGGAAGTGGGCCGAAATTCTTAGGCCAAGCTGGCCCAAAAACCCAACCCACGACCACCCACCATTCGGCCATATGGGCCTGGCCTACAAGGCCCAAAGGAAGAGGAGGAGCTACCGTTGACCAAGCTGGCCCAAGCCCAGTCGGACACAAGCCCATCTTGCATGGAAATTGCCAAGTGGTGCTAGCATGCAAGATTATGATTGTTAATCATGAGAGCTAAGAAATTAGAGAGAGTGAGGGGGCGGGTTAGGCGAGGAAAGGGAGAGAAAGAGAGGGTGTCGTTCAAAAGAATGAGGAGAGAAAGAGAGAAAGGAAAGGAAGAAAGGAAGAGAGAAGGAGACCATGTGTGCGAGAGAGAGGAAGGAGGTCCGTCCGCCATCGTCCGCCTAGCTCGCCGATGTTCGTTCGTCGCCTTGCCCACCGCTCGTCACTATTTTGTGCTTAAGTTCAAGGCAAGTAGAGTCCTAAAACCTACCATTTGCTTGCTGTGATGTGTGTGTAGAAGGTGGTGAATTTCAGTTGTGGTAGATGTGATGAAAGGTCAAAGCTATGGAGAGGAATTCGTTTGCCTAGCATTCAGTTTTTTGGAAAAACCAGTCCAACCCTTCACGAGTTTGTGAGATGCATGTGACTTTTTAGTTGGAATCTTGCTTCGATCTCTTCATGAAAGTTGTAGCGGACTTCTTGAGGTAGAACATATCCAAATTTTAGAGGAAATGAACAAAAATAGGTTGGTGAAATCATTATCCTTTGAAGAAACTGGATCTGGGAAAATACAACATCCAAAATCTAACACTTCACACACCACCACAGTAAGCATCATCTAGATCAATGGACTTCACTTACCTTAAGTTCAATGCAAACACGGCAAGCAAAATAGCGACTTGAGGACTTCCGGCGCAGCTCGATCAACGACGAAGCTAGGCGGCGTTGACGGCGGCAGCAGGCGCATGCACGGTGGGGCCGGTCTCCTTCTTCCCCTCCTCTCTCGCTTGCTCACCCGCTTGAAATCTCTCGATCTCACTCTCTCCCTTTTTCTCTCGGGTTCTCTCTCTCGTTCTCACTCTCTCCCTTTTCTCTTGATCACTCTCTCCCTCCATTTCTTCCTCGTCCATTCTGCCCCTCTCTCTTTTTTTTTTCCTTTCACTCTCATGATTAGAATCATGAGGTTTTGCATGGGAATGACAAGTGGAAGTTGGTTTTGGAAAAATGTAATACGGCATGCAATCTTCCTTGCCCCCTTGTCAATTCCCTTCTTCTCCCTTCCCCCCTTCTTTCGGTCGACGGTTTTAGGGCCTCCATGGGCTGCTTGAGCCCAAAAGTTTTGGGGCCAAAAGAAAATCCAAGTAAAAGGCCCAAAAACTTTATAATATAAACCCATAATCTTTGCACTATTATGAAGCATTTCCTTATTTTTCTTAAAGAAATAAATTTTGCATTATCATAATCCAATTGCTTCATATACAACTGCACAGCCAAAGTTCTTGCACGGGAAAGAAGAAAATTTTCGACCAAGCAGCAAGATTTCTTTTCCTTATTTGTTGAATTGCAAAATGAAAAGACGTACATGATTCTCAAGTTCAACCCAACTCCTCAAAATTTTATCCTTAAATTTCAGCTTTCTTGTTCCTCACACAAGACCGAATTCCATCGCTTTGTAATTTGAAAAAAAAAAATATTGTTCAATCATAGTCCAAAGCCTTTCTCTTGTTGCACGGTTGATTAATCCATTGCTAGACATATCATGTAAACCAAATATAAAAGAATACGAATTTATGCCCATATATGATATCAATGCCACAATCCGACAATACTCCCATTGATTGATCATGACTGTCACCTATCCAAGGATTATCTAAATTTTTGGATGCCACAATTCTCCCCTCCTTAGAGAATTTTGTCCTCGAAATTAAACATTACTTATGTTTCTTTAAACAAGTGAGGGTATCTTTCCCTCATCTCATTTTCACTTTCTCATGTGGCTTCCTCCACATCATGGTGTCGTCATAATATCTTAACCAATAGGATTTTCTTGGTTCTAAGAATTTGCTCTTTTCGATCCAGCACTTGCATAGGCTCCTCAATGTACCTCACTTTCTCATCCACTTTGATGGCTTCATGATCGAGTATATGTCCTAGATTAGGCTCATACTACCTCAGCATTGACATGTGGAACACATCATGCAAGTTCTCTAGCTTAGGAGGTAAAGCTAGTAGATAAGCTACATCTCCTATCCTTTCAAGTATCTCAAAAGGTCCAACGAATCTAGGGCTCAACTTACCCTTCATTTCAAATCGAGATATTCCTTTCATAGGGGATACTTTAAGGAATACATGATCACCCACATTAAACTCTAAAGGTCTTCTACGCTTATCTGCATAGTCTTTCTACCTACTCTAGGTTGTTTTAAGTCTTTTCTTGATAATTTCAACAGCCTCAGTAGTAATTTGTACCAATTCAAGTCCTGTCAATCTCCTTTCACCTACTTCATTCCAACAAACAGGGGTCCTGCACTTTCTTCCATATAATGCTTCATATGGAGCCATGCCTATACTTTTCTGAAAACTATTGTTATAGGCGAACTCTCTCAAGTTGTGGCATCCAAAATCTCATGGCAACCTCTACATACATTACAACCTATAGAAAGATGATGGAAGTACCCTTAAGTTAAGTTGTAGCCATTTAATCCATAATTTGCAACAAGATTTATGGCCAAGCTTTTCATGGATAATTATTTCGATAGGAAAGAAAATTCTATCATTGGCCATGTGTGTTATAAATTGGAATTTATAGACTTATGACTACAAGTTTTACGGCCATATTATTTTTGTAAGCTAGGAATTTATTTAAGTGGAAGATATTAGTAGATTATTAAAGGGGAAGTGGGCTGAAATTCTTAGGCCAAGCTGGCCCAAAAACCCAGCCCTCGATCACCCACCATTTGGCCATATGGGCCTGGCCTGCGAAGCCCAAAGGAAGAGGAGGAGCTACCGTCGACCAAGCTGGCCCTAGCCCAGCCCAATACAAGCCCATTGTGCATGGCAATTGCCAAATGGCACCGGCATGCAAGTTCATGAGTGTTAATCGTGAGGGGTAAGAATTTAGAGATAGTGAGGGGGCGGATTAGGTGAGGAAAGGGAGAGAAAGAGAGGGTGTCATCCAAGAGAAAGATGAGAGAAAGAGAGAAAGGAAAGGAAGAAAGGAAGAGAGAAGGAGACCGTGCGTGCAACAGAGAGGAAGGAGGTCCGTCCTCCGATCGTCCGCCTAGCTCGCCGTCGTTCATTCGTCGCTGTTTTGTGCTTAAATTTGAGGCAACTAGAGTCCTAAAACCTACCCTTTGCTTGCTGTGATGTGTGTTTAGAAGGTGGTGAATTTTGGTTGTGGTAGATGTGATGAAAGGTCGAAGCTATGGGGAGGAATTCGTTGGCCTAGCATGCGGTTTTCTGGAAAAATCAGTCCGACCCTTCACGAGTTTGTGAGTTGCATGCAACTTTTTATTTGGAATCTCACCTCAATCTCTTCATAAAAGTTGTAGTGGACTTCATGAGGTAGAACATATCAAAATTTTAGAGGAAATTAACAAAAATAGGTCGGTGAAATCGTTGTCCTTTGAAGAAACTGAATTTGGGAAAATACTACCTTCTGTGATTTTTATAAAATCATACACTTCAAATTTGATCGTGTGTCCTGAATGAAAGTTGTAGATAATATTCTGAGGTATAACATACTGACAACTTAGAAGAAACGGACATATGTAGATCGGTGAAACGAGTTTCCTTTGAAAGAATATAATCTGGAAAAAAAAAGTGACACCGAGAATAGGGGGAATTAATCATCTATATCTGTTAATCTAGAACGATTTAGATTTCAATTTCTTCATGAGATATTTATCTTTAGGAATTTTCTATAACATGTCAAAATTTCAGAATTTTTGGAGTTCATTTGGGTATTTAATTTAAATTACATCCAAAACTTTGCAAGCTGAAATGTTGAAATTTTGCAAACTATGATTCTTTTGTGTGAGATTCTTTTGGTATGGTGTTATTCATGAGATATCTGCCTTTAGGTCTCATCTATAGTGTATCAAGTTTCAGAATTTATTAACACCATTTACTACTTTTTCTAGAGTTTTAACTAGAGGATTGCATTCTAATTTATCCGAAAAATTATTGCGTTTTTAAAAATAAATAAATTTCTCCATTTGATGTAATACTTTGAGTGGTTGATTTTGCTGCAGATGTGATGACATATGGCATGTTATATGGCATGAAAAGTAGGTTGAGACCCTTGATATTGTTGCATGAAATGTCATGTTGAAATTGAGATACATGTGTGAATATAAATTGAGATAATAACGAGAGCGTCGGATGTATGAGCCGACGACGCCCCGGGAGTGTCGGGATGCTCAGAGTGTGTGTGCCGGAAGCCCGGGAGGTGTGTGCCGGGAGGATACCTCGTGATGCTAGTTGGGGTACGAGATGCCTGGAGTGTGTGTGCTAGATGCCCGGAGGTGTGTGTCAGAGGTTCGTTGCGATGCCAGGTGGGATGCAAGCAATAAATTGTGGGATGCAAACTTTGGTCCATAGGAAGAAAATGATGTGATCTATTTGAAATATAAAGATTGAGAATTGAATCATGCGCGTGTGCATATGACATCGTGATATATGCATAGCTATTTAATGATGAGTGCATGGTGGGATATGCACGTTGCATAATGATGTATGCATGGCTGTTTAATGATGAGTGCATGGTGGGATATGCACGTTGCATAATGATGTATGCATGGCTATTTAATGACAAGTGCGTGGTGAATTATGCATGTTGTATGGTGATATATGTATGGCTGAAAGGTAAGGTATGCTTGAATGCATGAATCATATGTGTTTTATTCTCAATACCATGATTGTTTTGTTTGACACATTTAGTAGTTTTGTGGATCTTTACTGCTGAGTGGTTGTACTCACCCATTTTGGGGATTAACATTTCTAATTAGAAAGATGCCTTTGTTACTAGTTGCATGAGGTACTTACTATGGCATACCTACTGATGTTGATGTGGAGTGTACAGAGCACATTTGTGTCGGTGCCCCTGTTTAGTGTTTGTCCGAGTTTGTGTCTTGGTGATGTACAATGTGGGTCTTGCTGATGGCTCGGTTATCAAGGAGTTTTTGTCTATCCATGTCTGGCGTGATGGAGTGATGCTAGGCATGCTATCGCCGCTGCCGCCCGATGCACCGGATTGGGTGTGATGGCATGTATAGCTAATGGGAGCTGCCACTTTTTGGAGATAGCCGGCACTCGTTGATGGAGGGTTGTACATGTCTGATGTAGGGTCGAGTGCTATTTTAAGTGATAGCCAAGTATAGTTAAAAAAAAAAAAAATCTTGGCCTTTTTGTTGTACTAACCCGAAATATCCATCTCGGAAATATAAATATAGGTGACTCGGCTTTGTCTTTTCATTTAGAGCATAGTTGGTGTGCATTACATTATGGTCATTGGAGTAAGGGATGGTGAGACTCATTTATGCTTCTACTTATAAGTTACGTTGGGACCTTTTCAACAAAAAATCTCTATTTAAAAGGTATCAGTCTATGAAGTTATAGGAGATCGAGTAATAGGTAAGCAAACAGTGGCGACCCTAACGGTTCGGGGGCCATCGAGGGGTGCCACACAAGTACAATTTTTCATCCCAACTTCCCCTAAAATCAATAATACAAGCTCTCGGCATATCTTCTAGAGTTTGGATCACTCTTTCCGTTTGTCCATCTGTTTGAGGATGAAAAAAAGTACTAAATTGAAGCTTTGTCCCTAAGGCATTTTGGAGACTTCCCCAAAAATTGGAAGTAAACCTAGAATCTTGATCAGATGTGATCGTTACAGGGATACCATGTAAGCGTATTACATGGCTCACATATATCTCAACAAGTTTATTCATCGAGTAGTCTACGCGGACCGCTAGGAAATGGGTAGACTTAGTCAAGCGATCTACTATCACCCAAATAGAGTCGTGGCCACTTGATATCCTTGGCAGTCCTTACACAAAGTCCATCGTCACATGCTCCCATTTCCATTCTGGTATGTCTAATGGTTTCAATAGTCCTGCGGGTTTGCGGTGTTCCGCTTTCCCTTGCTAGCATGTTAAACATTGAGAAATGTGTTTAGCTATATTCGTCTTCATGCCATTCCACCAAAACTGCTGGCATAAATTTCTATACATTTTTGTACTACCCAGATGAATACTATAATTACTCATATGTGCTTCCAACAGAATTTCCCTTTTTACTTCTTCATTATCGGGAACACAGAGCCGTCCTTGGCATCTTACTACTCCATCCTTAGAGACTTGAAACTCTGGTCTTTTCCCTAAAGACACAGTGTTTCTTATCTCCACTATCTCCGGGTCAGATTTCTGTAGAATATTAACTTTCTGAATAATTTCGGGCTCGATTCTTAATGCAATGAGCATAACGGTAAGGTGGTCTATTTCCAACTTGAAGTCTGAATCTGCTATTGACTTTAACAGATTCCATTATGTTATCCTTAGACTAGCCATGTCCATAGCTGACTTTCGACTAAGGGCATCTGCCACCTTATTTGCCTTTCCTAGATGGTACCGTATTTCACAATCATAGTCTTTTAACAACTCCATCCATCTCCTCTGTCTCATGTTCAACTCTTTTTGCGAAAACAAATACTTCAAGCTCTTATGATCTATATAGATTTCAAACTTCTCTCCATATAGATAATGTCTTTATATTTTCAAAGCTAATACTATAGCTGCCAATTCTAAATCATGGGTTGGGTAATTTAACTCATGAGGTTTCAACTGCCTCAATGCATAGGCTATGACCTTGCCATGTTGCATCAAAATACATCCCAGTCCTTTATGAAAAGCATCACTATACACCATGAATCCATCAAATCCAGATGGTATAGTTAGAATTGGAGCTGTAGTTAACTTCTTTTTAAGTTCCCGAAAGCTTCTTTCACATTCTCCACTCCATTCAAACCTTACACTCTTTCGGGTTAATTTCATTAAAGGGCCTGCCAATTGTGAGAATCCTTCGATAAACCTCCTATAATAGCCAGCCAACCCTAAGAAACTCCATATCTTAGTCGGCATTGTTGGTCTCGGCCAGTTCACTACCATCTCAACTTTTGTAGGGTCTACTGCAATTCCATTTCCTGACACCGCGTGTCCTAAAAATATTATCTAGTCTAGCCAAAATTCACACTTACTGAATTTGGCATATAACTTATGATATCTTAGTGTTTGCAATGCTATCCTCAGGTATCGTTCATGTTCTTCAGGTCCTTTAGAATATATTAGGATATCATCAATGAAGACAATTACAAACTGATCCATATAAGGCCTAAATATCCCGTTCATTAAATCAATGGATGCTGCTGGTGCATTCGTTAATTCAAAAGGCATAACTAGGAACTCATAATGTCCATAATGAGTCTTAAATGCAGTCTTAGGAATGTCTTCTTTCTTTAGTTTTAATAATGGTATCCTAACCTTAAGTCAATTTTAGAAAAGACTGAACTTCCTTGCAATTGATCAAATAAATCATCAATTCTAGGTAAGGGATACTTATTCTTTACAGTCACCTGGTTTAGTTGTCTATAGTCAATACATAAATGCATTGACCCATCCTTCTTTTTCACAAATAGGACTGGTGCACCCCAAGGTGAACCACTTGGCCTAATAAATCCCTTATCAAGCAATTCTTATAGTTGCACCTTCAATTCCTTCAGTTCCATCAAGGCCATTCTATAGGGGCCTTCGATATTGGTCATGTTCCAGGCATTAGTTCAACTTTAAACTCAATTTCTCGTTCCGGTGGTAATCCAGGCTACTCCTCAGGAAACACATCCTGAAATTCCCTGACTATTTGAATCTCATTGATTTTAGCCTCTTTTTCAGTAAGATCTCTTACTACTGCTAGGTATCCTTGACATCCTTCATCAAGTAGTTCAAGAGATTCTACCATTGAGATGATAGCTATAAAGGGGTTTTTCTAACCTCCAAAAGATTTAAAACTAGACTGGTCAGGTAACATGAACTAGATCACTTTCCCATAGCAATCTACCTTAGCCCGATACTTATGGAGCCAATCCATTCCTATGAAAACATCAAAGCCATACATAGTCATCATGTCTAGATCTATTTCCATATCTCGTCCTACTATAGTTATCTTACATTTTGCACACATCAATGTAGATAATACCATACTCTTTAAAGGCGTGGAAACACAAAGAGGCATCTCAAAAGATGTAGTTTCTATTTTACTCAATTTCCTATATCTTTTAGATATAAATGAATGCGTAGCACTCATGTGAAACAATGCATATGCCTTCTTGCCATTTACAAAAATTGTACCTAAGATAACATTTTTGGAAGCTTCCGCTTCCTCTTGGGTGACTGCATACACCTTTTCCTTGTGCTTATGGTCTTTATGGATTCCTTTGTGGATATGGTCCAATAGTAAATTGTTGTACTCGTCGCATCGGGTTGATATTTAGCTGCGACCTTTCTTGTTGACAATCTTTCTTGAGGTGACCTACCTGTCCATAACCATAACATTTCAACCGTCCATTGCAAGGTCCTGGGCCATGTTGCCCATCACATCTTTGACAAGTATTATTTTGATAAGGTGCTCTTCGTATATTCAGGCCATCCCTAGCTTTTCCAAAGTCTCCAAAATTACTCTTTTTCTTAGAATCCCAGGTCTGACCTTGACCAGGATAGGGTCTCTTACCCCGTCAGATATCACTAAAGGTCAACTGTCTCTTAGACTCGGATTGCTCCCTCACCAATTCCTACTCTACCAACTATGCCATTTCATAAATTTCATTATAATCCCTTATGTTCAAAGGCACCAATTGTTTCCTGATATAAGTCATCAACCCTTTCAGGAATCTCTTAGCCTTTTCCTCTAGATCCTCAACCAATCTGGGAGCATACCTAGACAATTCATAAAATTTTGCTTCATACTGATCCACTGTTAGCTCCCTTTGTTCCAACTAAATAAATTCATTGATCTTCTTATCCCTCGCACAGTCAAAAAAATTCTTTCTATTGAAAGCTCTAAGAAATTCATCCCAGTTTATATCAGTATCTAATGGAAAGATCGTATCTCTTGAAGCTCTCCACCAAAACTTTGCATTTCCCTCCAGCTAGTACTCTGCCAAAGTTATTTTCTCAGCATCATTGCAATCCAACAATCGGAAAATTCGTTCCATTTCATCTATCTATTGTTCCGCCTTCTTAAAACTTCCTGTTCCACTAAACTTAGGTGGCTTTAGTTTTAGAAATTGTTCCACCAGTCCTTGAGGGCAACATTCCACTCCGGGTTGTTGCTATGCTTGTCTTTCCATCAAATTTCCTATATTGGCCAATGCTTGCAGGATGACTTCCATTCGGGGTTCAGCCCTTGCAACAAAGGCTTTAGCCCTCGATGGATAAGAACTTCCAGCTCGTACGATGATTTTCCTACAGTTTCCAAGCGTTTGCCTCAGGAATAATATGTGACTCAATGTCTCCATTTAAAAGCAACTACAACTATATATAAGTAACATAAACATGTTACTAACACCTAATAAGCAATTCATAATAATTACTAGGGATCTACGAGTGAATACCCATCTCCCGTTGTTCAAAGTTAGTCAACTATCCCAGTTAGTATCCTATGGTGTGCATTGTCATCATATTCCTCAATTTCCAAATGAGGCTCCTTATCACTCCACATATAACCATTGCTTTGATACCACCCGTTGTGGCACCCCCAAAATGGCCCCCGATCCATTAAGGTCACCCCAGTTTGCTTACCTTTCACTTGATTTAGCAAAGCATCACTCTGATACCATATAATTGTGATGGGTCCCTAAGTCCTGGGGGTTTATATTATTTAAATCGGTTCCAGCGCAGTTCATATAACGAAAGCATATTCAATATCTCCCTAACCCATGCTCAAACTAAAATAATGTAATGCAATGCACACCAACTACACATTATATATATATATATATATATATATATATATATATATATATATATAAGTTAGAGCCGAACCACTTTTATTTACATAACTTGATGGACACCAAGAGTCCGTACATCAAAAGGCCAAGGCTTTACTAAGCTCGACTATAACCAAAAGTACCCGACCCCACAGTAGTCATGTACATCGGTCAATCATTCAGTGTCGGCCATCCAAAAATAAGCTTCATCCTCCCTCCATCGTGTTCAGTCACACCCAATCTAGTCTGTCAACCATCGGCAGTGGCAGCATCCCCAGCATAACCCCATCGTGGCGGACATGCACAGACAAGAACTCCTGAATGACAAGGCCAGCAAGTGATCCCACGTCGTACAAAACCAGAACCCACACACGAACAAAAACTAATCTCTGTATCTCATGGTGATGATGCTCCAAACACTCAACCTCAACGTCGGTCGGTATGCCATAAAAAGTACCGAGGGTGACTGGCGACAGAGACATAACTCCTAGTTAGAAATGTTAGTCTCCAAAAGGGGTGAGTACAACAGTAAAAGATCCATCAAACTACACAATGCAACAAGCAAGACTACCAAGATTTCATGTGAAATGCACATATCATCCATGCAATCATGCACATATCTCCATGAGATCCATTCAATGCCTTAATGACCGCATTTTCAATGCCAAATAGTACCAACTCATGTTTACAGACAATTTGCGTCCCATTCCATATGCACACACATGCGCATGATTCATTTTCCCATTTTGATTTTCAAAAGGATCTCATTTTTTTTCAGGGACCAATATTCGCATCCCTCTTGACTCTCGCACCCAAATTTGGCATCACAAGACCTTCGGCACACACCTCCGTGCATCTCGTACCCCAACTAGCATCACGAGGCCTCCGGCACACACGTCCGAGCATCTCGAAACTCCCGAGGACATCTAGCACACTCCTCCGGGCATCCAGCACACACCTCCAAGCATCTCGACACTCCCGCGGCATCGTCGACTTAGCCGTCCGACGGTATCATCAACATGATAATGTATATATATATATATATGTCTCACTTTCAAAATAGCATTTGATGCAATAATGTCAAAGGTTTCAAGCAACTTTTGATGTCATATGATATGCTAAATGTCACAACATATGCTGTATAAATAACAGTCCAAGATATCACATTTCATAGAGCAATTCATTTGTTCTTGAAAAGAAAACAATTTTCGGATAAAAGAGAATGCACTCCTTTAATTAAAATTCTGGAAAAATTAGTAAACGATCTTAATAAATTCTGAAACTTGAACATGTTGTAAACGAGATCTAGAGAAAATGGTTTTATGAAGAACACCATGTCATGAAAATTTCGTACGAGTCGTTATAGTTCATGCATCACAGCCATAAAACTTCAAACATCACTATTGCACAGTTTTAATAACAAATTTGGTATAACCCTTAAATAAACTCAGAAAATTCTGAAATTTTGATATGTTATAGAAAAAACCTAGAGATGAAATTTTTGTGCAGAACTCGAAGTCAGATTCATTATGGATCATGATCTATAATCACTATAACTCTCTTTAACCCTCAATAACAGTCTCCAGATTTAACACTTTTAAAGAAAAATCGTTTCACTGAACAATACTTGTCCGTTTCTTCTCAACTTTTAGTATGTTACTCCTCAAGATGTCATATACAACTTTTATCAAGGACACAAAGTCAAATTTCGGCTAGAAAATTACAGAGAAAATTCACTGAGTTGCCAAAGGTCAAGCTGTTTTTCCATGAAACAGTTTACTAGCCTAAAGAACTACTCCTATACTTTCGAAATTCCAATATCCAACACATCAAAATTCGATTACACTTCACACACCACCACAGCAAGCAACATGTAGATCAATGGACTTCACTTACCTTAAGTTCAACGCAAACACACCAAGCAAAATAGTGACTTGAGGACTTCGGGCACAGCTCGATTGACGGCGAAGCTAGGTGGCATCGACAGCGGCAGCAAGTGCACGCACGGTGGGGCTGATCTCCTTCTTCCCCTCCTCTCTTGCTTGCTCACCTGCTTGAACTCTCTCGGTCTCACTCTCTCCCTTTTCCTCTCAGTTTCTCTCTCTCAGTCTCACTCTCTCCCTTTTCTCTCGATCACTCTCTCCCTCAGTTGCTTCCTCATCCATTCCGCCCCTCTCTCTGTTTTTTTTCTTTCACTCTCATGATTAGCTAGTAATCATGAGATTTTGCATGGGAATGACAAGTGGAAGTTGGTTTTGGACAAATGTAACATGGCATGCAATCTTCGTTCCCCCCCACCTTGTCTGATTCCTTTCTTCTCCCTTCCCCCTTCTTTCGGTCGACGGTTTTAGGGCCTCCATGGGCCACTTGAGCCCAAAAGTTTTGGGGCCAAAAGAAAATCCATGTCAAAGGCCCATAAACTTTATAATATAAACCCATAATCTTTGCACTATTATGAAGCATTTCATTATTTTTCTTAAAGAAATCAATTTTGCATTCTCATAATCCAATTGCTTCATATACAACTGCATATGTGACATCCTGAAATTCGACCCCATTTCGATAAAGTGAAATGGGCATTTCGTCGACGTCCCTATGACCCTTTTTCTCTGAACTGATCACTCACGAGTTAACTAACCTATTGGGTGAAGCCGTTAAGGGATGTATCAACTGTAAAATCCCTAAAAGCTACCTAATTGGTTGGATTGAGCTAAAATCACGTCTGATCGATTTTTAACCACGAAATTGAACTCAATTTCGGGAATCGAATTTTAAGCGCGTCATAATTCTTATTTTTAGGATCCTGTCTCATCGCTCATCAATTTATTGACGAGTCCAAAATTTCAATAAAGAAATTATCAGAAGAAAAATTGAAGACCAAAAGAAAATAGAAAGGAAAAGGAAAAAGAAAAAAAAAAATTATGTATTTCCTTTTCTTTTTCCTCTCTCTGTGGCATTAGAAATTCAAAGCCAAGCCATAAGGTGTGTTAATTAGGTGATGGAATTTCCATGGCTTATGTTTTAGCCATTAGTCTTTTAATTTGATGATTTGTGCTTGTGATTGTGGAAATTTAAATTTAATAAGATTAATGATCTATGCTTGGCCATATGATTTAAATTTCAATGAACAAAATGTTCCAAGACTTTGGCCAAGATGAAATTTGAATTTAAAAATATTAATTAAAATGAATTCAAAAAAAAAAGGAAAAGGGGATTTATTTTCGAAATGGGCCTTGGACCCATTAGCCTAGAGCTTGGTGGGCCAAGCTAGTCGGCCATTAGGGCCCAATAGGTGGCTGTCGACCAGCCCAAAGAGGAATGGCCGGTTGGGCCTAAGCCCAAGCCCATTTAAATTCAAAAATAGAGATGACAAGTGGCAAGACAAGTCCTCATGCATTGGCTATGGTTGAGGTGAGTTAATCATTGCAATTGAGGGGATATAAAAGGGGTTAGGAGAGAGAAATGGCCGGTTGCTTCTCCATTTTCGTCCAAGAGAAGTGAGAGGGAGAGAGAGATTTCGAGAGAAAGGGAGAGGAGAGACCGAGAGGGAGGAGGTGGAGCCGAGAGTTCCCGCCGCCCGTTCGCCGTACGTCCGCCTAGTCCGACCGTCCTACGCCACCGTTCATTGCTGTTGGTTCATCTTTGAGGCAAGTGGGGGTTCCTTAACTTCTCTTGCATGTTGTTTGATGGTTGCATGTTCGGTTTGAGGGGTGATTTGGGCGAAATACCGAAGTAAGGGTTGAATGTGTTCATGTTATGTGGCTGTTTCCGTTCGGTTGGTGGTAGACAGTATCTTAGTCGAGCTTGCATGTGTACTTGGAGTGCGATTTTGGCTTCGGTGTCTTCATGAAAGTTGAAGCTAACATCTTGTAGTATGACATACTCGAATTTCATGGAAAACGATGGTGATATGTGGGGTCAAAAGCTCTGTTATAAGGAGATCTCAGATCTACGAAATCTTCACTGACCTTTTGTTGATTTCTTGGTTGCATGTCGATTTCTGTTGGAGATCTCACCTTGTTGTCTTCTTGAAAGTTGTAGGAAACACCCTAAGCTACAACATACTCAAAAATGAGGTAAAAATAACAAGTATAACTTGGTGAACCAGCTAGATCTTTGAGACGGATGGTTCTGTTGAAGTGAACCGAGACGCCCGAGACTTCATGGGTTAAAATGGTGACCAAAATCTGGTCATTTTACCTAGATCCCTTCATGAAAATTGTAAAGGACACATTGATATATAACATACTTGAATTTCAAGAGAAACGAAAGATATTTGATGGGTCAAACCTAAGTTTTTCGGTGATGTACGTTCTGGACGAAACGGTAGAGGTTCCAGAAGCTTCGTGGAGTTATATAAATTAATATATAAAGAATTTGGCTAAGAGTCCTTCATGAAAAATGCACGAAAATGTGTTGTCTATCATCCTGTAAAATTTGGAAATTTTCGGAGGTCATATGAGTATTTTAATTAAATTAATTCGGAAACTGTGCAGTGGGTTCAATTCCGAAAATTTCAGGATGTTTTTGGAGGAAATTGTGAAATTATAAGAAATTCGATTTGGCCACGAATTTTATATAAAATTGTGATCCTATAAATGATTTTTGAATATTATGATTTTGGGAAAATCATTGATATTAAATATTTATTTATGAAAAATAAATAAATATAAAATATAATAAAATAATAATAAAATAATAAAATAATAAAATAATAATAAAATAAAATAGATTTTTATTTGGCCATGGATTCAATTCCATTTGTGTGGCACTTGTGTGATGAGGTCTTTGTACATGCATTAAGTTAAAATGCTTATGTGATTAAGCTATGACATGTGCATGACATGTGAATTGAAATGCTTATGTGATTAAGCTATGACATGTGCATGACATGTGAATTGAAATGCTTATGTGATTAAGCTATGACATGTGCATGACATGTGAATTGAAATGCTTATGTGATTAAGCTACGACATGTGCACGACATGTGAATTGAAATGCAAGTGTGATATGTTTGATGCCATGCCAAATTGCCATGTTAAATTGAGATAAAAGATAAATGTGGATGAGAATGAGGTTGTGGTGGAGGATGATGTCTGGTGGCCGAGTGGCATAATTCCAGAGATTCCCCGGGAGTTTAGGATGCCTGGAATGTGGGGGCGGAAGTCCGGTTGTATCTTGGATACATGCCCGGAGATGCCTCGCGACACCGGGATTGGGGTGCGGGATGCCCGGCTAGAAGGGTAAAGGCCGGAAGTCTGGTTGTATCGCGGATACATGCCCGGAGGTTCCTCGTGATGCTAGATGAGATGCGAGATGCCCGGAATGTGGGGGGCCGGATGCCCGGTTGTATCTTGGATACATGCCCGGAGGTTTTTCTCGCATGAGATGCGAGTGTAAAATGTGAGATGAAATTGATGAATCGAGGAAGGGTGATGTGGTGATCAAATTTAAAGACAAAGATGAAAATTGACCCATGGCATGATATGCATGATGATATGCATGATGATGGTGATGATATGTGATGTGATATGATGATCACCCATGGCATGATATGCATGATGATATGCATGATGATGGTGATGATATGTGATGTGGTATGATGATCACCCATGGCATGATATGCATGATGATATGCATGATGATGGTGATGATATGTGATGTGGTATGATGATCACCCATGGCATGATATGCATGATGATATGCATGATGATGGTGATGATATGTGATGTGGTATGATGATCACCCATGGCATGATATGCATGATGATATGCATGATGATGGTGATGATATGTGATGTGATATGATGATCACCCATGGTATGATATGCATGATGATATGCATGATGATGATGATAATAAGTGATGTGATGATGTCATGATAAGAATGACATGTATGATATAATGATGCCATGATGATGATTATGATGATGACATATGATGATATGATATGCATGATGATATGCATGGTGATGATAATGATGATGATATATGATATGACATGTGTAATGTGATGATGTCATGATGATGATGACACGTGTAATGTAATGATGTCATGATGATGATGACATGTGTGATACGATGATGATACATATGTATGTGTTATAAATTGATGTGATGATGCATGATAGTATTATGGCTTCAAGGTAAGTGATGTTTGCAATGCATGTATGATTTGTATGATGCATTGAGTGGTTATTGGATTCCTTTATCTCTGCTTTGAGTGGTTGTACTCACCCTTTTGGGGACCAACATTTCAGATTAGTAGATGGTTTGAACTGTTGGATATAACCGTGAGGAGGAGGATAGCAAGGGAAGGAGCTTTTGGACGCCGCAAATCTTGATCGATGGACTTTAAGTGTATATTTGTTGGAGGAAATGTCGGTCATCTTTTGGAGTGTAGCCGAATATAGAAGACTACGGCATTTTGATGTACCGATGAACAATGTCCATCTGGTCAAAGTAAATAAAAGGTGTACGGCTTTTACTTATAAATATTTAATAGGTGTGCATCATTTTCTGAATATAGGGAAAGGAGTTGTTGGATGTGCTTCCGCATATAAATTGCGCAAGGGACCGATCGATAAAAAAAAAAAAAAAATGTAAACCCCAAGTTGTATGGACCCGCGCAACTAAAAATGGTATCGAGTGACTTGTTAATAAGGAAAATGAAAAGTAAGCGAACCGTGGTGACCTTAATCGGATCGGGGGCCGTCGAGGGGTGCCACACTCTCCCCCCTCTTTTCTTTTCTTTTTCTTTTTTTTTTCTCTCTCTCTCTCCTCTCCCCTTTCCCCCTTCGTGCGATTCCTCCCCCACCGCCTATTCTCTCTCTCTCTTTCTTTTTCTCTTTGACCGGTCAATGCATATCCTCTCTCTTCTCTCTCTTCTTTCTTCTCGCACGCTCGACCAAACCAGCTTCTTCTTCTCCTTCTTTCTTCGCGCTCGAGCAAGCAAGCCCGAACCAGAAGCTACAGCTCGCCCCTCAGCCGTCGCCGCCCATCCCGCCGCCGCACCGCCGTCCACGCCGCGCCTGCACGCCTGCCGCCATCCCGCCATTCGCGCACGCCCAGGCCGCGCGATCCATCAGCGACCTAGCCACTGTTCACCCCTGTTCCAGCCCCATCTGGCCATCTCTGGCCACCGCCCAGCCCCACCGGACCTCCCCCGCGTCCCCCTCGCCCTCCGTCGGCCTTCCCTCGCCGCCCTAGCCGCCGGAGCAGCCCCGGCCAACCCGTCCAGCAGACCCACGAAGTGGGTATCCTACACTTCGGGCCCACTTTTGGGCCGTTTCCCGGCCCCAAACCCGAGCCATGCTTTGGGAACAATTGTTCCTCGCGTCGCCGCCGTCGGATTGATCCGATTTGCGCGCGATTTGGTGAGTAATCTCACTAATCCAGGATTAGTGGCTAATTATGCTTAAGGTTGGTTTAGATTTAATTAATTATTTTTAGGTTGTTAGATTAGATTAAATTAGCAATTATTAGCCAATTGTGATGCGAATTAGATAAATTGAATGTGTAATTAGCAAGTAGACATGGTCTACCATTTATCGGAAGTGCCTCGGGAATTTTCCCGACCCTTGGTGGGCTCCAATTAAGCTTTTCGGGCCTAAATGGAATTTTTAGTATTTAAATATTAATTTTCGGAATTAAATTAAATAATTATTTATTTTTCGAAAATTCAACTGAGATGGCCTAGAACCGAAAAATTATGCTGATGACCGTAGTGAAGTCTGTTTATTTAACCGGGCTTTATTTTGAGCTAAATTGAATTTTTAGTAATTAATAATTAATTTTCGAAATTAATTAATTAAATAGTTATTTTTCGGAAATTAAGATTTTGATGGCTGATGACCGAAATCTCATGCTGATCATTGTGGCGTAGTCCATTTATTTATTTGAGCTCCACGTTGTATGGAATTGAATAAATTGTGATATTTTAGGGATTTACCCTAAATTGATTGGAATTGATTGAGATTGAATTGTTGATTGGTAAATGGCCAAGTATGTTATTCAGTATTTATAATGCTTTGTTGAGTTGATTTAATTATTTGATTGAGAAATCGTTGGCATTGGTTGTCGGTATTGAAAGTAAATTAGTAACCACTTGAAAGAGGCACGTGGCTCGGTGAATTGGAATGTCACTTGGAGAATGCACGTGAGTTCAGTGGTTGAATATGTCACATTGGCGAAAAGGTCGCCTGAGAGAATGCACGTGGCTCGGAGACTCGGTATGTCGTCCTGGAGAATGCACGTGGCTCAGTGACAGAGTTTGGCATCTAAAAGGGCACGTGGCTCGGTGAATTGATGTATCACTTTGGTGAGATAGCACCTAAGAGAATGCACGTGGGCCCAGGCGTCTAAAAGGACACGTGGCTCGATGATCTGATGCGTCACTTTGGTAAGCGAGTACCTTAGAGAATGCACGTGGGTCCAGTATTCGGAATGGCATCTAAAAGGGCACGTGGCTCGGTGATCTAATGCGTCACTTTGGTAAGCGAGTACCTTAGAGAATGCACGTGGGCCCGGGCATCGTAAAAAGGACATGTGGCTCGGTGGCTTGATGTACCATCTTGGCGAAAAGGTCGTGTTAGAGAATGCACATGGGTCCGAGGTTTGAGGCACGTGGCTCGAAGACTTGGAAGGTCGTCCTGGAGAATGCACGTGGCCTAGCTTTTAAACATCCCATAGTGGGGATTAATTTGTATGACATGTAATCGACTGGTTCGATTTGTTTGAAGTAAATGGGTGCCTATTGTGAATTATACTGACTTGCGCAGGTGGGATTTGAGGCCAAGGTAAGTCTCTGCCCTGTGCATGTTTAGGCAGCCTTTAGTATAATGGTTTACTAATCGGGCTTAGTGGGGTAGAACTCGATGAGACGTAGTCTCATCCCAGTTTAGGGAAAACCATTTCAGGACCCCGCTGAAGAGCTGAGGAGGAGGAATCTGAGAAGGAGAACTCGGAGGTGAGATCTGAAGAGAAGGATTTTTGGAAGAAGAAGATAGTCCCGAGAGGGGCCTTGAGTATCATCTAGATGGATTGAGATCCTATCTTCTTTGGAAATCTCCTTTTTGATGTGAATAGTTATGAAGTGATTTGTGGTTTGTATAAAAGTTTGGTTATAAATCTCCTTTTTCTATCCTATCGTTTTATTGTCTGGGGATTTTAACTGCTTCCGCATGTGCTTAAAATTGAAAGGGTCGGCAATACATTGTCCTGGGATATCGCATTATAAAATCGACCAAGTGAGACGGATGTGTGCGTGCCTGAGGATCGGGGCGTGACATCCAGTTTAAGTGGTATCAGAGTGAAGTTGAAGATTGGAGTGATAAGGAGCGATGACCATGGGATAGTTAGTAGGAAAGGCCTTTAAATTCATCCTGGTGCATGTATGTGTTAGCTGAGTGCTAAAATTGTTTGTTGTTTGGATTGCTCTGTTTCTAATTCGGTGTTGAATTGGAAACAGGTGTTAGTTGAGTAAAGCTACACCATGAGCGATCAGGAGCTGAGAACTCCTGCAAAAAGGACCAGTAGGGCCGTTATTCGGGGTAGAGCTCCGACTCGTGTCGGAACCCGAGGCGAACGTGGTCGAGCGCCAGCACAGGCTAGCGTGAGTGGAGTGAATCCACCTGTTGTAGATGTCGGGGTAGCAGCCCCTAATGATCCCAGGGTGGATGGGATCTTGCGTGTTTTGGAAGCAATGGGTAATAGAATGGATCAACAAGCCGCTGCTGTTGAAGCCGCTGCTCAGGCCACTGCAATTGCTGTAGCTGCCGCCGCCACCGGAGTTGCCCCTGCAGTCGCACCTGCTACAGCACCTACAGTCGCACCTGCCATTGCTCTAGCCGCCATGAATGTTGAGAATCCATCGGAGATAGTGGTCGCTGCAAGACCAATCCATAAGTTGGTTAAGTATTTCCTAAGGTTAAATCCACCAGTTTTTATTGGGTTTGGAGACCCCGAAGCTGCTTCTTCATGGATTTAAAAGCTCGAGAAAGCGTTTGCACTACTGATGTGCAACGAGGCTAAGAAGGTAATGTTAGCAACTTACCAGCTGGAGGGAGTTGCTGACACTTGGTGGATGACTACGCGTGAAATGATCTTTCCGGAAGGTGCTGTTCTAGATTGGAACACTTTCCACGAAGCTTTCAATGATAAGTTTTTCTCTGAGACTGCCAGAGAGGTGAAGATGGCTGAATTTCAACGTCTTCGCCAAGGTTCTCTATCTGTTGATGAGTATGAGGTGAAGTTCGCCGAACTTTCGCGATATGCCCCTGAGTTAATCGAGAACCCTGTGAATCAAGCAAGGAGATTCAAAGATGGATTCAGACAGGATTTGAGGAGTGCCTTAGTCCTTCTGGATCTGAAGACTTATAACTACATATATCGGAGAGCTCAAAAGATTGAGAAAGATCAGAACGATAAAGATGCCTCATCTGGATCGAGGTTTAGCTCTCACAGAGACAACATCCGCCAAGGAAAGAGACCGATGTCTGAAAATAGATTCCAAAGCCTGCCCAGCAAGAAGGGTGGATTGAATAGGTCAGGACCTATTAGAAATGATGCATGTCGCTTGTGTGGAAGAAGACATGGGATAGCACCGTGCCCAGTTAGGACGGGTGCATGTTTTGAATGTGGCCAACAGGTCCACATGGCCAGATTTTGTCCTAAGAAGCAAAGAGGACAACCTCAATTGCTGCCGCCACCACCGATGAGACAGGTTGGGAGGGTATGCCCCTTAGAATGCACTGCAAGGAGGACAGCTGAGACCTCCAGCTCAGGGCACTGTGTACGCGATTACCCAAGGTCAGGCAGAAACTGCGCCTGGCGTGATTACAGGTATGGTCTCACTCAACGACCAACCTGCTTATGCTTTGTTTGACTCAGGAGCAACCCATTCCTTCATTGCCGAGCAATATGTTAGGATGCTAGGATTGAATCCTGTATTGTTGGAATCGGCAATTTGCATATCTACACCATTGAAAGATAAAGTTATTGCTGCTTTGGGATGTTCGGGGTGCAAGTTAGAGATTGATGAGCGAGTGGGGAAAATTGACTTGTTAGTCCTAGCCATGTATGATTTTGATTTGATAATTGGCATGGACTGGCTCACCAATCAACGAGCTACAATGGACTGCTATCGCAAGGCGATTCAGTTTGACCCATTAGAGGGTAAGAGCTTCGAGTTTGTCGGGAATCAAGGAGGACCTTCGATTTCCTTAATCTCGTCGTCGAAAGCAGCTCGTTTGTTAGACGAGGGTTGCCGAGGGTACTTAGCGACTGTCGTGGATACGACAGTTGAAGAGCTGAAAATGGAAGATATTGCAGTGGTACAGGAGTTTCCAGATATCTTTCCAAAAGAATTGCCAGGGTTACCGCCAGAAAGGGAGATT
The DNA here is from genome assembly GCA_016097485.1 of Eucalyptus sideroxylon x Eucalyptus melliodora. Lineage (NCBI taxonomy): Eukaryota > Viridiplantae > Streptophyta > Magnoliopsida > Myrtales > Myrtaceae > Eucalyptus > Eucalyptus sideroxylon x Eucalyptus melliodora. Next base: position 33,406,902 of record CM027826.1, read on the forward strand.
GAATTTGTAATTGAGCTAGCACTAGGTACAGAACCGATCTCAAAGGCACCGTACCGAATGTCGTTATCTGAGTTAAAGGAACTGAAGGTGCAGATGCAAGAATTACTGGATAAGGGATTTATTCGTCCTAGTGCATCGCCTTGGGGAGCACCAGTTTTGTTTGTTAAGAAGAAAGATGGTTCGTTGCGTTTGTGCATCAACTTTCGGCAACTCAATCAGGTAACGATCAAGAACAAGTATCCATTGCCGAGGATAGATGACTTGTTTGATCAACTGCAAGGAGCCTCAATATTCTCGAAAATCGATTTAAGGACAGGATATCATCAGCTGAGGATTTGGAAAGAGGATATTCTTAAGTGAGCATTTCGTACCCGGTATGGTCATTACGAGTTTACAGTGATGCCGTTCAGATTGACGAATGCTCTAGCTGCATTTATGGATTTGATGAACAGAGTGTTCAAGGAATATCTAGATCAATTTGTGATCGTGTTTATAGATGATATCCTGGTCTATTCGAGAAGTAATGAAGAGCACAAGAATCATCTGAGATTAGTGCTTCAGACCTTAAGAACACATCAACTATATGCTAAGTTTAGCAAATGCGAGTTTTGGATGGCTCGTGTTGCGTTCTTAGGTCATGTGATTTCCAGAGAAGGAATCTCTGTCGACCCGAGTAAGATAGAAGCCGTGATCAAGTGGCCGAGACCGACATCAGTGATAGAGATCAGAAGTTTTCTGGGGTTAGCAGGTTATTACAGACGGTTTGTGGAAGGATTCTCATCGATAGAGTCGCCTCTGACAAAGCTCACGAAGAAAAATGATAAATTCATATGGACAGACAAGTGCGAGTGTAGTTTTCAAGAGCTGAAGGAAAAGCTGACTACCGCACCTGTGCTGATGATTCCATCTGGTCCTGGAGGATTCGAGATCTATAGTGATGCGTCATTTAGAGGATTGGGTTGCGTGCTGATGCAACATGGCAGAGTCGTTGCATACGCTTCCCGGCAGTTGAGACTACATGAATTGAATTATCCGACGCATGACTCAGAACTCGCAGCCATCATATTCGCGTTGAAGATTTGGAGGCACTACTTGTGTGGGGAAAAGTTTCAGATCTTCACAGGCCATCGGAGTCTCAAGTATTTGTTCTCTCAGAAAGAGTTGAACATGAGACAACGGCGATGGATGGAATTGCTGAAAGACTACGACTGTGATATTCTATATCACCCGGGAAAGGCAAACAAGGTCGCCGATGCATTGAGTCGGAAGTCTTCAGTGGCACGGATCTTGGTTAAGGAGTGGAAGTTAATCGAGAGAGCTCGAGATTCGAAATTTAAATTTGAGGTAGGCCACCTCTCAAGTTTTATGGCCACCCTGAGAATTGAGTCGGATGTCCAGGTCAGAATCAAGCAACTTCAACCGACAGATCCAGATGTACAGAAAATTCTTCAAGAGGATACTGACAAAAGAAAAGCTGATTTTCAAGTTTCTGATGATGGGGTACTAAGGCTTTGTGGACGTTTGGTTGTGCCTGACGATGTAGAGCTTAGAGAAGAAATTTTATCTAAAGCACATCGTAGCAATTACAACGTTCATCCTGGAAGCACTAAGATGTATCAGAATTTGCGTCAACACTACTGGTGGTCAGGTATGAAGGCGGACATCACCAAGTATGTGGCCAAGTGTTTAACTTGTCAGCAAGTAAAAGCCCAGCTTTGCAAGCCGGGAGGATTTCTGCAACCTCTCGCGATCCTAGAGTGGAAATGGGAGCATATCACGATGGACTTCGTGACTGGACTACCAAGGAGTCAAAGAGGAAATGATTCGATTTGGGTAGTAGTCAACAGGCTGACAAAGTCGGCTCACTTCATTACAGTTCGAAAGGACCTAAGTCTGGATAGACATGCAGACCTGTATGTGCGTCAGGTGGTTCGTATGCATGGAGTGCCAGTTACGATAACATCTGATAGAGACCCGAGGTTTACTGCTGCTTTTCGGAAGAGCTTACAAAGTGCTTTGGGTACAAAGCTTCAATACAGTACGGCATATCATCCTCAGATGGATGGCTAGTCTAAAAGGACGATTCAAACTCTTGAAGACATGCTGAGAGCGTGTGTAATAGACTTCAAAGGAAGTTGGGAGGATCAGCTTCATCTGGTGGAATTCACCTACAACAACAGTTATCAGCAGAGCATCAAGATGGCTCCATTTGAAGCGTTGTATGGCAGAGCGTGCAGAACTCCAGTGTGTTGGGATGAAGTCGGAGAAAGGAAGATAACAGGCCCGGAGTTAGTTCAGCAATTGGTAGATGCCGTGGCAGTGATCAGAGACAGATTGAAGACAGCGCGGAGCAGGCAGAAAAGTTATGCAGATAAGCGCCGAAGGTCTTTGGAATTCCAAGTTGGTGATCACGTTTTTCTAAAAGTGTCGCCAATGAGGGGAACTTCGCGCTTTGGTAAGAAGGGCAAGCTGAGTCCGAGGTACGTAGGTTCGTTTGAGATTCTTGAAAGAATCGGAAACCTAGCGTATCGTCTTGCATTGCCGCCAAGATTGGCGCAAATGCATGACGTCTTTCACGTGTCGATGTTAAGGAAGTAAGAGCCTGACCCGACTCACGTGCTCAATTTCGAGGAATTGGATGTGGATGACCATGTGTCATACGTTGAAAGCCCGGTTCAGATTGTCGATCGTAAAGAGCAAGTTCTGCGTACAAAAACCATCCCGTTGGTCAAAGTGGTCTGGCAATACCACGGCACTGAAGGAGCGACTTGGGAGACTGAAGAATCGATGAGACAGTTGTACCCCCGCCTTTTTGAACAAAGTGTAATGGTTTAAATTTCGAGGAAGAAATTTTTATAAGAGAGGAAGAGTTGTGACATCCTGAAATTCGACCCCGTTTCGATAAAGTGAAATGGGCATTTCGTCGACGTGCCTAAGGCCCTTTTTCTCTGAGATGATCACTCACGAGTTAACTAACCTATTGGGTGAAGCCATTAAGGGATGTATCAGCTGTAAAATCCCTAAAAGCTACCTAATTGGTTGGATTGAGCTAAAATCACGTATGATCGATTTTTAACCACGAAATTGAACTCGATTTCGAGAATCGAATTTTAAGCACGTCATAATTCTTATTTTTAGGATCATGTCTCATCACTCATCAATTTATTGACGAGTCCGAAATTTCAATAAAGAAATTATCGGAAGAAAAATTGAAGACCAAAAGAAAATAGAAAGGAAAAGGAAAAGAGAAAAAAAAATTATGTATTTCCTTTTCTTTTTCCTCTCACCCCCTCTCTTTTCTTTTCTTTTTCTTTTTTTCTTTCTTTTCTCTCTCTCTCCTCTCCCCTTTTCCCTCCCCCTTCGTGCGATTCCCCCCCCCCACCGCCTATTCTCTCTCTCTCTTTCTTTTTTCTCTTTGACCGGTCAATGCATATCTTCTCTCTTCTCTCTCTTTTCTCTCTTCTCTCTCTGCTTTCTTCTCGCACGCTTGACCGAACCAGCTTCTTCTTCTCCTTCTTTCTTCACGCTCGAGCAAGCAAGCCCGAACTAGAAGCTGCAGCTCGCCCCTCAACCGTCGCCGCCCATCCTGCCGCCGCACCGCCGCCCGTGCGCCTGCCGCCGTCCCGCCATCCGCGCACGCCCAGGTTGCGCGATCCAGCCGCAACCCAGCCACTATTCACCCGTGTTCCAGCCCCGTCCGACCATCTCCGGCCACCGCCCAGCCCCACCGGACCTCCCCCGCGTCCCCCTCACCCTCCGCCAACCTTCCCTCGCCGCCCTAGCCACCGGAGCAGCCCCGACCAGCCCGTCCAGCAAACCCACGAAGTGGGTATCCAGCACTTCGGGCCCGCTTTTAGGTCGTTTCCCGGCCCTGAACCCGAGCTGTGCTTTGGGAACAATCGTTCCTCGTGTCGCCGCCGTCGGATTGATCCGATTTGCGCGCGATTTGGTGAGTAATCTCACTAATCCAGGATTAGTTGCTAATTATGCTTAAGGTTGGTTTAGATTTAATTAATTATGTTTAGGTTGTTAGATTAGATTAAATTAGCAATTATTAGCCAATTGTGATGCGAATTAGATAAATTGAATGCAAATTAGACGTGGTCTACTATTTATTGGAAGTTCCTCGGGAATTTTCCCGACCCTTGGTGGGCTCCAATTAAGCTTTTCGGGCCTAAATGGAATTTTTAGTATTTAAATATTAATTTTCGGAATTAAATTAAATAATTATTTATTTTCCGAAAATTCAATTGAGATGGCTTGGAACCGGAAAATTATGCTGATGACCGTAGTGAAGTCCGTTTATTTAATCGGGCTTTATTTTGAGCTAAATTGAATTTTTAGTAATTAATAATTAATTTTCGAAATTAATTAATTAATTAGTTATTTTTCGGAAATTAAGATTTTGATGGCCGATGACCGAAATCTCGTGCTAATCATCGTGGCGCAGTCCGTTTATTTATTTGAGCTCCACGTTGTATGGAATTGAATAAATTGTGATATTTTAGGGATTTACCCTAAATTGATTGGAATTGATTGAGATTGAATTGTTGATTGGTAAATGGCCAAGTATGTTATTCAGTATTTATAATGCTTTGTTGAGTTGATTTAATTATTTGATTGAGAAATCGTTGGCATTGGTTGTCGATATTGAAAGTAAATTGGTAACCACTTGAAAGAGGCACGTGGCTCGGTGAATTGGAATGTCACCTAGAGAATGCACGTGAGTTCAGCGGTTGAATTGGAATGTCACCTGGAGAATGCACGTGAGTTCAATAGTTGAATATGTCACCTTGGCGAAAAGGTCGCCTGAGAGAATGAACGTGGCTCGGAGACTCGGTATGTCGTCCTAGAAATGCACGTGGCTCGGTGACAAAGTTTGGCATCTAAAAGGGCACGTGGCTCGGTGAATTGATGCATCACTTTGGTGAGATAACACCTAAGAGAATGCACGTGGGCCCAGGCATCTAAAAGGACACGTGGCTCGGTGATCTGATGCGTCACTTTGGTAAGCGAGTACCTTAGAGAATGCACGTGGGTCCAGTATTCGGAATGGCATCTAAAAGGGCACGTGGCTCGGTGATCTGATTCGTCACTTTGGTAAGCGAGTACCTTAGAGAATGCACGTGGGCCCGGGCATCGTAAAAAGGACACGTGGCTCGGTGGCTTGATGTACCATCTTGGCGAAGAGGTCGTGTTAGAGAATGCACATGGGTCCAAGGTTTGAGGCACGTGGCTCGGAGACTTGGAAGGTCGTCCTAGAGAATGCACGTGGCCTAGCTTTTAAACATCCCATAGTGGGGATTGATTTGTATGACATGTAATCGACTGGTTCGAATTGTTTGAAGTAAATGGGTGCTTATTGTGAATTGTACTGACTTGCAGGTGGGATCTGAGGCCAAAGTAAGTCCTCTACCCTGTGCGTGTTTAGGCAGCCTTTAGTATAATGGTTTACTAATCGGGTTTAGTGGGGTAGAACTCGCTCAAACGTAATCTCATCCCAGTTTGGGGAAAACCATTTCAGGACCTCGCTGAAGAGCTAAGGAGGAGGAATCCGAGAAGGAGAACTCGGAGGTGAGATCTGAAGAGAAGGATTTTTGGAAGAAGAAGATAGTCACGAGAGGGGCCTTGAGTATCATCTGGATGGATTGAGATCCTATCTTCTTTGGAAATCTCCTTTTTGATGTGAATAGTTATGAAGTGATTTGTGATTTGTATAAAAGTTTGGTTATAAATTTCAATATGAAAAATATGGCCCTGCTTTTCTATCCCATCGTTTTATTGTCTAGGGATTTTAACTGCTTCCGCATGTGCTTAAAATTGAAAGGGTCGGCGATACATTGTCCTGGGATATCGCATTATAAAATCGATCAAGTGAGACGGATGTGTGCGTGCCTGAGGATCGGGGCGTGACAGCATAGCCAAAGTTCTTGCATGGAAAAGAAGAAAATTTCGACCAAGCAGAAAGATTTCTTTTCCTTATTTGTCGAATTGCAAAATGAAAAGACATACATGATTCTCAAGTTCGACCCAACTCCTCAAAATTTTATCCTTAAATTTCAGCTTGCCTGTTCCTCACACAAGACCAAATTCCATCCCTTCGTAACTTGAAAAAAAAATATATTATTCAATCATAGTCCAAAGCTTTTCTCTCGTTGCAGGGTTGATTAGTCCATTGCTAGACATATCATGTAAACCAAATAAACAAATACAAATTTATGCCCATATATGATATCAATGCCACAATCCAACAATACTCCCGTTGATTGATCATGACTGTCACCTATCTGAGGATCGCCTAAATTTTTGGATGCCACAGTGACTTTGTCCCTTGATTGTGTTTGGTTCTTGTTTGTTGACCTTGGCTCATGCTTTGGCTTGAATTGCTTTGAAAGAAGTCTGATTTGCCTACTTGTTCGATATGCTTCGATTATGCTTTGACTCAAACCAATTTGAAAAATGTTTTTGTGAAAGCTTGTTATTTCCTTACAAAACTATTTCCAACCGTTTTTCACAAATGCATGTTCTAGTTCACACCCTGAGCTCCGAAAAAGGGTTTTGTCGGCCTTGACATGCGTGGGATCACGACGAATCAGTCCTCTCTTAATCTTGGTATGATATCGAGGCATATTGTTCCCGAGCCAATTTTGGTACTAGGTCGGTGAACATGTCACGATAGGCCAGTCCTTTTATGGTCTTACACGATATTGAGGTATATTGCTCACAAGCCAAGTCTGGTACTAGGTTGGTGAACATGTCACGATAGGCCGATCCTATCATGGTCTCAGTGCGATATCAAGATATATCGTTCCCGAGCCAAGTTGGGTATTAGATTGGTGCTTAGATGTGTCGGATCAAGTCGCGATCCTTGATTTGTTCTCAACATGCTTAATGTCTCGATTTCGGTAAGTCATTTTATACACTTATGCATGACATGCCTTCGGGCCCTTGAACTAAAAGTGAAGATAAAAACCAGATTGTAATGGTTGATGCATGGACACACGATGGACTAATTTATGCCGTCGATTAATGGATTCAGCGACGATGCCCCCTCACCAACAGGATGCTCCCACGCCAACGGGATGCCTTGTCAGAAGGACGAGATGTTGTAATAATTTGAGCCGTCACCCTTAGATTATGGGACATTGCCTGATGGATTTTGAATGCCCAGTCAATTCCAGAAGAATCAATGAATTTCGACTGTTAATAAATAAACCTCGTATGCATGAGTTCCTCATGTTGTGAAAGGGATTTTGGTTATACTTGCATATTATTGAGTGAGGCGTAAGTTCCTCATACTATGGAATGGATCTTGTTTATGCTTGTATAATATTGAGTGAGGTGTGAGTTCCTTGTGTTGTGGGTGAATATTGGTTTATGCTTGCATACCATTGATTGAGGATTCATCATGTTTCATCCAAGACAAAGCTTTTGTTTTGGTATTGATCTGTCATTAATTAATGTTTTAGATGAGTTATATGCTTGTTGAGGCAAGGCATCCTCTTACTTGAAAATTAGTGGGTTTTACTAACTGAGTCCATGACTCACCCAGTTGTTTTTCAAAATTGTGGGCATTAAGATCTCCCATTAGTGCTGGAATTGTAGTCCTGCTAGAGGAGCTAAGGTTTACCTTGTCTTTGGAGTGTAGAAAATGTAGTGGTTGTAAATATGACAGCCCATGACAAAGGGACCTGTAAATTATCTGATGTAATTGTGTATTTACAAGTGGTTGTTTTCCTAGCCGTTTATTGTTATCTAAGTGTGTGGCATCCCAAAATTCAAAGTCAAGTTATAAGGTGTGTTAAAGCCTCTAATTAGGTAATGAAATTACCTATGGTTTAATGCTTTAGCCATTAGTCTCTCTTAAGATTAGGTGATTTGTGCTTGTGCTTATGAGATTTTAAATTAGATAGATTAATGATGATAATTTATGATTGGCCATACACTTTATAAATTAAATTTCTATAAATAAAATATCACAAGACTTTGGCCATGTAGAATTTGGTAATTTAATTCTTAAAATAAAGGATAAAAAAAGGGGATAAAATTGATATTATTAAGTTGGGCCTTAGGCCCATTGGCCGAAGCCTTGATGGGCCAAGCAAGTCGGCCCAATTAGGCCCACGAAAGGGGGCTGTCGACCAGCCCAAGAGGCCCAAGAGTGGCCGGCCCAAGCCCAAGCCCAAAGCCCATCTTGCATGTGTTGTGACAAGTGGCAAGAGGGGTGGCATGCATTGGGCATTGGGGAGGCAAGCTAATGATGAGGTTTAAGGGGGAATAAAAGGGAAGGAAAAGAGAGAGAATGGCTGGTTAGCCATTCGGCCAAGAGAGAAAGGGAGAGAGAGAGAGGAAGAGGGTGCGGCCGAGAGAGAAGGGGAAGCCGAGAGAGGGAGGAGCTCGCCCATCGCCATCCATCCGCCGTGTTCGTCCACCGTGTGCCGTCGTTTTCTTCGGTCTAGAGGCAAGTGGGAGTCCTCTAGCTTCTCTTGCATGCTTGTATGTTGTTTGCATGTCGAATTTTTGGATGTTAGATGAGAAAAACCGAAGCATGGATGAGTTGTGTGTGAATGGTGTGACTGTTCTTGCTCAGATCGTGTGAGTCAGAAACTTGTTTGAGCTTGCATGTGTGTTTAGAGTCCGATTTTGGCTTTGATTTCTTCATGAGAGTTGTATCTAACATCTTGAAATACAACATACTAAAATTTCGTGGAAAATGATGGAGATTTGAGGGGTTAAAGTCTCATCCTACGGAGACCTCAGATCTGGAGAGTTTTTACTGACCTCTTGCTGGATTCGTGATTGCATGTTGGTTTGTGATGAGAATCTGACTTCGATTTCTTCATGAAAGTTGTAGGGGATATCTTAAACTACAACATACTCAAATTTTAAGTTAAATGAACAAGTATAGCCTATTAAATCGACTAGATCTTGAAGACGATGATTCTGGTGATGTATTCCGAGACACCCGAGACTTCAAGGACCTAAAGGATGACTATATTCTGGTTATTTGACCTAGATCTCTTCCTGAAACTTGTAAAGGATATCTTGATGTATAACATACCTAAATTTCAGAGAAAAAAAAAGAGAAGAGGTAGGTGAAACCTCAGTATTTTGGAGATGTGTGCACTGGACGATGCGGTAATGGATCCAAAAGCTTCGTGAGACTGTATAAAATAATATAAAAAGAATCTGGCTTGGAGTTCTTCATGAAAGTTGTAGGAAAATGTCTTGGCTATAACTCGGTAAAATTTCGTAATTTTTGGAGGTCGTATGGATATTTTAATCGAATTTCTTCAAAAACTGTGCATTCTGGTTTCATCCGAAAATGACATGTCATTCTGTGGAAATTGCGAAATTGTGTGAAATTCTATTTGGCCATGTATTTTGCATGTAATTATTATTTTTATTGGCTTGTTTGTCACTTGCCTTAATTTTATGATTTTTGAGATTATATAAATAATTAAATTTAATATTTTTGAAAATGGCACAAGCTGGAATTTAATAAATGTAAAAAGGGCATGATAAATGGATTATTTTAATTGGCAAAAATTCCATGAATTTTATTTTATAAATAGTTGCACCATGTAGTATGTGTGATAAGGTCTTGGTGCATGCATGGCAATGATTTGAGATGCATGTATGAATTCAATGATGAGTATGGTCTTGATTGCCATCACATCACATGCCATGTTAAAATTAAACTATAATTGAAGATGAAAAATGAGATGTATGAGAATATGTATCGTGGTGATGATGATACCGTCGAAGGTGTGAGCCGACGATGCCCCGGGAATCAGGATGCCCAAAGGTTCGAATGAATCGATGCCCTTTGGATGCCTGGTTGTATTATGAATACATGCCCAGAGGTTTTCCCCGGGAGTGTCGGGATGCCCGGTTGTATTATGATACATACTCGGAGGGTGAGGGATTGTATCATGATGCATGCCCGGAGGGTAGGGGTGACCATTTTCATGGCGAGCCCCGGAGATTTCTCGTGATGCCAGGTGGGGTGTGAGATGCCCAGAGGTTTGAATGAGTCGATGCCCTTTGGATGCCCGGTTGTATCTTGAATACATGCCCGGATGCCTCGTGATGCCACTTGGGATACGAGATGCCCGGAATGTAGGGGTGCCGGATGTCCGGTTGTATCTTGGATACATGCCCAGAGGTTTCTTGCAATGCCAGGATTGGGCGCGAGTGATGAATGTGGGATGCAAACATTGGTCCCGGGTATGAGAAATGTGGCGGTCCAAGATGAAAAGTGGAAATTAAATCATGGCATGATATGCATGATGATGATGATGATGATGATGATGATGATGATGATGATGATGATGATGATATGTGATGTGAAATGATGATGATCACCCATGGCATGACATGGATGATGACGTGCATGATGATGATAATGATGATGATATACGATATGCATGATGATATGCATGATGATGACGACATGTGTGATATGATGATGTCATGATGATGATGTCATGTGTATGGTATGATGGTGTCATATATATGATGATGATGACATGTGTGTGATATAATAATGTCATGATGACGATGATATGAGTATGACATGATGATACACATGTAGGTGTTATGACTGTGGTGATGATGCATGATAGTATATGCATAGCTTCAAGGTAAGTAATGCCTGCAATGCATGTATGACTTGTATGATGCATTGAGTAGTTATTGGATTCCTTTACCTGCTGAGTGGTTGTACTCACCCATTTTGGGGACCAACATTTCATATTAGTAGATGGTTTGAACAGTTGGATATGACCGTGAGGAGGAAGATAGCAAGGGAATGAGCTTTTGGACGCCGACACTGATCGATGGACTTTAAGTGTATGACTATTGGAGGAAATGTCGGTCATCTTTTGGAGTGTAGCCGAATATAGAAGACTACGGCATTTTAATGTACCGATAAACGATGTCCATCTGATTTTAGTAAATAAAAAATGTACGGCTTTTACCTATAAATGTTTAGTAGGTGTGCATTGTTTTTTAATATAAGGAATGGAGTTGTTGGATGTGCTTCTGTAAATGAATTGCGCAAGGGACTGATGAAAAAAAAAAAAAAGAGATGTAAACCCCCAGGTTGTATGGACCTGCTGCAATTGAAATGGTATTAGAGTAATATGTTAATACGGAAAGTAAATGGTAAGCGAACTATGGTGACCCTAATCGGATCGGGGGCCGTTGAGGGGTGCCACAAAGTGTTGTTTGTAACACTTCCGCATGTGCTTAATAAAAGATAAAAAGAACGGGATGGCGATATGTCTGGGACGTAGTGAAAATAACCCCCACTACTCGTGACCTTGGAGACGGAGTTGGGGTCGTGACAATCATGGTCCAAGAGATTCAATAATGGGAAAGAATTGACCAACAGCTGTTTGATGCCCCAGCTACTGAAGATCAACATCAACTTAGTGAAGCTGGAGCAACTATCAAAGGCATTATTGCTGATGTGCATCAGACAAATGATACATGACCAAAGGCAAACTCTTGGATGAGAGCCAACTTATGAGAATATCCCTGTTATAGACACAATTTTAGGGGGGACAAAACGTGCTCAAATTGAGGAGGAGCATGAGAAGGATATGGATATTGATGTTGCTGTTGATGTTGGATTAGAATCTATTCATCAAACAAACACATCAGATTAGAACAATTCTATTATTCTGAAAACCTTAATGGAAATCATGGAGAAATAGAATACTCTAGAAGAGAGAATAAAAGTGATGAAGCTCTTGTCTGAAACTTAGATGGGGAAACTTGCTAAGGAAATGGAAGGAAAACTTAAGACAGTTGAGGATAGAGTGGCCAATCTGAACTTTTATCATCTTGTTCATGTTCCTCTAGCTTTGGTTGAACTTGCTACAGCAAGCTCTCCTATTCCAAATCCTACACAACCATCCTCCTCGAAGTGAACTTTTCAAAATGCTTTTTAAGTTGATTTCTTTTGATTATGGATTGTAATACCTATTATTTTGAGAGTGATTTGGTTTGGAATTTGCACTAATACTCTAGCTCGTATTAATTCTCTAACTTTATTATGGTTTGCATTATGGATTATATTTGCAAATTCAATTGTCTATCATGCTAACAAAAAAGGGGAGATTGCATAAGCATAACCGACAGGATTTATCATCAGACCTTATACATAAATGCCTTTACATTTTATATGTTCCTTATATGCAAGGGGAGTAATACTAGAACCGGAACCTATACAAGATTTGTTATATTTTCTTAAACTCTTATTTTATATTTCTTTCTACAAAGCATAAATTCTTACATAATTCTATTTACTTTGATCTGCTTGATCTTCTATGTGATAATCTCTTACTTTTTTACGCAAACGTTTTTATAAATTTTATGTTGCACTTTATCTAAAATCATGCTTTCAAGAGAGCATCTTTTCCACTAAAATCTTATCAAAACTCTCTATAGTTGTACTTGGAAAGTTTTGTCATAATAAAAAAGGGGGAGATTGTTGAGAGAACTTTCCATTATATTTTGAAGATTGACAAAACCTTTCTTAAGTGTTTTATGAGGAACTTGTTAAGATTTCTAGGTGATATTCCTAAAGCAAATTTGTTCGGACCTTATTTATCAGACTCAGACTTATTCATTTATACAAGAAGTTTTGGTTCTTTACATCAAAGATATTGTTATGACATGAAAATCAAAGACATCAACCTAATACGCAAGGATTGTCAAGACAATACACAACATCAGACGTTACAAGAAGTTTCCAGATTTTCATTATTAGTTTGGATTTTGTGAAGCGCAACAACTAGTAACCTTGGCTTGGATTTCTTTCTAAAGCTGTATTGATTGTCCATCCATTTAGAAAGGTTCAATATCAACATAATCCTTCCATATGAAGGATCTGTGATCCATGTGACAATCTTATGGAGACGAGACGCTCTTTCCAAATGAGGAACTCTACTTATGAAAACCCAACTGTTATTGTATGGGCAACAGAACTATGGGAGACCAATCTTGCAATCATATAAGCTATCAAATCTTCTCATATCATCAAGTCTAACGGGTTGAGTGGATGAATTTCCTTAGAGTTTTTGTCCAACGATCGTCTTGGATATACAGGAGTCTAAGAGGAGATTGTGGTGCTAAAGGAAGTACAAGATCTAAAGTCTAAAAATTCAAAGTTTAAAGAGAGCTTCAATATTGCACGCTTGTCTTCATGAGCTTAATTTGTAATCTTTGAGAGGTTGTTGAGTGTGAGATTAGATGATACAATCGAACCTACCGAGTAGAGAGTACTCAGACTTTGTAACCTCCGATTAATTCTCTAGTAAAATCCAACCAATAGGTTATCAATGCAGAAATGAACGTAGGCTTATCATAAGCGAAACCTATCACGCCTCAATCCTCGAGCGGTTGCTATCTCTTGGTGGTCGATTAAATTGTGACATCCCAGGATGCGTCGCCGACCCATTCATTTTAATGCACATGCAGAAGCATATAAATAAATCCCCAAACAATACAAAGATGGGATAGAAAAGCAGGGCCACGATTTTGAAAACTACAACACACTTATATACACGTTAGACTAAGTCATTTACAATATTTGTCTATATTCACAAGTCTACCAAAAACAAAAGGGCTACAAGTCCCCTAAGCATTCGAATCCTTAACCAAAGGCTTTTGGGTCTTTGGCTTCAGGGAGCTCGAGTCTACCATTGAATCACCAGGAAGGTCAGCCGTACCCTTGCCAAAAGTGATCTCTAACACCGACATAGGAATCTCATATTCCGGTAGGGGACCTTCTCTGGGTCCATGTGGCACCCCCCGACGGCCCCCGGTCTGTTAGGGTCGCCACACATCACCACTTTTCTCTCAACCTAAAAGTTTGTTACTCTAATACCATAGGATTTCGATAAATCCATGAGTTATGGGGGTCTATATCCTTTCCATTGGTCCCTACGCAAAAATATGGTGGAAGCGTATCCAACAACTCCCTCCCCTATATTCAGAAAATGATGCACACCAACTAAACGCTTTTATAGATAATAGCCGGACACTTTTATTTACATAAAACTAGATGGACAATCGTTAGTCTGTACATCAAAGTGCCATAGTTTTCTATACTCGGCTATACTTCAAAAGATACCCAACATTTCCAATAGTTACAAACATAAAGTCCATCGTTCAGTGTCGGCATCCAAAAATTTCTTCCTCTGCCGACCCCATCTCATGGTCACACCCAGCCACTCGATCCCCCATTGCCATTTGTTGGTGGCGTGGCAGTGGCCCCAGTGTTCGTTCATATCAACAGGCGAATACGATGACATATTCTTGGGGTATAGGGTCGGTGGGAAGACCGATATCAAACATCATAATCACTCTCACCCGTACAAACGTCAATCTTCACACCTCAAGGTCCTGATATTCCGACTACTCCCACTGTAAATCGATCAGGCCTCCATAGAATGTACCGGGAGGTGCGGGCAGCAGAGGCATCGTGCTTATTCTGAAATGTCAATCCCTAAAAGGGGTGAGTACAACCACCTAACAGTAAAAGATCTAATAAACTATGCTATTCGGAACCATCATCATCAGATTTCATGCAAAATTCACAGATCACAATATCAAAGGAATAAGTATGCGTCAAATCAATAGAACTTTTCAAAGCAATGGCATAACTCAGTTTCAAAACCAGAACACATCATTTCAATCACATGGGTCCCGATTATAAGGCCAAATTGTTATGACACGTCCCATTCTGTGTCACCAAATTTTGCCCCATAATAAGGCGCAACTCAACAGAACAATCAGTTTTAAAACTCAGAAGATTTTTCTCCTAGAGGACCAGTGTTTGCGTCCTTCTAGGCATTCCATATTTCAATCAGCGGGCAATCGGAGCGTGTCATGTCTCACCTCCAGACATCTCACATCTCACCTAGCATCACGAGGAATCTCCAAGGCTCACCATGTTACTAGTGTCCCCTACCCTCCAGAATATGTATCGTCATACATTCAGGCATCCCGACACTCCCAGGGAACCTCTGGGCCTCACCAGTCCCCTGGCATCCAGAGTGTGTCATGTCTCACCTCTAGGCATCCTGACTCCGGGGGTATCGTTGACTCGAGGGTCCAACGGCAGCGATAATACCTCAGCAATGGTATAGCAACTAAATCATTTCAATACCAAAGTATTTTCAAATCATCAATATGGAGAATCCCTTGGATTTTCTCCGGAAAGTCCATTTTCACAAGTACATTTGGAAATTGGCAGGTCGATAAATTCATATTTCAGTCCAAACTTGAATAGTTTAAAATACCTTCCATAAAAGGTTCGAAAATTGAAAATACGATACATTCCTTTAAACATTTGAAAATTATATCATAGTATATATAAATTTTGACACAAATTGAAAGATTTCCAAAACTTTTTTCAAACAAAATTCATTAGCCTTCATCACCGCAAGATATAGTGCACAACCAAAGTTCCTAATTGAACAACTCATACGGATTCTTCAATTTCCTAAGCATGATCTACTTCAATCATCATAAATTCAGCATCCAACATCCAAAACTCAAATATTTTCAATCGAGCTGCACTATTTCAAACAACAACGGCATTGCATTACATAGGCTAGTAGACTTTCACTTGCCTTAAGTCTGATGGTGTCAACAACGAGAAATTGGGAAGCTCGCGGTCACAAACACGCTCGGCAAGAGCAAGTGTGAGTGGCGTTGGCGTCAGTGACGTGCGTGCACGGGAGAAGGGGACGGTCTCCTTCCTTCCCTCTCACTTTCACTCGCTGCTCTCTCTCTCTCTCACTCTCTCTTTGCCTATTTTCGTTCGGTCATTCTCTCTCTTGCTCTCATTTCCGAGCCATTTTGTTCCTTCACTTAATTCACTTAGTCAATGCATGCATGTTGCGGTGGCAGCTTGGTCAAGAGACAGCTAGGGGAGACGTGCCCTCAACTTGCAGCGCCTTGGAGTCCTGTTGGCAGTCGACTTTTGAAGCAACGTGGCCGTTGCTAGCCTTGCTTCAGTAAACACTTCACAATTCGGTCAACTCAATTGTCGACCGAATAGGGAGAGATTAGGGCGGCTTGGACGTTGGTGATCTCTCCTCCCATGCCTTTATATCCTTCATGCATTGCCGAAATTCTCCCCTCCTTTGGCTCACAAAAAGACTATTAATTAAAGCCCAAGTCCCTCTAAGGTTACATAAATACTTGGGTGGTATGATCATGTATAGTCATCGAAACAAACGTGCATGGGAGTTTTGGTTAGTAGGGTATACGAGCAGGTGGAAGAGGGTTTCGATCATGGCATTACCTAAGGGTAATTTCGATGATTGAACGATTGCTAAACGTAATGTATCGGTCCAATGATGATAACAAAATGGTATCCATAAATGGTACTAATGACGTAGTCCGACAATACTTACGTTGATTTGTCACGGAATGTCACATATTCGAGGGTCAACAAAAATATCCGGATGTCACAATCCATCTCGCTCGTAACAATACCATGATCTGAATTGATTGGGTACCCTCTGAGATAGACCCACATCAACCCAGACAATGAATCTCACGAATTCATAAACACAAGCTCCTTGGCTCCTAGGAAGGGGAATCTGAAAGATTTGTTCAGTGACCTTCTTCGACTAACCAAAGCGCTCAGGAGGAACAGCCATATAAGGATATGAATATGTTAGCCCACGAAGGGGTGATACAATGTCTTAATAAGTTCACCTTCTAAACTCCGGCTATGAAGGAAATACACCTAAAGACTGCATATACACACACAAAGTAGAGGACTTACCTCACCTCAGTTCCTTCTGGTGTCATGCCCTGATCATCAGACACGCACCCATCCCTCACCTTGGTCGATTTAATAGTGACGTCCCAGGACGCATCGTCGACCCTTTCAATTTAATACGCATGCGGAAGCATATAAACAATCCCCAGACAATAAAACAATGTGACAGAAAAGTAGGGCTATATTCTTCACAACTGAAAAACCACAACCACACTTTTATACAAGCAAACCTCATAGTATATATATTACAATACTATTCACAAAAGTCTGATCTATCACCTATCAGTTCATCCATTGAGTTTGCAAAATAGGGTGGGGGTTTCAATCCTCATCCGGGTCCTACTCTGGATTATCCTTGAGATCCTCCTCCAGCTCCTCTTCAAGTTCATCTTTAGGGTCCTGAAATGTTGTCCCACAACCGGATGAAACTACGTCTCAACAAGTTCTACTCCCTAATACTCGATTAGGAAGCCAATACATTCTAAAGGCTGCCTAAGCACAACACAAGTCAGGGGATTTACCTTAGCCTCAGTTCCATTCTACAAATCAATATTATTTACAAATTCCTTCTATCACATCAATCACTCAATGCATAACATCAAATCAAATCATTAATCACTCGACCTAGTCGATTACATGTCATCTCGACTTTTTTTTATTGGCTCGTTCAATACTATCTATAAGTCCACCATAATAGGACTGCTCGCTCTAAGTTGATAAATAGATAGTATAGTTCACACTAAGTTGATAAATAATGTATTGCTCTCAATCTAAATTGACATATCGAACCATTGGGTGGATATAATACATTAATAATGCTCTCTCTAAACTAATAAAGTATACTGCTCACAATCTAAGCTGACATATCAGAGCCCGTAGGATGATATAGTATACTGTTAATGCTCTCTCTAAGCTGATAAAGTATACAACTCGCAATCTAAGCTGACATATCAGACCTGTAAGATGATATAGTATATCGGTATACTGCTCATAATCTAAGCTAACATATCGCCCGTAGGCTGATATAGTATACCATCCCGACCATTTAATCAATTAGATTTTTTTATCATTCTCGATAAAATAGCCATGTGTAGGAATACGGTCGGCCTTAGCCAAAATATCATAATTTCACTTTTTGAACAACCCACCGGTTTCAATGGCTCATTACATATTTTTGGCACTGTAAATTGACGCACGGTAATTTTCCCATTAATTACCAAAATTAAATAATTTAGGAATAAAATCCTAAAATCATAATTAATTAAATTTAGTACCAATCAATGCACAAATAAATAAATGGACTGCACCACATAATCAATATAAACTTTCAATTGTCGGATATCGCAACCTAATTTTCGAAATATAAGTAAATAATTAAATAATTATGGAAAATATTAAATAAATGCAATAAATTCAATTTAGGCCCATAATGCCTAATTGGAAGCCACAACAGACCAAGAAAATTTCTGAAACTCGTTCAATCAATAATAGAGACTATTCATTAAATAATAGCACTAATCATTTGCCTAACATGCATTGATAAGTCTCTAATTTAATTACTCTAATCTAATATATTCACATAATTACACTTAATTAAATATAATCAACCCATAAACGTCATTAGCCTACTAATAAGGGATTAGTGAGCAAAACTCACTAATGCAAAGCGAAGACCGGAACACTGCGAAGAAGACGCGACGGCGGCTGAACTTGAATTTTCGACGGCATTGACAGACATGCAGGCCGAGCCCAAGGACCTTGCAAGCCCACAGTAAATTACTGGGCTTGGTCTGGGCTTGGGCTGAACTTGGGCCTGAGCATGAGTTGACTTGCTTTGCGGGCTTGGGCTGAACATGGGCCTGAGCTTGAGCTGACTTGCTTCACGGGTTTGGGCTCGGAACAAAAGCTGAAATTGCGTACTAGGCTTGGGACACTTGCTGGGCTTGACTGAACATGGGCTGAAGAGAAGAGGGACTGAATGCTGGGCCCATGCTTGATTGCGTGAACTGCAGGGTTGCTGAAGTTGCCGAGCTGATCGTGGGCTTGACTTCACGCGAGCTGGGCCACGAATAGAGAAACGGAAGCAGGCTGGTGGCGTTGAAGTTTACGGGTCGAAGATTGCAGGAAATCACGGGCTTCGCTGGCGTGCGGCTTCGGTTGATTTGCTAGACGCATGTAGGGGCTTCGGTCAACAAAGCTTCGTGGAGGAAGAGGTGTTGACCGTGTGGGTGGGGCTGTGGGTGTGTGTGAGTGGAGAAATGAAACGGACGGAGGTAGCTGCTGGCTGCTGAGGAAGAATTCGGTGGAGGGGCTTCGTGGCAGCGGGGTCAACACTTGAAATTTTGCTCGAGGAAGTTGACTCGGTTAGGGACGCCTGGCAGCAGCAACGCAGAAGCAGTTTCGGTGGATGAGAGGGGCAGTTTCGGTGGAGGACGTGAGCTGCCTGTTGCAGCGTTCGGTGTCAACGGCGTGGGCTGAAGCTGCTGTAGGTTTTGTCGAAAGGAATCAAGAAAAGCCGAAGCAGATTGTTCGAGTGAAGAGGAAATGAAAGATCGTGCTTTGGTTTGCTCGAAGGAACAAAAAGAAATGAAAGAAAAGTAAAACAATGAAAGTGAGGCAAGGAAGTCAGCGGCAAGGAGCAAGCAGCTGGCGAAGCTTGAGGAAGAGGCCAAAGAAAATGGAAAAAGTCCACAAACCTTAGCCACTCCATTAATTTCATGTTCCCCCTTATGCCTTCTAGCCAGTTTTTCACCAAAACAATCTAAATTGAAGCCAAAAAATGAAGCCCTAGACTAATTTCGAATTTCCAAAATTTAGGATCAATTTCTTCACTCAATTTCCCAAATTGAGGTCCAAATTCGGTGAAGAAAAATCCCAAACAATTTTCTATAAATCCCTGACACTCAAAGGCTCGGTTTAGAAGTCCAAATTTCCTTTAATTTGGCCTGTCTGAATTTCTGTTATTTTTCCGCAACGTCCGAACGATTTTTCGTAAAAAATCTCGGAATTTCCGAAAATTATTCAGAGGATGAGTCGACGTTCCTAAAATAGATCATGACATGACAAAACTTTCAATTTCTGAAATCGAATTTAAATTCGCGGTGAATTTCAATTCGGCGCGGTTTTAGAATGACCTAAATTACATGATAGCTTTCAGAAATTTTTAGTACAAATGACCCGTGATCGATTTTCTTCGAGCTACAATGAATTGACTTGACACATTGGCGACTCTTAGTTATCGTGATAATCTTAAGGATTCAAATACGGACGCAGGGTACCAAAACGATAGAAAAATCAATTTAGTGTTTACTAACGAGAATTTTGCAATTTAGTGAAATCACCCACGTTTAACCAAGCATCTCAGTCAAACTGACCTATCTGTATTCTCTAATTGATTTTTAACTATGCCATAATGGTCTCGGTAGATGAGCACTTGAGCAGCCAATTCCTGGTCAAATTCTTAAGTCTATTTGCCTTAAAATCTCTTAATGACTTCCCTATATGGTCTAGTTATCTCATGAGTGGCCAACTCCAAGAAGAGCACTATAATCGCGTCGATGAAAAGCCCAATTTATCTAATCGAAATCAGAACCTGAAAATTAGGATGTCACATCCTGCAAGTCAGTATAATTCACATACTTAACCATTCAATTCAAATCGCCGATCTACTCAGTCAATTAGCTCAATTCAACACAATTGATACCATATGTCTATTCAATGCCACATATCAATCCTTTGATACCCCCACTACTCACAACAGTTGCAATATATGGTTATAGCTTGCTCAAGCTTATATATATAGATAGATAGCTCGCTCAAACTGATAAATATATAGATCGTGCTCACTCAAGCTAATAAAAACGATCTTAGCTCACCCAATTTGATACAGATATATTGATCGTCCTCGCTCAAGCTGATAAAAAAATCTTAGCTCACTCAAGCTAATATAGATATATTGACCGTGCAAGCTCAAGCTGATAAAATGATCTTAGCTCACTCAAGCTGACGTGCAAAGGGGCTCACACAAGCTGATAAATTACCACATTGAAAATACTTGATAAAATAATCGTATGTGGGTACATGGTTGGCTTGAGCCAAAATTCCAATTTCTTTTAGAAATTCCCATTAATCATAATAGTCAAAAAATATATTTTTGGTGTTGTAAACCAACGCCCAGTATTTTCTAAAAAAATTACCAAAATCACACAATTTGGATAAATACCCAAATTTACTAATTCCACTCAATTTGCACAATCTAGCATTCAATTAAATAAACTGAGCATACCATTGCAATCAGCACAAAATTCTGGTCATTAATTAATCTGATGTAATTTCTAGAAAATAATAATTAATTAAATAAATACCAAAATTAATTAAATAAGTATAAATAAATGCCATAAATAGAGACTTAGGCTAGAAAAACCTAATTAAATGCTGAAACGAGCGCGGAAAAATTCTGAACCTATCTAGATAAATAATACAGCCTATTTAGTTGCTAATTAAGCCGATCTAACCACCTAACATGTCATAACGAGTAATTAAATCACTAATCAGTTCTAACTAATCACCTAAACCATACTTAGCCTAAACTAATCAACCTTTAAGCATAATTAACTCCCTAAGCAGAGTTTAGTGAGTAAACACACCAGTTTTGAAATCCGATGAGTCCACGGCAACGGCGTCGTGGAGACAGGGGACAAACTCTAAAGCGGCAACACCCTACGAGGCCCAGAAGCAATCTGGAATGGGCCTCAAAGCTCACGGAGGCTTGCTGGTCTTCGGTTCTATTGGGTGGGCCGAGAAGCTGGAACGGAGATCAATTTGGGCTGGAAATGGTGAGGATGTATTGGATTGCTGCAACGGCGCTCAGCGGAGGCAGACGACAATGACGAGGCTTTGGCTAAGCTCGACGTGGCCTTAGGAGGCTTGAGGGATGGAATGGGCTCACTATACAACAAGTTGAATGAGGACGGCCAGACAGCACACGACGGGTAAGCGACTGCGAACAGTGGGCCAAACGATGGTTGGACGGGCGTGCGACGGGCAAGGGGAGGGGCTGCTCGGTTTTCTCTGTACTTTCAAAGCTTTAAGGGATCTAACAATGGGGAAAGCAGCTCTGAAGAAAAAGAAATGGGACAACAAAGACTTGGAGGGGGCCACTTTGCTTCCATTCTATCTTTTTGTCTCTTGAAGAGGTCTCACCAAGCTTGGCTAGCTTCCTCAACCACTTTGCAAGCCAACAAGTTTCCCTACGAAACCATTGAAGTGGTCCAAAGGTGGTGGTGGCCATGGCTTATGAATTTGAGCACAAATTCTCCCAAATTGAACCAATTTCTCTTCAACTGAACTTAATCGATTCCTATAAAATCCACCAAGGTGTCCTGAACCATATTAACATTTTTCTTTGCCAATAGAACCAACTTGCATCCAAATTATGTGATAAAAAATGGTCCCCTAAATTTATGCCAAAAATATCAGTTTGCAGAAAAATCTTCGAAGAATGAATCGACAGTTCTAAAATAAATCGTGACATGACAGAACTTTCAATTTCTAAAATCGAATTCAAATTCGCGGTTAATTTCAATTTGGCTCGATTTTAGCGTGACCTAGCCTACCGGGTAGCTTTCGAAAATTTTGTGCAATTGACCCGTGGTCAATTATTTTTTAGCCACATTGTATATCTTTGACACATTGGCAACTCTCGATTGTCGTGAAAATCTCGAGATTTCAAATGCGGAAACAAGGTACCAAAACGACAGAGAAATCAGTCTAGTGTCGATCAACGAGAATTTTGCAATTTGGTAAAATCAATCTAATTTTGAATCGGCCTATCTCTAATCTCTGATTGATTTTTAACTGTACCGTAATGACTCTTGTAAACTAGCATGGTCAAGTAGTCAATTTCCGGTTGAATTCTTAAATCTATTGCATTCAAAATCCCTTACCGGCACCACCCGCCTGGGTGGCGCTGTTGGCGGTGAGCTTCTCCCCCTAACGCAAGGGGAGGAGTTCAATTCCCAGGTGTCGTAAGGGTGACTTACTGGGGGCACAAGGGGTGGTGGTGACTCATGTGCCTCCCCAGGGTTTACTCCGCCGTGCTGTCGGCATACGAGGCTTCCCTGGGTCATCAAAAAAAAAAAATCCCTTATCGGCTTCCTCAGATAAACTAATTATCTCGTGAGTGATCAGCTCAAATAATAGAACTATAAGCACGTTGATGAAAAGCCCTACTTATTCAATTGAAAACAGGACTGGAATTTTAGGATGTCACAAAACCACTATGATTGTTGTGTGTAATGTTTACTCTCCCTTAAACTCTCATTTATTTTGTTTGATAGTTTATTGTACATGGTAAACTTTAATCACTGTACAATGCACCTTCAGTTGCTGGTCACTTGCAATATTGAATTCGATTGTTTTAAATTTTGCTTAATCACCTTTCAACTCCTCTAGGTGATAGTTCTAGCCCCAATATCGATCACCCCAAGTTGGTATTACAATGGGCAAAATTCATGATTTTTCATGGTAGACAGCTGAAATTTTTGCACACTAGTACAAATTTGAGGGTTTTAATAGCACAAAAAAAGTTTGAAGTATTGATATTATAGTGGGCAAACTCCCACGGATTTTAGCAGTATTTTCCCAAAATAATAAAACGTTAAAAACTTAATTAATCAACGATGAAATTGTTAATGATCGATTCTACCCTATCTCTCCACTAATATGTTCTATAATAATGCCGGCTTTTTGAAAAAATAAATATTTTCATTATCACCTACTATATTTACAGGCCTGCCTAATTACATCACTTGATTCCGATGTGATCCTGTTGACATGAAATAAACTGAAGAGTCAGTCATTTTTAAGCAGCTTCTTCTTCTTCTTTTCTTTTTATACAAATCCGTGGAAGAGGATGTCAACGGAAGGAAAAATTGAGTCACCTTGTGTTACGCAATTTTTTTGGGGTCAAAGTTTTACGTAATTTAATAAAACAAGAAATTGAGCTTCCTTTTATAAAATTATGTAAGGAAAATTGAGCTTCCTTGCTCAAGACAATTGAGCTTCCTGTGTAGAAAAGATCAGAGTGAATCTTCTTTTTATTTCATGTTGACGGGATTACATCTTAATCAAGATGTAATGAGGCCGGCGTGTACATGTTATTGGGGGGATGGAGTAAACAATCAAGTCGCAAGTTCCTGGTTTTATCCCTAGGTACGTACCTGCGTGGAAAGGTCAACGCAAACCCATAAGTGCTAGTTTAGTACGGGTGTGACGTATAGGAAGGGCATCGTTTACGTGATAGTTGGGTATCAAAAAGCTTATGAAAGGATATGCTTGGGAACAATTACTAAAATAATCCTAAACCTATTACAATTTTTCCAATTCGGTGTTAAATATTTTTTTTGTCAATTAAATTGTAAACTTTTTACATTTGTGTTAATTCAACACATTTAGCTAATTTTGACCGACCAGTGCTAACGTGAATGTCAGTTGGCAGCGATTGTTTGGCCGACGCTAACATGACAATTTTTTAATTTTTGTTTTTCCTTTTTTTTTGCTTTCTCTCTCTCTCTCTCTCTCTCTCTCTCTCTCTCTCTCTCTCTCTCTCTCTCTCTCTCTCTCTCTCTCTCCTTCTTCCTCTAGCCGATCATCTGACCAGCCAAAGGCTAGGGCCAGCGAGGTTGATCTCCTCAACCACTGGGGAGGCTCGCCCTTGCCAAACAACGGTGAGGGCAAGCTCAACCTTGCTTGCAGCCCTAGTGAGGCATGACCTAGCTAGATCTGGGCGAGGGTGAGCTCGACCTTGCCAGTGATGGTGAGGCTCGCCCTGCCATTGTTAGGAGGTCCCCTAGCCTCTAGTTGGTTCATCAACCAGCTAGGGAAAGAAGGAAAGGGGGAAAAAAAGAAAAGAAGAGAGAGAAAAAATGACAAAAAATATTAAAAATTGACCTGCCAGTATTGACCAGCATCCACGTTAGCGCCGATCAACACAACATTGATTGGATGACTAAACTAGTACAATCACAGAAGGTTTAGCACTAAATTGGCCACAAAAAAAAAAAGGACTGAATTGGAAAAATTGTAATAAGTTAAGGACTGTTTTGGTAATTTTCCCTATGCGCTTGTACACGTGAGTTGTTATAAAGATGTGGCATCCCAAAATCTCATGGCAACCTCTAGATACATTACAACTTATGGAAAGATGATGGAAGCAACCTTAAGTTAAATTGTAGCCATTTAATCCATAATTTGCAACAAGATTTATGGCCAAGCTTTTAATGGATAATTATTTTGATAGGAAAGAAAATTCTATCATTAGTCATGTGTGTTATAAATTGGAATTTATGGACTTATGGCTACAAGTTTTATGGCCATATTTTTTTGTAAGTTAGGAATTTATTTAAGTGGAAGATATTAGTAGATTATTAAAGGGGAAGTGGGCCAAAATTCTTAGGCCAAGCTGCCCCAAAAACCCAGCCCATGATCACCCACCATTCAGCCATATGGGCCTGGCCCGCGAAGCCCAAAGGAAGAGGAGGAGATGCTGTCGACCAAGCTGGCCCAAGCCCAGCCGAATACAAGCCCATCTTGCATGACAATTGCCAAGTGGCGCCAGAATGCAAGATCATGATTGTTAATCACGAGGGGGAAGAAATTAGAGAGAGTGAGGGGCGGATTAGGCGAGGAAAGGGAGAGAAAGAGAGGGTGTTGTTCAAAATAAAGAGGAGAGAAAGAGAGAAAGGAAAGGAAGAAAGGAAGAGTGAAGGAGACCATGCGTGTGAGAGAGAGGAAGGAGGTCCGTCCGCCAATCGTCCGCCTAGCTCGCTGCCGTTCGTTCGCCGCCTTGCCCACCATTCGTCACTGTTTTGTGCTTAAATTTGAGGCAAGTAGAGTCCTAAAACCTACCCTTTGCTTACTGTGATGTGTTTGTAGAAGGTGGTGAATTTCGGTTGTGGTAAATGTGATGAAAGGTTGAAACTATGGGGAGGAATTCGTTGGCCTAGCATGCAGTTTTCTGGAAAAACCAGTCCGACCCTTCATGAGTTGGAGAGCAACATGCGACTTTTTAGTTGGAATCTTGCTTTGATCTCTTCATGAAATTTGTAGAGAACCTCTTGAAGAATAACATACGAAAATTTGAGACAAAACGAACAAGGATTGCCTGGTGAAACGATTTTCCTTTGGAGAGATTAGATCTGAAATTTGTTGTGCTGACCTTTAGTGATTTCGTGGACTGTAAAGTAGCTTTCGTGTGAAACTCTCAGTTTGATCTCTTAATAAAATTTGTAGTGGACTTTATGAGGTAGAACATATCAAAATTTTAGAGGAAATGAACAAAAATAGGTTGGTGAAATCGTTGTCCTTTGAAGAAATTGGATCTGGGAAAAATACTACCTCGACCTAATATGATTCTGTGATTTTTATAAAATCATACAGTTAAAATTTGATCATGTGTTCTTAATAAAAGTTGTAGATAATATTCTGAGGTATAACATACTGAAAATTTAGAAGAAACTGACATATGTAGATTGGTGAAACGAGTTTCCTTTGAAAGAAGATAATCTAAAAAAAACGACACCGAGAACAGAGGGAATTAATCATCTATATCTGTTAATCTAGAACGATTTAGATTTTTATTTCTGCATGAGATATTTACCTTTAGGACTTTTATATAACATGTCAAAATTTCATAATTTTTTTAGTTCATTTGTGTATTTAATTTAAATTACATCCGAAACTGTGCAAGCTGAAATGTTGAAATTTTGGAAACTGTGATGCATGAACTGTACTGTTTTGTGTGAGATTCTTTTGGTATGGTGTTATTCATAAGATATATGCCTATAGGTCTCATCTACAATGTGTCAAGTTTTCAGAATTTATTAATACCATTTATTGATTTTTCTAGAGTTTTAACTAGAGGATTGCATTCTGATTTTTCTGAAAAATTGATGCATTTTTAAAAATAAATAAATTTGTCCATGTGATGTAATATCTTGAGTGGTTGATTTTGCTGCATATGTGATGACATATGGCATGTTATACGGCATGAAAATTTGGTTGAGACCCTTGATATTGTTGCATCAAATGTCATGTTAAAATTGAGATACATGTGTGAATATAAATTGAGATAATAACGAGACTATCGGAGGTATGAGTCGACGATGCCCCGGGAGTGTCAGGATGCCTGGAGTGTGTGTGCCGGACGCCCCAAGAGTGTCGGAATGCCCAGAGTGTGTGTGCCGGAAGCCTTGGAGGTGTGTGCCGGGGGGATACCTCATGATGCTAGTTGGGGTACGAGATGCCTGGAATGTGTGCGCCAGATGCTTGGAGGTGTGTGCCGGAGGTTCCTCACGATGCTAGGTGGGATGCAAGCAATAAATTGTGGGATACAAACATTGGTCCCTAGGAAGAAAATGATGTGATCTATTTGAAATATAAAGATCGAGAATTGAATCATGCACATAGATATGTGCATATGACATGGTGATATATGCATGGCTGTTTAATGATGAGTGCATGGTGGGATATGCACGTTACATAATGATGCATGCATGGCTGTTTAATGATGAGTGCATGGTGAGATATGCTCGTTGCATAATGATGTATGCATGGCTATTTAATGACAAGTGCATGGTGAATTATGCATGTTGTATGGTGATATATGTATGGCTGTAAGGTAAGGTATGCTTGAATACATTAATGATATGTGTTTTATTCTCGATATCATGATTGTTCCGTTTGACGCATTGAGTAGTTTGGTGGATCTTTACTGCTAAGTGGTTGTACTCACCCCTTTTGGGGATTAACATTTCTAATTAGAAAGATGCTTTTGCTACCAGTTGCACAAGGTACTTACTATGGCATACCTATTGATGTTGATGTGGAGTGTACGGAGCACATCTATGTCGATGCCCTTGGTTTAGTGTTTGTCCGAGTCCGTGTCTTGGTGATATACGATGTGGGTCTTGCTGATGGCCCAATTATCCATGAGTTTTTGTCTATCCATGTCCGACGTGATAGAGTGATGCTAAGGATGCTACCGCCGCCGCCACCCGATGCACCGAATTGGGTGTGATGGCACATATAGCTGATGGGAGCTTACACTTTTTGGAGATAGCCGACGCTTGTTGATGGAGGGTTATACATGTTCGATGTAGGGTTGAGTCCTCTTTTGAATGATAGACAAGTATAGTTAAAAAAAACAAAATCTTGGCCTTTTTGTTGTACTGACCCGAAATATCCATCTTGAAAATATAAATAAAAGTTACTCGGCTTTGTCTTTTCATTTAGAGCATAGTTGGTGTGCATTGCATTATGGTCATTGGAGTAAGGGATGGTGAGACTAGTTTATGCTTCTGCTAATGAGTTATGCTAGGACCTTTTCAAAAAAAAAAAAAAGATCTCTATTTAAAAGGTATTAGTTTGTGAAGTTGTAGGAGATCGAGTAAAAGGTAAGCGAACAGTGGCGAAGATGGCTTCTTCTTTTTTGTCGGAGTTGACGAGGATTTTGCTGTGTGCTTTTGTGTTGAGCGTTCGTAGCTCTTTTGAGAAGAAGGTTCTTGTCCATGAAACTAAGATTACCGTCCCTGTCAGCTCTCTTTCTCCTTCTGTCAATTGCACAGCTTCAACAAACAATGGTCTCTCTCCTCCCCCCCCCCCTCTTTCTCTCCCGCCCCGATTATGTATCTTTGTGTTTATGTGTGTGTAAACGTGGTATTCCGCGGGACTGCTATACAAACTTAAAAATGATGAGCGATTGAGTTTTGGGTTGTGATCTGTTGAATCTATCAGCATTTATTTAAAGTATACCGCCAACAAGTTCATCCAAACTAATTCTTGTAAGTTGTAACAACGTGTTTGTAGGGGAATGAGTTCGTTTCTTTTTGCTAATAACAGTAATTATGATATACTACACACCCTCAGAGCAGATACGTGAATATTGAACAGCCTTGAATTGAGCTGAAAGTCTTTCAAAAGTAGGCAAGACAGAGATATCAACGAGAAGCTAGGTAAAGACCTTAGAAGAGTTGAGCTAGGATAAATGCAGACCTGCATGCTTAGTGAGGATGAGTTGTTCCTAAGATAAGTTAAAAGTGTACCTGTTTATCTCCCCTACTTAACCAATTGGGTTCAAGTCAAGGTTACGTTTGATCGTTTGAATTTCTAGGTATAGATATGATATGATTTTAAAATCTAAGGATTTTGTTATATCTTGTCTACTATTTTGTGAATTACAATAATAAAATTGGATATATTCACATCATATCATGTACAATGTTTGGTATAAAGATCTTTCCCGACATTCTTGCCTACTTCATTTTTATTTGCATTTTTCTTATTTTTCTACTCTTTTTTAATTATTTTCTTTTTTATTTCTTTTTTTCCCTTCCATCATTCTCTAATAAAATTTAATTAAATAGTAAACTATATTAATGTACCTAAAATACGACAATACATAAACTATATTAATCTACCCAAAATACTACAATAACTTTCATATTATGGATATTATAAATCCTATCAATTTTTATCGCACTTCTCTTGTGGGATAATTTTATCCAGACCATATCTCTCTTATATCTAACTTTATGCTGTCTTAAGCAAGCATCAAACACGGGACATAATAAATTTTATTTTATTTTGAATTTTACTCTAACTACCAAACACAGTTTAAGTAGACTCAACTTTTGGCTAAGTTGGGAATGATCATTGTGTATAGACCAAACATATGTACAAAGCCAATGGCTTGTTCTTTTTTGTTTATAGCAAAGTATAATTTAAAAGGAGGATAACGATACTGAATCATAAGGTTGGTGGATGAAGAAAGCGTAAAATATAGCATGATCATTCATGAAGCGACAGATAGTTTACTTAATAAAGAGTGTTACACTGCAACCACATTGCAATTAATTAATTAGCTACTCATAAACATAAATTTTGATTGCTTAGATACCATGAGAGCTTTGATGAGTGTTTTCAATAGTAGGCTGCCAATGATTTCTCATTCCTTGCATCTAACATAGTTCTGCGCGGTAATATAATCTCTTGTTAATGCGTTTGTGACTTCCATTATTTCTTTCTCAGTGAACTCAACCCTTAAACTAGTTCACAAGTATGGACCATGCTCCCAGCTGTTCGATGGTGGCCCCATCAATCACACACAGGTTCTTCTCGAAGACATGGCAAGGGCGAAATGGATCCAATCCAAGATCTCCAACGGCATCAGTGGCACCAGTGATTTGAAGGAGTCCAATGTTAGCCTCCCAGCGAGTTACGGCCCCAACGTTTACAGCTATGTGGTGACTATAGGCCTTGGCACGCCGAAGAAGGACCTGACCCTCCTGTTCGATACGGGAAGTGTGCTTACTTGGACCCAATGTGAGCCTTGCATATCTTGCTATAGCCAGGCCGAGCCAATCTTCGACCCCTCTAAATCATCGTCCTATGCCAACATATCTTGCGTTGCGCCATCTTGCATTGGCCTCGCTTCTGGCACAGGTAATAATTGATGGTTGTGTGCTGCATGTCCAATCGGGTTTTTAATTAGTATATTACAAAATGAGACATCATCAGCATGTAATAATTAAGAATAATGATTAGTGATGTCAATGTTTGTAACTCGCAAATTGAAAGCCTTCCCCCATTCTCATAGATGGCGGAAAACATGGCCGGTCAACCATGTTGGCGAGATTTTTATTTGGGAGAATAAAGACAGAGAAGAGGACTGCTAGTTGTGAGAGGTTTCTAGGAACAGGTTTAGAATCGCTTTATAAATCAGCTTTAATGATGAGCAGGTCAGCTACCTGGTTGTAGAGGATCCAGATGCATCTACGGGACGGGATACGGTGACGGCTCCTTCACGGTTGGGTTGTTTGCCACGGAGACGCTCACCCTAACTCCAACGGATGTTATTACCAACTTTCAATTCGGTTGTGGCGAGAACGACGGAGGGACATTCGATGGATTGGCTGGACTCCTCGGGCTCGCCCGGGACCCGATATCGATCATAGAGCAAACTGCGACCAAGTATGGCCGATACTTCTCATACTGCCTCACTCGTTTAACTAGCTCCCCAGGGTATTTGAC
Source organism: Eucalyptus sideroxylon x Eucalyptus melliodora (assembly GCA_016097485.1). NCBI lineage: Eukaryota > Viridiplantae > Streptophyta > Magnoliopsida > Myrtales > Myrtaceae > Eucalyptus > Eucalyptus sideroxylon x Eucalyptus melliodora. Next base: position 33,437,803 of record CM027826.1, read on the forward strand.
TTTTGGTAGGGGCAAGGTCACATCCCCGTCGCTAAGTTTCACGCCGATGGTGACGATCGGACAGAATCCGCTCTTTTACGGTATCAACATAACAGGAATCAGCGTAGGAGGGAAGCCATTTTCCATACCGTCGACTGTGTTCTCCAATGCCAGCACAATCATAGACTCGGGGACCACGTTCACACAATTGCCTCCAACTGCATACACCGCCCTCCGGTCGGCATTCCGAGAGGCAATGGCGAACTACACGAGTGCACCTCCATTTGGGCCGCTTGACACTTGCTACGACTTCAGTGGGGTTAGCACCTTCACCGGCCCAGTGATCACGTTCTCTTTCGATGGGCCAATTGACGTGGATTTGGATTTGAGCGGGATGTTTTACGTGGTGGATATATCGCAAGTTTGCCTAGCGTTGGCGGCGGGCGCGGACGACTTCGCCATCTACGGCAACACACAGCAGAGGGCATTTGAGGTGGTCTATGATGTGGCCGGAGGACAAATTGGGTTTGGCGCCAAGGGCTGTCTCTAAGATGGGTTGCATTTTGAGTTCTCGAAAGGACAAGGAATCAGTTGAGTGTTTGCTTTAGTAGTACTTGGTCGGTTTAGAGAATAATAACGAATTTCGTTCTCCTTGTCACTTCAAGTCGAAACACGCTACGATCGTGATTGTGTGATGTAGTGACTGTTGTGAGTGTTTTGTTCTCCATTGGAAGGAGATAAATAAATAAAAAAAAATTACGTGGATTTTTATGAAATCCACGTAACCATGTTTAGATGAATATTTGGAAAATTTAAGTACTCTGTCGCTCTATCTTATTTGAAGTAGAACTTCCGCGATTAGGAATGCCTGATCTTCGGTATTTTCTTCTTCTTTGGCGTGGGGGACTCTGCTGGAAATCGTCAAAGGAGACCGGTGGGCGAAATAAATCCTTTTTGCGAGGTGGCTATTGCATTATCGTGGGCCCTCCCAATTCAACCGATTGCAACTTGCTTTTCCTATTTAATTATTAATTTAATATTAGATTTATGAATTGCCACTAGCGTATTCTGTATCAATTAAGAGCCAAGCCAGAAGCTTGCCTTAATATGAATAAGAGATTTGGCTCTGGTAACCTGGTTATACTAGATTGATCTCCATTTTAGGTACCTTTTTTCTCTTTTATAAATTTTTTTACGATGTGATCTTTCATTTTTATTGCCTGTTCTATTATTTAGGAAAAAATGCCACTAAAAATCCCAAATGTTGACACTTAAATTTTGGCAAGCCGATCATTTATTTATTGCATAAAAATTAGGAAATAATTTTTAACCCCTAAACAAAATTATTATAATTAAGTTGTATAGTAGATAGTTTGAAGAGCAATTATTTTTTATTGTTGCATTTTCATTGGACCGACAATGGATGGTTTTGAATTGATGGTTCTGAGACTTAATTTGACGAGTTAGACTAAGCTTAGGGGAGAGCGAATTGGCCCCAAGGCCATCATTCTTTAATGGCCAAAAATTGACTCATAAGGAATGACAAGTTGGAATATTAGTATATTTCAGAAAAAGATTCATACTATTCTTCCAATATTTCGTTCAAGAACATAGAAGGAAAATTTGGTCAACGAAAAGAAACAAAAAGAAAGAATGATATCGTGTGAATCTGTCATATATTCATGCAATATATATGTGCCCATATACATATATTGAAGGGCATATATCTTAGTCGAAAGGAATGTTTCAAATGAGGAATATTGAAAAATAGAAGGGAATATTGCAAGAAGGGGCAGATATTTGGGGCAATATATTTTTGCCTGTTGAAGGCGCAAGCGAAAAGAAATCTTTACCCATATTTTAAGGTTAAAAAAGAAAGAGAATATTGTGGCTTTATTCAAAAAGATAACAAGATTGGGTATACAAAGGGGCCCTCGGTGAATAGAATACAAAAGAAGTGTGGTTCCTTTCTTTTGCTAGTCTGACAACACGCAGGGGAGAGAGAGGGGGAGAGAGGGAGGGAGGGTAAAGGGATCCTTTACTAATTAAGGTTTAGATATTACAATACTCATGGGTCAATAGCTAAAAGTTGTGTCCGTTTGTCAAATCTCGATTTCTTCAATAATGAATCATAAGAGTTACTTACCATTTTCATTTGTTCATTTCAAATTCTTTTGTAGTGAATCGTGAGAAAGAGTCAACAATAGTTTGTGCATTTCCATCAATACTCATGGATTGATTTAATGAGAATCCGTGAGATTTAATTCTAGAATTTTTTTAAAAAATTCTATTATTTTACCTTGCAGTTTGTACATAATGTTTATGTTTTTTTCCTTGTCAGATATGGATCACATGCAAAGAATAATAGTTTCTCATGGGTGGCATAAATCATATACAGTTCTTACCAAATAATAGACATAATAAATTATAAAAATATTCGACTTTAATACTATGATTAATCAAAAAAATGAATATGATATAGTAAAATATCTAGATTTTATATTTATTCAGTCTTATCTTGATTAAAAATTCAAACAACCAAACACACGCATTATTAAACTTTTTCTTTCTAAATATTTTTATGTGGATGCAATCCAAATATGCTAAATATGCACGACAACAATTATTTATCGAAACTCTAATGTTCTAGTATAACATTATCATGATGCATATAAAACATGAGATTCTATCTTAATGTGCAAAATATGCAAACATTAACATGATTAGTCTATTCGGAACTCAAGATGTGAACACACTTTCAAAAGTGGTCTAAAATAGTTCATAGAACAACATCAAGCTTTCTTTGAAAACATCTTTTCAGAATTATTGAAATCAAAGTAGAATGAAAGCATAGTAAAACAGACAAAGGAACTGGGCCACTTCAAAATTCAAGCCAAAGCACAATAATCAAACATCCAAACTATGCCACTTCAATTTCAAAGGCCAAATATCAAACTAAGGCCCAACACTAATCCAAAACCAACTTAAGCAAGCATACACAAACCTTCATAAAAACAATAAATCAATCATGGACTTGTTACAAGCTTGGATTAGCGTAACATAACGTCCTAACCAAATGTTGTAAGTCTACTTACTACTTTCTAAGCCGGAGGATTTCAATTGGCGATGATGACAAGAAAGGCAGGAAGGGTAGAGGCGAGAAGAGAGGGCCGAACTATAAGAGGGAGAGAAAAGGGGTGGTCGGTGAAGTAGAGGAAAGAGAGGAGGATGGCTTTGGTAAGATATGTTGGGGTGAATGGGGTCTACCCCTATTTATAGAAATCCTTCCCCAAGAATGGTCCAAACAGTCTTTAATTGCGGAGGCTTAGTTGGAAAGTGTGGGATCAATGTGGCCATCTTCTGATTGATCCACCTATTCCCTTAATTAATGAACTATTACACTTTATCTACCCTCCTCTTAATAGGTGTTATAGGTCTTCCGAGCTAAGTTCAGTGTTAAATTGGTATATCGTATGGATCGGATCAAGCCACAAACCTCTAGTTGAGCTCAGCATGTTTAATGATTTTAAACCGGTATAGCATTTCACATACTTACACGTGGCATGCCTTCAAGCTTTGAACTAGAAGCAAAGATAAAAACTGGCTTGTGATGCTTGATGCCTGGACACATGCGAGACTAAATTATGTTGTCAATTGATGGATTTCGACAATGATGCTCGATGGATTTCGAAAGAATCGATGGATTTTTGTTATATTGTCAACTGATGGATTTCAGCGACGATGCTCGATGGATTTCGGATGCTTGGTGGATTTTGGAAGGATCAATGGATTTCGATCATTAATAAATGGACCCCATATGTACAAAAACCTCATATGTGTAATGGACCATTGATGTATGCTTGCATTATTGTTTTGAAGATCTCTTCTACTTTTACTAAGTCATGGCTTTTATTTTTGCTATTAATTTGTCATCAACAATTGCTAGGATAAAGTTATTTGCTTGTTGAAGGGCGAGGCATCATCCTACATGGATTTTAGTAGGTTTACTTACTGGGTTATACTCACTCGTTGTTTTCTTTAGATTTGTAGGATGGCTGCCTCCCAAAAGGTTTGGCATTCCTGTGGATATGACGGTGTTAGAAACTGCTATTTATTTTGTGAGTATTAATAAGACACTACAACCATTTAGGTGGATGAAGGATTGGACGAACTCGTCCCTCACAAATACGGCGCTTGGTATGAATGGGTCGAAGGCGGTTTTGTTGGTCCCCTTCGAGGCTTTGATGGTCCACTAGGGCTTGAGAGTTATACTCCAACCAATGGTGCTGTAAAAGACTAATTTGGTAATCGGTTCTTAGGAGTACAAATTTTGGTAGAATCTTGTTAGATGAGATCAAGATACCTCGATGATGGCGTGTATGTATTAGTTAGTATGAAACCTACCCCACGTAAATGGGCTCGTAAGATAAACAAGGTATGTATGTAAAATTACCAGTAGTTGCCATGTATGTGTAAATATATGGTTGTAAGTGTGTTTTTCCTACTGACTTGTTGTGATGTTTTGTGATTGGGTGTTGATCGCTTCTGCATGCATATAACTTGAAGATTAATAAAAGAAAAAAATGCGAAAGAAATGCAGGTTGGTGACATGCCTTGGATGCCGCGAAAAATAACTCACTATTCGTGACTCTGGAAATGAAGTTAGGGTCATTACAATTCAATTAGTGAAGGTAATTCCTCTATTTTAATTTTTTTTTATTTGTTCATAGTCTAAGTCATTATCTAATGCAGATGATTCATCAGCATCCGATAGACATACTGGAAGAACCCTCGATGGACCTCTACTCAATTCTCCCTTTTATCCAACCGATATCAACTAGATCGACATGGGTCATGTCTCGAGAGACGTTGATAATTTCGGCTCGCCATCTCCATTCTTATCAAATGAGCCACTTTTACCCAAAAATTGCAGTTCTACTCAGGCTAAATGGGCACGCACGGCTCCATGACCTATTAGAGAAATGCTATCATACCATATGTGGCGACATTGCTGTTGAAGGTAAATTTAAGTCTCACCTTGCTTTCCTAACCAATCTTCCTTATCCTATGCAATACCAAGCTCTTGATTTTGCTGTCAATGGGTTTTCTTTCTCCTTTAATTCCACTCTAGAGTCGTATAGGGCAAAGCTGAAGAGTTGGAAGGCTATTGAAAAGCTGAAGGAGAATGCTAATGACCACACTCGCGCCACTTTTCGATATCTTGAAAGCTAATGACCACACTCCCCTGCAATCATTATTGAATCAATCAAGGTTGATCACTGACCTAGAGGTAGCTTGTGAATCCCTAGATCTCGAATTGTCGGAGGCTGGGAGTAAAAGAGATGAATATTTTGAAGCCAATTGTGACAGTGAAATGCAACTCCCTAGCTTCGTCTTAAGGATAAGGTAGCACTTGATGTAATTTCATATTTACTTTCATCCGTACCCATGGCTTCTTTCGGGCTTGTATCATGGCATCATTTTGTTCATATAAATTCTAATTTTAGTATATGCTTATTGTACCTATTCTCCTTATTGAGTGACTATTATTGCCGTAGTCGTAGTATTATTGGCGCCACTCAGCCACTTTCATGATGTCTTGAATATCCTATCACTGTATTTAGTACCCATATCTTCATTCTTCATCATGAACCAAGATTCATCTAGATCACTTGCAATCCGCTATCTTCATTGCATTTAATGGCAAGCACTGCTTCGTTTATCTCAAATCCTCAATGGTCATGGCGTTTCCATAAGTGAGCATTAGAAGAATAGTCAAAATCACGTTACTTTGGTTTCTGATATAATTTAATTACATGCATCGTGTTTTTTTGGCAAAAGAACAGCGCATGTGCCAAAACTTGATATAAGAGGACACTAAAGTGTGAAAATTTACGAAAGCTACTCTTAAGTATCACCTTTTTTTTTTTTAATTAAGACACATCAATGTCAAGTTTGGTGATTGTAACTAGAAATCCTACATGGCAATCTTTTATTGATATTGCTCGCCAATGTGGCTCTCCGAAAAGTCAACTCAGTAAAAAATAGCCAAAATAACGTCATTTTACCTCAGATTTGAATTTTGATATAAATATTAATTAAATTAATTTTTAAAAAATTATTTTAAAAAATGTAATTGCAGAACGACGAGGGCTTTGGTTTTTCTTTCAACATTAGCATGCAAAACGACATCGTTTTACACTTGTCTCATCGAAAAAATGCTACATTAGCATTTTGGCCTAATCTTCTAGCCGTTAGCATTGAACTGATCAATTTTGCTTTGATTTTGGCATTTAAGTGTACATTTCCTAATTTTTGGCACTTAAATGTCCTCCCGTACTAAGTTTTGGCACTCCAAGAGTCCGGGTGTCGTGTTTTTTCACTATCCCATGATGCACGAATCCTTATCTTTTTAGCTGCCCTATAGTTATGCATGTTCACCTACCCTCTTTATCATGTCAGCTCACGAAAGGTTGTGGCTGATCGTCTTCTGAACTCAGTCCATAAATAGCATGGCTCATAGCAATTGAACTCTTATCCTTATTTCAACTTTTAGACTACTCATGTAACATCCTCAGTTTCGAGTCATGAGAATAAGTTAGTCGATTGTAGATAGACGCGGAAAACTCTCACCCATTAAAAAGAACATGTATTTCACATGTTATCTTGTGAACCAAACCCAAGTGATTTTGATGATGTCCAAACTATCCTTAGTATATTACTTACTATGATGCAGATGTTTGGATTAAAAGACTATGCAATATCCATAGTATGATTCCTTGAAAAGAAGTTTGCAAATATCATGTTATGATAACCAGCACCAGTCATCCTAAAAGATCAGCTGTTGATAATGTTTATATCGAAGCTATAAAGATTAGGTCGATAGTGATGTAACGACCAAGTACATTTGATGATGTTCTTTGGGTCAACTAAGTAGCCATTGAAAGACCTAAATTCGCACACTAGCAAAATCTAGATAAAGCATGTAGTAGAGTAGTTAGGTCATCTGATAGGTCAATTAAAGACTGTAATGAGAAGACGGCAGTTGTTGCTATTTTATTTTTTTTAATAAAATGTAAGAAATATATTGATAACTTTGGACAAACAAGAAACGGCACCAACTTACACTCTGACCGCACAACAAGAAGAGTGGAAGGGAGTCAAAGGGAAAACAAAAGAAAGAAGAAAAACGCCCACAACCTGGGCCGAGGCAAATCCAAACCTAGCAAACCTCTACTACACACTTAAAAGTGGGACGAGAGAACTAGGACAGTATAAAGACAAGCACCAACAACAACAAGCAAAGCTACCGAGAAAAGACTGAGGGGTCGAAGAAAGAAATTGCATTTTTGGTTAGCCTGCATAGGTTCAAAGAAAGAAATTGCATGTGTCGTACCTTCTCTAGACAGCAGCTCAACCAAAACTCTCCAACAATTATCTGCTTCTCTAATTCATCTTCAATGGATATATTGAGGAAGAGTAAAGAAGAGAAGATCATGGAGAACCTTGAGAGAGAGTGCAGTACACAAGATCAAGAAGCTTGCCTCCTCTTGTTCTTAGCTATGAGCTCTCTATCATACTATTTTGATATTTATGTTATTTGGCAATCATAAAAGGAATGAGTGTACAAGTATAAAGTAGCAGCTAAGTCCAGATAGTAGTATTTATCATGTAAAGGATCAATGCTAGTAAGTTCAAATTTTGTAAAGATGAATAAATAGGCTTATATATAAAAGACGCTATAAATATTCCGAAAAAAAAAAAAAAAAAAACTACACTAACAGAAAAACTTGCATTTGTCACAAATTCATGCCAATCCACCGAATTATTTGAATTCGAATGTAAAAGGTTTATAGATGGATTTAACAATTTAGATAATATATTCAAATGAATTTCTTCTTGATTAAAAGCAAAGGGAATTCTTATGACTCCAACAAACAAAGTAAATAGCACTAATATAACCATAGAAAATAACATGGTATTGTCTGATTCATGAGGATAAGAGAAATTATTTTTAGTGACAAAATGAGTAATAGTAATAAATGGGTGTTTTCTGTTATTTTCCATTACCATCAATTTGATATATCTTATTCGGAAAAAAAAAAAAAAAAAAACCTTTCATTATTATTCATATTTGTAACTTCCCAAACAGATTGTTAGTAAAGTTCAACCCATTTTAAGGCTATTAGTCTGAAGAATGAACGTGGGCTCGTGGATAAAGCCGAACCATTATAATTCTCTATATCCCACTATTTACATTCCATTTATATACATTGGCATACAACTAGTTAGCATTTTTTTTAAACATTAGGTTGATCTAATCTTTACTTAGCAATTAGCTAATTTCCATAAAAGATCATTAAAGTTCAAAAACAACTTATTTACCCACCCTCTAGGTTGTATTGTTAGCCACTAATAATTGGCATCAAAGCTCTGTTACTTGATATCTGAAGTGTATTTCTTCTGAGTATAAATATATTTATTATGGCTAACCTAGGCTGCCACGCCCCAATCCCTTGAGCGCGTGCCCATCCCTCATTGGTCGATTAAATAGCGACGTCCCAAGACGCATCATTGACCCATTCATTTTAATACACATGCGGAAGCAAATAAATAATCCCCAGACAACAACAAGATGAGATAGGAAAATAGGATCACAATTTTTTCAAAACCAAACCACACTTATACACACATATATACACACATATATATACATATATATAGATATAGATATATATACACACATAGCAAACCATGTCATATATAATACAAGCTGATATATAGATGCAAGGTCTACAAAACATGGGGCTCAAAGAACTACAGGTCTTCCTCTTCATCCTCATCCTCATCTCATTGGAGCCTTCAACTGAATACACCGTGGACTCAGGTTCCGACAGGTTGGGGTCTCGGTCCACCACCGAACCACCTAGAGGGTCAGCCGTCCCCTTTCCAAAAGCTACTTCTAGCACATAAAAAGGAACCTTGGACTCCGGTATGAGCCCTTCTCTCTGGCTATTCCGCTCCTGGTGATACCATGATCTGTATTGGTGGGGCACCTTTTTGGGTAGGCCCGCATCGACCCAAACCACAGATTTCACCGACTCATATACCCATCCCCTTGGGTCTTCATGAAGAGGTTCGAAACACTTCTGCTCTGTAACCTTCTTTGGTTGTCCAAAATGCTCAGGAGGAGCTGCCATCTACTTGAAAATGTTATCCCACAACAGGATGAGACGACGTCTTAGCAAGTTCACCCCCTAAGACCTAACTATGAAGAAAATATGCCCTAAGGGCTGCCTAATCGTAAGCGCAAGTTAGAAGATTTACCTTGGTTCCAGTTCCTTCCTGCAAGTCAATACAATTCAAATAAGCATCCTATCATCTCAACCAAACAGATCGAATCATCGATCAATCAACTCAATCGATTCCATGTCATCAAGACTATCTCTCATTCAACTTATTCAATCACAGGGGTTCCAATTTTAATCACGGTCCAATGGGCACAGTCTATTCCAAGTTCGGCGGTTAATCGCGGCCCCATGGGCACGGCTTACTTCAGCGGTTAATTGCAGCCCCATGGGCACGGCCTACTTCGGTGGTTATTCATGACTCCATGGACACAACCTATTCCAAGTTCGGCGATTAATCACAGCCCATGGACATAGCCTACTTCAGCAGTTAATCACGACCCCATGGGCACGGCCTACTTCAGCGGTTTTACTTGACCCATCTCATATTGTCTCACACAACATACGTCACTTTATCTTTCAATAGTCATCTTACTATGACTATAAAGCATCTCACATTTCCACCATTTTTATCATACACGATAAAAATAATCATGTGTGGGTACACGGTCGGCCTTAGCCAAAATATAATATTCCCCCCTTGAAAATCCCACTAATTTCACTAATCCATAAACACATTTTTGGTGTTGTAAACCAACACCGAGTATTTTCTAATTAATTACCGAAAATAATAAATTTTGGGATAAATATACCAAAATCAAAATCAACACTCAAATTACACCAAATAGCACTCAATTAAATAAACAGATCACGCTATTGCAATTAGCATAAAATTCCGGTCATCGACTATCCTGGTCTAATTTTCGAAAAATAATTAATTAATTACGAAAATTAATAAATAAATGTCAATAAATACCACTTAGGCCGGAAAAGCCTAAATAAAAGTCGAGACAGACCCGAAAAACTTTCGAACCACTCTAGATAAATACTAAAGCTTGTCTAGGCTCTAATTACACTACTCTAACCACCTACCATGCAATAACGGTTAATTAATTTGCTAATCTATTCTAACTATCCACCTAATCCATACTTAACTTAAACTAATCAACCCTTAAGCGTCATTAACTTACTAAGCATGGATTAGTGAGTTAAACTCACTTGATTAATGATCCACTTGAACCACAACGACAGGAATGTAGAGAGGATCGATAAACTCCAAAGCGGGTGCGCCTTTCGAGGTTTGGAAAGCCACAAAAACAGGCCAAACAGTGCTGGAAATACCCACGGCTCTGGTTTCTGTTCGGTGGCTGCAGAAGCTGCTTCGGTGGCCGGTTGAGGTGAAAACGGTGACAGTAGCTGGCGGAGGGGCTACAACAGGCTTGGTGGAGCTCGATGGGCTTCCAGGCGGCTCCAGCGACGGAGAGCAAGGTTGTACGGCTTTGGGGATGGCCTGGGCTCACGGCTAAAGTAGAACGGTGGCCAGGGACGCGCGGGTCTGGCACACGAGTGGGCGAACAGCAAACAGGCTTCGAGGCGCGATGGGACATGAGTGGCGGTCCGACAAGTGGCAAGCGTCGTCGACGGGAGAGGAGATGCTAGTTGGTTTTCTAGGTCTGTTGGAAGTCTCAAGGAGCAAGAATGGGGGAGGGGGTCGACGGTAAAGGAAGGAGAAGAGAAGGGGGACAATTTTGGCTGGTGGAGGGTCCCTTGGTCCCTCATCTATCTTCTTGTCCCCCTTTATTGGCCCCACCTTGATAGCTGGCCTCGTCAACCAAATTTCCAAACCCTTAGCTTCCCTTAGAAGCCTTGAGATGGTCCAAAAGTCATGGACCAAGGGGGGCTACGAATTTTGATTGGATTTTCCCCAAATTGAACCCAAAATCCTACTTGAATTCACTCAATTCAGCTTCCGAAAATTCAACCATCAAGTCCTCAATCAAATTGGCATTTTTCCTCGCCAATAGATCCTATTGCATCCCAATTTTGTGATAGAAAAAAACGGTCATCTGCATTTTCCGGTCAAAAACGACCCTATAATGACTTTTTACGCCAAAATCTCGGTTTGTAGAAAAATCTTCAAAGACTGAGTCGACGTTCCTAAAATGACTTGCAACATGATAGAACTTTCAATTTCTGAAATCGGATTCAAATTCACAATTAATTTCAATCTGGTGCAATTTTAGCGTGACCTAGACTACCGGGTAGCTTTCAGAAATTTTTAGTACAAATAACCCATGGTCGATTTTCTTTGAGCCACAATGAACCTCTTTGACACATTAACGACTCTCGGTGGTTGTAAAAATCTTGAGATTTCAAATACAGACACAGTAAACCAAAACGATAGAAAAATCAGTCTAGTGCCATTAACAATAATTTTGTAATTTAGTAGAATCACCCACGTTTAGCTACACATCTCTATTGAACCAACCTATCTCTGATCTCTAATTGACTTTTAACTACACCGTAATGATCTTTGCAGATGAGCACGGTCGAGTAGCAGATTCATGGTCGAATTCTAAAGTTTATTGCATTAAAATCCCTTAGTGACTTGCCCAGATAGTCTAGTTATCTCAAGAGTGATCAGCTCTGAGAACAGCACTATAGGCGTGTTGATGAAAGACCCGATTTATTTAATTAAAAGCATAACTGAAAAATTCAGGATGTCACATAGGCAACTCATCATTCAAGCTCTCAACAAGCCACCGTATTTTAACGGAAGCAACTATGACTATTGGAAGTAAAGAATGAAGTCATACATTGAAGCCGCGAACCTAGATATGTAGGATGTAATTGCCAATGGCATAGATGTACTAGTTCTTGCACAAGCCCTTGCTCAACAAGATTGTTAAGAAGTAGCAACTATCAATAACACGGAAGAAACTCGAAAAAGAGCTGCTCTTAATGCTAAAACTAAACAGCTCATGCATTGTGCACTTTCACCATCTGAGTTTGACGAGATTTCTTCATGTGATACAGCAAAGGAAATATGATACCACATCTTGCTAACATTTGAAGGAATAGAAACTGTCAAAGAAACAAACCTAAATATCCTACTTGGAAATTATGAATTGTTCAAAACGAAGTATCACAAAACAATAACATCGATGTTCACATGATTCATTAAAATAGTGAACGGTCTTGCTCTTTGTCACGCCTCGAACCCCAAGTACACAAACATCCCTCGGCGGTCAATTAAAAATGGGACATCCCAGGACGCGTCGCTAGGAGTGTTAACAGTTCGGTTCGGTTTGGTTTTTTTGAAAAATTGAACCGAACCGAACTTTCGGTTGGGTTTGGTTTTTCGGTTTTTAGCTTTTACTTTTCGGTTTTTGAACCAAACCAAATGAGAGATGCCAATCCTAAACAGAATAGGCGATTTCGAAACGAGCATAAGCTCTCTCCAAGACCCGTCTTTTCTCTCTCAATTTCTCTCGTTCTCCGTCAGGACGATTTCATAGGCCTACAGTTTCTGGATATGGGGTGCTCTGATCCTCGGCCTCGTCGCTTCTTTCGGCACCCTAATCAACCGAATCAGATTTCTCATCATCAAGTACCAGAACAACCTCATCTCGGTGTCGCCGTCTCAGTCCCAGCCTTTTCTCAGGAGCTGCCTAGACGGTAGCGAGGAAGACGATGACTGCTCCTCGTCGTCCTGCTCTGCTCCTTCTTCAAAAATAGAAGAAGACGAAATCGAGCTTACGAGGTTGCCTCTCGAAGACCCATCGTGAGACCACAAATTTTTCATCGTCAGGGGCTCGGTGTGTCTACAACACGAAGGCGTGAACTCGAATCTCTGACGCCGGCAAAGCTTCTTCTACAACCACTTATCGAGCTTCTGCGACCGGACGAACATCGTCCAACTCTGGAATCTAGGGCTCGAGATCGGAGTAGACCCCAAAGGAGAATCTCCAGCTTCGTTCAGTGAGGCGGCTCAGCAGGTCCTCTGCCACCGCCGCGTCAACATTTAGGAGGGCGCCGATGCCACCGCGTGCGGGGGCAAAGTGGTCATCGGAGAAGGGCCTCCGGTGGGGGTGGTAGTGGTGGCCGTAGAACATGGCAGAAGCGGCGACGAATTCAGTGGCAGTCGTGGCTGGCGAAGATGGAGATGGAGGATGCCCAATAAACGAGTCTCTACTGAAATCAATATCTCTTTGTTGTTGTTATGCGGTTCAGTTCAGTTCGGTTCAGTTAACCGATAAAAACTGAACCAATAAAAATATATCGGTTTCGGTTCGGTTCAGTTCCTAACACCCCTACGCATCGCCGTAGGATCCAAGGCAATTAAATTATGCCTTATATGATTATTATATGTACCAAGGTCTAACTATAGTACCTAATTTAATCTCTAATATGCATGGAATGACATGGTTAGCCGCTTAGGCCTTATTTCCATGAAATTAGCACATATTTATTTATTAAATTTGATTTTGCTGCCCCGACCAATCCCAAGCCATGCATAATGGCTAATATTACAAAACAAAACAAAAAAAGACCTAAATAGCCTAAATTAGATGTCATGATGGAGGCTCTCTCTCTTGTCCATTATAATTTCTTGCCAAAGGAGTCTTGCACAGGCCATATCTCCCCCTCATCATTTTCAGTAAGTCAGCAGCCCCCTCTTCCTCTTCTTCATATTTCTTCTCTCTCTCGTTTATGCTATTATTTTGTTGGCTGGACGCTGGTGGTGGCGCGGTATAGCTGGATTGAAGGCCTGGAGGTGCTGGTGGTGTGGGGCTGCTGCTGGCCGTGTGTGGTTTGTTGGCTGTGGCGGTGGTAAGCTAGTGGACGTGAGGGAAAGAAGCTGGCAGAGGGTGGGATGTTGCTGGAATGTGATGCGGCAACAGTGGAATGGAAGGAAAGAAAGCTGGCGTGCATGAAATGAAAGTGGCGTGAAGGTGGAGGGCTGCTGGGCGGTGAGAAGAAAAATGGAGAAGAGATGAGAGGAAGAAGGAAACGTGGGCAGAGGGAAGGGGAAGTGAGCGTGCGTGAGGAAATTGGAGAGAAAGGGAGGGGGAAATGAAAGTCCAAGCTGCAGCCAACGAGGGACCTCAACAAATATCAAGCCCATCATTGCTTATGCCTCCAAAGTCTTCATCCTCACAAGTCAAGGGCTCCTCCGATGAGAATTTAGCTCTCATTTCCTCACAAATAAAGCTTTTGGGCAGCCAAATAAACCATGCAAATAGCCCATCCGAATTTCCACTTCTTTTCCTTATTGTCCGAAATTGATTTTTCCGAAAAATTCCAGACCCGACAAAATTTCTCCGAAAGATGAGACGACGTCCTATAAATGAATCTTGACACTCTCAAACGTCCGAATCCCGAAACCAAATTCAATTTCGTGGTTAAAATCGACCAAACGCGATTTTAGTACGACTTAACCTATCGGGTAGCTTTTAGAGATTTTAGCGTGTTCGACCCATGGTCGATAATTTTCGATCCACGTTTGTGCATTTCTGACTCGTAGACAACTCTCGATTGTCTTAAAAATCGCAAGGATTCAAATACATGTCCCGAGTGCACTATCGATAGAAAATCGGGTTATAGCCATTCGACGTGAATATCGCAATCATGTGGAACCACCCGCAATTCGACTACGTGATTCCATCGAATTGACTTATATCCATTCACTAATCGATTTATAACAGTGTCGTATTGACCCTTGGTGATTATTATGGTCGAGCAGTCAATTTCCAAGCGAATTCTCTGGTCTGCCGTGTTTATATCCCTTTACGGCCTCACCTAATAGATTAGTTAACTCTTGAGGGGCCCGCTCGGAGTAAAATGACCATAGGCGCGTCGACAAAACAACTATTTCATGTATCCGAATCAAGGGCCAAATTTCGGGATGTCACAAAAGAACCTAAGCCGTGTCAAGCAAAATTAACATAACCTCGTTAATTTATTTAAGCCCCAAAACAGGACCCATGAGCTGTAAATGGAAACTTGATACTAAATCTCCATTTCGAAAATGAAAGTGAATATGCAAATATAAAGTGCTATAAATATTTACTAAATAAATTACTTTCCTAAAATGAACTATTTAATGTGGATATAATCTAGTTAATACAATCTAAAGTGAAATGAAATATTAAGACAATGAATCTATTTGTGAATATGCATATTTCCTTAAGGTTAGATTTGGTAGTTAGAATAGAAGTTATGATGTGATAACTTTTATCCTATCCCATCATGTGTTAGGTTACTATCCAATAAATGATAATGTCATATATAAG
The DNA here is from genome assembly GCA_016097485.1 of Eucalyptus sideroxylon x Eucalyptus melliodora. Taxonomy (NCBI): domain Eukaryota; kingdom Viridiplantae; phylum Streptophyta; class Magnoliopsida; order Myrtales; family Myrtaceae; genus Eucalyptus; species Eucalyptus sideroxylon x Eucalyptus melliodora. The sequence goes on from CM027826.1 coordinate 33,453,266, forward strand.
AGTGATATAACCATAATTAAAACGCCTCATGTGAGGAAGGGGATAAAAGTATGGTTTGCATTATGGATTATGTTCGCAAATTCAATTGTCTATGATGCTGACAAAAAAGGGTAGATTGTAGAAGCAGAACCTACAAGACTTATCATCAGAACTTATACATAAATGCCTTCGCAGCTTATACGTTCCTTACATGCAAGGGGAGTAATACTAGAATTGGAACCTATACAAGAGTGGTTAAAATTTCTTAAACTCTTATTTTATATTTGTTATTACTGGGCATAAATTCTTTTATAATTCTATTCACTTTGATTTGCTTGATCTTCTATGTGCTAATCTCTTACATTTCTTTGCAAAATTTTTTATAGATTTTATATTGTGCTTTATCTAAAATTATGCTTTCAAGAGAGCATCTTTTTCACTAAAATCTTTTCAAAATTCTCTATTAGTTCTACTTGGAAAGTTTTTTCATGATAAAAAAGGGGAGATTATTGAGAAAACTTCCCATTATGTTTTGAAAATTGGCATAGCCTTTCTTAAGTGTTTTATGATTCTGATGATAAGGTTTCTAGGTGATATTTTCAAAAAAAAAAAAAATTGATCATACCCTATTTATCAGGCTCAGGGACTTATTCATTTATATAAGAAGTTTTGGTTCTTTACATCAAAGATATTGTTATGATATGAAAATCAAAGAAAATGATCTAATTCGCAAGGATTATCAAGATGATTCACAACATCAGACGTTACGAGAAGTTTCCAAATTTTCATTATTAGTTTGGATTGTGAATCGCAACAACTAGTAGCCTTGGCTTGGATTTCTTTCTAAAGCTATATCAACATAATTCTTCCATAATAAGGATTCATGATCCATGTGAAAATCTTCTGGAGCTGAGATGCTCTTTTCAAATGAGGAACTCTACTTATGGAAGCCCAACTACTATTGTATGGGCAATAGAATTAAGGGATACTCTAATCTTGCAATCTTGTAAGCAATTAGATCTTCTCATATCATTCAGATCTAATGGGTTGATTGGATGAATGATCATCAGAGCTTTTGTCCGACAATCAACTTGGATATAGAGGAGTATAAAAAGAGATCGTGGTGCCAAAGGAAGTACAAGATCTAAAGTCTACAAATCCAAAGTTCAAAGAGAGCTTCGATACTACACGCTCGTCTTTGTGAGCTTAATTTGTAATCTTTGGGAAGTTGTTGAGTATGAGATTCAATGATACAATCGCACCTACTTAAGTAGAGAGTACTCAGATTTTGTAACCTCCAATTAATTCTCTAGTTAAATCCAGTTAATATAGTATCAGTGCAAGAAAGTGAATGTAGGCTTATCATAAGCGGAATCACTATAATTGTTGTGTGCAATTTTTTCTCTTAAACTCTCATTTATTTTGTTTGATAGTTTATTGTGCACAGTAAAGTCTAATTACTGTACAATTCATATTTAGTCGTTGGTCACTTGCAATATTGAACTCCATTGTTTTTAATTTTGCTTATTACATTTTCACCCCCTCTAGGTGATAGCTGTAGCCCCAACATTGATCACCCCAAATTGGTATCACAAGGGGCAAAATTCATGATTTTTCATGGTAGACAAATGAAATTTTTGCACACTAGTACAAATTTGAGGGTTTTGATAATATAAAAAAAGTTTGAAGTATTGGTGTTACAAGGGGCGAACTCCTAAGGATTTTAGTTGTATTTTCCCAAAATAATAAAACGTTAAAAACTTAATTAATCAATGACGAAACTGTTAATGACCGATTCTACTCTCTCCACTAATGTGTTCTATAATAATGCCAGCTTTTTGAAAAAAAAAAAAACATTTTCATTATCACGTACTATATTTACAGGCCTGCCTAATTACATCACTTGACATCACTTGATTACGGTGTAATCCCGTTGACATGAAATAATATGGAGAGTCAGTCACGCTTAAGCTTCTTCTTCTTCTTCTTCTTGTCTTTGTCTTTTTCTTTTATTAGATTACAAGTTGTACTCTCTATACAAATCCGAGGAAGAGGATGTCAACGGAATGGAAGATTGAGTTACCTTGTATTACGTAATTTAATAAAACAAGTAATTGAGGTTCCTTTTACTAAATTACGTAAGGAAAATTGAGCTACCTTGTTCAAGACAATTGAGTTTCCTGTGTAGAAAAGTTCAGACTGAATCTTCTTTTTATTTCATGTCAACATTATTACACCGTAATCAAGGGATGTAATCAGGCAGGCGTGCACATGTTATTGGAGGGCTAGAGTAAACAATCAAGTTGCAAGTTCCTGGTTTTCTTGCTAGTTACGCACCTGTGTAGAAAGATCAACGCAAACCCATAATTGCTAGTTTAGTACGGGTGTGACGAAGCGGAAGGGTATCGTTTACCGGATAGTTGGGTATCGAAAAGCTTATAAAAGGATATGCTTGGGAAAAATTACTAAAATAATCCTAAACATACTGCGATTTTTTCAATTCAGTTTCAATTTTTTTTGGTTAATTCAATCGTAAATTTTTTGCATTTATACTAATTCAGCCTATCTAGCTAATTTTGGCCAGTTGGCACCGACTTAGATGCCAATTGGCACCGACCATTTGGCCGACGCTAAATTGGCAATTTTTTAATTTGTTTTTCCTTTTTTTTCTCTCTTTTCTTTTCTTGGTTTTTCTTTCCTTCTTCCTCTAGTCGATCACCGGACTGGCTAAAGACTAGGGCTGGCGAGGTCAACCTCGACGGCCACTAGGGAAGTTTGCCCTCACCTAGCAACAATGAGGGGAAGCTCGACCTTGCCTGCAACCCTAGTGTGGCATGACCTCGCCAGATCTAGGCAAGGGTGAGCTCGATCTTGCCAGCGATGGCAAGACTCGCCCTTGCCATTGTCGAGGAGGTCCCCTAGCCTCTAGCCAATCATCGTGGGCAAGGGGTAGCCTCGCTTGTATTGGCGAGGTCCCCTAGCCTCTAGCCAGTTCGTCAACTGGCTAGGGAAAGAAGGAAAGGGCAAAAAAAAAAAAAAAACAGAGAGAGAAAAAAAAAAGAAAAATAATTTAAAATTTGACGCCAGCATTGACCAGCATCCTCGTTAGAACCAGTCAACCAAAATAAGCTAGATAGACTGAATTAGCCAAAAAAAAAAGGAGTTTAGAACTAAACTATAAAAATTGTAATAGGTTTAGGGTTGTTTTTGTAATTTTTCTGATGTGCTTGTACATGCAAGTTGTTATAAAGAGCGCTAGTTGTGGGAGAAAATAGAAGATGAGAAAGATGGCTTCTTCTTTTTTGTCGGAGTTGATGAGGATTTTGCTGTGTGCCTTTGTGTTGAGCGTTCGTAGCTCTTTTGAGAAGAAGGTTCTTGTCCATGGAGCTCAGATCACCGTCCCTGTCAGCTCTCTTTCTCCTTCTGTCAATTGCACAGCTTCAACAAACAATTGTCTCTCTCTCTCCCTCCCTCTCCTCTAGTATGTATCTTTGTGCTTATGCGTGTGTAAACGTGGTATTCCGAGGGACTGCTCTACAAACTTAAAAATGATGAGCAATCGATTTTTGGGTTGTTATCTGTTGAATCTATCAGTATTTACTGTTCATCCAAACTAACTCTTGTAAATTGTGACAAGGTGTTTGTGGGGGAATGAGTCCGTTTCTTTTTGCTAATAACATTAATTATGATATCCTACACACTCTCAGAGCAGATACGTGAATATTGAACAGCCTTGAATCGAGCTGAAGGTCTTTCAAAAGTGGGCAAGACAGAGAAATCAACGAGAAACTAGGTAAAGACCATAGAAGAGTTGAGCTAGGATAAATGCAGACATGCATGCTCAGCGAGGGTGAGTTGTACCTAAGATAAGTCAAAAGTGTACATGTTTATCTCCCCCACTTAACCAATTGGGTTCGTGTCTCTAAAGCTACGCTTGGTCGTTTGAATTTCTAGGTCTAGATATGATAGAAAATGAAATCTATGGATTTTGTTATATCCTATCTACTATTTGATGAATTACAGTAATAAAATTAGATATATTCACATCATATCATGTACAGTATTTAAAAGGCAAATCAATATAAATGAATCTAAAAGTTGCACAAATAGAGATGGTAAAAATATTTCCCTACTTCAATTTTATTTGCATTTTTTTTTATTTTTTCTACTCTTTTTTTAATTGTTTTCTTTTTATTTCATTTTCCTATTCCATCATTCTCTAATAGAATTTTATTAAAAAGTAAACTATACTAATATACCTAAACAAAAAATACATAAGATATGTAATTTATATATTGAATATATATTATAAATAAAAGTAAGATAGAATTATATTCAAATATATAAATAAAAATAAGATTAAATTTAAAAACTAAATTACTATTAATTTTTGTTATTTTGAATTTCTTATATTAGAATTCAACTATTATTTATACTGAAATATAATTTTTAATTTTAGTGATTTAAGAGGTTTGTTATTCAAGAAAAATAAATTTCCTATTATGGATATTATAAATCCCATCTACCTTTATCTCACCTCCTTCATAGGATCATTTTATTCAAGCTATATCCCTCTTATATTTAACTTTATCCTGTTTTAAGCAAGCATCAAACACAGGACATGATAAATTTTATTTTATCTTAAATTTTATTCTAACTAACAAACGTAGTTTAAGTAGACTCAACTTTTGGCTAAGTTGGGAATGATCGTTTCTAGAGACCAAACATATGTACAAAGCCAATGGCTTGTTCTTTTTTGCTTACAGCAAAGCATATTTTAAAAGGAAGGATAACGGTGCCGAATCATAAGGTTGGTGGATAAAGAAACCATGAAATATAGCATGATCATTCGGGAAGCGACAGATAGTTTACTTCATAAAAAATGTTACACTCCAACCACATTGGAATTAATTAATTAGCTACTCATAAACATAAAATTTGATTGTTTAGATACCATGGGAGCTTTGATGAGTATTTTCAATAGTATGCTGCCAATGATTTCTCATTTTTTGCGTCTAACATGGTTCTGCGCGGTAATATAATCCCTTGTTAATGCGTTTGTGACTTCCGTTACTTCTTTCTCAGTGAACTCAACCCTTAATCTAGTTCACAAGTATGGACCATGCTCTCAGCTGTTCGACGGTGGCCCCATCAACCACACGCAGGTTCTTCTCGAAGACATGGCAAGGGTGAAATGGATTCAATCCAAGATCTCCAACAGCGTCGGTGGCACCAGTGATTTGAAGGAGTCCAACGTTAGCCTCCCAGCGAGTTACGGCCCCCACGTTTACACCTATGTGGTGACTATAGGCCTTGGCACGCCGAAGAAGGACCTGACCCTCTCGTTCGATACAGGAAGTGCGCTTACTTGGACCCAATGTGAGCCTTGCATATCTTGCTATAACCAGACCGATCCAATCTTCAACCCCTCTCAATCGTCGTCCTATGCCAACATATCTTGCTCCGCGCCATCGTGCATTCAGCTTCCTTCTGGCACAGGTAATAATTGACAGGCACGTGTTTCATGTCCAATCAGGTTTTTAATTGGTGGATTACAAAATTAGACATCACCAGCGTGTAATAATTAAGAATAATGATCAGTGGTGTCGATGTTTGTAACTTGCCAATTGAAAGCCTTCCTCCATTCTCATAGACCATGTTGGCGAGATTTTTATTTAACGGAATAAAGACAAAGAAGAAGACTGCTAGTTGTGAGACGTTTCTAGAAACACGTTTAGAATCGCTTTATAAATAAGCTTTAATGATGAGCAGATCAGCCAACTGGCTGCAGCGGATCCACATGCGTCTACGGGGCGTCATACGGTGACAGGTCCTTCACGGATGGGTTCTTTGCCACGGAAACGCTGACCCTAACCCCGACGGATGTTATTACCAACTTCAAATTCGGCTGTGGCGAGAACAACCAAGGGTTATTCGATGGTTTCGCCGGACTCCTTGGGCTCGCCCGAGACCCAGTATCGATCATAGAGCAAAGCGCGACCCAGTATGGCCGATACTTCTCATACTGCCTTCCTCGTTCAACTAGCGGCACCGGGTACTTGACTTTTGGAAGGGGCACAGTCACATCTGCCTCGTTGAACTTCACGCCGATGGTGACAATCGCACAGAGTCCGCTCTTTTACGGCATCAACATAACAGGAATCAGCGTAGGAGGGAACCCACTTTCCATACCGTCGACTGTGTTTTCCAATGCCGGCGCAATCATAGACTCCGGGACCACGTTTACGTATTTGCCTCCAACTGCATACACCGCCCTCCAGTCGGCATTCAAAGAGGCAATGGCAAACTACACGAGTGCGCCTCCATATTTGCCGTTAGACACTTGCTACGACTTCAGTATGCTTAGTAACATCACCGTCCCAGCGATCACGTTCTCTTTCGATGGGCCAATTAACGTGGATTTGGATGTGAGCGGGATGTTTTACGTGGTGAATGCATCGCAAGTTTGCCTAGCATTTGTGGCCGGCTCAGACAATGAATTCAGCATCTACGGCAACACACAGCAGAGGACATTTGAGGTGATCTATGATGTGCCCGGAGGACAAATTGGGTTTGGTGCCCAGGGCTGTTCCTAAGATGGCCATGGTCCCCTCGAGTTGCATTTGAGTTCTCGGAAGGAGAAGGAATCATTCGAGTGTGTGCTTTAGTAGTACTTGGTAGGTTTGAAGAATAATAACGAATGTCGTTCTCCTTGTCACTTCAAGTCGAAACACGATCGTGATTGTGTGCTATAGTGACTGTTGTGAGTGTTTTGTTTTCCATTGGAAGGAGATAAATGAAACATCACGTGGATTTTTGTGAAATCCACGTAACCCTGTTTAGATGAACATTTGGAAAATCTTAAGTATTCTGTTGCTCTATCTTATTTGAAGTAGAATTTTCGCGATTAGGAATCCCTGATCTTCGGGATTTTCTTCTTCTTTGGCGTGGGGACAGTGCTGGGAATCTTCGAAGGAGACCGGTGGGCGAAATAATCACTTTTGCGAGGTGGCGATTGCATTATCGTGGGCCCTCCTAATTCTACCGATTACAACTTGATTTTCCTACTTAATTATTGATCTTATATTAGATTTATGAATTGCCACTAACATTTCTTGTCAATTAAGAGCCAAGCCAGAAGCTTGCCTTAATATGAACAAGAGATTTGGCTCTGATAACTTAGTTACACTAGATTCATTTCCGTTTTATGTACCTTTTTCTCTTTTTTAAAAACTTTTACCATGTGATCTTTCCTTTTTATTTTCCGTTTTATTATTTAGAAAAAAAAGCCACCAAAAATCCCAAATGTCGACACCAACCCGATTATTTATTTATTGCATAAAAATTAGGGATTAATTTTTAACCCCTAAACAAAAAAATATCGGTATTAAGTTGCATAGCATATAGTTATAAGAGTATTTATTTTTTATTATTGCATTTTCACTGGGCCGGCAACAAATGGGTTTGAATTGATGGTTCTAAGCTTTAATTTAATGAGTTGGATTAGGCTTATGGAGAGAGGGAATTGACCCAAGGCTCATCCTTCTTTGATAGTCAAAATTTGACTTAAGAGAAATGATGAGCTAGAAAATTAGTATATTTTGGAAAAAAAAAATTAGTATCATTCTTCCAATATTCGTTCAAGAACATAGAAAGAAAACTTGGCCAACGAAAAGAAACAAAAAGAAAGAATAATATGGCATGGATCTTTCATAATATGTGTGTGTGTGTATACATTTATATTGAGGGGTATATTTCCTAGCGAAAAGGAAGTTTTTGGATGAGGAATATTGAAAAATAGAAGGGAATAATATTGCATGAAGGAGCATTTATTTGGGGCAACATATTTATGCGCGTCGAAGGCGCAAGCAAAAAGAAATATGGATTCATATTTTAAGGTTAAAAAAGAAAGAGAATATGGTCGCTTTATTCAAAAAGATAACAAGCTTGGGTATATAAAGGGGCTAAAAGTTGTGTCTGTTTGTGCAATTTCGATTTCTCCAATGGTGAAACGTGAGAGATTCTTATCATTTTCATTTGTTCTTGTTCAAGTTCTTTAGCAATGAATTGTGAGAAAAAGTCAACAGTTATTTGTGCATTTCCATTTATACTCATGGATTGATTTAGTGAGAATCTTCCCATTTTAATTCTAGAATTATTTTTCATTTTTCTATTATTTTACCTTGTAGTTTGTATGTAATGTTTCTTTTTTTTTCCTCATCAAATATGGATCACACAAAAAGAATAATATTTTTTTTCATGGGTGGTATAAATGATATACAGTTCTTACCAAACAATAGACATAATAAAATATAAAAATATCCAACTTTAATACTGCAATTAATCAAACAGTAAATATGATAAAGCAAAATCCCCAAAATTTATATTATAATTTTATCCAGTCTTATCCAGACTGGAAATTCAAACGACCAAACACACGTAGTCTTGAATTTTTTCTTTCTAAATCTTTTTATGAGGATGCAATCGAAATATGCTAAATATGCACAATTATTCATCAAAACTCTAATTTTCTAACAAAGCATTATCATGATGCAAATAAAACATGAGATTCTATCTTAGTGTGCAAAATATGCAAACATGAACATGATTAGTTATGCAATAGTAACAACCTAATTAATCCCATGGTGCAATGATCGTCTTAGTTGCAATGTAGATGCAATTCTAATCTAATTTTCTCGTCCTTTCTTTATTTTTATTTTATCTCTAACAAACGAATTAAAACCTGAAAATCTACCACATGCTCAAATAAGCATGAAAAATAACCTGTATGCATAAATCAACCTATATGCTGAACTACCATGTAATGTAACTATGGATTTCATGAAAACTGGCAGAAAGGATCGACCTAAGTGCTCTTGAATTTTCAACCTTAAACTTCCTCCGAGAACAGGGTTAGTGCAAACCGAAAATAATGAAACCAAAGCAATAAAATCTTGAAATTTGAAGTAAAACCAATCTAAACATGTAAATCGCATGGACACTATGCGAAATCAACATGGAGGATGTAACATCCTCGATTCCGGCCCTGTAAGGATCAGCCATAAGGTCCTGAAAGGATTGATCATGGGCCATTGGTCATGGATCAATCAATTCAATCGGCAAGGAATTGTGGATTGGTCATGGACTAACTGACTGGTCATGATTTGGTCAAGGTGTCGGCTGTGAATTTCTACTGACTATACCGATGGGATAGGATCACCAGCTCATAAGATGACCTTTTGATCACGAGAATTGATCACAGGATGATTTTGGGTAGTTGGATGGTCACGGGTCGATTTGACTGGTCTAGTCGCAGGTGATTCCCCCCGGTTATGCACCGATATATGGACAATCCAAATTGCTCAAATGTGACCATCTTCTGACCAAAAATACATCATTCCCTATTTAATTCTTAATGATCGAGATGGAATCTCGAATTGGTGATGTCCGATCATGGATTGGTAACGCACCGACCATGAATCCTACCGGTGGATAGAGTGCCGATCAGAATGAGCCTAGGATAGACCCAACTATTCCATCACTAAATCTAAGGTCCATGAGTGCCTTGGCTTAGTGCTAAGCCATGGGTAGCCTTATGATTGGTCTTGAACCGATCTAAGGACAATCGACCATATTGGCCGACCAACCATCCAAAGGAATGGTTTAGGCAAATATGGAATGTAATGGCTGAACCTTGGGTATACGTGATTCGGTTTTTTGATGTGTGTCTAATGATCCCTTCCTCAGCCCTAGAATCAATTTGGACGATAGAATTCTCTAGCCTGCCTTCTTAAGGAAGGAAAGGATAAAGCAAAAGAGAATTCTAGAATCTCTTCATTAAATGAAGGAGGATGAAGTGGCCAAGCTAACCTAGGACTTAGTTAGAAACTTGGGAGATAAGGATGCCAATTAATACTTCTTGACCAAGTGGGATGCCTCCTTTTCCCAATTAAGGATTGCCACCTTTGATTTTCGAAATTTCTGGGCCTCCGCTATTTGCCAATTTCACACAGATTTTTTTGGTGCAAATTTAAAGAAACTTTCTTCATAAAAGTTTTTCTAAACATCTTGATCTAAAACATACTTAAATTTCATATTTTTCTGAGGTGAAATGGCAGGGACTAAGGCCCAATCATTCACCGTTTGGAACCTGTCCCATGTAGTGAAAATGGTGACCAGGTTGCCTTCTCGAATTTTTGTAAAATTTCCCTTTCAAATTTAACCATGATTCCTTGATAAAAGTTTTAAAGGACATCTATTTCTACAACATATAGAAATTTCAAAGAGTTTGTGAAGATTTAGATTTCGAATGAGTCTCTCTCTCCGACCATTGAATCTGCTTGATGGGCAGATTATTGGGTTGTGTTCAATGAGTTGCTGCTCTTTCCACAGCACGAATTTGACTTGACTTCCTCATGAAAAATATTATTTAAGGTATTATCTGCAACACATTAAAATTTTATAATTTTTCAAGCCCATTTGATAAAGTATTGATGCTGATTTTGAAAACTGCTCGAAATTGTTTTCACCCCAAGATAAGAGGGCCACACACCCAACTTGGAAGAGGAAAGGGCTGCACGTCCAACTTAAGGAGCAAGGCTAATCTAGAGTCTTCTTAATTTAGGATAAGGATGCATTAAGTATCTTTGGATTCTAGTTCTTCAATGCCAAGTTGAGGTGTGCCTTAAAGGAATAGGCCATAATGCCTCCTAACCTAAAAACTTGGAGAGCAAGTTTGCAATATGAAGATATCTAGCCTAATTACTCAAGATCCAAACATTAAATGGCAGAGGCTTAGTCATTGGCTTAAGTGTCCTCATAATAATTACGTGTAATTATTTTATGATGACTCAACCCCTTAGATGGACCAATGGAAAGATGAGCAAGTGTCGCCCCTAGGAACTAGACTTGTCACCCATCTCTTTAGCTTGCCACCTTTACCTAGATTGCCCACCTACATGAAAATGATTGGTCCATTTGGAAGGATCATCATTAGGGGTTTGCCTATAAATAGAAGCATTTCCTCCCCTCATTTCCACACAACCTCCTCTTCCTCCCTCGCTCTCTCAACCTGACCCTCACCATCGCCCTCTCTCTTTCTCGTGGCCATGCCCCCTTACTCGTTTACCAGCCTGCACGTTGCTCGGTCACCCAGGCCGTCCCTTGAAGTGTAGTAAGTAGAACTTACTAATATTTGGTTAGAGTGTTGTGTGACGCTATTTCGAGTGTGTAACAAGTCCTTGACTAAAGTTGATTGATTTGTTACTGCTTGAGGTTGGGTTGTGACTTTGTTCCTTAATTGAGTTTGGTTCTTGTTTGTTGAGCTTGGCTCTTTGGCTTGAATTGCTTTAAAAGAAGTTCAATTTGTGTACTTGTTTGATATGCTTTGGTCATGCTTTGACTCAAACCGATTTGAAAAGTGTTTTTGTGAAAATTTGATATTTCCTCACAAAACTATTTCAAACCTTTTTCACAAGTGCATGTTCTAGTTCACGCCCCGAGCTTCGAAACAAAAAGGGCTTTGTCAGCCTTGACATACGTGGGATCATGACGGATCAGTCCTTTCTTAGTCTAGGTGCAATATTGAGGCATATCGTTCCCAAGCAATCTTTGGTATTAGGTCGGTGAACATGTCACGACAGGCCAGTCCTTCATGGTCTCGGTGCAATATTGAGGTGTATCATTCCTGAGCCAAGTCTAGTACTAGGTCGATAAACATGTCACGACGGGCCGGTCCTATCATGGTCTCAATGCGATATCGAGGTATATTGTTCTTGAGCCTAGTTGGGTATTAGATTGGTGCTCAAACGTGTCAGATCAAGTCACGATCCTTGATTCGTGCTCGGCATGCTTAACGTCTCAGTTTCGGTAAGTCATTTCACACACTTATGCATGGCACACCTTTGGGCCCTTGAACTAAAAGTGAAAATAAGAACTAGATTGTGATGCTTGATGCATGGTTACACGATGGACTAATTTCTAGCCGTCAACTGATGGATTCGACGATGTTGCCCCCTCGCCAACAAGATGCCCCCACACCAATGGGATGCCTCATCCAAAGGATGAGATGTTGTGATAATTCTAGCCGTCACCCTTTGATTAGGGGACGTTGCTTGATTAAGTTCGGATGCCCGGCGGATTCTAAAAGAGTCGATGGATTTCAACTGTTAATAAATGAATCTCATGTGCATAAGTGCCTCACACTATGAAATAGATTTTTGGTTAATGCTTGCATATGAGTTAGGCGTGAGTTCCTCGTATTATGGAATGGATCTTGTTTATGCTTGTATAATATTGAGTGAGGCGCGAGTTCCTCATATTGTGGGTGAATATTGGTTTATGCTTGCATACTATTGATTGAGGATTCTTCATGTTTCATCCAAAATGAAGCTTTTGTTTTGCTATTGATCTGTCATCGACTAATATTTTGGATGAGTTATATGCTTGTTGATAGGTGAGGCATCCTCCTACCGGGAAATTAGTAGGTTTTACTCGTTGAGTTCACGACTCACTCCATTTGTTTTTCAAGATTATAGGCATTAAGGTCTCCCACTAGTGCTGGAGTTGCAGTCTTGCTAGAGGAGCTAAGGTTTACCCGGCCTTTGAAGTGTAGAAAATGTAGTGGTTGTAAATATAACGGCCTATGACAAAAGGGGCCGGTAAATGTAACTGACGTAATTGTATGTTTTTAAATGATTGTTTTCCTAGTTGCTTATTGTTTTCTGGGTGTTGTATGTAACGCTTCCACATGTGCTTGATGAAAAGATAAAAAGAACGGGACGACGTTGCAAAAATAACCCCCCATCGCTTGTCACCCTGGAGATGGAGTTGGGGTTGTGACAAAGGAATTATGACATGCTTCTATACTAAAGCCTTATTTGGTAACCATTCTCGAAACAACTAATTCTATTTTTTTTTTCTTCCTCAAAACAAAAAAAAAAAAATAAAAAAAGAAATCTGTTTGGTAAAATTTTTATTTTGGGGAACAAAAACTATTTTTTTATTCTCATGAATAGATTTGGAATAAAATCAAGAAGAAAAAAAATTACTTCTTGCTCCCAGGAACAATTTCAAGAATCAAGTCTAACTTTTTTTCTTTTCTTTCTTTTCTCCTTCTCTCTTCTTCTTCTTCTTCTTCCTTCCAATCCCAGCTAGTCATCACTTGCCACCAACCACCGCCACCAACCGTGAGCCTCGCCAAAGGCTTGCCTTGCCACGGTGAGCCTCGGCCTCACCTAAGCAGTGTGAGCTCGGCCTCACCCTGGCCTAGCGAGGCCAAGCCTCGCGCCGGCTAATGAGGCTAAGCCTTGCCCAGCCACAAGCGAGGTTCCTGGCCATGACAAGCCTTCAACAAGCTCGTCGAACCTCACCCAGCTGGCCAACGAACAGCCACATAAAAGGAAGAAGAAGAAGAGAAAAGGAAAGGAAAACAAATATATATATAATAAAAGTATTGAAAAATTAAAAGAAACAAAAGAATTTAAGAATCCTACCAAACACATTTCTATCCCAGGAATAAAAAAATTTTATAGTTACTAAACATGTTCTTTTGCCCATAAATTATTTCTGAAAACAAAATCAGAAAAAACCATTTCTCATCAAAATTATTATCGGGAACAAAATGGTTATCAAACACAAACTGAAAATGACACTTATCAAAGGCCAAATATTTTATTTAATTGGAAAAGTGACGTTGTTTAGTGACATGAATTCCTTAATGCAAAGAATACTAGCAAAACCGAACCTATTACTTGTATGCGTCTGAAATAAACATGTATAGAAAAAGATGATGCAAATCAAGTGTACACAGAGGGAAAATCCATGGGGATTAACGTAATTCAAAGCCATATATTCATGTGTGAAAAAAAAAATGCCTAATCATAAACTAACCTTTCCCATCCCATCCAAGCAAGGGGGCATCATAGGCAAATTGAAAACTACATCAAACATTAATGATGCATATTAGTCACTCATCAAACTTTATGGACCCCTATTCAAAGGTCTTACGGCCAGCAACTACATTTAGTGTACAAATTAAGAATGATTCTTTTTACTTTTTATTGACATTCCTACATTAATATATTCTTTATTTTTGTTAATTCATCTTACTATGAAAAACATAAAATAGTTTCTAAAGTAACTAGATGGTTCGAAACTTTGGGGGAGAAACTAGGATCCTAATGCTTCCTTAGAACCCCGGGCTTATTAGTCTCCCCTTAGACACGTCGTATCCAAGGTACCTACTTAAACCATTCGCAAGCATGCTTGAACCCAAAGTCGATGCTTAAGATATAAAGAAATCGCTCTTAAAAGTTAATAGACCAAAGAAAATTTAAGCACTTAAGATTTCAAAAGTTTTTCACCCCTCAGACTCTCAGACTTTCCTCTTCCTCGGACAGTCAGCGGGTCCACTGAAGATGAGCGAACAGGACCAAGAGGGAATTACCTCCTAATAATGCTAAAGCATTTAATTTAAACGATCACCATCCCTGCATACATTCCATAACAAATGGTCCACAATCATGTCAGCTCTCCCATCGGGCACGACTTACATTCTTCTAAGCCTAAGTATTTCTTGGAATGGGGATCGCTAGCCTAAAACCCAACCAGAGATTTGGAGACTTGTACATTTCGGTTCCATTAAACTAGTTTGATCACATAATCTTGATAACTAATTTTAGATCTTGAACACATCGCCAATACTAAGCGATCATTCAAATGTTGTTTTTGTGGGGTTGTTTTCTCTATTATCTAACTAGTACTCAAGCAATATATCTAATGAGATAAAGTAAACACCAAACTGAAAGCACCTAGCTAAGTGATTGTTATAAGCCTCCGGATATAGACCACCATCAGCTTGAATTTACAGACTAAACCTATCTAGCTGACTTTATATCTAACCATTTTATTAGTGACAAAACTAGACCATTCTAAACCATCTTTTATTATGAAAATAGTCTAATTAATTTTTCTTTATAAAGCTAGAATATATCGAACGAGGCCTAAACTAATTAGAACCTAAGTTCATTACCTAGCTAACCTAATTACATCTAAGCTATTCTAGGTTAAACTATTCTAATTGTCGCCATCCAAGGCCAAAGGACCACCTCGACGGTCACACTTCTTGGACTTCTATGTCACTCCTCGACCAGTCGAGCGAAGCCATTGGAAACCCTTCTGAAAGACGCACGCATTTGACATGGGGGAAATCGAGCTCCCCATAATGAATCAGGATAAGAGAGATGTCTACAATGGGAAAAGCGGATTCATTCCTTGAGGGAGGTAGACACAAAAAGTGAGATGTCATAGAAGGGGAGAGACAGAGTGTTTCAGGAGGAGGCGGTATTTTCCTTTTCATCGTGAGACACTCTTCATCTTTTATAGTCCTTGTCAATTGCTTGAAAGGCCTTCAAAATGATCGAATACTCATTCCATTTGCAGTGAACTCAACCTCGAAGCTAGTTTACAAGCACGGTCCAAGCTCTCCCCTTTTCTAGGGTAAACCTGTGAACCCCACCCCTCGAAGACATTGCAAGAGTGAAGTGGATTCGATCCAAATTCTACGGCACCAATGCCCCCGACAGCTAATGTCTCAGTCGTCAGTGTTAAGTATGGTTTCTTTTCGGCAGGAGCTACTCAGTGATTATAGGACTCGGCATGCCAAAGAAGAGCCTAACCATCTTGTTCAACACAAGAAGTGTGCTCACATGGACCCAATGCAAGCCATATGCAGTGTCTTGCTATGAGCAGACTGCGCCAATCTTCATTCCCTCTGAGTCTTTGTCCTACGCTAACATCTCTTACTATCCTCCATCTTGTACTAAGCTTCCTTTTGACAATAGTTATTAACCACAGCTCACTTTTAACTCAGGGTACTCCATCTTAGGACTTTTACATGATAAGTATACTAAAAATGTCAAAATTTGTGTACGAGACTCAATTTAGTGCAAAAAAAAATGATCACTTAAGTGTTACTTTTTTATTACAAAAAAAATAATCATTTAAGTGCCAACTCCGATATGGGTCACGGAAATTCGATGTGACTATATTTTATTAATTTTTTAATTCTACATGACTCGTCAAAGTGCATAGTCAGCATATAACCCCTAAACGACATCATCTAAAAGTTACAAATAGTAATCATTTGAGTGACAAATTTTGTTTTAAGTGATCATTTTATTATTAGTTGGCATTGAAAAACAATCATTTCAATGCCAAACACCCCAAATGGAAAAGCCACATGGATAGGAGTTTTTAGAAAATCTGCCATGTCATATTATAATTTTAATTATAAATATCACATAATCAATTTGGCCAAAATTTCTCACCATTGGCACTTAACTAATCTTTTTTCTTCAATTTGGCAATTAAGTGAACCAGTGAAAATTTTGACACCAACATAAGCTCCCTACACAACTTTTGACACTTATAATGTACTTATCCCCACTTTTACCCATTAGGAGATTTTTTTTTCCTGTTGATTTTGACTTCATGTTGCTTAATGGAATGCAAGTCAAAAACCTCACCCTGGCGATTCGACATGTTATTCCACATCAAGGTATGTGGACGATTCCTCCACCAAAGGCTTCTTTGTAATAGAAACACTAACCTTATCACCAACCGACACAATCGCCTGTTTTGAGTCTTGGTGCAATCAAAACAACAACGGGTTCGAGGAAGAAAGTATTAATAAATAAAACCATGTGAAAATATACAAAAAAAAAAAATTGAAAATTTTAAAATTAATATTAAGATGGTGATAATAGGAGATCTTAATTCGGTCTTAGTCCATTTCGCATTCAGCCCACGTCCAGACACATAATTTTAGCACTAAAAACCTAAGAAGTTAGCCCGACCAAAAATCAATTGAGCCCAGAAAGGAAAAGGCCCATAGCAATGAAAGCCCATTAACCCCTCTTCCCCAGCCTGTGTGGCTCAACTCCTCTCGGCTCTGCAGCAAGACAAACGATGAATGCGTGTGTTGATGCGATACAATCCTCCACTAATAACTGCCCACCAAATTTGGAGGTTCTTTTCTTATTCTTTTTTCCCTGCACTGACAGCTATTTCTAATTCAGCAAAAGGAAGATCTAAGTCTCGTTCCTCTGTTTTTCTTTTCTCCCTCCAATAATAACCACTCGTTGAAATTCAGAAAAAATGAGGATCATGTCTTCCAAGTTAGACTATATAAGGAGGAGCGCACTCCTCGCTTAAAGAACAATGGCTTTGGTGCTCTCTGTGATCATGGATTCAATAATGGATTCCAATTGGATTTTCAGCAGTGATTGGCAAATCATAGTAATTCTTCTAATGGCATGCTTAATCCTGATATTCATAATCAAATCCCCCAAACCCTCGAGATTGAGGGTTAGCGTCGTCGATCTTTCTATCGGACTGAGCCTCAACCTCAGTTTTCCATTCCTCAAGAAGGCATTCTCTAAGGCAGCCAACTAGATGGTTAGTAAATTATTTGTATTTTCTTAATTCTTTGAATTTTCAAATTGATCTTCTTCTTTCTTGTATAGGAGGAATAGAAGAAGCAGGTGGTGCGGAAGATGGAAATTTGCCTTGGACTTTTACCTGTTAGGAGATTTTAACAATAATGAAAGCATTAGATTATAAAACTGACAACATTCAAGCACTTGCAATGTCATTGTCCTTTGAATATGATAATAAAAAATAAAATATAAAAAAAGTCGTAATCAACATTTTCATCAAATTCTAGCTCTATGGCTGGACCACACTCATCATGTCCACCATTGCCATGAGTCCATCACTAAGCCATGCCCAAAAAAGTTAAGCAAGTCTATCATTTAGCCAAGCTTCGGAGGCCTTTGCTACTTAATTTGGCTCAAGTATTCTCTTTTTTCGGACTAAATGTAAATTGGGGTAAAAGAATAGTAAAATTGCAATGATTTTTCAATTTGACACAAAAATATCAAAAGTAAGACTATGACTTGATGAAAATCATTCATACAATCGTGAAAATTTATATGATTTAAATCTACATTCTACCAAGATTTTATCGATATAAGATTTCAACCTAGATTGAGATCGTTCAGTGGGTTTAAGATTGTAATATCTCGAGATTTTAATTATGGAGAATCATAAATCCATATTTAAATGTCGACTTAAATGTTACAGTTTTACAAATTACCCCACATTGGTACCGTGCAAATATGATTTAAAGCCTAATATTCATCCTATGCTCACTAGATTCAAAATTTTAGAACTCAAAACCTACCACGTGATTGCCAATATCCATCTTTAAACCTATCATGTCACGTGAGTTCCGCAAAGTCTTGTGATTGCACATGTTTTCTTGCACACACGTGCCACCATGATACTCACTAGTCTCCACCGTCACCACCATGATACTCACTAGTCTCCACCGTCACCACCATCCCTAGCGCACGGGAAACTAAATTCTCCGAGTCGTTAGCCAGAAGTTAGGATTTCAGCTTGTGAAGAAGCCACAAAACTCAAAAGAGCTTCATCATCATAACAAAGCATTCTCGAATTTGACCTTATGAGTTGATAGCTTAGTTACGTCGGGCGGGCATGTGCAATGAAAAAATTGACAATTTCACCTAGAGAGATCATCAAAAAGAAGTTTGAGTTCACCCATTAGCATATTCATGTTTGGACTCGTTTTCATTCAAAAATTTAAAGGATTAGATTATGAGTACACTAAAATAGATTAATTTTTATGTATCCATTGAAAGAAACTTAAATCTAATTTCAAGAGCCAGGGCACCTTAAAATGGTTTGAACTATTTGTTGTTTTTACAATTTATTGCTGTATTTACAATTTGTTGCTATACAATTCAAATTGACTCCACAACAGTCTAAATTAATCACACTAACCAAAAATATTTTCGACCTGATAACCCCAACATATGAAAATATCACTAAGGAAAGATATCAAAATCAGAATAATTAATGTGATTGATAGTTGCCAAAACTATTCTCTATTATCAAAAAACTCCAATCAAATAAAATTCAATTGTAAATCTCTTACTTTTATTAAGGATGCATTCGTTTTATGAAAAGCTCAACATTTCAAAAATAATTTTATCACTAATAAAAATGAGCAAATAAAAATATTTTCACTATTCACGGAAATAATTAGGAATAAACTATCGTTTATAATCAAAAGGTTACTTCTTACTAATTTTTCGAAAAATGATCTTCAAATTCTGAGTTTTTCGTACAACCAAAGTTGACCGATCGTTTACCGACCCCCGGCTTTGAAAAATTCACCAACGAACCGTACTTTTCCCCCGGCCAATAATTAAAGCCCGTGGGAGGGGGCCCACCGCCCACCTGCATGACCGCCACGTGTGCGCGCCCAACCACCCGATAAGGACGACCGGCCGTTTCGGTTTCGGGGGGCGTTTGACCGGGTCCGTCTCGGGCTGCGTGGCCTACAAACCAGCGTGACGCGTGCGCTCCCCCCGTTTCCGGGCATTTACTCTCAACAAACCAACCCCACCCTCCCATTTTCAAGCCTTAAACCCTACCTTTTTTGTTTTAATTTGAATTTAATTTAATTACCCATTAACTTTTTCCAAATCCAAAATAATTCGTCGAATTACTAGAAAATCCCACCCAAAAATTTAATTCTTTAATTAGTAAGTAAAACTTAAAATTAATACACTTATAAAAAAATTTATCTGAAAACCGATTTTTCGACAATAAAAAACTTTGGATAAGTACACATGTAATAAATTTATCAAAAAATTACAAAAAACAAACTTATAATAAAGAAGGGTTTCACCTCAATCGTTATCTATGACGTAACATTTAACTTAATAATTCAACGATAAAATTGATAATATGTAAATTTTGTTACAAGTTTACTAGTTCAAAGTTTTGTAGTCAAAAAATTAATATGATATTGGTTTGTGGTTTTTTCATGATATTAATCATTAATTTTATTGTTCCGTCCAGAAAATTATTATTTCGAAATTCGGAATTTTTATTTTGGCTTGTACTTTAAAAAAAATTACTCCTTTTTTCTTTTTATAAAATTAGAAGGGAATTTGTTTTTTTTTTTTCTTCCCCTCTTTTCTCTCTCTCTCTCTCTCTTCCCCGGTTGCGTCTAGTCTCAACAAACGACCCCCTCGAAAACGAATTCCGCCATTGATTTTATTTCCTTTCTCCTTCTTCTTCTTCCCCTTCCTCCACTCCTCTCTCTCTCTCTCTCTCTAGACACGATGATGATGGAGGTCGTCTTCTCCCCTCAAATCCAGCGTCGTTTTCTCCATTAACGCGCCCCCTCGCGAAGGTTCCTTCTCCTCCCCGTCGCATTCCGCTCTCTTCTCGCACTTTCTTCCGGTAACTCCCTCTCCCTCTTTCTCTCTCTCTAGAACCTTCTCTCTCCTCCTCCTTCCCCTCGTCCGTCGATGCCGATCGCTCCGCCGGTCGCCGCGATCCGCGCGCGGGAATCGTGACGACGGGTTTGGGTCTCTCGCGCAGGTCGGAAAAGGCCGGAAGGAAATCCCCGGGGGATTTCGAGGCGATCTCATGAACGTTAGGGCCGCGGGGCTCCTCGATTGCTGTCGCGATAATCTGCTGATAACGGATCGCTTGGCCGAGCGCGGGCTGCTTCTTCTGCTGTTGACCTTCTGCGTCTTGATCCGAGGGAGCGCGGAGCTGTTGGATTCCGGGGATCCGAGCGACGGTATGGGTTACCTCAACTCGATTTTGGCGTCTCCGAGCCAGATTCACGCCGACGACGCCCCGGTCAGCGGCGGCGGGCTCAGGTTCGGTCCCCTCATCCCTTGCTAGCTAGATCTCGAGCGCGTGGATTCGTGTGTTGTGCCGTTGTGGTGAATCGTGTGTACGCCTGCTTGTCCTGAATATGGTAAATTCTATGATTTGGATGAGTAATTTTCGCATGCGGTATCGAAATCGAGACCCCCCGTATCTGTGTCTTTTTGTGTCGATCTCTTCTCTATGCAAACACGAACTTGACATTGTGTATTGGAGGCTCGCGATCTCGGCAAAACGCCTCGTGAACCCGTAAATACTTGTGGTTGACTTGGATTTTAAGATCCTCTTGTCACGTAGTTTGATCGTATCGGATCTTCTGGTTTAGTCGATGGTATCCAACCATTAATTTGCAACTTGCGTAGTGCAAATGGTTGATTTTTCGAAGATGGAAGCTATGTCAAAAGCCTCTTTACCTCATTCAAACGTGTCCGTTGGTTTCAAAAGAGAGCTGCTCCGCTAATTTTCGTTTATTAAATGCATGTAGCACTCCCTAGTCTTCGGGATGCATTAACTTCTATTGTCTTGTTTTTGGGTTTCGACTTACAATATGAGGAAGATTGCAAGTGTTTCTATCGAAAGAAAATTTAAGAAATCAGCATATGTTTCTTGAAGTCCTTTCATTTAGTCGTCCTTGCCCTGTCTCCCACGTTGATATGCTAACCGTGCAATGGTCACCAGTAGGAAATTGTCGGGCAAAGTGTGATATATGGTTTATAGTGGACTTTGTAGAAGCTTCTTCTCATTTAATCCTGAGAAGTTCCAGAATATCTAGAAAATCACCAGGCTTCTAGCTTGTCCATGACCAACCTGGACCTATCAAAAGCTTCCCTACTCTGCAGGGTTCTGGATTTTTCTCATGATTTAATTCAGAGCTCTGACCTAAATTTTTTACAAGTGAGCCACTGCTGTTAATTTCAAGATCTATCATGTAATTGGAGATTTTGTTTTGTCAAATTCAGAGGGTGAGGCCTGACAACAAGTTTGGCAATAGGTTGTCGTATGTGATTTAGTGATTATTGTTTTGACAACATGATCTTATATTGCTGACTTTTATAAATTGTCTGCTGCCATAATTGAAGGTCTTTCAAGGAAACAAGAGCTATATAGGTTGTAACTTACTTGCAAGCCCAAAAAATCATGTGTATTATGGCCTCTTAGTATAAGACAATGGAAGATAGCTCTCTCTCTCTCTCGTTTATGCTATTATTTTGTTGGCAGTGTAATGATTTAGAACCTCTTCTTCTAACTTCGCAAACTTTATTCCTGTGAAATTATTACTTTCCATGAATTGAGAAGTCAACTTCTTTCATTGATGAAGAAAGTTATTGTTCAGTAGATCCATTTAGTGCCATCAGGCAGCTAAATACACGCTGAAATTAGCATGAACCGTCCATTGTATGGTTGCTGATTTAAAATCACTTCTTCATATATTTTGGAGGAAAGCATCAATTATGTTTGTCAGCCAGTTTTTTCTGACATAAGGTTTTTGTCCATGGAACAGTCAGAATGGGAAATTCAGCTATGGATATGCAAGCTCTCCTGGGAAAAGGGCTTCGATGGAAGATTTCTATGAGACAAGAATAGATGGTGTAGAAGGGGAGATAGTTGGTCTTTTTGGAGTTTTTGATGGTAGCTCTCTCTCTCTCTCTCTCTCTCTCTCTCTGTGCGCGCACGTGTTGGGAGTGTGAATGTGTGGATGTTTGTTTGTGATTTTCAGTTGTAGAAATTAGGCATTCTTATAAATATATACCATGGAAACTCTAGACTCGATATTTGTCAACCACATAGAGAGGCATTCTTTTGCAGTACAGGACACAGTTGCTTATGGTCATTAATTTCAGTGATCCGACGTAGCTACGGTATTCTCTTTTCAAACTGGATTTGATCAGCATTTTACAATGTTGTTAGTTTTTGCCCTATTATCAATTTAGTTATTGTGTACATTTTTCTTCAAAAATTTCATGTAAAATTTTCACCATATGAACGTTTCCTTTTAGAGTTTTGATTTGCGTATGTCCCCAGAGGGTTTCATGGACTGCTAGTCATCGGATGTGGCTTGATACTGGAGAAAAGCTAAAGCACTTTAGGTTTCCATCTGCTTGTTGCAATACTTGAAGTTGAAACCCTTCGTGCATGTGCAAGGCTGTTAGGATGAGAGATTTGGTAGGGTAAACTGTGTAATTTCTGCTGAACTGAAGTATCTGATTTGGCTAGCTTGCTAAGGAGGTGCAAGAGGTGGGATGACAGTAATGGTGAGAAATTTGGATGGTGAATAGGGAAGTTGCGAAACTGCCATGTATGGGGAAGGGCTGGGAAAGAAGTTGCTTTTCCTTTTCAATCAAGTGCATTTAAGCCAGTGGCTTGGTGTTATAACAAGGGTGCTGATTATTTGTGGAGGAGAGGCAAAGCTTGATCCAAGAGATGCAGGATGGATCTTTAAAGAATTTGAGGGTGCTTATGGAGAAGGTGTGTTCAACAAATTTAACAAGGCTGGCAGGAAATGTGGAATCACGTGGAAATTGAGGTGCAAATTGGCCTCAAATCAGAATATTTGTGTGATAAATAGCATGGGAACACCATTTTGATGACTCTTTACCAGGAGATATGCAATGCAGCTGGAGGGAAAACAGCAATATCTGCTCTTTTGGTACCTTTATGAATGGAAGAATGGTCTTTCATGTATGTCAATTCTTTGAAAAATGTCTCAGAGGTGGAATCCCTCACAAACTTTTTTGATACCCTATGCGGGCAGATAGTGAATTATGTACTGGAGGAGATGTTGGTGTGGGGTAATAGTAATGGATCTCATCTGTTTGAAAAGCTATCACGGCTGCTTACAGGATGAGGCTGGCCATGCATGAAGATGGAATTACCCATGGGAGAAGCATTGGGTAGACGAGAGTTTCTCTCCGGTGTTCGTGGCTTTTGACAATCTTGAAAAGAGAAGGAAAATGCTGGTTCGCTTGTGCTTTCTTTGTAAATGGAGGAACAAACAGTCAACAATCCATAGCCATATTGTAGCTTATCTTGTAATGTTTCACCACCTGCTTTTCGTCTGTGCCTGGAAGACTGTTGAAGGCAGAGCTGTGGGCGTGTAACTAGAGCTTGCAAGGAAGAGAAAATAGTCATCCACATGATTTATTTCTCCAACTTTTGGCTTGTTCAGGAAGAAAAACATGAAACATATGATTTAATCATGGATGCATGGTTTGGGATGTTTTTTCTTTTTTGGCTATATGTGCTCCATTTTTTTTGGAGCATTATGAGAAATTGGACAGCATCCACCTTGGTGTGCTTCTGTGAAATTTTGAGTTCTTATATATTTGTCCTTTCAAATTTTGCAACTTTTGCATTGGGTTTTGCTGTGCAATGTTGGGACTGGATTTTTATAGGCAACCCTTTTTTTGGTCAATATGTAGCAACCCATTTAGTGGGGTAGTATGTATACGTATTTTTGTATGTTTGTATGTATCTTTCATGAAAAAAAAGGAATTAGGGATGACAATTTTTTTTCCTTGAATTGTTATTTCAGGTCATGGGGGTGCACGAGCTGCTGAATATGTGAAACAAAACCTCTTCAGTAATTTAATCAGGCATCCAAAATTCATCTCTGATACCAAATCTGCTATAGGTTTGTTGCTTCACTGTCAACAAATGGGCTCTTGACATTTCTATTTTATCAATCGGTAAAACAAACTTTGTATAAGAAAGGCCCATGGTGGTTGTGGCACATTTTCGGGATCAAGTTTTCATTCTCATAATTCCTTATTATGTATTCTCATTGATAATTGAAATTCATAAATGTTCTTCTCATACTTCTTTATCAACCTATTGCAGCTGATGCATACAACCATACGGACTCTGAGTTTTTGAAATCGGAAAATAATCAGAATAGAGATGCTGGTTCAACTGCTTCCACTGCCATCCTCGTTGGTGATCGGTTGCTTGTTGCCAATGTTGGAGATTCTAGAGCCGTGATATGCAGGGGCGGTGAAGGTAAATATTATCAGTATGGATGCTCAATTTTTGTTCCATTGGAAAGTGAAAACTTGAGGTACTTAGGCAATTTTGATTGTCCACCCATAGGATTTGGGATCTGAAATTGTCGTCCAACAATGGGCATCATCTATCTAAAAGCTTCCTGAAGGAGACTTTTTTTCTTAGGAAGTGGTCGGAGGGGGCTGACTTCGGGGAAAGTTATAGGACAGTAAATAATGCGCAAATCATATGATTTCAAATTTCTCCTACAAATTATCCTATCCGGTTGAGATTTAAGTTCTTTGTAAATATTCTTTCACTAATCTGATGTTCAAATCAGTGTAGGTTGTCCCTCGGAAAATATTTTAAGGATATTAGGTGAAACCATCTTTTGTGGGTCATTTTCTGTAAAAACTACCGGTTGTTAAAATTTCTAAGTGTTACACTTGGCCTTGGCTTCGTGGTTGTTGTTTGATCAAATTATACCTGATATGATGACTTAAGAGAATTAAGGGGATCAGATTTATGGGTAGTGAATGCAGATGAAGTGGATCAATCTGTTGCAACCTGCATGTCTTTCCCCTTTTGATCAGTTGATTTATCTATGTAAGTTTGAATGGTGAGTAGGTTTAGCGCAATGGTTGATAGTTAGCCTTTTAGATAAATGGCGTATCTGCGTATAGGTATTGGATATTATTCTTTCCTTGCTCTCTTGGCATGTCTTTTTTCAAAAACATAAGTCAATCAAGTTGCATCTTATACCTTTCTTCCTTTATTATTGTGATTTTCCTATCATGGTTTTATGATGACTTTTTTTCACCAACAATTTTACATTCTCTTTTTCCAGCTATTGCTGTTTCTCGAGACCATAAACCGGATCAAACAGATGAGCGTCAACGCATTGAAGAAGCTGGCGGATTTGTTATGTGGGCTGGTAAGATTCTTCATTCATATCATTCCTCAATATCTATTTCAAATTTATTTGAGCACACATTTTAATCTTGTGGGTGCTCTGTGTTTGGATGATCACTGGACTTTCTGCACATAGGTACCTGGAGAGTCGGAGGTGTTCTTGCCGTGTCACGTGCTTTTGGGGATAGGCTTTTGAAGCAGTATGTGGTGGCTGATCCTGAAATTCAGGTCTAGTAAAATAGCTCTTCTATGTGCCTGTGCATTGTCCTTACATCACTTGTGTATTTGTAGAGCATGTACGAGAATTCAAACTAGGAACTTTTACCAGGGAGTCTGGTGGTGTAAACAAATTACGTCATAATTAAATCAAAATATTAACGACTTATAGTTTTAGTAAGCGCATTACAATCAATTCATGAACAATTTTTCAATTTAAGACAGCTTCTGTCAAATTTCCTTTTTACACTGAAGTGTTTTAATAAAGATTCTTTAACAAAATATCACACTGGATGTCTTATTGAGATATGTTCATATTTTGATTTACACTATTTATCTCAGAGATGATTGAATGAGTGGAACTTGATTTGCTTTTATTGTGGTGGCACTTCTTTGCCTGAGCCTTAGCCTCTTTTTATCCTTTCAAAATTGCAGGAGGAGAAGATTGACAGCTCACTTGAGTTTCTCATTCTTGCTAGTGATGGGCTGTGGGATGTTGTCACAAATGAGGTTGGCGTTTCATTTAATTTTCCTTCATATTTTTGTCTCTTGAAATATCGCAGCACTGTCCCAAATAATTAGATTACATTTGCTTCCTGCTGTTATAGGTTGACCTAAGATCTTTTCGGTACCAGTTGTCATTGGTCACTCTGATATTCTTTATCCACATACATAGAGTCTTGGCGAGCACATTATAGTTTTAGATGTTTTCTTAGGAATGAACGAATGAGGTTTGCAACTGTACTTTTTACTTCTGTGCTTTAATTTGCGCAGGAAGCTGTTGCAATGATTAAGCCAATCGAAGATGCTGAGGCGGCAGCAAAAAGGCTCATGCAGGAAGCATACCAGAGAGGGAGCGCAGATAACATTACTTGCGTTGTCGTCCGTTTCTTGGCCAATCAGGGGGGTTCCTCTCAAAGCAGCTCTATGTAATCGCCATCCCACGCCACCACTTGCTCTGCGGAATTTCTTCCCTCTTTGGTAAAAGTTCTGATGCTGAATAAAAGTATGGTCAATTAACTTGACATAGGATTTCTTCAGTAGCGTAATACTAAGGTGAAGATAGAGACCTAAAATGAAACCTTACCAGACTGCTAATGTGCATATCAGCAGTTTCCTAGAATAGAACCACGAGTGGATTTAGTACGTGTACTTTGAGTCTTCTTTAATCTTAGATAGAAATATTCATGAGTTGGAGCTGTTTATGTCTGTAACTTGTAAATGTGGTTCCAAGTTCAGTCCCTCAATATATATGCTCTTTGTTCTTTCTCCCCATGTATTTTAGTAGAGTCTAAAATGCAAGGTGAGTCTACACCCGCTTTTGGAGTTAAAGTGTTGGCCGGTATAATCGGCGGCAGTGGATCCTTTTTATCGGCTTTATGCAAAGTCTTTGGGATAACTCTTGTTGCTGAAGTCACTCCAGAGGTGTCCAACATGCAAGGTGTGTCTATACCCACTTTGATAAAAGATGAGTGATGGATTGGATCACTGGCGAAAGAAGTGGTCGAGACTACCCACTCCGTTTGTTTATTGGCAAATCGCATAAAATTATGCATAAAAAAAAAAAAAATTAGTAGGCTATCCATTGAGAATTCGGCTCGTGGCCATGCGGAAGTCTGGACCGGTATTACGTTCTAATAATGTATTGTAGGTATCCTTCAGGATGAGACTTGGGACATCCTGGTTCCTCCGTACTTGCTGGGTACTAGGGACTAGGTTTCTCGATTGGACTTCTTCCTTGTCTGGCTCGTTGCAATCGGTGTTAGCAACCTATGCTATTGGAGGCATATGTTGCGGGAGCTGCAGCCGATGACCTCCCGGGTTTAAAGGGATGTAAGTCAATAGCGAAGAGCTGGTGAGGTCAAAGATTCGACTCCAAAGTCTTTTATTTTAAAAAAAAAAAACAGTAAATCAACTCTAAACTTGGGTGGTTCTGAAGCTGTTTGTTCAAAATAAAGATGTCATCCTTGTCAACTCCATCCCTTCGACTAAAATGGAAAAAAATAAAAAAAAAACACTTCATCTCTTGGGAAAGATTGGTCTTACTTTTTCAATTATCTTAAAGAATATGATTTTATGGCAAAAACACGAAAAGATAAATGATCATCAGAGCGCCAGAAGTTAATGATGAAACTATCAGATTTTATTATTAAATAGCCTCAGAGATATTGTCGAGTGTGGATGAGATTCAGCGTTCACACCTAAATATTTTTTCTATGTTCAAAAATCAATCGATCGGCAGATGACGTGGCAAAATTCACATGATTAAAATGATTAACGTTGCTTTTAACTTCATACATGTGTTTTTAATCGCTGACATTTTACTTTGGTACCACTAGGATCCATAGTGTTGGAAAAAAAAATCCTCAAAATGAATCTTCTGTACTACCAAGGATTCAAAAGTGAAGTCGAATCGTATTCTCAAGCGAACTGCAAAGATCCGTGGGCCATCGTGTCGAGATCTGTAGACAAAGGAAGCTTCATCCGCCAACATTTATTTGATGAAGTTCGTGTCAAAGAGACTTTGTCGTCGACCTTGAAGAGAGAAATATGCGAGGCACTTTCTCGTTGTAATCTTTGAATTCGAGATGGTGGAGGCCAGGGATGTGAAAGGAGAATGGAATGGATTGCAAACTATATTCATCAATGACGGGGAAATTGTTAAAAAAGTTCTAAATCTATTACAACTACGGGGATTTACTCATAAACTTTTTAATTATATCAATTTAGTCCTAAATATTTTAACATTTTGACATAATGTCAATTCAGTCTTTCTAGCTAATTTTGGCTAGATATTGCTAATATGAACGTAGGCTAATGTTAACGTATACTGCTTTTAATAATATTTTAATAATTTTTCATATTTCCTTGCAAAGGGGCGGTGGTGCAGTTGGCTAGCATGTAGGTCCCATAGCTTCTTTTCCTTCTCTTTCTATTTCTATTTTCCTTCCCCTTTCTCTAGTTAGTTACTGGACCTTGGCGACTAGTTAGATGCGAAGGCTAGTGAGGGACCTCACTGGCCATTGGGGATGTTGAGCCTTGCCTAGCCCCTAAGGAGGCTCAAGCCCTCACTAGAGGCCATGAGGGCAACCTTATGCTAGGCTAGCGAGGATTGAGCCTCGTCAACCATGGGCAAGGCCCGACCTTGCCAGATTTGATAAGGTCATGCCTCGAAAAAGGCTGCGAGGGCAGCCTCGTGCCGGGCTAAGCGAGGCTCGCCCTTGCTGGACCAAGCAAGAATCAACACTCACCTAGCCATGGTGTGGCTCGCCATCGCTAGTGGGGGCGAGCCTCGCTAGCCTTTGCCTCTAGCCAATCGTCGAGACAATTGATTGGAGGAAGGGAAAGGAAAAAGAAGAAGAAGGAAAAGTAAAAAAGTAAAAGGAAAAAGAAAATACATTAATAAAAAAATAAAAATTATTAAAAGTTATACACTTCAACACTAGCCGACCTATGTGACATGGCCAATATTCACGTGAGCAATATCTAGTCAAAATTAATCAAAAGAACTAAATTGGCTCTTGGTCCAAAAGCTATAAATTGATACTATTAAAAAATTTAGGATTAAATCAACATTAATGCAATAAGTTTATGACTTTTTTAACACATTTTCTTATGCGTCTGCAATTACTTCATATGTTACTTGCTCATCAACTCCAACTTATATTGATTGCAACATCTAGAGAGGTCATTCCTACCAACCAATTCTTCATAATTTGACACTTACCTATTAAATTAGTTGGTATCTTCTTGCAAAGAGCACGATGAATTTGCAAGATGCTCAATCACCTAAATTAGCATTGATAATGTTTGATTCATATTTGACTTTTTTTTTTTTTTTTTTTTTTTTTGGTGTCAAAGGAAAGATACCAATCATATATTAGAATAATACTCAAGAGATACATCTAAGGCTTTCAAACCTAGCAATTTCAAATAACTGCAGAACAAATCAAAAGAAAGAAAACAAATAACTTTGCAGTTAGAAACACACTTTCATCCCTCAAGAATATATCTAACACCATAATGTTGGTGGCCGATCACCAAATGTAATAATAAGCACATGCTGAGATCTCTCATTTTAATTGCAACGACTTACGATACGCGTCTAGGTTCAATGTACTCATCACCATTGTCGTGCAAAGACACCAATATTAAATGATATTCTTACCCGTAAAGAACTCCCCGATCTATATTTAGATCTAGTCTGAAAGGATAAAAATCCCAAAACATAACCTAAATGCAAATCGGAAGAGTGGAGCAGCCTAATCTCTGAGAAGTTGTAGAGTCATGTTATGAACGATTGGACAAATGACCGAACTAGACTTCACATTCACCCAATATCATTAGCAAAATATGTATTCACATACAAACTCCAAAAATAGATCACGAGAAAAAAGAAAAACGGAAAGTTTCAAAAGAGGGAAAAGGGGAAACGAGGGAGTGAGAGAGAGG
The DNA here is from genome assembly GCA_016097485.1 of Eucalyptus sideroxylon x Eucalyptus melliodora. NCBI lineage: Eukaryota > Viridiplantae > Streptophyta > Magnoliopsida > Myrtales > Myrtaceae > Eucalyptus > Eucalyptus sideroxylon x Eucalyptus melliodora. Next base: position 33,483,581 of record CM027826.1, read on the forward strand.
TCCCTTGAAAACAGTCCACAGGGAGACAACGGCCTCAAGGGAAAGGAGAGGAAAGCCTAACCTAGGGTTTAAAGAGCAAAAAGTTGATTCAAAATGGACTTTAAAATGGGGAAACTGACATTATGATTGGCAATTTTTCATTAGGCGCTCACTTTAATGCCAAAGTATTTCAACAAATTACTTAAATATTACATCGGTAAAAAGACAAACACTTAAGTGTCTCTTAAGTGTCTCTAATAAAAAAAATTTCGGTAATGCCTTTTATGTGCCTTCTCAAAAAAAAAAAAAAATACTTCCTATGTGGATCCAACGTGGACAAAGGATAAGATGATCTGGCAAATGGCCTTATTAATTAACTAATTTTCCTTTTCTTCTTATTCTTTTTCTTCGTCTCTATCTTCATTTTCACCTTCTGTACTACAGACCTTGGAACGAAGAAAGGAAGGGACAACACGCTACTCTCTCTCTCTCTCTCTCTCTCTCTCTCTCTCTCTCTCTGCGTGTGTTTGTGCGGCACTGCTTTCACGATGAATAGTGGAAAAGCCACGACATAGCAGACGAGGTCAAAGAACTATTATTCTTTGTGTACGAGGGTTTGAATTGAAGCTCCGTTGAGGGCTCTGTGGGGTTTGGGAATAGAGACGTTGAGTTTGTGGGAGGAAAATATCAAAAAAATTATAAATCTATGATATTAGTATCAATTCGGTTTTAAATATTTTAATTAGACCAATTTAATTTTAAATCTTTTCACATAAAAAATAGTTCAATCCATTTGGCCACGTCAATGCTGGCTGGTCAACGAACGTTGACGTGATAATTTTAAATATTTTTTTTAATTTTATAACTAATTTTTTTCTTTTTCCTATTTTTCTCCTCCTCTTGCCCTTCTCCAACAGTGGTCAGCAAGCCTCTGGAGAGGCTTGCTAGCCACTGGGCAAGGTGGCTTCACCAAGATCTAGACAAGGCCAACCTCGCCATGGCCTCACCTTGGCCTTGGGCAAGGCCCTATGGTGGGTGAGGGCCGCAACCCATACTGACAACTAGCGATGGCTTTGCGGCCCTCGCCTAGTGGCCAGCGAGCCACCAAAGGCTTGCTGGCCACTCCTGAAGAAGAAGGGCAAGAGGAAGAGGAAAAAGAAATAGAAAAAAATAAAATACTATTTAAAATTGCCATGTTTGCGTTCATCGGCCGGCTAGCATCCATGTCAGCATTGGCCAGCCAAATGTGGCTAAATGGATTTAATTGATACAAATGTGAAAAAGTTTAAGACTGAATTGATTTCATTGAAATGTTTATAATTGAATTGGTACTAATACCATAGGTTTTTTTTTTTTTTTTTTTTTTGGTATTGGAGGGAACCGGCTTGCAACCGACAGCCCGCGCCAGTAAACCCCCAAGTGACACTTAAGCAGAAGGACCCACCACCCCTGAGTCACACTTAATACACCTAGCGCCTCCCCTGGGTTTTGAACCCTTCACCTCTTCGTTGAAGATCAGCAGAGTCTTATCTAGTGGAGCCACCGCGGCCGGTGGTACTAATACCATAGGTTTATGACTTTTTTTTGTACTTTTTTTAGTTTCTAGGTATTGTGGTGGATCAGTGAGAATCAGACATCAGAGGAGGAGAACCTTCGAAAGCTCAAAGGCATTTGAAATGCAAAATCCAACTGGAAGGAGACGGAGAAATGCCAGCAAGTTAGCTTGTAAGGTGCGCGAGTTGTTTCTGAATTTTGCGTCAGGTCCTCAATTGGGAGGTTGGGATTCGTTAATTTGGGACAAAGATACGGGCCAAACAATGTGATTCAGCCTTTATTTTGCTGGCTTCACTTTGCAAGTGAGCCACGTCAAACCGTTTATTTTAAAACAACGTCACTCGTAGAATTTTTTTTCCACTCAAATGATCAAATCACCAATAGTACTAAAGTTTTGATATTAAAATTAGCGTCGTACAAAAATTATATCATCTGTATCGCTAACATAGAAACACACTTGATAAGAAACTCGTCTAATGTGGATTACATGTGAAAATTCAGCATAAATATCTCTTGGAAACTACTTGCCTTAGAAATTCAATTTTGTCCAATATATTTTAGTCCAACGAGAAAGAGAAGATCTTGGAAGGAGTCACAAAATTTTGGCCCTCTCAGGGCAAGCATTTAGATCGTTCCCAACGCATCTCTTCGCCAGTTCTGCCATGGAAAATGCTAAGTCCAAAGGATTTTGTTATTGAGCGAAGAGTCTACGAAGCCTTGCAGATCCTTCCTCACCTCATGTCCTAGAGCACCCTCTTGATGGTCACGAACAATAACTCCTCTTCAATTTGTTAATCTCCAGCAATTTTTCTTCCGGACAATAACTCCCTCATGTTATGGAAATATACTAAAATCCCTAATTTCGCCCCTATTTTGTCCTAAAATTTTGGTGATTCAGGAGAGAGAATAAGCAAATTCAATTTTGTTTTGTCCAAATGCCCAATATGAGTTCATTTTCCTCAGAAATGGCTTCCCCACAACAATGTCGTTTAATGAGCCATTTATGCTCAATTTTCACACCGAATCCACATCAAACAAGTTACTTGCCACGTGTATTTCCATGTCAACAGAATATGGAGACATTAGATGAAAGCTAACAAAAGGTAGATCTATTACGAGTATGTTAGTTTGAGATTCTTTATAACACAAAAACTAGTTTCAAGTAAATATGTTACGGGTATATCAATTTGGGATTTCTTGTGTTACTATCCCTTAATTAAAGTACTATAGAAGAACTAAATACCATTACTAATATCAAGCAATAAGAATTTTTAAAATTTGATAAATGTACCCACTTTAATAGAACTTAGTAAGATATTTTACGAAAAAGAATAAACACAAATTAAATGAAAAGGAAAAAAAAAGGGCTTTAATAACAGAAAGGTTAAACGCCAAAAATGGGTTACTGGTTATTCATATTCAAAGGGTTAGTTCATGTAAAAAAATAACTGATTAATAAAACATTGAAATAATAATAAACGTAAACGATGTCTTCAAATTGAAAAATAAAAATAATCGAAATCCAATGTGGTTTCTCACTTTTTCTTATTGATCAATGATTTTTTGCATTAATTAACAATTTATTAAAAAAAACATAATGAGTATCTAACCTTTGTAATATTTGACATTTTTTTATATGTAGTCCTTCAGCGTTTTAGGTTTGTGTTTCCTTTTCTCAAAACATCTTATTAGTTCAATTAATATTCAAATTTTAACAATTCTTCTAAATATTATTTTAGATATTTTTATATATATGAATATATTATTTTATTTATCTTCTCTAATTTCTTTTATAGAAATCAAGGGTAAAAAAAAATTCCCATTAAAAAATGAGATGGATACACACTTTTAACCCTAAAAAATCACGTGCATTGCACCTGATAACAGAAAATATAACAGGGGTTTAAATATGCAACAAAATAAAAGTTCAACTGGGTAGTGTGTTGCAGTCGAAAGTCTAGGGCTAAACATGTACTACCCTTAAATTTGGGGAGAATTGTGTAATTTTCCTAGAACCAATTATGTATCATCTTAATATATTGATTTGTCCCATGTCAAGACCAACCGTTTTGTTAAGTATGCCTCGAATTTTGGCAAACCAAGGTGGATGAGCTAGAGTGATAATGCAACGAAATTTTTTAGATAGATGATTTTGGGCAACGTGGATAGTTCTGCCGTGGAGACGTAGGGAGTGAAAATTGTTGAAATGTTGCAAATGACTTAGTTGGGAGGTGTGAAAACACTCCAGCAAGTAGTTTGTAAAATCTGTAAGTACTCATTTACTACTTAATGTGTATACTATCAAAGTGCACTGGTGTCAGGATCGAACATATGCCCTTGCTTTACATTTAGTATTGTTGATCGTCTAACTTGTGTCATTGATAGTACTAGGCCTAATATTTCACATGTTGTTAGGAGAATGCATACAGCCGATCCATATTTATGTTGTGATGCTATGAAATGGATTCTCCTGGTTTTGTTAGGAACTGCAGACATCAGTTTGTATTGTAGAGGATGTTGTTTAGGTAGTGTGCCACTAGCTAGATGTTTTGATCCAAGTCAAATAGGAGGCTAGAGAGTGGTCGATCTCTGAGTGGTTTGTGCCTAAGTGCCTTTACTTTCATGAGCTGTGCTGTGAGCAAGAAGGCGCCGTTGAGAGATCATGGTGGTTTCGTTCATGAGTATGGCCTATAATATAGCGGTAATAGAAGAAGAGAAAAGGTTGTGTGATCGAGCAACTCGGTTAGCGACGTTGGCCGATGGCATCATAGGATAACTGAGTTCAATAGAAACCAGCACCTTTGCTTCAGAGATGGCATGTCAAGAGAGGATGTGATCGTGAAGAGTCATCTTGTGATGAAGTATCTCTCGGACATAGTGGACTAGGTTTGTTATTGTAAGGACATCCGAGCACAACTCGGGCTCAGTAGAAGTTTGAGGTAGGTAAGTGTCCGAGGAGGGCGCTAAGAGAACGACAATACCGAATGCCTGACGATGACTTGGCTACAAACTCAAGTTAAGTTGAAGGTTGTTGTGTACGTCTCAAGTTTAGGCTAACGACTCAAGCAAGGATCGAATCCCAATGATGTCGGATAGGCCTGAGTTTTGCGAGGCATCCAAGGATGCATTGTGTTCACCCATAGTTAATCTATGGCCGGCCATGGTTGGTGAAGCCAGGCCGAAGTCCCGTGGCTAATGGCCGAAGGCCGGGAGCCCGGGCACCTGACAAGGCTAGGGGCACTGGGCGTGAAGAGAGCAACTGGACAAACACATACGAATGCTCACGAAATGCCGTGAACTTTTTGGAGACTCGTTTCAAAGCTGATTTTCTTAGGGCTTTAGTCGAATTAGGTACTACGAGCCCGTCGAGATGGAATATAGGGTTTTCTGTTACTTTTGAGAAGAATAAATAGCGAAAGATCGGGTGAAACACTGGGTCAAGATTGTGAGAGCCAGCATTGAGAGAAACATAGATTTAAACTTGTAATCTCCTAGTGGATTTACTGCTCTCTGTAAAGTAAGTCCCAACACCCTAGCCCAATCTCATAAAACTTTTTGTGCGCATTTCTATATGGATAACACACGTACTTTTAATTTTTATTCAACATAAGATGAGTTTGACACAATAAAGAACGTCAAGCTAAATTTGGATACCACCAAGTGATTGACCCATTGACAAAAGAGTTACCATTTTCTACAAGGTCACGAATTCGATTCACATCATAAGCAAACCTCTGAATAGCTTGCACAATGTTACCTAATTGTAGCATATCTTATGTTGAGAGACTTCTTGGTTGTTAGAATCTTGATGGGATTACAATGTAAGGCTCACCACCCTCAAGTTGTTAGAGTGTGAGTGGAGCGAAATAATTATTGTTCAAGACCATACATTCTCTAATGGATGTGAGACCTTTATTGTCAACCAGGAATTGCTAGCATTGGTTGCCTCTCTTCATCATTTAGTTGATAAGGAAAAGCTTGAATTAGGATGTTTGAGGTAGATCCATGGGAAAAGATTCCATCGAGTTGTATCAACCAATTTTTTATGTTACATATAAGCATTTGGACGAAAGATTGTATTTTTATAACATGATTTTGGAGGTAATTTAAATTATATGCAGTTTGGATGCATCTTTCAGATTTCTGACCGGTGAGCTCCATTCAAAATCAAGGAAAAAATGTCTAAAAAGTAATAAAGTTATTGCAACATTAGTCAATTTAGTCATAAACTTTTCAATTCAATGAATCTAGTCCTAAATCCTTTTGATAATTTTTCAATTTTAATTTAGCCAATTTAACCCTTGACCTTTTAACAATTTTTCAATACAATCCTTTGGCCAATTTTGGCCAAAAGTTGCTAATATAAACATTAGGCGTCCTACGTGGCATAGTCGGAGACGATCAATGCTAATGTGGATGATTTTTACAATGCAACACCCTCAACCAAACTTAAAAATTCAAAAAAAAAAATGCAAAAATCATCTATGTCAACATTAACTATACCACTTAGGACAATTGGCCTCTAGTCAACAATTTACAGTCAAAATTAGCTAAAAAATATATATTAAAAATTGTTAAAAAGTTTAAGACTAGATCGATCAAATTAAGAGTTTTCTCTCTTCAAAAGTTGCCCGCCCTACCCTATGTTTTGAAGCTCCATATCCTCTATGGAAGTGGAGAGGTTTGTCATTGTGAGCTTTGAAGATCAAAGCACGAGCACTTCAGAAGGATCTGCTTGCTCGCTTTGACTTTGGGTGCTTATTCCAAATAGTTGAGTGCTTCGCAAGTCGTTGAGGCTACTCTACTCCTGTCTTTCACAGATGGATTATCTAAAAGTGATTATGTTATCAATTGGTATGTCTTTTGCAATTCTTCTCCATCACTCGAAAGCTAGATCTAAATTTAGGTGCTTTTTTATTCCAATTTAAGTATAGATTTGGATTTTTTTTTTTTGAGATATAATTGCATAACGGTCTTTAATTTACTATGAGAATAATAATTTATTCTAAACAACAACAAAAAATCACAAATAATTATAAATTGTTGTAAGATCCATTTTTTCAAAAATGTATAACTCACAACAGACTATTATCCTTACAAAATCCCAATCACTATTATATTAGTAAAGCCCAATTTTTTTTTTGTCAAATTTAGGTTTGGAATTTACAAGGTGTCATATGTGATTTTTCAACCCATTGGTGTTGGGGATGCCCAATTTAGGCTCGCACCACCTTTTGGCAAAACCGTAACTATTGGAGAGAAGAATCTCAACATATACTCATCACAAACGATGATTCAAGATTTGATGATCTGCCGCAATTGTGCTTTGATTTTATAATAAATCCATTCGTATGAAAGAAATGAGTGTATATAGACCTTTTTTTTTTTTTGGACAAGGAGTGTATATAGACCTTTACCAAGTTGATTTATTTTTTCGATTTACTTGCTTTGTGTGATCTACGTTTTTGTCTTGAAGTAACGAACCTCCCTTTCATTTTCGACCCAAAAAAAAAATATATATATATATATATATATTTGATAATATTGAAAAAGTTATGACCACCCAATTTGAAAGATTGGGTTCAGCACTCGTAAGTGGGAATAAACTCGTCGGTGGAGGGCCCAAAGTTTAAATTCAGGGGGCCGAATGTCAATGCTCCTAAAGATGAAAAAGAAAAAGAAAGGGAATGTTCAGGAATAGTCTATGAGAACACTTTTAAACTTGAATAAAGCAAAGTAATACTGTCTTAAGAGTTTCCTTCCTTTCAAAGAAAAAATGATGATGAATCTCTACCAACTGTACCAACTCCCGATGATAAAGCAACGAGAAAAGCAATAGAGAGTGCACTGTTGAGACAGTCACAGTGATTGATTTCATCACTTAAAAACCAATGATCATTCGGATTTTGATCTGCCTAGACATTATCATATTCCCTAATCACCACTTTATTCCTAAATTACAAAGTCCGGGCTTCAGCAAATTTCCCTTCAATTTGCATCATCAAATTCCATGAAAATTCACCATAAAACATTCAAGATCAGGCAACGGTCAGAGATCCGGGGAGCACACAACAGTCTCCTACCATATATACAAAACAGACTGATATCGCTGCTGCAGAAAAGCAGCAGCACAAAACCAGCAAGAAAAAGAGCCCAAAATTTCTCTACGAGAGAGAAAGATAGAGAGGCCTTCCAACGCTTAAGATGAGATCAATAGGAAGGCACGACCCCGAACCCGAACATGCGCTCGGCCTCCGCCTCGATGTCGGCGCGCTTCGCGAACCTGCCCTTGATCCGGGGCCGGGTTTCGGCGTAGGCCTTCCGCGAGGCGTACCGGATGGTCTTCTCGAACTTGCGGTTCTTCCTCTTCTCCCTGTACCTCAGGACCCTCGCTTCCCTGTCCACCGACGACAGCTGCAGCGCCCGGCTCACGGACTCGAAGCCCACCCCGACCGCTCTCCCGCCCGGGTTCGATATGTCAGTCACCGTGCTCCCGTCCGGCACGACTCCGACGTCGAGAGAGGACGACGATACCTGCCACGATGAGGATTCCACCCGGTCAAGCTAAATTTTCGGATGTTCGTACCTCATTTTTCGAAGCGAATGACATCGAAACAGTAAATTTACATGGATCCCGTACTAAGGATAATCTGAACAAGTGGTACGTTTGGTCTGTCTATCAAGAAAGATATATCAAATGATTTGACAGAAAGCGTAAGATATGCTTACGCTGTGGCTCAAGCAGGGAGCGCCATAGCTGTACCCGAAACCCTTGGATCCATCGGTCAACTCCAGGTCGAACCCGCCCTCCCCCACGAACGGCCCGTGAACGACGCCCTCGCTGCGGACCGGGACGACGCCGTCCGCCGTGCCGGAGCTGTTCTGGTCCCCGCTCGGCTCGAACTTGGGGTCAACCGGGCCGTAGTCGACGTCCAGGTACGGATCCACGTCGTCGTCGCCGAACAGGAACTGGTGGGCCGAGTTCACGTCGTGGCTCTCGGCGGCCTTCGAGGGGTTGGGCAGCAGCCAGGAGGCGGCCTCCTCCTCCTCCTCCCTGCTGACGTCGTCCTCCGACTTGAGGACGAAGTCGCCGGCGGCGGGGGGCTTCGCGAAGGGAGGGGCGACGGCGGGGTGGTGGTGGTGGTTGGGGGGAAGGGAGTCGTAGAAGGGGACCACGGGGACGCGGTCGTGCTTCTGGGCGACGGGGTTGGCGGAGTGGATGTCGCGGTCGCAGGAGATGCAGAGGGAGGCCGCGTCCGCCCTGCAGGTGACGTGCGCCGGCGACTGCTCGCAGACCTCGCAGACGACGACGCGGGCGTGGCGGGACGCGAGCTTGTTGGCCGCGTGCACCTTGGCGTCGCAGCTCGGGCAGAGGAAGGCCGAATCGGCGCGGCAGAACAGCGCGGCCGTCGCCGACTTGCACGAGTCGCACAGCTTCGACGCCATTACCGAATCTTCCTCACCGTTCGCACCGAGTCTCGACTCGACTCGACTCAGCTGAACTCAGCTCAGATCGGTGGGCAATGCGAAGCTCTTCTCTGCTCTCTGCTCTCTCTCTCTCCTTCTTCTTCTTCTTCTCTCTCTTCGTGAATAGCGGGTTGCGCAATTATTAGGGTTTGAGGACAGCGGACGAACTCGTTCGGGTCTATCTGGTGGGCCCCGGGAGATCTGGGTCTTGGCCAATAGAATGGAGACGCGTGGCACTGGCTTAGCCGGATGAGGGTGGGTTTTATTAACCAGTGGGGGAAATTTGTCGATTTGTCGCCGTGGGGGGACCCACGTGAGGAACGTGTGAACTTTTCTCACCGAATCGTGGTGGTCGACACATCGTTTCATATGGGTTATGGGAATGGGTTTGGGATGACGACAGCTTCCGTTCCCGCGATACGTAACTCCACGACCAGCATAAAATTACGGCATCAGGCTTCTTCTTTTTTTTTTTTTTTTTGCGTAAATGTAAATATAAATTATTGGATGAAGTACAGAAGCTTTGGGCATCTCCCAGCCACACAAATAGAACTAATAATAGGAGAAGATGGAGATACGGAGTCTTTACATAGTATTCAGTACAACAATGACTTGGGAAGGTCTAACATCCTCGTAGAGTGGGGCTCTACCTTTAATGATTTTATGCACATTATCTAAAACAATGTGGATATCATTTGATTTGTTTTGCAAAGTTCGCGGTTACGCTCCATCTAATACAATATATTGTTGCTAAGAATGATATCTTGAGGAGCCTTGCTGCCAAATCTCTGCCTTTGATAGCCTCGATCATCCATTGAAGTCCATCATTCCATCCTCCTATTGAACGTCGAATCCCATATTATGCCAAGATATTACGTCATATACCTCCATTTCAATTGCATTGGAAGAACAGACTTGTTTAGTCTTCTAAATGGGGTCATGCATAAATTGCACTGGATATCAACTAAGGCATCCATTGTGATACGGTCTCTATTGTTAGAAGCCTATCTCTTTAAAGAGGTTAGTCAATAGATTTATGTTTGCTAATACCACCGGTCTAAATTAGGTTATGCCACTCCGCAATCAATGCTACTTGTCCGAGTTCTTCTAAACCTCTTTACAATGGTACCTAAAACTATATATGACTGAAGTTAGAGCAAGTCTCAACTTAAGAAGATCTCACCAACATTAGGCCATACTACCCTTGATGCGAGCTGCATGATTGAAGTATCTCTACATTTGGTACTGTCAATCCAATTACTCCATAGGGAAGAGGATGTACAATTGATAAGGTTCCAAAACATGTAGCCTAGCAACCCTTTGTTTCATAATTTCAAATCAAGCAACCCTAGTCCCTCCTCCTATTTAGGTAAGCAAACTACTTGTGGAGCGACTTTTGGGTAAGCAAACTATTTTTCCCCTCTCTTTTGCATCGGGCTTATTTGGTGCCCTTATTTCACTCAAATTAGATTTGCCATAAAATATCTTGTACCGAAAGTTATTCTTTAGTTTCTATTAGAGGAGACAAGTTCTGTAACAATTCCGAACATGAAATAACACAAGTAGACAAGAAAATTGATATCTTCACTTCAAACAAAACTAAATGTATACAAACTGTGCTGGAATTTAATCGATGACAAAACCTAAGAATGTAGCTGCTTCAATGGAATAAGACGTATCCAAATTATGTTGAAATTTAATCGATGCAAAGCCTTAGAACATAAAGATGTAATGTCGAAATATAGTCAACAACGAAGCACTCATGATATACAACAAATATAAACACCGAAATTTTATTTACAATGTGGATTTAAAAATTACAGCTAAGAAATACATTGGATTTTAATCAACGACAAGAGGTTTTAAATTATAATGACAATGCAAGAATTTATAGATAATTGAAACATAAGATATTTTTTGTTTGTGCAAACACCGGTATTTAGAGTGTTCTTGCCGTAACCGTCTAAAGTAGTTCTTCTATGGTTATAGGCTATAGCCATGCCTCTTCATCTGCAAGAATCTTGTGCCCATGCTTCCTTAATTTCACATTTCGATCTTACATGACCATCTATTGCAACATCCATTCTTACTCCACGATTTCCTGGTCTTTGTTGCTTCATCCACCTGTGGTTTCCATTTTGAAATTCCACAACTGCATCTTGACACGCTCTAGGTGTCCAACTTTCTTTTGGTGTTTCAATCGATAATTTATCGTCCATTTTAATGGTATCCTTGTTAATAACTGCACATTGAACTATCTATCTTGACACGAGCAATTATAGGCGTCCAGCTACAATAAATCTTTGGTGAATTTGAATAGGATCAAACCTTATTACATGGTATTTTATCGTCCTCTTTCTTAATGATGTCCGTGTTAATATTTATGTTTGCGATTATATATCATTATATATTGGCAGCTGATTAATGGTTTCAATATACATCCATATCAATAACTAATTTTATGGTCGTCAATAATCGTTCACCTATTTAATAATAATTTGTACTTTAGTCACGTGCATATCCTTATGGATGACTTGATTACTTTTTTGTGCAAACCCTACCAACATGTAGCGGGGGTCACGGCATCGGCTTCATTACACCAACTAGCCCATCTGGAGGAACTCACCTTTCCAAGGTTGCCAGAGGTCCATGTGTTCATATTGACGTCGATTTGAGGTAGTTTACTTCAATTTGCTAGATCACAGAACACGCACAGAGCTATCATGGCGGTAGGAACAAGAATGAGAGAGAGAGAGAGAGAGAGAGAGAGAGAGAGGAATTGAGGAGGTGCTGATGAGCACAGTGATTGGAGTGATCTTGGGGTCGACTGTGACAGCGGTCGGTGATGTTGTGTCAAATCGTCAACAGCTGCTGCACGGGGAGAGAGAGGGGGGGGGGGAGAGAGAGAGAGAGAGAGACGGAGGGAGATTATTAGGGTTTTCTAATTACGATTATTTTGGGCATACGTGATTAGAAAATCATATGGAATAGTCAGCAACCAGCAGATTGGACTGCTTCTGATTTCAGTTCGGTTACGGCACAGGCTTAGCCACTCGACTTTTCCTAGGTCTGCCGATTCCCTTTCCTGGACAACATTGTATTTGACTATTTCAAACATGTTTATGCAACTAAATGTAAGTGAGCTGTCTCATTTGTGAATCAAATGAGGAGCGTGATCCTTAAGGTTAATTTGAGCAGAAGACACTGTAATTTAAACATGGATTACATCATTCAAGTCGAACACTCCATCACTTTGCCAACATCTCTTAAATTCAATTAATCCATAGCGTTTCAAATTTTGGGTTCATTCCAAGTTACCCATATCCTTTCATGCCAGACTCATATTTCACTCTACAAACTTGTGTCTATTTGAATTACATTCTTGCGAAGAACTCATCCCACGGATCTTTCCATCTCCGCTTTTTTTTCTCCACATTCTGGCATCCTCCTCTAATCGCAAATGGGTTTGAGAAAATGATCTCTCAATGGAGAGCGAATGCTAGTTTGGAGAGAATGATAATCTCTATTTCACATAAGATGTGAAAGGTTCTAATCCTCTCCCTCGCGTATCCAATTTAAGCGGAATCTTACTGACAAAGTCTCCAATTCCTTTCCGTCTTGGTCCAAGCAAGAAAAAGACTAGACAGAAAGAGGGTCGCCTCGTACATGTCAGTGGGGGGTGCTGGGGGACCGCGATTGGTGGGGGGCAGAGTTCAGCAGGAAGGACGGGGATGGTGGCCTTTGGGAAGTTTCTGTTAGCTGGCGTGACCCACGGGAAGTGGGAAACGGTGGAGTACCGATGCGACGACGCGAGTGTTGGATTTGAAAAGGGCTCTTGGATGCGTATGGAGCTAGATTTTGGAGCTCTGAAGTTGTATAGTTGGATCCGTATACGGACACAGAGGAGATGGTAGACCGGATTTTTATACGGGATATCTCCAGATCCTCTCTCTCTCTCTCTCTCTCTCTCTCTCCTCGTGTTGTCAAGATGATGCGACTGGGATTGCAATTAATGTCTAAATTGTTTGCTAGAGCTTACAACTGAGTTAGGGCTAATCCATGATGTGATAGGGGACTTAGAAGTTACCTTGAAGTTTTTAGAAGGTTAAGGTTGGTGAAATTGATCGAATGATTTAACGCCTGATTTGAAAGCGACCGGTTTTTTGCTCGAGTAATTCACGGAATCTCCCTTTAAAGCGATTGTTATGTCTTGTCGAAAAACATAATTGAATGTTCACGTTCCCAACCTTTTCTTCAATTTATTGGTTACCCATTTTTCTATCTAAATGCTACTATCATGGGGCATGGTTGTACTATCGTAATTCTTCTTATTACAAATCGATATGCTTCAAAATAATTAGTAGAATTGTATTTTCTTTTATCAAGGGTTGCATCTAATAGTAAAATAGTATCTCCATTAATACGAGAGTTGCATCTAATAGTAAAATAATATGTCCATTCATATGAGAGTTGCATCTTGTTGTAATACATCACTACTCGTTTCAATGGCTTTCGATCTACTTTTTGGATGAATAGTTATGAGAAGATATTTCACATTCAGATTTATATTTAATTATATACTTATTTGGTAAGTAGAATAATGACTTTACTTTTCTTTCTCCTATTAAATCCAAATTGTTAATTAAAAGTTATTTGAATTAAAAAAAAATTGCCTTTTATAATGATAGAATGACATTTGAAGTGCCAAAACTTAGCACGAGAAGATACTTAAATACCAAAAGTTAGGAAAGTGACACTTAAATGCCAAAATTAAAACAAAATAGATTAGTTAAGTATTAATAGCGAGAAAATCCTACTAAAATGCCAACATGACGATTTTCTAGTGACACAAGTGCAAAATGACGTTGTTTTGTATGCTAATATGTTTAGACAAATGCAAAAATGACGTCGTTTTGTTGCTAACGTAGCTAAATAAGAAATATAAAAATTAATTAAAGTAAATTAAAAATAAATTTATAAAAAAAAAAAGGAGAAAATTTAGAGGATGAACAATGGCTGAGGGCTTAGCCCTTGCCGCCGCCGCCGCCTCTTTGCCATCACCAAAATTAAAATTCAAATCCACGCCAAAATGATGTCGTTTTTGCATTTCTTTACTTAATCAACTCTCCGGTGAGACCACCGCCTTCAGCGGCACAGCTGGCTCAAATTCTTTTCCCCTCACGAAAGGAAGAAGTTTGAATCCCAGAAGCGTCGTTAGAGATTTTTACGTGGAGTACTGTGGTGAAAAAAACTCTCCGGTGAGCGACATAGATGAGCAAAATTAATAAATAATTGCCACACAAAATTTTCGGCAAGAATCACTAGAGATGACACTCGAGTATCTCATTTTTCAAAAAAGTGCCACTTTTCTAACTTTTAACACTTAGATATCCCCTTATGTTAAGTTTTGACTCTAGAGCTGTTGTTTTCTTCTTTTATGATACAAGCCTACTTCATATTTTATAATTCTATAAGTCTATAAACCTATATGTGTGTGTGTGTGTGTGTGTAAAGGTTACGCGTCCAGCTATCTCTCAATCATTTGAAAGCAGGTACGATAAGCTTTCTCATAGAGTCACGGAATTCTTGCATAGCATTTTCAAACTGTATATAGTTGTACTTTTTTTAAAGTTATTTAATGTCATCACCAGGAGATCATGGACTGAAATGGCATAATTTAATATTTTCTTTTCAATTCTGATAATTTCTTATTTAATTTCTGTAAATATTTCATATATTAAAGCAAATATAGGAATTTTCAACCTGTTTCTGCTTAAGTTTGAATTTTTAGATCGCAAATTAGTTAGAAATTTTTAGTTTCCGCTTTATTTTTTCCCAACCCTCTTCGATGTCCAATGAAGGCTGTTAGTAAGATAATTATTGTTGAGACATTCATTCTATCTCTATATGTAGCTTTCTAAATATAGTGTTCCATATATCGCGCAGTGATTGTGGTTTGTTCAAGAGAATAAAGAATAAAAGTTAATAATTCTGCATTATAATTTTTTAAAAAAATTGTAATTTTATTTACCGTGCATACGCGTGGGTCTCCATTTAACTAATGACGATATCACTTTCTCTTGCTTTTTGGGGCAATGATGCATGATAAATCATCACTCTGCATAAAATTTTATGTGTTCTTCGAGCATCGAAAGATGGAAAACAGGAGGAACTGAACTTACCCAATTTCACTAATTTGAACTTATGCAAGCAACCCAAAGCAACATACCTAGAAACGAATGAAACACCAGAAGCAGCCTCTTTCTGTTGCCCAGGATTTAACTTTTGTTGGTGTTAAAAAGTCCAAAACTGGCACGGGTTATGTGAGTCTACCCTGTGAACATTTTGGCTTTGACTTTTCTTGGAAAATTGGCCGAAAACATTTCGAAAAGCTATTTTGTGTATTGATAGTTTGACAATGACGCCAAAAAAAGTCACTCTAGAATGAAATTGTTGTACATTTAAGAGTAAAGCTAGTCGGATTTAAAATGTGTCGTGATTGGTTTGGTTATGCCAAGTTAAGAATGCAAATCATTGCCTAAAATGCTTCCTTACGGGACTAAGAAGGAAGTTCTTCCTAATAAACCGTAAAATACTTGCACAATCTGCATACAATATAAGAATTTTCTTTTTGTTATACAAAATGTGATCATACAGTAAGAAAGAAATCAAAGGAAACCGTTGGATTATATTAAATGCACTTAATTCGAGGATGTACTTTATGAAGGTATTTTAAAGCAATCCTCACTTTAATCAAAGGCATGTCATCCACGTGGAATTAGGAAGGGTTCCTTTTGTTAAGTGGCTATGCTTAATATGAATTGAACTTGAGACCTCTATCTTCTTGAAATGCAAAATTCAAGTCGGTTTAGCATAGTCCGACCCCTTGTCCTATCTCAATGTCAATTATCAAGACTTTTATGAATCTTGTGTTGACCTATTACAAATGAGCTAATGAAAAACGGTTCGAATAAGAGAAATGTATTTTAAATTAGGAAAATAAATTAGCATAAACATCCAAGAATTGTAGATACAAACACAATGTGTTTTTAGAATAAAGTGAAATTATTTTGCAAAACGTCATCTAAGAGAGCTCTCATCTATTAAATAAGTCGTGAATTGACAAAATTTCTCCATTAACCTCATACTCTTCAAATTCCCAGGCCAATATTTTTTTTTTTTTTTTTGGTTGAAAGACACATTCATCCATTCATACGAAGAAAGGAACCTTACTAGGTTAGACAATTGAGTTTTTGAACATATAATATTACATAGGGGAAGAGAGGGTAAAGACAACCAATTTGTAGGGAGGGTCTTGTTTCAATAGGCCTTGGCGACCCAATCAACGACTTGATTAGTCTCTCGGGGGCAGTGGGCAACTTTCACCATTTTTGAATGGGCTGGCAAAGCCTAACAATCTTCGATGATACTCCCAATAATCCATGGGCTTTCTTTTCGACCCATTAGGCACTCCGCAATTGTACTACAATTAGTTGATGTTTCATAGGGCAAATCTCTATGGGTGCGTTTTGTTTAGCTTTCTCAATGGGCTTTCAGCCTCCAAAGTCTTTTGGAGAAATACTGGGGTGTTTGAAATAGCCTGTTCAAAAGGCTTTCAATCAAATGCTAGTCTTAAGAAAGCTAAAAGCCCAATGATGCTGATAAGGATCAATTTTGGGTTTTTAACATTTGGTCGAATGCTAAAATTAATTTTTTTTTTTCAAAACTACTATCATAAATTTTTTAGTTGTTCGGTTTTACCTCTCATTGTTCTAAAACTACCCTTACCTTCACTAAGGTTGACACAAAGTTTAATATTTTTTAATAAAAAAGAAAAAAGAAATCCAAAAACCCTTTAAAAAAAAAGATTTGTCAAATACTCTTTAAGTCAAAATAGCTTTGCAAAGAATTTTTTGCCAAACGCAATTTACATTTCCCCAAAACCCTTTAGATCAAAGATATTTACATTTTTCCAAGACCCATTTCCAAAGTTGAATCAAATGCAGCCATGATGTGCAGCTTGGATTCTTCTGGTAGGTGCTTAATAGGTTTTCTTGCTTGTGTAAACCCATAATTTTCAAATTTGACATTAAGCCAATTTAAGATAAAAGAGTGTAGTCTGGAAACCCATACTTTTTAAATTTCTAGGCTGATTTTACTATTTCTAGATAAAGTGGATGATTGCTCCAAAATTTGTTAACGTATTAAAAAGGCTTTAGGATAACAATGATTTGACATGGCCTCACGAGTAAATTCTCTAGATATAAAAGAAAAGTGCCAAAAAATCTTAAATCTATTGGATTGGCAGTATTAAAATTTTTAATTTAATCATTTTAATTATAAATATTTTCACATTGATATTAATCGAGTTTATTTGACCAATTTAGACCAAAAATTGCTAATGTGGATAGGTATGGACATTTTCATAATTTTTTAATATATCTTTTTACTTTTTTCTTCCATTTTTTTTTCCATGGCCTATGTTGATGGCCAGTGTGGGCCTTGCTCAAGCCAAGGTTGCCCTTACCTCACAAGCATGGGTTGGCCTAGTTGGGCATCACCTGCACAAGGGCAAGGCCCAATAAAGTTGACCCTCACCTATGCCATGTGGTGGTGAAGGCAATGCTAGCCTAGGCAAGGCCAGGTGTTGTTGACCATGGCCTTTGTTTAGTGAAAAAAATAAAGAAAACGTAAAAAATTTCAAAAAATTATTAAAAAATTTCAATGTCAACACCAACCATGTCATGTATGACACCAATGTCTACATCATCAATTTCGTCCTAAATTAGTCGGATGGGCTCAATTGGTATTATTGTGGAAATGTTAAAATTAAATTGATTTAATTGATATTTTTAAAACTGAATTGGTATCATTATAATAGATTTAAGATTTTTTTTTTTAACTTTTCCCATAAAATTTAGGGGTGAGCATTGGTTAAGGGTCAACCTTGGATCGACCCTAGACTGGCCCAACCCTGTTGGTCTTGGTCTGGTTCCCAGGGAGATTAGTTTGGTCCTTAGTCTTGGAATTTTTGGACCAACACTATGCGGGTTGGTTCTTGGTCCTAGGAGTTTAGGGTCGGCCAGTTCAACCCAGACTAACCCTGATCTTATATATTTAATAAATTATTTATAATTTTTTATATAAAAAAACCCCAAGATAAATGGCGTCAACAACATTAAACAGTTCATTAGTAAGGAGTTCAAGTAATTTTACACTGTTATTTAACAATTTAGATTTTTAATGTTTTTTTTACGGTTTTAACAACTATAATTTACAAATTAGGAAAATATTTTTGTGAGAAGTCCTCACGGCGTCCAAAAAGGCATAAATAGCTCATCACGGCATCATCTTCTAGCATTCATACTCTTTTATCTTATTTGTCATTTTAGTATTCAATTTGCCAAAAATGAAAGAAACAACTTCATTGCTTGCCGCTGACACTCACCTCACTCTCTTTGGTCACTCGTGCTACTCGCCACTCAATGCTGATTTGGCTTGTTGCTCCTCGCTCAACGCTCGACCCTCACTCCACTCGATGTTCAACACTTACTTTGCTAGACACTCGATGCTTGTCACTCGCCTCTCTTAGCTGACCTTGCTTGTCACCGAACCCATGGGTGGGTGTGGTCCTTAGTTGTCTTTTTAGGGAGTACAAAAAATGAAATTAAAAATTATTGGTTGATCTTGAATTGACCCTAGAATTGAATTAAACCCATTGAGTTGATCCAGTCCTCAGTTGCCTTTTTCATGGAGTACAAAAAATGAAATAAAAAAAATTATCGGTCGATCTCGAGTTGACCTTGAAATTAGACCAAACCCATTTGATCAATCAAACCCTTGAGTTCTAAAAATCCATCCTCGAGTTAGTTGGGTTAGGGGGTTTTCAACCAGCTCACTCCTAACAAAAATAAAAGAAAAGTGCCAAAAAACATAAAAAAATTTTATCTTTTTTTGGTGCCGATTGAGTCCTAAACCTTTTTACGTTGTGCCAATTCAGTCCTTTCCGGCCAATTTTGGCCGGATTTTGCTTAATCGACGCTCGGTCTCGACGTGGCCCGATCGGCGACGTATACAATTTTTAATAATATTTTAATATTTTTTATTTTATTTTTTATTTTTTCTTCTCATCTTCTTCCTCCTGCCGTTCTTTGGAGGCGGGCGACCGGCCGAGGCAACGCCCTGCGAGTCGACCTCACCGGCCACCTTTCTAGTGGCCGCGAGGCTCGCCTCGCCGGATCGGCGAGGGTGAGCCTCGCCACACAAGCCGCGAGGGCGGCCTCGCACGGCGCGGCGAGCGAGGCTTGACCTCGCCGGCCGTCGCCTCGGCCGGTCGCCAAGCTCGCGGCGTTTGGAGAAGATGAGAAGGAAAAAAAGAAAAAGAAAAAAGAAAAAAGAATAAAAATAAAAATAAAAAGAGGAAAAATAATATAAAAAATATTAAAATATTATTAAAAATTGTACACGTCAGCGCCGATCATGCCATGTCAGCCGGTCGGCGTCCAGTCAGCAAAATCCGGCCAAAATTGACCGGAAAAGACTGAATTGGCACAACGTAAAAATGTTTAGGACTAAATCAGCACCAAAAAAAGATTTAGAATTAAATCGGCACAAAGCCAAAAAGTTTATAACTTTTTTGGCACTTTAACAAAAATAAGGATATAATTGCAAATCAAGCATTGATAGCTAAAACTCTATCAAGTTTTTCTTGCGCATTTCTTCAATTGTTTTTATGCCTTTCGATGAGGGTTTACATCTGAATGTCCTCCTTTCGATTCTTGGGTTTTATACAAAAAAAGAGAACTGTATTAAACACGACACTTTCTCCAATCAGAGCTTCACTATTATTCACAAGCTAAACTAGCTTGGGTTGTGAAAATGAACTCTATCTGCACAATAACGTACTCTTTCCAAAATTAATTTGGATTAGGCATCCGATACTTTTCAAACACTAGAAATTGGAGAGAACAATCTCTAAAATGAAAAATAGGAAATTTACCAAATAATTTACGTTAGATGATTCCAGAGATGAGGACTTGTGCTGACCGTGATTGATCAGACAATGAACTCATTCCAATGTTTCCAAAAATGATTTGAAATGATAACATATAGCGATTCATTGTCGTGACCTTGTACACAAAATATTCTTTGGAAATACCATTAGCAAATTAAGCCCTCCTATCATTTTGCACCCTCACATATCATAATATCGATTTTGCCTTTCCATGCAAAAATCTCCATAATCCAAAGACCAAGTTACCTCTCTCAACAAGGGCCATGGGGCAAAATACTACCCTCTCCATCTAGTCACCAACCACAACATCCAAACCCTAGACCAGCCATCTGTGCCATACCTTCCATTGCCCGATGATGGAGTGAGCCCGTGCCGCTCTCAAAGTTGCCTCAAACCGGAGTTGCATGACCAGATCAAGGTGGGGACCGACCTCCATCTGGGCCTTAATGGAGGTCACAATTGTCAATGGCTTTCAATCTCAGGTTGGTCAAGGTTGTGACGCCACCTGAGCGAGGCAAGAAGCAATGTAAGGAGATAGAGATTTGTGTACTAGGTTCCTTTTTTTTTTTCGTGAAAATAAATGGTGATTTAATAAATAAGTAGACAGTGGTTTTAAGTGAGAGACGTAGCTGGAAATTCAGTACTGCAATTTAAGGTGCAAAGTGTAGAAATTAAAAAGTGGCCGTGCAAATTGACAGGGATGAACAAAAGTGATAGGGACATTCGAAATTATCTCAACGATTTTTTAGGAAATTTTATTTGAAAGTGTACAGGGGGATACATCACACTAAGGGAGTCGCCAGGCTTTGCCCAAATGCTCTGCATTTGTGCAGAAGACTTTTTGACTCAAGAAGTTTTCAAGAAAAGTAAATGGCATTTGATTTTTTTTTATCAGTCCTATTCTATTTTAGTCTAACTTTTATTTTTCGACTTTTATTTTGCAAAACTCACACTTGAAATTAAATCGTTCACACCCAACTCTTTGAGAATGTGTGGATTTGATTGTCTCCTTTCTCCCTTTCATATTAGAAGGGTGGTCACTAGGATTTTGGTGGTTAAATGGCCTTTGGTAAACACAATATTTATTGCAAAGCCAATTTAAAAATAATAAATGAATTGGAGCACGGAAAAGAGCTTAGGGGACGGGCAGCTAAAGATAAAGCAACCCATGTGAGGTGACGCCGGTGCCATGTGACCCTAGGCAACCCTATGTACAGCAGAAATAAAGATGAGGGCAAATTTGGAACTTAAATAAATTAGCAAAGGACAATTTGAAAGGGACATGAATTTATTAAACCGAGTATTTCAAAAATATTCAAAGCTCAAGATAGGATGAGAATTGCTCCGAGTATTGAGCATTTACTCAGAAAACTTTGAACCAAACACTTTCGAGGTCTAATGCAGCCCCAAAAGTCGTTTGTATCATCGCATGCACTTAATTCGCGCGGGTTCAATTCACATAAATCATTAAATTTTAGTGAGATTCACATAATCTGACGGTCCACGCGCGTTGAGCTCCCGCGAAAATCGATCGCCCCCGTCCGACGTCGAGACGCCGGGGGGTGCACCCTAAGCAAACCTACGCTGCGCAAGCACCGGATCCTAATCCCCCTCCCTCCTCGCCCCCAAGGCGCGCGCGAGCCCTGGAAATGTCACGGGCGCAGGACGAGCCACGTGGGCTCGCGACCTGTCCAGCTCGAGCGAGCGCCACGTGTCCCCCCGAACCAAAACTCTCGAGCCTCGAGCTTGCTTCGCCTTCGCTCGATTCCCCTATTGAACGTCGTCCCGCTGCTCTCGCCGAAAGCCGAGAACTCCCGACTGCGCGAGCGTCGAATTCATCATCAAAAGCGATTTCGAGAGAGCCCCTCGTCTTTGAATCCCGAAATGAAGGCGGTGGTTTCGCGGCTGGCCGGCTCGAAGTCGTCGTTGGCTTCATTCCCGTACTACTTCTCGCCCCTTCTTCCCTTGTTTGATGATCTTGTTATCGGGATTGCGGGTGCTGGGTTACGGCTTTTGCGCTTAGTTCCTGTCTAGGTTTCGATCGCGTGGTTCGTGCCTGTGATTTTCGTTGTCGTTCTTGAGTAATTGAGGAAAATGCCGTTCTGGGTCGGCTAGTACGTCTTTCTAGGCTCGCGGTTTGATGTTCACGAGTGTTGTGTTTTCACGCATTTCGTAGCTGGTCAGATTGGGCCGAGTAGCTTTGGAGGGCCTGTGTCTGTTTATGTGTGTATTGTAATGGACCAATGATGAGTGTGGACTGATCATGAATGTTTAAGTGGACATGGGAAATGTGATTCTTGAAGGTCTCGAGGGTGGTGCTTTCGATTTTACTTTTATCTTCTTGAGTGTGGCTGTCAATGCTTCGTGATTATGATCTATCATGGTGTTGACGAGTGATTATGTGATGGGCAGTGGACTATGTTTCTGTCAGCTCACTTGCTTTTCCACTCATTTGAAACCAATGCTTGCTTAATGTGATTGAAGCTTTAATGGCATGCTAGATTAATATCCCGTGGAGATCTTTGAAGCTAAACGTGCTTCGTGGAGATGGCAAGCTGATTTGATGTAGTTTCTATACTGGAATCGCTGTTAGGGGGTCGAGAGAGATGCTCATTTGATAATCTCAGTTTGTTTTGGAAATGAATCTTGAGTAACTTTGTCTCACCAAACCTATTGTCGTAATTGCCATTAACCTTGGATGTTTTGAGAGACCATCATTTACATTGGCTGATGTTAGCAGCGGTTGCTTCAAAGATGACAACCTCATACATATTTCTGATGATAGCTACTTATTTTCCTCTTTTATCCAATAAGAATAGCTATGAATGTTCTGCTTTGACATATGCAATGGCTTACTTTCTTTGCTGTTTGCTGGGGTTCGTTCCCTGTATCTAAGTATAGTAATTTCTTAGTGTTCCTTCATCTTTTGACTTTGGAAGTTTTTAAACATGTGTTTTCATTGCTTGAGTGGAAAAAATTATATCTTTCAACATATGGCATGCTAATAACATGGTGGGATTAAGAAGAGTTGAACTCCAAGGATTATCTGAATATGACATGAATTAAGAGGGTCTCGGAATCTTTGATTGAGCAAATTGAGGACGTGACAAAAATTAGAAGCAGAAGTGCAGCGCATTAATGGAATTGCCAGTCGTGTACTTTTGCAATTTTAGATGTGCAGAAGTTTTGGTAGAAAATGGTCTGAATAATGTCTTTCTGTCCTGATGTATTTTGTTAGTTGCAAGTAATATGCATATCTTGGTCTTGGTGTCTGTCATCAAACAGTAAAATATCTTCATCTGCGAGTTGGAGACATCTTTCAACAGAATCTAACAAGGTGGATGAACCCTTTAAAGTTGAGGAAGCAGAGACAGTGAATATGCCTCCACCACCTACGGAAAAGGTACTTTACTAGACATTGGATACTTCTAATTGTTGTTGAAGTTGAACAAGGAGAACCAACCTCATGTCACTGACTTAGTATTAGCTGTATTTACTGTTGTTCATACTATCGTTTTTCATTTTCATATACTAAGGCATGTTGCTTTCTGTCACTTGATTTAGCTACTTGTATTGGGCGGGAATGGATTTGTTGGTTCACATGTATGCAAAGAGGCTCTAAATCGTGGATTGGTTGTTGCTAGTCTCAGCAGGTATGATCTGAATGACAAGAATGTGTCCTAATAATCTATACTTGACAAGTTTCTCCATAAGACTACTAGAGTATATGTATTTATATTCAGACATGTGAGGCTATGATAAGCATATTCAGTGAAACCATAAGGATAGGTATGCATGTTCAGTGAGACCAGTAGGGTAAATGCCTATTCTTGATAGAGGCACTGCTCTTATTTAAGTTGATTAGCCTTTTGGAGAAAAGATGTGATGCAACCCACTGGAATGAATAACGCTTATTGTTTTTAGAAAAGAAGATGATGAAATTTGATTCTGCATGCTGCTTGATGATTATCAATGGCATATGGTCTGGACTTATTATTTTCATGGACGTAAAGTGAATCTTCACTCAGAACGCCTGGGAGCTGTATAAATATTCAGATGGTTAAATTGTTGGCTTGTTTCTCTTAGGCTTATGTATTTTTACTTCTTTCATTCAGGTCTGGGAGGTCGTCTTTACATGATGCATGGGCTAATGATGTCACCTGGCATCAAGGTTTGGTAGTCACTTCAAGCAGTCTCATTTTACAAGATTTTAGATTTGTTACACTCTGCTGATTCAACTCTCTATCTTTTAGGTAATCTTCTTGCACCTGAAACCTTGAAGGATGCTCTGACTGGAGTCACCTCTGTTGTAAGTTTCTTAAGCTCTCCATGCTTATTGTAATTAGCATCTCTTGTTAGATATTGCATTGTCTAGTATAATAAATATGTCATGCATCGTAAGAGGTTTACTTTTTTTTTCTCTTGTCTTTTGTGGTGACTTATCTGTTCAGTATTGGTAGTGGGTCTCTTGAACCTACTAGTATGATACTCAGAATTGAGCCACATAAAAAGATTGACTTCATAAGTAATCAGTAAAATGTTAGATCCATCGCTGTGGAAACAGCTGCTTTTAGTTCTTTGAAATTCTTTCTTTTTGTTACCCTTTCCCTGGATGTTTATTAAATCAATGTTGCTAATCCAATGAAAGTGCTCCTCCATGTTAAAGAATTGCTAGCCTGACTCTGTGTCTGTGGGTCCACGTGCGGGCATCCACACCTACACTGATACGTCCATGCTCGCACCATACTTGCACTTTGAGGATGCATGCACATGTCTGCCTTGCTGGTGTAGTTATGCATTACTCAGGAGATGTGTAATGGGCATGGTCTTTGGAGGTAGGGTTGGTGCTGGGTGATCACTTAGATGTTCTGAATAACTTGATTTGTCTAACTCCAGTATGTAGAGGATAGCTTGAGGAGATCATTGAGTTTTTTATACATGATCCCACAGAAAATTTATATTTTTACTGTCCAAATTGAATAAGCCTTGTTGGTTTCACAATGTTGGAGTCCAATCTTCTCACAAGCCTTGTTTGTTTTGTATTATCTGTGGTAGTCCAATCTTCTATAGTGATTGAGATAAACTTGGCTTGTGAATTTCATATTCTTCATATGAGGGTTTGTTAAGATCATATCTCTGCTTATTCTATTAATATGTGATGGAAGATGCTTCTGACTGAAGTTATTTATTGTTAGCTTTGCATTTACTAGAGGTGGTATAGTTCTATTTTACCACTGAATGGAAAATGAAGTGCATGCATGGCTGAGTGGAGACATGCTTATGATTGGTAATTATGAATCTGATATGTAAATTTTATTTTGCATATAGCTTTTGTAATTTGAATTTCACTGATCTTTAATGTTTTAATAAAGCAAGAAATAGGACGTCCATATGATCTGGGTGACAAGTTGATCTTTTATGCTAATTTGTTGTCTAGATATCTTGTGTCGGTGGTTTTGGATCCAATGCTCAAATGTACAAGATCAACGGGACTGCAAATATCAATGCAATTAGAGCTGCTTCAGAGCAAGGTGTGTAGTTTTACCTACTTTCCCCTTGGCATTTCTGGTCACCCCTTGCCTATGAGATCATGCATTTTGTCAGTATTTTGTAAATATAGTATTAGGTTCTCTGAAACTATTATCTTGCTTTTCCCTAATATTTTGAACTGGCTGAATTATGTATATATCTAGATATAATTTTTTTTCACACTTTTTTTGGTGTAAGAGGATTCATTTTACCAAAAGTTGATCTTGTTAAGGTTCATACTTATCTATTGAGATTAAATTCCTTGATGCATTCAATTTCCTTGGATATCGGCAGATTCTTGATACAATTCATTTTAAACAAGTGTGCCTCGACTTTTTCCTCTGTGAGCAGTACTTGCTGTTTTTTCTGAAGTTCTCGATTAGTTCGAATTTCTTATTATGTCTGGCCTTTCCAATAATGGTACCACTTTCTCCTATTTTATTATAGCCCCTTTTTATTTTTTCGTTTATATACTGATTATAATTCTCCATCTGTCATTATAGCAAGGGATCATTCATGTATCTGCCTAAATAGGTGTCGTTACAGTTTATGAGGTATCAATTATTATGTTTTAGTTGATTCCTCATAACTGTAGTTGAACTTGATTTTGATACCAAGTCATAGTTTTAATCGAAAAACTGTTAGATAAAGTCGAGGTTTAATTTTTAAACGCTACGCATCTCTTTGGTCTTTGATCACTACCATGCTTATAGTGGGTCCTGGGACTTTTCTCACTCTTTGATACCTCTTATCTCCAGAATATTCTTGTTAGGTCCTTAAAAGTAGCACTACCAATTGTGTTCACAGAAAGCTGAAAATTATGAGTATTCATTTTTCCCCTCTAGTCTCTTATAAGATCTGTTTGAAGGACTTGCAATATGGGAAAAATAGGACTACTCTTTCTTTCCATGTAGGCATTCATACAGCGTCATTATGAACAGTTTATTTTGAACGAGCTATGTGTTCAACATCTGCTGCTTTTATCCTACAAGTATTCTAATTTCATGGTTAACTCAGCTTTGAGGTTTCTGTCCAGCAACTTTTAGTGGTGTTGGCTTTTCTTTGTCTTGTTTTCAATGCTAAATCTCATGAATGCTGGGTTTCCCCTTGCACTTCTTTTGACTTGGCTAGTGTTTTCAGTGTAGCCTGGAAAATTTACATGTCAATCAAAACTGTTTGCTAAAGGCAGTTTCTTGCATGGTGCCAGCTAATCAACCATTTTATGGCCCTGGAGAACTTTAATCTGTTACCACAAATTGTGATTTCCTAGGTGTGCTGTGTGGACTGTTGGCTAGCACAGTCATTGCTGAAAAATTGATTTTAAACCGTTTGCTGTGAACTATTGTCGTTCAAACCATTTCATTTTCTGTGGACTGTTTGCATTGACAGGTTCATTCATGATATTCCTTCAGGGAATTGTATCTGTATACAATGGTATGGCTAGATATAGTTGTGACCTGTATCTCTTGCAGGTGTAAAAAGATTCGTATACATCTCTGCAGCTGACTTTGGTGTCGTGAATTATTTACTCCAGGGATATTATGAGGGAAAGGTATTGTCTATAAAATTTACATCTTGTCAAGTGTACAGAATTTGGTAGTTAAAGCTTCAATTATTGGGAGGCCTTATTTATTTTCCATAAATTGCTCTAATGCTTTTTGATGAAGCTTTTTTCAAGTGCAAGTTTAGTCAGATATGAGTGAATGCTTTCTGAGTGCAATGCCAAATCTATAAGCTGGATTCAACTGCTTAATATATAGATGACATATGCTTCACATCAGCTTGAAGAATAATGAGCACTATGTTAGATTTCGATTTTACTGATTTCTCTTTCATTTATTTTGGCTGCAGAGAGCTGCTGAAACAGAGCTGCTGACAAAGTTCCCTTATGGAGGTGATATAACTGTTTTTCCTTTACTTGTAAATAGGCCGTGTTAGGAATCTGCACACTAAAAGGGCTAGTGATTTACTAAAGTGCCTTGCAACCTGTACCTGGATGGATTTGTATAGAATAGGGGTCAATAACTCTGAGCAATTATCTTATTGTTGGATTAAGATTGATGTGCTTATGCAGGCCCTATGGTTTTTAAGTGCATGAATGGTAGAAGTCTTGCAAGACTGACTGTTTTGCCTTTCCATAGTTCAAGAATAAGGCCAGCAACGATGCCTAATTGCTGTCAATTATCCTACAGAAATTGACAGTCAGATGTTGCATGATAATCAGACAGGAGCATTGCTATGCCATCTGCATTGCACAATGGCTTTTATTTACCGGAAAAATACTAAACTGTTCATATACTCAGGAGTGATTTTGAGGCCTGGGTTTATATATGGGACTCGCCGAGTTGGGAGCATGAAGATACCCCTGGGAGTGATTGGATCTCCTATGGAGATGGTAAGTTGACCTGTTCCTCCGTATTGACTGTTCTTCTGCAGCTACTCAATCTTTGAAAACCTTCCTTATGATTCATCTAATCACGAGTTTCAACTAGGCTTTTCTTAACATGCTTGTTTTCTTAATTTCTTATAATTACATCATGAATTTCTAAATTGGTTGACTGCATTCACCAAGAGATAGAATAACTTGCTTCTGCTTGAGGCTCTATTGCCAGAATAGCCTGAACTATTCAGTTGCTTACAGTTGATGTCTGCTTCACTGAGCAACTGGCTTCCCCTGCTTGGAATAGAAGCAGTTCTCTCTTTACTTTACTCTTCTTAGCGAATTTGGTCTTACTTTTTTGGCTCTTTTCTCTGATTGTTTTCTTTTGTCTTTTTCCTGTTTGTATTAAAAAATATGAAGCTAGCATATTCCAAATATGGAGATAATGCAAACCATTTATGAGGATTGGGTTCATAATGACCGTTGGAAAGAAGTCCAAAGGGATCTCACAACTTCATATGCGAGTAGTTGGATGATATATTAATGCCATAGCATCGTGTCAAAGCCCTAACCTTTCAGTTCCTCTTCGGGGGCAGTAGATCCTCTCACTGATTCTAGAGATTAGGTGAAGAATTCTTAGCAAGAGAACCTTTCTGAGAGGTTACAATCTTTGTTTTGGGAAATTAAGGAAAATTTTGATTTCTGTCTCTGAAACTCTGCCTTATAGCAGTAAGCATCATCATAAACATGCAGGGACTTCAGCTTTTTGTGCTCTAAGCATGCTTAATTCTTCATATGAGATCTATAGTAGCAACTGGCCACTTTGTCACCAACAAGGACTCTTTGTGATGAAACAAATATTAGGTATTCCCACCCATAACAGACGAGTCAAAACCTTTCAAAAGTGGACCAAAAGCAATTTCATCTGTTTTGTACTTGAATGTGGCATGTTTTTGACACTTACCCTTGTGAGGTCTACGCAAAATGATCTAATGCCTTAACGATGTTGGCCAAAGTCTTGCTTTCTATGATCATGGCCTGTATTTTACTGCCCTCATTATTTGAGATCACTGAGAATATTTGCTAGTACCTTGCTTAAGTTGATCCTGAACTTGGAAGTTGCCATGCCTACTATATTTATGCCGACTTTATCTTTTCTGAAGTGTGATTTCTTTGCATGGCTCAATGTTTGCAGATCTTTCAACACACGAAGCCGCTCAACCAACTGCCGCTTGTTGGGCCCCTCTTCACACCTCCTGTGAATGTCACTGCGGTGGCGAAGGTGGCTGTTAGAGCAGCCACAGATCCTGTCTTCCCTCCAGGCATTGTAGACGTCCACGGAATACTCCGATATAGCCAACAAAAGTTGAAGTAAAACTGGTCTCACACCTTTCCTCTTTATTGGTTTAATCTTATAGAGCTGTTAATAACATGACCATTCGGATGTCGTTTTCAAATCAAAGGGTTTTCTTTTTTTCTTTTTTATCTTGTGTGGCCATTTTGGAGTCTTCAGATGCCTGTAGGACCAAGAGATGAATTGTTAGTCCAAACCTTGAAGGCATGCCTGTAGGACCAAGAGATGAATTGTTAGTCCAAACCTTGAAGGCAATAAATGCGCTTGGAAGCGCTATATCCTTATGTATATTGTAGTTTCCCTTCTTTGAGCATGGATATTTATCCCTGAACTTCAGTGAAATTATCCCTTCAAGAATCAGTACATTGGGCAAGGATAAAATAACATTGCATTGTTTTCACCCTCAATGCGATATATGTTTTCCAGACTCAGTTTACTTCTGGCGCAGGATCCAATAACATATTAAACTGAAAAGTTGAGAAAATTGCAAGAATTAAGAGGCCATGCAAGAACACTTTTATTGATCATCAGTTAGAGGTGTAGGGTTTCCGATCAGCCATGGTTTCTTGTGATACCTTTTCAATTGATCATCATACATTCCAGTGGGTCGGTTTCTTCCTTCTCTCATTTTTACAAGCTCGAACTTTTATTTTGGGTCTATATCAAGTTGGTATTTGTGTGATAAATTAATTTCAAATTAATTTTTTGATCATAAAAAATTTCAGATTGATATATTTTCAATAGACTTACTCTCCATTAGCTTCTGCTAAATTTTATTATGAAATTGTTGAATTGAATGATATATGACAATTGAAGAGTGAACTAGTATTGCTTATGTTTGTCACTAGTGTACCGGTCTATAGTTTTTCGTGGTATTAATTCAGTTTAATGGAAACATTAAACTAATAGGCGATAAATTTGTTATAAATATATCAATTAGAAGTTTTTCATAATATTTATATTTTTGAGAAATTTGTATTTATTATGTTCAACTATTAGACCTTGTCACGTGTGCAACATTATAATTTCATGGGGAAATTGTCCAAAGTACTCTAAGAATATTAGCCAATCTTCACATGTCAATTGTCACACAGTAGGGAAAATTGTTCAAAAAGTTATAAACTTATTGTACTTTTTCATTCATTGAATTTCATTAGGGAAATTACTTTTTCATTTTTGCCTTAAATCTATTAATTATGTTAATTTAGTAATAAATCTTTTATTTTTTTTTTTTTTCTCACTAGATCAAGCCCAAAAGTGAGGGTGGCTCCCTCACCATCCTAGGCTGGGGTGCGTCCCTCTCTCGAGGCTGGTGAGGATGGCGACCTTAATTGGCTATTATAAAAAAAGTAAAAGTTAAATTTTATGACATTAGAAAATTAAATAAAAGTTAAAATTGGCAATGTTAAGCTATTATAAAAAATGTAAAAGTTAAATTTTTATGCACATTAGAAAATTGAATAAAAGTTAAAATTGGCAAGTCCATTGCGAAAGAGTTATTCTCAATAAAACCAAATATATTTCTAAAACTTTTGTCACACGACTAAGCATGACTTTTTTGAAAAAAATAAATATTATCTATTATGATTAAATGCGTAATCTCTATGATTATTCTTCTCACTAAACTATGGCTCCATCCTAATAATTTCAACTTTTCATAGGTTTAATAACTGAATAATCAATGGTTTAATCCTCGTATAATTTAACTTTTTCATTGTTGATAGGAACAAAAACATATATTTTGGTTTAAATTCGTAGCCCCTCGAAAATCACAAAGCAGGTCAGGTGGATGATTCTAAGTACTCCCTAAGCTCTTGATTCGAGTTGGCTATGAAACCAATAATGTGGAATTTGAAAAGTAAAGATGATTCGCCACCAAATTTATTTATTTATTTTTATAAATCTTAGGTCGATTCCTAGAATGCCTAAGCAGGTATAGAGGAATAGACTACCTCGGTGACGTGTGAGGTGATTGGTCTATTGTGTAACCAAGAGTGTGAGCTTTGGCGTTCGGTTATGTGCTGGATGGATTCACAATTGTCTTGCATTTTCCTTAATTCACATTGAAACGTTTGGAAAATTCGAATTTTCGCCAATACACAATCAGGCAAAAAGATAATATCATTTTTGTGAACTGGATAACCCAAATTGTGTGATTGTGTATTTTGAAATATACTATGAACGATATGTAGTGTTTGATTGATACATATGCTACTTTTATGTGCAATTGAATATGACAAGTGCAAATGACTAGCACATATGACAAGTGAGAGGATTGAATATGACGTACTATGATATAGAACTGGGTTGACATGTAGGATAATGTGGAGATCGAATTATAAATGGATGAATGACACACGGCATGTTGCAACATTTGAATATGACCTGAGCAAATGGCATGTGTAATTATGTAGAGTATAAGACATGAGATAACTACATTTGTAAGTGACTTAGAAATTGAATGCCTAACGTTGAAATCGAATTATGGCATGTGTGAATGACGTGCATCATTACATGGAAATCCAATTATGACATGGGTGAATCACACGCATGGTCATAGGGAATTTAAATGCAACATGAGTAAATGACTAGTGTAATGACATGGAATATGAATAGGATATGTTCATATTACATGCATTATAAAATGGAAATTTGAATATGGCATAACGAAATGACATGTGTGCTCACAGTGAAATCAAATTATGGCATGTGCTAATGGTATACATTATAACATTAAAATCAAATAGTGACATGTGCGAATGACACGCATGGTGACATAGAATATGAGAAGGACATGTGCAAATGACATACATTATGAAATAGAAATTTCAAAATAACATTTTGAAATGAAAATTATGATTTTTAACATGCAGCGGAAGCGGGGCCAAAATCATTTGAATGAGTAGAGTTGGGCTTTCTAATGCTTTATGGGTTTGAAATTGTTGGGCTCTGTTTAAGTATTCCATGAGCCACAGTGAATGGTGGGTTAGCATGAGCAATGGGTTTTGGGTAATGGACTTCGATTAGGATTAATGAGCTGCTTCTGTGAGCTGAGGTCTAATAAATTGGATTAAAGAAAAATGGTAAATGGCCAAATTTGGCATTCTTTTCATTTATTATTATCAATTATATATTTTTTATTTTTACAAAAACGAAAATTTGAATTATTGACTAAAATTCAGGTGTCAATAATATGCATGGAACCTCAGATCATGGGTTTGAATCATAATAGCTAATAGTTCTTGACCTCCAGTAGTATCACCATAGTCTATTATACATTATAACCTTAAATTTGGCTCAAACGGGGATTATAGGCTGGGGTCTATGCATTGGGTGTTGGTTTTGCTGATGTTGCGAAACTCCAATCTTGCTTTGTGTATGTGCAGTGGAAGTTGGTTGATAATCATATGTTGAGGTAATTAAGTTATTGAAAAAAGTATAATTACTAGAAAACCCTTGGTGCATAAGTTCTTATATAGAACTTATCTTAAATAGTATTATATTTATCTAAATACTAACATATATTATATTTAAATGATTAATTAATCGGTCTAGGTTTGTTTGTAATTCGTGAGTTTTTTTTTTAAATTTATATAAAACATATTACACAAAATTTTCTTCTTATTAGAATTAGTAAAAAATAGTGCCAATCAAGAATTGATAAAATTATGTTTACAAAGGCAATAATTCTTTCAAGAAAAATATCGATTAAGATATAATGAATAATGTTAGTTCTCTATAATTTATCTTATGATAACTAATGGATTGCGCTATTTTCACTCTCATATTAGCTCCTAACACCCCCATCATATTGAATTAACTAGATTGCTCATTGCAGATCTCGTTCTTGATTTAAAATTATTTCTTACATTTTTTTCTTCTTCTTTTATTTCAATTTTATTAAAAGACAAAATCACCCACATTCTCTTCAAACAACTTCTTTTCACTCTATTTGCATTTGCCAAACCCATTACATTTCAAAGTTCCATTCATGTTTGTTTTCTTCTAAACTTATTCCACTAATTATCAACTTTATATCTCTAGATAATGATCATGATAGTGAATTTTTCAACTTCAATTTTCAGTGTAAATTGAATATGGTGATCGATTAATTATATACAATTAACTCATTGCTCATTGTACTGTTTTTTGCAGCATAGTTACTATGGAAGACACATTAAAGAGGACCCAAATTGCTTAACTGCATATATTGATGATGAAAGTGTGAATGGAGAACAACAATCAATCATGTCAACAAGTTTGTTTGGTGCTTCTCACACTAAAAATTAAAAATTATTCCTTGATTCATGTGCACACACGCACACATGTGGTTTAAGTGTATTGACATCTAAATTTTGACGCCTCATTTGGTAATCATTGCATATAAAATTATGGGCTAAATTTTAGCCCTTAGTAAAAATATGAAGTTAAATTGCCTATAGTTATTATGAGCATATTTCAATTAATTGCATTTGATCAAACTAGCGGTGGATGAACTCTGGTAAATGGTTTTGAGCTTAAATGAGTTAAGCCCACAGTGATGAAAATTTGACCTAACCAATTAATTCTCATGGCCTGAAATTCATTGGGAAGTTTGCCAAATTGAGATATTGATTTGCCTTGGGAAGTAATTAGATTGAAGAAAGGAAATTTTAGTAACGTATTCAGTGGTGAGAGATTTGCCCGATGATGTACTAAGCAAGATTGTGGCGGAATATATTTCAATGTTCTGGCAAATTGAAAGAAGAAGGATTCGGTCAGCAAGAGGAGAGAATATTGGAAGGAACATCATACAGCTTGACACCCGAGGGATTCTCTATCGATAAAGAAAAGAACCAAAAGCAATTGAAGACTAAGAGGTTCTGTCCATGTGTGCTAAAATAAAGAGAAGAATTGTCTGTTGATCACCGCACCAACTCAGCGACATTCTCATGGCTCTATTCACAGCAAGAAAGGAAAGAAATCGACAAACTTGCGAGCTGATATTCAATTTGAAGAGATAAAATCAATAGAGAATATTCAGCACGTACTTAACTGACTTGGAGCTGACATATTATATAGAGTGGTAAACTTTGAGAGGGGGCAGACTTCGCGCACACATTGAGAAAAACAGAAAGAAGAGAAGTCACGGCCGACTCCCTTTAACGGCGGTGATCTTGTCATCTCCGCGATCCTCACATAGCCTCACCCCCACCATGATGCCTGCCCTCGCCGTCGCCATTGCTGATCCATCAAGAGTCCTACCAGCAGCGAAGCTCCAAGCTCAACCCACCAGATGCCGTTGCTTCTTCCCTTCGGCAAACCTGAAGAGCTGTTGCCGTCCTTTCCATAAGCTTTCATCGCCGTCAACCAGCTCGCAAAGCCAAGCCAGAGAGGCTGCTGTCTTGCTTGTGTGACTCCACATTGCTGCCGCCGCTCGACGACGAGTTGCTCGCTGCACCATTGCAACACTGCCGACAAGAAAGATAACCCACCACGCTTGAGTTCTTTCCTTGTTGCAGGTTTTTCTTGCGCAAACTGCGGTCCAGTTGGGAGAATTCCTAGTTCCTTGGTGAATTTCTAGCGTGCTCGGTTATTCTTGTAGCTGGATCCAGCGAGCGACACCAACTTCACAATATTGCAACTAGAAGTCCTAGCCATCAACTCATCGTACGAGCACATCTTCAAAGATTGTGGGTTGTTTTGGTTTTTGGTCAAAGCGGTGGAATTTGTCTCTTATTGCATGGTGAAATCTGGAGACTTAACTGTGAATTCTTGAGAAAGAAGCATAGGTGAGATTGAAGACAAAAAGATCGTGACTTTAGTGTTCTCGGTGGAGATTATTTGGTCCGACTAAAAGACCAAATATTAATTCACTATGATCTCCTTTAGCGGGCAGCAACAATCGTTCTCCATTTATTCAGCCGTGCCATGCCGTTCTGTCGCCGCCATGCACCATTGCCAATCGCTGTCCAATCTGTTGTCCACCAATTCGAATTTGGGATCAAATCCTCCAAATTAGATGGTGATCGTTATCTGATTCCATTGAATATCTTATTGCTTGATTTGATTAGTCCATCTAATCAATATCTTTGAGTAACAGGCGTATCCCAAAGTTAGGATGTACCGCGCATGATCTTTATGTCTATAGTATTATTAATATTGATACTTTGATCTTTGAGACTGAAAATTAATTTATCAATTTTATTTGCAAAATTTCAAGTTAATTAGATATTGTTTCCTTGCTTGAATTGATTGGATGATATTTTTTATAATCTTTGGATGGTTTGGTGGTTATCTTAGTTTGATTGCTTTCTTTATCCTAAAAATACATAAATTGCATTGCATATCATGTGTTTTAGAATTGGTTTTCTAGATAGAATTGCATGATAGAATAGTTTCGATACTTTTCCAATTAAATTATCTATGAATTGAATTGCTTGTTGAGATAAGTTTCTAAGTTAATATAGGATTTATTTTTCTATTTCCTAACTTAAAATAGATAATATCTCATTTTACATAGATTTTTATTTTTAGTAATTTTTGACTAAGAATTTTAATAAAAAAAATACAAAAATACCATGTGCATGTCATATAGAATTAGGTTTATAATATGCATGTTATTTAGTAATTATTACTAGGTCCATTTAATTAGAAATTGTCCGTCATTGCATGACATATAGTTTAGTTTTCATTTAAATAAGAGAAACCTAAAAAGAGATTTGATTAGAATTGCACGTTAATTAGAAATCATATTTAAGTAAATAAATGTGGTTTTCCCTACATATGCTCGCGTTGCATGCTTAAAATTTATTGTTGCCTTGCTTTATTGAGTGTTCAATAATGGTTGCGCACCTGCATGACCCACATTACTTGCTAGAGGATAGATCAAAATCAATCCAAGTTGCCTACATTAATAAAAGAGAAAATGTACTGAGAGGGGTTAGAGTAATCTAGCGTAATCAAATCCCTGAACTCATTTAATCTTTGGTTTGTAAAGTAAGGTTTTTCTCCAATGCTTTACTAGGTATCTAATCAACCCACCATCAATTGATTAGTGGTAACTCCTAGATAAAAAAATATTTGCATGATAAATAACTTGAACTTGAGTTGTGAATTAGTATGGATTTGGAAGAGTCTGAACTAAGTTTAAGCTTAGTAATCCATTAGCCAAACTCGTAGGTAGTCCACTCAAGATTAGGTTGGCACGAAATGAATAATGTCTCTCTTATTGATGTAATTGACAACTGTTGTTGTCTTATTTGGGTAAAATATTTTTTGAGAGAACAACCTTTTTTAAGGTAGCCAAGCAATTGAACAAAAAATATCTTTTGTTAAGTTGTATATGCACTTGTAGCCTGTTATTAGTGCAATTTTTAGTAGATAATTTTCTTTTCATTGATGATTCTTTTAAAATTTTGATGCATTTAACATTTACAAAAAATATATATATTTGCGGATGGTTTGAATGGGTTGTCTTATAATGCCATCACAATTGCTGTAATTTTTTGTCAACAATTAAGTTACTGTGTAATCAAGGCAAATATAATATCCTATATTATAATATTTTAGAGAGCATTTTCTTTTGCTTTGCATTATAGCAATAAATGTTTAGAATTTTTGTATACTTAACTTTGTCATATTTTTAATTCTTTTTAAAGTACCTTTTTAAAATATAATGCGATGATTGCATAAAAAATAAATAAAAATTGGACTATTAGATTCATTGAGTAAAATGAAAATTGAACACTTAAAATACATAGAATTTAATGTAAAGGCATGTTAAATTTATAATTAAACGAAATGCATACTAAACTGCTTAAAGGAGTCTTTTCGCTCTTACTTGTGCTTAAGTTTTCTTTTAAATAATACTTTCCAAGTACAAGAAAAGAGAAATATACAACTCATTAACACAATATTTAGTTAGCTATCTACCAAATAATTTTTTTTTTTTTTTTTTTTGAAAAAAGGGGTACCAATTTTATGCCAAATGGAGAAAGAAAAGGAAAAAAAAAACAAAAAAGAAGAAAAGAAAGTAAGAAATAATCCTAAATCAATACGCTACCCCACTTTTAACCTTAATAAATGTTACTTAAGAGGAGCATGGATAGTTTCGCCTCTAAGAGAGAAAGAAGAAGATAAGGTAAGAAATGTTAAATCAAAAGTGAGACCCGCAAAAGATAATGTAATCAATTCAATATGATCGAGGATGTCAGGAATCAACAAGAAGATGAAAACAATGTGAGCCTCGATAATTCAATAAAACAAATATATGTTGACAATTTTTTTATGATGAATTGACTATCAAATTTCTGATAGATATCGTTCCCTACATAAAATTTGATGATGTGTTAGCATAGAAAGGTTAGCCATTCAATAAATGGTTCCAAATTTATATTATTTTGTACATACACTTTCAAAGTTTAGTTGAAATTTTGTCACTATCACATTAGCATCAATAGAACAATATATATACTCAACAAATATCAAGCAAACTATTTGATTTGTTGGTTGAATGTGCACGACTTATATAATATTCAACTATCCTTAATCTTAAGAGAAACAGGGTTTATATAGGATGAGGAATTAGGGCACTATTGCTAGAATAAGAAACATGTTAATTTCCTAATTTGAATTAAGAGAATATGTGATATGTCCAAAATAAGAAATTAAAGTAGTTCTCTTCATCATGACTATAATTTTAAAAGATAGCGACTCTATCCTCTCCCAACTTCATTAGATAACGCAATCTTTCCTAATTTGGCACCTCCCATGTGCGCATCACATTTAAGTTTCAGCCACCACAGGTATTCAATGAGCTTCACCAAATTTCACTCCTCGACGGGCTTGGTGTAGATAATTTAATTAAGCTTAGAACCTGCTTGTTTTTAACCCCTTTAGCACCAGTCTAATGAGAATGCAATTTATGTAGGCCCAGTGATATTAAATGTAAAATGCTCATAATATGCAAATGCAAATTAACAATATTTTTGTTTAGGAATCTCGGTGGAATCATAATTTTCTCATGCAATGAATGACTAAATGGAGTCGTTAAAATTTAGATGTTAACAAGATATAATTTTATAATCTTAGACCCATATGTAGACATTTCACTAGTATATGCTATAATATTGAACTGGACGAACACGTAAAATAAGCGCCTATGAATTAGTTTAAACTTTGTTGTGAATGAGGCCCATA
Source organism: Eucalyptus sideroxylon x Eucalyptus melliodora (assembly GCA_016097485.1). Taxonomy (NCBI): domain Eukaryota; kingdom Viridiplantae; phylum Streptophyta; class Magnoliopsida; order Myrtales; family Myrtaceae; genus Eucalyptus; species Eucalyptus sideroxylon x Eucalyptus melliodora. Next base: position 33,522,038 of record CM027826.1, read on the forward strand.
ATGCAGAGAAACGCTATGTTTTCATTTGTTTATTTATTGGGAGATAGTCTCACTATATACGTTCAGTAGGGTCTCTCTATTTGGTGTTCTGCTAATCCACAGTGAAAAATCCTATACTCAAGTAAATGGACAGTGAAATGAAAAAGATTCCGTGTGGACTTGGCTATTTCCTCGTTAAACTTCATCAAATTTTCTGAGAAATTGTTTGCATTTATTGTTACTTTTGTCTGCCACATGACTCGTTTAGTCGGCCCGTTCAAGGAAGTTTCACCCTAATTAGTCGGAAGTAGTCAGGACGGAAATTAATGGACGAGCTCAGATTAACTTTTCACTGCTCCTTTGTGGAAAATTGTGTCGCTCAAGAAAGAAAAAGAAGAAAAAGTACATGGACGGTGAAATGAAAGGACTCCGTTTGGACTGGAGTAACCGCACGAACAAGTTTGGAGTCAATTTCGTCGTTAAGCGTCATCAAGGATCCAAATTCCCCGAGAAATTGTTCGCAATTTTTGTTGCGATTTGTCCTTGACATGACTCGCATAATTAGCTCATTCCACGAACTTTCACCCAAGGTAGTTGGTAACTCGGGTTAGAATTCCATGGACGAGCTTGGAATTCCACATTGTGTGGAAAGAGATTAATAATGGTCATGGATCATAAATAAAAAACCATTTTGATTAGGGCGAATAGACTTCAAATCATTTTGGATCACATAATATCAAACACTGAATAGAAACTCAACATTATCATATATGATATAACCGTAGACAAGACGTTATGATGTGATGCTTTTGTCGGCATGGAATGAGCCACTTAGCCCATTAACATCAATCACCTCATAAACATTTTTAAGAATCGAATCTAAATGAATCGAATCTAAATTGATACGGAACAGAAGCCAACAACGACAACGACGACGATGATGACAATAACAACAACAACAACAATAATAATAATAATAGAAGAACTACTATAACAATAATAAATCACTCATTGTGTACTATGACTTCGTAAGTTTATTACGTTCTTAAGCTATAAATATAGATGGGTGTCCTTCTCAACAATTCTTGATTAGTTGCACACTTGCCTTTATACGATATAGAGATAGGTGATCAAATTTGGTTTTGTACATACTTTTTCATCAGTTTAACTTTTCTTCTCTTTCTTTTCTTCTCTTCATTATCCTGCTTTTTTTTTCCCTTCTGTTACGGTGCTATAGTATTATGAACAGCATGCCAAACAATAAATAAATAGTACGCTATAGTATCAAACAGTACATGAATAGTATAAAGATTTATAAAACTAGGGTTTTTGTCCTACTATATCAAATTCAACTCGAGGGGAGTGTTAGGTTAAGCAAAAAATATATGCGAGACCATTCTCCATTAGCTATCTAATCTATTGATGTATAATTGATTACTCACTTTACAATTTAAAGTAGTTAAAAGAATTACCACCAAAAACATTCGTGGCTTAGCGTACCTATTGAATCTACTACAGGGTTCGTTCAAAAAAAAAAAAAAATCTACTACAGGGCAAGTCTTCAGGTACATGATGATCGAATTTAAGCAAGCTTGTGCAGATTGTTTGAGCAAAAAACCAAGATGTTTATGGTATCAACCAACAATTAATCAATCTTACATCAATTTACGCCTTTTCTAGTTGGCACATACTTATATTGGTTGAGAATCATCAAGTATCTCTTCTTCTTTGTGCATGATTATGTCGTATTATCCACAAGTTTTTGTATGCTAGATTAACTCCATCCCAAGCAGTCTCTTGATCAAGACCCTCCATATTAGAATTGGAAAATGCATAAGAAATTACTACATGATGCAATTGCATATACATCATATCGGAGACCATACATTTCCTAGTCTTAAATCCGAGTAGTTTCTAGCTCTCGGACAAAGTTCCATAATCAGTTGTTTAAAACGAGATGGAAATAGCAGCAAATAAAAAATAAAAAAATGATGGTATAAACAATCCTAAGGTTAAAGAATTGTTAGGATTCTTCATACAAAATTAAAAATTCAAAAAACAAAAACGTGAAGTGTGAATGCTACCGGAGGTCATCTTATCTCTTTGCATGGCACGTACGCTCAGACGGACCGCTCACGTCGAGCAATCCTTGAATGGAAGCTCTCCACGTCGAGCAATCCTTGAATGGAAGCTCTCCATGCTTTGTCTTACTTTTCAAAGCTCTTCTCCCTTATAAATACGTCGTCCTCATCATCACATCCTCCATGTCTCTCTTTCACACAAACACACACTTGCGTTTTCCCTAGACCCTTTTGCAATGATGCCTCCAAGGATCTCTTTCGACGCTGAAACGCTCCCCTTTTTGGCTCTCTCCTTTTTAGCCATCATTGTGTCCTCCAGCGACGGTCCTCACCTAGCGTTGGCGCAAAGTAGTAACAACAACAGTGCCACAACGATCCCAGTGAACGTTGGGGTGATTGTTGATCTGGAGACGTGGGTGGGTAAAATGGGATTGAGCTGCGTTGAATTGTCTCTCTCTAACTTTTATAGTTCAAACCCTTCTTACAAGACCAGGCTCATCCTCAACGTTAGAGACTCAAAAGGAGAAGAGGTTGCTGCTGCTGCTGCAGGTTCTCTCTCTAGCTTTTATACTTCCGTTGATTGATGAAGTTTATTTTGGTTAAGATTCAATTTAATATCTTTCACACGTCCGCCCGAGTCATGCGGCCTTGAGCGACTGACAATTTGACGCTTAGCTTGACAGTATTTATGGGTTTTGTTCCATCCACGCCACGCGGTGCTTCTCGAAGACCCTGGTCTTTGAGTGTAACATTTGACCTTGGAACCAATTGTTTCATTTATTCCTTTCAATTCTTGGAGTTTACTCTTCAGAAAGCTACCAAGAAAACGATATTGCAAGAAACAATTTTAGGGACCATCCAATTATAATATCCTAATGGAGATAGTTATTTCAGTCACCCCAAATCGAAATTCTCTAATCTATTAAACCATTTCTTGGGTTTTGTTTTTGAAGTTAGAGGGTGTAGCACTATTGAAACAAGCGTGTATGGTTTATGCATCATATAGACCAAATACATCTCAAGCATCAATCGTTCGGGCTAATGGTAGGACCTACTTAATTACTGGTTAAGATGATATTGATCAAAATGATCTACAGACCATATAATCACTCCTCAATATTGTTGGTGTCGGTAAACTTGTGATCTTTGAATTAGAAGTCCACCTTCCTATCATGTGATAGTTCACCAATGTAAATATGTGCATAAATTTGTGGACCTAGTTTCATCTTGATAAAAATGTGTGAGCAGAATTTTTGTTTTATGATCTTGGAGGGTGAAATGTAGAACTACTATTGTCTATTCTTTTCTTTGAAGAATATATAGCTCCCCTGTGACTCTTGTCCCGCTATGATGGAGTAAACCTTTATAAAATTACGTCTACATATAGATGATCAATGAACTGTGTTAGAAATCGAGTAACAAAATACACATGATGCATAGTTTTATTTTTGGAAAGAAAGCCTAACTTTAGGGGTTAAAGTACATTACAAATGCCAATACTTTTGTATGGTGTTATCTTAAGTGCTATTTTTTTTTTTTTTGGGCTTATTTGAGTGCCACAAATTTGAAAAATCAATCACTTGAGTGCCACCTCCGATTTGTCCTGCCGGATAAGCTAGCGTGGTTACTGGTTGTCCGACGTGATCATCGAAAAAATATTATTATAATATCTTTAAATATTATTATTATTATTATTATTATTATTATTATTATTATTATTATTATTATTATTATTATTATTATTATTATTATTATTATTATTATTATTATTATTATTATTATTATTAGGGATGGCGAGTATCACTAGCAATCCTCACCAGTCGTGAAATCCTCGCCCAGGCCACCTCACCCTCAGCTGTGAAGGCCTTAGGTGAGGCTGTCAGGGCCTCGCTGGTGGTTGGTGAGGGCCTCATAGCCTCGCTCTCGCTGGGAAGGCCTTGGGGTGAGGTTGTGAGGACCCTCGCCTATAGTAGCCTAAAGTTGGCAAGAGCACTCATGGCCTTACTAGCCAATGGCCGGTGACCTTTGCCGACCATAAAACCCTTGCCCTCAACCATGAAGGCCTTTGGCAACGATGTCAGGGCCTCACCGGCAATGGGTGAGGCTGCAAGGACCCTTGCCTGCGGCCCCCAAAGCCGACGAGGGCCATTGTAGCCTTGCCCAATATGGGCGAGGGTTTCTTGGCCAGCAAGGATTGCTGGTGACTCTCGTAAGCCCTAAAGGAAAAAAAAGAAAAAAATAAAAATTCAAAAAATAAAAATAAAAATATACACGTGGGACGTTTGGCTAAAGTGACACTTAAGTGAGCGATTTTACATCGATTTGTTATTCAAGTGAGCAAAAAAAAAATTGGGTATTTAAGTGAGTGCCATACGAAAGTATTGATACTTGTACAGTACTGATGCCTAACTTTAGAGTTGGTTTGTTTGAGAAAAACCTTTGTCAGGAAGTTGTTCTTGAATTTTCTAATATTTGGATGATGGAAAACTATTTGATTGACAGAAAATTAAATTAAGAAAAACGACTTCCTTTTTTGGCAATAAGGAATCGTATTTCCTGATTTCTTGCTGCATGTTCAAGTGAGAAGAGTAAGTCCCTTTATGTCCATTTTCTGCTTATCAATTTTTTTTTTCCTTTTTGTCTTGACAAGTCTCATATGGTTCTTTCATAAATCTTGTCTGACATCTCCTGAATATACTTCATTAATGCTCATGTCTTTCGATGTTCTCACAAAAATCCATATTATGTCATATTGTACATAATATTTTTCATAAATTCTTTGATTATTTCTTGTGTTCTTTTTGATTTAATGGATAATAGAACAAACAAAAAAAGATGTTGATTATAGTTTATTACATATCAATTTTGATTTACAAGCTGCCATAAGTGGATTCAAGAAGTAATTTTTTTTTCCAGTTTGTTTTCAGTGAAAACAAACATATAAAATTGGTTTACCTTCTCTGATCTCGAATTTCCCAATAATATATATTCAAGTGACAAGAAGTTTTCAATTGAACAAATAAACTTTTATTGTGCTTTTCAGAGTAGAAAAATAGTCATTTAAGTGGGGGCGGTTGATAGAAACACTTTTAAAAATTTTCTTCGGGAAAATATATCTACATAATGTTCTGATTTTTTTATTTCTAGTTAAGCAAGTTGATCCGGTGACTAACTGTTTTCATGGAAGTTGTGCGTTATTAAATGAGATTGAAACAACATAGGATTCCAGTTCGATCAAACAATTGTCAGTGCATGAAAGCAGTTTAATATAGATGCCGAGAGGCTTGATATATGATATAACATCGGAAAGGTCTGCCCTCACAAAGTCCATAAAATTAAAATGTGGGGCTTGGAGTCTAGAGTGGACATCCGGCATCGACTCCTCGCACCACAAAGTACAAATAATTTCATGTTTGAACCTCTCATCTAGACTTTTGCTTGAGTCTTTGACGGAGTAAGTAGTTATGATACAGGGCTTGTTCAATTACATGCCCAGGGTATTTCATGGATATGTAGTACACTTAATCAAAGTGAGCTTCCTCGGTATCGATATTTGTGAACACAATTGTGCATCATGTTTGAAATAAAGTTAAAATAAAATGGGAGTGGTCGACTGTGTCTTGTGAGTAATATTTAATCTTTTCCTGAAAAATAAGAGGTTTCGCTTAGCCATTTCGGAGAAATCGAGATTTCGTCATCTTAAGCACATGTTGAATTATGATCTAACCATAATGAGTTGACGTCAGATTTTTCTAGTTAGTAAACACGTGTTTCAATAATATTAAGTACGAGCTTTTTTCCAACTTCAAGCTCCGATGCTACCTTCTTCTTAAACATCTATATATTTAATAACATTGCACCGAGTTTTGAATGGCTTCTGATGCGCCTTTTCCAATAAGAATTTCCATTATCTGCCGAACTTTTTATTGTTTCACCGTCTTTTCTGGTTCACCATTGCAGCACTTGATCTGATAAAGAATAAGCAAGTCCACGCCATAATAGGCCCCCAAAGTTCAGTGCAAGCAGACTTCATCATTGACCTTGGAAACAAATCTCATGTGCCGATCATCTCTTTTTCTGCTACTAGTCCTTTCCTCAGTTCCATTCGGAGTCCATACTTCATTCGAGCTGCACAAAATGACTCGTCCCAAGTGAATGCCATAAGCGCAGTCATGCAAGCTTTTGGCTGGAGAGAGGCGGTTCTAATATATGTGGACAACGAGTTCGGAGAAGGCATCATACCTTCTCTTACGGATGCTTTGGAAGAGGTCGATACACGAGTGCCCTATAGAAGCCTCATTCCTCCTTCTGCCACGGACAATCAAATCGGGCAGGAACTCTACAAGTTAATGACGATGCAAACGAGGGTCTTCATCGTGCACATGTTACCAACCCTCGGTTCTCGGCTATTTGCCAAAGCAAAAGAGGCAGGAATGATGGGGAGAGGTTATGTATGGATCTTGACTAATGGAATCACTGACCTATTGAGTTCTGTGGATTCATCTGTTGTTGCTATTTCAATGCAAGGAGTATTGGGCATCAAGACTTATGTCCCAGACACACGGAACCTGGACAATTTCATGGTCCAGTGGAAGAAGAAATTCCAACAAGAGAATCCATCTGTCCTTAGTCCTCCGTTGAACATCTTCGGATATTATGCTTATGATGCTGCTCGGGCTCTGGCAATGGCTGTTGAAGAAATGGGAACGGTGAATTTTACCTTCCAGATTTTGAATGCTTCCACAGATGCAACCGATCTGGACACTATTGGGGTCTCTCAAAATGGTGAGAAACTTCTCCAAGAACTAGCTAATATGACATTCATGGGGCTCACCGGAAATTTTAGTCTTGTTGATGGGCAGCTAGAATCGTCAGTGTTCCAAATCGTTAATATCAATGGAAATGCGGCAAGAGGGATCGGGTTTTGGACCGTAAAAAATGGGCTGCTAAGAGATTTGAATCCATTCGACACAAGCAAATATTCCACTTCGAAGAGTAATTTAGGGACAATAATATGGCCAGGAGATTCGACCTCTGTTCCCAAGGGATGGGAGTTTCCCACAACTGGGAAGAGTTTGAAAATCTTAGTTCCCGTGAAAGACGGTTTCAATCAATTCGTGACAGTGACATATGATCCCACAACAAACACATCCCAAGTCACCGGATACTGTATTGATATCTTTCGAGCTGTGATAGAAAAACTGCCTTATGCATTGACTTATGAACTTATTCCATTTGCCTTGCCTAATGGAAGTAGTGCTGGTAGTTACAATGACATGATCGACCAAGTATATTACCAGGTGAGATAACTCTTCGCAACAGCTTGGTCTCATTGGATTACATGTTGAAACATAATGTGCTATCATGTGGTTGACAGAGAAAATATTTTTCCCTTCCTTTTGTTGGAACAGAATTATGATGCAGTGGTGGGTGATATGACGATCCTTGCAAACAGATCATTGTATGTGGATTTTACCTTACCATACACAGAATCGGGGGTTGCAATGCTTGTGCCATACAAGGACAACAAGAGCAAGAATGCTTGGGTTTTCTTGAAGCCACTCACTTGGGACCTTTGGCTAACTATCGGATGCTTTTTTGTGTTTATAGCATTGGTCGTGTGGATTCTTGAACATCGGATTAACGAAGATTTCAGGGGTCCAGCCACGCATCAAGTCGGCACGAGCCTCTGGTTTTCGTTTTCAACCATGGTCTTTGCTCAAAGTAAACACCCTTCACTTTAGTAGATCGATCGAACATTACAATTTACATATCATTGTTGGAGAATTTATGTGCTTACCCTTAATTTGGATTGCAGGCGAGAGAGCATTTAGCAACCTAACAAGATTTGTTGTGATCGTGTGGGTTTTTGTGGTACTCATACTAACGCAAAGTTATACAGCAAGCTTGAGTTCTCTTTTGGTGGTGCAAAATTCTCAACCAACTATAGCTGATGTGTATCAGCTCCTAAATAGTGGAGGAAGAGTGGGATACCAGTATGGAGCTTTCATTCATGAGATGCTAAAGCAAATGAAATTCGACGATTACAGACTTGTATCTTATAAGTCTGCTGAAGAATGTGATGCGCTTCTTTCCAAAGGAAGCTCAAAGGGTGGGATTGCAGCTGCAATTGACGAAGTCCCCAACATTAAACTTATTCTTTCTCAATATTGCAACAAATATTTAACGATCCCGACATTTAAAACTGCTGGATTTGGCTTCGTAAGTCAATCCCTCAATTCTAGCCAAAAAAAAAAAACCCCTCAAATTCTGCAATTACTAAGGTTAGTTGTTAATTCTTTGATTGAAAAATCTCATGTCCTGCTTATTTTGGTTTACAGGTTTTCCCTAAAGGGTCTCCGCTAGTCCCAGATATTTCACAAGCAATCCTCAATGTAACTGAAGGGCCTAACATGACGAAAATTGAAAAAGCGTGGTTTACATCAGAAACCAACTGCCTCGAGTCAACTCCCTCCATTTCTTCCAATAGTTTGGGCCTTGATAGTTTCTGGGGCCTGTTCGTGGTTGCTGGAGTTGTTGCAGTTTTAGCTCTTCTCATTTACATGGTCATGTTTGTCAAAAGGAATTGGCATGTCATATCAAGTTCTTCAGCTTCACTGCGACAGAAAATTGTTGCATTGGGAAGAAGATTTTACGAAAGAGACATCAATTCCCATACTTTTAGGGAGAGCAGATTCAGAGATGGAAGCATGGATGATGGTACCCATGAGCATGCGGCTGTTGAGATATTACAAAACACTAATTTCCCCCTGAGTCCGTCAAGCAACACCAGCCAAATCAACGACGTTTTAACCAATGAGCAAGGCACACCATCTGCAGAACAAGAACTTCCTAACCATGTAGATGAAGGGTGCCACAAGATAGCGAGCAATGTCGAGCTTACCAATGTATCTAAGAGAGGTACATGCCTCGACGACCTTAGATGCTGAACTTTAATCGGTTTTGCACTGAATGTGGCATCTTTCCGACACTACTTGTGTGAGTTCCTACACAAAACGGTCTACGCTTTGCCTGAATGACGTTGGTCTATGCTACGCCTTGCTGTCTATAATATGGCCCGTATTTTACTGTCCTCCTCCCATTGAAATCACTTAGAGTACTTGCTAGAACCTTGCTTGAGCAGAACCTGAACGTGGAAAATGCCATGCTTACCACATGCCAACTTCACCTTTTCCGAAGAGTATTGTTTTGTGTTTCAATGTTTGCAGACCTTTCAACACGGGAAGACACTCAACCAACTGCTGCTCTTGGGCCCCCTCATCACACCTCCCGTGAATGTCACTGCGCTGGCGAAGGTGGCAGTTCAAGCAGCTGCGGATCCTGCCTTCACTCCAGTTGTCATAGACGTTCAAGGATTACTCCGATATAGCCAACAAAAGTTGAAGTAGAAATGGTCCGACCCATCCTCTTTATAGGTTCAATCTTATAGAGCTGTTAATAACATGAGCACTCATATGTTGTTTTCATATCAACACCGTTTTGGTTTTTCTGGAGTCTATAGTTGCCTATAGGAGAAAGAGAAGAATTCTTAGCTCAAACTTTGAAGGCAGTAAATGCACTTGAAAGAGCTAAATTCTTTGTACGTTGGGGTTTCCCTGAACTTTTGAGTCATGTACTGAATTTCAGTGAAATGATCCCTTCAGAATATAAGTACATCGGGCAAGAGTAATATAGATCCTCATTGTTTTCATCCTTAATGTTATATATAAATTCCAGACTCATTTACTCTTGACGCAGGATCAAATGACACGTTACACCTAAAAGTTGAGGGGATTGCAAGAATCAATAGGGCATGCAAGACATTTTAATTATCATCATTTAGGAGTATAGAGTTTCCAATCAACCATAGTTCCTTTTCTGACCTTTTCAATTGAGCAGACATTATAGTTAATTTGTGGGTCAGTTTCTTCCTCTTCTTCCTCCCAATTCTGCAGGCTTTAACTTTTTGTTAACTGACACATCACTTCAGTATTTCACTAACAAAGGGAAAGCTACCAAAAAATTTCTACACTTATTATTATATTTGTGCCAATTTAGCCTTTTTCACGTTTTGCCAATTAAGTTCACAACTTTTTCACATGTTGCCAATTAAGTCCATTTTGCCAATTTTGACTAGAAATCACTAATGTAAATGCTGGTAGTCCTAAATGGCATTGTCGACATTGATATCGACAAGTCCTTTAATATTTTTTTAAAATTTTTTATCTTTTCTTTTACTTTTCCTTTTATTTTTCCTTCCTTCTTTTCTTTCCTTTTTTCCACAGTAGCCGATGAGTCCAGCTCGCCCATGGCTGGCGATGACCTCGCCAGCCATGGGTGAAGGCACACTCACTTGTGGTTGGTGAGTCTATGGCCACATTCACCCATGGCAAGGGAGACCTTGGCAAGATTGGCCTCACCAGAGACCACGCATGCCCAAAACCATTGTGAGGTGTAGCTGCAAGTGAGGTTGCCTTGCTTGCAATCATGATGGCCTTGCTTAGATTTGGGTGAGGTCAAGAGATGGCCACGGCCCTCATTGGCCACTATGGTAAAAAAAAAGAAAATAAAAAATTTGAAAAATATTTAAAAATTTAAAAATTAAAAAGTTGTCCATGTCAACTTTGGTCATACCATATAGAATGACTAATATCTTCATTAGCAATTTCCGACTTAAATTAGTTAAATGGACTTAATCGACAAAATGTGAAGATGTTAAGGATGAAATTGCACAATTGAAAGTTCTAGAACTAAATTGATAAAATTCATAAGACTTTTTTGGTAGTTTTCATCTTTAACTAAACAATCTCTAATGTCAAATCATCACTTCTGCCCCTTCTGCAATCTCAAAATGCCTTCATTACAATACGTGGGTAGCACCGTTGGTTTCGCAAGCAATTTAGAAGCGGGAAAAAAAAAAAAAAATCCCTATCAGCCTTTTACTTTCTAGCCTTTTACTTTCTAATCCACACCGCACAGTTCGTATCGCACCCTGATCTGACGCACTCGTTTTTTAAAGGTCAAATAGATTTAAACAACAAAAGGCTAACGCGATCCAGCTAGTTCGATCTCTGAGGATTATGCATTGACTGAGGGCGGATGTCTGGTCCGTAATATCATTGAATAGTTGATTGCGGATCACAGACACTAACACAAACAGGCCTTCCATTGCGACGTGACTGAAGGCCAACGCGATCCAGCCAGGACAAAAGCTACTACTTCCAGACTTTGCCTCCCTATGATGAAGAAACCCTCGCATTTTCCATGGGACATGCTCAGTTTTTCCCTTTTATTTGGGCTGGCGAATATCTATTTGACAACGTTTTTATTTTTTTATTTTTTATTCTTCAAAATAAAAAAATATTTAAAATTGTCAACTAATTTTTCTACTCCTTAGAATGAATTAATGGTTAGGGAATATTTTTAAAATAAAACAAGAAATAGAAAAAAAAATTACATTTTTGTTTCCAAGAACAAAAGGAGAAATAAGGTCATATTAGAAAAACAAACTTAACGTAATCTAATGCTCGCCTTTACACAATCAACACAAAGTTTGGTCTCCTGACTTGATTTGAGTCCCCTTTTTTGGAATAAAAAAAATCAGAAATTTAGGAAAAAAATTTAGAAATTAGATTTTGAGTAATTTTACTAGATTTTTAGTGTTAATTATAGTTTAGCATAAAAAATGTGAAAATATTTTGATGAAAATTAGATTCAAAATTGAATAAACTTTTAGGGCTTTACTATATGGATTTTTGAATGCCATGTTCTTTTAAAGACAATGCTAGATCGTGAAAGCTTGGCAACTCTAAGCAATGTTTGCTCTTCTTCTGTAGCTGATAAAGCTTAAAAGGTTTATGCACCTAAGAATTACTATCAACTTCATGATATTGTGAGTTATAAACCAATGAGACTCTCTGCTACTATTTTTAGCTTTCCATGTTTGACTAACAATTACGTTGGATTTTCTTAGGCCATCTTAGAATATCTCCACTGACATTTTTATAATTAAATGAAAAAAAATTGGGAATATAAATTTTTAGGGTCGTATCAAATGCATTTATATTCTTTTCCTATTTCGAGAATATAAATTTTATATAATTACCAAACGCGTTTCTTTGTTTAGAAACTCATCCAGAGGCTAGATATAGAAAAAAATATTTGTGAATATAAATTGTTTCCGAGAACAGAAATGTTACAAAACGCACACCTTATCTAACTTTATTATGCAATGCATTTTCACGGATCGAATGGTGAAAATCATTGAGACTCGAGGTTGCTAGCAAGTGGTTCTGATGGGTCATTCGTCCGATCAAAGTTGAGCTAATTATTGATAGTATAGTACTTGTGGGCGCCATCATCGAATAACTTTTGCGTGCGGATGAGACTAAGAAAATTTGCTAGGAATTACTTCTATGCATGTCCTAATTGGCTTCTCCAACAGGGTTAAATACATGGGTCAAAACTGAAAATAATACCTGGCTAGGGATTTGCTCTCTTGCTTTTTGAGATGCAAATGTCCTCTTGGACTATGAACTCATTGGGGCTTGTCGGTACTAATTATTTGTGTCTTGACTCTTCTTCCTCGATTTCTCCTATTTAAAATTCTCGACGGTCGTAATCATGCCAAAAGGTCACTCATGGGCTTTGTTCGTGAACTGTTTAGAAAATAAGCTTGAGGATACGATTTATGTAGCTCTATCTCAAAGATTCAAACTGAAATGTACATATAATTTATGTTTTGACTTCTCTCACCATATATCTTTTCGTTTTTTTTTTTTTCTGTTCACCGAGTCTAGAAATAGACACATTATCCCTTAACTCCTCCTTTTCTTCCTCGATATTCTTTATTCAAGTGAACTAAGCTCCACGCACTATGCATAACCTCCACAGCAAGATCGTCTCAATATGTTAGATTTCTTAATGGTGTCAAAATTCAATATGCAATCAGACAAATTGTCTGATATTCTCTTTTTGAAAGTAAGCATGCTATTTCCTAGAATTTTCTTATTTAAAAGGGAGGATGCAAGCAATGAACTCATCTTTTAACTGCTCGCCTGACTTTCCATGTACTTCTACGAGAAATTCGAAACCCAAACTTGACTTAGACTGATGACTTTAATTAGCAATTCCGATGTATTTTCCTTCTATATATAACGGAACTTGCTAGGTATTAAGTTTAGGTGGTTTATAATTGGCGACAAAACTTTGGGTTATATGCTTATTTTATGGGCAATATTGACCTATACTTTCAGCAAGTCTCATTGGACGAAATCATCCGGGGGGGATGGAAAGCGGGGAAGGAAAGTAAAAAAGATCCTTTTGCCAGTACAATAGTTTAGAAAAAAAAAGAAGCTAACACAGTTGATGCAAACACGGCTGCTGATGGCTTTTTGGATTGTTACAAAAGAGCTCAGGACAACAATCTGCATAGTGTGTGAGAAAATGACCGCAACTTTTCTCTAGAAAGAGTTACGAGTCCCATAATCCAATCTGAAAAGCTTGTTCTGGGCATTATACCTGTATCGAATTGAGTAAACCTTTTGCAATCGTTTCGAACCTCAAAATTCATCTTCGTTTAAGCATGTTTTCAGGCCACTTTTCTATTTTATGTCGTATCTCCAAATTGTTTTTGGCTTTTGTTTGTTTTTCCGAATTCTTTATTGCTTAAGCTTATGTTTGGGTTTTCTAGGTTGTATATAACTCCAATTACTTTATTATTTTTTAGTATGCCAAATGTGCAAGCCAATGTGGTAAAAAGCTTTGAATAGAAGGTTGTTGGTCGTTGGCAGAGGTGAGATAGAAAAAGTATTAAGAGAAAGGAGACTAGAAAATCAATAATATGGAGGAAACAAATTATCCTAATATTAGCATGACCGGAACCAACTATGAAAACCTTTCAAATAGAGCTATCTGGACTTCTCCGCATAATAGAATAAGGAGATAGATGTTTGGGCTAACTGAAGAATAGACAAGGCTATATGAACTTTCTACGAAAGACAATAGGAGTATGAAAGAAGTTAGAAAAAACCATGAACTATCGGTACTACTGGAGGTCACGCTCGTGCCCAGCAATCCTTGAATGGAAACTTTCCACGCTTTGACTTACTTGTTCAAAGCTCTTCTCCAATATAAATGCATCGTAGCCATCATCATATCCTCCAACCAACCCCCCACCCCCTTTTTCCTTTCTCTTCTTTTCTCTCTATCACACACACATTTACCTTTTCGCAAAACCCTTTTCAATGATTCCTCCAAGAATCTCGTTCGATGCTGAAAAGCTCCTATTTTTGGCTCTCTCCCTTTTCCCGATTGTCGTCACCTTGAGCGATGGCACTCACCCAGCAATGGCGCAGGGCAGCAACAACAGCAATCCAACAACGATCGCGGTGAACGTTGGGGTGATCCTTGATCTGGAGACGCAGGTGGGTCAGATGGGATTGACCTGCGTTAACATGTCTCTCTCTGATTTTTATAGTTCCAACCCTTCCTACAAGACTAGGCTCGTCCTCAACGTTAGAGACTCCAAACGAGATGAGGTTGCCGCCGCCGCTCTCAGGTTCTCTCTCTCTCTAACATACTGACTGGTCACGATGCTTGACCAGAAATATACGATGGCACCAGCTTTTGGCTTAGCATTTTTGTACTTCTGTTGATCGTGTTGAAAATTGTTTAGGTTAGTCTTTTCTTTGTACCGAACTTTATGGGGCTAAATCTCTGCTCGAACTTCGAAGGGGTTGGTCTTGTGTTAATACACATATTGCGGAAGAGCATAAACTATTTTATGTATCTGTTTGTGTGATGCAAGAAGAAACCAATTATTGTTCTCAACGACATGTTTGGCAATCAAATGAAAATTTCAGCTTCTATATATTTGAAAAATTAAAAGAATCCCCAGCTAAGTTTTCAAAGACACAACAACATTTGAGTGTTCTATTCAAAGCAATATGCATTCTCGTGGCAGAGATTGTTCAAGCAACGATTTCCAAAGCTCCATGAAGGAACGACCAAGCTTAAGTTCACCAAAAAAGAAAGAGACCAAAATTTTTCCTCATCCTCACGAACTGTTTGTCACCATTCTGTACTCACTCTCTTAGCTGCCTTGTTTATGATTTTCTTTCCCCCTTTCAAATTTAATGACTGCAATATATTAAAAGGGCTTTTTATCATCGTGAAAATGAAGTCCTTATCATCTTATGAGAGGATCAAAGATGACATGAAGTTGATCTTAAAGATTCAACAGAGAAAAGTCCACCTTCTCTATCATCTCATATTGCCCCAAAATAAACAAATGTACATAAATTTGTGGATACAAAGTTTCATCTCGATAAAAACGTACGAACATGATTCTTGTTTGTGATCTTGGATGGGGAAATATTGGACTACCATTGCTTGTTCTATTCTTGAAGAGTATAAAGCTCTCCAGTAGATGATAAATACTTTTAGAAATCGTCTCGCAAAAGACACATACTTTACAGCTACATTTTGGAAAAAGAGCCTAACGTTATTGTGCTTTCCAAGTTAGAAGGATAATCATTTCTAGGGAGATGGTTGATAAAGAAAATTTAACATTCTTCTTGGGGAAAATATGTACATAGAACGTATATAAATAATTATAATATTTTTTTTTTTCCAATTGAGCCATGTATGATGATTTGGGGGAAAGGTACCAAAAAAGTTATAAATCTATTGCATTGGTACCAATTCAGTCCTAAACTTTTCAATTAGACCAATTTAGTTCTAAACATTTTAATATTGGTACCAATTCAGTCCATCTGGCCGGCCAGCCGGCGCTGATGTGGCAATTTTTATGATATTTTTATTAATTTTTCAAATTTTTTATTAATTTTTTTTTTTTTTCTTTTTCCTTATCTTTTCCGCGGTGGCTGGTGAGCCTCCGGTGAGGCTTGCTAGCCATTAGGCGAGGGCCGCGAAGCCCTTGCCTCCCGTCGGTGAGGGTTGTGGCCCTTGCCTGGATTTTGAGCAAAGGCGGCCTTGCCGGGTGAAGGCGGCCTTGCCCTGGCCTTCACCTGCGGCAAGGCCAGCCTCGCCTAGATCTAGGCAAAGCCACCTCACCAGCGGCCCTAGGAGAGGCCGAGTGAGGGCTGCAACACTCGCTGGCAATAAGGCTCGCCGACCACCACCGGAAAAGAAAAGGAAAGAGAAAAAATTTAATAAAAATATTCAAAAATATAATTAAAAAATAATAAAATTTTCCATGTCAGCATCCGACCATTGGCCGACGTCCATGTCATCATCGACCGGCCAAAATTGTCCGAATGGATTGAATTTGTACCAATATTAAAAGGTTTAGGACTGAATTTGTACCAATATTAAAAGATTTAGGATTGAATTGGTACCAATATTAAAAGGTTTAGGACTAAATTGGTCCAATTGAAAAGTTTATGACTAAATTGATACAAATGCAATAGGTTTAGAACTTTTTTGGTACTTCTCTCGACGATCTGATATAAAGTTGAGTTAGCAATAAATTATTTCCAGGAAAATTGTGTTTCAATGGTCAAATAAAACAACTTTGGTTTGAAGTTCAACCAAATAATTGTCAACAAATGAAAGGAGTTTAATAAGGTCTATCCTCATAAAATCCAGAGACTTGGAATATGGGGCTCGGATTCTAGAGTGGAATTTTCAAATGGCATGAGATAAAGAGGTCAACTTAACGATTAAAAAGAATAAACTTGATCGTGCATGGCCAATTTATCCTCCTGTTTGGTTCTTAATATTACTATTTTTGAAAAAATTAGTTTCTGCTGGATTTGCAATATTTATGCCAAACAACATCAAAGGCAACAACCAAATGCCTGCACTATGGTTAATAAATTAAATCTTTCAACAACCTCATGGGTTGGTTTCAGTTGGTAAAAAATGGCAAGGGTGATCGGTTCTCAGTTTGGTCCGGTTCCACCTAGAAACTGAGAACAGGACTAGGAGGACCGGCTCTCAATTTTTGGGACTCGGGACCAAACTAGACAATCTTGGGACCAAGAATCCAACCGGTCCAATCCAATGGAATGGTGATTTGGCCATTAAAAACAAAGAGTCGGTCCAGTCCTATTCGCCCTTGGAACTAGAAACTAAACCGAAAATCACTGATTCCTTTTTTATGGAATCAAGAATCAGACTGACGCCTTTGGGAATCGGACCCAACCAACTAGTTCAGTCCAATACGGACGGTTCTTGATTCGGTCGATCCGATATGCTCACCCCTGAAAAATGGAGGTGCGGCCTCGATTCCCTCCACATAGTACAAATAATTTCATGAATATGCATTTTACTTAATTAAAGTGCGCTTTCTCGACATTGATAAATTTTACATTTGCACACAGTTATTCATCATGTCTGAAATTACGTTAAGATCCAAATGGGAAGGTTCGACTATGTTTCGTGAGTATAATTTCATACATACTTGATAATGAGAGGTTTCACTTACCCGTGGTGGAGGAATTTATATTATATCATCTTAAGGAAATGTTGAATTAGGAGTCTTGTCATAGCGAACAAAAACTTCAGTGATTCATTCAACTTCATAAACATTTTATTAACATGGGTTAATGTCACTATAATAAACGGAGAAAATGGAGAAGTTTTAATTATTAGTAGGCACAAAAACTGTTTACATAATATCAAGTACGAATTCTTTCCCAACTTCAAATTCCTATGTTTCCTTTTTCTTAAACATTTCCATTTTTATGATATTGCATCAAGTTTTAATTGACTTCTGATCAATGCAATGGCTTTTCCAATAAGAATTTATATTATTATCTGACTTATTATTATTTTTTGGGAAAATTTCAATTAAGGGCCTAAAGTGGAACCATTTTTTCAAAAAAGGACCCAAAATGGACATTGTCTCAAATAAGAACCTGAAGTGACCAACTTAGTTTCAAATAAGGGCCTCATCTTAAAAACCAACCAAATCTTATTTGCATCTAGGGGTATTTTCATCTAAAGACTTTTTTCTCCTTCTTCTCTTAATTTATTTTCTCCTTCTCTTTCTTTTCTTCATCATCATCAAGCCTTCACCTTTTTCACTCTTTAGATCGCGTTCTCCAAAGTCCATCTCTATCTTCCTTGCCAAATTAGCCATCAATGCCCTCAACCTCATTTGTCATTGCCCTCAACAGCAATTCCAGTACCTTTGTTGAAAGATTGAGGTCAATCTAAGCCCTAGATCGAGCACGAGTGGACCAAGATGTGATGCTCAACTCGATTTGATCCCCACATCTTGTGGTCGTGGTCAAGGACGAAGGATGATGAGATGTAAGCCATTAGCTTGCTGCTCTCGTTGTCGTCGATGCTTGAATTCAAATCGGTGCTCATGCAAGCTATGATCAATCTTAGCGAGGAGAAGCCAAATTGAAGTGCCTAAGCCAAATTTATTAGAGGTTTTTGAGGAATCTCTGTGATACTCATGTGCACTGATTTGTTCAGTGAATTACATGGTTTTGGGAATTTCTGAGCAATTTTGGACTTTTTTCATCTTGTTATTCTCTCTCAAATCTCTGTAGATAATATTTTAGAGTGAGAGAGGCAAATTTGTTTGAACATGTGTAGACCAGAGTCATTCGTTTTTTAGATTGAGTGATGTCTGATTCGAATCGTCACCAAAGGCGAGTATCTTCAATCATGGGTCAGAATGATTCAGCAACCTTTGAAAATAACCAGCATGCACGGCACAATTGGACCCTCTTAATTGAAATTTTCCCTTATTTTTTCACCGTCTTTTCCGGTTTACCCGTGCAGCACTTGATCTGATAAAGAACAAGCAAGTCCAGGCCATACTAGGCCCTCAAGGTTCAGCGCAAGCAGACTTCCTCATCCACCTTGGAAACAAATCTCATGTACCAATCATCTCTTTTTCTGCTATTAGTCCTTCCCTCAGTTCCATCCGGAGTCCATACTTCATTCGAGCTGCGCAAAATGACTCGTCCCAAGTGAATGCCATAAGCGCAATCGTGCAAGCTTTTGGCTGGAGAGAAGCGGTCCTCATATACGTGCACAACGAGTTCGGAGAAGGTATCATACCTTCTCTAAGGGATGCTTTGGAAGAGGCCAACACGCGAGTGCCCTATCGGAGCCTCATTCCTCCTACAGCCACGGACGATCAAATTCTGCAGGAACTATACAAATTAATGTCGATGCAAACGAGGGTGTTCATTGTGCACATGTTGCCTGCTCTTGGTTCTCGGCTATTTGCCAAAGTAAAAGAGGTGGGAATGATGAATGAAGGTTATGTGTGGATCTTGACTAATGGAATCACTAACCTATTGAGTTCTATGGATTCATCTATTGTCACAAGTTCAATGCAAGGAGTACTGGGCATCAGGACTTATGTCCCAGGCACGCCAAATCTAGACAACTTCATGGTTCGATGGACGATGAAATTCCAACAGGACAATCCATCCATCCTTAATCCTACATTGAACATTTTCGGATACTGGGCTTATGATGCTGCTCAGGCATTGGCAATGGCAGTCGAGGAAGTGGGTGTGCTGAATTTCACCTTCAACATGTTGAATGCTTCAACAGATGCAACGGACCTCAACACTATCGGGGTCTCTCGGAATGGACAGAAACTTCTGCAAGAACTAGGTGATACGACATTTGCAGGCCTCACTGGAAATTTTAGCCTCATCAATGGGCAGCTAGAGTCATCAACGTTCCAGATTGTTAATATCAATGGAAATGCAGCAAGACGCATTGGGTTTTGGACGCAAGAAGATGGGTTGCTAAGAGATTTGAATTCAATCAACACAACCAAATATTCCACTTCAAAGAGTAATCTCTTATCTATAATATGGCCAGGAGATTCAACTTCTGCTCCTAAGGGATGGGAGATTCCCAATAATGGGAAGAGGTTGAAAATCTTAGTTCCTGTGAAGTATGGCTTCGAGGAATTTGTAAAGGTGATTCGAGATCCTAGCACGAACACATCTCAAGTCACCGGATATTGTATCAGCATCTTTCAAGCCGTGGTAGAAAAATTGCCTTATGCTTTACCTTATGAACTTATTCCGTTTGCCTTCACTAATGGAACTAGTGCTGGCAGTTACGAGGACATGGTTGATCAAGTAATTTACCAGGTGAGATATCTCATTGTAAGTGCTTGATTTCGTTGGGTTACATGTTGAAACTTATTATGCTATCATGTGACTGACAAAGAAAATATTTCCCTTCCTTTTTTGTTGGAATAGAAATACGATGCGTTGGTGGGCGATACGACGATCATTGCAAACAGATCATTGTACGTGGACTTCACCTTACCATACACTGAATCAGGAGTTGTGATGCTTGTGCCATACAAGGACAACAAGAGCAAGAATGCTTGGATTTTCTTGAAGCCACTCACTTGGGAACTTTGGCTGACAACCGGTTGCTTCTTTGTGTTTATAGCATTGGTCGTGTGGATTCTCGAGCATCAAATTAATGAAGATTTCAGGGGTCCAGCAACACATCAATTTGGCACAAGCTTCTGGTTTTCTTTTTCAACCATGGTTTTTGCACAAAGTAATAACCCTTCATCTTAATAGATCAGTCGAACATCACAATTTATATATTGTTCTTGGAGAATTTATGTGCTTACCTTAATTTGGATTGCAGGAGAGAGTGTATTAAGCAACCTGGCAAGATTTGTTGTGATTGTGTGGGTTTTTGTGGTACTTATACTCACACAAAGTTATACAGCAAGCTTGAGCTCTCTTTTGGTGGTGCAAAATCTTCAACCAACTGTAACTGATGTAAATCAGCTCCTAAAGAGTGGAGAAAAAGTGGGATACCCGCGTGGCTCTTTTGTACATGATATGCTAAAGCAAATGAAGTTCACTGATTCCAAACTTGTCCCTTATCATTCCGTGGAAGAATGCAATAAGCTTCTTTCAAATGGAAGCGCAAAGGGCAGGATCGCAGCAGCATTTGACGAAGTCCTCTACATTAAACTCATTCTTTCTCAATATTGCAACAAATATACCACGATCCCAACATTTAAAACTGCTGGATTTGGCTTCGTAGGTTTTCAATCTCTCAATTCTAGAAAAAAGAAATCCCCAGAATTTTCAATTGCTAGGATTTATCGTTATGTCTTTGATTTGAAAAATCTGATGTCCTGCTTCTTTTGGTATTACAGGTTTTCCCAAAAGGGTCTCCACTAGTACGGGATATCTCAGAAGCAATCCTTAATGTAACTGAAGGGCCTAAAATGAAGGAAATCGAAAACTCGTGGCTTGGATCGACAACCAACTGCTTGGATTCGACTACCTCAGTTTCTTCCAATAGCTTGGGTCTTGACAGTTTCTGGGGCCTATTCTTGATTGCTGGAGCAGCTGCAACTTTAGCTCTCCTCATTTTCGTAGTCACGTTCGTCAAAAGAAATTGGCATATCGTAGCAAGTTCTTCAGGTACATTGTGGGGGAAATTTGTTGCATTGGGACGAAGATTTTACCAAAAAGACCTCAATTACCACACTTTTAGAAAAGGCAGATCTAGAGATAGAAGCACGGTTGAGGGTGCCAAAGAGAATGCACCTGTTGAAACTATAGAAAACATGAACTCCCCCCCGAGTCTGTCAAGCAAATCCAGCCAAATCGACGACGTTAATGAGCACAGCACACCATCTGCAGCACAACTTCCTATTCATGTAGCAGAAGGGTGCCTGGAGATAGCAATAAACGGCGAGCTTACCAGTGTAAATTAGGAGAGGTATATGCCTCAAGAACCTTAGATACTAAACTTTTATCCTCAACTAGTTGAACTCTGTACTTTTAGATGATGATATCTTCCCCTCATTTTATTCTCATGTAAGGCCTGCCATTGATACTGCTTATTGCCTAGTCACAGACAATGTAAATGAAAGATAGATGCTTTTCAAAGCATTTTCCGGGGACATCATATGCACATATTAACTTTCTTATCCTATATGTATTGCCAACGAAGAGAAGTGTTCATTGATATTTCGATAGCCATTGAAGCCTAATCAACTAGACTTCTTAAATCCCATCGGTTTGCTACTGATGAAAGCAAATATATCAACATCAGGATATATTTTTTTCAAATCATGAACCTTTTTGCTGGTTTAAATAAATGAACTTTTGAAAGATGAACATCTCATATGATTTCTTTACCCAAAAAAAAAAAAACATCTCATATGATTTGTACATAAATATTGACTCTTAGAAACATGCACGGACATTTCACTGGTATATACTATAATCTTAAATTAGACAGACATAAAAAAGCAAGCGCTTATCGATTAATTAAAAGTTTCTTATGGCTTGCAGCCCGAACCAAGCGGCCTAGGACATTGCCATGAACTATGGGCCATGTCGCAGACTAGCGCTTTGCTGTTCATTTTTAATTTGTTCTACTCAGCTACATGGACAGTGAAAGGAAAAGGACTCCTCCGCGTGAAAACCAGAAAGTTTGGACTTGTCACCTAATATTCAACTCCGTATCAACCATCATACAATAATTTTTCAACAAACCGAGTGAATCCAATGGACGGTAGTTGTTTGGACACAAATTTCTTGTTGAGCTCCATGAAAAATACAAATATTATTCACCTTGTTTGTCACATGATTTGTATAATTGGCCCATTCGACAAATTTTTGTGTCAAGTAATGGGAATAGAATCCAATGGACGGGATCGGAAGGTGTATCGAGAATCAGTTAATGCCTCCACCATTTGAGTAGAGCTAATTGACTAGAGCTCAATAATTTCAAAGTCATTTTTCACATCATATATTTTAATACTTACCAATAGCTCATAATAAGATAAACAATGTAATCCCTGGCGAGAAGCAATGACCTGGTGCTTTTACATGCATCAAATGAGTCAAGGGTAGAGAGAATTCACATTGCCATCATCATCTATCGCATTTAAATAGACCATGTCTCTCCTCACAAACATATTGAGAATCATAATGCTGTGGTTCCTCTTTTAATTTCTCAGATGACCTCATCGACGATTGATGTGCTTACTTGTATCTAAAACCAAGAGGCCAGGTACTTAATTTCTCCTAAATTAAGTTTTCATTTTTCATAATTTTTGATAGATTGTAAATAATTTTCCGGGTCAATTTAATATAGAGATAATGTAACATACACCCAAAATATATTGACATAATGCTCTAAACTGCTATGTAGCGAATACATGGCTGAGGTCAGAAGGTTGCATTTTGGTCATAAATAGTTTCAGATGTGTTCCTTTCAAGCAAGGTAAATATGTGGATAAAAAAAAACAAAAAACAAAACTAGGTTAATACGGAACGATGCAAATATCATTGAAGCCAATATAGGAAACATTTATGTCGAGAGTTTTTTACTTCAAGGCACACGCAGCTTTTTGGAAGCTCAAAGCAACACTCAATATGATGATGATGATGATGATGATGATGATGATGATGATGATGATGATGATGATGATCATCATCATTATTATTATGATTATTATGATTATGATGATGATCATCATTATTATTATTAAGTAGCAGCAACAACAATAGTAACAACAAAGACGATGACAACAACAACCACAATCAGAATAATAATAAAAGGTGATCAAGTTTAGTTCTATATGTACTTTTCCATTTGCTTTCAATTTTTCTACACATTTTTCTGTCACGCCCCGAACTCCGAGCATGCGCACATCCCATTGCGGTCGATCAGATATGCGACGTTCCTAGGTACTCGTCACCGACCCATTCATTTTAAATGCACATGTGGAAGCGTATCATAAAATCCTTGACAATAAAATACGGGATAGGAAAGCAAGAAGCAACTTCATAACCAAACATTTTCATGAACCAACGGAGTTTACAAATAGAGGCCTACAACCAACAGTTTACAAAAGATCGACTCTTAAAAAGGAACTGTCCTACGACCTACAAGTTAGACACAGTCTTTAATCCTTCAGGCTTCATCTCTGCAACTCCACAAGGCTAACCAAAAATGAATTGGCCGCCCTGTCCTCTAAGGACCTGAAAAAGATGGCCCACAACAGGGTGAGACTTTGTCTCAACAAGTATACCCCTAAACCCCTATTATAAAGAAAGTACACCCCAGGATGGCCTAGCCACACCATCGCAAACAATGAGACTCACTTTTGCCTCAGTTCCTTTATGCAAGTTAACACAATTCACATCACTCAATTACATGCTCATATCACCCAATCACATGTTCATATCACTCAATCACATACAATAATACAAACTTAAACAACCGCAACGCAATCACTTTCATATAACCAACAACCATAGGGGTCCTGATTATAAGACTAAATCGTTATGATTTATCCCATACCATATCACACAATTCTATTCCATAATTCGACATATTAACAACACTCAACATGCATTCCAATTCTTATTCACTACCACACAAGGACATAATCTACTCGCAGTTCGGTTATCTACTGACATTAATGCTAGGCATCGCCTCCCCACCTTGGAGCGCGACTTCATCATTACGTCGACGGCACTCTTGAAGTAGTATAGGTCCAGAATCAACTGCGACCTAAGCCCTTTGTAAGAGGCCTCCCATATAGGGGCAAGTCCAGCTCAAAAGCTCAGGACGATTTCCTCTTAACCACACATGACAATTCAAATTCGGCCCAGGATACCTTACATTTCATTCAATACCATTCATCAAAATAGTAATCCCAATCTCTTTTCTTCACTTTAAAATCATTCAAGAAAATTGCCACATGTGTGGTTATTTGTCAAATTCGAACCATGAAAATAGAAACCACCATTTTTCAAACTCCACTATTTGATAAAATACTCCAAATCCATTTTCGGTGTTAAAACCCGACATCCGGGATTTTCTTAATAAAATCCATACTTTTCACAATCAACACTCAATCTTAAATATCTAACAAGCAAATTCATAACCTGAATACATAATAGCAATTATCGAGAAATTTTGATAATTTAAGGTCCCAATTAATAAATAATTAAATTTATTCAGAAAGTTAATTAAAAATACTATTTAAAAATTTTTATAATATAATATATTGTTAAATAATTAAATAATTTTGAATTACTTATTTATTCAAAAATAATCAATTAAGGCCAAATCATTGTTATACTAACATAAACATCTATTTAACCTTAATTAAACATACACTAAACTAATCACACCCCTTAATCTAATTCACACTTAACTAAACTAATATAACCACATAATCTCACTTAACTTATACTAAACCTCCCTAAGTATCATTAACCTCTCTAAGCGAGGGTTAGAGGATAAACTCACCCGATTAGGGATTTGATCGGCTCAAATTGTTAGGGATGCAACATGGACCGACTTTCCTCAAGGCAGGCCAAGCTTTCGGGGTCGGAAAGCTAGCCAAAATGGGCCAAAACTGGGCTGAAATACCCACAAAATTAATTGCTAGTCTCTGCCGGTAGAGGGCGGATCAGGGGTCGGTTGGGGCGAGCAAGGGTCGAGATGGGCTAAGGGAGTCCTGGTGGGCTGAGGCAAGGGTGCACGGCGGCTCACGGTGGTGGAGATGAGCTCCAGCAGCTTTTGCGCGAGCTAAGGCAGCAGCTACGACGCAGGGGCAGGCGAGAGGGAGATGGAGATGGGTAGAGTAGTGGCAGTGCACGAGATGGCGAGCGGCGACGGCATGCGGTCTAGCGGCGTGTGATGGCAACGAGTGGCACTGCTGGCTGTTGTTGCGGCTTACCTGGGTTGCTTGTGGGTTATGAACAACAACTAGAGAAGAAGAAGAAGAAATCGACGCCAGCAGGAGGGAGAGAGGAAGGCGGAGGGCGAGCGGTGAGGCACAGGCAGGGCGAAGCAACGGCGGCAACTCCGACTTCGGCTGTTTGCTGCGACAGTGAGCAGATTTGTTGAGGTCTTCTTTGGCCGGCTGGGCTCTTTGAGCAACAAGAAGAGATGGGGGCGAGAGAAGCAGCGTTGGGAGAGAAAGAGAAAAAAAAGGGGGGACCGGTTCTCTCTCTCTCTCTCTCCCTCCCTCCCTTTGGCCCCACAAACATGGCCCACCATGTGAGTTGTCATCCACCCACATTTTCTAGCTCCAAAATGCCCCTTCTAGAAGCCCTTAGGTAGTCCAAATTGTTGGGCATAAGTGGCATACGAATTTTGCAAGAGAAATTGCACAAGTTGGCTTCAATCCTTCTTGAATCAATTCAATCCGGCCTCGGAAAATTCAATCGTCGAGTCCTCGGTTGAATTAGTTTTTTTCCTCACCAATATAGCCCATTTGCATCCTAATTTCACAATCGAAAACAATCTTTTGCAAATTTTGATAAAAAACGGCTCTACCTCGACTTTTTTCCAAAAGATCTCGGGTTGCTGAAAAATCTTTTGAGACTAAGTTGATGCTCCTAAAATGATCTGTGACATAACATAACTCTCAATTTTTGAATTCGGAGGTTCGATCTCACGGTTAATTTCAATTCGGCGCAAATTTAGCGCATCATAATCTACCGAGTATCTTTTAGGAATTTTCATGCATTTGACCTGTGGTTGATTATTTTCAAGCCACAAAGTACATCTTCGATACATTAGCAACTATCAATTGTGGTGGAAATATCAAGGTTTCAAATACGGACATAGGGTACCAAAACGACAGAAAAATCGGTCTAGTGCCGATCGACAAGAATTGTGCAATTAGGTGGAATTACCCACACTTAATCATATACCTTTGTCAAGTCAACCTATCTCCGAATTTCTAATCAATCTTATTGTGTCGTAATGATTTCTTGCAGATTTGCACGGTCGAGCAGTTGTTTCCTCGTCGAATTCTCAAGTCTGATACGTCAAAATCCCTTAATGGCTTCACTTGATAGACTAGTTATTCCTTGAGTGATCAGTTCAGTGAAAATAACTATAAGTGCATCGATGAAATGCCCAACTATTTCTATTGAAAGCAGAACCTGAAATTCAGGATGTCATATTTTCTAAACAGAGCTTACTCAATGTGATAATGTCCGGGTCCCTTCAACTCCAACTTGAGAAGAGTGTTAGGGCCTGCTTGGCAACTTGCCCAACAGTGCCAGATTCTGATTTTTTGTTCCCAGAATCAGTTTGGGACGAGAATCGCGTTTGGTAAATTTTTTGTTCCAGGAACAATTTTGGACAAGATTTGAGAATCAGAAAAAAAATTGATTCTACGTCCGAGAATCAGAAAAAGAATCAAAAC
Organism: Eucalyptus sideroxylon x Eucalyptus melliodora; assembly: GCA_016097485.1. Classification (NCBI taxonomy): domain Eukaryota; kingdom Viridiplantae; phylum Streptophyta; class Magnoliopsida; order Myrtales; family Myrtaceae; genus Eucalyptus; species Eucalyptus sideroxylon x Eucalyptus melliodora. The sequence goes on from CM027826.1 coordinate 33,549,284, forward strand.
GGTAAAACCTTGTTCTTCTCTTTCAACATCTCGGTTGCCATTCGCCATCGCCGCCGCCGTCCGTCCGTCGCCCGCGCCGCCGCCGGTCCGCTGGTCGCCGCCGGTCCGGGGCGAGGTCGCCCGGAGGCTCGCCAGGCCGGGCGAGGTCCGGCGAGCTCGCCAGAGGCAAGCCCAGCCACCGGCGAGGCTCGGCCTCGCCGGTGGCCGGTGCGAGCCTCGCGGCACTGGGTGACGTCGAGCCTCGCCCGGCCCCGGTGAGGCTCGTCCGGCCTCGCCGTGGCAAGTCGGCCTCGCCGAGGCCGGGCGAGGCCAGCGGCCCCGGCGAGGCTCGGCCTCGCCCATCCGGCGAGGCTAAGCCTCGGCGGGGCTAGGCGAGCCTCGCCCAGCTACCGGCGAGGCTCGGCCGACGAAGGCCGACCTCGCCGAGGGCCGGCGGCGCTCCGGTGAGTGTCGCCGGCCCTCGTCTGGCCGGTCGCCGGTCCGGCGACCGGCCAAATGAAGAAGAAGAAGAATAGGAAAAAAGGGGAAAAAAAGGAAAAAAAAGGAAAAAATAAAAGAAAAAAGTAAAAAAGTAAAGAAATTATTTAAAATTTATTTAAAAATCAAAATAAATTATTTAAAATTTATTTAAAAATCAAAGAAATTAATTTGGAACATAATCAATTAATACGGTACCAAACGCAATTCTATTCCAGAATAAAAATTTTTGAACAGTTACCAAACGTGTTTTTTTACTCAGAATCAGTTCCCGGGAACAGTATCAAAAATAATCATTTCTAGTCAGAATCAACTCCCGAGAACAGAATTGTTACCAAACGCTTAACGGCTCACTTTGCAACTTAACACAATGAAAACAGTGACCCCTGGAAATATGTTAAGGCTTAATGTACTATTGAATCTACTATAGGATTGTTCTTTGGGTACGCTATGATTGAATTTAAGCAAGTTTGTGATGAGGTGGTTGAGGACTAATTGCGAGGGTTTGTGGTTTGATGATTGACCCGAGTGAAGCACTCACGTTGAATTGGTCAAGGTAAACGAGGGGGGACAAAACAACTATAATTAAAGTTGTCTTACTCCCGTGGACAAGGACCTTTGTTGGAATTCAAAAAAAAAAAAAAAACAACCAACTAGACCATTTGGTGTAAAGTTCTTGGAGTTACCTTTTGTGACATCCTGAAATTCGACCCCTTTTCAATAAAGTGAAATGTGCATATCGTCGGCGCGCCTATGGTCATTTTTCTCTAAGCTGATCACTCACGAGTTAGCTAACTTATTGGGTGAAGCCGTTAAGGGATATATCCGCGGTAAAATCCCTAAAAGCTACCTAATCAATTGGATTGGACTAAAATCACGTCCAGTTGATTTTAATCATGAAATTTAATTCAGTTTTGGGAATCGAATATTTGGGCGTGTCATAATTCATTTTTAGGACCGTCTCATCGTCTGTTAATTTATTGGCGAGTCTAAAATTTCAAGAAAGAAATTATCGGAGGAAAAATTGAAGACTAAAAGAAAATAGAAAGGGAAAGGGAAAGAGAAAAGAAAAGAATAAGACTATGGTATTATTTTAGTTTATTTCTTTTCTCTCCCTCTCTCTTCCTTTTCTCTCTTTTTCTCTCTCTTTTCTCTCTCCTCTCCCCCCCTTCGTGTGCAGCCCCTGCCCACCGCCGAATGCCCCTTGCCAATTTTAAATTTGGCTCTTCTTCTCTCTCTCTACTTTGACTGGTCAAAGCCTTCTTCTTATCCCTTCTTTCTTTCTTCTTCTCTCTCCTCTCTCTTCCCCCTTTTTTCCCCCACGTGACTGAGCCCTTCTTTTTCTCATTTCTTCTTCCCTTCCTTCCTTTCTTCTTTGTGCAACCAACGAACAGGAGCAGAGGCTGAAGCGGAAGCAGTAGCTCGCCGTCGCCGCCGAGCTGCCATCCGCACCACCCGCATGACGCCATGCGTTCAGCCCTCGTTTCCTCACGCCCAGGCTTCCCCCGTGCGTCTCCCGCCCCTGTTCCGCCTCGTCTAGCCACCGTGAGTGGCTGAGCAAGTCGCCGGAGCTGCCGTGCAGCCTTGCCGAACCGCCGTCTACCTTCCCGACCCTTCTCCGCCCCTAACCGTCTCTGCTTTCCCCTGTTTCGTAGCCGAACCAGCAACCCACGGAGTGGGTTTCCAGCTGGTTCGTGGGCCTTTTTGGGCTGTTTCCGGGCCCCGAACCTGAGCCGTGCTTTGGGAAGAATCGTTTCTCGTGTCGTCCCCGTCAGATTGATACGTTTTGCGCACGATTCCGGTGAGTAATTTCACTAATCCTCGCTTAGTAGACTAATGATGCTTAAGGGTTGATTAGTTTTAATTAATTATGTTTAGGTGATTAGATTAGTATGGATTAGTGTTTATTAGCCAATTGTGATGCGAATTAGACAAATTGATTGTGCAATTAGCAAGTAGACATAGTCTACTATTTATGGGAAGTGTCTCGGAATTTTTCCGACCCCTAATCGGGCTTCAATTTGGCAATTTGGGCCTAAGTGGAATTTTTTGTATTTAAATATTATTTTTTCGGAATTAAATTAATTAATTATTTATTTTCCGAAAATTCAAGTGGGATGGCCAGTGACCGGAATATTATGCTGATGACCGTGGTGAAGTCCGTTTATTTAATTGGGCTTTATTTTGAGCCAAATTGAATTTTAATGTTAATTGTTTAATTTTCGAAATTTATTATTTAATTATTTATTTTTCAGAAATTAAGGTTGAGATGGTCAGTGACCGGAATATTATGCTGATGATCGTGGTACAACACGTTTATTTAAATGGGCTTTATTTGGAGCTAAATGGACTTTTTAATATTTATTAATTAATTTTCGAAATTAATTAATTATTTATTTATTTTTCGGAAATTAAGAATTAGATGGCCGACAACCGAAATTTCATGCTGATCGTCGTGGCGTAGTCTATTTATTTAATTGAGCTTTATTTTGTGTTGAAGTGAATTAATTGTGATTACAAGATTATCTTCCTGGGTTAATTAATTTGGATAATTAATTGGAAAATAACTGGGTGTCGGTTAACAGCACCAAAAGTGTTTTGGTGGACACAAATAATGGTGGGATTTGTGGAATCGAAATTATTATATTCTGGTTAAGGCCAATCGTGTGTCTATGCACGATATTTTATTGAGGATGATAAGAGATGAGAAGAAATGCTGTGTGACGTGGTTCGGCGATTATTATATCGCTTTGGCATGTAAGATGCCTTAGAGAATGTATGTAAATGGCTGAATATTGATCATGCCTGTGTGGCGATAATTGATCATAGTGATAATCGATCATGCCTGTGTGGCGTAAAACATGCCCATGTGGCGGAGATTGTGCCTGCGTGGCCGTATTTCTATGTGTCGAGTATCATGCCCGTGTGGCGGAGATTGTGCCTGCGTGGCCGTATTTCTGTATGTCGAGTATCGTGCCCGTGTGGCGGAGATTGTGCCTGCGTGGCCGTATTTCTGTGTGTCGAGTATCGTACCCGTGTGGCTGAAAGTAATTGGAATGCCTAAGAGCTTGCTCATAAAATCTTTATTGTACATCACCTTGGCGAATAGACGCCCGAGAGCATTACTATAACTCTGTGACTGAGTGTACTATTGGAGATTATATAGTGTGGAGTGAGATGACCTAGAAATGGTCCACCTGACATGTAATCAACTAAGTCGATTGATCTTTGCTTTGATATGATATTGTGAAATGATTGATTGAATGGAATTGACCTTGAGTGGTTTTGTTGGCGTGTGATCGACTGGGTCAATTGATCGAGATATCAACCTGTGATGTGATTGCTTGGGTGTCTATTGAACTGTGTTAATATGCAAGTGGAATCTGAGACCAAGGTAAGTCCTTTGCCCTATGCGTGTATAAGCAGCCCGGTTAGCGTATTGGTTTCCTAATCAAGTATTGGTGGGGGTAGAACTCGCTGAGACATAGTCTCATCCCGGTTTAGGGAAAAACATTTCAGGACCTCGATGAGGAGTTGAGGAGGAGGAATCTGAGAAGGAGAACTCTTGAGACGAAACTGAGGAAGAGAATGATCTAAGTGAAGAGGAGTCAGAGGAGGATCATGATGATCCTAAGTATGACCAAGATGAGGATTGAAATCTCATCTCTTTGCGAACCCTTTGTATATGTGTAGATAGAGTGAGACTTTGAAGTTGTGAATAGTTTGTGAAGTGCTCTGTCTAATGCCATGTGTAAAGGTTTGGTTGTAAATTTCAATATGAAAAATATAGCATGCTTTTCTATCCCATTGTTTTATTGTTTGGGGATTTATAACTGCTTCCGCATGTGCTTAATAAATAAAAGGGTCGGCGATACATAGTCCTGGGATATCGCATTATAAAATCGACCAAGTTAGAAGGATGTGTGCGTGCCCGAGGATCGGGGCGTGACACCTTTAGGTGTCCGACGTCTCACGTTTTTTTTTTCAATCTCCTGAGATAAAGAAAAGTTATTGCACGATTTATAGTGTGATTTAATGCCATTTGATCATATAATTATTTGAGTCTCCACATGAGACTCACATGACCGACACTCTAGATGAGCTCGGTCTTCATCTTTTATTTGACCATGCAATATTTTTGTTTTGAGGAAGAAGTCACAGTATGGTCTGAAGATCGTATCCTACAATATCACCAAGCCATTATTTGGGCCATATATTGATACCGACATGATCAACGATACATGATCATTGATTAAGATTGGCTTGTTGTGTATATATATGTACACATACATACATACATATTCTTGCTAGCTATATTAGACAGAGTTTAGCGGTTCTAACGCAAAAGTAGGTCGTAAGGATTTTCTACGGCATCCAAACCAATAGAAATCAAAACAACAAACCTCGTAATACGCCATAATTTATTTATCAGAAGGTTCGGCTAGGGCCTGTAATGCTAACCAGGAGAGCCTATTAGATTTCAACATTAAATCTTAGGAGATAAGAATACCACAAATGTCATGACTTTCGTATAATACTTACTTAAGTGTCATATCTATATTTTCTACCACTTGAATGTCATGAATCCTAAAAATTGTTAATTTGAGTGCAATAACTTTTTTGTTGATTACTCGAGTACCATAAGTTTTAAAAATATTCATCCAAGTGGCAAAAGTCAAATGTGTCATAACATTTTTGTTGCAACCTTCCCGAGGAGGGTTGAACCACCTAAAGGTTCGGTTAATGGATTACTAAGTTTAAACTAAGCTTGAGCTCTCTTAAACTCAAACCAATTCACCACTTACATTTAAATTCTTAATATGCAAATGATTTTTTGCTACATTTTTGATGGGTCGATTAAAAATCCAAATAAAGTAATAAGAGAATTACTTCACTTCTACGAACCAGAAACTAAATGAGTTTGATGACTTAATTACGTTAGATTTATTTAACGTCCTTTCTATACATTTTCTCTTTTATTTCAAAATAATTTTTTGCAAGCAGCTTGAATTGATTTTAAATTATTCCTAACATATGAGGTGATCATGCGGGTATACAACCATTATTTAACACTCAATAGTTAGAGCATTAAATAAATTGCAAATAAAAGGAGGAATTACTTACCTCAAAGCCACGAAAGCATCTACAATATTAACTCAAAATTTACATCAACAGTCCTAAATATAATTTCTAATTAACATGCAGTCGCTCAAACATTTATTTATTTATTTATAGGTTTTCTCTTATTTAAATGAAACTTAGTCTACATGGAATGCAATGCAATGATGTACCAAGGAAGCTGAGAGCATAGTTCATTGTAAGAATCATATTTTCTTTTATCCTTGAGAAAAAAACCGCGTACATGTTCATCAAAGATACCTAGTGTGTGTGTATATATATATATTTCAATGAAGCTGATAAATCAATCCATAGTGGCTTTCTTCATTATGATATTTTTTCTTTATATCCTACAAATATCTCTCCTAATCGCAACCTCATTTGGCCGAAAATATGTCATGGTGGGTACAATTTTCTAATTATCATGAAAAGTTGTATAGAAAATCTAGGAAGCATTGATACTCTTCGAGAGCTTTCATGTTTGGTTGGACACTCCAACGTGTATTCGACACTCTCCGATATGTGATTTCAACATGAATGGGGTCAATTTTAGAAATAGTCAATAAATGAGTGATAAATTTTTTTAAAAATAAATAAAAATAAAGGGGAAAAGGAGAAAAACCTAGTCTTTTCTTCTCTTTTGACTTTCACTTCTCATAACACACAATTCACTCAAACTTAGTTTTTTTCTCTTATCTTCCAACATGCTCTCGACACACGAGTTCAAAAAGTGGATTGCTTTTTTTTCCTCCAAGTTTTGTGGATTATTGGAATAGAGTTAAATTTGTCAAATTGAAACAATGAATGATATTAAAAATTTGAAAAATTAATGTTTTTAGTGTAAATTCATTATAGGCTCTTTTTTATTATTTATTTATTTGTGAATTTCAATAAAATTAATTTCATAAAAATAATCATAAAAATGAAAAATAAAAATATACATTTAATATATAATGTGTTCCAACATGTCGAAATTTTATATGTTTTGATAAACGATATGTCGACAAGTCGTGTCGTGTAGCGTGTCGGGTGTTGGTGTAAATACTACTTAGCAGAAAATCAAGTGTCATTGATAGGACCATTTTCTTTATAGACAAAATAGGAAGTTCCTTCCCATAAATTTTGTTTCCTAATTACCGTGATTCTGAAAATTATTTTGTATCGACTGTGATATGGATAGATCTTTCCTTCTTTTATGATATTTGCAATCTTGAGCTCAATGAAGGGACGATAATATTATAATGAAGTCTCATTTTTAAAGATCTATTCAGTTCTTTATTTCGCGTGTGATTCTTGTTTGTCATGCTCTCCAATTGTTAATTCCAAGCCCCCTTCTTCATCCTTGGTTTGCAAGTGACAAATGATCTTATTTTGAGTAGTCACCTCCACCTCCATAAAAAGTAGTCAATCATAACAAATGTAATTATGTTACGCCGTACATAGATGATTTTGAAGTTTATTGAAATCTTTATCGCTTATAAATTGATATTGGTATTCATATTAGCATCAATAGAGCAATATAGATACTTGACAAATATCACGCATAAGATTTTATTCGTGAGTAAATATGCATGACATATACAATGGCATGTAAACATATGATCAAATTCATGATCGTATATAAATCCCACTGGTTTGCTACTGATGAAAGCAAACATATTAAGATCAGGATTTAATTTTCTCAAATCGTGAACCTTTTTGTTGGTTTATATAAATGAACTTTTGAAAGATGAACATCTCATATTATTTATACATAAATATGTACTCTGAGAACCGTGCATGGACAGTTCACTAGTATATAACATAATTTTGAACTGGACAGATAGAACAAGCGCTTAAGAATTAATTAAAAGTTTCTTATGTTGTGCACGTTCAGCCTATCAAAAGGCCTAGAACGTTACCATGAATTATGGCACTTTGTTCTTCTTTTTTTAATTTCTACTACTCTGTGTGAAAACGAGAAAGTTTGGACTTGTCACCCCATATTCAACCATCATACAATAATTCTTCGACTAACCGTGTGAATCAGGTAATTGTTGTTGTGCACAAATTTCTTGCTAAGCTCCATAAAAGATACGGATATTATTCACCTTTTCTGCCACATGACTCATGTAATCGGCCCATTCGACGAATCTTTGTGTCATGTAATGGGAATAGAAACCAATGGACGAGATCATATAATGGCTTCCCATTTGAATAGAACTAATTTCAAAGTCTTTTTAGATCGCATCATTTTAATGCTTACCAATAGCTCATAATAAGATAAACAATGTAATCCCTCGTGAGAAGCAATGACCTGGTGCTTTCATGTGCATCAAATGAGTCAAGGGTAGAGAGAAACCACACTCCCATCATCATCCATCACATTTAAAGATGATCATATCTCTCCTCAAAAACGTATTGAGAATCTTAATGTTGTGGTTACTAGGTTAATTTCTTGGATGGCCTCATCGATGATTCATCTACTCACTTGTATCCAAAATAAAGAGACCACGTACTTAGTCTCTCCTGCATGAAGTTTTAAATTTTATAATACTCTTGATAGATTTTAAATTAATTGCTAGGTCAATTTGATGTAGAGATATATTTAATATACACATACAATCAAAATATATCGATATAATGCTCTAGCTTGCTATTAGGCAATCAGGTGCATTTGATAATATTTATATTCTTGGGAACAAATTTTTTTTTAGAAATAATTTTTTTCTATTTCTATTCCTATAACAGTTTCTAAGCAAAATAGTACATTTGGAGGAAAAGTGTTAAAAAAGTTATAAATCTTTTTGTATTTGTGCCAATTTAGTCATAAACTTTTTTTTTTGGTGCCAATTAAGTCCTAAATCTTTTTACGTTATGCCAATTTAGTCATTTTCAGCCAATTTTGGCCAAATTTTGCTAACTAGACGTTAGCCGGCTAACGTGGCCTGATTGGCGTTGACGTGGACAACTTTTCATAATATTTTAATATTTTTTAATTTTAATTTTCTTTTTCTTTTTCTTTTTTCCTTCTCCTTCTTCTTCCTCTAGCCAGTCGCTGAGGTCTAGTGACCGGCTAGAGGTGACAACCAGCAAGGTCGAGGTCAACCTCGTGGCCACCTCGCCAGTGGCTGCGAGGGCGTCCTCGTGCTGGCCTCACGCTGAGCTGGTAGGGCTCACCCTCGTCGGCCATGGGCAAGGCTTGACCCTCGCCAGATTCGGCGAGGGCTAGCCTTGCCGCCCAAGCCTTGAGGGCGGCCTCGCGTTGGGTGGGCGAGGCTCGCCCTCGCGGCCATTGGCGAGGTGGCTAGCGAGGTCAAGGCTGGTCATTGAGGTCCGGCAATTGATTGGAGGAAGAAGGAAGAGAAGAAAAAAAAATTAAAATATTATTAAAAGTTATCAATGTCAATGCTGATCAGGCTATGTTAGTCAGCTAGTGTCCAGTTAGCAAAATTCGGCCAAAATTGGTTGGAAATGATTGAATTGACACAACGTAAAAAAGGTTTATGATTTAATTGGCACACAAAAAAATGATTTAGGACTAAATTAACACAAATGCAAAAGGTTTATGACTTTTTTAACACTTTTCTTGTGCATTTGGTAACTGCACAAAATTTTTGTTCCCAAAATATAGAAAGTATAGGAATGTGTTTGATATGATCCTAAAATTTTTTTATGACATAGAATTTCTTTTAATTTTTTATAATTTTTTGAGATTTTTTTATTTTTTTTTTTTCTTCCTCCTCTAGCTAGTTGCCAAGCCTTAGTGATGGCTGGAGGCCGGCAACTAGCTAGAGATGAGAGATGGCGAGGTAGCCGACCTTGGATGAGGTCAAGACTTGCCATGCCACAAGGTCGAGCCTCGTCGAGGGTTGGTGAGGTCGTTGAACCTCATCTCTAGTCACCGACCATGCTAAGGTCTGACAACTGGTTAGAAGAGGAATAAGAAAAAAAAAAATAAATCAAAAGAAAATGACTTATTTTATAAACTGTTCTTGGGAATAAGAAACAACATTATTTTATTTTTTGTTTCTATTTCAAATCTATTCCCTGATCCCTTTTTTATTCTAAGATGTAAAAAAGTGCATGTTACCAAATGGATTTTTGTTAAAAAAAAAACAGAAATTTTGAAAAATTTCATGGAGAAATTATTTCTGATTTCTGTTCCAGAAATAGAGAAGTAGAAAATTTCTATTTCTGATTTCTAATCAAAATCTATTTCTGAAACAGAAATCTATTCCAGAAATAAAAAAAGGGAATAAGTTTAGAAAAATGGAATAAGTTTATCAAACGGATTTCTATTCCAGAAATAGGTTTGGAATAGAAAAATTGTTTCTGGAACAGAAATTCTAGTTTGTCATACACCCCATAACAAACAGACCCTTAATAGTTGAGGTCGATGATTGCATTTTGCTCATAAATGGCTCCTGATGTTCCTTCCAAAGCTAGGTAGATATGGAATAGTGCAATTCTCATTAGAGCCATGATAATATTGGGAAAATATCAAGTCATTTTAAGAAAATGAGAGTATTTCAAATTTTTCTTTGCAAGTTTCCTTTTCCTTTACCTTTATAGAATGACTCAAAACATTTGCTCCACAAAAGATTAGCTTGCAAGCTTTGACCACAGAATCTTCTAACGTACACTCGAGATCGAAATACTTAATCAAGGTGTTGACAAATTCCGAGAGTGCATTGGGTTATTTGTTGGAAATACGGAAATGCGTCCCGTGGCAAAAAAAGATGAAAGAAAAAATTGAGAAAAATTAATATTCTTTATTTGCCCAAAAAAAGGTCCTTTATTTCGGAAAAAAAAAGAAGAAGGTGAAAGTGCACCTTTTTGTTCTTTTGTAGCGAAAGACTAGAACTTCAACACATAAGACTTTTGGTAGACAAAGCATAGGGTGGTCATCTGTTTGCACTTGAACACGAGTAGGGTTGGACCTTAGTAACTTCTTAAACTGCTACATCCAAACTTTGAGACGTAAAATTTTGAGGGTTTTCCCTAAGGTGAAGAAAGAAAAAGTATCCCATAAATTAGAGGGGTGAGGCGTACGGGTAATGGCAAATTAAAATAAGGAACACATCTTCATAGCCTATTATTAGTATGCTGGCGGATAGGTGAGGCCCCCCACTAGTAGCTTCAGCTATGCTTGCTTTGGTGAGGTATCTCCAATAACGAAAAACTAAAGGCCTGCATTGTAATGTTTTTGTTTCTCCTAATTTCTGTTCTTTTGTTCCTAAAAAAAAAAAAAAATCCGTTTGGTAAAACTTTTGTTCCCGGGAACAAAATTAAAACAGAAACAACAAAAAAAAAATCCCGAGAACAATTTCTAGAAATAAGCCAATTTTTTCTTCCCCCAAAGTCCATCTAGCGACTCCAATTAAATCAACAAAGTTTTAACCAATGAGCAGGGCACACTATCTGCAGAACAAGGACATCCTGATTATGTAGACAAAGGATGGCCAGAGATAGTGATAAACGTCGAGATCTGCCAAGGTCAATTGAGAGAGATACATACCTCTAGAACCTTAGATACTTGTCGCGACAAATTTTTTCGGGGATGAACCACCTAAGGTTTGGCTAATGGATTACTAAGTCTTTAAGCTTAGCTCGAGCTTTCCCAAGCCCATACCAATTCACGACTTAGGTTTGAATTCTTAACATGCAAATGATTTTCAATCAGGAGTTGCCACTAATCTATTTTTGGTGGGTCGATTAGAAACCCAAGTAAAGTAACGGGGGATTTACTTTACTCCTACGAACCAGAGATTTATGAGTTCGGGGACATGGTTACGTTAGATTAGTCTAACGCCCTTTCGGTACCCTTTTATTTTAATTTTAAAAAATATTTTACAGGTAATGTTGATTAATTTTAATCTAAGCTACTTAATATACAAATGGTGGTCATGCAGGTGCACAATCAATAAAATAACATTCAAATAAATAAATAAAAATGCTAATAAAATGCATGTCCTAAACATGATTTCTAAATGACAGGACACCTACTTTTTCTTTTTCTTTTTAAAAAATATTAATTATATGCAATCTTAATTTAAACTTAATATGCATGAATTTTACTTTAATGACATATGAGATGCAATTCATGTGGCATAATTCAAATCATTATAATATGTGTGCAATCTAATTTACATAACCCTAAATATGCATATGCTGTATGATATGAAATGTATGATGTGATAATTTTATATGCATGTTCTTTTTATGATTTTTTAATGATTTTTTTTATTACACATATGCAACCTGCACTAACAATGATGACATGAAATATGATCAATTATAAACTAATTTATTAACTAACCAAGTAAATGACCTCTTGTGTTTTCTTTTTCAAATGACTTAATGATTCTTATTAAAAAGAAAATAATGATGCAATATTAATCTTCGGCCTTTTTTATTAAAAAAATGCATGACTAGAATATTAAAATATTAATCTATGACCCACTAACTAGAGTGCAACATGTGGTGTGATTTATATGACCTAAATAACATTTTTTATTCTTTTTTTGTTTTATTAAAGGAGAGTTAACCTAATCTTATATGAATCTAAAAAAATCAAAATGCATTGCTTTAAACATGAAATGCATATGGACCTAAGTACTTAAATTCTGGATATGACATATGATATGATATGTGATGTGCAAATAACAATGATGCATCAAAATACATGTACTTTTGAAAATTTATCTATGTAAATCAATGACATTTCAATGATGCAAAGCAAATCATGAATTTGCCATGAAAAGTCGAAATAATCAAAAATTTAACCCGACGTCTCGCGGGTCAATATTTTTGATTATCATAACTTAATATGACAAATTTCCTAATGATAAAAATAAATCAAAACAAATCAAGTTAGAATATTAAAAAAAAAAACTATGAGTTCGAATATACTAAATTTAGCCCAAGAATTTACCTAGTCTAACTCACAACCACCTTGAGGAATGGTGAGGGAGCAACGGCGACCGAGCTATGATGGTGGTTCGCCAAGGGTGATGGGTCTTGGTGGCTGGAGCTGGGGCTGTCTGTCGGAGGTCCGGCGAGGTAGACCCGCAACAAAACAGAGGATCGCCTCGGCAAGAGCCGATGGCTTCGCTTGGCCTTGGGGCTAAGGAGAAAACCCAGCAGCAAAGAGGTCGCTCGGGCGTGTAGCAGCTCGCTTAGGCGGAGGACCCGAGGCTGGCGGACGCGGCGAGGGGGGCGTGGCGTCACGAGTTGTCATGGATCAGCACGATGGCAACTTCGTCGGGATGGTGAAGCGGCTTGGTAGCGCGACATGCGGGGGGACGCAGCAATGCGAGCGCGGTGGTGCGGCGTGGTGCGGGGACGCGGGCTCGCGAGTGAGGGTTCCGGCTCGCGGTGGCTGGAGTAAGGCGGTGTCGAGTCGGTGGTGGCTTCGAGTAGATTCGTAGGCGGCGTTGGATGGCGGTACGGCAAAGCAGCGTCAATCGCTCCGGTGTGCAACAAATGGACCACCGGTGGCGCGATTGAAGAAACGTCGGTCGAGCTGGCGCGGTGGTGAGCACGACGGACGTACACGGCGAACGGCACAGGCACTTGCAGACGAGGCCGGTAATGGGCTGCTCCACGGACGAAGATGAACAGGGGCCCCTTTTCTTTCTTTTTTTATTATTTTTTTTCTGCTGAAGCCCCTCACATCTTCTCTCGCACGTCACTTCTTCTCTGTCTTCTTCCGCAAATGTTGCCCCACTGCTTTTCTTTTTGACTTTTTCTCTTATTTGTGTTTCTTCCTCTTCTCTCTCCCTTTTTTTTTTTTTTTTTTTTTTTTTTTGACTTTTCTCTTCTTTTTTTCAAACTTTCGATGGCCCTCGAGAACTCTCCTTCCCCTCCGACAGAATTTTTGCTCTGAACTTTTTCGAATTTCTCCTCCCCACGCTCAGTTTCGAAGCCTCGCATTTTATAGTGAAAGTGCTCAAAGTTGTTGTTGCTGGCGAGACATTCACTCAATGACTCCAACAATAAAAAGGCTCCAAAATTAAATAAAAGCTGATTTTTTTTTGAATTTTGAAATGAAGATATATTTTCAACAACAAAATTTCCAAAACCGAATTCTTATTTTATTTATTATTTTCTAAAATATTAGGTGTCAACAGCGGCCCCTCTTTGAAAGGAAGCTCATAGAGGTTTCCTTCAAAGATAAATGACACCTAAATTAAAACCATGCAAAATGAATATGCAAATGCTAATTGTAATGACTTTTTTATTTATTTAAAGAAATGGACTCAAATAAATGCAATGATTTGGTCAAGAACATATATTTCAATGTGTCTATGCTCAATGAAATGCAAATGCAAAATGAATGCAAAATGAATATGGAATGTATATGCAAATGTTAATGACCTCTTTTTGAAATGCAAGGTCATGCAATAATGCAATGTAAATGCAATGATTTTATCGAGAGCATATATTTCTATGTCTCCATGCTTAATGAAATGCAAATGCAAAGAAGAACACGTACCTATCATACTTATCTGGAGATTCAGAAAAGTATTATTAGGTGTGAAATGATTCCTATAAGACCTGACCAACATCTGGAAATCTCTTCAGATAATTGAAAGGCTCAAAGTCTTTAGAGATCTGGAACTCTCATCAGATCCTAAGCACTTTGGAAATCACATTCAGATGTTTGAAAATACAAATACTTGGAAGTCACATCAAGCATTTAAAGATTCAAATTTTGGAATTCATGTTGGACATTTGAAAACATTTACTAAACATCTGGAAATCACATCGACGTTTTAAAAGGACAAACACTTGGTATCACATCAAGCGTTTAAGGGTTCAAATATCTGGGTTTTTTACTAAACATCTGGAAGTCACATCAGACGTTTGGAAAGACAAACACTTGGTATCACATCAAGCGTTTAAGGGTTCAAATATCTGGGGTTCACACTAGACATTTGAAAATATTTTACTAAACATCTGGAAATCACATCAGATGTTTGAAAAGACAAGCACTTGGAAATCACATCAAGTGTTTAAAGGTTCAAACATCTGGAACTCAAACTAGACATTTGAAAACATTTTATAAATGGGTACTTGGAATTCTCATCAAGCACCAAGATGACTGAACAAACTTAGGGTTTCAAAGACAATTTTTTGGTCTTTGAGGAAAAATTCAATGAAGGTCCATGCATGATGGCTTTATCAAGCTTCTACTGGAAAAATTATCACAAGGACAATTTTCAGTTATAGTGTGAATCTCTTGAACATGCTAAATGAGATACTTTTGGTGTGAAAAAGGCCTTTTCACTCGCTCTCATTTAGAAGGGGTTGTTTGTCCCGATCATTGATGCGGGAATATATCACTCAATCTTATCATCATCTTGTCGACAAGAGTTCGAATCTTCTTGCAAGCAGTACGACCTTACCAATCTGAGAGGTCTTTGACAAGGATTGTAATGTGGGTTTGGTCAATGGCTTAGCAAAAGAGACCCTTTGAGTCAAGGCTATTGAAAGAACAATTCTGTAATCATCTCCGGGTTTACAAGTCAAGAACCCTGCAAAATGAAAAAGAAATAATCTTGCTCGCACTTCTTCGAGCAATGCTCAAAACATATGAATTCCTATGTTAATTTAAGTGCCCTAATCTGAAGAGACTTTGTAAGGGACGTAACACAAGCTTGGTTATTGGGTTTGAGAAACAAAATGATCGTTAGGCTCAAAGATGTGTGTAAAGGGTGAGAGTTGGTGATCATCTGGACATTACCACCGGTTTTCTTCGCCACGGATTGTCTTCTTGACAAATTTCTTTATTGGCTCAAGAGTTTATCACTAATGCCAATGATTGTTCAATGAAGATCTTTTCTCAACATTTTTTCTTTTAAAATTATTTTCTTTGATGATGGGCATCAATCGGCACACCGCTTCTTTTTTTTTTCATGCCCCCCCCCCAATTCATTAGTCATTTCTCTTTTCTTTTCATTGGCATTGACCTTGCTTTTACCAGGCACACTGCTTTTTCATGCCCCTTAGTTCTATTTTGATTTTAGTTCTTGCACATAATGCATGTGTCAAGTATATTTTAAATGACATTCGAACCTTCAAAGGTCTTCATCTATCTCTTGCCTTGCCCCAGTGTGGGGGATGATCACCAACTGGGTTTAAAGAAATGAAATTGTAAGCTCAAGTGGGCTATGCAAATGATATAAGTGTGTAGGATAGTGAAAGAAACGCTCTTCGTCATCCTAAGGCACTTAAATTACCACATGAATTTAATGTAATAGCATGACTTGAAGATTGATGCAAGTGAGAGTAAGAAAATTTCTATCCATTTCACTCTCCTTTAATGTCAACTTACCTCCATTTGCCCCGATGTGGGGTGGTCCTTGACAGGGGTAGTATGAAAGAAATTCTTCAAGTATTTGGGCTCAAAAGGGTTAAACAATGGATTATCTGTAGTGTTTGGGATAGACAAATGAACTGCCTCTCGTCATTTCAGCTGCCGTACTTCTTGCAAGAAAACTCTTCACCTTGAAACATAAAACGTTTCCATACTCACCTCACAATGTATAAACAAGGGATTGTGTATGGGATAAGGCTTGCCTTTCACACCTCATTTAGCATGTTCAAGTAACTCGATATCTTTCACTGAATTATCCATTTTGATAAATTTCAAGTGGAATTGACAAGTTGCATAATATCATGTGAAAGCATTCTATAATGACAAAAAGGCCATGCTCTATTCTTGCACATCAAATCATAAAGTCAAAGCTATTAAGTATCTGTGTCTTGCCCCTTTTTGCAAGGGAGCTCATAGAGGTTCCTTAAATGTGCGCAGGGCTGCACCTAAAACATAAAGCAGATAATTAAATGAAACAAACAGAGTAAATTGGATGCGTGCTGGAAACTTATTTTATTTTGAAATTTTTTTTAAAGGAACATGAAGAAGCCCATCCTTCAGAATTAGCTCATTGCCGTTTTCTTTTGGTAGGATTTTATCACAGGGCTAGTTTGGTGTACTTCAACATGCCCTTAAAACAATGAAAATCTTCATGTATTTTATTGGATGAAAAGCAAATTACATTATTGAAATGAGGGAAATTCTAGAATTGAAAATGCAAATATGCAAATATGGAAAGTAATAAAGACTCCTGCATAGAGGAGTGTGCAAATAATTAAAATTTTCCTACTCTCGAGCTTTGTTGATGGTAAACACTAAATTATCTTCAGACAACTCAGTCATTCCTTCAAGTGCGTCATCAGAGCTCTCAATCTTTGGAGGTGCGGGATCATCTATGCCACCCCATCCATCTGGGATGATATCCCGTGGGTCGAAGTAGGAGCTAGGAGGAGCCGAATACTTTACATAATAATCGAATTTGCCACTTGGTTGCCCCAGGGTATCCATCACTTCGCTTCCTCATGCATCATCCGAAACATGGTGGGCTCGGTATCAAAATTGAAAATGGCATTCATAGCTTCCGGGTGGTCGGGGGAGTGGGTTATTCTCGATGTTTCGTGCATCGCGGAATGAGACCACCTTGGCATCCAAAAGATTTTGGATTTTGTGTTGCAGCATATAGCAATCGTCAACAGAATGCCCTACCTCCCCCATATGGTAAGCACATGTTTTGGAAGAATCATAGTTGGGAAAACGCTCGGGATTAGGTCGGTTAGGCTCCTTAGCGAGTAATCCTTTCTTCTGAAGGGTTGGCAAGATCTTTGACAATGGCTTAGGAAGAGGCGTAAATTGACGCTTGGAAGAGTTATTCTGTTGGCCAAAGAATGGTTGTGCTCCTCCCTGATGGGTGTTCGGGGTAGGGCGAGGTGGTTGCACATAAGCTACATTAACCTCCGCTACAAGTTCTTTATCCTTCTTGGTTGAGACTCTCCCATATGAGCTGGTTTGATCAGACACCCATCCATCACGCAATGCTACTTCAATTCGTTCGCCAACAGGGATTAGTTGATTGAATGACTCAGCAGTCGATCCTAACATCCGATTTCGATATTCAGGCGAGAGTGTCTTCATGAACAAATCCATCAACTCTTTTTTTGTCGGCTCTGGAGTAATTTGAGCAGCTACGGTCCTCCATCTCGTGACGTATGCCTTGAAAGATTCAGTCCTCTTCTTCTCGGTCGAAGTAAATCTTCTCGAGAAGGGTGACATCAATATTATACTTATATTGCTTGAAGAATGCATCAATCAAATCCTCCCAAGTCTCTAGCAAATTAATCTTTTTCATGATGTACCATTGCAGCGACGGTCCTGTCAGGCTTGCTTGAAATTGTTGAATCATTAAGGGGATGTTATCAACATATTGGGTCATCCTGACCACATAAGTCTGCAGATGGATCTTTGGGTAAGAGGTGCCATTATACTTTTCAAAGTCTGGCATTTTGAACTTTTTTGGTATCTTGATCTTTGCATAATGGGAGAGATCAGTTGGGTCTTGGGTAAATGAACCCTGCAGCTGCTTAAGTTTCTCCTCAATTTTTATCAAGCGTTTTTCCTGCTCAGTTTTTGGTACAGCCGAATGTATCACTTGTACCTCATCATCAACAACAATTTGAGGTGCATCAGTAATTTTAACCCTGGAGGGATCTTCAGATGTAGATGGCCCAACTGCGGATGTATTCTTGCCTTTATCTCTCGGATCAGTCATGGGAGCATGTTGTGGTAACACCACTTCAACTTGCAGAGCTGGTGGGGCAGTGTTTGCTTGGAGAGAGTCAATTTTCTTAGAGAGCCGCTCAAGAACATTTAGGACTTGCTTCATCTCCGATTTAAGGGCAGCAACGCGAGCTTGTTCAGCAACATGTGTTTGTTCAGTGTTATCAGCCATTGTTGCTCTAGAATGAGTACGAATTGGCGATCTTAAGTGAGCCGTGTTGTCACCTGTCAATGTAAAATAATACAGTAAGTATCATAACAAATGAGATTGGTCTATGATAACGGTCAATCGCTTATTTTATTAAGTGAAATCAAATTCCCAAGACATCAACTTAAAATGTTAAAGTAACTCCTTAGGAAATTAAATTCCTAAAACATCAATCTAAGAAATTGAAATAACATCATAAAGCCAAAATTAAACTCCTAAATCTAGCGACTCTTTTCTATATACAATTGGGAGATCACAGTCTTTCGAAGCTTCTTGTTATGTCGAACCAACTCAGAAATACGAGCTTCTTTCCTTTCTACCGTTTCTTCAAGATTTTCAATTTGTGCTTTACGTGTGGGCTTCATGGTCACTTCAAGTATCATGGGACGTAGAGCTTGAGGGATCTCGTGATGATGGATATAATAATCCGAGGCATGAAAAATCCTCTCATTTCCTTTCAATCTTCTAGGCACCACTATCTTTTCCGGATGGCATTCCTTCCATGCATTTTCAAGATGCTTGATCTCATCGAGGTATTTGTGATCCTTGCGCACAAAGCGGGCTTGAAATAGATCCATTCAGAGAGGAGGTGGGATATCTTGGAGCATTCGATACTGGCGGGCCACTCTATAAGGATAGTAAGATGTTGCACCAGTAATTCCCATCAGTGGAATTGGATTATCTGTTTTGTGAGAGAAACGAGCCACGCTAACATGGAACCATTTAGCATACCATAGGAAGCCCTTGAGATCTGGATTTTTAAGAAAAGTCACCCAATCAGAAAATGATTTTCTGGTATTTTTTTTTCTAAGATTGAAAATCTTTTTATTGGGTGATCAAATTCACCTCGACGCATGAAATGACCAAACTCCTTCATGTGAGAAAGAAACCAAATCTGTAAAAGCTCGGGAGAGGCATTCATAATTTTTTCTCCATTTTGTTTAAAACGGTTGAGGGACAAAAATGTCTCAGCCAAAATCATGTTTATAAAGTTCATGCCAGTGCATGCTTGTCTGACCACCCATGCAATCGAGGGATCAATAGCATTTTTCGATGAGGAAATATCATAAGTCCAAAGAATGCTAAGATGAATATCCTACCCTTTTGGCGCATTGAAGACTGATTTAAAAAATGATTAGCCAAAAAGGAGAAAGGGCATGCATTACAATTAGCTTTCAAAACTTTCTTAACCTTATCAGTTTTAATTCTTAGAAATTGAGATAAAATTGATGTGGGTTCTATACCAAGAGGCGGCCTAACCAGTTTAGTCTCAAGGGGCATTCCTATGATGACACTATACTCTTCCAGTGTTGGAGTTAGCTCATTCTTACCAAAAATAAAGGTAGCCGTCTTGGGACACCAAAAGTGTGATATAGCTTGCAAAACACCACTATGGACTCCGATATCCAAAATGGGGATGAGCCGTCACAGTATCGACTCCACATAATCTTGACCTTCTTTACTTAAATTGTTCCACCACCCTACGAGCTCAATCTTGGGAGTTGGAATGAATTGAACATCGGATCTCCCCATTGCATATAAAGTAAAACCGACAACGAAACCTATTGTCATGGACCAACGAAATTGCAATAAATAAATTGCGAAGAATTTAAACAACTTACTTTCACTGGAAATAGATGACAATCACATAGACACACGCATGAAAAGTGAGGCTCGATTTCTGTCTAGACGGCTTAACAAAGTGGAGCTAAGAGGATGATCTGACCGTTGCAGTCTCGCATTAACGTGTCAGGTCCTCCTAACCCCGGCTCAGTTGAATGGTATACCCAATAATCACGCAGTCTTGCGGATATGGATAAACACATTTGACACCATGAAGAACTTTCGGGGAAGAGAATGTCAACCTCTATATAGCATCTCGCTTTAGAGGAAGTATCATTCTCAACACCATCCTAAGAATCCTATCGCAGCCAAGGTCCGGCAACAGGTTGTGTGTGCAATAGTGTAGTGCTAAAAACAATAAAACATACACAACAGTTTAATTGCAAACAACACTTCTATAGTTCAACCATTCATCCTTAACTCCAACCTGCAAAACAAGGGTTAGCAAAGACTACTCCCCTTATACCTCCCATCTGCAAAAACATTTAACACTTAAATCAGGGACATACCTGGTATCCATGCTGCCAAACAAAATATTTAAAAAAAAAAAAGAAAAAAAGAAACAGGCCTATGTCCACTATGAGTTTTAACTCTGTCCCCAGCGGAGTCGCCAAGCTGTCGCGACCAGTTTTTTCGGGGATGAACCACCTAAGGTTTGGCTAATGGATTACTAAGTCTTTAAGCTTAGCTCGAGCTTTCCCAAGCCCATACCAATTCACGACTTAGGTTTGAATTCTTAACATGCAAATGATTTTCAATCAGGAGTCGCAACTAATCTATTTTTGGTGGGTCGATTAAGAACCCAAGTAAAGTAACGGGGGATTTACTTTACTCCTACGAACCAGAGATTTATGAGTTCGGGGACATGGTTACGTTAGATTAGTCTAACGCCCTTTCGGTACCCTTTTATTTTAATTTTTAATAATATTTTACAGGTAATGTTGATTAATTTTAATCTAAGATACTAATATACAAATGGTGGTCATGCAGGTGCACAATCAATAAAATAACATTCAAATAAATAAATAAAAATGCTAATAAAATGCATGTCCTAAACATGATTTCTAAATGACAGGACACCTACTTTTTCTTTTTCTTTTTAAAAAATATTAATTATATGCAATCTTAATTTAAACTTAATATGCATGAATTTTACTTTAATGACATATGAGATGCAATTCATGTGGCATAATTCAAATCATTACAATATGTGTGTAATCTAATTTACATAACCCTAAATATGCATATGCTCTATGATATGAAATGTATGACGTGATAATTTTATATGCATGTTCTTTTTATGATTTTTTAATGATTTTTTTTATTACACATATGCAACCTGCACTAACAATGATGACATGAAATATGATCAATTATAAACTAATTTATTAACTAACCAAGTAAATGACCTCTTGTGTTTTCTTTTTCAAATGACTTAATGATTCTTATTAAAAAGAAAATAATGATGCAATATTAATCTTCGGCCTTTTTTATTAAAAAAATGCATGACTAGAATATTAAAATATTAATCTATGACCCACTAACTAGAGTGCAACATGTGGTGTGATTTATATGACCTAAATAACATTTTTTATTCTTTTTTTGTTTTATTAAAGGAGAGTTAACCTAATCTTATATGAATCTAAAAAAATCAAAATGCATTGCTTTAAACATGAAATGCATATGGACCTAAGTACTTAAATTCTGGATATGACATATGATATGATATGTGATGTGCAAATAACAATGATGCATCAAAATACATGTACTTTTGAAAATTTATCTATGTAAATCAATGACATTTCAATGATGCAAAGCAAATCATGAATTTGCCATGAAAAGTCGAAATAATCAAAAATTTAACCCGACGTCTCGCGGGTCAATATTTTTGATTATCATAACTTAATATGACAAATTTCCTAATGATAAAAATAAATCAAAACAAATCAAGTTAGAATATAAAAAAAAAAAAAAAAAACTATGAGTTCAAATATTCGAACTAAATTTAGCCCAAGAATTTGCCTAGTCTAACTCACAACCACCTTGAGGAATGGTGAGGGAGCAACGGCGACCGAGCTATGATGGTGGTTTGCCAAGGGTGATGGGTCCTGGTGGCCGGAGCTGGGGCTGTCCGTCGGAGGTCCGGCGAGGTAGACCTGCAACAAAAGAGGATCGCCTCGGCGTGGGCGATGGCTTCGCTCGGTCTTGGGGCGGAGGAGAAAACCCAGCAGCAAAGAGGTCGCTCGGGCGTGTAGCAGCTCGCTCGGGCGGAGGACTCGGGGGCTGGCGGATGCGGCAGCGAGGAGGCGTGGCGTTGCGAGTTGTCACGGATCAGCACGATGGCAGCTTTGTCGGGATGGTGGAGCGGCTCGGCAGCAGCGACATGCAGGGGACGCAGCAATGCGAGCGCAGTGGTGCGGCGTGGTGCGGGGACGCGGGCTCGTGGGTTCCGGCTCGCGGTGGCTGGAGTAAGGCGGTGTTGAGCTGGTGGTGGCTTTGAGCGGATTCGTAGGCGGCGTTGGATGGCGGTACGGCGAAGCAGCATCAATTGCTAGGGTGTGCAGCAAATGGACCACCGGTGGCGTCGATTGAAGAAACGTCGGTTGAGCTGGCGTGGTGGTGAGCACGACGGTACGTACGCGGCAAACAGCACAGGCACTTGCAGACGAGGCCGGCAATGGGCTGCTCCACGGACGAAGATGAACAGGGGCCCCTTTTCTTTCTTTTATTATTATTATTATTATTTTTTGCTGAAGCCCCTCACATCTTCTCTCGCATGTCACTTCTTCTTTGTCTTCTTCTGCAAATGCTGCCCCACTGCTTTTCTTTTTTGACTTTTTCTCTTCTTTGTGTTTCTTCCTCTTCTCTCTCCCTTTTTTGACTTTTCTCTTCTTTTTCCAAACTTTCGATGGCCCCTCAGAGAATTCTCCTTTCCCTCTGACAGAATTTTTGCTCTGAATTTTTTTCAAATTTCTCCTCCCCACGTTAGGTTCCGAAGCCTCGCATTTTATAGTGAAAGTGCTCAAAGTTGTTGTTGCTAGCGAGACATTCACTCAACAACTCCAACAATAAAAAGGCTCCAAAATCAAATAAAAACTGAATGTTTTTGAATTTTGAAATGAAGATATATTTTCAACAACAAAATTTCCAAAACAGAATTCTTATTTATTTATTATTTTCTAAAATATTAGGTGTCAACAATACTAAATTTATAATCCTTGAGTAGTTGAACTTTGTACATTAAGATGACAATATATTCCCCCTCATTCCCTTCTCATGTAAGGTTTGCCATTAATACTGCTTATTGTCTGATCACAAAATATAAACCCAGGGTGGATATGAAGGTATTAGCTTCTCTTGTAATGTAATCGGTTATGATAGTGTTTATCGTTATTTTGATTACGTTCCGCAAAGTATCCGAACTTAGTAACAAAATATGATTTCTCAAACTAATATCTATTTGTATATTATGAGCCTAGTAGAATAGGTGAATGGTAATTAGTCAATGGTCCAGCTTTCTTGAAAGTCTGAATTGATAGGTGCGAATCCGAATCTGAATCCAAGCCCAACCCGACCCAAATTGAAAACCTGGTTCAGTTCAGTTCATTTGGTTTTCCTGTTTTTGCCTTGCCCTTGTCAAACCGGGTCGCTATAAGGCCTTCCCCCTTACTCGGTATATAGTTTGGTTCATTTCTGGTCCCTTTGCCATCCTAGAAGTTTCTTAGGAGCCACTCCTTCTTCAAGCTCTCTAGCTCCAACGATCACTCTGCCCTCGTCGGACCGGGTCATTCCAATCCATGCCGCAACCACAGCGAAAAGAACCAGAATAGATATGGCAAAGCAAACTATCATGAACAAATATGTAGATTGACATCCAGACCAACGATTTACCACCATCACCTTGAACTTCTCTCGCTGGTAATTACCATTGACAGTCACAAGAACACGTCGAAAGAAGAGCAATAATAAAGAACAATAAGGACGTGGGTTTAGATTTAGTCTCGTTAACAAAGAAATCTGACTGAAATCAAACTCGACACGTGATGGAATTTCTCTAGCGTAACCCAAATTTGTATATACTTAGAGCAATAAAAAAACCGAAGACACGGATGTACGAACTTGATTTGGGATTTAAGTCAAACATATAGTGAGCATAGATGGAAGGTGCTGACCACATTTTAGGCCCTGAACCCAGACCTAGACCCAAACAAGGAAATGCTCGACATCAAATAAATCAACTTAGTTGGACACAAAACACTCGAGAACCAAAGAAAGCGAGCTCGGCTCATCCTTAAAACAGAATAGAGCAGAGCAAAAGGATCCGCAGGGGTGAGCGTTTAATCTCGGAGGTCCCTACCTGGCTCGAAGATGGTGGCTAGAGGGCGAGTTCGAGACAAATCAAACTATTGCCAGCCGCTTCGCAAGGTCTCCGAGCTGAGATCCTTAGTTAGAGAGGCTCGAGCCAAACAACCAACGAGACTCACTGGAAATGCCGGGAAGCAGGAGAGAGAAAATTGTGAAGAGGGAGGATACCGGTAGGAGGTCATTGAGGCGCCGACAGGAAAACCAAGACGTGTTTTCTCTTCTTCTTTTTTTTCCCCTTTGCGCGAGAGAGCTCTTCTTTGTGAACGCCCAGACCTCTCTTTTTATATTAAATAAGAAAAAGCTCTCTTTTGTCCTCTTATAGCCGCCAGCCCCTGTCTCCAAAATATGGCAAAAGGTTAAGTCATTTCTTCCCTAAGATTTTGCGATACGGTGACTTTGGGCCAATGAGGAGGTGCCATGTGGCATAAGAATTTCAGGTGTAGAGAGAGATGCACGGTCTAGAGTCGAATTGGGCTGAGCTCAATTTGGCCAAGCAAATCCCAATCAAACAGGATCTCCTCGAATCTTTGCGATCTTTCACAAGTAATCTTTCACAATTAATGAAATTTCCAGAGATATCGTCGGGAAAATTAAGATATTAACAATGCTTGTGTGATATATTTTGTAAGTTTTTCCTTATACCTTCTTTTCTTGTTGCCAGGATAAAAAAGCACGCAATGATGGGGGGAACATTTTCGCCCTTCTATCAGCAGTATTACATGGCTTGGTCATAGGTGAAAATGTCTGCCTCGAAATCATGATTTCATAGTACTGCTTTAATTCTCTTTTCATTGTCTTTAACTGCCTGGGTTTAGTGCAGTGTGCAGAAACAGAACTGATCTTCTGCAATAAAAACATTGAGCTGGGTTTATTTTGACAGTTAATTGGCATGAAATTTGAGATAAAGCTGCGGTTTTGGCTCGCTCACCTTAGTAATTGATAAGGTTTGGCATTCGATTTCGAGCCTAAAAAATTTAGAGCCCACCCTTCCGGTTTTGGCTCTTCAAACATCATTCCTGGATGAGTATGTATTTTAGTTGAGGGGTCTCCCCAATGCATCACATTTTCATACTGCTTCCATAACTGAAACTTTTAGCTTCCCACCATCAACATCCGTTGGTGGAGCCTTGGTTTTAAATGGCTTTGTGGGGAGTGTTCTTTTGGATTACTTTTGGTATGTCTCGCTCATTCTTGTTTCATAAAAGGTGGTAAACTTACCACAGCTGAAATATGGTTTAGATAAAGTTCAGTATGCTTCTTGTGTAGGAGATGGATAAACGACGCTTTACTAATAATTCAGAAGTTCTAATAGACTTCACTAAATTCCAATCGGCGGTCACACATTTTCTTGTCCTCAACATTAGCTACTGCTTAGCGCTTTCTACCCATAAATGGCCCCATTCTTTCGTGAGGTATGTCGAAAATTGTTGAAACAGGGCCCTATCGATCATTTGGACAACTCCACGATTGCCACACTTGGCATGTCCGTGACCATCCCCCTCGCAATGGTGGCAGACATGCTTGTTCGCGGCCATCGTTACTCTGCAATTTACGTTGTGGGATGCGTCCAGGCACGTGTATGTTCCTTGCCCACATGTCACCTTTGATACAATCCGAAGTTTTAAGCTGAACTTTTGCTTTTTCAATTGTATGATGTCGGTGCAAGCATGTTTGACGAAGCCCGTTTCGGACATTCTCACTGGCTTTTTCGTGTCGGATTTTTGCAGGATTCATCGTAGCCAATTTCTCAGATATGTTTGTGAAGAAACCAGAATCATGACACTTCGAGGGTGTTCAGACGAAAACTTTTGACTCATGGTGCAACTACTTACATGAGATCTTCCTCACAGTAAATGGCCCTGAAGTGTGTAATACACTGGCAAATCTCTAAGCAGTTTTCCGAACGCTGTTGTCACAGTGAGTAATGAGTTTATGCGCAACATGATAAAGAGGAAGACGGCAATTACAATTTTACCTGAAAAATCTTTGCATTCCGAAATACCGGTCTTTTCTTTTATTTTCCTGATGACACTTGAATATTCCGAATAGCTGAAGATATCTGCAGATCGAAGAAAGATAGAGAGCCAATGAAGTGTCGGTGATAGGAGTAGATAAAGCGAGTAAACAAACTTAATTTATTATAATAATGTAATGTAAGTTTGATAACTATTAGGATTATCTCAGTGGCCACCCTTCTAACATGGAAGGTGAGTGGGGGGTTTGAATGGACCTTCTCAGGGGGTTAGGGTGGAGACGAATTAGTTTTAGGTATAGGTTTTGACTCCCACACTCTGTAAAGAGGCAAGGCAAAAGTCTGAAAGTGAGAATTAGCATAGGAGTAGAGTAGGACCACCTAAAAAAAAATGTAAGTTTGATTCTAATGGTTGTTAGCTTAGTTCTGGCATTTCACCGTTTTGGTGCTATATGGATGGTGCGAAGTGCAATGGATGTCAAGGATGCAGAATATAACAACTCAAATCAAATTTTCGCTTTTGAACTTTTGAACTTTTTTTCCTTTTTTTTCCTTTTTTTCTTCTAGTTTCAGTGCCTTGGATATAATTTTTATTTAATGCCGTGAACCTTTTAAGTATATGGGAATCTTAGCATGCACTACTCTTTTTATGAAATTTTCATATTTTTAAGACCCTTTTTTTTATGGGAAAGTGAGTAGCTTTCATTATTGCGTGAAACGACAGTGTAACTTTTACTAAAAGGCACAATAAAATGGCAGTGTCATTATAAATTTACATATAATCTCTTTGGGCACGTATGACAACCATTCTTGTTTAGAAATAGTTTTTAGAACAGAAATATATTTTTCTATTTCTATTTCTAGAAGAGTTTCTAAGCAAAAATAAAAGTATGACAACGACACAAAATTTCTACTCTAAAAATAGAAATTCGTTTGATAACGACACAAAATTTCTTCCTTTTGGAATGCGGTGACGACAACCGACGACATTTAATATAAAAAATAAAAATGAAAATGATTTAGTAACAAAATAAAATAAAATAAAATAAAATAAAATAAATCCTAAAAAATAAAATAAAAATATCAAAATAAATTTATTTTATTTATTCTATTTTATTTTATTTTACGAATAAATTTATTTTAAAATGAATAAAAATAAAAATAAAAATAATTTTATTTGGCAAAACACTCAAGGCAAATAAAAATAAATTTATTAAATTTATTTTTATTTATCATAAATAAATTATTTTAAATAAATTTATTTTTAATAAATTAAAAATAAAATGATAAATAAAAATAATTTATTTATTTTATTAAATTTATTTTATTTTTAAATGAATAAAATGAATATTTTTATTTTTATTTTTAATAAAATGAGGAGAGGCGGAGGAAGAGGAGGAGGCAAAGACATAGAGGAGATGTGGGAGGACTCACCGAAATTAGGGTTTTGTGAGAGAAATTATTTTTGATTTCTCTTCCAAACCTATTTTACGGAATATAAATCTATTTCAGAAATAGAAAAACTAAGGCTGCACATGATAAAATTTATGTTTCTTGATTTCTCTATTTCTCTATTTCCCGGAACGGGTTTGGGCAATCCGTTTGGTAACAAAATTTGATTTCTCTATTTCGAAATAGATTTCTATTCCGAGAAATAGATTTGAAGAAGAAATCGAAGTTAAAATTTTTTGCTTCTCAATTTCTGAAATATAAATTGAGAAATCAATTTCTGTTTTAGAAATTTTGTCATGCGCACCCTAAATAAGTTTATCAAATGGATTTTTTTTTCCAAAAACAAGTCTAGAACTAGAAAAACTATTTACAAAAACAGAAATTTTTGGTTGTCATGCCACCCCCTTTCTTTCTTTCAAACGGAGAACGGATGGTCACAAAAGTCACTATATCATACAATCACCGACTTGAGCTAACAAAGAAAATGACAGTCATTGTTATTCCTCAAGCTAAGCAACTACTTGTAAAGCATATACTTAGGGCGTGCATGACAAAATTTCTGTTTATCGATTTTTTGTTTTCTCGTTAGAACAAGTTTGGAACAGTAAATCTTTTGGTAATACAATTTGATTTATCTATTTCTGAAACAAATTTCTTTTTCAGAAATAGAAAAATTGAAGAAATCAAAAGCTGAAATTTTTAACTTCTCGGTTTTGAAATTAAAATTAGAAACTTAAATCAAACCATATAAAAGAACATTGTACTTTCTTGCTAACTTAATTTACTCATAACCACAACTTCACAAATTATTGCTAATTTTCCTTTTCTTATTTTGCTTGTGTTTTTTTTTTTTTTTTTGTTTTTGTTTTTGTTTTTTTTTTTTTTTTTTTTTTTTTTATAATTTCCTCTTTAGGATGAAAGGTAATCGAATGGGTCCCCAATTTTCAAAAACGACCAAAGTTCTTAAATGCTTACTAAAAAACAATGGGGCTCTTTCCTCCTAGAAAAGGCATGCCATGGCCAGTTGAAGAAAAAATTCTTATGTAATAGATGAATAAAAAACGTGCCTAGAAATTTAATCTTATTTTTTACGGATTCAAAATTCTTGCAAAATCAAAATAATTAGAGTGTCACACAATCTTGAATTTTAATTCGAAGGCAAGAGATTTAAGAGAATCTCTCTCTTTGCTATGCAAGGGCCATTAAAGGTTCATTGAGCAACAATAAAGAAATTAGGGATGAGCAACTAGACTGATTCAATTTGAGAATCAAAATAAACCGACCTTCCCTCGATTGGTTCCTAACCATAAACGTTACTTTAAGGTAGAATTCTCATATATTCCTTTACACCATTAATTTTTTTTTTGTTGATAATCTTGTATAATACTAGTTTCGATAAAATGACAAGGCTGTATAGGCACCATTGATGGCACCCATATTCATGCTTCCGCAGTACTTATATGAACCTACGCAAGATGAGCTTGCAAACGATACATTGACCGAGGAGGGAAACCAAATAAATACGCTTAGAAAAACAATTGCTAATAAAATGGCAAGAGAAAATAATATGCCAGAAATTCCATGAAATTGCATTTTTAACTTTTGTAATATGTTAGTATTATTTCGACTATTATTTTGTATTTGGGGATTTTCTATGTTGTTTTAGTATTATTTCGATTATTATTTTGTATTTGAGGATTTCCTATGTTGTTATCTAATCAATTTTTGGTCCTAGAAATATAAATTTTGTTCTGTTATCAAACGGATTTCTATTTCAAAAATAGAAATTTTGAGTCGTTATCAAACGGGTTTATTTGCTCAGAAACTTGTTCAGGGAATATAAATTAAGAAATTGATTTTTGGCCAGAAATTAATTTCTGTTTCAGAAATTTTGTCATACGCAGCCTTAATGATTCCTTCTACTTCCAAACAATTTAAATGCGACCTAAGTCAACCGTGCTCATCTTGGGAACAGCACTTTGGCGCCTAACATGTCCACCGGGCATGAGACATCCCGATTTTCCGATTCTATTTTCAATTAATTGAGACGGGCATTTTGTTGGCACACATATAGTTCATTTCCTTGAGTCGGCCACTCATGTGAAAACTAGTCTATCGGGTGAAGTCGTTAAGAAATTCTAATGCATCAGACTCGAGAATTTGGTCAAGAAGCGAACTTTCGACCGAGTTAATCTGCAAGGGTCATTACGGCACAAATTAAAATCGATTAGAGATCGGAGATAGGTCGACTCGACAGAAGCGTGTGATCAGGTGTGGGTGATTCCACCAGATCGCATAATCCTTGTCGATCGACACGGACCGACTTTTCTATCGATTGGATACCCTGTGTTCGTATTTGAAACCTTGAGATTACGCCGACAACCGAAAGTCGCCAATGTTTCAAATATGTACATTGTGGCTTGAGATGATCAACCACAGGTCAAATGCATGAAAATTTCTAAAAGCTACCCGGTAGGTTGGGCCGCGCTAGTATCGTGCCAAAGTGAAATTAACCGTGGAATTGAGATCGAATTCAGAAATTGGAAGTCTGGGTGTGTCACAAATCTTTTTAGGAACATTGACTTATCTTTGGAAGATTTTTCATGCAATCAGAGTTTTTCAGCAATTAAATCAGAAAATGGCTAATTTGGCTCGAGAAATTAGTGGGCCCGCTTTTGGTCGTACTTTTGGGACTTAAGTTGGTTTTATGGTCAAGTGATTATGTGAATTGAAGTGTGGTGACAATGGATTAATTTTATGGACTTCAATTTGATTCATATGGAAGAGAATCAAGTGGAATTGGAGAATTGGTTGTACAAGAATTGGACCCCGGCGAAAAATGAAAGTGCAACCATTGGAGAAGTTGTGGGGGGGGGGATTTGAGTGAGTGGAAAATGACATGGGATGATGTCATGGTGGTGGGCCATTTTTTTGTGGATGAAAGAAAAATAAAAAGAAAAGGGAATGGTCCCATCTCTCTCTCTCTCTCCTTCTTCTCTCTCCTCCCTCTCTTCTTCCTCTCTCTTGTGCAACTCCATCTTCATCTTCTTCATGCTTGAACCAGCGGAAAGGAGGGGGGGAGCTCGTGCGTGGAGCAGCCCGACGGAAGCTAGCCGCTCACTGCCGCCGCACGCCGTCGTCGCTTCGCCCTGGCCGCGCGTCCTCCGCCTTCCTCTCTCCCCTCTTGCTGCTGTTCGAACGGCTTCTTCTTCCTCTAGTTGGTGCTTTTCAAACCCAGAAATTGCAGAGGAGAAGCTGGAGCAGCCATGGCCGTCCGCCCGCCCGCTCGTCGCTGGCCGCACCTCCGCCCGCTCACCGTCGCAGCCCCCACGAGCTGCTTCGCCCCTCCCATCCTTGCTTTGTTCGCGCACTAGCAGCCATCGTCCGTCGTCCCGAGCTGCCGGAGCTCATCCTTGCCGCCGTGAGCCGCCGTGCGCCCTCGCCTTAGCCCGCCGGAGCTTCGCCTTGCCTTCGCCGCCCTTGGCCGCCCGAATCGGCGCCAGATCCACTCCCTCTCGGCCCCGATCAGCAACCTAGAAAATGGGTATGGCAGTCCACGTTTGGCCTGTTTTGGCCGCCTTTCCGAGCCCGGATGCTCGGCCCGCTTTGAGGAAAGTTGTTCTCCTCGGCGTCCCCGTCGTTTTGGTCCGCTCGGCTCGCTAATCCGGTGAGTTTAGCTCACTAAACCTTGATTAGACGGTTAATGATGCCCTAAGTGTGCTTAGCCTAAGTTAAGTAAGCTTAGGTGATTAGTTTAGTTTATTTAATTGTGAATTAGATTAAGATGTTTGTTTAATTTAAACCATGTTTAATTAAAGGCTAAGAGAGTTTATTTAATGATAAACATCGATGTGACATAATAGGTTTTATTTTTGATTTATTTAAATGTTTCGAAATTCTGGAAATTATAATATTATATTATAATCCGAAATTATTAAAATATTACTATTTATTTTTAAAAAAAAAAAAAAAAGAAAAAAATTATTTTGACCCGGTTGCTTAGAATTTCGTGCCGATCGCTACTGTGTAGTCGGATTTTGAAATTGATGATTGGAAATTATAAATCGAGTGTGAATTGTGAAAGATAGGGATATTATTATTTTAATTAATTTTCGGAATAAATTTAATTATTATATAAATTCCGAAAATTATTTTGGGACCCTAAATTCTCAGAATTTTGTGCTGATTGCTGCTTTGTGTATTCAGATTATGAATTTGATGATTAGATATTACAAATTGAG
Organism: Eucalyptus sideroxylon x Eucalyptus melliodora; assembly: GCA_016097485.1. Taxonomy (NCBI): domain Eukaryota; kingdom Viridiplantae; phylum Streptophyta; class Magnoliopsida; order Myrtales; family Myrtaceae; genus Eucalyptus; species Eucalyptus sideroxylon x Eucalyptus melliodora. Next base: position 33,581,377 of record CM027826.1, read on the forward strand.
TGATGATTTGTGCAATTGATTATTGAATTGTTGTGTCTTTGGTTGAAAGACTCGGGTCGTAATAGTGGCTAGGCCATTTGGATCCTTATTCTCGCTAGAAATGCCGTCAAGAGAATGACGTGGCTTGGTCGCAGATAGTGGCGAGACCGACCGGACCTTTATTCTTCTAGAAATGCCGTCGATAGAATGACGTGGCTTGGTCGCGAGAGTGGCGAGACCGACTGGACTTTTATTCTTCTAGAAATGCCGTCGATAGAATGACGTGGCTTGGTCGCGGTAGTGGCGAGACCGATTTGGACCTTTGTTCTTCTAGAAATGCCGTCGATAGAATGACGTGGCTTGGTCGCGGTAGTGGTGAGACCGACTGGACCTTTGTTCTTCTAGAAATGCCGTCGACAGAATGACGTGGCTTGGTCGCAGTAGTGGCGGGACCGACTGGACCTTTATTCTTCTAGAAATGCCGTAATGTTAGTAGATATCGACTGCGAGTAGGCTATGCCATTGTGTGGCAGTGAATAATAATTGGGATGTGTGCTAAGTGCGATCGTGATTTATATGAAAGTGATGGCGTTCCAATTGTTTGAATTATTATTACTACCTGAGATTGTGTGATACAAATTGTGCTAACCTACAGGAAGGAATTGAGGCAAGGTAAGTTCTCTGTGTGATGTGGTTAAGCCACCCTTGGGCGTATTTTCTTTCTAATAGGGGTTTAGGGGGTTGAACTTGCTGAGACGTTGTCTCAGTGGTTATTGAATAACCATTTTAGGTCCCCGGTGGACGGAGCGGCCAAATAGCTTTGGTTAGCCTTGAAGAGTTGGAGAAGTGAAGTCATAAGGATTGGAGATCGTGTACGACTTGTAGGTCGTATGATAACCTCTTTTTAAGAGCCAGTCTTTTGTAGACTTTTGGCTCTAGGCCTTCGTCTGTAACTCTGTTGGTTTATGTAAGTGATTGGTTGTGAAATTGTTTTCTGCTTTTCTATCCCGTATTTCATTGTTAGGGGTTTTATAATACGTTCCGCTCGCGCAATAATAAATGAATGGGGTCGGCGACACTACCTGGGAATGTTGCATTTGATCGACCGCAGTGGGATGTGCTCGCGCTCGGGGTTCGGGGCGTGACAGGGCACATCATAGATCACCTCAAATGTCCTAGGTTGTATGTTGCCGTAGACGCCGATGTCGGTGTCAGTGCCATTAGGTGTGAATGCTAAGCAAACGACACGCTCACCACATAAAACATCCAACATGCCCACATGCCAATGCTAGGCAAACTTTGGAGATATGAGAGACTATGTAGAAGTTGATTTTTTTTTTTTTTTTTTTTAAAGGTAAGGGAATTTGAAGATTCTAGTGATGCAAAATGATAAAATTGAGCTTATACATGTAGATAGTTGGAATCACATGACAGCATTACTCGTATGGCGAGAAATGTGAAGTATTTATGGATCACAAAAGCTTAAAGTACATTTTTAATCTAGAAGAATTGAACATGAGATAGAAGAGACGGTTGAAGCTTATGAAAGATTATGATTTGTCTGTCCATTAATACAAGCAAGGCAAACATAGTAGCAAATGCCTTAAATCATTAGTCTTCTAGATGTGACTTTACTCACTCCTTGGAAGTCTATCATTGAGGATATGAGCAAGTTGGACTTGAATGTATTGGTTCATCATATTGGTGTTTCATCGACATAGCCAAGTCTAAATAAAATGAAGAATTGCATATAAAGGAAAATCAAAGAAGGTGGAGAAGTTGGGAGACAAGTATATTCTTGACGTTTCTTGGTTGGTTGCGTGTTCCCAATGTTTCAAAGTTCAAAAAGGAGATATTGAAAGAAACTCATAGCATCATATTCTAAATTCATTTGAAGGTCACTAAAATGTATCTTGATTAAGAGAATACTTTTGGTGGATTACAAGAAGAATGATAATGTAATATTTGTCAATTAGTATCCAATTTGTTGGGATGTGGAAATTGAGCATTAGAAACTAGGTGAATAGTTGCATCCCCTCGAAATACTTAAATGGATGTGAGAGGATATCACCATAGATTTTATTGTTTGTCTACCAAAGATGCCAAGCAGTAAGAATACTATATATGGATGACTGTTGATTGACTAACTAAATCCCAAACCTTTTATCATGTTGATTTGGCCTTTCACTTGAAAAAATGACGACCTAGTGAGCATTGTTTTTTACAAAGATCCTAGATTTGTATCCAAGTTTTAGAAAAGTTTACAAGAAGCGTTGGGTACTAAACATAATTTTAGTATAACTTTTCACCCATAAACAAATGGACAGTCAAAGAGAACAATCCAAAAGTTAGAGGATGTGTCAAGACCCTATGTTAATGACTTTGATGGTCCTTGGGGTGAACATCTACATTTCGTACGATTTTTTTTTTTTTTTTTTAATAACAACCTCTATCATTTCAGCATTAAGATGATACATTTTGAAGCTTTGTATAGCTGAAAGTGTAGAACTCCTATTTCTTAGGATGTTGAGGGTGAGAAAAGACTAATCGACCTAGAATTCATTTAGCAATTGGAAGAGAAAAGTCAGGTTAGTTTGCGAATGTTTCAAAATAGCACAAAACCGTTAGAAAAGAAAAGTTATGTAGACCATAAAAGGCGCAAGGTAGAATTTAGCATAGACCTTAAAACCATTCATTTTAATCGTACATTCCGATTTATATTATGGATTCATAAATGCGCTGTGTCTAGTATAAAGTTTCTATGAATTACTAAATACATTTGTTAGTCAGATTTCATTTCTACCAAGTTTGAATGTCCCAGAATTTTGGTTGTCATTTGTCTTGTGCTTATATTCTTGTGAATCTTCGTTGTATTTGTGGTTTGACTGCGAGCGTGAGCCCCGTGTGAATGGTGGTGGAGATGAACGGCTGTCCGGTGGCTGGAAGTCGCTTGCTATGACGGTCTGGCGATGGTCGTACTAGTCAACGACGAGTAGAGTCTCTTCATGGTCTGGTGTGGTGAGCCCTGGCCATCAGCGTGTGTGTGGACTCTCTCTTCTTAGTTTGTACCGAGCAAAGAGCAAGAAGATGGCTTGGAGAAAAGAAGAGAGGGCATAGGCTCAATTGGTCTAATAAGATTCGGGTTTATTTAGGCTGATGGATTCGGACTTGCTCAGTCTAGTTAGTACGGGCTGGGCTTAGTATAGTTAGGTTCGGATTGGGCTTGTTTATTAGAAAGTTGGCTTCGTTTCTAATTAAGGTAGGGGCCTTTTTGTCCTCGGTCCGACCTGTAGGCTTGTTGTAGCCCATGATCGGATTGAGCCCCGAGGCCTAGCCCGTCCCTATTTTCGAATTAAAGAAAATACCAAAATATTAAAAAAATTAAAACAATTAAAATAAAATTAACTGAAAATTCTGAAAATCCAAAAAAAAAAAGAAAAAGAAATCCTCGAAATAGCTTAAAAGTAGCCTTTTCGGGTAACATTCTCTTAAAATATGTGAAAATCTTTGAATAAGCCCTTACATCTTTACCATAGTATTCCAATTGTCCTTAAAAATGAATGCTTACAATTCCACACTTTCAGGATGTTGCATATGGTTTCCCTTTAGCTTAGTTAGAGATGACATACCCCTATTTAGTAATGTTAGATCATTCCTCTGCCAATGCAGTTTATTTAACATTATCTTGGTTGCTAATTGTTATTTTAATAATTGCACACCCGCATGATTACATCACATATTAGTGGATAAGTGTAAAATTGATCTAGATTGCTTGACAAAAATCTTCTTGAAATGAACAAAATTAGGTATTGAAATTGCACTGTTCTCGACCCTAGATTTTTTGGTTGCATAGGAAGTAAAATACACACTTAATTTCTAACTGACCCCAATAGACTAATAGTGACTCCTCATTAGAATTTTTTTTTTTTTTTTATAAAAACCCCAGCATCGCACCAGGTATGGGATTGGAAGACTAGTACCCAATCATGGGTTAGGTTGCAACAACCATTCAATATATGGTTCTAAATTTATATAATTTCATATAGATGCTTTTGAAGGTTAGTCGAAGTTTTATTGCCTATATATTGATATTGGTGTTTCATTAGCATCAACAAGACAATATAGATACTCAACAAGTATGTAGCATAAAATTTTATTCGTCGGGTTAGTATGTATAACATATATAGTGTTCATTTATCCTAAATCTTAAGAGAAAGAGGGTTTATGTAGGGTGAGGAATTAGGATTTTATTTTCCTAATTTGGTACCTCCCATGTGCGCATCACATGTAAATTTCGGTCACCATAGGTCATCGATGGGCTTCACCAAGCCATGCTTCCACGGGCTTGGTCAAGATAACTTTTTATTAAGCTCAGAACCTGCTTATTTTTAACCCATTTAGCACCTGTCTAATTAAAATGCCATTTATGTGGGCCAAATGTTATTGAATGAAAAATGCTAATAATATGCAAATGCAAATTAACAAATTTTTTTAAAAGGAATTTAGGTCAAATCCTAATTTTCTCATACAATGAATGACTAAATGGGGTAGCTAAAACTTAAATGTTAATAAGATATGATTTTGTAAACTTATACCTGTACACAGACATTTCACTAGTATGGACAAACACATAAAATAAGCACTTATGAATTAGTTTAAACTTTGTTGTGAATCAGGCCTATAATACAGATAAATGCTATGCTTTCATTTGTTTATTAATTGGGAGATATCTCACTATATTTGTTTAGTAGACTCTTTTTATTTTGTGTTTTACTACTCCATAGTGAAAAATCCTACAGCACAAGTAAATGGACAGTGAAATGAAAAAGATTTCGTGTGGACTCGGCTAGTTCCTCATTAAGTTCCGTCAAAGATACAAATTTTCTGAGAAATTGTTCGCATTTGTTGTTACTTTTGACTCCTACATGACTTGTATAATTGGCCTGTTCGAGGACTTTTTGTCCTAGTTAGTCGGTAGTAGCCGAGATGAAAATCAATGGACGATCTCAATTTAATTCCATTGCTCCGTTGCGAAAAATTGTATTGCTCAAGTACATGGACAATGAAATGAAAAGGACTCCGTGTAGACTGGAGTAACCGCGCGAACAAGTTTGAACTCAATTTCGTCGATGAGCGCCAAGAAGGATACAAATTTCCCAACAAATTGTTGGCAATTATTAGTACGATTTGTCGGTGACATGACTCGCAAAATTGGCCCATTCGACGAACCTTCACCCCAAGTAGCCAGTAACTTGGGTTAGAATCCCATGGACGAGCTTGGAAGGTGCGTCACGAATCATTTGATGTCTCCACACTTGTGTGGAGAAAGATTAATGGTCATGGATCATGAAGAAAAAATCATTTTGAGTAGAGCGAATTGACTTCTAAGTCATTCTAGGTCACATAATATCAAACACTCCGTGGAAAATCAACATTAATATATATGATATAACCCCTCACAAGAAGCTACGATGTGATGCTTTTGTATGCATGGAATGAGCCAACAGATAGAGAGAAACCACACTCCCATCATCATCATCACATTTAATTTAAATACAACCATGTCAAGAGAAGGCCAATAATAACAACAACAACAACAAAATCACTTATTTTGCACTTGATTTAGTAATTTTTTACATTGTTAATCCATAAATACACATGGGTGTCATTCTTAACGATTCCTAATTAGTTGCACACTCAACTTTCTATGGTATAAAGATAGGTAATCAAATTTAGTTAACATACTTTTTCTTCACTTTACGAATATTTCTTCCCTCTCTTGTCTTTTATTTTTAAATATGAGGTTTTCTTGCTAGAATAAGAAACATTCTAATTTCCCAATTTAAATTAAGAGAATATGTGATATGTCCAAAATAAGAAATTAAAGTACTTCTCTTCTAAGTAGCACGGACACGCAATACGACACGACACAATACGTTGACATGTCATTTCTAAAAAATAGAAAATTCCGACACGTTGGGACATGTTGTATATTAAATCAATATTTTTATTTTTAATTAATTTGATTCAAATTCATAAATAAATAATTAATTAAAAAAGAGCCTATAATGAATTTACACTAATAATATTAATAAATCAATTTATTGAAAATTCGAAAAACATATTCATAGTTAATATGTATCAATGTTTTTTTGGTAAAATGTAATAGGTATATAGATTTTTGCACAAAAAACTATACAGTTGTACATCAAAGGGAGGGGACCCGGCACCAACTCACACTCAGAAGGACAGAAAATCCAAACGGGTGGAAGGGGGCCAGGGCCAAGGGGAGAAAAGGGGAGGGAAGAGCTGCAAGAGAAGGCCAAAACAACGGCCAAGGGTAAAGAGCACACAACACTGTGGCCCGCACAAGGAAAAGACACAAAGAGGAGAAGAACAAGAGAGACCCAAGCCGCAACACCAGGATAGATTCGGGAGAGATCCATCAGAAGTATCAACTAGCAACAAAGAGATGGAAAACGTATTTTTAACTTTAACAAAAGTTATTGATGAATTAATGATTAATAAGAAATTATAATCAATTTATTTAGATAATTCCATAATCTTCTATAAATGACCAAAATTTATTATTATTCAAAATTCAGTACTTTTATCTTTCAAAATTATTTTTTAATGTCATTTATTTATTTTTTTGTAAAAAAAAAAAGTCCCCACGCTCCCACTCCCAACTTCCCTCGTCGATTCCTCCACCCTCCCCCCCCTCCTCCCAACTTATTACACTTTTATTTCCCTCTCCCACCACCCTACTTTCCCTCGTCGATCCCCCTCAAATTTATTACACTTTTATTTCCCTCCCCCTATTTCCATCCCCCACCACCAGTGACAACTTATCTGTCACTTCCCCTCCCCCAAAATTAAAACTCACACCATCGATCTCCTTTTTTTTTTTTTGAGTTTTCTTATCAAAACCCTAACCAGCCCTCCTTTTCCTCCTCCTCCTCGCCGGCTGCTTGACTCCCTTCCCCTTCCTCTTCCTCTCGATCCTCCTCCTCCTCGCCGCACGACCCCCTTCATGTCCGCACGACCCCCTTCCTCTCCTCTTCCTCTTGATCCTTCTCCTCCTCCTCGCTGCACAGCCGCCTTCCTCTCCTTCCGTCTCTCACCATCTCTTGCCGTCACAAGCTCGCCGTCGCTTGCAGCCTCATCACGGGCTCGCTGTCGCTCGCAACTCGTCTCTGCTCCCTCGCCCTTGCCTCCATCGTCCATCTTCCGGACAAGCGTGTCAAAACACGCGTTGACCGCGTGTCCAACCGTGTTCGACCATGTCGACGTGTCTCTGAAGCGTGTTGGACACAACATGGAAGCACGGACACATGACTACAATTTTAAAAGATATTAACTCTATCCTCTCCCAAATTAATTTGATAATGCAATCTCTCCTAATTTGGCACCTCCCACGCGCACACTGCATGTAAATTTCGGCCACCTTAGGTATTCATCGGGCTTGATCAAATTTCATGCCTCGACCACCATAGGTATTTCAATGGGCTTGACCAAATTTCATATGCTCTCGCGGGCTGGGTCCAAATTATTTAATTAAGCTTAGAATCTGCTTGTTTTTAACCCTTTTAGCACCAGGCTAATTAGAATGCGATTTATGTGGACCCAATGTCATTAAATGAAAAATGCTCATAATATGCAAATGTAAATTAATAATATTTTTTTGTTTAGTAATTTGTGTTTATTCCTTATGCAATGAATAACTAAAAGGGGTTGCTAAAATTTAGGTATTACAAGATATAATTTTATAATCTTAGACCCGTACACAGATATTTCACTAGTATATATTATAATATTGAATTGGACAGACACAAAATATAAGTGCTTATGAGTTAGTTTAAACTTTGTTGTGAATTAGGCGCATAATATAGAGAAACGTTATGTTTTCATTTGTTTATTTATTGGTAGATAGTCTCACTATCTTCGTTCAGTAGGCTCTCTGTATTGGGTTTCTACTACTCCATCCTGACAAATTACACTACTCAAGTAAATGGACGATGAAATGAAAAAGATTTCAGGTGGACTTGGCTATTTCCTCGTTAAGCTTCGTAAAAGAAACAAATTTTCTGAGAAATTGTTCGCATTTATTGTTACTTTTGTCTGCTACATGACTCGTATAATCGACCGTTCGAGGACTTTTCGCCCTAGTTAGTTGGACGTAGCTGAGAAGGAAATCGAAAGACGAGCTCAATCTAATTTTCCATTGCTCCATTGTATACATGGACAACGAAATGAAAAGGACTCGATGTGGACTGGAGCAACCGCGTGAATAAGTTTGGAGTCAATTTCGTGGATGAGCGCTGTGAAGGATATAAATATCTCGAGAAATCGTTCTCAATTATTAGTACGATTTGTCTGTGACATGACTCGCATAGTTGGCCCATTCGACGAACTTTCGCATTGAGTAGTCCGTAACTTCGGTTAGAATTCTATGGACGAGATTGGAAGGTACGTCATGAATCGTCTAATGCCTCCACATTGTATGGAGAACGATTAATGGTCATGGATCATGAAGAAAAAAACCATTTTGAGAAGAGCGAATTGACTAGAGTGAATTGATTGCAAAGCCATTCTGAGTCACATAATATCAAACACTTCGTAGAAACTCAACATTAATATATATTATATAACCCCTTGCAAGAGGCTATGACGTGGTGCTTTTATACGAATGGAATGAACCAACAGATAGAGAGAATCCATGCTCTCATCATTATTCATCGCATTTTGTTTAAGAGTTAATACCATGAAACCAAACTAATTTTTCAATCCCTGAAAATTCCAAACTAATACATATATGACAAATTTACCCCAAACTAATATTTTAACCACCGAAAATCCCAAACTTATGACAAATGTATCTACCATTAATTTCCGTTAAATATTACCGTAAAACTACTGAGCTAAATAACATGTGATAATTGACGGTTTACCAGTATGGGGTTTTATCCTCTTTTTGTTATATGTGTATTGGTTTGAGATTTTTAGTAGTTGTCATAGGTATACTAGTTTGAGATTTTTAGTAGTTAAGAAATTTATTTTGGGTAAATTTATCACAGATGTGTCAATTTGAGGTTTTTTTGTGGTATTAATCCTTATTTTTAACTTTTCCTAAATTACTTCTCCTAAATTTAAGTTTCCCTCTTCACTATTTTTTTTTTTTTGAAGGCTTTATTAGTATTGGGCTTAAGGCCCGTCCGCCCAAGTTGGGCCCAAAAAGCCCGGCCCACGGGAATAGGGCCTATGGAAGGAGAGAGGTATAAAAGGGAGGAGAGAGAGAGAAAAATGCACCGTTTTGTTTAAAGAAAAAGACGTACATCTCTACGCACTCTCTCATTTTCTTAAAAGCAAAAACAATGAAGCGCTCGAAGGATTTTGCTTCATTGGATCGAACAGGGCCAAGTTTTCTTCCTCCTATCGGCGTCGGTGTCTAATGCGTGGCTAACAAGGTACACTCGAATCCGTGGTGTGCTTTACGATCGGTGATACGTGATTTTCCCGGGCCTCGTCTTCCGCATTGATTTATTCAATTTAGTGTTGAATCCGGTTTTCGGGGATCCGTTATTCCCAACATTGGTATCAGAGCCCTAGTTCACGTTTTCCCGATCAATTTGATGTTTTTTGATTGATTTTTCGTGAAAGTAATTCGGTCGTACGGATTGGGGCGAGAAATCCCGACACTTGAGCGCTGTTCAGCCATTTTTCTGAGTTTTCGTAAGTCAAAATCGAATTCTAATGGCATAGGGAGAAAGAGGTTGTTGAGACGAGTCCGGCGACATGTCGTGCGCCGCCGGGAGACGCCGCACGCGCCCACATGCGCGGCCAGAAGGCGCTGCGCGTGGGCGCGATGCACCCGAAGCGCTGGCATTGGCCAGCGCGTGCACCACACGCGCCGGTGGCGAACCGGCACGTGCGCCCGGCGACCAGCGAACCGGCACGCGTCGGTCGGCGAACCGACTCATGCTGACGTCACATGATGACGTCACCGTGACGTCACCCAACTGTCGGTAACCGCTGGGATGACGTCACCGATGACGTCATCCCCGACGACCGTTGGCCGGGCGGTCACCGGCCGGTGTCCCGACCCGACTCGAAGGCGACCCGAGCCGACCAGCTGGCGCATGCCGCGCACGTGTCGGCTGACGTCTGCGTGACGTCAGCCCACTCACGCGTGCGGCACATGCGGGTGACGTCTGCATGACGTCAGCCCACGCACGCGCGCGACACGTGCCGGTCGGTTCGTCTATTTTCAGTTATGCCTATGTGGGTTATAAGTAATCCATTTTTTAATTCTGCATTTGTTGCATGAATTATGAAAAATTATGTATTTTCCCTTTTGCACATTATGGATTATAAGTAATCCATTTTTAATTCTGCATTTGGTGCAGGAACTATGATGCGTTATGCAAGGATACCTATAATCTCGAGAACGGAAGAAGGAATTGCAAGACTTAAAAGGCTGATGACAGAGTTAGCTGATTATCGATGGCATGACGGTGATTTAGTATCACATGTGGTTAGGATCAATCAGATGATACAAGAAATCATCTGCAATGGTTATCTTATGCCGGATTTTGAGAAGGTGCCGGCTTTGATGAACACTCTTCCAGCTGAATGGCAAGCAGAGTTAAATCGGCTATGGGAGGTCAACGTGATCCCGGGTTATAGAAGGCTAGTGGAAGCTTTTGTAAGAGAGTACTATAGGATTGAGTTAACCAAAACTTCAACCCTTAGATTGAGCGCTACATGGCGCAGAGTGAATGCACCTTGGAGGCGACATGAAAGCTCTCCAAAAGTTTATCCATGGTTGGCAAATGTGCCTTCAAATTTCTCAGATATTTTGACTAATAGATTAGAAGGGACATTCCCTATTTATTTCTTAGACTAGTTATGAGATGTTTTTATGGTTGAATATCTCCTTCTATGTTGATATTTTTCTTTGTATATATTGCTTAGTGTAATGTATAATTGTATTAATTGAAAGTATTATTGTTTTTAATTGTATGTCAATTATCTGTTACTTTCTGTTATTGCTGGTTGCTGTGAGTAGTTTTAGAAGTTTTTGTAACTTCATAGAATTGATTTTGCATATGACAATCATATTAATGATAGTTTTTAGTTAGGATTTTTTTAGGATGATTGGAAACGTAGTGACCTTTTGATTCTGAAGCCTTACTTGAAATTATTCATTAATATGATGGGTCTATGTAAAAAGTGATGATAAATGATAAGCATTAATAATTCGTGCATATGTCTGATGTGTTTAGATCAATGGCTTCAACTACAAAGAGCATAGTTACCGAGCTGAACAAAGGTGAAAAGCTCAATGGTGACAACTATGAAATTTTGCACATGAAAGTCCAATATGTGCTGGAAAAACAAGAAGCACTAGAAGCTCTTGACCATATTATGGAAGATCTTGAGGATGCCGTGCATCACCTTGAGCTAGTAGAGGACCGTCTAACAACATTTGAGTCGAAAGTAGACATTTACAATGCTGGTTCTAGCTCAGAAAGGGCTTTGAGCTCTAAGCGCAAGCGTATTGATTCGTTCAATATGTGGGATTGCAAAGGATCAAGTCCTTGTTGCAAGAAATCAAAAGTTAACCAACACAAGAGAGGAAAACGTCCTCAAGTGAAGAAAATGTCAAGGGTGAGGTGTTACAATTGTGACAAGAAGGGTCATTATGTTCGCAATTGTCGTGAGCCGAAGAAGGTAAACACCCATTGTACTTTTCAGAACTTTACTTTTGTATCGAGTTCTATATTCTTGACTGAGTCTAATCCTTTGTGGACTGTAGATTCATGAGCGACAGACCATGTAGCGAAGGATAGAGGATCCTTCGTGGAATTCCGACGAGTACCAACTGGAACTAAGTGGGTCTATGTGGGAAACAACTCCCGAGCTGAAGTAAAAGGAATTGGTACATGCTAACCGAATATGCGTGGTGGACACACTTTACTCCTATATGATGTATTGTATGCTCCGGAGATTCGTCGGAATTTAGTGTTTGTTTTAGTGTTGGTTAGACTAGATTTTAATATGAACTTCCATAATAGAGGTGTAGATTTGTATTTAGATACAAACTACTATGGTTGTGGTTATTTTCTGGATGGTTTCATTATATGAGATATTGAGTATGTTAATGCAATTGTTTGTTATTCCCTTATCACGTCTCCTAATTCATATGATAATGATGTGAATGTGTGGCATGCTAGACTTGGTCACATTGGCCAACAACGTATGAATAGACTAGCCAAAGAGGGCTTGTTGGGCAACATTGAAAAAGTCGATTTGCCCATATGTAAGCATTGCCTAGTTGGAAAAACGACAAGGAAACCATTTGGGAAAGGTAAAAGAGCTGAATTTCCTCTGCATTTAATCCATTATGATGTCTGTGGTCAAATGAATGTGAGAGGAAGGCATGGGGCTGTTTATTTCATCACCTTTATTGATGATTATACTCGATTTTGATATGTCTATTTGATTTCTCATAAATCTGAAGCAATAAGTTGTTTCAAAAGGTTTATGAACCTGGTAGAAAATCAATTAGACAAAAAAATAAAAGCATTGAGATCCAATCGAGGTCGAGAATATTTATTTGATGAGTTCAGAAAATTATGTGATGGAAAAGGAATAGAAAGACAGTTGTCTATTCCGTATACTCCTCAACAAAATGGTGTTGCGGAGAGAAGAAATAGAACCCTACTGGAAATGGTTAGGTACATGATGGTGCATGCTAACTTGCCTATCACCTTTTGGAGTGATGCATTGTTAATTGCTGCGTATATACTTAACCGGGTGCCTTCCAAATCAGTTACTTCCACTCCATATGAGTTATGGACAGATAGAAAATCGGACTTAAGTTTTCTTAAGTCATGGGGTTGTGCCGCCTATACACATGAGTCCTCTCACAAATTTGTGAAATTGGGTCCTAGAGAAAAGAAGAGTATTTTCATAAGGTACTCAGAACACTCGAAATGATATGTGTTCATAGGTGAGCAGGAAAGTGGGAGTATAACTGAGTTTGAATCACGAGATGTCACATTCCTAGAGGATGAATTTCCTAAGAAGGGCGAAATAAGGGAAGATTGTTCCCTATTTGAGACCTTGGATCAGGATAATGATGTTAGTGGAGTTCGTCCAAGTGGGAGTAATATGAGAAGTGATGAATTGAATTCAACTCATTCTCAATTGCAACCACATGATGAGACGACATCATCATTACCTAATCCAAGTGGGAGCATGATGGGGAATGATGTGCAAAGTGTACAATCTCCCATACGACGAACAAGTCGCCAAAGTATTCTCCGTCAACGTTTTGACATTGAAGGGGAAACTTTTATGGTTGCTCCACAAGATGAGGATGAGTCAAGAAATATTAATGAGGCTCTGAATTGTCCTAGTAAAGAAAAATGGATTAATGCAATGGAAGAGGAAATGAAGTCAATGAAATCAAACCAAGTCTGGGAACTTATTGATCTTCCAAAAAGACGCAGAGCTATTAGGAACAAGTGAGTTCTCAAAATAAAGCGAAAGGCTGATGGCTCAATTGAAAGGCATAAGGCTCGCCTTGTGGCAAAGGGGTATAATCAATAGGAAGGAATTGATTATGAAGATACATTTTCTCCTGTAGTGAGATTTACCTCGATTCGCATTATTCTGGCAATAGTGGCTAGTCTGGATCTTGAGTTACATCAAATGGATGTAAAGACTGCTTTCCTCAATGGAGAATTGGAGGAAGAAATATATATTGAACAACCTGCTGGTTTCATAGTAAAAGGCCAAGAAGAAAAAGTATGTCGACTTTTGAGGTCGATATATGGTCTTAAGCAGTCATCAAGACAATGGTATATACGTTTTCATAATGCCATAATGGCATATGATTTTACGATGATTGATGAGGATCAATTTGTGATCATATCAAAAGATCCAAGGATTAATTTGTGATCATATCATTATATGTTTATGATATACTTATTGCCAGAAGCAATATGGAATTCGTTAAGACTGTCAAGAGTTGGTTGTCTTCCAACTTTGAGATGAAGGAAATGGGTGAGGCTACATATATTCTTGGAGTTAAGATTTCAAGAGATCGTTCGAAGAGATCGTTGTCTCTTTCGCAAGAAACATATATAAATAAGATTCTTGAACGATTTCGTATGCAAGACTGTAAACCCATAGACACTCCTATTGCAAAAGGTGAAGGATTGAGCCATAGACTGTGTCCAGGGACTCCACAAGAGAAGGAACAAATGAAGCATGTTCCTTATGCTAGTGCTGTTGGAAGCTTGATGTATGCTATGATGTGTACAAGACCCGACATATGTTTTGCAGTTGGAATGGTGAGTAGATACCAATCCAATCCAGGTCCAACACATTGGAAGGCCGTTAAGAGAATACTGAGGTATCTGAAGGGAACTGCTGATTACAAGTTGAATTACCAAGAAAAGGATCTACGACTTGAAGGCTATTCAGATGCTGATTGGGGAGGAGATTTGGATGAAAGGAAATCTACCTCAGGATTTGCTTTCTTACTGAGCAATGTCGCCATATCATGGAGTAGTAAAAAGCAAACGTGTATAGCCTTGTCCACGATGGAAGCTGAGTTCGTGGCATTATCAGCAGCAGTACAAGAAGGAGTTTGGTTTAAGAGATTTTTGGATCATTTAGGTGTTATTGAGAAAGCTGGAAATCAATTATTGGTTAACTGTGATAGCCAAGCAGCTATAGTGTACACCAAAGATCCAAAGTATCATGGCAAGACCAAACATATAGATACCAAGTATAACTTTGTAAAAGATATGGTTGCACGAAAGGATGTGAACTTACAGTACATATCTACGCATAGAATGGTAGCAGATCCTATGACAAAACCAATACCTAGAGATGTGTTTTGTGGTCATGTAAAATCTCTAGGATTGCGTAGAGTCTGATGTACTGAATTTTAATTTCCCTGAGTTGTTCACATTTATGAAATTTTGTTTTTCATTGATTAATGCCTATGAATCTATGTATGATCTTTATGCATTTTAATGCTCAGTGCATTATTTTAAGTTAAGGAAGTATGTTGGATAGATAAAAGATTAGCCCACTCACACGGGTAATCGCCTCTATTTACTGCGTGATAAATAGAGATGAGACCGTTTTAAGCTTATTATCTAGGTGATAGTCGAGAGCTCAAGCTTAAAATATTTATGTCGCATTAACTAAGTGTTAAGATGAGGACATGATACTTATTATGTCCGAAAGTAAAATAACCCACATATTTTACTTTATCTGTCTAAGATGCCAGATGTGAGTTCTGATGAATTTTGTGAATGAGTAGATACGTGAACTCAAGTTAGACATTGGGTATGTTTGAACTATCATCTGTGTTAGGAAATCCCTTATGATGTTTTGAAGATGACAAAATAAATCAAAGGCTACTAATATGTTTGATGGTTGAGTAATAGACCATGCAGATGATAAAACATCTAAAGGATTTTATCAAAGTCAGAAGATGACCGAAGACTGAACGTAACATATGTCCAGTATATTCGAAGATTTCCAGACTTCGTGTCAAAGTCTAAAGACGAGACTCAAGACTCAAAGTCTGAAGACTGCCAGACTCGAGACTCAGATTGTAAAGTCTAGAGACCCAGATTGTAAAGTCTAGAGACTCATATTGTAAAGTCTAAAGACTCAGACTTTACATCCAGATTACGATGAATCGTAACTCAAGCCCAATCATATAACGGCTAGTGATCTGGTTTGGATTCCACATCAAGATTGATTTGATTGAAGACAAGAACTTTCTACACGAAGAAGCTTTACTTATGGAAACCAAGATTTCGTTTGTATGGGCGATCGGAATCAATTTGGGATTTTACCTTTGTCACTCAACGGCTACCAAATCTTCTAGATACGAGCTGTCCAATGGGTATATTGGAAAACGATTCTCCGGGATACTGTCTAACGGTTAGTTTGGAAGTGGAGAAGTATTTAAGGAGATCATGGACCGATGAACAAGTAAGAAACGGAGCGTAGAATTTATAATTCCAAAGTCTGAGCGACCTTCGATTATACACTTGTCTTTGGAGAGCTTAAACGTTTGTAATCGTGAGAGAAATACCAAAAGAGTGACTTAGTGAGATAGTGTGATCTACTACTAAGCGTTTGCACTCGAAGTTGTAATATCTTGTTGATTGCATAGTGGAATCCAACCAAGAAGGCTGTTAGCGTGGGAGAGTGGACGTAGGCTTGGATTAAGCCGAACCACTATAAATTTTGTGTTCTTATTTTCTTCCCTAACTCCTTTATTTTGTTCATACTAGCTATATCAATTGGTATCAGAGCCCGTGTTCTTACTTTATTTGAAGTGTTTTACTTCAGAGTAAAAGATCCATGGCTAGTATGCTAGCACCAGGGCTGGTGGAAGGGCAAAGCAACACAAGGCCACCATATTTTGATGGAAAGGAATACGACGTATGGAAGAACAAAATGAAAGCATTCCTAAGATCCAGAGATCTCTTACAATTGGATGTTGTGGAAAGAGGAATCAATCCCATTGTTGCGTCCACATCAAAAAAGAATGGCAAAGACAAAGAAAGCAAACCCCCGCTCCTATGTCTCGGATGGAGATGTCCAAAAGAGAAGCGCTTGATGCGAAAGCAATTTATTCTTTATATTGCGCTTTATCTCTTGCTGAATATAACAGAATTTCTTCATGTGAAACAGCAAAAGAAGTTTGGGATAAACTTCATGTTACGTATGAAGGGACCGATCGTGTAAAAGAGACAAAAGTAAACTTCTTGCTTGGCCAATATGAATCCTTCAAGATGAAGCAAGGAGAGTCAATTGGAGATATGTTTAGCCGTTTTACAGAAATTGTAAATGGTTTAGCATATCAAGGTCAGCAAATTTCTGCCCCGATGAAGGTCAACAAACTCTTGCGAGGTCTCTCAAAAGATTGGAATCATGTCAAGACCTCAATCCGGGAGACTCGAGGATTATGCCACTCTCCGTTGATGAATTGATTGGCATTCTTCAATCCTATGAAGTTGAACAACTTAATGACGAAGATCCCGAAGGTAAGAAGTCCATTGCTTTAATATCTAATGCTGTTTTTTATGAAACAGACTCAGAAAATGACATGGACGATGAAGAACTTGCCTTTATGGTCGAGAAATTTAAAAAGTTGAGTAGAAAAGGAAGGAAATTCGATGGAAGAAGTCAATACAAGCATAATGGCCAGAAAAGAATCATGAAAGAAGATGATGATCAAGAAAATATATGCTTGATGGCACATTCAAAATCTGAGTCTGATTCAGACATAGACTCAGAATCAGAGTCTGATTCAGAACCAGACTCAGAATACGATGAGGAAATCAAGGTAAGTCATTCAGCAATTCCTTTCAAAGTTTCAAAATATATAAATGAGCTTTGTTCAAATCTTAAATCTTCTCTTAAAAGGATTTTCGAACTTAAAAAGGAGAATTCTCGACTTAGGCAACAAGATCTTTCTCAAGTCTGGAGACCTATTAAGAAAAATTGGATAAAAGCAACATATTCTGCTAACTCTCATGGACCCAAGAAAAAATGGGTACCAAAGAAAATATAAGTTATTTTTGCAGGATATAAAGAAGAAAGAAGAAAGGGGATTTGAAAGAATCGCATGATTTGTTTTTGTGATTCGAGATTTAAATTGTTACGTGTGATCATTTTTTTATCATGCTTAAAGACAAAATCATTTATTTGGTTTGATTTTATAATCTCAGATTTTATCATATTTTGCCAAATAAAAATCTGTTTTACGTGATAATAATTTATGATGCAAGATATTTTTAGATACTCAATGATTTTATTCTCCCTGATTTTATCGTGCTATGACTAAGTGAGAATTTATTTTTCAAAATATCATTGTGCATAATATTCTTTCTTTGAGTACTCTGTTATGATGAATTAAGAAAGAATATTTGATGATTATATATTTTGCTCTAACGTCATGGAAGGATCCAAAAAGGGAAATGAGTTGATTGCAGGAAATTCAATAAGGCAAGAATGATTACAAATCTACGCAGATTTTGGTGCAATCAGAAAATATCTCCTGCGACAATTGCAACATTTGTTTCTATTCGCAAATATTGTCATGATCACAGGGGGAGAAAGCAAATCCAAAAGAAAAGGAAAAGAATCATGATCACCTCAAAAAGGCAACAAATTGAGGGGGAGCTTTGATCAATTATGGAAAAATCTTTTTTGATTGATCGTGATCTTGTTATGAAAAGAAGGAAGGTAAATGTGTTAGAATTGTTAAGACCTACAAAATCCGGTTAGTGCATATTTTATGACATTTTGTCATTAACAAATATCTTAGTGATATTATCATTTTATTATGACAAAAAGTGTACGTGAATTTCATGATGCATCGGTGATTTTTATTGGATATTTGCTGATATAATCGAAGTGAGCTATATTGTATATCTTTAATATTCGATAAAAGCTGAATTTTGGAAATTGTGATTCATGCAAAATATTTGTTATCATTCTCTACGTGAATCTAGTATTATCACTTTTTGATTATGACAAAAAGGGGGAGAAGAAATGAATATGCATATGTATTGATTGGTTGATATTATTTATTGCATAATATTGAGCTGTGATTATTTTTCTATATATTCTTATGCTCAATCTATTTGTTATCTTCTGATATCCTTTTATTTAAAAGTATGTTTACAAATCTGCATATTCATAGATTGTTAGGGAAATCCCTTATGATGTTTTGAAGATGACAAAATAAATCAAAGGCTACTAACATGTTTGATGGTTGAGTAATAGACCATGCAGATGATAAAACATCTAAAGGATTTTATCAAAGTCAGAAGATGACCAGAAGACTGAACGTAACATATGTCCAGAGTATATTCTGAAGATTTCCAGACTTCTGTGTCAAAGTCTAAAGACTGTCAGACTCAAGACTCAAAGTCTGAAGATTGCCAGACTCGAGACTCAAATTGTAAAGTCTAGAGACCCAGATTGTAAAGTCTAGAGACTCATATTGTAAAGTCTAAAGACTCAGACTTTACATCCAGATTACGATGAATCGTAACTCAAGCCCAATCATATAACGGCTAGTGATCTGGTTTGGATTTCACATCAAGATTGATTTGATTGAAGACAAGAACTTTCTACACGAAGAAGCTTTACTTATGGAAACCAAGATTTCGTTTGTATGGGCGATCGGAATCAATTTGGGATTTTACCTTTGTCACTCAACGGCTACCAAATCTTCTAGATACAGAGCTGTCCAATGGGTATATTGGAAGACGATTCTCCGGGATGCTGTCCAACTGTTAGTTTGGAAGTGGAGAAGTATTTAAGGAGATCATGGACCGATGAGCAAGTAAGAAACGGAGCGTAGAATTTATAATTCCAAAGTCTGAGCGACTTTCGATTATACACTTGTCTTTGGAGAGCTTAAACGTTTGTAATCGTGAGAGAAATACCAAAAGAGTGACTTAGCGAGATAGTGTGATCTACTACTAAGCGTTTGCACTCGAAGTTGTAATCTCTTGTTGATTGCATAGTGGAATCCAGCCAAGAAGGCTGTTAGCGTGGGAGAGTGGACGTAGGCTTGGATTAAGCCGAACCACTATAAATTTTGTGTTCTTATTTTCTTCCCTAACTCCTTTATTTTGTTCATACTAGCTATATCAATCTGTAAGGTATTGAAAGGTGTAGACATACGCTCCATGGGAAAGGAGTTAATATCGTAATACGTATTTCATACTACGTATCATGAGACGACCAATAAGAGTGGCAAAAAGTTTGATCTCAACTTTTATGACGTGTGAGACTCTTGAGGAAAAGAGTTCCTCAATTTTTAGTCCCCTCATGACTCTTACTTATTCTCAAGATTTCTATATAGTGTTTGCTATCGTAGGGTGTTGCCAATGGTCATGAGATGATTCGATCTAGTTAGGCATTTTTAGAAAAGCAAGCTAGACTGAAATTGAGAGTTTGAAGGAAAGAGGAAGATCGATTTTGGAGAATCATATATATAATTGTTTAAAAGAGATCAAGGGAGATATAAATGTGATCGATCGATCTAAGGTACTGCATACTAAATCTACTCGGAGTGTGACGCCCATTATGTTGGTATTCCTAACAGATGTATAGCAACGAGCTCTCAAAGTATGCTGGTCGCACGGATTATTCACCGATATGAATGTTGAAGAGAGGTAAAGAGAATCCTGTTCGGCCCACCATGTGCGAGTGGGAGATGAAGGCTTTATTAGTATTGGGCTTAAGGCCTGTCCGCCCAAGTTGGGCCTAGAAAGCCCAGCCCACGGGAATAGGGCCCATGGAAGGAGAGAGGTATAAAAGGGAGGAGAGAGAGAGAAAAATGCACCGTTTTGTTTAAAGAAAAAGACGCACGTTTTCTCTCTATGCACTCTCTCTCTCTCTCTCTCTCTCTCTCGTTTTCTTAAAAGCAAAAACAGTGAAGCACTCGAAGGATTTTGCTTCATCGGATCGAACAGGGCCAAGTTTTTCTTCCTCCTATCGGCGTCAGTGTCTAATCTGTAGCTAACAAGGTACGCTCGAATCCGTGGTGTGCTTTACGATCGGTGATACGTGATTTTCCCGGGTTTCGTCTTCCGCATTGATTTAGGGGTTCGATTTAGTGTCGAATCCGGTTTTCGGGGATCTGTTATTCCCAACATTTTTTTTTATGACAACTTGTAAATTAATTGCCAGGGCAGTTTAATATAAAGATGTATATTTTATGCACACATATCCTGAGTTTGATTTCAAGGCATATGCAGTTTCTTGGAAACTCACAAAACTTAGCCACAAACATTGGAAATATATTTTATGCACACATCGCAAGTCCATTTAGGAGTACGTGTGCGTGCCTCTAGAAGTGCAGAGGGAAGAGTCGTTGCCTTCAATCAAATCTGAATTGATATGCAAGAGAAAGTCAATGATCATGATGATGATGATCAAGAAACAACAAAAATGACAATAATTAATCACTCATTTTGCACCATGATTTAGTAAGTTTATTGTGTTGTTAAGCCCTAAATATACACACGTGTCATTCTCAATTATTCCTAATTAGTTGCACACTCACTTTTATATGACATAGAGATAGGTGATCGAAATTGGTTATATACACACATTTTTTGTTAGTTTACAAATTTTTCTTTTCCTTCTTTTCTTTAATTTCTAAATACGAGGTTTTTTACTCAATATGATAAGGTAAGGGTTCATATAACTAAGGCTTTCATCATACTATATTAAATTCAACTTGAGGGGACTGTTAGGTTAAGCAAAATTATGCGAGACCGTTCTCTGTTAGTTTTTTAATCTATTGATGTATAACCCATTGTTCACTTTACTATTTAAAGTAGTTAAAAGAATGGCCACCAACAATATGTCATGGCTTAGCTACCGATTGAAACTACCATAGGGCAGGTCATCAGGTACATGATGATTGAATTTACGCAAGTTTGCACAGGTTGTTAGAGTGAAATACCAATAAGTTTATGGTAATAAAAACAATGAATCAATCTTACATCAATTTATGCTTTTTCTAGTTGGCACGTGCTTCTTATATTAGTTGAGAATCATGGAGTATCTCTTCTTATTTGTTCATGATTATGTTGTATTATCCACGAGCTTTTGTATACTAGATTAACTCCATCCCAAGCAGACTCTTGATCAAGGCAGACCCTCCATATTAGAATTGGAAAATGCTTAAGTATTACATGATGCATCGCATATACATCATATCGGAGACCATACATTTCTTAGTCTTAAATTCGAGTAGTTTCTAGCTCTCGGACAAAGTTCCATCATCAGTTGTTAAAACGAGATGGAAATAGCAGCAGAAAAAAAGATGGTATAAACAATCCTGAGTTCAAAGAATTGTTAGGATTCTTCATACAAAATCAAAAATTCAGAAAACAAAAACATGAGGTGTGAATGCTACCGGAGGTCATCTTATCTCTTTGCATGGTACGTACGTTCAGACGGACCGCTCACGTCGAGCAATCCTTGAATGGAAGCTCTCCATGCTTTGTCTTACTTTTCAAAGCTCTTCTCCCTTATAAATACGTCGTCCTCATCATCACATCCTCCATGTCTCTCTTTCACACAAACACACGCTTGCGTTTTCCCGAAACCCTTTCGCAATGGTGCCTCCAAGGATCTCTTTCGACGCTGAAACGCTCCTCTTTTTGGCTCTCTCCTTTTTAGCCATCATTGTGTCCTCCAGCGTCGGTCCTCACCTAGCGGTGGCGCAAAGTAGTAACAAAAACAGTGCCACAACGATCCCAGTGAACGTTGGGGTGATTGTTGATCTGGAGACGTGGGTGGGTAAAATGGGATTGAGCTGCGTTGAATTGTCTCTCTCTAACTTTTATAGTTCAAACCCTTCTTACAAGACCAGGCTCGTCCTCAACGTTAGAGACTCAAAAGGAGAAGAGGTTGCTGCTGCTGCTGCAGGTTCTCTCTCTACCTTTTGTACTTCTGTTGATTGATGAAGTTTATTTTGGTAAAGATTCAATTTGATATCTTTCACTCGTCCACCCCAGTCATGCGGCCGTGTGAGACGGACGATTTGACGCTTAGCTTGTCAGTATATATGGGTTTTGTTCCATCCACGCCACGCGGTGCTTCTTGAAAACACTGGTCTTTGAGAGTAACATTTGACCTTGGAACCATTTGTTTCATTTATTCCTTTCAATTCTTGGAGTTTACTCTTCAGAAAGCTACACCAAGAAGACGATATTGCAAGAAACAATCTTAGGGACCATCCAATTATAATATCCTGATGGAAATAGTTATTTCAGTCACCCCAAATCGAAAATCTCTAATCTATTAAACCATTGCTTGGGTTTTGTTTTTGTATTTAGAGGGTGTAGCACTATTGAAACAAGCGTGTATGATTTATGCATCATATAGAACAAATACATCTCAAGCATCAATCGTTCGAGCTCATGATAGGGCCTACTTATTTACTGGTTGAGATGATATTAATCAAAATGATCTACAGACCATATAATAACTCCTCAATATTGTTGGTGTCGGTAAACTTGTGATCTTTGAATTAGAAGTCCACCTTCCTATGATGTCATAGTTCGCCAATGTATAAATGTGCATATATTCATGGACACAATGTTTCGTCTTGATAAAAACATGTGAGCAGAATTTGGTCGCAGAATTTTTGTTTTAAGATGTTGGAGGGTGAAATGAAGGACTACTATCGTCTATTCTTTTCATTGAAGAATGTATAACTCTCCTGTGACTCTTGTCCCGCAGTGATGTAGTAAACCTCTAAAAAATTATGTCTACATGTAGATGATAAGTGAACCCTGTAAGAAATTGAGTCACAAGAGACACATGCTACATAGCTTCAAATTTGGTAAGAAAAACTAACATTAGAGTTAGTTTGTTTAAAAATAACCATTTTCAGGAAATTGTTCTTGAATTTTCCAATTTTTGAATGATGGAAATTTAGTTGATTGATGATTTTTTTTTTCATGGATTGAAAACAATAAACTTAGATTGGGGAAAACAGCTTCTTTTTTCAGCAATAAGAAATCATATTTTTTGATTTCTGCCGTGCGTCCAGCTGAGAAGAATAAGTCCTTCTATATCCATTATCTGCTTATCAATATTTTTTTTTCTTTTTATCTTGATAAGTCTCATATGGGCTTTTTATTATCTCCTGAACATACTTCATTAATGCTCATGTCTTTCGATATTCTCACAATAATCCATCTTATATCATATTGTGAATAATATTTCTCATAAATTTTTTTAATAATTACTTGTAAGTCCTTTTATTTAATGGATTACAAAATAAACAAAGACATTGATTCTATTTTGTTAGTCATTACATATCAATTTTAATTTACAATATGTACTCACTTATTATCAAATACCATGGAAATATTTTTATTTTCAATATTTTTTTCAGTGAAAACAAATACAAAAAAAAAAGGTTTACTTTGTCTAATCTTAAATTTCTTGAAAATATTTTCTAGTGACAAGAAGTTTTCAATTCAAGAAATAAACTTTTATTGTGCTTTTTGGATTAGAAAAATAGTCTTTAAGCCGGGCTGTTTATAAAGACACTTCAATTTTTTTTTTCTTCAGGATAATATATCAACATAATTGTTCTGATTTTCTTTTTCTAGCGGAGAAAGTTAAGCCGGTGAGTAACTATTTTCATGGAAGCTTTGTGTTATTAACCGTGATTGAAACAACTTAGGTTTCCTATTCAATCAGATAGTTGCCAATGCATGCAAGCAGTTTAATATGGATGCTAAAAGGTTTGGTATATGATATAACATCAGAAAGGTCTGCCCTCACAAAATCCATAAAATTGAAATATGGGGCTTGGAAGAGTGGAATTTTCTGATGCCATGAGATAAAAGAGGTCATTTAACGAGGAGGAAGATTCAACATGTTCATGTCTGGGCCAGTTTAACCAATTTTTCGTTCTCAAATTACTTTTGATAATAGAATTAGTTCCATTTGGTATGCATTATATCATTTCCCCAACAATATTTCATTTGGAATGGACATGCTGCGTCGATTCCTCGCTGCACAAAGTACAAAAAATTTCATGTTTGAACCTCTTATCTAGACTTTTGCTTGGGTCTTCAACGGAGTTTTATATGTATACTATGGGGGAAGACGGGCAATAATATTAAAGTCGTTATGATTTAATAAGAGGGCTTAGTCAATCACATGCTCAGGGTATTTCGTGGATATGAAGTTTACTTAATCAAAGTGAGCTTCCTCAATGTCGATAAATATCGTCCGTGAACACAATTGTGCATCATGTTTGAAATCACATTAAAATCAAATGGGAGTGGTCAGCTACCTCAAAAATAAGAGGTTTCAATTAACCTTGTCAGAGTAATCGAGATTTCATCGTCTTAAGAACATGTTGAATTATGATCTAATCATAATGGGTTCACGTCAGATTTTTCTGGTTAGTAAACACTTGTTTCAATAATATTAAGTACAAGTTCCAACTTCAAGCTCCGATGCTACCTTCTTCTTAACCATCTATAAATTTAATAATACTGCACCAAGTTTTGATTGACTCCTGATGTGCCTTTTCCAATAAGAATTTCCATTATCTGCCGTTCTTTTTATTGTTTCACCGTCTTTTCTGGGTCACCACTGCAGCACTTGATCTGATAAAGAATAAGCAAGTCCAAGCCATAATAGGCCCCCAAAGTTCAGTGCAAGCAGACTTCGTCATTGACCTTGGAAACAAATCTCACGTGCCGATCATCTCTTTTTCTGCTACTAGTCCTTCCCTCAGTTCCCTTCGGAGTCCATACTTCATTCGAGCTGCGCAAAATGACTCGTCCCAAGTGAACGCCATAAGCGCAGTCGTGCAAGCTTTTGGTTGGAGAGAAGCGGTTCTAATATATGTGGACAATGAGTTTGGAGAAGGCATCATACCTTCTCTTATGGGTGCTTTGGAAGAGCTCGATACGCGAGTGCCCTATAGGAGCCACATTCCTCCTTCGGCGATGGACGATCAAATCGGGCAGGAACTTTACAAGTTAATGACGATGCAAACGAGGGTCTTCATCGTGCACATGCTACCTCCTCTCGGTTCTCGGCTATTGGCCAAAGCAAAAGAGTTGGAAATGATGAGCGAAGGTTACGTCTGGATCTTGACTAATGGAATCACCGACCTATTAAGTTCTGTGGATTCATCAGTTGTTGCTAGTTCGATGCAAGGAGTATTGGGCATCAAGACTTATGTCCCAGACACACGGAACCTGGACACTTTCATGATCCAGTGGAAGAAGAAATTCCAACAAGAGAATCCATCCGTCCTTAGTCCTCCGTTGAACATCTTCGGATACTATGCTTATGATGCTGCTCGGGCTCTGGCAATGGCTGTTGAGGAAATTGGAACGGGGAATTTTACCTTCCAGATTTTAAATGCTTCGACAGATGCAACGGATCTAGACACTATTGGGGTCTCTCAAAATGGTGACAAACTTCTCCACGAACTAGCTAATACGGCATTCACGGGGCTCACCGGAAATTTCAGCCTCGTTGGCGGGCAGCTAGAGTCATCAGTGTTCCAAATTGTTAATATCAATGGAAATGCGGCAAGAGGGATCGGGTTCTGGACCTTAAAAGATGGGCTACAAAGAGATTTGAATTCATTCAACATAGGCAAATATTCCGCTTCGAAGAGTAATTTAGGAACAATAATATGGCCAGGAGATTCGACCTCTGTTCCCAAGGGATGGGAGTTTCCCACGACTGGGAAGAGTTTGAAAATCTTAGTTCCCGTGAAAGACGGTTTCAATCAATTCGTGACGGTGACACGTGATCCTACAACAAACACATCCCAAGTCACCGGATACTGTATCGACATCTTTCAAGCTGTGATAAAAAAACTGCCTTATGCGTTGACTTATGAATTAATTCCGTTTGCCTTGCCTAATGGAAGTAGCGCTGGTAGTTACAATGACATGATCGATCAAGTATATTACCAGGTGAGATAACTCTTTGCAACAGCTCGGTCTCGTTGGATTACATGTTGAAACATACTGTGCTATCATGTGGTTGACAAAGAAAACATTCTCCCTTCTTTTTGTTGAAACAGAATTATGATGCAGTGGTGGGTGATACGACGATACTTGCAAACAGATCATTGTACGTGGAGTTTACCTTACCATACACAGAATCGGGAGTTGCAATGCTTGTGCCATACAAGGACAACAAGAGCAAGAATGCTTGGGTTTTCTTGAAGCCACTCACTGGGGACCTTTGGCTAGCAACCGCATGCTTTTTTGTTTTTATAGCATTGGTCGTGTGGATTCTGGAACATCGGATTAATGAAGATTTCAGGGGTCCAGCCACGCATCAAGTTGGCACGAGCCTCTGGTTTTCGTTTTCAACCATGGTCTTTGCACAAAGTAAACGACCTTCACTTTAGTAGATCGATCGAACTTTACAATTTACATTTCATTGTTTGAGAATTTATGTGCTTACCTTTAATTTGGATTGCAGGGGAGAGAGCATTTAGCAACCTAACAAGATTTATTGTGATCGTGTGGGTTTTCGTGGTACTTATACTAACACAAAGTTATACGGCGAGCTTGAGCTCTCTTTTGGTGGTGAAAAATCTTCAACCAACTGTGACTGATGTAGATCAGCTCCTAAAGAGTGGAGAAAATGTGGGATACCAGGATAGATGTTTCCTTCATGAAAAGCTAAAGCAAATGACATCTGACTATAAGAGACTTGTACCTTATAAATCTGCTGAAGAATGCGATGCGCTTCTTTCCAAAGGAAGCTCAGAGGGTGGGATTGCAGCTGCAATTGACGAAGTCCCCTACATTAAACTTGTTCTTTCTCAATATTGCCACAAATACACCATGATCCCGACATTAAAAAATGCTGGATTTGGCTTTGTAAGGCAATCTCTAAATTCCAGCCAAAAAATAAAGAAAAATCCTCAAATTCTACAATTGCTAAGGCTAGTCGTTATTTCTTTGATTGAAAAATCTCATGTCCTGCTTCTTTTGGTTTACAGGTTTTCCCCAAAGGGTCTCCGCTAGTTCCAGACATTTCGCGAGCAATCCTCAATGTAACTGAAGGGCCTATGACGAGAATTGAAAAAGCGTGGTTTACATCAGAAACCAATTGCCTCGATTCAACTTCCTCCATTTCTTCCAATAGCTTGGGTTTTGACAGTTTCTGGGGCCTGTTCTTGATTGCTGGAGTTGTTGCAGTTTTAGCTCTCCTCATTTTCATGGTGATGTTTGTCAAAAGGAATTGGCATATCATATCAAGTTCTTCAGCTTCACTGCGACAGAAAATAGTTGCATTGGGAAGAAGATTTTACGAAAGAGACGTCAATTCCCATACTTCTATGAAAGGCAGATTCAGAGATAGAAGTATGGATGATGGTATCGATGAGCATGCAGCTGTTGAGATATTAGAAAATACTAATTTCCCCCCGCGTCCGTCAAGCAACTCCAGCCAAGTCAACAATGTTTTAACCAATGAGCGAGGCACACCATCTGCAGAACAAGGACTTCCTAACCATGTAGATGAAGGGTGCCACAAGATAGTGAGAAATGTCGAGCTTACCATTGTAACTAAGAGAGGTACATGCCTCGACAACCTTAGAGGCTAAACTTTAATCAGTTTTGCACTGAATGTGGCATGTTTCCGACACTACTCGTGTGAGCTCCTACACAAAATGGTCTATGCTTTGCCTGAATGACGTTGGTCTACGCTACGCCTTGCTGTCTACAATATGGCCCATATTTTACTGTCCTACTTCCATTGAAATCACTAAGAATACTTGCTAGAACCTTGCTTGAGCAGAACCTGAAGTTGGAAAATGCCACGCTTACCACATGCCAACTTCACCTTTTCCGAAGAGTATTGTTTTGTGTTTCAATGTTTGCAGACCTTTCAACACGGGAAGGCACTCAACAAACTGCTGCTCTTGGGCCCCCTCATCACACCTCCCGTGAATGTCACTGAGCTGGCGAAGGTGGCAGTTCAAGGAGCTGCGGATCCTGTCTTCACTCCAGTCGTCATAGACGTTCAAGGATTACTCCGATATAACCAACAAAAGTTGAAGTAGGAATGGTCCGACCTATCCTCTTTATAGGTTCAATCCTATAGAGCTCTTAATAACATGAGCACTCATATGTTGTTTTCAAATCAACACCGTTTTGGTTTTTCTGGAGTCTATAGTTGCCTGTAGGGGAAAGAGAAGAATTCTTAGCTCAAACTTTGAAGGCAGTAAATGCACTTGAAAGAGCTAAATTCTTTGTACGTTGGGGTTTCCCTGAACTTTTGAGTCATGTACTGAACTTCAGTGAAATGATCCCTTCAGAAT
This sequence comes from Eucalyptus sideroxylon x Eucalyptus melliodora, assembly GCA_016097485.1. Lineage (NCBI taxonomy): Eukaryota > Viridiplantae > Streptophyta > Magnoliopsida > Myrtales > Myrtaceae > Eucalyptus > Eucalyptus sideroxylon x Eucalyptus melliodora. Next base: position 33,610,271 of record CM027826.1, read on the forward strand.
ATAAGTACACCGGGCAAGAGTAATATAGATCCGCATTGTTTTCATCCTTAATGTTATACATAAATTCCAGATCATTTACCTAAAAGTTGAGGGGATTGCAAGAATCAATAGGGCATGCAAGACATTTTAATTATCATCATTTAGGTGTATAGAGTTTCCAATCAACCATAGTTCCTTTTCTGACCTTTTCAATTGAGCAGACATTATAGTTAATTTGTGGGTCAGTTTCTTCCTCTTCTTCCTCCCAATTCTGCAGGCTCAAACTTTTTGTTAACTGACACATCACTTCAGTATTTCACTAACAAAGGAAAAACTACCAAAAAGTTTCTATACTTATTATTATACTCGTGCCAATTTAGCTATAAAATTTTCAATTATATCAATTTAATCATCAACCTTTTCACGTGTTGCCAATTAAGTCCATTTTGCCAATTTTGACTACTAATCATTGATGTAAATGTTGGTAATCCTACATGGCATTGTCGACATTGATATTGACAAGTTCTTTTAATTTTTTTAATTTTTTTTTTATCTTTTCTTTTCTTTTATCTTTTCTTTTTCCTTCCTTCTTCTCTTTCCTTTTTTCCACGATGGCCGATGAGTCCAGCTCACCCATGGCTAGCCATGACCTCGCCAGCCATGGGTGAAGGCGCACTCACTCGTGGTTTGTGAGTCCATGGCCACATTCACTTGTGGCAAGGGAGACCTTGGTGAGGCTAACCTTACTAGAGACCACGCATGCCCACACCATTGCGAGGCATAGCTGCCAATGAGGTTGACTTGCTTGCAATCATGATGGCCTTGCTTAGATTTGGGCGAGGTTGGGAGATGGCCATGACCCTCATTGACCACTATGGTAAAAAAAGAAAAAAAAAAGAAAAGAAAAAATTTGAAAAATATTTAAAATTAAAAAAATTAAAAAAGTTGTCCATGTTAGCTTTGGTCATACCATATAGAATGACTAGCATCCTCATGAGCAATTTCTGGCTAAAATTAATCGGATGGACTCAATCGGCAAAACATGAAAATGTTAAGGATGAAATTGAATTGGCAAAATTCATAAGACTTTTTTGGTAGTTTTCATGATTAACTAAACAATCTCTAATGTCAAATCATCACTTCCGCCATGCCTTCATTACAATATGTGGGTAGCACCGCTAGTTTCGCAAGCCATTTAGAAATGAGAAAATAATAATAATAAAATCCCCATAAGCTTTTTAGGCTCTGTTTGTTTGTGTTCTTTTCTTTTGGTCATGAACACAATTTCTATTTTTTTGTTCCAGGAAACAAAAAAAGAACAGAAACGCATTTGTTTGCATTTTTGTTCCAAATCTATTTTTTTTGTTTCTAGGAACAAATTTGGAATAGAAACAAGTGAAACACTTCTGAGAAATGATTTTTCTCTCTCCTATTTTTTTCTTCTCTTTATTTTCTTCTTCTTCTTCTTCTTCTTCTTCTTCTTCTTCTTCTTCTTCTTCTTCTTTTTTTCTTTGGCTGGTCGCCAATCTCGGCCATGGCCAGCGATCGGCCGTTGAGGGTTGGCGATGCCGTTGAGGGCCGGCAACCTCACCGGAGCGTCGCCAGCGCCTGGGGAGGCTCGGCCTCACTGGGGGCCGGTGAGCCTCGTCGTGATTGGGTGAGGCCGCCGGCCCTCGTCAGCTAGTTGCCAGCCATGGCTGAGGCCAGCGATCGGCCAAAAGGAAGAAAAAAGAAAAAGAGAAAAAAGATTAAAAAATTAAAAACTTAAAAGAAATAAAAAATTATACAAGTTTACTAAACGTGTTTCTATTATTTTTCTATTCCAGGAACAAATTTACGAACCGCGTTCTTCTGTTCAAAAATTGTTCTTCGGAACAGAAATAACTTTTTCTATTTTTGTTCCCTGGAACAATATTTTAACAGAAGTGTTACTATACGCACCCTTACTTTCTAGTTTTTTACTTTCTAATCCACACCGCACAGTTCGTAGCGCACCCTGATCTGACGCACTCGTTTTTTAAAGGTCAAATAGATTTAAACGACAAAAGGCTAACGCGATCCAGCTAGTTCGATCTCTGAGGATGATGCATTGACTGAGGGTGGATGTCTAGTCCGTAATATCATTGAATAATTGATTGCGGATCACAGACACACAAAGAGGCCTTCCATTGCGACGTGACTGAAGGCCAACGCGATCCGCCCAGGAGAAAAGCTACTACTTCCAGACTTTGCCTCCCTATGATGAAGAAACCCTCGCATTTTCCATGGGCTATGCTCAGTTTTTCCCTTTATTTGGGCTGCTGAAGATCTATTTGACAACGTTTCTATTTTTCTATTTTTTATTTTTCAAAATAAACAAATATTTAAAATTGTCAACTAATTTTTCTACTCCTTAGAATGAATTAATGGCCAGGAATATATTTAAAATCAAACAAGATATAGAAAAAAACTAACATTTTTGTTTCCAAGAACAAAAAGAAAAATAAGGTCATATTAGAAAAAAAAAAAAAACTTAACGTAATCTATTGCTCACCTTTACACAATCAACACAAAGTTTGGTCTCTTGACCTGATTCGAGTCCCCTTTTTTGGAATAAAAAATAAATAAAAATTCAGAAATTTAGGAAAAAATTAGAAATTAGATTTGAGTAATTTTACTAGATTTTAGTGTTAATTATAGTTTAACATAAAAAATGAAACTCTTTTGATGAAAATTGGACTCTCTACTACTATTTTTAGCTATCCATGCTTGACTAACAATTACATTGGACTTTCTTAAGTCATCTTAGAATATCTTCAGTGACATTTTTATAATTAAATGAAAAAAATTGGGAATATAAATTTTTAGGGTCGTAACAAATGCATTTATATATTTTTTTCTATTTCGAGAATAGAAATTTTATATAGTTACCAAACACATTTTTTGCTTAGAAACTCGTCCAAAGGCTAGATATAGAAAAAAGTATTTTTTTAATAGAAATTATTCCCAAAAATAAAAATGTTATCAAACGCAGCTTAACTAACTTTATTACACAATGCATTTTCAAGGGTTGGACGGTGAAAATCATTGAGACTTGAGGTTGCTAGCAAGTGGTTTTGATGGATCACTCGTCCGATCAAAGTTGAGCTAATTATTGATAGTATAGTACTTGTGGGCGCCATCATCGTATAACTTTTGCCTGCGGATGAGACTAAGAAACTTTGCTAGGAATTACTTCTATGCATGTCCTGTTGACGCCTTAATTTTATTTAGGTTTTATTTTATTAATTAATTTTTCGGATTAAAAAAAACAAACAAAAAAACAAAAAAAAGAAAAGCAAAAGCAAAAGCCTAGCCCAGCCCTTCCTCCTTTCGTGCGGGCCTTAGGCCCACTCTCCTCCTTGCCTTAGGCCCACTCCCCTCCTTCTTCATCCCCCGGCCCGGTCCCTTTCTCTCTTCTTCTTCCTCCTTCCCTCTCCTTCGCCGCTGCAACTCACACGCCCGAGGGAGGCCGATGCGCAAAGGACGGCCTACGGTCGAGGAGAATAGGCCGACGTCGATTTGGAGAGGATAAGATTTCAGGCACCATTAATGCTGAGCAGGCTTTGTTGGAAAGCTCGATGTGACACCGGTTCAGCCAAGGGGAACCGGTGGGCAAGCTAGAAGCCGGCGATCGAGGCCCTCCGTCGACTGGATTTCCTTCGCCTATAAATAGATGGCAACAAGCACCGTCGGAGGGCGTTGCGAGCTCAGAGATCTTTCACTAAGAGACATTGGAAAAGAGCAAAGGGCAAGCGCAGGGGAGAACTCGAGTCGTGAGCTCAGCCCACCCTCCACCGAGAGACATAGGGGAAGGCCGGCGGCGAGCGAGTTTGAGAGGGTCGGATTTGGCTGGAGTGAGAGAAAATCAAGGCTGAGGAAGGTCCGACCGAGATCTGCACCTCAGATCTGGGAGATGACATCGCTTCACTGAGCCATCACAGCCCCGATGTCGACCAGCAACGCCCCTGTGCCATGCTCCCTCTACAGACAGGAATCAACCATTGCCCGCTGTTGCTTTTCCACCCGAAACCCTGGTTGCTGCCCCTGCCCTCGCCGATCGCGTTGTCGCTGTCGCTTCCCCCTACTTGAGACCCTAATTGTGTCCGTCGGTTCCCCTGATGCGAGCCTCACTTGCTGCTGCTCTAGCTCGACGTCGCCCTCGTCGAACGACCTGCCATTCAACGCAACACCATCCTCGTCAGGTGGCCAGCTGCTGTCCTCAAGCTCGTCGTCGCCATCATCGTTGCCGTCCGACCGCCCAGTAGCTCCTCAGCCACCCTCGTCAGTGCCGTGAAGACGCGGGCAAGGAGAGGGGGCGCTGTCGAGTCCAAACCGAGTAGGGTTTACCCTTGATCGGGTCGGACTCGGATTGGTCATCCGGGTAGGGATTCCCCATTTTGGGCTGTGCGTGTGGGCCGGTTAATCCTTGGGTTGTTTTTTCTTAATGAAGATGGACCAAATCAATGCGCTCCGCTTGTGCTTTTTTTTAAAAAAAAAAAAGAAAAGAAAAGAAAAAACGAGTTGGGCACTGCATAGCGGGGGCGTCATCGCGTTTTGGGCGGCCCGGTCGGACCCAACTCGCGAGACCCGACCCGGTCGGCTTTTCTATTATTTTAAATAATATTTTAATAAATAAATAAAAATTAATAATTATTTAAAAAATTAATAATTATTTAAAAAGTAAAAAAATAATTTTTTTTTTTCATATTTTCCAAAAAATGCCAAAAATCCAAAAAATGCCAAAAAGACTTGTATTTTCTAAAAAAAACCAAAAATATCCAAAAAGTCCCTTTTATATGCAAAAAATAGAAAAAGACCCCCAAAAAAAAATGTTTTTCCTCCCCACAAATACATGGAAAATCCCTTAAAAGTCCAAAAAGTCTTATGGTTTAAACAAGATTAGGTACTAAAAGGGCATTAGTGATTAACTAGTGTAATCAAGTCCCCGATCCTAATTTCTTTGGTTGCATAAGAGCGAGTATTTCTCCCAATACTTCGCATGGATTTCTAATCAACCTACCCCAAATCGATTAGTGGCGACTCCATTTTAAAAATTAACTTGCAGGTTAAAAAATTAGACTATTAAAGTCGTGAATTGGTGAACTTGGGAGAGTTCGGGCATAACTAAATTCAGTCGAGCCATTAGCCTCCGCCGGCACCCGTACTCAATTACGGGCACCGAAAAAAAAGAGGTCGCGACAGTTTGGCGACTTCACTGGGGACAATTTTTAAGTACTTAGGCCATTTTGTCTTTGCTTAAATACTTTGCTGACTTTGGTTTTTTTTCTTTTGTGCAGGGTAATAGCTTAGAGTTTTTTTTTTTTTTTTATTAAGTTAGAATAAAATATTTTGCGATTATAAACTATTGTGCATGCTTTACTGTTTTAATACTACACATGGCACACACAACCCAACCACCGGACTCCGGGCCGCCATAGGATTTCTAGGATGGTGTTAAGAAAGATACGACCTTGGACGCGAGACTATGATGTAGAGGTTGCCTTTCTTTCCCGAATTTCTTAGCCGAGGTTAGGAGGGTATGCTGCTAACGTGAGACTGCGACGAGCGGATACCCTTTTAATTTCAACAAACCTTCTCAGTTAGAAATCGAGCCGCACGACCCATTTGTATGTCTCTGTGCTTGCCATTTTTTTTAAAAGCAAAGTAATTTATTTACTTTTACTCAGTCTTTTTTGGCTCATGGCAAAATAGGGTCAGGTTGTGTATTTCCCTTTCTTATATGCGATGGGAAGAATTGATATCCAGTTCATTCCTACCCCCAAGGAAGAGCTTCTCAGATGGTGGAAGCAGTTAGATTAGCTTGGCCAAGAGTGCGTCAAAACAAGAATTGGTCATCTCCTCCCATTGCTTCAAATCAATATCCATTCTGGAGTCATGCAAGCACTACCACATTTCCGGTGTCCTGAAACATCTACCTTTGTGTTTGGAAAATTTGAATAGACTCCAACATTGGAAGAGTATAGTCTCGCCATAGGAATGCCCTTGGGAAGGGAGCTCGCTAAACCACCATTTGGCATTGACCCCGTGGTCAATCTATCACGCTTTTTAAAAAATCATTCGGTAAGAGAAATTGTTGGAGCCAACAACAATGCTTTTTCACTATCATCCTTAACTGAATGTTTTGAAAAACAATCAATGACCCAGAAAACCAAGACCTTCCTATTGGCCTTCTTTGGATTTATCATCTTCCCATATAGAAAGAATGCCATAAATCCTTCAATCGCATGGGTAATAAATCAAGTCACTTTCGGAGCAGGATATGTAAACATGGTTTTAGCTGAAACCTTTTTATCCCTTAATCGTTTCAAGGACCAAAAATAAAAAATCATGAGGGCCACTCCAGAAATTTTACAAATGTGGTTCTTTTCCCATATCAAAGGATTTGGGCACCTCATGCAAATATTTGAAATCAACGAGTTTAAACACCCACTGCAAAAGTTTCAAACCTTGGAAAAATATTCTCCCAATGAAGAGTATTCTCAATGGATTAACTTGCTAAAAGACCCGGTCCCTGAGACATTCCTATGGCGAACTAAATGGTTCATTGCAGGAGAGGCGCGCTTTGCACTTAATTATTACACCCTATCCCGTTGCTGGGCCTCTCCGGAGCTACCTCATATTATCCATATAGGGTGGCTTGTCAGTACAGGTCCTCCAAGAAATCCCGCCACCGCTCAAATCAGGATTGTTCCGAATCCTTTTCACCCGTACAGACTACAACTACTTGAAGGAGATTCGCATAATTCAGAACGCATGGAGTAGATGTCACACTGAAAAGATTGTCATACCCAGAAGGTTGAAGGGGCAGGAAAAACCTTATCATGCATCCATATTCTACATCCTCAACCATATAATTCCTGAGGAGCTGCAATCAATAATCCTCGATGTAGTTGATAAACTTACCCTGCAAGGGTGAATTGAATCTCTTGAAAAGAGCTTGGAGACAAGCAGGAGACACGTATCAAAGCTAGTATGAAGGAACAAGTAGCTTCACAATACTGGAGCTTCCCATCGCATTTAAAAAAGGGCAGCTTGGCTTTTTGATGTGAATATTTCATGTGAATATTTAGGATCGTTTTACCCTATTTGGAAGGCCCTTTTGGCATTGTATAAATCCTTTGTTAAATAAATAAAAATGACTTGACCCTTGCCATGGGCCAGTGTTCCATATGTTTCCTTGGCTTATGTTCTCTCCATTTTTTTAATGCAAGTAATCATGACATAGTTGCATTCGCCAAAAGCTAAACTAGAATGGCTGAAGAGAACGCACCAAGCCGTATCAAGATTGTGGAAAATGAAATGAAGCAGGTCTTTAATGTGCTTCAGCAACTCTCAAAGCAGATAGATTCCATCCAAGGCAAATTGGTTCCCGCCCCAGCCTCAATCGAAGTGTTGTTGCCACAATCGTCTATCCGAGGTGAACAAGGAAGAGATACCGATGATAATATGCCTGAATTATAGGATGACACGCACCAAATCATAGTTGATAAAGCAAAGCCCAACAGTTTGTCTAAGACTGAACATGACAAATGCCTCGAGAAGCTCGAAGAGAGGCTAAAGCAACTACGGGGCCTTCAAGATCCTATTCCAACAGACCTCTCCATCTACTCTAAGGTCAAAATGCCAGAAAAATTCAAAATGCCTGAGTTTGAGAAGTATGATGGCACGACTTGCCCAAGGGCTCATTTGCAAATGTACTTGGTTCAAATGACCCAAAACGTCAATAATATGCCTCTAATGATCTAATTGTTCCAGTCAAGTCTAGTAGGTCCTACCCTAAGGTGGTACATCACAAAAAATATAAACCTCCTTGAAACATGGAGTGAAGCAAGTGAGGCATTCCTCAAACAGTACAAGTTCATAATGGATATTACCCCTTCTTGTGAGGATCTTGAGCGCACGGAAAAGAAAAAGCATGAATCTTTCAAAGAATATGCTATTAGATGGAGGAATCTAGCCACCTGGATCAGTCCCGAACCAACTGATTTTGAACTAAGAAAAATGTTCATCAAAACCCTCCCCTATGAATATAGTAACCGAATGGTGACTACGATCGCTGAATCATTCAATCAACTCATTCCAGTAGGAGAGCAGATTGAGATAGGGTTGAGGGAGGGTTGGTTCACTAAACCTGCACCCATTAGCAGAAGGCTCAACATGAAAAAAGACAAAGAATCCCTAGTAGATGTCAATGCAACCTACACTGCAAATACCAGTCACCTCCCAACCGTTCAAACAAGCACAGGGCAACAACAGACCACCGGTTGTCAACCACCCCAGCGCTACAACAACCGAAGACAATTCACTCTGCTTCTTGGATCTCCCTCCCAAGCTTTGGCAATCCTCTGAAACAAGAGCCTCATTTCAACTGAGCCAAGACGACCCAACACTGAAAACTTCTCTAGCTATGACCCGTCCAAAAAATGTAACTATCACATGGGAGAAGTAGGCCATTCAACTGATAAGTGTTTCATCCTTAAGCATCAGATCCAGAGCTTACTAGATACTAAGGCCTTCTCATTCCAAAATACGAAGCCAAATGTCCAAAGCAATCTGCTCCCTGATCACGCCGATAAGGTAAATGCGATATTCAGTTCAGAGGCCGGTCAAATCCGAAATGCCAAAATACCTACTGTTGACATCTATTGAGGGCTGGTAGAAACTGGGTATTATTTAAGCAATGGAATACCGCCCTTTGCAATAATGGAGGAAAGGGTATTAAGAATGATAGATGCCTGAATAATCATGTACGTCGGCCACGCCAACATAGTTTCTACCATATCGCAAGTCCTCATCAACTGGGAGGAAGAATTTGCCGTGCTAAATGTGGAAAAGGAGAAGAAGGATTCCACCTCACTTGAGAGCGTCTTTGAAAGGAAGAGAGCCATTGTTCAAGTATCAATAGCAGAAACAGCTATAGTCATCGAGATTCCCTAGCCTTACAAATACGAATACAACAATGCAGTACCATGGTCTTATGACTTTGATGTTGGTTTAGTCACGAGATCTGGGCGAACCTATGCTCAAGAAAATACTCAGTCTGCTAAGCTCGTGATTAACGAATAAGCCAAGGAGTTTTTGGCCGTAGTTAAGGCTAGCGAATATAATGTGGTGGAACAGTTACGAAAATCACTAGCACAGATCTCTCTGTTGGAATTGCTTCAGACATCTGTCAAGCACCAGAAATCCCTCATGAAAGTACTAAGTAAGGTACATGTCCTTGAAACGATTAAGCATAACAAACTTGAGGAATTTGTCAGTACCATCCTTTTAAAAAATCAAATGGCATTTTCTGATGAAGAAATTCCTAAGGAGGGTAGAGGACACACCAAGGGCCTCTACATATCAGTCAAGTGCAACGCATCTCACGTCGCTTGAGTGCTGATTGACAATGGATCTGCTCTTAACATATGTCCACTAGCGACACTCTGTCGCCTTAAAATAGAGAGATCATGGATCCAGGTACCCAAGACTTCTATTCGAGCATTCGATGGAATAAAGAAGGAAACAGTGGGAGAGATCGAGCTCGACATTCAAATTGGCCCAACCATATTCAAAATTTTGTTCTAGGTGATGGATATCCCCACTGCGTTCAATTTCCTCTTAGGGCGCCCATGGATCCACGTCGCAAGAGTAGTACCTTCAAGCCTCCACCAAAGTGTGAAGTTCGTGGTTGGAGGAAAACTGATCATGGTCAAAGGAGAAGAAGATCACTGCATCTACCACGAGATGACCATCCCTTATGTTGAACCTAGTGACAAAAGCGAAGCCAGTTATCAATCGTTCGAGCTCGTGTCTACCATACACGAAACTCGAGGGACTTTGCCCCTCATCCCCGAGGTAAAAATCATGGTTGGACACGGTTTCATTCCAGGACAGGGGCTTGGTAGGAGAGGCCAGGGCATCTGTCAGCCTATTGAAGCCTTGAGGAGACCCTATACTATCGGTTTAGGATATTCCCCGAATAGAAAAGCAAAGAAAAAAGTTGGCCTTGTGTGTCCCCGTCTCGAGGAAACTTTCCCAGGCCCAACCAGGATGATGCATGAGGAAGAGGAAGAGGAAGATGAAGTGAATACTTCAAAATGGTTCAACCCCGAAAGCGCGAAATTGCCCATAATCCAGGAAGACACAACTTGGCCCTCACTTATAAAGAAAGAGGGGCCAGATGACATGACCACCATGTTCGGGGACATTTTCATAGGTGCCATTGAGGAAGAGCAATTAGAAGAGACATGCGATAACTTCTCGTTCATCCAGCTTCAACATCAAGTCGAAGAATTATGTGAGACTGTACACCATTTGACAGAAAACTTCGCTCAAGCTACCTGTGCATTCCACTCTCGTCATAATGAGGAGCTGGTAGTAAATGAAGAAGACCCTACTGACACAACGTAGCAAGAGGCATGGCTACCTTTATCCCCAAGAAGCACACGGCCATATTCGCCTCTTCCTAAATCAATGGCCATTATTTTCCCCATCCTCCTAGAGCAAGGGATAATCGGCAGGGAATTGAACCATCCTACTCTCGAGTACTTCCTTGATTATGATCCATCCAAGCAATGTGATTATCATTCGGGGGAATTAGGACACTCGCTAGATACTGCACCATATTGAGAGACAAGGTTCAGGATCTTTTGGATGCTGGGGTATTCACGTTCTGCTCTTCGTGGCTGTGTTTTGGCAAGGATCACCTCCTCGTGGTACCCAACATCTATACCATGTTCCTTGAGCATGCTAAGGAAGCGCGTAGAAAAGAGGCAATCATGGACACTTTGGGCTAACCAAATGTCGATTATTCAATCCCCCAAAGTTTCTATGATCATCATCACAACATCGTCCCTGATGGATGGGAAGGCATGGATGATCTAAAATCCGCAAAGTCGGGAGCATAGGGAGACGTGGCTGGCGATTGGTATGAAGACTTCTTCGTGAGCGCTATCAACGAAGGACTGTTAGGGGAAATGGGTGCAAACCCGCTCAAGTAGAATCCTTTTTAATTCCTCTACATATTCCCCTACGTGGGAGCTTGTACATATTTCTTAAAGTCTGGCTTGTTTTATTTTCAACATCAGTTCCACTCAAGGAACTATTTTTTGAAATCACCCTGTAAATTCGTCTACTAATAAATAAAATTGAAAACATTTTGAGGGCATGAGGAGACACACCAAACCGGCCCGTTGATGATAGCCAGCCATCAAATGAAAGAAGAAATCTAAGGCCCGGATCTCCTTATGTTTCCTTGTCCTAAATCTTCAAGAACAATTTATCACCTTTTCAAAAGAAAGAAGCATGCATGCAACTAACCTTATTTGTTCCCTTAGCCTATCTACTCTATGACACAGGAATAATCTAGCGGCAGGCGGGGGTATGGGAATGGTCCAGACCAACACCGTAAGTAGCCATGATAGCAATTCTGATGACTCAGATGATAATTTTGATGATTTCGATGAAATTCAACGGAATTGGAAGTGCCACGAAGAAATAAAGCCCCCTACTATTGAAGACACCGTCATTGTCAATTTAGGCAGCACAGAAGGTCCAAGGGAGATAAAGATTGGCGCGAACTTTCCTAAAGAAGAAGCTGTAAGCTTAATTGCCCTCCTAAAGAGGTTTCAAGACGTATTCACATGGTTATATGCCGATATGTCAGGCCTCAATCCAATGATCGTGGAGCATAGTTTGCCAACCAACCCTGATGTAGCCCCTAAGAAGCAACGGCTAAGAACTAAGCTTGAGTTGTCAAAAAATATTGAAGAATAAGTAATGAAGCTCCTGGAAGTAGGCTTCCTTGAAGTCTCACAAAATCCTAGTTGGGTAGTGAACATTGTACCGGTGAAGAAAAAAGATGGTCGAATCTGGGTTTGTGTTGACTACCGCAATTTGAACAAAGCAAGCCCAAAAGATGATTTTCCGCTACCTCACATAGACGTTCTTGTAGACAGTATTGCTGGATTCAAACTTTTCTTTTTCATGGATGGATTCTCGGGATACAACCAAATAAAAATGAAGAAGGAAGACAAGGAAAAGATGGCATTCATTACTCCATGGGGGACTTTTTACTATAAGGTCATGCCTTTTGGCCTAAAAAACGCTGGAGCAACTTACCAACGTGCCATGATCACCCTTTTCCATGACATGATGCATAAAGAAATTGAAGTATATGTCGATGACATGATCACCAAAACCAGACTCGGAGAGGACCATGTGAAGACCCTAGAAAAATTATTCAATCGACTTCACCAGTTCAAGTTGCGCTTGAACCCAGCAAAATGTGTGTTATGGGCAACTTTTAGCAAATTACTTGGATTCATTGTGAGCTGTGAAAGGATAAAAAGTGGACCAATCAAAAACTAAAGCGATATTTTAGATGCCTCCTCCCTCGACTGTAAAAAAAGTCCAGAGCCTCCTAGGAAGATTAAATTACATTGCGCGATTCATTTCCCAACTTTATGAAACCGCAAAACCTTTCTTTAAACTTCTTAGGAAGGATGCACAAATCAAATGGGATGACGACCGCCGACTGGCATTTGAACATCTAAAGCAGTACCTGATGAAACCCCCGGTTTTAATACCCCCGACTCCGGGACACCCTTTGACCCTCTACCTTACCATCAATAGTGAATCCCTAGGTGCAATGTTGGAATAGAAAAGACCCCATGATGGGAAGGAGCGAGTCATTTAGTATTTGAGTAAAAAGTTCACCACGTCGGAACAAAACTACTCCAAGTTAGAAAAAACATGCGCTGCATTGGTATGGGTGTTGCACAGACTCCGGCAGTATACCTTGCATTACCAAACATTTTTTGTAAGTGAGAGTGACCCAATTAAGTATTTGCTTTGTTGCCCGGCCTTGGTGGGAAAATTGGCCAAATGGCAAATCTTAATCTCAGAATTTGACATCCAAGTGATGTCGCAAAAATCAGTTAAAAGTTGGGTGATTGCTGATATGATAGCGAATTGCCCTAAGGAAGTACGCGAGGATGATTCTCCAGACGATCAAATTTCAACAGTAGAAGAGGACACATAGACTATGTTCTTTGACGGAGCTGTAAATTTGTTAGGTTCCAGCATCGGGGCGGTCTTGATATCCCCAAAAGGGCAACAATATCCTTTGGCTGCAAAATTGATGTTTCCATGCACCAACAATATAGCCAAATATGAAGCATGCATCCTCGGCCTGCAAGCGGCTATTGGAATGAAAGTGTCAAAACTAAAAGTGTTCGGTGACTCCGTCTTAATTATCCTCCAGAATTTAGGCGAGTGGAAGATAAGAGACGCCAAACTAGTGCCTTATCATGACTACTTGGAAGAATTTGAAGGAGAATTCCAGGACGTCTCGTTTGAATACCTACCTAGAATTCATAACCAGTTTGCTGATGCACTAGCTACGCTATCATCTATGTTGCAAGTAACGAAAGGGTTAGAAATAGAACCTTTGAAGATTGAAGTCTTGGTAAGACAGGCCCACTGCATGACTATAACTGAAGAATCCGACAGAAAACCTTGGTATTACGATATCATGAAATACGTCTAGAAGTAGGAATTCCCTAAAGAAAGCACTCCCTCTGATCAAAAATACCTAATGAAAATGGCTTCGAGATTCTTCGTCAGTGGTGAAAATTTGTAGAAAAGATCATGTGACTCAGTCCTGCTAAGTTGTGTGGATGTAGATGAAGCCACACAAATAATGCAAGAAATACATGGGGGAGTATGTGGCCCTCACATGAATGGACGTATGTTGGCCAAGAAAATAATGAGATTAGGTTATTACTGGCTCCCCTTAGAGAGCGATTGTGGTTAACATGTGCAAAGCTGTCATCGTTGTCAGATTCACGGGGACAAGATAAATGTCCCTGTAACTGAATTGCATCAGTTATCTGAGCCATGTTCGTTTTCAATGTGGGGTATTGATATAATTGGCCCAATCAATCCGAAGGCATCAAATGGGCATCGATTTATTTTGGTCGCAATTGATTACTTCTCAAAATGGATCGAGGTCACATCCTATGCAAGCGTAACTGCACGAAATGTTATGAAGTTCATCAGACATGACATAATCGCCCGTTATGGCGTACCGGAAGCTATCGCCATCAATAATGGGTTAAACCTGAACAACAAGTTGATTGATTAATTGTTTTCTGAGTTCAAAATCCAACATCTGAACTTGTCCCTTTATCGTCCACAAATGAATGGAGCCGTGGAAGCCACCAACAAGAACATTAAGAGAATCCTATCCAAGACAGCTGAAAATTACCTCGACCGGCATGAGAGGTTACCATTCGCACTGACAGCATATCGAACCTTGTTCGAACTTCTACTGGGGCAACCCCTTTTTCTCTGGTTTATGGTATGGAGACAGTTTTGCCTGTGGAAGTAGAAATCCCTTCCTTACGGATCTTATCCCAGGTAGGATTGTCTAAGGAGGAATGGACACAACAAAGGCTCAAGCAGCTGAACATGATTGATGAAAAGCGATTGAAAACGCTCTATCATGGTCAATGTTATTAGCAAAAGGTAGCTCGATCATTTAATTAAAAGGTGCGACCCAAGCACTTCTAGGTAAATGATCTAGTCTTGAGAAAGACACTGCCAATCTTTTCAGAGCCCGGAGACAAGTTTGCCCCAAATTACAAGGGTCCTTATGTAATAAAGAAGATACTCCCCGGAGGAGCCTTGATCCTAACTGAGATGGATGGGCGAGAATTCTCTAAACCAGTTAATTCCGATGCTGTGAAAAAGTACTACCCTTGAAAGATGTTCATTGTCTGGCATTGCCAAGCACTTCTCTATCAGAATGAAAATGCCTATGCACCTTTATATATGAGTGATGTATTTACACCATCATAAAAAATGTGTGTTTGGTTGACGCAATGAAGAAAAATGAATGGTAATCACCAGCATTTAAGGAAGTGTTGAAAATCAAGTAGCAAACTCAATGGCATAACTTGAGCAAATTGACATTACCCAGGCAGACGTGTAAGAGTAATCCATGTCAATTTCACCTAGCTCGGTGTAAAGGACACGTCATTCAAGAACCAGTCTAGTTAGAAGGAACCTTCTATCCCAGTTAACAATCTTAGAATCTAGAAGCCTCACTTCTTATTCTAGACACATGCTCTTGCAAAAAGTAATTGCTATTAGAAAATTGGAAGTTTTGATTGTCCATCTCAAATTCCATAGAAGCTTGAGGTACATGACTTTGCCTGATCAAAGGCAGAAGGAAAAATTCCATAGAAGGAAAGCGTTGAGAAACAATCAACGACCAACAATCATGCATACGTGGCCACAAGTAGGAAAGGCCAGTCGAAGGAAGCATTGAAATGTAAAAGAGGCCGTCAGCAACTTCCCTAAGAGCCATCACAAATAAACTCTGGGGGAAAGGTAACTTGGCATCATTTCTAACACTCACTCTCTAAACTCATATTAACATGAAGCATTGGGATTCAAGAGTCAAATTAAATGGTTAAATAGGACAAACCAAGTGATTCAAGCCCGGGGCAAAAACAAAGACGCCCGATCAATTTATCAACCCCTAGCTGATTATTCATGTGACATCTCCCTATTCAATAGGGACAATTCATCGACACCCTTTTATGAATACTCCTTTTGACATTCATGGTTTAATATATGTTTACCCCTAAAGCTGTTAATAGAATCCTTTTGAGCAAATTATGCTAAGAATACAAACTCTATCACATCATATATTACATGCCTTTTTCTAGGTGACTTTTGCATGACAATTTTGTCTATCTAAATCTTTGATTCGATTAAGAATTATTAGAATAGACTGCTAAGTGAAGAATACAAGATTAATTGAGCATGTTGGATGAGGTGCGTCAGAATGATGACAGGCAAGCCATATCCCACACACAGTCCCCCATCTATACACTTGTGAGATGAGTGCAGAAAATTCCATGACTATAGGGTAAAGAGTTTACTTGCGAATGGTACGATGATCAAAATAGTGAGAGGCATTCCATCTCTCACTTTGAGCCCCATACACTGGCAAATTTTTGCCCTACCCCCATCAAAGAACCACCCCACATTGGGGCAAGTTGAAGGCAAGTCAACATCACGAGGTGAGAAAAGGGATAGAATTTCTCTTGCTTGCACTTGCATCAATCTTCGAGTGTGTTTATTGCATATGAACACTCGCGTTAATTTAAGTGCCCTAGAGTCATGAAGAGCAATTCTTTCTATATGCACTTGTATCCATTGTACAACTCAATTGAGTCTAAATTCACCCTCACATGGAGGCAAAGCAGAAGCTATTGCCGTTTGAGCAGCATAATCAGAAGCACTGGCAAAAGATGAAGACTCAATAGTCTAACAAAGGCGTTTGCTTGAACTTGTCAAGATCAGCTCTCAAACAACAACAACAAAATAGGGGCATAAAAAAGCAGGGTACTTGGTAAAAGCAAGGTCAATGCTTGTGGATGAAAAACAAAAGCAAAAACTATGGACATAAAAAAGCAGTGTGCCTGGTAAAAGCAAGGCCAATGTCTCCAAACAAAAAATACAGTTGTTTGTATTCCCGAGAGAAGTTGCTGTTGTGGTTCCATTAATGGAACCTTCATCTGACTATGAGAAGAAGGACCGGTGACAAATGCCAAGGCGATCGCCAGCTCTTACCTTTTTTACACATGAGTCAAGCCTACATTTCATCCCACTGTAAAAAGTCTCTTCAGACTAGGGGCACTTCAATTAACGTAGGATTTCATATGTTTATAAGCATCGCTCGAAGAAGTACGAGCAAGATTATTCTATCTCTTTTCGTAGGATTCTTGACTTGCAAACTTGGAGATGAGCATGCAGCATCTTTTTCACAAAGCCAGGACCTTGTTGGTCCCCTTTGATAAGCCATTGATCAAGCCTTCATCACAATTTCAACAAAGACCTCTCACATTGGTAAAGTCGTACCACTCGCAAGAATACTCAGACCCTTGCTGACATGATGACAATGAGATAATGTGGTCCTTATAAATCCTGCATCAATGGTCAGGATAAAACAGCCTTTCCCATGAGAGTAAGTGAAAAGTCCTTTCAGATTGAAAGTCCCCCATTTGGCATGCTCAAGACATCTACATTCTAAATAAATGTTGTCTTTCAAAATCTACTCTAGTGGAATTCGAATGATACAAAACTGACAAGATTGTCATGCATAAATCACATTTGAATTTATGAATTTACAGCACATATAATCATTGTGTGTATGTGTGCATATTGTGCAAACAGCAAGCACGCTCTTAGAGATTAGAGATATCATCAAGAAAGCACATCCCCAACCTCACTCCCAGAGCTTTATGTCTGATAATCTTTGAGAACCCACCACTCATCAGGTACTCTCTCTTATTGACACTCACCATGTTCGAGTTATCCCCAGAATATTGATATTTGCAACTGTCCAAGTATCCCTTTGTCTTGGAGTACCAACCCTTGTTTGGATACTCCATTTTTGTGACACTCGACCGGTCTGAGTTGTCCTCAGAATTGTGTCATTGAACGCTAGCAACCACTCAAGTATTCCACCACATTATGCGCCTGCGATTACCCAGGTATACTTTCTTACACTTGGACCAGTTGAGTGGTCCCTGATCATATCATTAAATATTTGTGTTCATCCAAGTATTCCACCACTTTGTACACCTGTGGCTACCCAGGCGTCCCAACCCTTTTGAGTGCCTATGGCTAGCCAGGTAAGCCTCATACCACATTCAAGTTTATACTACCATGAGGTAAGAGACCTTCATGAATATCCAAGGTACATTCTCGATATTCCCATTACCAGGAGATGAGAGACCTTCATGAATATCTTAGGTACGCTCTCGATATTCCCAATTACTAGGAGGTGAGAGATCTTCATAAATATTCAAGGTACATCATCGATATTTCTCAATTGCTAGGAGGTAGGAGACCTCCATGAATATCCCAGGTACGTCATCGATATTCCCATTACCAGAAGGTGAGAAACCTTTACAAATATCCCAGGTACGTCCTCGATATTCCATCTATTAGGAGACTTTAAACAAACGACTAAGTATTCTCCAGAGTTTGGTACTTTGATTATCCATGTACCCCTTCGATACTTATGGATGTCCAAGTATCCTCCAAAAATTTGTACTCGTGATCATCCAAGTACCCTTTCGATATTTACGAATGTCTAGGTATCCTCCAAGAGTTTGTACTCGTGATCATCCAAGTACTCTTTCGACACCTGCAAGCAATCAAGTACCCCTTTAATGCCTACGAACATCCAAGCACCATCCAAGAGTTTGTACTTGTGACCATCCAATTACTCTTTCGATACCTGCAAGTAACTAGGTATTTTCTAGCATCTAGTACTTGTGATCATACAAGCACCCCTTTGATACCCGTGAACGTCCAGGTATCCTCCAAGAGTTTGTACTTGTGATCATCCAAGTACCCTTTCGACGCCTGCAAAGGCCTAAATATCCTCTAGGTTAGTAATTGTGAATATCCAGGTACTCTTTCAAAATGCCTGTAAATGTCTAGTTCCAATTGGTGTCTTCGATAGAAGCTAGACACCCCACAAATCAATGCCCTAAGAAAGGTCGATGCATCCTCCCGAGAAAGGTCGGGTTCCTACCGGTGTCTTTGACAGAAGTTAGACACCCCAACAAATATGATGCCCTAAGAAAGGTCGATGCATCTCCCGAGAAAGGTCAGGTCTCAATTGGTGTCATCGATACAGATCAGGCACCCACAAATAGATGCCCTGAGAAAGGTCGGCGCATCTCCTGTCATGGCAACCGAAGAAAGGTTCGGGTCCGAGACAAACTACTTACTGCTCTAACAGGCGACCGAAGAATGGTTCGGGCCTTGGAAAAGCATTTTACCATCACGGCGATCGAAGAAAGGTTTGGGTCCGAGGCAAATCACTTATTGCTCTGACAGGCGACCGAAGATTGGTTCGGGTCCTAGAAAGGTAATTTCCCGTCAAGGTGACCGAAGAGAGGTTCGGGTCCTAGACAAATTATTGATTGTTTTAATAGGCGACCGAAGAATGGTTTGAGTCCTAAAAAAGCAACCTCCTCATATCACCGGGTAAGATGACGCCTTGATACTTGTCAAACTCGGGGTTCACACCCTATCTCATTCACTCCCGGTAAGTAACTATAGGTATCTTCTTATCTATCTTAGTATATGTAAAGTTATATTGCTCTTTTTTCGCATAGAATAATAAGTCCCAAATAAAATATACTCTGCTGCGCATGCTGGATAAAATTCAGGCATCAGTTTATCTTTGAATGCAACCTCTGCGAGCACACCTTCAAAGAGGGGCAGCTGTTGACGCCTTAATTTTATTTAGGTTTTATTTTATTAATTAAGTTTTCGGATTAAAAAACAAACAAAAACAAAAACAAAAATAAGAAAAGAAAAAGCAAAAGCCCAACCCAGCCCTTCCTCCTTTCGCGCGAGCCCTAGGGCCACTCTCCTCCTTCTTCACCCCCTTGCCTGGCCCCTTTCTCTCTTCTTCTTCCTCCTTTCCTCTCCTTCGCCGTTGCAACTCACACACGTGAGGGAGGCTGATGTGCGAAGGACGACCTACGGCCGAGGAGAGTAGGCCGACATCGGCCGGAGAGGATAAGATCTCAGGCGCCACTAATGCTGAGCAGGCTTCTCTAGAAAGCTCGATGCGACACCGGTTTAGCCAAGGGGAACCGGTGGGCAAGCTGGAAGCCGGCAACCGAGGCCCTCCGTCGATCGGATTTCCTTTGCCTATAAATAGGCGGCCGCAAGCACCGTCAGAGGGCATGGCGAGCTTAGAGATCTTTCACTTAGAGACATTTGGAAAGATCAAAGGGCGAGCGTAGGGGAGAACTCGAGTCGCGAGCTCAGCCTTATCTTCACCGAGAGACTTCGGGGAAGGCCAGCGGCGAGCGAGTTCGAGAGGGTTAGATCTAGTCGGTGGAGGCTCGGATCTGGCCAGAGTGAGAAAAAATCAAGGCTGAAGAAGGTCCGGCTAAGATTTGCGCCTCAGATCTGGGAGACGACACCGCTTCACTGAGCCATCACAGCCCCGACGCCGACCAGCAACGCCCCCGCGCCGTGCTCCCTCTACAGACAGGTATCAACCACCGCCCACCATTGCTTTTCCACCCGAAACCTTGGTCGCCGCCCCTGCCCTCACCAATCGTGTTGTTGCTATTGCTTCCCCCTACCTGAGACCCTAGTCATGTCTACCGATTCCCTCGATGTGAGCATCACTTGCTACTGCTCTACCCCAACGTCGCCCTCGTCGAACGGCCTGCCATTCAACGCAACACCATCCCCGTCAGGTGGCCAGCTGCTGTCCTCGAGCTTGTCATCACCATCATTGTCGTCGTTCGACCGCCCAGTAGCTCCTCAGCCACCCTCATTAGTGCCGCGAAGATGCGGGCAAGGAGAGGGGCGCTGTTGAGTCCAAACCGGGTAGGGTTTGCCCATCGATCGGGTCGAACCCGGATTAGGCGTCCGGGTAGGATTCCCCATTTTGGGCCTGCACGTGTTGGCCGGTTAGTCCTTGGGTTGTTTTTTCTTAATGAAGATGGGCCAAATCAATGGGCTCCGCTTGTGTTTAAAAATAAAAAATAAAATAAAAAAACGAGTCAAGCCCGCGTATCGGCCCGTTTGCATTTTGGGCTGGCCCGGGTCGGACTCAACCCGAGACCCCACCCGGTCGGCTTTTCTATTATTTTAAATAATATTTTAATAAATAAATAAAAATAAATAATTTATTTTCAAAAAATAAATAAAATAAAAAATATTTCATATTTTCCAAAAAATGCCAAAAAGACTTGTATTTTCTAAAAAATACCAAAAATATCCAAAAAGTCCCTTTTATGTGCAAAAAAATAGAAAAATACCAATAAAAATGTTTTTCCTCCCCACAAATACATGAAAAATCCCTTAAAAATCCAAAAAGTCTTAGAGTTTAAAAAAAATTAGGTACCGAAAGGGTATTAGTAATTAACTAGTGTAATCAAGTCTACGATCCTAATTTCTTTGGTTGCACAAAAGCGAGTATTTCTCCCAATACTTCGCATGGGTTTCTAATCAACCTACCCCAAATTGATTAGCAGCGACTCCGTTTTAAAAATTAACTTGCAGGTTAAAAACTTAAACTATTAAAGTCGTGAATTGGTGGACTTGGGAGAGTTCGGCCATAACTAAATTCAGCTGAGCCATTAGCCTCCGCCGGCACCCGTACCCGATTGCGGGCGCAGAAAAAAAGAGGTTGTGACATGTCCTAATTGGCTTCTCCAATAGGGTTAATTACATGGGTCAAAACTGAGAAAAATACCTGGCTAGGGATTCGCTCTCTTGCTTTTTTAGATGCAATTGTCCTCTTGGACTATGAACTCATTGGGGTTTGTCGGTACTAATTATTTGTGTCTTGACTCTTCTTCCTTGATTTCTCCTATTTAAAATTCTCGACGGTCGTAATCATGCCAAAAAGTCACTCATGGGCTTTGTTCATGAACTGTTTAGAAGATAAGCTTGAGGATACGATTTATGTAGCTATCTCAAAGATTCAAACTGAAATATACATATAATTAATGTTTTGACTTCTCTCACCATATATTTGTTCTTCTTCTTTTTTCCTGTTCACCAAGTCTAGAAATAGACACATTATCCCTTAACTCCTCATTTTCTTCCTTGATATTCTTTATTCAAGTGAACTAAGCTCCACGCACTACGCATAACCTCCACAACAAGATCGTCTCAATATGTTTATTTCTTACGGGTGTCAAAATCCAATATGCAATCGGATATTGTCTGATATTCTCTTTTAGAAAGTAAGCATTCCTAAAATTTTCTTATTTAAAAGGGAGGATGCAAGTGTGGCATCCCAAAATTCAGAGCCAAGCCATAAGGTGTGTTAAAGTCTTTAAGTTGTAGCTAACACCGTGTACTATAAAATACTAAAATTTCGTGAAAAATGATGGATATTTGAGGGGTTAAATTCTCATCTTACGGAGACCTCAGATCTGGAGAGTCTTTACTGACCTTTTGCTGGATTCATGGTTTCATGTTGGTTTTTGTTGAGAATCTCACTTCGATTTCTTCATGAAAGTTGTAGGGAACATCTTAAAATAAAACATACTCAAATTTGAAGTGAAAAGAACAAGTATAGCTTGGTAAATCGACTAGATCTTGAAGACGATGATTCTGGTGATTTATTCCGAGACACCCGAGACTTTAAGGACTAAAATGAGGACTATACTCTAGTTATTTGACTTGGATCTCTTCATGAAACTTGTAAAGGACATCTTGACACATAACATATCCAAATGTCAGCGAAAACAAAAGAGAATAGGTATGTTAAAACTTCATATTTCGGAGATGGAGGCACTGGACGATGTGGTAACCGGTCCAGAAGCTTCGTGAGGTTGAATAAAATAATCTATAAGTAATCTGGCTTGGAGTTCTTCATGAAAGTTGTACGAAAATATCTAGGCTATAATCTAGTAAAAATTTATAATTTTTGGAGGCCATATGGATATTTTAATTGAATTTATTCGGAAACCATGCATTCTGGTTTCATCCGAGAAGTATAGGATGTTTTGGGAAAATTATGAGATTTTGTAAGAATTCAATTTGGCCATGAATTTTGCAAGTAATTATCATCCTATGAGTTTTTTTTAACAATTTCTTGAATTTTGATAATTTTGGGAATTTATAGTTATTTAAAAATAAATAAATAAATAAATAAAAGGGAATTATTTTAAAGTAATTCATGTTGCATGTGTGATAAAGCCTTGATATGTGTATGATATTGAATTGAGTTGCATATGTGATAAAGTCTTGGCAAGTATATGACATTGAATTGAGATGTATATGTGATAAAGTCTTGGTATATATATGGCATTGAATCAAAATGCATGTATGAATGTCATGCCAAGTATGATTTGTTTGATATCATGCCATGTGCCATGTTAAAATGAGATTAAAATACTGGTAAACATGGATGATGGTAAATGAGGAGCTGGTTGTGATGGTGGATGATGCCCGGAATGTATAGAGATACATTGCCGGAATTCCCTGGGAGATTTAGGATGCCCGAAATGTGGGGGGCCGGAAGCCCTGTCGGAGGTTTCTGCCCGAAGGGAAATGCCTCGCGATGCCAGGATTGGGGTGCAAGATGCCCGGCCAGGGAGTGTAAATGCCGGAAGCCCTGTCGGAGGTTTCTGCCCGAAGGAAATGCCTCGTGATGCTAGTTGAGATGCGAGATGCTCAGAATGTGGGGGGGCGGATGCCCGGTGGCCTGGGAGGCTGAATGCTGGAAGCCTCGGAGGTCTTTGTCCGAGGCGATGATGAAATTGATGATTTGAGAAATGGGTGATGTGGTGATCAGCTGAAAGCAAAAAGTGGAAATTAAACCATGATATGATATGCATGATGATATGCATGATGATGATGATGATGATGATGATGATGATGATGATGATATGTGATGTGAAATAATGATGATCACCCATGATATGATATGCATGATGATATGCATGATGAAGATAATGATATGTGATGTGAAATAACGATGATCACCCATGATATGATATGCATGATGATATGCAAGATGATGATGATGATGATGACGATATGCATGATGATCATGATATGATATGGATGATGATGATATGATGATGATATGTATGATGATATGCATGGTGATGATAATGATGATGATATATGATATGATACGTGTAATGTGATGATGTCATGATGATAGACTATCAAGGCCCGAGTGTGCTGAGATAGACTATCCCTCTGTTCCCGGACTGACTTTTATTCGAGTACGCAGTCTAGTGATGTACGACGTGGGCCTGGCTGGGGGCCCTGTCATTGAGGAGTTTATATCCATACATGTTCGTCGGGATGGAGCGATGCGAGGATGTTGCCACGCCACCGTCGATGCACTAGGTTGGGTATGAGACCGTGCGCGATGAGTAGGAGCTGGATCC
Organism: Eucalyptus sideroxylon x Eucalyptus melliodora; assembly: GCA_016097485.1. Taxonomy (NCBI): domain Eukaryota; kingdom Viridiplantae; phylum Streptophyta; class Magnoliopsida; order Myrtales; family Myrtaceae; genus Eucalyptus; species Eucalyptus sideroxylon x Eucalyptus melliodora. The sequence continues at coordinate 33,634,258 of CM027826.1, forward strand.
TTTTTGGGAGTTAGTTAGCCGACACATATGATGGAAGGTCGTACGCATGTAATGTACAGGGTCGAGGATCTTTTTGAGGTTTTAGGCTGGACATGGAAGAGTCCTAGCTTTTCCTTGTTATGTATCGACCCGAAAAGAAGTCCCATCCTGAAAGAATATGTAAATAAAGTGTCGTCGCTTGTTTATAAAATCCTGATATTTAGTGGTGTGTATTTGTATCATGGTTGGTAGGGGGAGAGATGGTGATGTTTTATTTTGCTTCTGCTATTGAGTCGCGCTGGGACCGTTTTGTTTAAAAAAAAAATGTGTCTATGAATTTTGACGCATCTTCTAAGGAGAAAGGTAATAAGGAGTAACATTGGCACTGGTGACGACCTATGAAAGGTTTGGGGTGTCACAGCCGGTCTTCTTTTTGGTATCAGAGTGAATGGTTATAGGTGGAGTGATAAGGAGCCTCAATTGGAAATTGAGGAACATGATGACAATGCACACCATAGGATCTAAAACGAAAAAATTGAATAATAGGTGATGAGTATTCACCCGTGGATCCCTAGTAGTTTATTTTGAGTTGTTTTTAAGTACCAGTAACATGTATATGTTACTTATGTAGTGATAGTAATTGCTCTGAGTGGAGGCAGTGAGTCTCAGATTATTCCTGAGGCAATGCTTGGAAATTGCAGGAAAGTCATGGTGCGAGCTGGAAGTGCTCATCCATCGAGGGCTGAACCTCAAATGGAAGATATCCTGCAGGCATTAGCCAATATTGGAAATCTGATGGAAAGGCAGGCGCAGCAACAGCTCGGAGCAGAACGCCGTACTCAAGGACTAGTGGAGCAGTTTCTGAAGCTGAAGCCACTTAAGTTCAATGGAATGGGAAGTCCTGAGGAGGCGGAGCAATGGATTGATGGAATGGAACGAATTTTCCGGCTGTTGGACTGCACTGATGCTGAGAAAATAGTTTTAGCAGAGTACCAGTTGGAGGGAAATGCGAAGTTTTGGTGGAGAGCTTCGAAGGACATAATCTTTCCACCAGGTATTGATGTGAGCTGGGAGGAGTTTATTAGGGCTTTCAATAGGAAGCATTTTTCTGATTGTGCTAAGGATAGGAAGATTACTGAATTTGTTCAGCTAGAACAGAAAGGGTTGACAGTAGATCAGTACGAGGCTAGATTTTCTAAATTGTCTAGATATGCTCCTAGATTGATTGAGGATTAGGAGGAGAAGGCTAAGAGATTCCTGAAAGGGCTGAGGACTGACATTAGAAAGCAACTGGTGCCTTTGAACGTAAGGGATTATAATGAGATTTATGAAAGGGCGCAGTTAGTGGAGCAGGAACTGTTGAGGGAACGATCGGAGTTTAAGAAACCGCTAAATTTTAATGATGTGAGAAGGGGTAAGAGGCCTTATTCTGGTCAAGGTCAAACCTGGAATGTGAAGAAGAAGAGTAACTTTGGAAATTTTTTAGGGGCAGGGAGTGGTCCGAATATAGGGAAAGCACCCTATCAGCCTGGTGTTTGTCAAAAGTGTAATGGGAGACATGGCTCAAGACCTTGTACTGGTCAATTGAAATGTTTTGGTTATGGACAAGTAGGTCATCTTAGGAGAAATTGCCCACAAGAGAGGTCGCAAGTGAGTGTTGGCTCAGTGCGACAGGGATATTAGAATGCTGTTAGGTCAAACCCACAAGGGAATCCTCAGAGACCACCTGCACAAGGAAGGGTGTATGCGATCACCTAGGAGGAAGTGGAAGCTTCCAAAAATGTTATCTCAGGTACGATTCTTGTTAATGGTGAAAAGGCATATGCATTGTTTGATACGGGTGCAACGCATTCGTTTGTGTCTGAAAGATATAGATGTTTGAATAAGATAGAAGTTATGCCTCTTGAAATGCCTCTTTGTGTTTCCACGCCTTTAAAGGATATGGTATTGTCTACGTTGGTGTGTGGAAATTGTAAGATATCGATGGGAGGAAAGGATATGGAAATAGACTTGGTTGTAATGGCTATGTATGATTTTGACGTTATTATAGGAATGGGCTGGCTTCGTAAGTATCGGGCTAGAATGGATTGTTATAGAAGAGTGGTTCAATTTGTTTTACCTGATCAGTCTAGTTGTGAATTTTTAGGAGGTCAGACCCATTTTCCTGTAGCACTTATTTCAGCAGTAGAAGCCTGTAAGTTACTTGATAAAGGATGTCAAGGGTATCTAGCCATAGTTAGAGATTATGCCAGGGAGGAGCCTAAACATGAGGAAGTTCGTGTAGTTAACGAATTTCAAGATGTATTTCCTGAGGAATTGCTTGGATTGCCGCCAGAGTGGGAGATTGAATTTGAAATTGAATTAATGCCTGGAACGGGACCAATATCAAAAGCCCCATATAGGATGGCCTTAGTTGAATTGAAGGAATTGAAAGTGCAACTGCAAGAATTGCTTGACAAAGGATTCATTAGACCAAGTGCTTCACCTTGGGGTGCACCAGTCTTGTTTGTGAAAAAGAAGGATGGATCGATGCGCTTGTGTATTGACTATAGGCAGTTGAACCAAGTGACCATCAAGAATAAGTATCCTTTGCCTAGAATTGATGACTTGTTTGACCAACTCCAGGGAAGTTCGGTCTTCTCTAAGATTGACTTGAGGTTGGGATACCATCAATTGAGAATTAAGAAGGAGGACATTCCTAAGACTGCGTTTAGGACTCGTTATGGACACTATGAGTTCCTTGTTATGCCATTTGGATTGACTAACGCGCCGGCTGCATTTATGGATTTGATGAATAGAATATTTCAGCCTTACTTGGATCAGTTTGTGATTGTGTTTATTGATGACATCCTGATATATTCAAAAGGGCCTAAAGAGCATGAGCAACATTTGAGAATAGTTTTGCAGACCCTCAGAGAGCATAAGTTGTATGCTAAGTTTAGTAAGTGTGAATTCTGGTTGGATTGGATAATATTTTTAGGACATGTGGTGTCAGGAAAAGGAATTGCAGTAGACCCGGCAAAAGTTGAAATGGTAGTAAATTGGTCGAGACCAACGACACCCACTGAAATACGAAGTTTCTTAGGACTGGCTGCTTATTATAGAAGGTTCATTGAAGGATTTTCACGACTGGTAGGACCTTTAACCAAATTGACCCGAAAGAATGTAAAATTTGAGTGGAATGGAGAATGTGAAAGGAGCTTTCAGGAGCTCAAAAGGAAATTGACTTTGGCTCCAATTCTGACTATACCTATTGGACTCGATGGTTTCACAGTGTATAGTGATGCATCTCACAAAGGACTAGGATGTGTGTTGATGTAGCATGGCAAGGTTGTAGCCTATGCATCCAGACAATTGAAACCCCATGAGCTGAATTACCCGACGTATGATTTAGAACTAGCAGCTATAGTGTTTGCCTCGAAGATATGGAGACAATATTTGTATGGGGAAAAGTTTGAGATTTACACGGATCATAAGAGTTTGAAGTACCTTTTCTCACAAAAGGAGTTGAACATGAGACAAATGAGGTAGATGGAGTTATTAAAGGATTATGATTGTGAGATAAAATATCATCCAGGAAAAGCGAATAGAGTAGCAAATGCTCTTAGTCGAAAGTTGGCTATGGAGATGGCTAGTTTAAGGATGGCAGAATGGGAACCGTTAGAATCTGTAACAAATTAAGAATTTAAATTGGAAATTGATTGTCTTACTGGTATGCTTAGTGCATTAAGGATTGAGCCTGAAATTATCCAAAAAATTAAAATCCTGCAAGAATCTGACCCAGAGATTTTGAAAGTGAAAGATGCTATATCTTTAAGGAAAAGACCATAATTTCAAATCTCTTATGATGGAATAGTAAGATGTCAAGGACGACTTTGTGTTCCCGACAATGAGGAATTAAGGAAGGAGATTCTGTCGGAGGCACATAAGAGTAATTATAGTATCCACCCAGGTAGTACAAAGATGTACAGGAATTTGCGTCAGCAATTTTGGTGGAATGGTATGAAGGCAGATACGGCTAAGCACGTTTCTCAATGTTTGACGTGCCAGCAAGTAAAAGTGGAACATCGTAAACCCGCAAGACTCTTGAGACCATTAGATATTCCCGAATGGAAATGGGAACATATAACGATGGACTTTGTGAAAGGATTGCTAAGGACATCAAGTAGTCATGACTCAATTTGGGTTATAGTGGATCGTTTGACTAAATTGGCATATTTCTTAGCAATTCGCATGGACTACCCAATGGATAAGTATGCGGACATGTATGTAAGTCAAGTGGTGCGCTTACATGGTGTTCCAGTGACTATTACTTCATATCGAGATTCGAGGTTTACTTCAAATTTTTGGAGAAGTCTTCAAATTGCATTAGGGACTAAGCTTCAATTTAGTACTGCTTTTCATCCTCAGACAGATGGTCAATCAGAAAGAGTAATCCAGATATTGGAAGATATGTTAAGGGCTTGCATAATTGATTTCAAAGGAAATTGGGATGAAAGATTGCATTTGGTAGAGTTTGCCTATAACAATAGTTTTCAGAAAAGTATAGGCATGGCCCCTTATGAAGCATTATATGGAAGGAGATGTAGGACTCCTGTCTGTTGGAGTGAAGTAGGTAAAAGGAAGTTGACAGGACCTGAACTAGTACAAGTTACCACTGAAACTGTTGATATTATCAGAGAAAGACTTAGAATAGCTCAAAGTAGACAGAAAGACTACGCAGATAGGCATAGAAGGCTTTTGGAATTTAGTGTAAGAGACCATGTATTCCTTAAGGTATCTCCTATGAAAGGAATATCTCAATTTGGGATGAGGAGTAAGTTAAGCCCTAGATTTGTTGGACCTTTTGAAATTCTTGAGAGGATAGGTGACGTAGCATATCGTTTAGCATTACCTCCTAAGTTAGGAAATCTGCACGATGTGTTTCATGTATCGATGTTGAGGAAGTACCAGCCGGATCCTGGTCACATACTCGATCATGAAGGCATCAAAGTGGATGAGAAAGTTAGGTACATTGAAGAGCCTGTGCAGATATTGGACCGAAAGGAGCAAATTCTTAGGACCAAGAAGATCCCATTGGTTAAGCTATTATGACGACATCATGATGTGGAGGAAGCCACGTGGGAAAGTGAGGATCAGATGAAGAAAAAGTACCCTTACTTATTTCAAGAAGGTGTGAGTGGTGTTTGAATTTCGAGGATGAAATTCTCTAAGGAGGGGAGAATTGTGGTATTCCAAAATTCAGAGCCAAGCCATAAGGTGTGTTAAAGTCTTTAATTAGGTGATAAAAATTTCCATGGCCTATGCTTTAGCCATTAGTCTTTTAATTAGATGATTTGTGCATATGATTGTGAGAATTTAAATTCGATAGATCAATAATTTATGCTTGGCCATGTACTTTATAAATTAAATTTCAATAAGCAAAATGCCCTAAGACTTTGGCCAAGATGAAAATTGAAATTTAAAAATATTTATAGAAGGAATTCAAAAACAAAAAAAGAAGACGAAAAAGGGTTAATTTTAGGAATAGGCCTTAGGCCCATTGGCCTAAGCTTAATGGGCCAAGTTAGTCGGCCCAATCAGGCCCACTAAAGGGGGCTGTCGTTGGCCTAATAGAGGCCCAAAAAGAGTAGCCGGATGGCCCAACTCCAAGGCCCATGATGCATGAGTTGTAACAAGTGGCACAAAGAAGGCCATGCATTGGCCATGGTTAAGGCAAAGCAATCATTACTAATCATGAGAGTTTAGGGGTATAAGAAGGGAAGAGAGAGAAGGGTGGCCGGCCATTTGCTCGCCCAAGGAGAGAGAGAGAGATAGTCCTCTAGCTTCTCTTGCATGCTTGTATGTTGTTTGCATGTTAGATTTTGGGTGTTTTAAGTGAGAAAAACCGAGGTATGGTTGGCTTGTTCTTAAGTCGCGTGACTGTTCTTGCTCGGATTGTGTGAGTCAGTAACTAGTTTGAGCTTGCATGTGTGTTTGGAGTCCGATTTTGGCTTCAATGTCTTCATGAAAGTTGTAGCTAACATCTTGTACTACAACATACTAAACTTTCGTGAAAAATGATGGAGATTGGGGGGTTAAAGTCTCATCTTACGGAGACCTCAGATCTGGAGAGTCTTTACTGACCTTTTGCTGGATTCATGGTTGCATGTTGGTTTTTGTTGAGAATCTCACTTTAATTTCTTCATGAAAGTTGTAGGTAACATCTTAAAATACAACATACTCAAATTTCAAGTGAAAATAACAAGTATAGCTTGGTAAATCGACTAGATCTTGAAGACAATGATTCTGGTGATGTATTCCGAGACACCCGAGTCTTAAAGGACTAAAATGAGGACTATACTCTGATTATTTGACTTGGATCTCTTCATGAAACTTGTAAAGTACATCTTGAAACATAACATATCCAAATTTCAGAGAAAATGAAAGAGAATAGGTAGGTTAAAACTTCATATTTCGGAGATGGAGGCATTGGACGATGTGGTAACGGGTCCAGAAGCTTCGTGAGGTTGAATAAAATAATCTATAAGTAATCTGGCTTGGAGTTCTTCATGAAAGTTGTACGAAAATGTCTAGGATATAATCCAGTAAACATTTATCATTTTTGGAGGCCATATGAATATTTTAATTTGAATTTATTCGGTAACCGTGCATTCTGGTTTCATCCGAGAAGCATAGGATGTTTTGGGAAAATTATGAGATTTTGTAAAAATTCAATTTGGCCATGAATTTTGCAAGTAATTATCATCCTATGAGTTTGTTTAACAATTTCTTGAATTTTGATAATTTTGGGAATTTATAGTTATTTAAATAAATAAATAAATAAATAAAAATGAATAAATAAATAAAAGGAATTATTTTATTGGCCATAAATTCCATTTAAGTAATTCATGTTGCATGTGTGATAAAGCCTTGATATGTGTATGATTTTGAAATGAGTTGCATATGTGATAAAGTCTTAGTAAGTATATGACATTGAATTGAGATGTATATGTGATAAAGTCTTGGTATATGTATGGCATTTAATCGAAATGCATGTATGAATGTCATGCGAAGTATGATTTGTTTGATATCATGCCATGTGCCATGTTAAAATGAGATTAAAATACTGGTAAACATGGATGATGGTAAATGAGGAGATGGTTGTGATGGCAGATGATGCCCAGAATGTATAGAGATACATTACCGGAATTCCCTGGGAGATTCAAGATACCCGGAATGTGGGGGGCCGGAAGCCCTGTCGGAGGTTTCTGCCCGAAGGGAAATGCCTCACGATGCCGGGATTGGGGTGTGGGATGCTCGGCCGGGGAGTGTAAATGTCGGAAGCCCCGTCGGAGGTTTCGCCCGAAGGGAATGCCTCGTAATTCTAGTTGAGATGCGAGATGCCCTGGAATGTTTGGGGGGGGGGCGGATGCCCGGTGGCTGGGAGGCTAAATGCCAGAAGCCTCGGAGGTCTTTGCCTGAGGGGATGATGAAATTGATGATTTGAGAAATGGGTGATGTGGTGATCAACTGAAAGCAAAAAGTGGAAATTAAACCATGATATGATATGCATGATGATGATGAAGATGATGATGATGATGATGATATGTGATGTGAAATAATGATGATCACCCATGATATGATATGCATGACGATATGCATGATGAAGATAATGATACGTGATGTGAAATAACAATGATCACCCATGATATGATATGCATGATGATATGCAAGATGATGATGATGACGATATGCATGTTAATATGCATGATGATCATGATATGATATGGATGATGATATGCATGATGATGATGATGATGATGATGATTATGATATGATGATGATATGCATGGTGATGATAATGATGATGATATATGATATGACATGTGTAATGTGATGATGTCATGATGATGATGACATGTGTGATGAAATGATGCCATGATGATGATGACATGTGTAATGAAATGATGTCATGATGATGATGACATGTATGATACGATGATGATACACATGTATGTGTTATAAATTGATATGATGATGCATGATAGTATGCGCATGGCTTCAAGGTAAGTAACACCTGCAATGCATGTATGATTTGCCTGATGCATTGAGTTGTTATTGGATTTCCCTATCTGCTGAGTGGTTGTACTCACCCCTTTTGGGGATAATATTTCAGATTAGCAGTATGCCGTTTCCTGCCATCACGCAAGGTACATTTTACGGGATACCGTCCGATGTAGAGGTCGAGTGTGCTGAGATAGACTGTCCCTCTGTTCCCGGACTGACTTTTATTCGAGTACGTTGTCTAGTGATGTACGACGTGGGCCTGGCTGAGGGCCTTGTCATTCAGGAGTTTATATCCGTACATGTTCGTCGAGATGGAGCGATGCGAGGGATGTTGCCACCGCCACCGCCTGATGCACCGGGTTGGGTATGAGACCATGCGCGACGAGTAAGAGCTGGATCCTTGTTGGGAGTTAGTTAGCCGACACATATGATGAGAGGTTGTACGCATGTGATGTAGAGGGTCGAGGATTTTTTTGAGGTTTTAGGCTGGACATGGCAGAGTCCTAGCTTTTCCTTGTTATGTATCGACCCGAAAAGAAGTCCCATCCTGAAAGAATATGTAAATAAAGTGTCGTCGCTTGTTTATAAAATCCTGATGTTTAGTGGTGTGTATTTGTATCATGGTTGGTAGGGGGAGAGATGGTGATGTTTTATTTTGCTTCCGCTAATGAGTTGCGTTGGGACCGTTTTTTTTAATAAAAAAATGTGTCTATGAATTTTGACGCATCTTCTAAGGAGAAAGGTAATAAGAAGTAACATTGGCACCGGTGACGACTGTGAAGGGTTTGGGGTGTCACAGCAAGCAATGAACTCTTTTAAGCCGCCCGACTTTCCATGTACTTCTACGAGAAATTCAAAACCCAAACTCGACTTAGACCGATGACTTTACTTAGCAATTCCGATGCATTTTCCTTCTATATATAACGGAACTTTTTTTTTTGGTCGAAAACATAAATATATTATAAACTTAGATTAGAAGTTACATTTATAGGCATATCAGAGTACAAAAGATCTTGTAAAAAGGAAGGAGGATGTTGCACCCAATCTAAGGAAAGCAGAGAAGCCCGATGGGCCTTTGCAGCCCGGTCCGCCACAGAATTCGCTGCCCTATTGCAGTGAACGATGGTGAGATTAGGGCACCGAAGTTTCATATCCCTTATCTCTCGAAGAATGCCTTTGTTCTCCCACGACGTTAGGGTAGGATCGTTGATGGCGTCTACAAAAGTTGAGCAGTTGGATTCCACTTCAAGATGATCCGATCCGCGCCCTCTCTGGAGCAAGAAGTGCAAGGTTTGATTTAAGCCGAGCACCTCAGCTTGTAGTGCCGAAGATGCAGACACTATTTGCGCGAAGCCATCGAGTAAGACACCAAAGGAATCTCTGTATACACAGGCGATCGAAGCGTTGTGACACTGAGATAGGTAGGCAGCATAAATATTGACTTTTATAGAGCCTTTGGCTGGTGGATGCCATTGCTGATATGAATCATGTTGATTTCTCCTATGCCGCTGCCTCTTCTTACCGAAGCTCCAAGCTGATTGTGCGTCTACTAACGCAGATTGCACAACCTGGTTAACGTTGAGGCATTGCTGACGGAACAAGAAGTTGTTTCTGGCTTTCTAGATATGCCAGAGAAGAGCCGCAACTGTTTCGAGCTCGGGTAAGCCATTTTGTTTCACAATAATAGCAACCAGCTAGTTTTCTATGCGATTCACTCCTGTAGGATGATGCTTGATGTCGATTTATGAGTGTAACCATACATTTAAGGTCCATGGGCATAACAAAAATAAATGCTCTAGTGTGTCGGGTACCTACGTAGTGCACATACAACAAGTAGGGTTTGAGATAATGTGTCGACGATATAGGTTTTCTCTAGTCGACAGGGCATTGCTGCAAATTGACCACGGGAATGGTCTTAATTTAGGTATAGTAGTGATTTTTCATAGGGCATTCCATAATTTGCGAGGCGGCTAATATGATGAAGAGGCTTGATTGTTGTTGTGACGTGTTTGCTAAGCTCTGATGTGATTGTAACAACTCTTTACCGTAAATTGTTCATTTTGTTTTCCTATCTAGACAAGTTTGTCTTGCGTGTCTTGTGGCCGGATAGAAAGAGATAGTATTTCATCGACTAGTTTACTATCAATGCTCTGGCTTAATAGGGTAGTGTGCTATGGTTGCTGTTATGAGATTATAAAGTCTGCAACTCGCTGTGGTTCATCTCTAGGAGCAGGGTCCCCTATTACACCCCTAGCTAGCCACTTGTCCTCTCGTATTTTGATTTGTGTGCCATCCCCAACAGACCATAAGACCTTATCGGTAATAGATTCCCGACCTAGCAAAATACTTTGCCAACCCCAAGAGGGTCTAGCACCTTTAGTAGCATTCTAGAAATCCCGAGAGTGAAAGTATAGACCTTTAAAGATTCTGCTAGGTAGAGAATGTGGTTGTTGAACTAGCCGCCAAGCTTGTTTTCCTAGTAATGCTCGGTTGAAAGCCAAAAGATTGCGAAAACCTAAACCCCCTTCATCTTTCTGTCGCTTGATAGACTCCTAGTTCTTCCAATGTATACCTTGCTTGCTCTAATTAGACTGCCACCAGAATCGAGCTATCCTCTTTTCAATTAACTTACACAACGTAATAGGGATCTTAAATATCGACATAGCATATTGGGGGATTGCTTGCACTACCGTTTTAAGTAAGACTTCCTTACCCCCTTTTGAGATCAACTTTTCCTTCCAACCTTCGAGCTTGGAATGCACACGACTCACAATCCATGTAAACATGTCTCTCTTAGATTTCCCCCAGTCTAAAGGAATGCCAAGATACTTGCCAGTTTTTTGCAAAATAAGGGCTCTTACTTCACTGGCCAGATTCTCTTTCAAGTTGCTAGGACAATCGGTACTAAAAAATAGACTGGATTTATTCCTATTCACAGCTTGTCCTATAGCTATACAATATTCATTTAGGATAGAAACTAAGTTCTGACATTTGATAAGCTTCGCATCGAGGAAGAAAATAGCATCATCTGCGAAAAATAAATGAGATAAGGTGGGACACCAGTGATTTAGCTTAATACCTTTAAGATTGCCAATTGCCACTTCATTGTTGATTAAGCTTGTTAAGACATTAGCCATCAGGATGAACAAATATGGTGATAAAGGGTCCCCTTGCCTTAGACCTTGGGTTGGATGAAAATAGGGTAGAGATTTGCCATTAAATTTCACACTATAAGAGATCGTAGTCACACATTGGAGGATCCAATTCACCCATCGAGTATGAAAGCCTAGCTTTAGAAGATATGCACCGAGAAAGTCCCACTCTACCTGGTCATAAGCCTTTGCCATATCCAGTTTAAGCACTACCTAAAAATGCTTCTTTCTTTTCTGTATTCTAATTTGATGAAGGACCTCCTGAACCACAATAATATTGTCCTGGATTTGCCGATCACCTACGAAAGCACTTTGTTCTGGGGCTATCAAATCTGGCAGCTAGGGTTTGAGACGATTGGCTAGGATTTTAGAAATGACTTTATAAATATAGTTACAAAGGCTAATAGGTCTGAATTGATCTAATCTTTCTGGGTGAGGGGTTTTTGGGATCAAAGAAATATAAGCGTGGTTATATTCTGGCAACAAAACTCTTGTGCGGAAGAATTGTTGCACATCAACAACAATATCTTCTTGTAAAATGTTCCAGTGTGCCTGATAAAATTGACCATTTAATGCATGGGCCTGGTACTTTAGTTGCACCTAGCCTGGAACACTATTTTCTAGACCTCCTCGAGATGTAACTTCAGCAATAAGAGTGTTATTCATTTTGCGGTCACCACATGCTTACAAATATTCAAAGTAGGGCTATAATCTCTAGACCCTGTAGAAGTATATAAAGTCCTAAAAAAACGAGAGGTCATTGTTGGAGAAAACTTCCTTAAGTGTTTTGAAGCTGACAAAACGTTTCAATCAGTCTAGTCTGAAGACTTGCAGACTCTTCTATCAAAGTCTGAAGACCTCCGAACTGCCAGACTCAAGACTCAAAGTCTATCCTCATTGACAGCTTCTAGTCCATCAAAGAAGACTTATCCAGAACTAGATGTTTCGTCAAGGATTTGACTTTATCGACCAGAGAAGATATTTTGGCTGGATATAGCATGTTGGAATCCATTGTTCTAATCAAGATTGATTCGGGAATTATGGATCCGTTGATTGGCAAAGTATACTTGGAAGGTTCTACTTATGGAAACCAAGATCCTGATTGTATGGGTGAGCAGGATTGATGGGCTATCGTCATATTCCTTAAATAGCTCGAAGATCTTCCTAATTGATTCTATCCAACGGGTATATCGGAAGAATTCCTTTAGTAAGTGCCAACGGGTATGATGGCATAAAGGAGCATATAAGGAAGACGTTCCAGTTGTTCGAGTGTGTGCACGATAGAAGAATTCCAAAGTCTGAAGCTCTTTGTTCTTAGTCAATTAAACTGTTGAGCAAAATCTTGTATGCAAAAGAGAGTCTATATCTTGAGAGACCTTGAGGAAGTGTAGTAGAGTCTTTACATTGTGGAATCAAGGCAGAGCTTTTCTGTAATAACTCTTTTGTTCATAGTGAAATCCAGCCGGTGAGCTATCAGTGCGGAAGAGTGGACGTAGGCTTGGATTAAGCCGAACCACTATAATATCTGTGTTCATATTCTCTTCCCTATACTATATTACTTTGATCGTAACTCGTTTTGTTTACAAGAGAAGAATTTCATTTTCTTAATCTATTGTTGATTAGCACTGCACATATCTCGCAAAATTGTTTCTGCACCTATTCTCCCCCCTCTAGGTGCTCATACTAACTTTATCAATTGGCATTAGAGCATGTGTACTCACTTAAATTGAAGTGTTTTACTTCAGAGTGAAAGATCCATGTCTAGTATTTTGGCTCCAGGACTGGTCGAAGGGCAAAGCAATACCAGACCGCCTTACTTTGATGGAAAGGAATACAACATATGGAAAAACAAGATGAAGGCATTCCTAAGATCAAAGGATCCTCTGGAATGGGACGTGATAGACAAAGGAATCATTCCTAAAGCTGCACCTGTCTCAGAAAGAGGAAAAGAAGCTGTTAAGTCTAGAGAAATGACTGAAGAAGAGATAACCAAGAGACAAGCTCTTAATGCAAAAGCGATTTATTCTTTATATTGTGCATTATCACCTATTGAATATAACATAATATCTTATTGTGTTACAACTAAAGAAGTCTAGGATAGATTATACATCACTTATGAAGGAACTGATCGAGTGAAAGAAACCAGAATCAACATTATGCTCGAACAATACGAAGAATTCAAAATGAAAACAGGAGAATCTATCACCGACATGTTTAGTCGTTTTACGAGAGATAGTGAATGGTCTTGAAAATCAAGATAAACCAATTTATGATCCCATGAAAGTAAACAAGCTACTGCGAGGACTCTCCAAGGATTGTAATCATATAAAGACCTCAATAAGGGAGACACAAAGAATCATGACACTCTATGTTGATGAATTAGTTGGGACTCTTCAGTTTTATGAAGTGGAGCGAATCAACGAAGATGAATATCATAAAGGTAAGAAATCCATTGCATTAAAATCTAATGATGATTCGATGTTACGATTCGAAGACGATGTGGATGATGAAGAGCTTGCTCTCACGATAAGAAGATTTAGAAAGCTAAACAGAAATGGAAGAAGATTCAATCCAAAGAAACAAAACTTTCAAAAGCAACAGACTAAGTCTGTTGAGAAGGATGAAACCAATAGAGATGTAGTATGCTTTGAAAGTAAGAAAAAAGGACACATCAGACCCAACTATACCATTCTGAGAAAAAAGAAAGGAAAAGCTGAGAGATACCGAAAGGCACTCAAAGTATAAACTTGGAGTGATACAGAATGTGAAGAAAGCGATGATGATTATGCCAATATTTGTCTCATGGCACAATAAGACTCAGATTAAGATTCCGAGACAGACTCAGATTCAGATAGTGAAATCGAGGTATGTGACTTAAAAATCCCTACTAAAGTCTCTAGATACATTGATGAATTGTGTCTTAGTCTTAAAACTTCACTTAAAAGGATTTCTGAACTTAAAAGAGAAAATTCTATTCTAAAGCAACAGGAAAATGTTTTGAAAGAAAAAGTCAAAAGTTTAGACAAAAATATCTCTACCTTGAAAGAAAACGAAAACAATCTTTCAAAAGAAAATGTATTCTTGAAAAAGACATCTCAAATATTTCTAAAAGATTTTCCATAGGATCGAGAAACTTGAGAAAATTCTTTCAAAGACAAAGACCTTATTTCAATAAATCTAGTTTGGGAATGACAGCGGAAACTATTCCTCTAATTGATTTTCCTAAAGTAAATGAAAGAATTAAGCAAAGACCCACAAGAGATGTTTACAAAAATCATTTTCAAAATTTTTTTGTAAAACTAGTAGGTCGCAATGCTCTTAGATGTTCAAAGTGCAATAGCTCATATCATTTTGAGAAAGAATGTCCTATGGTTTGGAAACTTGTTAAGAATGTATGGGCAAACATTGTATATTATTCTAACATAAATGGACTCAAGAAAATATGGGTACCAAAGAAAGCGTGAGTCTCTTTTCTAAATGTAGGTCACTATCAAGAAAAAAGGTAAAATGGTATCTGGATAGTGAATGCTCGAGGCATATGACAGGAGATTCAAATTGCTTCATAAAGCTTGCTCAAGTTAATGGTGGAAAAGTTTCATTTGGAGGAAACAACAAAGGAAGAATTGTGGGATTCGGAATCTTGTAAAGATCGGAAGCCTTACATTCAGTAATGTTTCCTTAGTGGAAGGACTCGACTACAATTTGATAAGTATCGATCGGCTATGCGACAATGGTTTCAAAATGAACTTTCAAGAAGGAATCTGTTCGGGAACCAAAGTAAAGACTCATCTCAATCCTTCACGGGTCGAAGACATGGAAATATATATCTCTTGGATGTTAAACCAGATGAAACCCAATGTCTAATCTCAATTCAAGAAGAAGCAGACTTATGGCACAGAAAACTTGGGCACATCAACATGAAGCAAATAGCCAAAATCTCAACAAAGAAACTTGTTCGTGGTTTACCCAGTTTGTTATACCAAAAGTCTAATTTATGCACACCATGCGTGTTGGGAAAATAGGTAAGAAACTCATTTAAATCAATAAATCAAGTTTCTACTGATCGTGTACTGCAGCTTCTGCATATGGATTTCTTTGGACCACCTAGAACTCAAAGCATTGGAGGTAAGAAATATTGTTTAGTGATCATGGATGATTATTCAAGATTCACTTGGGTATATTTCTTGGTAAGTAAGTCTGAAACTTTTTCTTACTGTAAAAGGTTTGCTAAAAAGGTCCAAAATGAGAAAGGGTATGTTATTTCAAGTATACGAATAGACCATGGAGGTGAATTTGAAAATCAAGACTTTATAAAACTCTGTGACGAATCTAGTTTTCAGCATGTGTTCTCTTCTCCATATACTCTAGAGTAGAATGGAGTTGTGGAAAGGAAGAATAGATCTTTGCAAGAAATGGTTAGAACTCTTTTAATTGAAAGTAATATCTCTTCACGTTTTTGGGCTGAGGCAGTTTCTACAGCATGTTATATCATTAATAGAGTTTTTCTAAGGCCTATTCTGGAGAAAACTCCTTATGAGTTATTCAAATGAAAGAAGCCTATTGTCTCATATTTTCACATGTTTGGATGTAAATGTTTTATTTTGAAAAATGCAAATGATCAAGTTGGGAAGTTTGAAGAAAAATCAGATGAAGGGATCTTCCTTGGATATTCGACCATAAGCAAAGCCTACAGAGTATACAACAAAAAGACTCAATCTGTGGAGGAATCAATGAATGTCAAATTTCAAGACTCTATGCAAAATGAATCAATTTAGACTCAACTTGAAGAATATGAACCTGCTCTAGACTTTACAAAGTCTAAATCTCCAAAAGCAGCTCAGACTTCAGAAGATCACCAACAAATGATTGTCGAAGACTCAAATGAAGAAAAAGATCAACAGTCTGACAAATCAACTAGCAACTGGAAGCATAAGTCCAGTCATCCCAAAGATCTCATTATCGGTGATATTAATGAAGGAATTCGCACAAGATCCAAAAGGCGCGAAGAGTCTAGTGCTGTGGCTCTTATTTCTGAAATAGAACCCATAAATATAAAAGAAGCTCTAACTGATGAAAGCTGGATTAAAGCCATGCAAGAAGAACTCTGGCAATTCAGTATCAATGATGTTTGGGAATTGACTCCTAAACCGAAAGGTAAATCCATCATTGGAGCTAAATGGGTTTTCAGGAACAAGATGAACGAGAAAGGAAAGGTAGTAAGAAACAAAGTAAGACTTGTGGCCAAGGGATATACGCAAGATGAAGGGATAGACTATGATGAGACTTACGCGCCAATAGCAAGGTTAGAAGCAATTAGATTATCACTTGCTTTTGCTTATCATAAAAATTTCAGGTTATTCCAAATGGACGTCAAAAGTGCTTTCCTAAATGGATTTATCCAAGAGGAAGTCTATGTGGAACAACCACCCAGTTTTGAAGACCCAAGGAAATCATACTCTGTTTTCAGACTGAAAAAAGGCTCTATTGGTCTAAAGCAAGCACCTCGAGCTTGGTACGATAGACTAAGTACGTTCTTAATCCAAAATGGCTTTGTCAAAGGTAAAGTAGATACTACATTGTTTATCAAAAGAGAAAGCAAAAGTTTTTTGCTCGTGTAAATTTATGTTGATGATATTATTTTTGGATCCTCTAATGAAAGTCTGTGCAAGAAGTTCTCTAAATCTATGCAGGATGAATTTGAAATGAGAATGATAGGTGAGCTAACATTCTTTCTCAGGCTTCAAGTGAAACAACTAAATGAAGGAACTTTTATTCATCAAGAAAAATATGCCAATGAACTTGTCAAAAAGTTTGGGCTAGAAAATTGCAAAAAGACCGATATACCAATGTCAAGTTCCTTGAAGCTAGACAAAGATGAAGGAGGAAAGAAAGTTGATCAGAAGTTATACAGGAGCATCATTGGTTCACTTCTTTATCTTATTGCTTCTAGACCTGACATTTTGTTTAGTGTTTGCATTTGTGCCAGATTTCAATCAGGCCCTAAAGAATCTCATCTAAGTGCTGTAAAGCATATTATCAAATACATTGCCTCAACTTCAAACGTGGGTCTTTGGTATCCTAAAGAATGAGACTTTACTCTTCTTGGATACTTAGACGCAGATCTAGTCGGATGCAGAGTTGATAGAAAGAGCACTTCAGGCACCTGTCAACTACTTGGAAGCAGGACGGTGTCTTGGTTTTCAATGAAGTAAAGTACAGTAGCTCTCTCCACAGCAGAAGCAGAGTATGTAGCTCTTGGAAGTTGTTGTTCACAAATTCTGTGAATAAAACAACAGTTAAGAGACTTTGGAATCGAAGATTCATGCACATAAATCAAATGTGATAACACCAGCGCAATCAATCTCACCAAAAATCCAATTCTTCACTCAAGGGCAAAACATATAGAGATTCGACATCACTTCATTAGAGATCATGTTCAAAATGGAGAAGTTTCGATTCAGTTTATTGACTCAAAGAATTAACTGGTGGATATATTTACAAAGCTTTTGGAAAAAAATCAATTTGAAGTTATTCGTTCCAGACTCAATATCTTAAAGTATGAGGAAGTTCAGACCCAGAACTGAAAGTTTAAAGACACTCAGACTCAAAACGATCAAGATTTTTGACTGTAAGATATTTTATTTTATTTTCTCTCAAATCAAATCTCGAAAAGGTACGATCATATATCCGTAATTGATTGTTACTATTTTCAATTTCTGTGATTATTGCAATCCTTCCTTTTCGAAAAGAAGTTAATTTTAAAAATGGCAGTTATCTAATTTTTGAAAATGTAGTTATTTTTAAAAAGGGGCATCTTTATATTTCTTCTTTACGACGTTCCGTATGCCTCTCTTTGACTGTCCTATATACTACCTGTTCCTCTTCGTTTTTACTCACAAAACCCTAAGAGAACTCAGATCATTCACTTTTGTCTTCTTCACTTGTTTAATCTTTGAAAAGTTATCATCTTTCTTGGAAAACAAGCTTGGAATCTCTCAAAAACTGTGAAAGATGTCATCCCAAAGAAAGTCTTCAAGGATCGCGAACAGGGGACCACAACAAATGCATGAGGAGCCCACGCATTTTGATCTCACCGAGGAAGAAGATTCTCCTCATTAACGATAGAGCCCACAACATTCTCAGCAGTGTCCATTATCTCTTTCTAGACCTCAGAATGTTGCACATCAAGAAGAAGAAATCATCAAAGACACAAAACCCGTAAGAACTCTTAAGCCTGGCTTTACTTATAAGCTTTACCATGCTTTGAAGAGGGTGGTACTCCTTTGAACTACATTGACGAATTTTTGAAAGATAAAGGGTATCGAAATGAAACCTATTTTCTACGCACAATGGAACGTTTGGGAATTGCCCCTGCTGGATCGGTGGAAGAAGCAATGGCAAATATCCCAACCGATCTATGTGTTAAAGGGCTGAGCCAGCCTGATGGGAATGACGATGATAGGATGTACATTCAGTTTAAACCAAGAATGGGTGTTGCAGCAAAAATCCGAAGTAAAAGGACAGACTTATTTCGTTCGAATGACCACAAGCAATTGTACGCTAAGTTACTGAAGCGTGGGGTAATAAACCCTAGAAGTGTAGATTTTGATTTTCTTGACTCGTGAATGTCAATCGTGGGAAAAATTTAGTCTTCTTCAACTCGAACAGTTTTGTTCTGAATCTACGGAAGCTTATGATGAACTTATTGCTTATTTCTATTCGAATCTCAATTTCTTGGATGCGAATAGATTCTCTTTTAGTGTTCGAGATCAGGACTATGTGGTTGACATGAATACATTGGCTGATGTGATTGGGGTTGAAAGAGGGAAATATCAACCTATCAGTGTGTCTATTGCTCGTGCAATGTTGGAACTTATTAAGGATAGAAGAACGGAAGAAAAGATTTCCTATTCGAAGATAAATGCACCCAACATTTTGCTTCACAAGATTGTGATTAACTGCCTCGGACTGAAATCAACTTCAAAAACTGATGTTTCAAACTCGAAGGCAAAGCTGATGTTGCCATCAATGCTGGTAAAAAATTCTCTCTTCCACACACTATTATGTTCCACATGTACAGAGCAATGGTGAAGGACAAGGGTCAACTCCCGTACACAGCTCTTGTGACCAAGTTATTCAGACATTTGAACGTTCAACTTCCCCGGATTCTCTGTGTTCGATCGTGCGATCAAATGGTGGTGGGACTAAAAATGGTTTCCAAAATGCGTCTGAAGGAACTCAACAAGGCGTTGGAGAAATTCAAGGAGAAAACCCCTGTCAAGCCTCATCAAATCTCTTCGGTTGCAAAAAGAAAAGGGAAGGAGCCCATGGTTGCTCCATCCAAGAAAAGAAGAGCTCTCCTCCTTGAGGATGAAGAAGATGAGGATGATATCACCATTTCTACAATGACTTTGAAGAACTTGAGTCGTTCTGCACCAGAATCAATGGAGAGACAGGAAAAAGTCACGGCTGAAACAAAACAGAGGACTGGAGAAAGTGAAGATTTTGAGAAAGAAGAAGAGGAGAGAGTAGAAAAAGAGCATGATGAACACTCTTCTCCACCTAAAGGCATGGAAACAGGGGGAGATCCTGAGAAAAGAGGAACATCCTCCATCCCTGCCACCAGTGAAGGAGTAAGTCGCTTTCCAGCAGATCTATAGGACATCTATACTTCTCACTTTCCTAAGGAGGGTCATGATGTTTCATCACCGAATCTGCATGACCATGTTGATTTACCATCATCTGCCTACACACTGTCTAATCGTGTAGATACCAGTACTCAGACTAATAATTCAACAGAATTTCGCAGAATTCTTGATGTTCTTTTAGAGATGAAAGGTCAAATATATGCTCTGGGATATGAAGTACAGAACTTGCAAAATACAGGACAAGCCTCTTCAGTATCTTTGCATGATCAAATCCAAGCCCTTGCTCTTCAAGTTCAAGCTAATGCTAAGGGTGAAGATGTGGCTCAACTGAAGGAGGACTTAAAAAAGCTGGAAGGTATTGTCCAGTCAATGGGAGATTTCCAGCTTGTTCGTATTCCCAAGCCATCTTAATTTCATTCTCTTTTCATCTCTACCCTTTTAATGCTAACAAAAAGAGGGAGAGATGTGGTGTAGTGCAGATTTGATTTAAACTTTAAACTTTTGAACTATTGACTTTTGTGATGTTTGTGTTTAGCTATTTGGATTTGGACTGGATTTGGGTTTGACTGTTTGAACATTTGTTTATCTTAAGTACTATTGATATCTCATGGCTTTATGGCTTTGTTCATCTACAAGACTAACCTATTTTCTATGGATGCAGATTCTAGTGTTATTACTACACTATTTATCTTTGCGAGATATCCATATTTGCTTGAATAATGGTTTGTAGGTCAAAGTTATCCAAATCTGTAGGAAAGTTTTGTCACCATCAAAAAGGGGGAGATTGTTGGAGAAAACTTCCTTAAGTATTTTGAAGCTAACAAAACGTTTTCATCAGTATAGTCTGAAGACTTGCAGACTCTTCTATCAAAGTCTGAAGACCTCCGAACTGCCAGACTCAAGACTCAAAGTCTATCCTCATTGACAGCTTCTAGTCCGTCAAAGAAGACTTATCCAGAACTAGATGTTTCGTCAAGGATTTGACTTTATCGACCAGAGAAGATATTTTGGCTGGATATAGCATGTTGGAATCCATTGTTCTAATCAAGATTGATTCGGGAATTATGGATCCGTTGATTGGCGAAGTATACTTGGAAGGTTCTACTTATGGAAACCAAGATCCTGATTGTATGGGCGAGCATGATTGATAGGCTATCGTCATGTTCCTTAAATAGCTCGAAGATCTTCCTAATTTATTCTATCCAACGGGTATATCGGGAGAATTCCTTTAGTAAGTGCCAATGGGTATAATGGCATAAAGGAGCATATAAGGAAGACGTTCCAATTGTTCGAGTGTGTGCACGATAGAAGAATTCCAAAGTCTGAAGCTCCTTGTCCTTAGTCAATTAAACTGTTGAGCAAAATCTTGTATGCAAAAGAGAGTCTATATCTTGAGAGACCTTGAGGAAGTGTAGTAGAGTCTTTACATTGTGGAATCAAGGTAGAGCTTTTCTGTAATAACTCTTTTGTTCATAGTGAAATCCAGCCGGTGAGCTATCAGTGC
Organism: Eucalyptus sideroxylon x Eucalyptus melliodora; assembly: GCA_016097485.1. Lineage (NCBI taxonomy): Eukaryota > Viridiplantae > Streptophyta > Magnoliopsida > Myrtales > Myrtaceae > Eucalyptus > Eucalyptus sideroxylon x Eucalyptus melliodora. The sequence goes on from CM027826.1 coordinate 33,655,590, forward strand.
GGAAGATTGGACGTAGGCTTGGATTAAGCCAAACCACTATAATCTCTGTGTTCATATTCTCTTCCCTATACTCTTTTACTTTGATCGTAACTCGTTTTGTTTACAAGAGAAGAATTTCCTTTTCATAATCTATTGTTGATTAGCACTGCACATATCTCGCAAAATTGTTTCTGCACCTATTCTCCCTCCTATAGGTGCTCATACTAGCTTTATCAGTCATCTCCTTGAGAGAATTCGGGTCACGTACCCACATTTGTTGATCATCCTACAGCATGCTGATCTTATTGTTTTGTCTTCTCTAAACAGTGGTTGCATGAAAAAATTTGGCGTTCCTATCCCCCAATTGAAGCCAATTAACACGTGATCGCATAGCCCAAAATTTCTCTTCCTGCTGCCATAACCGATGTATTTTCTCTTTCAGGTCTGATATCACAGCTGTATCGTACTGGCCATGGGGCTGATTTGTCAGAGCTTGAAGTTGATTTTTGAGGTAGGAAATCTGATCCTTGGCATTGCTGAATTTGGATCTGCTCCATTTTAAAATAGCCACTGAGATAGCTTTTAACTTTTGGGGTAGTGTCGCCTCGCCAGGTTTGTAAGATGTCCAAGAGTCGATAATAGTCGTACGACATTGTAGATCTTGTAACCAATATGCTTCAAAGTAGAAAGACCTTGCCCTTTTGGATCGCTGATTTGCTGCAGTAGACAACAGAATAGGACTATGGTCAGATCCTAGGGCTGGAAGGGCCAACACCTCAACCAGGGGGTAGGTTAGTCTCCAGTCCTTTGTGCACAGCATCCTATCTATTCGTTCCTTAACCATGTCATCGCTAGTCCGATTGTTAGACTAGGTATAGGAGCAGCCTTTGTTTCCCAAATCCATTAGAAAACAATGATTAATTAGATCATGGAATGAATGCATGCGATAGGTCTCAGCAGGTCTCTTCCCTACTTTCTCCCATGGATACATTACCTCATTAGAGTCACCAAGACACAGCCAAGGCAGGGTATTAAAGCTACTGATTTGCCTTAATGCTGTCCACAAGATGCTGTTGAAGCTGATAACTTACAGGAGCATGGAGGCAAGTGAGACGCATAAGAATCCCCAAATCCAGGTCAGTACAAATAGAGTCAATCATGTCCGCAGAGTTATAGATCACTTTCACATCCACTCTAGCAGTCCAAAAAAGTGCGACACCTCCTGCTAGTCCCACTGGATTTTCAATATAACTAGCTGAGAAGCCAAGTTTCCTTTGCAAGTGTATAAGCTTATGTTCCTGATGTTTCATTTCCATCAAAAATACCAAATCGGGCCTTTCTTGGGTCACTAAGACCTTGAGTGCTTGAACTGTCAAGGGGTTGCCCAGCCCCTGACAATTCCAACTTATTATTTTCATTGTTCACCTGGTGGCTTTTTAGGGCCAGCCACCAAGGCCCAAGAAGCAGAACCATCCGCCTCATAGATAGGAGTTTCCTGCAAAACAGATTCATCAAGATTCTCTTGGAGTTGAGTACGAACGTCAGAGCTAATGAGTTTTTTGGCCTTCTTAATAGGTCCAGATCGTGCGGTAAGACGTGAGTGCTTAATCTTCTTAGACTATATAGTGCTTGTTGTTATGCTACTAGCCAGAAGTTTTTGTTGAACATTTTGACTCTCTGATGCATTCGGTACCATAGATTGCCATTTAATAGGAGTTGCAGCAATAATAGGATGATTAGGCTCCATTGCCTCCATTGTCTGCTTTCCTTTATCTTTTTGAACAAGGATAATTGCCGAAGGAGATGGAGGAGTCTCCGAGATAGTCTTGTCAACATCAGCTGGGGATGGATTCGTGTCATAAAAGGTACGCCAGAACAGGCTATGGTCCCGATCCTCTGCTCTTAGCCATGAGCCATATAGGAAACAATCATTCTTTGCCATATTGCTCTCATCATATGGAAACTCTGCATAATGCATGGCATAGTGGCCAAGCTTGCCACATGAAAAGCAATAGTGACAAAGTCATTCATATTTGAAATCAAGCCAGAAATTCTTTCCTTCAATTTTGATTAATATCCCTGTCATGAGCGCCTATTGAAGATTGAATTCTACCCGGACCCTTCCTGTTTTTAGCATAGATCCATCCTTATTCTCTATGCGCACTTCTGTTACTCTCCCTATGTGAGCAGCAACCTTACTTAGCATGTTTTCAGTACATCTTTCCAATGGCAAACCATAAACTTGGACCCAAAGCTCACAGGTGTTGAAGTTGTAGCAATGCAAAGGTGAATTCGCTATCCAGGGTTTTAACATGACCATATGGTTAGCAAAACGCCAAGGTCAATTTTCGTACACCCTCTGTTTTACCTCCTCAGATTTGAATTTTACTATATATAAACCAGAGTCGCCTAGAGAAATGTCCACAAGTTCAGTGCGCCAGGCCTTTTTCATAGTATTCTGAAATGCCTGAAAGTTGACTGTAGGATTATTTAAAATCTTACCAACTAAAACTAACCGACATTCCTCAATTTTGTCAACAGGTGCTGCGTCGTCCCAGACCTCCACTGCTTGTTCTGACCATAGGCGACCCATTCAATTGCATAAAGCCCCCAGGCAAGCTTCATCATCAGCAGTTGATCGATTCATAATTGACTTGGAGACCAAATAAATTCTGAAGAAACCCTTAGTAGAACAAGATCCAGCAGTGGAAGTAAAAGAACAGCTTGTCAAAACCGTTCTTCGACCGGCCGAGAAGAAAACCAGGGAGAATCAAAGTAAAAGGGTACTGTCGAGCAACCCGATCGGGACATGCAAGCCGCAAGAAAAGGTCAGTGGAGGTCATTGAAGAAGGGGATGAAAGAAGGGAGTGAGGTGGAGATGTAAAATTGTTCGGATTAAGATATCCAACTGAGTGAGCTTCGAGATGAGTCTGTAAAAACTGGGAAAATATGCGAAAGAAACCTACCAGGAAGGTAGAAGGACTCTACATTTCGTAGAGAGAAAACGCAACCTCCAGTTACGAGTTGATTTTTAGACATTTAGCTTGTATTATCTATAACGGAACTTGCTAGGTATTAAATTTAGGTGGTTTATAATTGGCGACAAAACTTTGGGTTATATGCTTATTTTATGGGCAATATTGACCTATACTTTCAGCAAGTCTCATTGGACGAAATCATCCGAGGGGCTAGAAAGCGGGGAAGAAAAGTAAAAAAGATATTTTTGCCAGTACAATAGTTAAAAAAAAAAAAAAAAAAGCTAACACGGTTGATGCAAATACGGCTGCTAATGGCTTTTTGGATTGTTGCAAACGAGCTCAGGACAACAATCTACCTAGTGTGTGAGAAAAATGACCACAATTTTTCTCTAGAAAGAGTTACGAGTCCCATAATTCAATCTGAAAAGCTTGTTCTGGGCATTATACCTGTATCGAATTGAGTACACCTCTTACAATCGTTTCGAACCTCAAAATTCATCTTCGTTTACGCATGTTTTCAGGGCACTTTTATCTTTTATGTCGTATCTCCAAATTTTTTTTGGCTTTTGTTTGTTTTTCCAAATTCTTTATTGCTTAAGTTTATGTTTGGGTTTTCTAGGTTGTGTATTAGACATATTTCTTCATATTTTACAGAATAGGGAAAATTTCAATTAAGAACTTGAAGTAAAATCATTTCCTCAAAAAAGGGTCTAAAGTGGACATTGTCTCAAATAAAAGCATGAAGTGACCAATTTAGTCTCAAATAAGGGTCTCAACTTATAAGCCAGTCAAATCTTATTTGCAGCTAGGGGTGTTTTCGTCTAAGGACTTTTTTCTTTTTCCTTTTTGTTTTTCGTTTCTTTCTTTCTTCATCTTGCTCACCTCCTTCTTGACAAATGCATCAAACTCCTCACACACAAGCTTGCATAGATGCAAAACAATTTGAACAATTTAGGAAAAAAAGCAAACATAAAGATATTCGGGAAGTTCTGCAGTTTTGCAAAATTGCAAATTGCGTGCTTCAGTTCTGCAGCCTCTTCATCAGCAAACTTCAAAGCACATGCTCTTATGCAATTTTGCATCCTCACCCAAGCACTCATCAATTTCGGCAAAAGCCAGTTTTAAGTTATTCACCACCAGTCACCTTCTCCGATGACGATTATGAACTTGAGAATCGAGAAATATCCATAAGTGGGTTTTGTTTTTATTCAATTTGCTTGTAAAAACTTATTATGGCAATTGAAGTACCAGTTTCATGTTCTCCTAGCTAATGAAATTGGCTATGCCATGATAACTTTCACTCGTAGCTTCTTGGGAATGATTTATTGGGTTTGGGTGGGATTATTCATAACATTCATAGATGTAGCTTGCATTGAGGTGGAATATGTGGCTTCTTGAGAGGGTCCAATTGTGTTGTGCATGCTGGTTATCTACAAAGATTGCTAAATTATTTTGACCCGTGATTGAAGATATTTGCCTCCAATAGTGATTTGAATCAGACATCACTCAATTTAAAAAACGGATGACTCTGGTCTACACATATATGGTGAGGAATTAGAGCATTCTTGCTAGAATAAGAAACATGCTAATTTCCCAATTCAAATTAAGAGAATATGTGATAAGTCCACAATAAGAAATTAAAGTACTTCTCTTCATCATGACTACAATTTTAAAAGATATTAACTCTATCCTCTCCCAAATTAATTTGATAATGCGATCTCTCCTAATTTGGCACCTCCCACACGCACACTGCATGTAAATTTCGGCCACCTTAGGTATTCATCGGGCTTGATCAAATTCCATGCCTCGACCACCATAGGTATTTCAATGGGCTTGACCAAATTTCATATGCTCTCGCGGGCTGGGTCCAAATTATTTAATTAAGCTTAGAATCTGCTTGTTTTTAACCCTTTTAGCACCAGGCTAATTAGAATGCGATTTATGTGGGCCCAATGTCATTAAATGAAAAATGCTCATAATATGCAAATGTAAATTAATAATATTTTTCTGTTTAGTAATTTATGTTTATTCCTTATGCAATGAATAACTAAAAGGGGTTGCTAAAATTTAGGTATTACAAGATATAATTTTATAATCTTAGACCCGTACACAGATATCTCACTAGTATATATTATAATATTGAATTGGACAGACACAAAATATAAGCGCTTATGAGTTAGTTTAAACTTTGTTGTGAATTAGGCGCATAATATAGAGAAACGTTATGTTTTCATTTGTTTATTTATTGGTAAATAGTCTCACTATCTTTGTTCAGTAGGCTCTCTGTATTGGGTTTCTACTACGCCATCGTGACAGATTACACTACTCAAGTAAATGAACGATGAAATGAAAAAGATTTCGGGTGGACTTGTCTATTTCCTCATTAAGCTTCGTAAAAGAAACAAATTTTCTGAGAAATTGTTCGCATTTATTGTTACTTTTGTCTGCTACCTGAGTCGTATAATCGACCGTTCGAGGACTTTTCGCCCTAGTTAGTTGGACGTAGTTGAGATGGAAATCGAATGACGAGCTCAATCTAATTTTCCATTGCTCCATTGTAAAAAAATTGTATTGCTCAAGTACATGGACAACGAAATGAAAAGGACTCGATGTGGACCGGAGCAACCGCGTGAATAAGTTTGGAGTCAATTTCGTGGATGAGCGCTGTGAAGGATATAAATATCTCGAGAAATCGTTCTCAATTATTAGTACGATTTGTCGGTGACATGACTCGCATAGTTGGCCCATTCGACGAACTTTCGCATTGAGTAGTCCGTAACTTCGGTTAGAATTCTATGGACGAGCTTGGAAGGTACGTCATGAATCGTCTAATGTCTCCACATTGTATGGAGAAAGATTAATGGTCATGGATCATGAAAAAAAAACCATTTTGAGGAGAGCGAATTGACTAGAGTGAATTGATTGCAAAGCCATTCTGGGTTACACAATATCAAACACTTTGTAGAAACTCAACATTAATATATATAATATAACCCCTTGCAAAAGGCTGTGACGTGGTGCTTTTATACGAATGGAATGAACCAACAGATAGAGAGAATCCATGCTCTCATTATTATTCATCGCATTTTGTTTAAGAGTTAATACCACGAAACCAAACTAATTTTTCAATCACTGAAAATTCCAAACTAATACATATATGACAAATTTACCCCAAACTAATATTTTGACCACCGAAAATCCCAAACTTATGATAAATTTATCTACCATTAATTTCCGTTAAATATTACTGTCAAACTGTTGAGTTAAATGACATGTGCTAATTGACGGTTTACCAGTTTGGGGTTTTATCATCTTTTTGTCATATGTGTATTGGTTTGAGATTTTTAGTAGTTGTCGTAGGTATACTAGTTTGAGATTTTTAGTAGTTAAGAAATTTATTTTGGGTAAATTTATCACAGATGTGTTGATTTGAGGTTTTTTGTGGTATTAACCCTTATTTTTAACTTTTCCTAAATTACTTCTCCTAAATTTAAGTTTCCCTCTTCACTATTTTTTTTTATGACAACTTGTAAATTAATTGCCAGGGCAGTTTAATATAAAGATATATATTTTATGCACACATATCCTGAGTTTGATTTCAAGGCATACGCAGTTTCTTGGAAACTCACAAAACTTAGCCACAAAGATTGGAAATATATTTTATGCACACATCGCAAGTCCATTTAGGAGTACGTGTGCGTGCCTCTAGAAGTGCAGAGGGAAGAGTCGTTGCCTTCAATCAAATCTGAATTGATATGCAAGAGAAAGTCAATGATGATGATGATGATGATCAAGAAACAACAAAAATGACAATAATTAATCACTCATTTTGCACCATGATTTAGTAAGTTTATTGTGTTGTTAAGCCATAAATATACACGCGTGTCATTCTCAATTATTCCTAATTAGTTGCACACTCACTTTTATATGATATAGAGATAGGTGATCGAAATTGGTTATATACACACATTTTTTATTAGTTTACAAATTTTTCTTCTCTTTCTTTTCTTTAATTCCTAAATACGAGGTTTTCTACTCAATATGATAAGGTAAGGATTCATATAACTAAGGCTTTCATCATACTATATTAAATTCAACTTGAGGGGACTGTTATGTTAAGCAAAATTATGCGAGACTGGTCTCTGTTAATTTTTTCTAATCTATTGATGTATAACCCATCGCTCACTTTACTATTTAAAGTAGTTAAAAGAATGACCACCAACAATATGTCATGGCTTAGCTACCGATTGAAACTACCAAAGGGCAGGTCTTCAGGTTCATGATGATTGAATTTACGCAAGTTTGCACAGGTTGTTAGAGTGAAATACCAATACGTTTATGGTAATAGTAACAATGAATAGATCTTACATCAATTTATGCGTTTTCTAGTTGGCACGTGCTTCTTATATTAGTTGAGAATCATCGAGTATCTCTTCTTATTTGTGCATGATTATGTCGTATTATCCACGAGCTTTTGTATACTAGATTAACTCCATCCCAAGCAGACTCTTGATCAAGGCAGACCCTCCATATTAGAATTGGAAAATGCTTAAGAAAGTACTACATGATGCATCGCATATACATCATATCGGAGACCATACATTTCTTAGTCTTAAATTCGAGTAGTTTCTAGCTCTCGGACAAAGTTCCATCATCAATTGTTAAAACGAGATGGAAATAGCAGCAGAAAAAATGATGGTATAAACAATCCTGAGTTCAAAGAATTGTTAGGATTCTTCATACAAAATTAAAAATTCAAAAAACAACATGAAGTGTGAATGCTACCGGACGTCATCTTATCTCTTTGCACGGTACGTACGCTCAGACGGACCGCCCATGTCGAGCAATCCTTGAATGGAAGCTCTCCGTGCTTTGTCTTACTTTTCAAAGCTCTTCTCCCCTATAAATACGTCGTCCTCATCATCACATCCTCCATGTCTCTCTTTCACACAAACACACACTTGCGTTTTCCCGAGACCCTTTTCAATGATGCCTCCGAGGATCTCTTTCGACGCTGAAACGCTCCCCTTTTTGGCTCTCTCCTTTTTAGCCATCATTGTGTCCTCCAGCGACGGTCCTCACCTAGCGGTGGCGCAAAGTAGTAACAAAAACAGTGCCACAACGATCCCAGTGAACGTTGGGGTGATTGTTGATCTGGAGACGTGGGTGGGTAAAATGGGATTGAGCTGCGTTGAATTGTCTCTCTCTAACTTTTATAGTTCAAGCCCTTCTTACAAGACCAGGCTCGTCCTCAACGTTAGAGACTCAAAAGGAGAAGAGGTTGCTGCTGCTGCTGCAGGTTCTCTCTCTACCTTTTGTACTTCTGTTGATTGATGAAGTTTATGTTGGGATTTCATGAATCATGTATAATAAAAAATAAACGAAATAAACGCAACGGAAACAAAAATATATTTTACACATGATTCTCCTAAGGCGTTGTTTGTGCGTTTTAATCAAAAAATCTAAACATAAAAGGGAGTTAAACGAAATACCTCTCGAAGCGCGCTTTGAAACAAGTCGGTTCAGATGTTCTATAGTACGAGTCCCACAAGCATCGGACCTCTAGTTCAGACACGTCAACAACGAATGTCGAACGAAAAGAGAACTTTCGGATATCCACCACTTCGATCGTGCTAGCAATCACGTGGAAAGAATCCGTCGTATTCTTGATGTATAATAGTCACAGCCCGAACAAGATAACGCTCTTCTTTCTAGCGCCTCAAAGACAAAAGAACACGCACACACTTTGCTTTCTATTTTCAGCAAAGCATCACTGATTTCTCGCTTGTGTTTCTCTCGAACAAAACCAAAACCACACCGACTCTTTTCTCTGTTTTTCAACAGCCTCTTTTACTCTCGTCCCTCGTTCATTTTTATAATAAAATGACCAGCCACGGTTGCTGATCGATGGACGATGAGCAACCATTGCTGATCGTCCATAGCGGACGATCGTGCATGAGCAACCGCTCATGCACGATCTTGGCATGATGGTCAGCGGTTGCTGATCATCCATGCTTCATGCATGTGCATGAATTCGTGCACATGCGTGAAGCTTTACTTTTTTTATTTTTATTATTAAGTTAATTTAGGGCATACTACTAACAATCTCCCACTTGCACTAAAGCCAACTTGTTTGGTATGTTAACATATATCCACTTTGGGCATGCGTGTGCATCATATGCAAGTAGGCTCGTGACTATAATACAAATTAAATTAAATCTCATTTAATTTAATTTCAAATCAACTCAATTCGATTGTAGTAATTGCAAACATATTTGCAATTATATTTCTCTCTTGTTCCACGTCATCCTAATTGTTTATGGTGTGTGACATCCCTAGGTTCATCACTAAGCTGGTAGTAAGACTTGTACTAACACATTAATACTTCCAAAAGAATTAATTGTCCCGATTAATCTTTTAGGTCCTACAAGCCACGATTGATATCTAGCAATATGTCATGGCTACCCAGATAGTGTGAATACTTTAAGAACATAATGAACCTGTCAGCTTTGGCTACAGTGTAATTCAATCCCTCTATCTTACTATGTCCCGATCAAACAAAGACCATGGAATATTTGTCAAGTCATTAATTCGATCATATGCACAAATCTAATTGACATGCATTTTATTCGAGACATAAACAATTTATTCTCGGTTACAACCCCGGCCAAGGATTTCAAGGCAGTGTCACAATTAGATCGCATAGGACATCATTATCATACCTTGCATATAATAAGGAGACAGATTCCATATTGCGCGCACGTGTAAATTCATATATGAACAAACTACGACCATCAGGTATAAAGACGGATCAACGACGACCCGGCATTATGTGCACCCGTGAACCATAGTTGTTCAATACACAAGTTAACACTATGCCTCAGGTCTAAGGATTATTTACACAAGACCAAAGCATGAACAATTAGACATTGACCACGCTAAAAGCTTTCATGTCACTAATCGTTCCATATGCGTCACGTTCAGTGAATTTGTCTAATACAAACACCTGTGTTCTAACTCAGGCATCATAATACCCAATGACATGTGACTCATCATTCCCTTAAGTATCCAATACTTAATGGCAGAGTTAAGAACACACCGGTCTCAACAGGATTATTAATATCCACTCAATAATCCATCGACCGGGAACGATTTAAAGATTCAGTTTAACTATGAACCCGTCACATATATTCTCGACGTCTCAAGAATAGGTCTAGTTGCAATTGATCTCATGGAATCATTCATCAATATAAAATAATTGGACAAATGAATGAATACGTCATTGTCATTAATTAAATAATAATGGCAATGAAAGTACAACTGAAATCCCTAATATGTAACTATTACATAGCAACTTTATGGCATACATCTAACAATTTCTCACTTGCACTAAAGCCAACTTGTCTGGTACCTCAAACCCATTTTGTCAATATGTCTTTCAAAAGAAGACTGAGGTATGGCCTTAGTGAAGGGATCTGCCACGTTTTCTGCTGAGGCAATTTTCTGCAATGCGATTTCACCTCTCCCAACAATTTCTCTGATGAGATGGAAGCGTCTCTCAATATGCTTGGACTTCTGGTGAGTCCTTGGTTCCTTAGCTTGAGCTATCGCCCCATTGTTGTCACAAAACAATGTGCTCAGTTGCTCAATTGAAGGAACGACTCCAAGTTCAAAAATAAACTTCTTCATCCAAGCGGCTTCCTTTACTGCTTCAGAAGCAGCTACATACTCTACCTCAGTGGTGGAATTGGCAGTTATACTTTGTTTGGAACTTTTCCAACTAACTGCACCACCATTGAATGTAAAGACAAACCTAGATGTAGACTTATAATCATTAGGATCCGATTGAAAATCAGAATCAGTATAAGCTACAACTTTAAATTCTCCTTCTCCATATATCAAGAATAAATCTTTAGTTCTTCGCAAGTACTTAAGAATATTCTTGACTACTATCTAGTGTTTTTCTCTGGATCAGACTGATATCTGCTAGTAATACTTACAGCATGCGTAATATCAGGTCTAGTACATAGCATAGCATACATTATGCTTCCAATAGCGGATGCATATGGTATCTTTGTCATCCGCTCTCTTTCTTCAGGAGTGTTGGGACACATCTCCTTAGAAAGACGGATCCCTTGCCTAAAAGGCAATAATCCTCTCTTTGAACATTGCATGTTAAACCGTGTTAACACTTTGTCTATGTACGTAGATTGTGAGAGGCCAATCAATCGTCTTGGTCTATCTCTATAGATCTTGATACCTAAAATGTAAGTTGTCTCTCCTAAATCTTTCATGGAGAATTTCTGTGACAAGAATAGTTTTATCGATGATATCATTGGTACATCATTTCCAATCAAAAGTATATTATCGACATACAAAATTAGAAATGCAATTGCACTCTCACTGATCTTCTTATATACACAAGGTTCATCCGGATTTTTGATGAAGCCAAATGATTTGACCACGTCATCAAAACGGATGTTCCAACTTCTGGAGGCTTGTTTGAGTCTATAAATGGATCTCTTAAGCTTACACACCTTCTATTTTTCACTATTGGATTCAAAACCCTGTGGCTGTTCCATATAAATGTCCTTATCGAGAAAACCATTTAGAAAAGCCATTTTGACATCCATCTGGAATATCTCATAATCAAGGTGTGCAGCTATAGCCAACATAATCTGAATGGATTTTAGCATGGCCACAGGTGAGAAAGTTTCTTCATAATCAATTCCTTCTTTTTGACGATATCATTTCGTCAACAGCCGTACTTTGTAAATTCCAATTTGACCTTCAACATTCATCTTCCTCTTGAAGATCCATTTACAGCCAATTGGTACAATACCATCAGGTAGGTTAGTCAAGGTCCATACCTCATTGGAATACATTGAATCCATTTCGGATTTCATGGCTTCTAGCCATTTACCGAAATCGATATCCAACATCGCCTCCTCATAGGTTTTAGGATCACCGGGTTGATCACTATCATTCACAATAAATAATGGTTCAATATGATCAACCGAGTGTCTATAACGAGCAGGTGGGCGAGACGTTCTCGCACTTCTCCTAAGAGGTTGTGTATCAAAAGCTCCCACTGAATTAGAGATTGGTATCTGAACTCGATTGTTTGGTACTTCATTATTTTCTTCTTGTAAGAGTATTTTCTGCCCAGCACCACTTTCTTGGATGAACTGATTCTCCAAAAAAGAAGCGTGCTTGCATACCAAAATTCTTTGGTCTGAATGAAAATAGAAATAATATCCAAGAGTTTCCTTTGGATATCCAATGAAGCGACCTTGTTCAGATCTTACCTCTAATTTTTCCATTTTCAGCTTTTTCACAAAAGCTGGACAACCCAAAATCTTAATATGATTAAGACTAGGTTTCCTACTATGTCATATCTCATAAGACGTAGTTGGAACATATTTGGACGGCACTCTAGTCAGTATATATACAGCAGTCTCAATGGCATATCCCCAAAGGGATATTGGCAAATCGGTGTAACTCATCATAGATCGTACCATATCTAATAAAGTACGATTTCTTCGTTCAGATACACCATTATGTTCTGGAGTTCCAGGAGGTGTCCATGGTGATAAAATGCCATTCTCTTTAAGAAAGTCTAGGAATTCAGTACTAAGTTATTCGCCTCATCAATCTGATCGAAGAGCCTTAATACATTTTCCTATTTGTTTCTCAACTTCAGCCTTGAATTCCTTGAACTTTTCAAAGGATTTAGATTTATACTTCATGAGGTATAAATAACCATACCGTGACTGATCATCAGTGAAGGTAATGAAGTAATTATAACCACCTCTAGCAGATTCATTAATTGGTCCACATACATCTGTATGTATTAATTCTAATATGTCAGCAACTCGCGCACTTTGTCCCACAAAAGGCGCTTTGGTCATTTTTCCTAGAAGACATGCCTCACAAGTCGAGTATGACTCAAAATTTGAAGGATCAATGTATTCATCATTACTCAACTTGTTAATTCTGTCTTCTCCAATATGACCTAATCGGAGATACCAAACATACTTTTTATTCGGACCGTCTCTAAGGCGTTTATTAGTAATGTCATTTATATCAATTCTATTTTGCTTATTGACATTGGTAATCGTATTACCGGACATTGTAATGATATAAAAATTGTTGATTAATAAGCTAGAACCAACACATATTCTATTATGATAAACAGAACATACATCATTAGCAAAAGAAAATTCATAATTCTCTTTACCCAAACGAGATATAGAGATGATGTTCCTAACATTATTCTTATAATGTAAACAGTTCTTTAAAACCAATACATGTCCAGAAGGAAAACATAAACGAAAAGTCCATATAGCTAATGCAGCAACTCTTGCTCCATTGGCAAACGTCAAGACAATCTCATTTCACCCTAGCATCCTACTTATTTCCAGATTCTGCAAAGACATACAAATATGTGAAATTGCAATAGAATCTAGAACCCATGAGCTGGATTCAACACTAACCATAAGATTAGTTTCAATAAGCATAGACATCATACCTTCATAAGGTCGGTTCTTGGGCTTGACCTTCAAACTCGCGAGGTACCTCTTACAGTTCCTCCTCTAGTGCCCTTTAACACCACAGTAATGACATTTCCCTTTATCAATCATGGGTTTTAGTTGCACAACAGGTTTGGCAGGCCTCTTCCATTTATTCTTCTTTAAACTGGTCTTACCCTTTGAAGAAGAAGCCTTAGCCATAGCCACTACATTTGGCCTCATGTTATGCATTTCCTTCTCATAAACTACCAGCATGCTATGTAACTCAGCAAGAGTTTTCTCCATTTTATGCATGTGGAAGTTTTGGACAAAACTAGAGAAGGAATCGGGTAAAGATTGGAGGATCAAATCCACAGCTAACCCATTGTTATGGCCTAGCCAATTCTTCAATGTGCCAGATCATTTTCAAAGCATGATCATTAACAGATGATCCTTCAGCCATCCTCATACGGTACAATGCCTTAGATATCTCATATCTAGAGGTTCGACCATTCTCATCAAAGTATTCCTTTAAGTGCAAAATGATCGACACAGCATCTTCCATAGATTCATACTTCTTTTGTTATTCATTATTCATAGAAGCAAGCATATATGACTCAAAGGGACACGCTCCTCTTGGGTCCTCTTGGGTCCTACCCTCAGGAAAGGAGGTTGGCATCTTTTCATCAAACACATACCCAATTTTTTCTGAATTGAGAACAATTCTCAAATTCCTCACCCAGTCAGTGAAATTGGGTCCAATCAAACAATTCTTGTCAAGTATAGAAGCGAGTGGGTTTGTGGTCACCATTTTCAGAGTAATAATATATCTGTTGCAGAAAATAAATTGTTAGCCATTGTATCTTTCAAAGTAACTATTTCATTTTGGCCTTTAAATGAAATAAATCCTCCCACTAAATTTATATTCGAATCCCATACTCCTTAAGATGGGAAGCGGTAATCTTTGTTGAGTAAAGATTACTAGTGGGGATTGGAGTCTCACTAGTCTAAAGTCCACCTCACCTAATAGTTATTGGTGTCCTATGCACTTAGTGAGTGAACCAGCTTGTTCAACTCATCATATGCGAGTCCCAATCATAACTTTGGCCTCTAGACCATGAAAGCCTCACCTAACAGTTATTGGCATCATGATCATAGTTAAGTCTAGCCCATCGTCTCATGCAAGTATTGGAAACACAAATGATTCCCTCACCTGACAATTATTAGAAATCATTTGGCTCTAACCCCACAGCATCATATGCATAATGGAGTGGTCCAATATTATAAATGGTAATTAACCCCTATGTATCCATAACCGGTTAGTTAACCACTATAATATTGGATCAAACCACGACGATGGAAGGCCACGAGTCCGAAACCCATTTCGACTTAATATTCTTTGTAAGGAGATTTGGGTCGTTATTAACGGTCTCACTTTGCACATTAACCGGTTTAACATGCACGATATCATAAACACAATAAATAAATAGATATCACATAATATCTATCCTATGTGGTGATCATGGAATTATGGTTCAATGGGTCTCGAGCCAAAGGGACCCATTTAGCCATTTTAATGTTTTAATAATATGGACCTGCTCTTCACTTTTTCTTCAATCTTTGAACTCTTCAAAGACCGAGCCCAAAGAGCTCACCGGTTTAATGGCTTCTCCGATGGCTCCTCCTCTCTTGTAGTATTTCCTCAACAATTGAAATACTACACTATACTTAAATTACATTTCATAAAAATAAATATAAAAAGAAGGACGCGGCCTCCATTTAATAATTACATCCCCAAAAAGGATACCTGTAATCATCATACATTTATCCATACAACAATCACAACATTTAGGGATTTTTCCATGATCACCACCCTTCCTTACGAGCCATAAATTCAAATTTTAAAGCTATGGAAGGCATGCATAAAATTCTGCATATCATTTGTGGAATAGCATAAAATTCTGCATATCATTTGTGGAATATAAACATGAAGTACAACAAGTTATGGATTTTTTATTCAAAATTGATTTAGTTCTAATTTTTGCTTAGTTGATTAAATTTATCACATAAATCAATCAACTTCTATAGGCCACATAAGAGCAAGAGAACCAATTCTCTTAACAAAAGTAAATTGGCCATTAGAACGCAAAAATATATTTGAACTATAAATCAATTAAACGCACGAAACGCCTAAGGTTGGCTCTGATACCACTGTTGGGGTTTCATGAATCATGTATAATAAAAATTAACAAAATAAACGCAGCGGAAACAAAAATATATTTTACACATGATTCTCCTAAGGCGTTGTTCGTGCGTTTTAATCAAAAATCTAAACATAAAAGGGAGTTAAACGAAATATCTCTCGAAGCGCGCTTTGAAACAAGTCGATTAAGATGTTCTACAGTACGAGTCCCACAAGCGTCGGACCTCTAGTTCAGACACACCAACAACGAACGTCAAACGAAAACAGAACTTTCGGATATCCACCACTTCGATCATGCTAGCAATCACGTGGAAAGAATCCATTGTATTCTTGATGTATAATAGTCACAGCTCGAACAAGATAACGCTCTTCTTTCTAGCGCCTCAAAGACAAAAGAACACGCACACACTTTGCTTTCTATTTTCAGCAAAGCATCACTGATTTCTCACTTGTGTTTCTCTCGAACAAAACCAAAACCACACTGACTCTTTTCTCTATTTTTCAATAGCCTCTTATACTCTCGTCCCTCATTCATTTTTATAATAAAATGACCAGCAACGGTTGCTAATCGATGGACGATCAGCGACCGTTGCTGATCGATGGACGATCAACAACCGTTGCTGATCGTCCATAGCGGACGATCGTGCATGAGTGGTTGCTCATGAACCACTCATGCACGATCTTGGCATGATGATCAGCGGTTGCTGACCATCCATGCTTCGTGCATAATGGTCAGCAACCGCTGACCATTACGCTTCGTGCAATTCGTGCACATGCATAAAGCTTTACTTTTTTTTATTTATTAATAAGTTAATTTAGGGCATACTACTAACATTTTATTTTGGTTAAGATTCAATTTGATATCTTTCACACGTCCACCCCAGTCATGCGGCCGTGTGAGACGGACGATTTGACGCTTAGCTTGTCAGTATTTATGGGTTTTGTTCCATCCACGCCACGGGGTGCTTCTTGAAAACACTGGTCTTTGAGAGTAACATTTGACCTTGGAACCATTTGTTTCATTTATTCCTTTCAATTCTTGGAGTTTACTCTTCAGAAAGCTACACCAAGAAGACGATATTGCAAGAAACAATCTTAGGGACCATCCAATTATAATATTCTGATGGAAATAGTTATTTCAGTCATCCCAAATCGAAAATCTCTAATCTATTAAACCATTTCTTGGGTTTTGTTTTGTATTTAGAGGGTGTAGCACTATTGAAACAAGTGTGTATGATTTATGCATCATATAGAACAAATACATCTCAAGCATCAATCGTTCGAGCTCATGATAGGGCCTACTTATTTACTGTTTGAGATGATATTAATCAAAATGATCTACAGACCATATAATAACTCCTCAATATTGTTGGTGTCGGTAAACTTGTGATCTTTGAACTAGAAGTCCACCTTCCTATGATGTCATAGTTCGCCAACGTATAAATGCGCATATACTCATGGACACAATGTATCATCTTGATAAAAACGTGTGAGCAGAATTTTGTCGCAGAATTTTTCTTTCAACATGTTGGAGGGTGAAATGTAGGACTACTATCGTCTATTCTTTTCATTGAAGAATATATAACTCTCCTGTGATGTAGTAAACCTCTAAAAAATTATGTCTACATGTAGATGATAAGTGAACCCCGTAAGAAATTGAGTCACAAGAGGCACATGCTACATAGCTTCAAATTTGGTAAGAGAAACTAACATTAGAGTTAGTTTGTTTAAAAATAACCATTTTCAGGAAATTGTTCTCGAATTTTCCATATTGTGAATGATGGAAAATTAGTTGATTGATGATTATTTTTTCATGGATTGAAAACAATAAACTTAGATTGGGGAAAACAGCTTCTTTTTTTGGAAATAAATAATCATATTTTTTTTTTTTTTTGCCGTGCGTCCAATTGAGAAGAATAAGTCCTTCTATAACCATTATCTGCTTATCAATATTTTTTCTTTTTATCTTGATAAGTCTCATATGGTTTTTTTATCATCTCCTGAACATACTTCGTTAATGCTCATGTCTTTCGATATTCTCACAATAATCCATCTTATATCATACTGTGAATAATATTTTTCATAAATTATTTAATAATTACTTGTAAGTCCTTTTATTTAATGGATTACAAAATAAACAAAAAGACATTGATTCTATTTTGTTAGTCATTACATATCAATTTATTTACAAGCTGCCTTTAATGTATTCACTTATTATCAAATACCATGGAAATATTTTTTTTCCAATTTTTTTTCAGTGAAAAAAAAATACAAAAAAAAAATGTTTACTTTGTCTAATCTTAAATTTCTTGAAAATATTTTCTAGTGACAAGAAGTTTTCAATTCAAGAAATAAACTTTTATTGTGCTTTTTGGATTAGAAAATAGTCTTTAAGCGGGGCTGGTTTATAGAGACACTTCAAATTTTTTTTTCTTCAGGAAAATATATCTACATAATTTTTCTTATTTTCTTTTTCTAGTTGAGAAAGTTAAGCCGGTGACTAACTATTTTCATGGAAGCTTTGTGTTATTAACCGTGATTGAAACAACTTAGGTTTCCTATTCAATCAGATAGTTGTCAATGCATGCAAGCAGTTTAAAATGGATGCTAAAAGGTTTGGTATATGATATAACATCAGAAAGGTCTGCCCTCACAAAATCCATAAAATTGAAATATGGGGCTTGGAAGAGTGGAATTTTCTGATGCCATGAGATAAAAGAGGTCATTTAACGAGGAGGAAGATTCAACATGTTCATGTCTGGGCCAGTTTAACCACTTTTTCGTTCTCAAATTACTTTTGATAATAGAATTAGTTCCGTTTGGTATGCATTATATCATTTCCCCAACAATATTTCAGTTGGAATGGACATGCCGCGTCGATTCCTCGCTGCACAAAGTACAAAAAATTTCATGTTTGAACCTCTTATCTAGACTTTTGCTTGGGTCTTATATGTATACTATGGGGGAAGACGGGCAATAATATTAAAGTCGTTATGATTTAATAAGAGGGCTTAGTCAATCACATGCTCAGGGTATTTCATTGATGTGAAGTTTACTTAATCAAATTGAGCTTCCTCGATGTCGATAAATATCGTCCGTGAACACAATTGTGCATCATGTTTGAAATCACATTAAAATCAAATGGGAGTGGTCAGCTACCTCAAAAATAAGAGGTTTCGCTTAATCTTGTCAGAGTAATCGAGATTTCATCGTCTTAAGAACATGTTGAATTATGATCTAATCATAATGGGTTCACGTCAGATTTTTCTGGTTAGTAAACACTGGTTTCAATAATATTAAGTACAAGTTCCAACTTCAAGCTCCGATGTTACCTTCTTCTTAACCATCTATAAATTTAATAATATTGCACCAAGTTTTGATTGACTCCTGATTTGCCTTTTCCAATAAGAATTTCCATTATCTGCCGTTCTTTTTATTGTTTCACCGTCTTTTCTGGGTCACCACTGCAGCACTTGATCTGATAAAGAATAAGCAAGTCCAAGCCATAATAGGCCCCCAAAGTTCAGTGCAAGCAGGCTGCGTCATTGACCTTGGAAACAAATCTCACGTGCCGATCATCTCTTTTTCTGCTACTAGTCCTTCCCTCAGTTCCCTTCGGAGTCCATACTTCATTCGAGCTGCACAAAATGACTCGTCCCAAGTGAAGGCCATAAGCGCAGTCGTGCAAGCTTTTGGTTGGAGAGAAGCGGTTCTAATATATGTGGACAATGAGTTTGGAGAAGGCATCATACCTTCTCTTATGGGTGCTTTGGAAGAGCTCAATACGCGAGTGCCCTATAGGAGCCTCATTCCTCCTTCGGCGACGGACGATCAAATCGGGCAGGAACTCTACAAGTTAATGACGATGCAAACGAGGGTCTTCATCGTGCACATGCTACCTCCTCTCGGTTCTCGGCTATTGGCCAAAGCAAAAGAATTGGGAATGATGAGCGAAGGTTACGTCTGGATCTTGACTAATGGAATCACCGACCTATTAAGTTCTGTGGATTCATCAGTTGTTGCTAGTTCGATGCAAGGAGTATTGGGCATTAAGACTTATGTCCCAGGCACACGGAACCTGGACACTTTCATGATCCAGTGGAAGAAGAAATTTCAACAAGAGAATCCATCCGTCCTTAGTCCTCCGTTGAACATCTTCGGATACTATGCTCATGATGCCGCTCGGGCTCTGGCAATGGCTGTTGAGGAAATGGGAATGGTGAATTTTAGCTTCGAGATTTTGAATACTTCGACAGATGCAACTGATCTGGACACTATTGGGGTCTCTCAAAATGGTGAGAAACTTCTCCAAGAACTAGCTAATATCACATTCATGGGGCTCACTGGAAATTTCAGTCTTGTTGATGGGCAGTTAGAAGCGTTAGTATTCCAAATTGTTAATATCAATGGAAACGCGGCAAGAGGGATTGGGTTCTGGACCCTAAAAAATGGGCTGCTGAGAGATTTGAATCCATTTGACACAAGCATGTATTCCACTTCGAAGAGTAATTTGGGAATAATAATATGGCCAGGAGATTCAACCTCTGTTCCCAAGGGATGGGAGTTTCCCACGACTGGGAAGAGTTTGAAAATCTTAGTTCCCGTGAAAGATAGTTTCAAGCAATTCGTGAGGGTGACACGTGATCCTACAACAAACACATCCCAAGTCACTGGATACTGTATCGACATCTTTCAAGCCGTGATAGAAAAATTGCCTTATGCATTGACTTATGAATTTACTCCGTTTGCCTTGCCTAATGGAAGTAGCGCTGGTAGTTACAATGACATGATCGATCAAGTATATTACCAGGTGAGATAACTCTTTGCAACAACTCGGTCTCATTGGATTACATGTTGAAACATACTGTGCTATCATGTGGTTGACAAAGAAAACATTCTCCCTTCTTTTTGTTGAAATAGAATTATGATGCAGTGGTGGGTGATACGACGATACTTGCAAATAGATCATTGTACGTGGAGTTTACCTTACCATACTCAGAATTGGGAGTTGCAATGCTTGTGCCATACAAGGACAACAAGAGCAAGAATGCTTGGGTTTTCTTGAAGCCACTCACTGGGGACCTTTGGCTAGCAACCGGATGCTTTTTTGTTTTTATAGCATTGGTCGTGTGGATTCTGGAGCATCGGATTAATGAAGATTTTAGGGGTCCAGCCACGCATCAAGTTGGCACGAGCCTCTGGTTTTCGTTTTCAACCATGGTCTTTGCACAAAGTAAACAACCTTCACTTTAGTAGATCGATCAAACTTTACAATTTACATTTCATTGTTTGAGAATTTATGTGCTTACCCTTAATTTGGATTGCAGGGGAGAGAGCATTTAGCAACCTAACAAGATTTGTTGTGATCGTGTGGGTTTTCGTGGTACTTATACTAACACAAAGTTATACAGCGAGCTTGAGCTCTCTTTTGGTGGTGAAAAATCTTGAACCAACTGTGACTAATGTAGATCAGCTCCTAAAGAGTGGAGAAAATGTGGGATACCAGGATGGAACTTTCCTTCATGAAAAGCTAAAGCAAATGACATCTGACTATAAGAGACTTGTACCTTATAAATCTGCTAAAGAATGTGATGCGCTTCTTTCCAAAGGAAGCTCAGAGGGTGGGATTGCAGCTGCAATTGACGAAGTCCCCTACATTAAACTTGTTCTTTCTCAATATCGCAACAAATACACCATGATCCCAGCATTAAAAAATGCTGGATTTGGCTTTGTAAGGCGATCTCTAAATTCCAGCCAAAAAATAAAGAAAAATCCTCAAATTCTACAATTGCTAAGGTTAGTCGTTATTTCTTTGATTGAAAAATCTCATGTCCTGCTTCTTTTGGTTTACAGGTTTTCCCCAAAGGGTCTCCGCTAGTTCCAGACATTTCGCGAGCAATCCTCAATGTAACCGAAGGGCCTATGACGAAAACTGAAAAGGCGTGGTTTACATTAGAAACCAATTGCCTCGATTCAACTTCCTCCATTTCTTCCAATAGCTTGGGTGTTGACTGTTTCTGGGGCCTGTTCTTGATTGTTGCAGTTTTAGCTCTCCTCATTTACATGGTGATGTTTGTCAAAAGGAATTGGCATGTCATATCAAGTTCTTCAGCTTCACTGCGACAGAAAATTGTTGCATTGGGAAGAAGATTTTACGAAAGAGACATCAATTCCCATACTTTTAGGGAGAGCAGATTCAGAGATAGAAGCATGGATGATGGTACCCATGAGCATGCAGCTGTTGAGATATTACAAAACACTAATTCTCCCCTGAGTCCGTCAAGCAACACCAGCCAAATCAACGACGTTTTAACCAATGAGCAAGGCACACCATCCACAAAACAAGGACTTCCTAACCATGTAGATGAAGGGTGCCACAAGATAACGAGAAATGTCGAGCTTACCAATGCAATTAAGACAGGTACATGCCTCGACAACCTTAGGTATAAACTTTAAACATTTTTGCACTGAATGTGACATCTTTCTGACACTATTTGTGTGAAATCCTACACAAATTGGTCTACGCTTTGCCTGAATCACGTTAGTCCTCGCTACACCTTGCTGTCTCTATGTTGGTAATTTTGCGGAAGCATGTGTGTGTGCAAGTGTTATGTGTGAATAAAAAAGGACTATAATGGCAAAGGGAGAATGGATAAAAAAAAATGAGCTTTTATTATGAAAGGTTTTATTACAAAGGAAGGATTTTCGAAGGAGTGTGTGTAGTTTTTTCTACACAACTTAAAACACACACCCACCCCCTATTTATAGGCATGTCACCGCCATTCTCCACCGACATTAGTACAAGAAATAATATAATATTACAAGTTTGCTTTTTATCTTCTGCTTTATGCGGCTTCTTCCGCATCTTCTGGTCTCTTCTCCATTTTTCTGCATTTTTCTATTCTTCAGCAGCTTTTGTTGACTTTTCTTTGGCCTTTTTGCTGTCCACGTGTTCTGCTGCCCACGTACCAGAAAATTCTTCAGCATTTGAGAGTCTTCTAGGCTTGCTTTTTGCTGGTTTGTTTCCGCCAACTTTTTTTGTCTTGTGTAATCTAGTGTAGTCTAGAATTTTCTAAAAAATGGATCACTTTTTTAACACTCCTCCTTGATCCATTTTTGTGATACTCCAAGCATGCTTCTCAATGTCTCGAATTTTGCTGTTGGTAGTACTTTAGTGAATATGTCCGCAATTTGATCTTCAGTCTTACAATACTTTAGCTCGATCTCTCCTTTGCTTTGCACTTCACGAATGAAGTGATATTTTATATCAATATGTTTTGTTCTTCCATAAAAGATTTGATATTGCAATTGCGGACTTGTTGTCGCAAAATATTGGTGTTGATTCCATTTGTGGTTCTCCAATGTCTTCTAAAATTCTTCGAAGCCATATTGCATGACTAGTAGTTGTAGCAGCCGCAACATATTCTTCTTCTATAGTGGATTGTGCCACTAAGTCTTGTTTTTTAGATATTGATGCAAGCCTAAGGGAGGCTTTCTCAAACAATAGGATCGGGAGAGTGACTCGCGCACAAGAAACGGGACGAACAGTAATTTCAGCACTGCACAAGCTCAGGAGAACAGTCGTATCTTTGTCGATACAGATCGGATCGACCTGATTCCAAAGCCAAATGAACAAAGACTTCTGGATCTACAATTTCTGTGTTTTGGGTTTTCTTAAATAAGCACTGTAGGATAGTCGAAATTGGGTTGGAAGTAACGAACAGAAAAGGAAAAGATAGGAACTTCGTTGGTTGCTCTTCTAGGCCTCCAAGGAAGTTGAAAGGGACACCGATTCTTCTAGATCGATGACTGCAACTCTTCAAGGATGCAGATTTCAAAAGCTCCGACTCTTCGAGGACGGAGTGAAAACTCTTCTAGGTTTTCAAAGAGATGAACTCTACAAGGTTCACGATAATTGCTTCAAGCAAAGTTTTTCATTCATCAAAAGCTGTATGTCTTCTACAAGGGATTGGATGGCTTATATCATCAAAAAAATAAAAACAGAGCATAGAAACTTGAAAGAATTAAAGAGCCTAGAAACTAGAAAAATAATAAAGAGCCTAGGAACTAGAAACTAGTAAAAGAGCATGGAAACTACAAGCTAGTAAATGCGTCACTCGAGCTTCCAAGTGTCTTTCAAGCTTCCAGGATGGACTCGAGATGTCGTTATGGCTTCTCGGTTTCGTCGAGCTTTAATGCGGGCCGATTTTCTTGGTCGAGGGAGCCGGTCTTCAATGTGGGCTGCATCATCCTCCCCATCTTTAAAAGAATTCGTCCTCGAATTCTTGCCATCATCATCAGAAGAATCTCCCACCCTACTAGGTGTCAACGTAATCTTCTTGCCTCCAAATTCAAAAGAATATGTATTTCGATAACCGTCATGCATAGTCCTCCTATCGAATTGCCATGGTCGACCAAGAATAATGTGACTAGCATCCATCGGTAGAACATCACACCATATCTTGTCACTATAAACAGAACCAATGGACAAATTAACAAGGCATCGTTTGGAAATAGTTACCTCAGTGCCTTTCTTCAACCACGACATTTTATAAGGCGTAGGGTGTGTTTTTAATTCCAACTTCAGCTTGTTTGCCACTACTTCAGAAATTATATTCTCACAACAACCAGAGTCAATAATTAATTGACATACCTTTCCCATGATTGTGCAAGCAGAATGGAAAATATTGGTACGTAACCACCTATCTCCAGTGTCATCTCGAGGAGTAGGAAAAATTTTCCTCACCATAAGAAGTTCGCCAGTGTCAGCATGCACTATTTGTTCATCATCCGCAGCTTCTTCATCATTTTTCAACTCCTCTTCAAGTGGATCCTCAGCATTCTAGTCAGAATCATTATCCACCAAGAAGGCTTTACCGGTTGGTCGATTCTTATTGATTCGACAATTGCTAGCACGATGACCCAACTCCCCACAAGAATAGCAACGTATTTCGGATGTAGCAAGTTGCTTTGAAACATGGGGTTGAATAGAAGGCTTACTAGCAGATTGTGTTGTAGCCTCAGCAACTTTAGCAGTGCTACTGGTCCGACTCATCATGGTAGTTGATTGTTGTCTCCGAGAATGAGAGCGCTCCATTTTGAGTGCTCGTTGGTGTGCATCTCTGATATAGCTAGTACGAGAACCTAGAGGGGGGAATAGGTATATAAAAAATTTCCTTGAAGATTGCACAATATTTAAACAGTTAAAGGATTTGCTACAGTTAAAAATTCAATCGCGAGACTGAGTAAGGGAAAGAGAGAATTGAACACGCGGTTTATAGTGGTTCGGCTTGATTCAAGCCTACGTCCACTCTTCTGCACTGACAGCCAATTGGCTGGATTCCACTATGATCAAAGAGCCGTTACAGTGTTGATCTTCCTTGATTTCTAGGTGTAGATGATCTACCACACTTGCTCAAGGTGTCACCAAGTATGAACACTCTCTGTGTATACAATTTCGCTCGAACTGTATCGACTAACAATCAAGGTTCTTCAGACTCTGGAATTTTTCTATCAATCACTCACTTAAAACAACTAGAATGTCTTCCTTTTATACTCCTTTATGCCATCATAGCCGTTGGCACTTACCAAAGGAATTCCTCCAATCTACCTGTTGGACAGAATCAATCAAGAAGATCATCCGAGCTATTTAAGGAATCTGATGATAGCCCATCAATCCTGTTCGCCCATACAATCAGGATCTTGGTTTCCAAGAATAGAACATTCCAAGAATATTTCGTCGACCATCGGATCTTCAAAGAATCCGAAATGATTATCCAACCAAAGAATCTTTTCCAGAGGATAGGATCTAATCCTCAACCATATACCTCGGCTTTGGATTTCCTTCATCACTGGATTAGAAAGACTGTCAGTGAGAATAGACTTAAGTCTTGAGTCTTGATTCTTAAGTATTGAGTCTTGAGTCTTGAGTCTTGAGTCTTGAGTCTCGAGTCTTGAGTCTTGAGACTTTAAACTGTCGGTCTCCGAACATCCAGACTTAGACTGATAGAAACGTTTTGTCAGCTTCAAAATATTCTGGAAAGATTTCTCCAACAATCTCCCCCTTTTTGATGGTGACAAAACTTTCTTGTAGATTTGAACAACTTTGACCTGCAAAAACATTTCTCAAGCAATATGGCTAACTCATAAAGATTAATAAAATAACCAGA
Organism: Eucalyptus sideroxylon x Eucalyptus melliodora; assembly: GCA_016097485.1. NCBI lineage: Eukaryota > Viridiplantae > Streptophyta > Magnoliopsida > Myrtales > Myrtaceae > Eucalyptus > Eucalyptus sideroxylon x Eucalyptus melliodora. The sequence continues at coordinate 33,681,430 of CM027826.1, forward strand.
CTCTGCATCCACAGAAAATTGGTTAGTTTTTCATGAGTAACACCATATAAAAACACTTGAAATAAATGCAACCATTGCAACCAGTCAAGCATCACAATCCACAGCCAATTCAGTCAAATTCACACCCAAGTTCAAGTTCTCAAGTCATACTAAAAAATAAACATAACCACTAAAGAGTTTTAAAAGATATTGAAAAAGTTGTTGGTTCAAATTGGTTCTCCCCCTTTTTGTCAGCATTAAAAAGGGTGAGAAAGGAGTCATGTCTGCTTGGGAATGCGCACGATCTGGAAATCCCCAATGGACTGGACTACTCCTTCGAGCTTCTTCAGATCTTCCCTCAGTTGAGCTACCTTTTCTCCCTTAGCATTGGCTTGAAGTTGTAGAGCGAGGTCTTTGAATTTATCCTCAAGAGAGACTGAAGATGCTTGTCCAGCATTCTTCAAGGCTTGGATTTCACAGTCCAGAGCGTATATCTGGCCACGCATTTCCAGTAGAATATCCATGATACGATGAAAATCTGCAAAATCTTCCGTCTGTGTACTAGCATTGGCTTTCTCAGAAGGTGTGTATGTAGATGATGGCGCTTCTGTTAAGTCTTGCAGATTTGGTTCTGACGTATCGTGACATTCCTCAGGCAATTGAGAGACCTGAACTTCTTCTGGGTCTTCTAGAGATTGTCTTAGATCTTCACTGACAGCAGCATGAGGTGTAGACCTCTCTTGCTCGCCAACTCCCCCTGTCTCTAGGACATCGAAAGAGGAAGAGTGATGATCATGCTCTTGATTTCCTTCTCTCCGATTCATCGCAGACTTTTCTTTTTCTCCTTCTCCTTCTTCTTCAACTTCTTTCTCCTTCTCTCTCGTCCTTCTTCTTCTCTCGTTCCGCTCTTCTTCTTCTCTCGCTTCGCTGAAGTTCGTCGGTTGAGACACGTAATGTCTGGTTCTTGTCGGTGCTTGGATAGTGGGATCTTCATCATCTTCATCTTCATCTTCATCCTCCGGGATGAGAGTTCTTTTCTTCTTTTTCGATGGAGCACCAATGGCCTCCTTTCCTTTTCTCTTTGAGACAGATCGAATCGGAGATTTCACTTTGAATTTCTCCATTGCCTTGGAGAGTTCTTGCAGACGCATCTTCATTAACATTTTCAACCCTACCACCATCTTATCACACGGTCGAACACAAAATGTATGTGGCAGTTCAATGTTCATGTGTCTGAAGATCTTGGTCACCAGACCAGGATAAGGCAATTGTCCTTTGTCTTTTGACATTGCTCTGTACATATGGAAGAGAATAATGTGCGAGAGAGAAAACTTCCGTCCTGAGTTGATCGCGTACATCAACTTTGCTTCAGAAAGAGACACAGAAGTCTTTGACGTAGACTTCGGTCTGAGACAGTTGATCACAATCTTATGAAGCACGATGTTGATGGCCTTCATCCTTGAGTAGGTAATTTTCTTCTCTGCGTCCATATCTTTGACAAGATCCAGAGTAGTACGAGCAGGTGAGACTTTGATTGGGAGATAGCATCCCCGTTCAACTCCAACTATGTTCGCCAACATATTCACGTCTACCACGTAGACTTGATCTCGTACACTGAATGAAATTCTATTCGCATCCAAAAAGCTAAGATTTGAATAGAAATAAGCGGTCAGTTGAGCATACCCGTCCGTAGAGTCAGAGCAAAAAGTCTCAAGTTGAAGCAAATTCAACTTCTCTCTTAAGTTCATGTTGATGGTTTCCAGGAAGTCAAAATCAACACTTCTAGGGTTTATCACCCCTCTTTTCAACAAACTGAAATACACTTTTTCCGATCCTTGGATTTAAACAAATCCATCCGATTTCCTTTCACCTTTGCTGCCACACCCATTCTAGGTTTAAATTCAAGGAACATTTTGTCATCATCGTTCCCTTCAATCGATTTTGTCCGGCAAACGAGGGTCACGGGAATGTTCGCAAGAGCCTCCTCCGCCCTTCCTTTAGGAGCAATTCTCAATTCCTCCATTTTCCGCAGAAAAGATACTCATTCCAATAATTTTTGTCTTTAAGGAAGTCATCTATATATTTTAATGAAGAACCGGAGCTTTTCAACGCACGATAAAGCTTATAGATAAAGGAGGGTCTTTGAACTCTTACTCGGGTCGACTTCCTCGATTATCTCATCTTCCGAGATGTTGACTTGCACCTTGTGGGGCGGGGAGGTGTTGAATGACGTGGAGGAGAGCGAATCGGACTTTGTCGCCGACTTGATAAGTCTTCTTCCTCGTAAGATCGAAGTGAGTCGGTCCCTTCTCCATTCTTTGTGGTCCCCGCTTGCGATTCTTGATGATTTCCTCGAAGACGACATCTTTCTTTGTCTATTGGAAGATTCCTTCTCTTGCTTTTCCCAAGAAAAATGACCACTTTCTCGACGACGAATAAGAAGTAGAAACAGTATCGGGAGGAGAGTGCCTTTTAGGGTTTTGAAAATTGGGCGAAGAAGAACTGTATATATATATATACCTTGGATTTGAAAAGAGAAGTTTAATCGGTACAAGGAAAGTGTACGAACACTTCTTTTCAAAATCAATAACTGCCAAAATTAATTCCTTAAAAAAGACAAGTTTTCAAATTTCACACGAATTATATCTGAATGAAAGATCGTACCTTTTCGAGATAAAATAACTAAACAAGAATTCGTACCTTTTAGATAAAATAGCAACTTACAGTCTTTAGCCATGAATATTTGAGTCTCATGATTTAAAGTCTGAGAGATCAGAGTCTTAGAGTTGGTGAGTCTCTAGACTTTAACTTCTTCAAGCTTCAAAATGTTGAGTCTTGAGCGGATAAAGTCGAATTGATTTTTCTCCAAAGGCTTTGTGAATATGTCCGCTAGTTGACTCTTTGAATCAACAAATTGAATCGAGATTTCTCCATTTTGAATATGATCTCTAATGAAGTGATGTCGAATCTCAATATGCTTTGCTCTTGAATGAAGGATTAGATTTTTGGTGAGATTGATCGCGCTGATGTTGTCACATCTCGATTTACGTGCATGAGTCTTCAATGCCAAAGTCTTGTAGCTGTTGTTTTATCCATAGAATTTGCGAACAAAGCAGCTTCCAAGAGCTACATACTCTGCTTCTGTCGTTGAGAGAGCTACAGTGCTTTGCTTCCTTGAGAACCAAGACATTGTCCTGTTTCCAAGCAGTTGATAAGTTCCAGAAGTGCTCTTTCTATCGACTCTGCAACCGGCCAGATCTGCATCTGAGTATCCTAGAAGATTAAAGTCTCCCCTCTTTGGATACCAAAGACCGATGCTTGAAGATGAGGCAACGTATTTGATAATACGTTTCACGGCAATGAGATGTGATTCTACGGGATCTAATTGAAACCTAGCACAGATGCAAACACTCAACAAAATATCAAGTCTAGAAGCGTAAGATAAAGAAGTGAACCGATCATGCTCCTGTCAGCTTTTGATCTACTTTCTTCCCTTCTTCATCCTTGTCTATCTTCTGAGAACATGACATTGGTATGTCGGTCTTTTTGCACTTTCCCAATCCAAACCTTTTGACAAGATCATTCGCATATTTTTCTTGATGAATGAAAATTCCTTCCTTCATTTGTTTCACTTGGAGTCCAAGAAAGAATGTTAACTCTCCCATCATACTCATTTCAAACTCATCCTGCATAGACTTAGAAAATTTCTTGCATAGACTTTCATTAGGTGAACCAAAATTAATATCGTTCACATATATTTGAACAAGTAAAAAACTTTTGTTTTCCTTTTTGATAAACAAAGTAGTATCTACTTTACCTTTGACAAAACCATTCTGTAATAAAAACTTACTTAGTCTGTCGTACCAAGCTCGAGGTGCTTGCTTTAAACCATACAGGGCCTTTTTCAGTCTGAAGACTGAGTCTGGCTTCTTTGGGTCTTCAAACCCAGGTGGTTGTTCCACAAAAACTTCCTCATGGATAAATCCATTTAGGAATGCACTTTTGACGTCCATTTGGAATAACCTGAAATTTTTATAACAAGCAAACGCAAGTAATAGACGAATAACTTCTAACCTTGCTACTGGTGCGTAAGTCTCGTCATAGTCTATTCCTTCTTCTTGCGTATATCCTTTGGCCACGAGTCTTGCTTTATTTCGTACGACTTTTCCTTCTTCATTCATCTTGTTCCTGAATACCCATTTGGCTCCAATAACAGTTTTAACTTTTGGTTTAGATGTCAATTCCCAGACATCATTGATGTTGAACTGTTTGAGTTCTTCTTGCATAGCTTCGATCCAACTTTCATCAGATAAAGCTTCTTCTATGCTTTTTGGTTCGATTTCATAAATGAGAGCCACAGCACTAGATTCTTCACGCCTTTTTGATCTGGTGCGGATTCCTTCATTGATTTCGCCAATAATGAGATCTTTGGGATGACTGGATTTGTGCTTCCAGTTACTAGTTGATGATCTCTTTCTTTATTTGAATCTTCATGAGCATCTTGATGTTGGACTTCCTGAGTCTGAGATGCTTCTTGAGTTGAAGACATTGGAAAGTCTAGAGCGGGTTCAGACTCTTCATATTGAGACTGACTGGGTTCATCTTGCGTAGAGTCTTGAAATTTGACATTCATTGACTCCTCCACAGATCGGCTTTTCTTGTTGTAGACTCGTAGGCTTTGCTTGATGTAGAATATCCAAGGAAGATGCCTTCATCTGATCTTTTTCAAACTTACCAACTCGATCATTTGCATTTTTCAAAATAAAGCATTTGCAACCAAACACATGAAAGTATGAAACGATTGGCTTCTTACCTTTGAACAATTCATAGGGGGTTTTTTCTAGAATAGGTCTTAGGAAGACTCTATTTATGATATAGCAAGCTGTTGAAACAGCTTCAGCCCAAAATTGTGAAGAGATTTTACTTTCAATTAAAAGTGTTCTAGCCATTTCTTGAAGAGATCTATTCTTTCTTTCCACAACTCCATTTTGCTCTGGAGTATACGGAGAGGAAAACATGTGATTAAAACCAGATTTATCACAAAATTTCGTAAAATCTTGATTTTCAAATTCACTTCCATGATCTGTTCTTATACTTGAAATAGCACATCCTTTTTCATTTTGAACCTTTTTTGCAAACTTCTCAAAGTACGAAAAGGTTTCTGACTTACTTGCAAGAAAATATACCCAGGTAAAGCGAGAGTAATCGTCTACAATTACTAGACAATACTTCTTACCTCCAATGCTCTGGGTTCTTGTTGGTCCGAAGAGATCCATATGAAGCAACTGTAGTACATGATTAGTAGAGATATGATTTATTGGCTTAAATGAATTTCTTACCCGCTTTCCCAGAATGCATGGAGTGCATAAGTCAGACTTTTGGTATGGCACTTTAGGTAGTCCTCGAACAAGCTTCTTTGATGAGATTTTGGCTAATTGCTTCATGTTGATGTGGCCAAGCTTTCTGTGCCATAAGACTGCTTCATCTTGAATTGAGATTAGGCATTGTGCTTCATTTGGTTTTACATCAAGGAGGTAGATGTTTCCATGCCTTCGACCCATGAAAGACTGAGTCGAATCTTTACTAACTCCAGAACATATGCCTTCTTGAAAGGAGATTTTGAAACCGGTATCACACAATTGGCTAATCGAGAAGATTGTAATTTAGTCCTTCCACTAGAGAGACATTGCTTATTGTAAGATTTCCAATTTTCACAGTTCCGAATCCCATAATACTTCCTTTGCTATTTCCTTCAAATGAAACTTTTCTACCATTTACTTGAATAAGCTTTATGAAACAATTTGAGTCTCCTGTCATGTGTCTTGAGCATCCGCTGTCAAGATACCACTTTACCTTCTTTTTGACAGAGACCTACATTCAAAAGAGAGTCTCAAGCTTTCTTTGGTACCCAAATTTTCTTGGGTCCTTTGGTGTTAGTAGGATGAGCATTATTAGGCCATACTCTCTTAACAGGCTTCCAAACCATAGGACAGTATTTTTCAAAATGATCTTGACTGTTACACTTTGAACAATCTTAGAGCATTTCGACCTACAGACTTTACAAAGACTTTCTTGAAATGATTTTTGTAAGCCTCTTTTGACGGTCTTTTCTTAATTCTTTCTTTTACTTTTGGAAAATCAATCAAGGGAATTGTTTCCATTTGTCATACCTAGACCGAGACTTATTAAAGTAAGGTCTTTGGATTGAAAGAACTTTTTCAAGTTTTTCCGACCCTATTGAAAATTTCTTTGAAATATTTGATAAATCAGTTTTCAAGAAAGCATTTTCTTTTGAAAGTTTTTCTTCATTCTCTTTGAGAGTAGAAACATTCAAGTTTAAACTTTTCACTTTTTCTTCAAAAATAACTTCCTTTTGTTTCAGAATTGAGTTTTCCTTTTTAAGTTCGGAAATTCTTTTGAGAGAAGTCTTAAGACTGAAACACAGTTCATCAATATATTTAGAGACTTTGACAGGGATTTTATAATCACTTACCTCAAATTCACTGTCGAGTCGATCCAGTCCGAGTCGATTGCGCCATCGGACACGAGGTTGGCATATTCCTCATCACTTTCTTCACACTCGTATCGCTCCAGTGTTTCGGCTTTAAGAGCTTTTCAAGACTTCTCGGGCTTTCCTCTTTTCTTCTTCGAAGAGGACAGTTGGGTCTACGATGTGTCCCTTTTTCTTACACTCGAAGCAAACTACATCTTTGTTTGGTTCCTCATTATCAACAAACTTGGTTTTGCTGTTTCGAAAACTTTGTTTCTTTGAGTTGAACCTTCTTCCTTTTCTATTCAGCTTTTCGAACCTTCTAATCATAAGAGCAAGCTCCTCATCGTCCGGATCTTCTTGAGAATCTGTATCATCGAATCATCGTTAGATTTTAATGCAATGGATTTCTTACCTCTTGGATCTTCGTCTTCATTAATTCGTTCAACTTCGTAAGACCGAAGAGTTCCAATCAGTTCGTCTACAGATAATGGCATAATTCTTTGCGTCTCTCTTATTGAAGTCTTTATATGATTCCAATCCTTGGAGAGTCCACGCAGTAGCTTGTTCACCTTCATAGGATCAGAAATTTTCTGTCCTTGATTCTCAAGACCATTGACAATATCTGTAAAACGGCTAAACATGTCAGTTATAGATTCTCCTGGTTTCATTTTGAAGGCTTCATATTGACCAAGGAGAATGTTAATTTTGGTCTCCTTCACTCGGTCTGTCCCTTCATAAGTGATATGTAATCTATCCCAGACTTCTTTTGCTGTAACACAAGAAGATATTCTGTTATATTCAGTTGGTGACAAAGCACAATATAAAGAGTAAATTGCTTTTGCATCGAGTGCTTGTCTCTTGTTTATCTCTTCTTGAGACATTCCGCTGGTATCAACGGTTTCTTTCCCTCTTTCGGATGCGATGCAGCAAAGTAGGGAGTAATTCCTCTTTCCACCACATCCCATTCCGAGGATCCTTTGACCGTAGAAAAGCTTTCATCTTGTTTTCCAGATGTTGTAATCCTTTCCATCAAAGTAGGGTGGTCTGGTATTGCTTTGCCCTTCCACCAGCCCCGGTGCTAGCATACTAGCCATGGATCTTTTACTCGAAGTAAAACACTTCAAATAAAGTAAAAACACGAGCTCTGATACCAATTGATATAGCTAGTACGAGAACCTAGAGGGGGGGAATAGGTATATAAAAAATTTCCTTGAAGATTGCACAATATTTAAACAGTTAAAGGATTTGCTACAGTTAAAAATTCAATCACGAGACTGAGTAAGGGAAAGAGAGAATTGAACACGCGGTTTATAGTGGTTCGGCTTGATTCAAGCCTACGTCCACTCTTCTGCACTGACAGCCAATTGGCTGGATTCCACTATGATCAAAGAGCTGTTACAGTGTTGATCTTCCTTGATTTCTAGGTGTAGATGATCTACCACACTTGCTCAAGGTGTCACCAAGTATGAACACTCTCTGTGTATACAATTTCGCTCGAACTGTATCGACTAACAATCAAGGTTCTTCAGACTCTGGAATTTTTCTATCAATCACTCACTTAAAACAACTAGAATGTCTCCTTTTATACTCCTTTATGCCATCATAGCCGTTGGCACTTACCAAAGGAATTCCTCCAATCTACCTGTTGGACGAAATCAATCAAGAAGATCATCCGAGCTATTTAAGGAATCTGATGATAGCCCATCAATCCCTGTTCGCCCATACAATCGGGATCTTGGTTTCCAAGAATAGAACATTCCAAGAATATTTCGTCGACCATCGGATTTTCAATCGATCTTATCAAAGAATCCGAAATGATTATCTAAACAAAGAATCTTTTCCAGAGGATAGGATCGAATCCTCAACCATATACCTCGGCTTTGGATTTCCTTCATCACTGGATTAGAAAACATGTCGGTGAGAATAGACTTAAGTCTTGAGTCTTGATTCTTAAGTCTTGAGTCTTGAGTCTTGAGTCTTGAGTCTTGAGTCTCGAGTCTTGAGTCTGGAGACTTTAAACTGTCGGTCTCCGAACATCCAAACTTAGACTAATAGAAACGTTTTGTCAGCTTCAAAATATTCTGGAAAGATTTCTCCAACAATCTCCTAAGTCCCAAATGTCGAGGACTTCCAAGGCGTCTTGAATATAAAATTGAAGACCATTCAAGTATTTGTTCACAAGCACATCCTCTGGGTCCAGGATATTGTTACGTATCACCAACTCATTGAATTCATTGGTGTATTGGTCCACCGTTTGCGTACCTTGTTTTAGATTTTGGTACCGTTGGTAGAGCTCTCTCTTATATCCTTTGGGAAGAAAATATTTTTGAATCTTGCCCTCCATCTTTCTCCACGAAGTGACTGGTGCTTTGCCAACGGATTGGCGAGTTTGTTTTTCACGTCTTCACCAAGCAATCGCCTTGCCTCGGAATCGCATAGCAATGATCCCAACGCGACGATTCTCCGGAACATTCCGATGCTCAAACACCTCATTCACAAGTGTCAGCCAATCAACAATTTCATCGGGAGACTCGAGTACTGTAAATTCTGGAACATCTTTCTTGATTTCCTTTTCCCAATCTGGCTCACGAATATGTTGTAAACGATGTCGAACATGCCTCCGACCGTGAATAGATTGAACACTCTCCGAAGAGGAAGAGTCACCATGGGAATCTTCAGTCCTGGAACGGGGTGGAGAATTATTTGCTTTAGCCCTCAAATGCTGAACTTCTTGCGTCAATTCATCAATTTGTTGTTGCATATTCTCAGCGAGTGTGTGCAATTCATTGAGGGGAACGGTTCTGCCGCCACGACGCCTAGCTTGTCTTGGCGGCATTGTCCTCTCCTCCAAAGCTCTGATACCAAATGATGCAAGCCTAAGGGAGGCTTTCTCAAACAATAGGATCGGGAGAGTGACTCGCGCACAAGAAACGGGACGAACAGTAATTTCAGCACTGCGCAAGCTCAGGAGAACAGTCGTATCTTTGTCGATACAGATCGGATCGACCTGATTCCAAAGCCAAATGAACAAAGACTTCTGGATCTACAATTTCTGTGTTTTGGGTTTTCTAAAATAAGCACTGTAGGATAGTCGAAATTGGGTTGGAAGTATCGAACAGAAAAGGAAAAGATAGGAACTTCGTTGGTTGCTCTTCTAGGCCTCCAAGGAAGTTGAAAGGGACACCGATTCTTCTAGATCGATGACTGCAACTCTTCAAAGATGCAGATTTCAAAAGCTCCGACTCTTCGAGGACGGAGTGAAAACTCTTCTAGGTTTTCAAAGAGATGAACTCTATAAGGTTCACGATAATTGCTTCAAGCAAAGTTTTTCATTCATCAAAAGCTGTATGTCTTCTACAAGGGATTGGATGGCTTATATCATCAAAAAAATAAAAACAGAGCATAGAAACTTGAAAGGATTAAAGAGCCTAGAAACTAGAAAAATAATAAAGAGCCTAGGAACTAGAAACTAGTAAAAGAGCATGGAAACTATAAGCTAGTAAATGCGTCACGTGAGCTTCCAAGTGTCTTTCAAGCTTCCGGGATGGACTCGAGATGTCGTTATGGCTTCTCGGTTTCGTCGAGCTTGAATGCGGGCCGATTTTCTTGGTCGAGGGAGCCGGTCTTCAATGTGGGCTGCATCAGATATCCATGAAAATATTCCAAAACCTAATGTGAATGCACAACCAGTTGTGCTCCTCCTGTCATCAGATGATCCTGCCCAATCGCTATCAGTATAACCGATCAACTTAGTTGTTTCACTAGGTCGGTACCAAATACCATAATAAGTGGTTCCTCGTAAATATCTTAGAATTCTCTTGGTTGCTCCAAAATGAATTTGACTTGGACTCTGCATAAACCATGATAGTAAACTTGTTGCGTACATAATATCTAGCCATGTAACAGTAAGATATAGTAGACTCCCAATTAAACTTCTGTAGAGTGAAGCATCTATTTTTTCAGCTCCATCTTTTTTCAATAGTTTTTCATTCATTACAAGTGTGACATACCGATTTTCCGATTCTATTTTCAATAAATTGAGACCGGCATTTCGTTGGCACGCATATAGTTCCTTTCCTTGAGTCGGCCACTCATGTGAAAACTAGTCTATCGGGTGAAATCGTTAAGAAATTCTAATGCATCAGACTCAAGAATTTGGCCAGGAAGCGACCTTTCGACCGAGCTAATTTGCAAGGGTCATTATGGCACAAATAAAAATCGATTAGAGACCAGATATAGGTCGACTCGATAAAGGCATGTGATCAACGGTGGGTGATTCCACCGGATCGCATAATCCTTGTCGATCGACACTGGACCGACTTTTCTATCGATTGGGTACCCTGTGTCCGTATTTGAAACCTTGAGATTACCCCGACACCGAAAGTCGCCAATGCTTCAAGGATGTACATTGTGGCTTGAGATGATTGACCACAGGTCAAATGCATGAAAATTTCTAAAGGCTACTCGGTAGGTTGGGCCGCGCTAGTATCGTGCCAAAGTGAAATTAACCGTAAAATTGAGATCGAATTCAGAAATTGGAAATCTGGGTGTGTCACAAATTATTTTAGGATCATTGACTTATCTTTGGAAGATTTTTCATGCAATCAGAGTTTTTCGGCAATTAAATCAGAGAATGGCTAATTTGGCCCGAGAAATTAATGGGCTCGTCTTTGATCGCGCTTTTGGGACTTAAGTTGATTTTATGGACAAGTGAAGATATGAATTGAAGTGTGGTGACATTGGATTAATTTTATGGACTTCAATTTGGACTCAATTGGAAGTGGATTGATTATAATTAAAGAATTTCATGCACAAGAATTGGACCCCGGCGGAAAAATAAAATGGGCCCATTGGAATGTTGTGGAGGATTGGGTGAGTGGAATGTGAGGTCATCCTAGGTCATGGTGGGCCACCTTGATTGGATGAGGGAAAAAGAGAAAAAGAAAAGGGAAAAGAAAATGAAATGGCTCCCCTTCTCTCTCCTTCCTTCTTTCTCCTTCCTCTCTCCCTTCCGTTGGCTTCTCCTCCATCTTGTTTGTGCGAAAGACTAGAAAAGTTGCAAAGGAAGAAGCCGAAGCAGCCCCTCACCATCCGCCTCCTTCGCCGCTCACCGCCGGTGCCGTCATCGTCGCCGCCGTTCGCGCGCGCAGCCGCGCGCCCGCTCGCCGTCGCCCTCTCTCCTCCATCTCCTTCTTCTTGCTGCTTGAGATCTCAGATCTGGTCGGACGCCAAGCAGAAGCAGCAGCCAACGTCGCCCGGAGCCGTCGCACGCCTCCGCCTGTCCCCGTTCGCCGCTCGCTCGCCGCTGCCGTGCGTCGCCATCGCTGCCCGCCCGCTCGCGCGTGGCCGACGCCCAGTCGCCTCCGCCCCTGTTCGCGCATTCCATGAGCTGTTGGAGCTCGTCTCCGCCGCCGAAGGGTCGCCGAAGCTGCCACCAATCACCACCTGAGCTACCGCCGTCCATCTCCGCCGGTTTCGCGCCTCACCAGCCACCGGATCCACTCCTTCTCGGCCCCAAACAGAAGCTGGAAAAATGGGTATGGCAGCGGGTGTTTGGCCCATTTTGGCCGTCTTCCCAAGCTCGGATGCTCGGCCCGCCTTGAGGAAAGTCGATCCTCGCGTCGTCCTCGTCGTTTTGGTTCGCTCGGCTCGCTAATCCGGTGAGTTTAACTCACTAAATCTTGATTAGACGGTTAATTATGCTCTAAGTGTGCTTAGTTTAAGTTAGACAAGTTTAGGTGGATATCTTAGTTTATTTAATTGTGAGTTGGATTAAAAGGTTTGTTTAATTTAAAGTGTGTTTAATTAAAGGCTAAGAAAGTTTATTTAATAATAAACCTTGATGTGACATAATAGGGTTTTATTTTTGAATTATTTAATTGTTTGAACTTCTGGAATTTATAATATTATATTATATTCCAAAATTATTAAAATATTATTATTTAAAAAAACGGTAAAATTATTTTTGACCCGGTTGCTTAGAATTTCGTGCCGATCGCTGCGGTGTGTTCGGATTTTGAAATTGATGGTTGGATATTATAAATTGAGCGTGGATGACGAAAACATGGATATTATTATTTAATTAATTTTCGGAATAGATTTAATTATTTATTAAAATTCGAAAATTTTGTCGGGACCCTAAACTCTTAGGATTTCGTGCCGATCGCTGCTGTGTTTTTAGAATTTGAATTTGATGATTGATTGTGGCAAATTGAGTACGATTGTGATGAATGGGGATTCTTTTTATAAAGTCCCAAGTGTCGAAATTTATGGAAGAGTTGGCCGTGAATACCACCTATTAGAGGTCGTGCTCGATGAGGCCGTGAATTCCACCTATTAAAGGTCGTGCTCGATGAGGCCGTGAATACCACCTATTAGAGGTCGTGCCTGATGAGGCCGTGAATACCACCTATTAAAGGTCGTGCCTGATGAGGCCGTGAATATCACCTATTAAAGGTCGTGCCTGATGAGGCCGTGAATACCACCTATTAGAGGTCGTGCCTGATGAGGCCGTGAATTACCACTTGATTACAGGTCGTGCCGAGTGGGGCCGTGATTGCCACTGGTTATTAAACCTTTGTATAGGGCCGTAATTGAGAGCAATGATTGATTTGCTAGAATGACATGTAATCGGCCAAGTCGATTGATCGCTGAGACGATCCAAGTGGTTGAATTGTTCTGATGATGTGATTGTGCCATGTTTGTTTGGTTATCATAATTGCATGTGGTTGAATTATATAAATTGTGTTAACCTGCAGATGAAGGCTAATGCGAGGTAAGTCTTATGTGTGATGTGGCTAGGCCACCCGGGGCGTATTTTCTTTCTAATAGAGGTTTAGGGGGTTGAACTTGCTGAGACATCGTCTCATTCCGGTTGTGGGATTAAAATTTCAGGTCTCTGGTGGACGAAGCGACCGGATAGCTTTTGGTTGGCCTTGAGGAGTTGCAGAGGTGAAGTCATAAGATTGAGAACGTGTCCGACTTGTAGGTCGTAGGACAATTCATTTTTAAGGGTCGATTTTTTGTAGACTTTTGGCCGTAGACCTCTATTTGTAATTTTGTTTAATTATGAAAGTGTTATGTTGTGATTTTGTTTCCTGCTTTTCTATCTCGTATGTTATTGTCAGGAGTTTTATAATACGTTCCGCTTGCGCATTAATAAATGAATGGGGTCGGCGACACTACCTGGGAATGTCGCATTTGATCGACCGCAGTGGGATGTGCGCATGCTCGGGGTTCGGGGCGTGACAACAAGTGGTGTTGCCACTATTTTGCAATTACTCATTTTGAATTTGTCAAGGAGTTTTTCTGCATATTTCTTTTGTGAGATGAAAATTCCTTCATTTTGATTGACTTCAATACCGAGGAAATAGTTAATCAAGCCAAAGTCCGTCATTTCAAATGTCTTCATCATTTCTTCTTTAAATTCTCGAATCATTGTCTCATTGTTTCCTGTATATATAAGATCATCTACATATAGAGAGACAATGAGAGTGTCGGACTTACCTTGGGTCTTGATGTAGAGTGTCGGCTCACTCATACTCCTCCTGAATCCTTGCTAGATGAAGTACTCATCGATTCTACTATACCATGCACGTGGTGCTTGTTTTAACCCATATAGGGCCTTCTTAAGCTTTAAGACTTTTTCTTCTTGGCCTTTGAGAATAAAGCCTTGTGGTTGTTCTATATATATTTCTTCTTGAAGATATCCATTTAAGAATGTTGATTTTACATCTAGTTGATAGATCTTCCATTCTTTTTGTGCTGCTAAGGCTATAAGTGCTCGAATAGTATCAAGGCGGGCAATGGGAGCAAAAGTTTCAGTATAGTCAATACCTGGTTGTTGCAAGTATCCTTTCGCCACAAGCCTCGCTTTATGCTTCTGGATTGATCCATCCGCATTGAGCTTCGTCTTGTAAACCCACTTAATGCCAATAATCTCTTTATCTTCTGGTCGATCAACAAGCTCCCAGGTTTCATTTTTCTTGATCATCTTAATCTCTTCTTCCATGGCTTTTATCCAAACTTCATCTTTGGATGCTTGTTCATAGTTTTCTAGTTCCAAAATAGCAAAGTTGCATGTGTCATAAATTCTTCTAAGGGCTTTTACCCTTAGTACTGGAGACTCTAGAGTAGATTCTTCTTGCATTACCCTTGGAGAGCTTGGTGGAGTTACGTCGTGAGTGGTGGAATCTGGTACTTCTTCTTCTTCTTGTGATGTTGACTCCTCTTGAGTAGGTATGTCTGGCAAGGTTATGTACTTCTTCTCGATCTTCTCACTTTCCCAATTCCAGGCAGCATTTTCGTCGAACTCAACGTCTCGACTAATCACAAGTTTTTTAGTTCTTAGGTTGTAAATCCGATAGCCTTTTGATTGGTCACTGTAGCCAAGGAATATTCATTTTTCTATCTTTTCATCTAGCTTACTCCTTTTCTGAGCAGGGATGTGGACGTAGCAAATGCATCCAAACACTTTGAGATGCTTTGCGAAGGCTTCCGTCCACTCCATGCTTCAACTGGAGTTTTATTTTGAACTGCTTTAGTTGGACACCTGTTTAGTAGGTATACAGTAGTATAGACTGCTTCTGCCCAGAAAGTGTTGGGAAGGCCTTTCTCTTTTAGCATGGACCTTGCCATCTCCATGACGGTTCTATTTTTTCTTTCAGCTACTCCATTTTGTTTTGGGGCGTAGCCAACAGTTAGTTGATGATGGACTCCTTCATCTTCACAAAATTTATTAAACTCCTTTGAATTGTATTATGTGCCTCTGTCACTTCTTAGGACTTTGATTCTCGACGTAGTTCCTGAATTTTTTGAAGATAGAGAAAACCTCAGATCTTTCTCAAAGAAAGTATACCCACATCATTCTTGTATAATCATCAATGAATAAGATGAAATATTTATTTTGACTGGGTATAGGTGTCCTCATCGGACCGCACACGTCCGTGTGGACAAGTTCCAAAGGCTTCTTAGCTTTCCATGAAACTCCGGATGGGAAGGACTGTCTCTGTTGTTTTCCAAGAAGACAGCCTTCACAAACATCTAAAATTTCTATGATGGCTGGAAAATCTCTCATCATATTTTTCTGATGGAGAATTTTTAGCCCAGCAAAATTGAGGTGGCCAAATCTTCGATGCCATAGCCATGAATCATCAAGTTGAGCTTTCATGGCTATATCTTTGACCAATTTCCATTGAATAGGAAAATTGTTATTTTTCATCTTAACAGAGGCAATGATATTTTTATATTTATCATAGATAATGCAGGCATCTCTATTAAAATATAGATAATACCCACTTTGTATCATTTGGCCCACACTTAAGAGATTTTGTGCAATACGAGGGACTAGATATACATTACGTATATATTTTGGCCCTTTATTCATTTCCACGGCGATGGTGCATTTTCCTTTGACATCTGCTAATGCACCATTGCCCAACTTTACTTGAGATTTCACCGACTTATCAATATGAGTGAATATAGTTTCGTCCCCTGTCATGTGATTGCTACACCCACTATCGATGTACCATGTTTCATTTTTATTGTCATTTGCCGCTTGGCCTACGTAGAATGTATTTTCTTCACTTTCTTTTTTTTTATCTACATAGTTTGCTCAATTATTTATTTTTTAGTGACAATCTTTTTCTACATGGCCATATCTTTTACAAAAGCGGCATTGTTTTTTATTTTTAAACCAACAATCCTTCTCCAAATGATTTGTTTTCTTGCAAATACCACAAGGTGGATAATTTTCTTTTTTTATAATTTCTCCTCCTCTTTTGTTTTTCCATGAGCTCCTTCCATCATTTTTAGTTTGTTGAGACCGTATATTTACTTTAGACTAAAAGGCACTTTTGACTGAATCTTCATCTTGTGCCATTAGTCTTTTCTCATATGCTTCTAGAGAGCCAATTAATTCACTTATTGATAGGGTCGTCAAGTGAGTTCCTTCTATAGTTGTAAATATGGAGTTATATTTTTTGGTAAGTGACATCAATATTTTCTCAACAACCCTTTGATCAGTTATCCCATCTCCATAGGCTCTCATTTGATTAACGAGTTCCTTTAATTTTCCACAATATTATTGTACGGTCTCATAATTTTTCATTTTAGAATTCTCAAAATCTCTTCTTAGTGTTTGAAGGCGAATCGTGCGTACCTTTTCCGATCCTTGAAATTCTTCTCATAGTATATCCCAAGCCTCTTTTGCAGTCCTCGCTCCAATAATTCTTGGAAATACGGTTTCCGAGAGCGCTTGCTGGATAAAATATAGTGCCCTTGCATCCTTTTGTAGTTGATCCTTTGAAACACTTGCACCTTCTAGTGGAGCCTCGTAACCTTTTTCCACGATGTCCCATAAGTCTTGGGCCATCAAGAATGTAGTCATTTTTATGCTCCAAAAATCATAGTTGTTCCCATAAAAAATGGGAATGGGAAATGATGATGAGGTAGGGTTGGCCATGGTTTAGTTAGTGGGTATTTGGAAAAGGTAATTTTAGGAATGAGTAGGTAGGACAAACGCCCAATACCAACCGAAGAACGTGGCTCTGATACCACTGTTGGTAATTTTGCGAAAGCGTGTGTGTGTGCAAGTGTTATGTGTGAATAAAAAAGGACTACAATGGCAAAGGGAGAATGGATAAAAAAAAAAAAGGAGCTTTTATTATGAAAGGTTTTATTACAAAGGAAGGATTTTGGAAGGAGTGTGTGTAGTTTTTTCTACACAACTTAAAACACACACCCAACCCCTATTTATAGGCGTGTCACCGCCATTCTCCACCGACATTAGTACAAGAAATAATATAATATTACAAGTTTGCTTTTTATCTTCTGCTTTATGCGGCTTGTTCCGAATCTTCTGGTCTCTTCTTCATTTTTCTTCATTTTTCTAATCTCAGCAGCTTTTGTTGACTTTTCTTTGGCCTTTTTGCTGTCCACGTGTTCTGCTGCCCACGTACCAGAAAATTCTTGAGCATTTGAGAGTCTTCTAGGCTTGCTTTTTGCTGGTTTGTTTCCGCCAACTTTTTCTGTCTTGTGTAATCTAGTGTAGTCTAGAATTTTCTAAAAAATGGATCACCTTTTTAACACTCTAATATGGCCTATTTTTTACTGTCCTCCTTCCATTGAAATCACTAAGAATACTTGCTAGAACCCTGCTTGAGCAGAACTTGAACTTGGAGGATGCCACGCCTACCATATGCCAACTTTCACCTTTTCCGAAGAGTATTTTTTTGTGTTTTAATGTTTGCAGACCTTTCAACACCCGAAGGCACTCAACCAACTGCTGCTCGTGGGCCCCCTCATCACAACTCCTGTGAATGTCACTGCGGTAGCGAAGGTGGCAGTTCAAGCAGCTGCGGATCGCCTTTGCTCCAGTCATCATAGACGTTCAAAAATCACTCCGATATAGCCTACAAAAGTTGAAGTAGAAATGGTCCGAACCCTGTCTTCTTTATAGGTTCCATTTTATAGAGCTGTCAATAACATGAGTACTCATATGTTGTTTTCAAATCAAAAGCCTTTTGGTTTTTGTGGAGTCTATAGTTGCCTGTAGGAGCAAGAGGAGAATTCTCAGTTCAAAACCTTGAAGGCAGTAAATGCACTTAAAAGAGATAAATCCTTTGTACATCGTGGTTTCCCTGAAATTGAGTCTTGGACTGAACTCCAGTGAAATGATCCCTTCAAGGATATAAGTACTTTGGGCAAGAGTAATATAGATTTGCATTGTTTTCATGCTTAATATTATATATGGATTCTATAAAAGGGAGATTGAGAGAATATATTCCAGGATGATTTTCATTGCTGTGTTTCAATGATATTTATAGTACATGTACAAGGATAGCAAAAACTAAAAATATGGAGCAAATCTCAACTAATTGATAGCTATTTACGGCAATGAGAAGGCTGAAATTATGGAGGACAATTTGAATTTTAAACTGATTCTCTTATAAGCCCCCTCAAGATGGAGTTTCTGTCGGAAACGCCAATCTTGACTCGAAGTGTTTGCCCGCAATGTTTTGATAGTGGCTTGGTAAGGATGTCCGTTAGTTGGTCATGTGTGAAAATGTGAGAGACTCTCAATTATCCGTCTTTTACGAGCTCACAGACAAAGGGGTAATAAATTGCAAGGTGCTTCATGCGAGAGTGGAAGACAGGATTGGTACACACATAAGTGGCCTCAATATTGTGACAGTATATCATGAGTGTTTCAAGTGAGTGCATTCCCAATTCGATGAGCAAGTTTTGGACCCAAAGTAATTCCCATGAGGTGGCGGCAACAACTCTATATTCGGCTTCTGTTGATGATCGGGCAACGGACCGCTGTTTGCGGGAGCTCCAAGAGATACGATTGGTGCCAAGATAAACACTGGAGTCGGATGTGGAAGTCCTGTCATCTGAATCACCAGCCCAATCCACGTCGGAATAGGTATGTACAATGGGCTTTGTATCTCGCCACAAGTGAAGCCCATGGAATAGGGTACCTTTAAGATATCAAAGAAGGCGTTTAGCGGCAGACCAATGATTTAATGTTGGCTTGTGGATAATTTGTTGACAGCGAACGACATATCAAGTCGAGTGATTTTGAGGTATTGAAGGGCACCGACGAGGCTCTGAAATTCAGTTAAGGATGTGTACCCCGAATTATCATGAAATGTAAGTGTATTACCGGTTGCCATTGGAGACCCAACATCCTTTGCTTCGGCCATTTTATGCTTTTCGAGTAGATCCCGTATGTATTTATGTTGCAAGAGCAAAAGACCCTTCTTGGTGAGAAGTACTTCGATTCCAAAGAAGTAGCCTAAGGTCCCCAAACCTTTGACCGGAAAACGATTGGATAATGTTGCAATGAAATCATTGAGAAACCGAGTGTTGTTACCCATAATGACAAGATAATCAACATATATATATATGCTTTTATGCCACTGTGTGAGTAGATAAAAAGGGAGCTATCAGCCTTGGAATTAGTACATGAATTGGCTATTAGAAATGCACTTGACTCATTGTACCAGGCTCAAGGAGCTTGTTTGAGCCTGTAGATAGCTTTCCTGAGTTTGCACACATTCAGGTTTCGCTGGGTCTTTGAAACCAGGAGTTGTTCCATGAGCACTTCATCTTGTAGTGTTCCTTGCGAAAACGCATTGTTTACATCCATTTAGCGTGGTGGCCAATTTCAAGTGAGTGCCAGAGTGAGGATGATGTGGATTGTTGTAGGTTTGACAATTGGGTTGAATGTTTCTTTAAAGTCAACTCTTGATCTTTGGTGAAATCCTTTGGCGACAAGATGCGTGTTGTATATCTTGATGCTGCCGTCGGATCGACGCGTGTTGTATATCTTGATGCTGCCGTCGGATCGACGCTTGATCCCGTAGACCCACCTACAACTAATAATATTCATGGAAAAATTCTTTGGGGTTAGTTCCCAAGTTTCATTTCAAATTAATGCATTGATTTCTTTGGACATAGCAGAGCGCCATTGGGGATTACTCAAAGCTTGAGTAAGTTTACTTGGTTCACAGGTTTAAGTTAGGGGATGTTTTGTGGTGATTATTTGTTTAGGCTTGAAAATGTTGTTTTGAGAGCGTGTGATCGTGTTATGGGTGCGTGTGGGGTGATTCGGGTTTGGCAGGTTTGGGGGTGGTTCAGTTAAGAGTAGGGAGAGTGAGGGGCTGGTTGGTGGGACATTGGTTCAAGTGGAGGTTCTGCTAGTTGGGTGGTGGTTGTTACTTGGTGAGGTTTGAGGTGGGACATTGGTGGTACGTGCATTGGATTGAGGTGTGTGTGTAGTGTTGGAAGAGGGATCACTTACTGAGTTATCGAGTGGGTTGGCTGGCAGAACTTGCGCGTCAGCCGGGCTACTAGGAGGAGCGCTTGTCATGGCTGGTGGCGTGTTCGGAGCAGGAGCAATTTATGGCATGGTGGGTGACTGAAGAAGAGGAGTTTTGGCCGAGAATGAGGGGGACGACTCGGGTAGGTTCAAAGAGGGTTATGGGAAGACGGTTTCATCAAAAGACAATATAACGTGAGAGGAATATTCTTTGGGTAGCAGAATCAAAACACTTGTACGCAATTTGAGTTAAAGAATAACCAAGAAAAATATACGGGTGAGAGCGTGGTAAAAGCTTGTTTTCTGTGTGTTGGAATTCAAGTCGGCAGAAGACGACTTACCTTTGTCCGATGCCCAAACAACAATTAACCCCGGAACGAATGTTGAATTGCAGATGAATCATGAATAAAAATACTTCACGTTAGTCTAAATGCAATCACGAGCAAAGCACCCAATTTTCACAGCATAAATGCCAATTGTTCTTGTAAAGGAGAAATAAAATGCCTTCTTTCTTTTTTATGGAAATGGGACAAGAAAAGGAAAACTTCTAAGCGTACATTCTACCAATCATGCCAATGGTTGTCTTAAAAAGTCTTTTATATGACTCCCTCACATATTTTTAAAATGTGTCTTTTCATCGTAGCGTATCAAGATGAAACGGTGAGTTCTCATCGCACCCCATCATGGACGTATTGATTAAGTACGACATTTCCACTCAAACATAATGGGCTTGATAACACTCTATCAAGAATATAATACGTTCAACGTTCATTAACTTTACAAAATAATTCATACTGACAAGTAAGCCTTGTTGGTTTCACAATGTTGTAGTCCAATCTTCTATAGTGATTGAGATAAACTTGGCTTGTGAATTTCATATTCTTCATATGAGGGTTTGTTAAGATCATATCTCTGCTTATTCTATTAATATGTGATGGAAGATGCTTCTGACTAAAGTTATTTATTATTAGCTTTGCATTTACTAGAGGTGGTATAGTTCTATTTTACCACTCAATGGAAAATGAAGTGCATGCATGGCTG
Organism: Eucalyptus sideroxylon x Eucalyptus melliodora; assembly: GCA_016097485.1. Lineage (NCBI taxonomy): Eukaryota > Viridiplantae > Streptophyta > Magnoliopsida > Myrtales > Myrtaceae > Eucalyptus > Eucalyptus sideroxylon x Eucalyptus melliodora. The sequence continues at coordinate 33,702,768 of CM027826.1, forward strand.
AGTGGAGACATGCTTATGATTGGTAATTATGAATCCGATATGTGTCACGACCTACCCCTTGGGGGGAGGGAACAGATTTAGGAGTATTGCCTAAAAGACGGGCCCAAGGCCCATGATTAGGCGCAGGCTCTCCCAAGCCCATACCCCGCGTGACATTGGAGTATTTTTATGAATTTTGCACAAATGGAGTCGCCACTAGCCTATTGGGGTCGGCTAGAAACCAAGTAAGGCGTGAGAGTGTACCTTACTTCCTACGCAACCGGAAAATCTAGGGTCGAGGACTTAATTACACTATTGACTAATTAGTGCCATTTCGGTACATAATCTTGTTCATTTTAACAAAATGATTTTCATCAGGCGGTTTAGATCGATTTCATATCTATCCAATAACATAGGAAGTGAGCATGCAGGTCCGCAATCAATAAAATAATAATTATACCTACCAAGGTTCTATTAACCCTAAAATTAAACACGTGCAAATTAAACACAAAACATGCAAATCAAACATACAATAAAAACAACATACAAGAAAATAAAGGCTTAATTACACTAAAGCAGCAATACATAGCAATTCCTAACCAAACCCTATCATTCTTGGATTTTCGAAATTTTTTGTTTTTTTTTTTTTGAATTAAATTTTTAATTTTTTCTAATTTTTAATTAATTTTTTTTCAAAAAGAAACTCGAATTTTTAATGTTTTCTGAGTTTTTTAAAATTTCGGAAAATTTTTTGAATTTTTTTATCATTTTTTCGAAATTTTTGATTTTTATAATTAATTTTTTGATTTTTATAATTTTTAATATATATTTAATATTTAATATTATTGTACTTCAATAAAATGGGTTCAGACCGGGTAAACCCAATCTGGCCCGTGGACCCAACCCAAACTCGGATCCAACATTTTTGGGTTAAAAGAAACATTTTTTTTATTTTTCTTTTACAGCTTTTTTAAAGATTCTTTTTTAAAAAAAAATTTTATCTTTTCCCCACTTCATCATTTCCCCTGCACGTTCTGCCCAACTGTCCTTCCCGAGGCCAGCTTTGCCGTTTTAGTTTTCTATTTTTTATTTATTTTGCTTTTCTATTTTTTTTTTATTTTTCTTGGTTTTTCTTTTTCCTTTTTTTTTTTTTATTTCTTTCCCTCATCTCTTCTGACACTTTCACCGAACACCCCCCACCTACCGTCTTTCCTTCTCTTTTTGGGTTTTCTTCTTCTTCTCTTCTTTTTTAATTTTTGTTTTGTCATTTTTCTGGCTTTTCTTTGTTCTCTTTTTTTTATTCTTTCCCTCCTCCCTTCTGACTCCCTTCTTCACGAGACCAACGTCTTCCTTTCTTTTTCAATTTTTTTTTTTACTTTTTCACTCTTTCGATACTTTTCTTTTGCTCTTGTTTCTTTTTACTATTTTTTTTTTTGGTCTTCTTCTTCCAGCGACCTCTCTGCACGCCGAAGCCACCTTCTCTCCTACGCCCTCTTTCACCGAAACTCATCGATCAAACCAGTCCCATTTTAAACGAACCTCACTATTTTTTTTGTCATCCACATCGACACCGCCCGCACTCGGGCCACCACCGAGCCGACACCCACTCTCTCCCCTAAACGGACAAGGAGGAATACGGGACATAACTTGCACAAAAATAAGCCCAAAACAACATATGGCCATATAAACTCGAAATGGACCGAACAAAAACGTGCAGAACAGCAACAAAACGCATCTATCAACGACGGGCGTGTATAATGGACGAGGGTTCAAGAATAGTCATGCTAGCTTCACTTAGGCATTTATCCCAACAGTTTGCGAGCATTACCAAATGTTTGGATTTCTGACTCAACCGAGACTCGAAATGGGACCAGGGTTCTCGGAAAACGACTAGCAACACACAGAGGTTTGGCTAAAGATTTACAAGCGCCGAAGGAACCAAAGCTCATGCGAACAGGTCGTCCACGAGCTCCGGTCCAACGCCCTACAAAAACGGAGCATACATGAGTAGAGAAGACCTACTTGGTTCAACGAGAAGAGCCGTGACGGACAGCAACTCACGAACGGACCACCGATGGCGGCCACAACTCCCCTTCAACTTCTCTCTCTCGGATATCTTTCCCCTCCCGGTTCTCCGTCTCTTCCTCGCTTGTGTGCTCGTGTTTTTTTCTCCTCCGCTTTTCTCCGGTTTTATACCCGGCCAGCAAGCGCGCATGGCCTCTGCGGCTGCCAGCTTGCCGACCGAACTGCCCCCTCCGACCCGCGGATCACGCTGGCCACCTGCAATCCCAATCCCTTGCTCCCGGTCGCTGCTCCATTTTTCTGTTCTCTGCCTTCGCGATCCTCTAGCCTTGCGATCCTCTGTTTCTCTATTTGTACTCTCCTCTTTTCTCTTTTTTGCAGAAGCATGGATGTTGTGAGGGGAGGAAGATGATATGCGCACGGGCCGGGTCGAAATAAAAGGAGATGGACCAGCCCAAGTGCGAAAAAAAGAAAAGGAAAGAGATGTGTGGGCGAGCCCACATGCGAAGAAAGACCCATATACTCGGCTTCATTCGATTTTTATACCTTTTAATGGATCTTTTTTTTTTTTTTTGCTCTTCTTTTTTTTTTAACTTTTTTTTGTTTTGACAATTTTGGAGAAATAAAGACCATTCCATATGCCCTGCAATGATGAAAACACGATACCTTAATGATTTTTTCTTTTACTTTTCTTTTCTCTTCTCTCTTTTTTTTCTTTTTTATTATATATATTTTTTTAATTTCGAAATTTTTATTTAAATTTTTTTGTAATAATAATTTTTTTTTTGAAAAATTTTAAAAATAGTGATGCAAATGCTCCCGATGCCAAAATATATGTGTCAACAATATGTAAATTTTATTTTGCGTATAGCTTTTGTAATTTGAATTTCAACGATCTTTAATGTTTTAATAAAGTAAGAAATAGGACTTCCATATGATCTGGGTGACAAGTTGATCTTTTATGCTAATTTGTTGTCTAGATATCTTGTGTTGGTGGTTTTGGATCCAATGCTCAAATGTACAAGATCAACGGGACTGCAAATATCAATGCAATTAGAGCTGCTTCAGAGCAAGGTGTGCAGTTTTACCTACTTTCCCCTTGGCATTTCTGGTCACCCCTTGCCTATGAGATCATGCATTTTGTCAGTTTTCTGTAAATATAGTATTAGGTTTTCTGAAACTATTATCTTGCTTTTCCCTAATATTTTGAACTGGCTGAATTATGTATATATCTAGATATAATTTTTTTTCACACTTTTTTTGGTGTAAGAGGATTCATTTTACCAAAAGTTGATCTTGTTAAGGTTCATACTTATCTATTGAGATTAAATTCCTTGATGCATTCAATTTCCTTGGATATCGGCAGATTCTTGATACAATTCATTTTAAACAAGTGTGCCTCGACTTTTTCCTCTGTGAGCAGTACTTGCTGTTTTTTCTGAAGTTCTCGATTAGTTCGAATTTCTTATTACGTCTGGCCTTTCCAATAATGGTACCACTTTCTCCTATTTTATTATAGCCCCTTTTTACTTTTTCGTTTGTATACTGATTATAATTCTCCATCTGTCATTATAGCAAGGGATCATTCATGTATCTGCCTAAATAGGTGTCGTTACAGTTTATGAGGTATCAATTATTATGTTTTAGTTGATTCCTCATAACTGTAGTTGAACTTGATTTTGATACCAAGTCATAGTTTTAATCGAAAAACTGTTAGATAAAGTCGAGGTTTAATATTTAAACGCTACGCATCTCTTTGGTTTTTGATCACTACCATGCTTATAGTGGGCCCTAGGACTTTTCTCACTCTTTGATACCTCTTATCTCCAAAATATTCTTGTTAGGTCCTTAAAAGTAGCACTACCAATTGTGTTCACAGAAAGCTGAAAATTATGAGTATTCATTTTTCCCCTCTAGTCTCTTATAAGATCTGTTTGAAGGACTTGCAATATGGGAAAAATAGGACTACTCTTTCTTTCCGTGTAGGCATACGTACAGCATCATTATGAACAGTTTATTTTGAACGAGCTATGCGTTCAACATCTACTGCTTTTATCCTACAAGTATTCTAATTTCATGGTTAACTCAGCTTTGAGGTTTCTGTCCAGCCACTTTTAGTGGTGTTGGCTTTTCTTTGTCTTGTTTTCAATGCAAAATCTCATGAATGCTGGGTTTCCCCTTGCACTTCTTTTGACTTGGCTAGTGTTTTCAGTGTAGCCTGGAAAATTTGCATGTCAATCAAAACTGTTTGCTAAAGGCAGTTTCTTGCATGGTGCTAGCTAATCAACCATTTTATGGCCCTGGAGAACTTTAATCTGTTACCACAAATTGTGATTTCCTAGGTGTGCTGTGTGGACTGTTGGCTAGCACGGTCATTGCTGAAAAATTGATTTTAAACCGTTTGCTGTGAACTATTGTCGTTCAAACCATTTCATTTTATGTGGACCGTTTGCTTTGACAGGTTCATTCATGATATTCCTTCAGTGAATTGTATCTGCATACAATGGTATGGCTAGATATAGTTGTGACCTGTATCTCTTGCAGGTGTAAAAAAATTCGTATACATCTCTGCAGCTGACTTTGGTGTCGTGAATTATTTACTCCAGGGATATTATGAGGGAAAGGTATTGTCTATAAAATTTACATCTTGTCAAGTGTACAGAATTTGGTAGTTAAAGCTTCAATTATTAGGAGGTTATTTTCCATAAATTGCTCTAATGCTTTTTGATGAAGCTTTTTTCAAGTGCAAGTTTAGTCAGATATGAGTGAATGCTTTCTGAGTGCAATGCCAAATCTATAAGCTGGATTCAACTGCTTAATATATAGATGACATATGCTTCACATTGGCTTGAAGAATAATGAGCACTATGTTAGATTTCGATTTTACTGATTTCTCTTTCATTTATTTTGGCTGCAGAGAGCTGCTGAAACAGAGCTGCTGACAAAGTTCCCTTATGGAGGTGATATAACTGTTTTTCCTTTACTTGTAAATAGGCCGTGTTAGGAATCTGCACACTAAAAGGGCTAGTGATTTACTAAAGTGCCTTGCAACCTGTACCTGGATGGATTTGTATAGAATAGGGGTCAATAACTCTGAGCAATTATCTTATTGTTGGATTAAAATTGATGTGCTTATGCAGGCCCTATAGTTTTTAAGTGCATGAACGGTAGAAGTCTTGCAAGACTGACTGTTTTTCCTTTCCATAGTTCAAGAATAAGGCCAGCAACAATGCCTAATTGCTGTCAATTATCCTACAGAAATTGACAGTCAGATGTTGCATGATAATCAGACAGGAGCATTGCTATGCCATCTGCATTGCACAATGGCTTTTATTTACCGGAAAAATACTAAACTGTTCATATACTCAGGAGTGATTTTGAGGCCTGGGTTTATATATGGGACTCGCCGAGTTGGGAGCATGAAGATACCCCTGGGAGTGAGTGGATCTCCTATGGAGATGGTAAGTTGACCCATTCCTCTGTATTGACTGTTCTTCTGCAGCTACTCAATCTTTGAAAACCTTCCTTATGATTCATCTAATCACGAGTTTCAACTAGGCTTTTCTTAACATGCTTATTTTCTTAATTTCTTATAATTACATCATGAATTTCTAAATTGGTTGACTGCATTCACCAAGAGATAGAATAATTTGCTTCTGCTTGAGGCTCTATTGCCAAAATAGCCTGAACTATTCAGTTGCTTACAGTTGATGTCTGCTTCACTGAGCAACTGGCTTCCCCTGCTTGGAATAGAAGCAGTTCTCTCTTTACTTTACTCTTCTTAGCGAATTTGGTCTTACTTTTTTGGCTCTTTTTTCTGATTGTTTTCTTTTGTCTATTTCCTGTTTGTATCAAAAAATATGAAGCTAGCATATTCCAAATATGGAGATAATGCAAACCATTTATGAGGATTGGGTTCATATTGACCGTTGGAAAGAAGTCCAGAGGGATCTCACAACTTCATATGCGAGTAGTTGGATTAATGCCATATCATCGTGTCAAAGCCCTAACCTTTCAGTTCCTCTTCGGGGATAGTAGATCCTCTCACTGATTCTAGAGATTAGGTGAAGAATTCTTAGCAAGAGAACCTTTCTGAGAGGTTGCAATCTTTGTTTTGGGAAATTAAGGAAAATTTTGATTTCTGTCTCTGAAACTCTGGCTTATAGCAGTAAGCATCATCATAAACATGCAGGGACTTCAGTTTTTCGTGCTCTAAGCATGCTTAATTCTTCATATGAGCAATCTATAGTAGCAACTGGCCACTCTGTCACCAACAAGGACTCTTTGTGATGAAACAAATATTAGGTATTCCCACCCATAACAGACGAGTCAAAACCTTTTGAAAGTGGACCAAAAGCAATTTCATCTGTTTTGTACTTGAATGTGGCATGTTTTTGACACTTACCCTTGTGAGGTCTACACAAAATGATCTAATTCCTTAACGATGTTGGCCAAAGTCTTGCTTTCTATGATCATGGCCTGTATTTTACTGCCCTCATTATTTGAGATCGCTGAGAATATTTGCTAGTACCTTGCTTAAGTTGATCCTGAACTTGGAAGTTGCCATGCCTACTATATTTATGCCGACTTTATCTTTTCCAAAGTGTGATTTCTTTGCATGGCTCAATGTTTGCAGATCTTTCAACACACGAAGCCGCTCAACCAACTGCCGCTTGTTGGCCCCTTTTCACACCTCCTGTGAATGTCACTGCGGTGGCGAAGGTGGCTGTTAGAGCAGCCACGGATCCTGTCTTCCCTCCAGGCATCGTAGACGTCCACGGAATACTCCGATATAGCCAACAAAAGTTGAAGTAAAACTGGTCTCACACCTTTTTTCTTCATTGGTTTAATCTTATAGAGCTGTTAATAACATGACCATTCGGATGTCGTTTTCAAATCAAAGGGCTTTTTTTTTTTTTCTTGTGTGGCCATTTTGGAGTCTTCAGATGCCTGTAGGACCAAGAGATGAATTGTTAGTCCAAACCTTGAAGGCAATAAATGCGCTTGGGAGCGCTATATCCTTATGTATATTGTAGTTTCCCTTCTTTGAGCATGGATATTTATCCCTGAACTTCAGTGAAATTATCCCTTCAAGGATCAGTACATTGGGCAAGGATAAAATAACATTGCATTGTTTTCACCCTCAATGTGATATATGTTCCAGACTCAGTTTACTTCTGGCGCAGGATCCAATAACATATTGAACTGAAAAGTTGAGAAAATTGCAAGAATTAATAGGCCATGCAAGAACACTTTTATTGATCATCAGTTAGAGGTGTAGGGTTTCCGATCAGCCATGGTTTCTTTTCATACCTTTTCAATTGATCATCATACATTCCAGTGGGTCGGTTTCTTCCTTCTCTCATTTTTACTAGCTTGAACTTTTATTTTGGGTCTATATCATGAAAAACTTCAAGTTGGTATTTGTGTGATAAATTAATTTCAAATTAATTTTTTGATCATAAAAAATCCCAAATTGATATAGTTTCAATAGACTTACTCTCCATTAGCTTCCACTAAATTTTATTATGAAATTGTTGAATTGGATGATATATGACACTTAAAGAGTGAACTAGTATTGCTTATGTTTGTCACTAGTGTACTAATTTATAGTTTTTCGTGATATTAATCCAATTTAATGGAACCATTAAACTAATAAGTGATAAATTTGTTATAAATATATCAATTAGAAGTTTTTCGTAATATTTATATTTTTGAGAAATTTGTATTTATTATGTTCAACCATTGGATCTTGTCACGTGTGCGGCATTATAATTTCATGGGGAAATTATCCAAGTACTCTTAAGAATATTAGCCAATCGTCACATGTCAATTGTCACACTTTTTTCATTCATTGAATTTCATTAGGGAGAATTATTCAAAAAGTCATAAACTTATTGTACTTTTTCATTTTTGCCTTAAATCTATTAATTATGTTAATTTAGTAATAAATCTTTTTATTTTTTCTCACTAGATCAAGCAAGGGTGGCCCTCACCATCCTAGGCTCGGGCGTCCCTCTCTTGAGGCTGGTGAGGATGGCCCTTGCGAAGACCGATGACCTTAATTGGCTATTATAAAAAATGTAAAAGTTAAATTTTATGCACATTAGAAAATTGGATAAAAGTTAAAATTGGCAAGTTCATTGTGAAAGAGTTATTCTCAATAAAAACAAATATATTTCTAAAATTTTTGTCACATGACTAAGCATGACTTTTTTGAAAAAAATAAATATTATCAATTATGATTAAATGCGTAATCTCTATGATTATTCTTCTCACTAAATTATGGCTCATCCTAATAATTTCAACTTTTCATAGGTTTAATAACTGAATAATCAATGGTTTAATCCTCGTATAATTTAACTTTTTCATAGTTGATAGGAACAAAAACATATATTTTGGTACCACCACCTGTGGTGGCTCAGTTGGATAAGGCTCCCATGACCCTTTGCGAGGAGGAAATGAGTTCGAATCTCGCTGGCCACATGGGATTTTAAGTGTGACATCGGGGTGGTGGATCCTCCGCTAATGTTACCCCGGGTTTACCTCGCTGGTTGCCGGCTGTATGGGGGTCCCTGAGTTATCAAAAAAAAAAAACATATATTTTGGTTTAAATTCGTAGCCCCTTGAAAATCGCAAAGCAGGTCAGGTGGATGATTCTAAGTACTCCCTAAGCTCTTGATTCGAGTTGGCTATGAAACCAATAATGTGAATTTTGAAAAGTAAAGATGATTCGCCACCAAATTTATTTATTTTTATAAATCCTAGGTCGATTCCTTGAATGCCTAAGCAGGTATAGAGGAATAGACTACCTCGGTGACATGTGTGAGGTGATTGGTCTATTACGTAACCAAGAGTGTGAGCTTTGGCGTTCGGTTATGTGCTGGATGGATTCACAATTGTCTTGCATTTTCCTTAATTCACATTGAAACGTTTGGAAAATTCGAATTTTTGCCAATACACAATCAGGCAAAGAGATAATATCATTTTTGTGAACTGGATAACCCAAATTGTGTGTGATTGTGTATTTTGAAATATACTATGAACGATATGTAGTGTTTGATTGATACATATGCTACTTTTATGTGCAATTGAATATGACAAGTGCAAATGACATGCACATATGACAAGTGAGAGGATTGAATATGATGTATTATGATATAGAACCGGGTTGACATGTAGGATAACGTGGAGATCGAATTATAAATGGATGAGCGACACACGGCATGTTGCAACATTTGAATATGACCTGAGCAAATGGCATGTGTAATTATGTAGAGTATAAGACATGAGATAACTACAATTGTAAGTGACTTAGAAATTGAATGCCTAACGTTGAAATCGAATTATGGCATGTGTGAATGACGTGCATGGTCATAGGGAATTTAAATGCAACATGACTAAATGACTAGTGTAATGACATGGAATTTGAATAGGATATGTGCATATTACATGCATTATGAAATCGAAATTTGAATATGGCATAACGAAATGACACGTGTGATCACGGTGAAATCAAATTATGACATGTGCTAATGGTATACATTATAAAATTAAAATTGAATAGTGACATGTGTGAATGACAAGCATGGTGACATAGAATATGAGAAGGACATGTGCGAATGACATACATTATGAAATAGAAATTTCAAAATAAGATTTTGAAATGAAAATTATGATGATTAACATTCACCGGAAGCGGGGCCAAAATCATTTGAATGAGTAGAGTTGAGCTTTCTAATGCTTCATGGGTTTGAAATTGTTGGGCTCTGTTTAAGTATTCCATGAGCCACAGTGAATGGTGGGTTAGCATGAGCAATGGGTTTTGGGTAATGGGCTTGGATCAGGATAATGGGCTGTTTCTGTGAGCTGAGGTCTAATAAATTGGACTAAGGAAAATGGTAAATGGCCAAATTTGGCATTCTTTTCATTTATTATGATCAATTATGTATTTTTTATTTTTACAAAAACGAAAATTTAAATTATTGACTAAAATTTAGGTGTCAATAATATGCATGGAACCTCAGATCATGGGTTCGAATCAAAATAGCTAATAGTTCTTGACCTCCAGTAGTATCACCATAGTCTATTATACATTATAACCTTAAATTTGGCTCCAACGGGGATTATAGGCTGGGGTCTATGCATTGGGTGTTGGTTTTGCTGATGTTGCGAAACTCCAATCTTGCTTTGTGTAGGTCCAGTGGAAGTTGGTTGATAATCATATGTTGAGGTAATTAAGTTATTAAAAAAAGTATAATTACTAGAAAACCCTTGGTGCATAAGTTCTTATATAGAACTTATCTTAAATAGTATTATATTTATCTAAATACTAACATATATTATATTTAAATAATTAATTAATCGGTCTAGGTTTGTTTGTAATTCGTGATTTTTTTTTAAATTTATATAAAACATATTACACAAAATTTTCTTCTTATTAGAATTAGTAAAAAATAGTACCAATCAAGAATTGATAAAATTACGTTTACAAAGGCAATAGTTCCTTCGAGAAAAATATCGATTAAGATATAATGAATTATGATAGTCTCTATAATTTATCTTATGATAGATAGTGGATCGCGCTATTTTCTCTCTCATATTAGCTCCTAACACCCCCATCATATTGAATCAACTAGATTGCTCATTGCAGATCTTGTTCTTGATTTAAAATTATTTCTTACATTTTTTCTTCTTCTTTTATTTCAATTTTATTAAAATACAAAATCACCCACATTCTCTTCAAACAACTTCTTTTCACTCTATTTGCATTTGCCAAACCCATTACATTTCAAAGTTCCATTCATGTTTGTTTTCTTCTAAACTTATTCCGCTAATTATCAACTTTATATCTCTAGATAATGATCATGATAGTGAATTTTTCAACTTCAATTTTCAGTGTAAATTGAATATGGTGATCGATTAATTATATACAATTAACTCATCGCTCATTGTATTGTTTTTTGCAGCATAGTTACTATGGAAGACACATTAAAGAGGACCCAAATTGCTTAACTGCATATATTGATGATGAAAGTGTGAATGGAGAACAACAATCAATCATGTCAACAGGTTTGTTTGGTGCTTCTCACACTAAAAATTAAAAATTATTCCTTGATTCATGTGCACACACGCACACATGCGGTTTAAGTGTATTGACATCTAAATTTTGACGCCTCATTTGGTAATCATTGCATATGAAATTATGGGCTAAATTTTAGCCCTTAGTAAAAATATGAAGTTAAATTGCCTATAGTTATTATGAGCATATTTCAATTAATTGCATTTGATCAAACTATCAGTGGATGAACTCAGGTAAATGGTTTTGAGCTTAAATGAGTTAAGCCCGCAGTGATGAAAATTTGACCTAACCTATTAATTTTCATGGCCTGAAATTCATTGGGAAGTTTGCCGAATTGAGGTATTGATTTGCCTTGAGAAGTAATTAGACTGAAGAAAGGAAATTGTAGTCACGTATTCAGTGGTGAGAGATTTGCCCGATGATGTACTAAGCAAGATTTGTGGCTGAATATATTTCAATGTTCTGGCAAATTGAAAGAAGAAAGATTCGGTCAGCAAGAGGAGAGAATATTGGAAGGAACATCATACAGCTTGACACCCGAGGGATTCTCTATCGATAAAGAAAAGAACCAAAAGCAATTGAAGACTAAGAGGTTCTGTCCACGTGTGCTAAAATAAAGAGAAGAATTGTCTGTTGATCACCGCACCAACTCAGCGACATTCTCATGGCTCTATTCACAGCAAGAAAGGAAAGAAATCGACAAACTTGCGAGCTGATATTCAATTTGAAGAGATAAAATCAATAGAGAATATTCAGCACGTACTTAACTGACTTGGAGCTGACATATTATACATAGAGTGGTAAAATTTGAGAGTGGGCAGGCTTCGCACACACATTGAGAAAAACAGAAAGAAGAGAAGTCACGGCCGACTCCATTTTACGGCGGTGATCTTGTCATCTCCGCGATCCTCACATAGCCTCACCCCCAACACGACGCCTGCCCTCGCCGTCGCCATTGCTGATCTATCAAGAGTCCTACCAGCAGCGAAGCTCCAAGCTCAGCCCACCAGATGCCGTTGCTTCTTCCCGTCGGCAAGCCTGAAGAGCTGTTGCCGTCCTTTCCCCAAGCTTTCATTGCCGTCAACCAGCTCGCAAAGCCAAGCCAGAGAGGCTGCTGTCTTGCTTGTGTGACTCCACATTGCTGCCGCCGCTCGACGACGAGTTGCTCGCTGCACCATTGCAACACTGCCGACAAGAAAGCTAACCCACCACGCTTGAGTTCTTTCCTTGTTGCAGGTTTTTCTCGGGCAAAATGCGGTCCAGTTCGGGGAATTCCTGGTTCCTCGGTGAATTTCTAGCGTGCTCGGTTATTCTTGTAGCTGGATCCAGCGAGCGACACCAACTTCACGATATTGCAGCTAGATGTCCCAGCCATCAACTCATCGTACGAGCACATCTTCAAAGATTGTGGGTTGTTTTGGTTTTTGGTCAAAGCAGTGGAATTTGTCTCTTATTGCATGGTGAAATCTGGAGACTTAACGGGTCAATTCCATAAAAAAGCACGAACTTTAGGTGTTGTCTCAAATCTAGTCCGAACTTTATTTTGTCTAAAAAAAAAACACGAACATTAGGGGTTGTCCCAAATTTGGCCCGAACTTTATTTTGTCTATAAAAAAAGACGAACTTTAAATATTGTCTCAAATCTGACCCAAACTTTATTTGAGATAAAATAAAGTAATTCTATTACAAATATGTTTCACATCTCTATTTAACTACAAGACGCACTCGCTTTTAATATCTCGCTTTAAGGCAATATAATCATCTACTTTCAACCCAGCTTCTGACATTGCAAACAGTTTGCCAATTGTTAATTGATCTAATGGCCCTAGATATGTGCCTCGTCCCTTGGAACTGAAGCTGCTGAATTATTTTTCCCATGAGAATTATCTGTAAAGTTCACCTCATTGGAAGGCAAACTTAAATTTAACACTTCCTCCAAACACTCGAATGCAGCATCGTTTTGCTATGTTGGATATTATTGTTGACGTGGAAATGCCATGTTGGATAACTGTAGAATAAGGGTTAATGGATGGCTAGATTTGGGACATAAGTGAAAATTTGTGCATTTTTTTAGTCAAAATAAATTTCGGGCCAGATTTGGGACAATACTTAAAGTTCGTGCTTTTTTTTTTTAGACAAAATAAAGTTCGGGCCAGATTTGGGATAACACCTAAAGTTCGTACTTTTTTTATAGACAAAATAAAGTTCGGGCCAGATTTGGGACAACACCTAAAGTTCGTGCTTTTTTATGGAATTAGCCCGAGACTTAACTGTAAATTCTTGAGAAAGAAGCATATGTGAGATTGAAGACAAAGAGATTGTGACTTTAGAGTTCTCGGTGGAGATTATTTGGTCCGACTAAAAGACCAAGTATTAATTCACTATGATCTCCTTTGGCGGGCCGCCACAATCGTTCTCCATTTATTCCGCCGTGCACCATTGCCAATTGCTGTCCAATCTATTGTCCACCAGTTCGAATTTGGGATCTAATCCTCCAAATTAGGTAATGATCGATATCCAATTCCATTGAATGTCTTATTGCCTGATTTGATTATTCCATCTAATCAATATCTTTGAGTGATAGGCATATCCCAAAATTAGGATGTACCGCGCATGATCTTTAATTCTGTCTATAGTATCTTTAAAATTAATAAGACTTAAAATCAATTTATCAATTTTATGTGTGAAATTTCAAGTTAATTAGATATTGTTTCCTTGCTTGAATTGATTGGATGATTTTTTTTTTTTTTATAATCCTGGATGATTCGGTGGTTATCTTAGTTTGATTGCTTTCTTTATCCTAAAAAAACATAAATTGCATTGCAAATCATGTGGTTTAGAATTGGTTTTCTAGATAGAATTGCATGATGGAATAGTTCCGATACTTTCTAATTAAATTATTTGCGAATTGAATTGCTTGTTGAGATAAGTTTCTAAGTTAATATAGGATTTATGTTAGTCTATTTCCTAACTTAAAATAGATAATATCTCACTTTAGGTAGATATTTATTTTAAGTAATTTTTAACTAAGAAATTTAATTAAAAAAATACAAAAATACCATGTGCATGTCATATAGAATTAGGTTCATAAAATGCACGTTATTTAGTAATTATTACTAGGTCCATTTAATTAGAAATTGTTCGTCATTAGAATTAGGGCATTTAGTTTAATTGCATGACATATAGTTTAGTTTTCATTTAAATAAGAGAAACCCAAAAAGAGATTTGAGTAGAATTGCGCGTTAATTAGAAATCATATTTAGGTAAATAAATGTGGTTTTCCCTACATATGCTCGTGTTGCATCAATGTAAGTATTTCCTCCCATGCTTAAAATTTATTGTTGCCTTGCTTTATTGAGTGTTTAATAATGGTTGCACACCCGCATGACCACCTTGCTTGTTAGAGGATAGATTAAAATGAATCCAAGTTGCCTACATTAATAAAAGAGAAAATGTACTAAGAGGGGTTAGAGTAATCTAGCGTAATCGAATCCCCGAACTCATTTAATCTTTGGTTTGTAAAGTAAGGTATTTCTCCAATGCTTTACTAAAGTATCTAATCAACCCACCATTAATCGATTAGTGATAAATTTTAGATAAAAAATCATTTGCATGATAAATAACTTGAACCTAAGTTGCGAATTGGTATGGATTGGGAAGAGTCCGAGCTAAGTTTAAGTTTAGTAATCCATTAGCTAAACTCGTAGGTGGTTCACTCAAGATTAGGTTGGGACGAAGTGAATAATGTCTCTCTTATTGATGTAATTGACAACTTTTGTTGTCTTATTTGGGTAAAATATTTTTTAAGAGAACAACCTTTTTTAAGGCAGCCAAGCAACTGAACGAAAAATATCTTTTGTTAAGTTGTATATGCAACTTGTTATTAGGGCAAGTTTTAGTGGATATTTTTCTCTTCATTGATGATTCTATTAAAATTTTGATGCATTTAAAATTTACAAAAAATATACATTTGCAGATGGTTTGAATGGGTTGTCTTATAATGCCATTACAATTGCTGTAATTTTTTGTCAATGACTAAGTTACTATGTAATCAAGGCAAATATAATATTTGTTAAAATTATATCTTGAGTTTACGCCCAATACGAGATTCGATGCACACGAGGAGCATTTGTTGGTCGAAGTTCGGCGCAAATTGATGCGCAAATTGACAATGAAGAAGCAAAGCATGAAGGCCTTCTGCACATGTGTATATTTGTCAAAGATGAGCACGCCTCCCAAGTCCATTTTTTCTACCTCTTTAATTGCGCGCACATGGACGTGCACGCATGGCGGGAAATGGACGTTGAAGACTAAGGCAAAAGTAAAAAGTTGTGGGCTTGTTTTGTCTTCTTTCATTAATTCCTTGTTCATTTCCTTTGCTATTTCATTCAGCTGCAGACAAAAGGAAAGAAATGATAAAATATTAATTGAAGGAGTTGAACGTCATGGACATGATCTTGGAAGACGGCGGCCATCCTTCTTCTATGCTTATTTTCAAAGATTATGGACGCATGTTTTCTGCCTCATTAAATGCGTTCCATGCAAAGTGTGCATACGTGCCCATGAATTTTGGTGGGCGTCCGTGCTTATTGTGAACGTCTGAATGAGTCCATATTTCTATCTTGTTTCTCCTTTAAAAGGAGGAACGGAGAAGAGAAGCAAGGTAGAGTTGGTGAGAGAAGTTGTGAGACTTCCCGGAGAAAAGGCAGAAGCTCTCGAGGAATTTTCTTGTTGTAAATTATACCTGAGTATTTTAGTCAGTTAAATTCTTGTGTGTAAAATTTGTTTAATTCCTTGAGTGAGGTTAGGGGCTAAACATTGTGTGAGTTATTTGGGTATAATTTAGGGTTGGGAAACATTGAGAGTGTGTTTGAGTGCTCGAGTGATTATAATCTATGGTATATTGCTTGTTTCTATAGTGAAATTCCGTACTGCTCTCCCCGTGGACATAAGTTTCGATATTCGGACCGAACCATGTAATTTCGGTGTCCGATTCCCTTTCCTTCATTCTGACTATTTTATCCGATTTGCTGGTCCATATTTCTGCAACAATATCCTATATTATAATGTTTAAGAGAGCATTTTCTTTTGCCTTTGCATTATAGCAATAGATATTTAGAATTTTATATACTTAACTTTGTCATATTTTTAATTCTTTTTAAAGTACCTTTTAAAATATAATGCGATGATTGCATAAAAAATAAATAAAACTTGGACTATTAGATTCATCGAGTAAAATGAAAGTTGAACAGCTAAAATACATAGAATATAATGTAAAGACATGTTAAATTTATAATTAAACGAAATGCGTACTAGAACTGGTTAAAGGAGTCTTTTCGCTCTTACTTGTGCTTAGGTTATTTTTTAAATAATACTTTCCAAGTAAAAGAAAAGAGAAATATACAACTCAATAACACAATATTTAGTTAGCTATCTACCAAATAATTTTTTTTTTTTTTTGGAAAAGAAGGGGTACCAATTTAATGCCAAATAGAGTAAGAAAAGGAAAAAAACAAAAAAGAAGAAAAGAAAGTAAGAAATAATCCTAAATCAATAGGTGGCCCCACATTTAACCTTAATAAATGTTATTTAAGAGGAGCATTGATAGTTTCGTCTCTGACAAAATTGAAACGAGAGAGAAAGAAGAAAATAAGGTAATAAATGTTAAATCAAAGTTGAGACCTACAAAGGGTGCGTTTGGCACTAGCTTTGCCAAGTACCTTTGGGTACCCAAAGCCCATTTGCCCAAATATTGGGTGTTTGGGAAAAAAATTTAGACCAGCCTTGAAGAAATGCTGGCTGAAAGCCCAAGGCAGTTCCTAGGTTGCCTTGGGCTTTCGGCATTTTCAGAAGGCCCGATGCATTGTTCATCTTCCTCTTCGTTGAATTCTCGGATGTCGGCAGGCGAGGTGGCGACTCGGCCGGCGAGGTGGCGATGGGTCGGTGACGGGTTGGAGAGAGGCCGGCAACCGTCGCCGCACCCCGGCGACCGTCGCCGACCAGTCGCGGGACCTAGATTTGGGTCGCGTCAGTTGCCTTGGTCATGGTGAGGTCGGTTGCCGCAACCTCCGGCGACCTCCGCAACCTAGATCAGGGTTGTGGAGGTCGCCTGGGTCGCGACGAGGTCTGTCGCTGCGACCTCTAGTGACCCACGACCTTGCCGCAACCCAGATCTGGATTGTAGAGGTCGACGGAGGTCGCGGCGACCCAGATTTGGGTCACGGAGGTCGCCGGAGGTCACGGCGACCCAGGCGACCCAGGACCTCACCGCGACCCAGATCCTCTGCGACCTCGTGGTGACATCGTGGCGCGGTGGGTTGCGCGACGGCGCGGCGAGGGTCGTCGCGACCCTCACCAGATCGCCTACCCTTCGCCGGCGCGAAGCCGGCCGGTAGATGGCGAAGCCTTGGCCGGCGGTCATCGGCGAAGCCTTGGCCGGCCAACTTTCCTTTTTTTTTTTTTTTTTAATAATAAAAGTATTTTGCAAATTTAATTTACCAAAACACTATTTTGCACAACTATACTTCACAATGGACTTTCACAAATAAATTTACCAAACACACTTTGCATTTTGAAAAACACCATTGACTCAAAGGCTTTTATATTTTCTCAAGGACTTTCCCCAAAAGTCTTCCCAAATGCACCCAAAGGATAATGTAATCAATTCAATATGATAGAGGATGTGAGGAATCAACAAAAAGATAAAAACAACGCGAGCCTAGATAATTCAATAAAACAAATATATGTTGACAACTTTTTATGATGAATTGACTTTCAAATTTCCGATAAATATTGTTCCCTACATAAAAGTTGATGATGCGTTAGCATAGAAAGGTTAGCCATTCAGTATATGGTTCCAAATTTATATTATTTTGTACATAGACACTTTCAAAGTTTAGTAGAAAATTTGTCACTATCACATTAGCATCAATAGAACAATATATATACTCAACAAATATCAAGCAAAATATTTGATTTGTCGGTTTAATGTGCACGACTTATATAATATTCAGCTATCCTTAATCTTAAGAGAAACAGGGTTTATAAAGGATGAGGAATTAGGGCACTCTTGCTAGAATAAGAAACAAGTTAATTTCCTAATTTGAATTAAAGAATATGTGATATGTCCAAAATAAGAAATTAAAGTATAACTCTATCCTCTCCCAACTTCATTAGATAACGCAATCTTTCCTAATTCGGCACCTCCCATGTGCGCATCACATGTAAGTTTCAGCTACCACAGGTATTCAATGGGCTTCACCAAATTTCACTCCTCGCGGGGCTTGGTGTAGATAATTTGATTAAGCTTAGAACCTGCTTGTTTTTAACCCCTTTAGCACCAGTCTAATGAGAATACAATTTATGTAGGCCCAATGATATCAAATATAAAATGCTTATAATATGCAAATGCAAATTAACAATGTTTTTGTTTAGGAATCTTGGTAGAATCATAATTTTCTCATGCAATGAATGACTGAATGGAGTTGTTAAAATTTAGATGTTAACAAGATATAATTTTATAATCTTAGACCTAATACACAGACATTTCACTAGTATATATAATATTGAACTGGACCAACACATAAAATAAGCGCCTATGAATTAGTTTAAACTTTGTTGTGAATGAGGCCCATAATACAGAGAAATGCTATGATTTCATTTGTTTATTTATTGGGAGATAGTCTCACTATATACATTCATTAGGGTCTCTCTATTTGGTGTTCTGCTAATCCATATACTCAAGTAAATGGACAGTGAAATGAAAAAGATTCCGTGTGGACTTGGCTATTTCCTCGTTAAGTTTCATCAAATTTTCTGAGAAATTGTTTGCATTAATTGTTACTTTTGTCTGCCACATGACTCGTTTAATCGCCCGTTCGAGGAAGTTTCACCCTAATTAGTCGGAAGTAGTCAGGATGGAAATTAATGGACGAGCTTAGATTAACTTTTCACTGCTCCTTTGTGGAAAATTGTGTCGCTCAAGTACATGGGCGGTGAATTTAAAAAGACTCCGTGTGGAATGGAGTAACCGCATGAGCAAGTTTGGACTCAATTTCGTCGATAAGCGTCATCAAGGACCCAAATTCCCCGAGAAACTGTTCGCAATTATTGTTGCAATTTGTCCTTGACATGACTCGCATAATAAGCTCATTCCACGAACTTTCACCCAAGGTAGTTGATAACTTGGGTTAGAATTCCATGGACGAGCTTGGAATTCCACAACGTGTGAAAAGAGATTAATAATGGTCATCGATCATAAATAAAAAATAATTTTGAGTGGGGCGAATTGACTTCAAATCATTTTGGGTCACATAATATCAAACACTTGATAGAAACTCACTCGCCTTTATATGGTATAGAGAGAGGTGATCAAATTTGGTTATGTACATACTTTTTCAACAGTTTACAAATTTTTCTCCTCTCTCTATTCTTCATTATCCTTTTTTTTTTCCGCTTTTGTTACGGTGCTATAGTATTATGAACAATGTGCCAAACAATATATGAATAGTACGCTATGGTACCAAACAGTACATGAATAGTATAAAGATTTATAAAACTTAGGTTTTCGTCCTACTATATCAAATTCAATTTGAGGGGAGTGTTAGGTTAAGCAAAAAATATATCCGAGACCGTTCTCCATTAGCTATCTAATCTATTGATGTATAATCGATTACTCACCTTACAATTTGAAGTAGTTAAAAGAATTACCACCAAAAACATGTCATGGCTTAGCGTACCTATTGAATCTACTATAGGGCAAGTCTTCGGGTACATGATGATCGAATTTAAGCAAGTTTGTGCAGATTGTTTGAGCAAAAAACAAAGATGTTTATGGTATCAACCAACAATTAATCAATCTTACATCAATTTACACCTTTTCTAGTTGGCACATACTTCTTATGTTGGTTAAGAATCATCGAGTATCTCTTCTTTTTTGTGCATGATTATGTTGTGTTATTCACGAGCTTTTGTATGCTAGCTTAACTCCATCCCAAGCAGTCTCTTGATCAAGACCCTCCATATTAGAATTGGAAATGCATAAGAAATTACTACATGATGCATCGCATATACATCATATCGGAGACCATACATTTACTAGTCTTAAGTCCGAGTAGTTTCTAGCTCTCGGATAAAGTTCCGTCATCAGTTGTTTAAAACGAGATGGAAATAGCAGCAAAAAAATGATGGTATAAACAATCCTGACGTTTTAGAGACTCAAAAAAAGAAGAGGTTGCTGCTGCTGCTGCAGGTTCTCTTTCTACCTTTTATACTTCCGTTGATTGATGAAGTTTATTTTGGTTAAGATTCAATTTGATATCTTTAACACGTGACCCCAGTCATGCGGCCGTGTGAGACTGACAATTTGACGCTTAGCTTGACAGTATTTATTGGTTTTGTTCCATCCACACCACGCGGTGCTTCTTGAAATTTGACAACACTGGTCTTTGAGCGTAACGTTTGACCTTGGAACCATTTGTTTCATTTATTCCTTTCAATTCTTAGAGTTTACTCTTCAGAAAGCTATACTAAGAAAACGATATTGCAAGAAACAATTTTAGGAACCATCCAATTATAATATCCTGATGGAGGTAGTTATTTCAGTCACCCCAAATCGAAAATCTCTAATCTATTAAACCATTTTTTGGGTTTTGCTTTTGTAGTTAGAGGGTGTAGCACCATTGAAACAAGCGTGTATGGTTTATGCATCGTATAGACCAAATACATCTCAGGCATCAATCTTTCGGGCTAATGGTAGGACCTACTTAATTACTGGTTAAGATGATATTGATCAAAATGATCTATAGACCATATAATAACTCCTCGATATTGTTGGTGTCGGTAAACTTGTGATCTTTAAATTAGAAGTCCACCTTCCTATCATGTGATAGTTCACCAACGTATATATGTGCATAAATTTGTGGACCCAGTTTCATCTTGATAAAAATGTGTGAGCAGAATTTTTGTTTTATGATCTTGGAGGGTGAAATGTAGGACTACTATTGTCTGTTCTTTTCTTTGAAGAATATATAGCTCCCCTGTGACTCTTGTCCCGCTATAATGGAGTAAACCTTTATAAAATTACGTCTACATATAGATGATCAATGAACTGTGTTAGAAATTGAGTCACAAAATACACATGCTGCATAGTTTTATTTTTGGAAAGAAAGCCTAATTTTAGGGTTTAAGTACATTACAAATGCCAAATATATTGTATGGTGTTATCTTAGGTGCTAAAACTTTTTTTTTTTTTTGGATTATTTGAGTGCCACAAATTAGAAAAATCAATCACTTGAGTGCCACTTCCGATTTGTCCTGCCGGATAAGCTGATGTGGCTACTGGTTGTCCGACGGGGCCATCGAAAAATATTATTATAATATTTTCAAATATGTTTATTACTATTATTATTTTTTGAATTTTTTATTTTTATTTTTTTCCTTAGAACTAGTGAGTATCACTGGCAATCCTCACTGGTCGTGAAATCCTCGCCAGGCCACCTCGCCCTCGGCTGTGAAGGCCTTAGGTGAGGCTGTCAGGGCCTCACAATATATATAACTCCAATTACTTTATAATTTTTAGTATGCCAAACGCGCACGCCAATGTGGTAAAATGCTTTGGGGATAAGTGTTCCAGAAGTTCTACAACTTGTTATGAAAATGCATTTCAGTCCTAAAACTTGCAAAAAGTGCATTTAAGTCCTAAAACTTATCAAATTGTTTCAAATGAGTCTTAAGATCGACGCCGTTAGCCTTTTCCGTTAAAAATGCTGACGTGGCATTTTAAATTTCCAAGTGAATTTTTTTAATTATTTTTTTAAAATTATATTTAAAAACTAAAAAAAATCAAATTTATTCATTTTATCTTATTTTCACCAAAAAAGTTTAAATATTTATTAAAAAAAAACAGCGGCTCATTTCCCCCGCCACCCGTCGCCGGAGGGGCCGGGTGACCATTACCAGCCCTAGGTAGTGGTGGCCGAGCCTCGCCGACCCCAGGCAAGGGTTGGCGACCGTTGCCCGCCTTGGGCGAGGCCTTGTTGGCCCTCGTTCAGGGCCGGCGAGGATTGCTAGATCCCCCCCGTGAGGGCCGGCGACGACTCGCCCAGGGGGTGACGGCCGCCGGCCCCTCGTGAGTGCCGGTGGGCCCAGATCTGGGCACCTACGCCAAAGTTGAGCGAGGGTGCCCCGATTTGGGCCCGTCGGCCCTCGTGGGGGGCCGGCAGCTGTCGCCCCTCCTAAGTGAGTCGTCATTGGCCCTCACGGGGGGCCGATGACCATCACCCCCCCAGGCGAGGCCTCGTCGACCCTCGCTTGGGGTTGGTGATGTCACGCCCCGATCCTCAGGCACGCACACATCCGTCTCACTTGGTCGATTTTGTAATGCGATATCCCAGGACAATGTATCGCCGACCCTTTCATTTTTAAGCACATGCGGAAGCGTTAAAATCCCAGACAATAAAACGATGGGATAGAAAAGCAGAGCCATATTTTTCATATTGAAATTTATAACCAAACTTTTATACAAACCACAAACCCATTCATAATTATTCACATCAAAACGGAGATCTCAAAAGAAGACAAGATCTCAATCCATTCAGACCGTACTCACGGCTTCTCTCGGGACTATCTTCTTCTTCCAAAAATCCTTCTCTTCAAATCTCACCTCCGAGTTCTCTTCTCGGATTCCTCCTCCTCAGCTCTTTAGCGGGGTCCTGAAATGGTTTTCCCCAAACTGGGATGAGACTACGTCTCAGCGAGTTCTACCCCACTAAGCCCGATTTGTAAACTATTATACTAAAGGCTGCCTAAACACGCATAGGTCAGAAGACGTACCTTAGCATCAGATCCCACCTGCAAGTCAGTACAATTTACAATAGGTACTCAAGCAATCATATCACAGATCGACATTTCGATCTATCGACCCAGTCGATCATACGCCAACAAAACCACTCACGATCAATTCCATTCAATCAATCATTTCACAATACCAGATTAAAGCAAAGATCAATCGACCTAGTCGATTACATGTCAGTCGGATCATTCAAGATCATTTCCACTCAATCAGTCAATTCACGACAACGTATCGAATCATTGGTTAATCGACCTATCTTTAGGTAGCAAATTACGGCCCAATGGGCGCGACCTTTATCAGGTGGCGGATTACGGCCTTATCAGGCGCGACCCGTATCGGGTGGCAAATTCCGGCCTTATCAGGCGCGACCCATATCGGGTGGCAGATTACGACCTAACGGGCACGATCGATTCCAAATTCAGTGGCAAATCTCGGCCCAACTGGCATAGCCATACTTCGGCGGCTTCCGAGGTTTAACTCACAACCTCTCACAACCAAATTCTAATTGAATGACGACACTGGTCAATCTTGGGATGAATCCCCACATACTCATCAACTCACTCAATTTTCACACGGTATTAACATACCTGATGAGTCTTAGCCAAGAGTATATTCAAATCACTCTCACAATTCTACTCACTTTACAACTCAACAAAGCATTATAAATGTTGAATAACATACTTGGCCATTTACCGATCAACAATTCAATCTCAATCAATTCCAATCAATTTAGGGTAAATCCCTAAAATATCACAATTTATTCAATTTCATATAACGTGGAGCTCAAATAAATAAACGGACTGCGCCACGACAATCGGCACAAGATTTCGGTCGTCGACCAACAAAATCTTAATTTCCGAAAAATAATTAATTAATTAATTAATTTCGAAAATTAATTATTAATTATTAAAAATTCCATTTAGCTCAAAATAAAGCCAATTTAAATAAACGGGCTATACCACGATCATCAGCATAATATTCCGGTCACTGGCCATCTCAACCTTAATTTCCGAAAAATAAATAATTAAATAATAATTTCGAAAATTAAACAATTAACATTAAAATTCAACTTAGCTCAAATTAAAGCCCGATTAAATAAACGGACTTCACCACGGTCATCAGCATAATTTTTCGGTTCCGGACCATCTTCCTTGAATTTTCGGAAAATAAATAATTATTTAATTTAATTCCGAAAATTAATATTAAAATGCCAAAAATCCCACTTAGACCCGAATCGCCAAATTGAAGCCCGATTAGGGATCGGAAAATTCCCGAGATGCTTCCAATAATTAGTAGACCACGTCTACTTGCTAATTGCGCAATCAATTTATCTAAATCACATCACAATTAGCTAATAATTGCTAATTAAATCTAATCTAACAACCTAAACATAATTAATTAAATCTAAACCAGCATTAAGCATAATTAGCCACTAATCCTGGATTAGTGAGATTACTCACCAAATCGCGCGCAAATCGGATCAATCCGACGGCGGCGACGCGAGGAACGATTGTTCCCAAAGCACGGCTCGGGTTTGGGGCCGGGAAACGGTCCAAAAGCGGGCCCGAAGTGCTTGGAAACCCACTCTGTGGGTCCGCCGGACGGAGCCAAACGGGGCTGCTCCGGCAGCTAGGGCGGCGAGGGGAGGCCGGCGGAGGGTGAAGGGGTCGCGGAGGTGGCCGGACGGTGGGCGGAGCCGGTGCGAGCAGCACTGGGCGGGTCGGCTGGATCGCACGGAGGGAGGAGCGAAGACGGCGAGCGGGACGGCGGGCGGGACGGCGCGCGGGCGCGGGCGCGGCGCGACGGCGCGACGGCGGGACGAGCTGCGCTGCTTCTGCTCCGGCTTGCTGGTTCGCTCGGCGTGAAGAAAAGAAGGAGAAGAAGAAAGAAGAAAAGGGGGTTCGGTCAAGCGTGCAGAGGAAGAAAGAAGAGAGGAGAGAGAAGAGAGAGAGAGAGAGAGAGAGAGAGAGAAAAGATGAGCGGTGGGGATTTGCACGGGGGGGGGGGGGGTAAAGGGGAGAGGAGAGAGAGAAAAGAGAAAAAGAAAGAAAAGAAAGAAAAGAAGAGAGAGAGGGAGAGAGAGGAAAAAGAAGAGAAAGGAAGAGAAAGGGAAAATAAAATACACATTTGTTCATTTCATTTTTCCTTTCCTCTTTTCCTTTTCCTTTCTATTTTCCTTTTGGACCTCAAATTTTTCTTCCGATAATTTCTTTATTGAAATTTCGGACTCATCAATAAATTGACGAGCGATGAGACAGGATCCTAAAAATAAGAATTATGACGTGCTTAAAATTCGATTCCCGAAATCGAGTTCAATTTCGTGGTTAAAAATCGATCGGACGTGATTTTAGCTCAATCCAACCAATTAGGTAGCTTTTAGGGATTTTACAGCTGATACATCCCTTAACGACTTCACCAAATAGGTTGGTTAACTCGTGAGTGATCAGCTCAGAGAAAAAGGCCATAGGCACGCCGACGAAATGCCCATTTCACTTTATCGAAACGGGTCGAATTTCGGGATGTCACAGGTGAGGCTCGCCCAGATCTGGCAATCCTTGCTGGCCTCGCTGGCCTCGAGCGAGGCCGACGAGGCCTTGCCTAGGGCGGGCGACGGTCGCCGACCCTCGCCTGGGGCCGGCGAGGCCCGGCCACCCCCGCCTAGTGCCGGGGCCGTTGCTGACCCCTTCGGTGATGGGCGGCGGTGGCGGCAGGCGGAGAGAACCCATGCTGATTTTTTTTTTTTTTTAACAATTTTAAAAATAAAATTTATTAACATTTCTTTTTAGTTTTTGTTGAAAATAAGATAAGAGTAAATTTAATTTTTTATTTTTTAAATCTATTTTTTTAAATGGATAAAAATTAATTAAAAAATACACCTGGAAAATAAAAAATTATTGAAAATGCAACGTCAACATTTTTAACGGAAAAGGCTAACGGCGTCGATTTTAGGGCTCGTTTGAAACAATTCGACAAGTTTTAGGACTGAAATGCATTTTCATAACAAGTTGTAGGACTTCTGGAACACTTATCCCAAAGCTTTGAATAGAAGGTTGTTGGTCGTTGGCAGAGGTGAGATAGAAAAAAGCATTAAGAGAAAGGAGACTAGAAAATCAATAATATGCAAGAAACAAATTATCCTAATTTTAGCATGACTGGAACCAACTATGAAAACCTTTCAAATAGAGCTATCTAGACTTCTCCGCATAATAGAAGAAGGAGATAGATGTTTGGGCTTACTGAAGAATAGACAAGTGTCATGGTCCATGAATCCTCTCATACTCGTGACATTTGTGAGTGGTGCTTGGGGTTATCGAGTGAAGAGTAAGAGGCAGAAGGGACGAATACAACTGGTCCGTGGGAGTGACGTTAGGACGGTTGGTGCTAGGAGTTTTAGGATAGAATGATTATATTACTTAGGAGTTCTAAAGGCGGGGTTGGCCTCCTGTGCACAAACTAGTGGGGAGCTTATGCCACTCTCCTGACGAGGCTATGGCAGGCCGAAACTAGTTGCTGAGCCTAAAGAGATTTGCTGTCTCACTTGATGGACTAGACGCCCAAGCGAAGCTGGGCATGGTAGGATCTCGTACGAAGAATCATTCACCGTATTGTTTGTGGAATAGCTATAGAGAAGGAAGGCTGGCCTAGCGAATTCTGCTTGCCAGGCGCCGCACTGGTTGTTTCGAAGCCAAGGAAACTCTCGGCCCGTGACACAAGGCTATATGAACGAAAGACAATAGGAGTATGAAAGAAGTTAGAAAAAATCATGAACTAGCGTGTTGGGAATAACGGATCCCCGAAAACCGGATTCGACACTAAATCGAACCCCTAAATCAATGCGGAAGCGAAGCCCAAGAAAACGACACGTATCACCGATCCTAAAGCACACCACAGAGACGAGCGTACCTTTTAATCCACAGATTAGACACCGACGCCAATGGAGGAAGAAAATCCGGTCGAATTTGATCCGATGAAGCCTTGAAGGGAAGAATTAGAAGCCGTATGCCTACTGTTCCTTTTGAGAGAGAAAAACACGCGGGAGAGAAAAGACGTGCGTAATTCTGATTCCAACAAACGTCTTCTCTCTCTCTCTCTCCCTTTTATACCCCATTCTTTCCACGGGCCATATTCCCATGGGCCGAGCTATTTGGGCCCAGCTTGGGCGGACAGGGCCTTAAGCCCTTTAATTAAATAAAGCTTTCATCTCCCACTCGCACAAGGTGGGCCGAACAGGATTCTCTTTACCTCTCTTCAACATTCATACCGGTGAATAATCCGTGCGACCAGCATACTTTGAGAGCTCGTTGCTATACATCTGTTAGGAATATATAGCAGCTCATAATGGGCGTCACACTCCGAGTAGATTTAGTATGCAGTACCCTAGATCGATCGATCACATTTATATCTCCCTTGATCTCTTTTAAACATGATATATATATTGTATTCACAATTATAATTATCACAAAGACAGTTATAATTGGTCGACCGGTGAATACAAAACTATAATGTGATTCTTCAAAATCGATCTTCCTCTTTCCTTCAAACTCTCAATTTCAGTCCAGCTTGCTTTTCTAGAAATGCCCCATTAGATCGAATCATCTCATGACCATTGGCAACACACTAAGATAGCAAACACTAAATAGAAATCTTGAGAATAAGTAAGAGTCCTGAGGGGACTTCAAAATTGAGGAACTCTTTTCCTCAAGAGTCTCACACGTCATAAAAGTTGAGATCAAACTTTTTGCCACTCTTATTGGTCGTCTCATGCATACGTAGTATGAAATACGTATTACGGTATTAACTCCTTTCCCATGGAGCGTATGTCTACACCTTTCAATACCGTACAGATGATAGTTCAGACATACCCAATGTCTAACTTGAGTTCACCTATCTACTTATTCACAAAATTTATCAGAACTCACATCTGGCATCTTAGACAGATAAAGTAAAATGTGTGGGGTATTTTACTTTCAGACATCTTTAGTATCATGTCCTCATCTTAACACTCGTTAAGGCGACATACGTATTTTAAGCTTGCGCTCTCGATTATCACCTAGATAATAAGCTTAAAAACAGTCTCATCTCTATTTATCACATAGTAAACGAGGCGATTACCCGTGTGAGTGGGCTAATCTTATATCTGTCCGACATACTTCTCAACTTAAAATAATGCACGAGCATTAAGATGCATAAAGATTATACTAAGATTCATAGGCATTAATCAATGAAAAAACAAAATTTCATAAATGTGAACAATTCAGGGAAATTACAATTCAAGTACATCAGACTCTACGCAATCCTAGAGATTTTACATGACCACAAAACACATCTCTAGGTATTGGTTTTGTCATAGGATCTGCTACCATTCTATGCGTAGATATGTCCGCAAGTTCACATCCTTTCGTGCAACCATATCTTTTACAAAGTTATACTTGGTATCTATATGTTTGGTCTTGCCATGATACTTTGGATCTTTGGTGTACGCTATAGCTGCTTGGCTATCACGGTTAACCAACAATGGATTTGCAGCTTTCTCAATAACACCTAAATGATCCAAAAATCTCTTAAGCCAAACCTTGCTTCTTGTACCGCGATAACGCCATGAACTCAGCTTCCATCGTGGACAAGGCTATGCACGTTTGCTTCTTCTTGCTCCATGATATGGCGCCATTGTTCGATAAGAAAGCAAAACCTGAGGTAGATTTTCTTTCATCTAAATCTCCTCCCCAATCAGCATCGAATAGCCTTTAAGTCGCGAGATCCTTTCCTTGATAATTCAACTTGAAATCAGCGGTTCCCTTCGGATACCTCGGTATTCTCTTCACGGCTTTCCAATGTCTTTGGACCCGGGTTGGATTGGTATCTACTCACCATTCCAACCGCAAAACATATGTCGGGTCTTGTACACATCATAGCGTACATCAAGCTTCCAACAGCACTAGCATAAGGAACATGTTTCATCTGTTCCTTCTCTTGTGGAGTCCTTGGACACAGTCTATGGCTCAATCCTTCACCTTTTGCAATAGGAGTGTCTATGGGTTTACAGTCTTGCATACGAAATCGTTCAAGAACCTTATTTATATAGGTTTCTTGCGAAAGAGACAACGACCTCTTCGAACGATCTCTCGAAATCTTAACTCCAAGAATGTATGCAGCCTCACCCATATCCTTCATCTCAAAGTTAGAAGACAACCATCTCTTGACAGTATTAACCAACTCCATATTGCTTCCGGCAATCAGTATATTATCAACATATAATGATATGATCACAAATTGATCCTTGGATCTTTTGATATTTACACAATGATCCTCATCAATCATTGTAAAATCATATGCCACTATGGCATTATGAAAACGTATATACCATTGTCTTGATGACTGCTTAAGACCATATATCGACCTCAAAAGTCGACATACCTTTTCTTCTTGGCCTTTCACTATGAAACCATCAGGTTGTTCCATATATATTTCTTCCTCTAATTCTCCATTGAGGAAAGCAGTCTTTACATCCATTTGATGTAACTCGAGATCCAAACTAGCTACTATTGCCAGAATAATGCGAATTGAGGTAAATCTCACTACAGGAGAAAATGTATCTTCATAATCAATTCCTTCCTGTTGATTATACCCTTTCGCCACAAGGCGAGCCTTATGCCTTTCTATCGAGCCATCAGCCTTTCGCTTTATTTTGAGAACCCATTTGTTCCCAATAGCTGCGTCCTTTTGGAAGATCAACCGGTTCCCGGACTTGGTTTGATTCCATTGACTCCATTTCCTCTTCCATTGCACGAATCCATTTTTCTTTACTAGGGCACTTCAGAGCCTTATTGATATTTCTTGGCTCATCCTCATCTTGTGGAGCAACCATAAAAGTTTCCCCTTCAATGTCAAAACGTCGACGGGGAATACTTTGGCGACTTGTTCGCCTTACGGGAGATTGTACACTTTGCACATCATTCCCTATTACGCTCCCATTTAGATGAACTCCACCAATATCATTATCTTGATCCAAAGTCTCAAATAGGGAGTGATCTTCCCCTATTTCGCCCTTCTTAGGAAACTCATCCTCTAAGAATGTGACATCTCGTGATTCATATTCAGTTACACTCCCACTTTCCTGCTCACCAATGAACACATACCCTTTTGAGTGTTCCGAGTATCTTATGAAAATACTCTTCTTTCCTCGGGACCTAATTTCCCAAATTTGTGAGAGGACTCATGTGTGTAGGCAGCACAACCCCATGGCTTAAGAAAACTTAAGTCCGGTTTTCTACCGTCCATAACTCATATGGAGTGGAAGTAACTGATTTGGAAGGCACCCGGTTAAGTATATAGGCAGCAGTTAACAATGCATCACTCCAAAAGGTGATAGGTAAGTTAGCATGCGCCATCATAGACCTAACCATTTCCAGTAGGGTTCTGTTTCTTCTCTTCGCAACACCATTTTGTTGAGGAGTATACGGAATAGACAACTGTCTTTCTATTCCTTTTTCATCACATAATTTTCTGAATTCATCAGATAAATATTCTCGACCTCGATCGGATCTCAATGTTTTTATTTTCTTGTCTAATTGATTTTCTACCAGGTTCATAAACCTTTTGAAACAACTTATTGCTTCAGACTTATGAGAAATCAAATAGACATATCCGAATCGAGTATAATCATCAATAAAGGTGATGAAATAAACAGCCCCATGCCTTCCTCTCACATTCATTGGACCACAGACATCAGAATGGATTAAATGCAAAGGAAATTCAGCTCTTTTCCCTTTCCCAAACGGTTTCCGTGTTGTTTTTCCTTCTAGGCAATGCTTACATATGGGTAAATCGACTTTTTCAATGTTACCCAACAAGCCCTCTTTGGCTAGTCTATTCATACGTTGTTGGCCAATGTGACCAAGTCTAGCATGCCACACATTCACATCATTATCATAGGTATTAGAAGATGTGATAAGGGAATAACAAACATTAGCATTAATATAATCAATATCTAATACAATAAAACCATCCAGAAAATAGCCACTACCATAGTAATTTGTCTCCAAAAACAAATTCACACCTCTACTACGAGAAGTTCATATTAAAACCTAATTTAACCAACATTAATACGAGACACTAAATTCCGACGAATCTCCGGAGCATACAATACATCATGAAGAAACAAGGTGCGTCCACCACGCATATTCAGTTGGCATGTGCCAATTCCTTTCACTTCAGCTCGGAGTTGTTTCCCACATAGATCCACTTAGTTCCGGTTGGTACTCGTCGGAATTCCACGAAGGATCCTCTATCCTTCGCTACATGGTCTGTCGCTCCCGAATCCACAGTCCACAAAGGATTAGACTCGGTTAGGAACACGAACTCGACACATAAGTAAAGTTCTGAAAAGTACAAGGGTGCATACCTTCTTTGGCTCACGACAATCGCGAGCATAGTGACCCTTCTTGTCACGGTTGTAGCATTTCACCCTTGCAAGCTTTTTCATGCGAGGACGTTTCCCTCTTTCATGTTGGTTGAATTTGGGTTTCTTCCCCGAAGGAGGACTGCTTCTTCCTTGCCTTTCCCCTTATCAAACCAGTTAGGGCGCTTGCGCTTGGAGCTCGAAGCTCCATTTGAGCTAGAACCAGCATAATAGAGTTCAGCATCCGGCTTAGCCGCCAACAGGCGGTCCTCTTCCAGCTCAAGATGACGCATCGCATCCTCACAGGTTTTGATGTTTTCATTATGAGTCAAGTGCACCTTCATATGCTCCCAACTCTGAGGCAAGGAACGAATCACTGCTTGCACTTGTTGCTCATCTATGAGGACATGGCCAGCATCTTTCAGCTCAGTTATCATGTTTGACATCTTTCTAAGATGTTGCTTCATGGTCTGACCATGAGGCTTCTTATAAGAGTCAAACCTGATAGTGAGTTGTCTCAGTCTAGTCACCGAAGTATGACCATATCTAGCTGCCAATGCCTCCCACAATTCCTTGGCATTATCAAAACGCCGAAACTCTCGCATGACGTCATTTTCCATGCTGCTCAACAACGTGATGCGAGCTAGAGAGTTCATTCTTTTCCACGCAGAAAAAGCATCTTTGTTTCTTTTGTCTTTGTGCGGTGGTTCCCTCTTCGGAGTTCTTCCATGGTCATGACAAGAGCCTCTAGTGCTTCTTGTTCTTCCAAGACATCTTTGGATTTTCATTTGCCAAACTTCATAGTTGTCCCCATTGAGCTTTTCACCTTTGTTCAGCTCGGCAACTATGTTCTTTGTGGCTGAAGCCATTGATCTGAACAAATCAGACAAAAATGCACGAATTATTAATGCCTATCATTTATGCATCCCTATTTACATAGACCCATCATATTAATAAATAATTTCAAGTAAGGCTTCAGAATCAAAAGGTCACTACGTTTCCAATCATCCTCCAAAAATCCTAACTTAAAACTATCATCAATATGATTGTCATATGCAAAATCAATTCTATGAAGCTACAAAAACTTCTATAACTACCCATAGCTAATTACCCACAGCAACCAGCAATAACAGAAAGCAACAGATAATTGAATTCCAATAAAACAATAATGCCTTCAATCAATACAACTAACATATCAGTTATTACATCAATGAAAATCGGGTAGTAAACAATACATTATATGTCCACAAAGCACACTTAACATACATCAGCCAATACAACTAACACATAGTCAGCACACGAACTGGGAAAGATCCTCTTTTGTTCAATTTCTTGATCTTTTCCCTTGTAACAATACAGTAATATTCATTTACAAAATCTATCACAATTTTCTTATAGGAAGCAGCTCCGTTGACATCCCATATGCGATTCAACACATCTTGCCATTCAGGTGGAAGAGTGCTTATGAAAAATCGCACCATCTCTGACTGTGACATAGGACGACCATTCCATATGACCTGTTGAATTTTCCCATTGACTTCAAGGACGTGATCAATTAAGTCACCACTCTCCCATCGATGATCGATCATTTCGGCTATCAACTTAGAAACGGCCTTTCCTTTTGTTCATCGGTCAACTGCGCGAATAGGTGTGCGCAACCTCAGGGGAGGCATTGTTCCTGCAACAAATGCAGAACAAATAAGGGATTACATATAATCCACATAAACTTAATTGAAAAAGAAACACATTCTTTTTTTTTTTTTTTTTTTTTTTTTTTTTTGGGTCAACGGTGAAAGTCAACGGTCAAGTCAACGGTCAACGGTCGGTCAACGGTCAACGGTCATGTCAACGGTCAACGGTCGTCGGACCGGTCGGGCCGGACGGACCGGACGGACCGGTCAGACCGTTCGGGCGGACCGGCTGCACGTGCCGCGCGCGTGCGCGCGGCCGACGTCCACGCAGACGTCGGCGGCACACGTGCCACGCACGTGTCATCGTCGCCGACTTCGGTTGGTCGGGTCGCGGGTCGGGTCGCCGCCCGGCCAACCGAGCGTCATCGCGACGTCATCGATGACGTCAGCCCATCGGGATTTACGGCCGTTGGGTGACGTCATGCCGACGTCGCGCACGCGTCGGTCCGCGGACCGGCGCGTGCGGTTCGCCGGCCGTGGCGAGCACGCGCCGGTCGCCGCCGACCGGCGCGTGTTCCGCACGCGCCGGCAATCGAGCGCTTCCGGCGCGTCGCGCCACGCGCAGCGCCTTCCGGCGCGTGTGGGCGCGTGCGCGCGTCTCCGGCGGCGCTTGAGGCATCTCCGGACTCGTCTCGACGTCCTCTTTCTCCCAGTTCTTTCAGAATTTGGTTTTGACATTCGAAAACTCATAAAAATGGCCGAAGAAGTCTCGGGTGTCGGGATTGCTCGCCCCGATCCGTACGGCCGAAGTTCCTTTTGTGAAAAATCAACCAAAACACATCAAATTGATCGGGAAAACGTGAACTAGGGCTCTGATACCAATGTTGGGAATAACGGATCCCCGAAAACCGGATTCGACACTAAATCGAACCCCTAAATCAATGCGGAAGCGAAGCCCAAGAAAACGACACGTATCACCGATCCTAAAGCACACCACAGAGACGAGCGTACCTTTTAATCCACAGATTAGACACCGACGCCAATGGAGGAAGAAAATCCGGTCGAATTTGATCCGATGAAGCCTTGAAGGGAAGAATTAGAAGCCGTATGCCTACTGTTCCTTTTGAGAGAGAAAAACACGCGGGAGAGAAAAGACGTGCGTAATTCTGATTCCAACAAACGTCTTCTCTCTCTCTCTCTCCCTTTTATACCCCATTCTTTCCACGGGCCATATTCCCATGGGCCGAGCTATTTGGGCCCAGCTTGGGCGGACAGGGCCTTAAGCCCTTTAATTAAATAAAGCTTTCATCGTTACTACTAGAGGTCACGGTCGTGCGTGGCAATCCTTGAATGGAAACTTTCCACGCTTGGTCTTACTTGTTCAAAGCTCTTCTCCAATATAAATGCATCGTAGCCATCATCATATCCTCCAACCAAGCCCCCCACCCCCTTTTTCCTTTCTCTTCTTTTCTCTCTATCACACACACATTTGCCTTTTCGCAAAACCCTTTTCAATGATTCCTCCAAGAATCTCGTTCGATGCTGAAACGCTCCTATTTTTGGCTCTCTCCCTTTTCCCGATTGTCGTCACCTTAAGCGATGGCACTCACCCAGCAGTGGCGCAGGGCAGCAACAACAGCAATCCAACAACGATCGCGGTGAACGTTGGGGTGATCCTTGATCTGGAGACGCAGGTGGGTCAGATGGGATTGACCTGCATTAACATGTCTCTCTCTGATTTTTATAGTTCTAACCCTTCCTACAAGACTAGGCTCGTCCTCAACGTTAGAGACTCCAAACGAGATGAGGTTGCCGCCGCTGCTGCAGGTTCTTTCTCTCTCTCTCTCTAACATACTGACTGGTCACGATGCTTGACCAGAAATATACGATGGCACCAGCTTTTGGGTTAGCATTTTTTTTACTTCTGTTGATCGTGTTGAAGATTGTTTTGGTTAGTCTTTTCTTTGTACCGAATTTTATGGGGCTAAATCTCTGCTTGAACTTTGAAGGGGTTTGGTCTTGGGTTAATACACATATTGCGGAAGAGCATAAACTATTTTATGCATCTGTTTGTGTGATGCAAGAAAAAACCAACTATTGTTCTCGACGACTTATTTGGCAATCATATGAAAATTTCAGCTTCTATATATTTGAAAAGTGAAAAGAATCCCCAGCTAAATCTTCAAAGACACAACGACATTTAAGTGTTCGTTCAAAGCAATATGCATTCTCGTAGCAGAGATTGTTCAAGCAACAATTTCCGGAGCTCCATGAAGGAACGACCAAGCTTAAGTTTACCAAAAAAGAAAGAGACCAAGATTTTTCCTCATCCTCACGAACTGTTTGTCACCAATCTGTACTCACTCTCTTAGCTGCCTTGTTTATAATTTCATTTCCTCCTTTCAAATTTAATGACTGCAATATATTAAAAGGGCTTTTTATCATCGTGAAAACGAAGTCCTTTGTCATCTTATTATAGGATCAAAGATGACATGAAGTTGATCTTAAAGATTCAAGAGAGAAAAGTCCACCTTCTCTATCATCTCATATTTTGCCATAATAAACATATATACATAAATTTGTGGATACAAAGTTTCATCTCAATAAAGACATGCGAACAGGATTCTTGTTTATGATCTTGGATGGGGAAATATTGGACTACTATTGCTTGCTCTATTCTTGAAGAGTATAAAGCCCTCCTGTGACTCTTGCCCGCGTAAGTGTAGTACAAATTTATAAAATTATGTCTACATGTATATGATAAGTGAACCCTATTAGAAATTGTCTCGCTAAAGACACATGCTATATAGCTACAGTTTCGGAAAAAGAGCCTAACATTATTGTGCTTTTCAGGTTAGAAATATAATCATTCTTGCGGGGATGGTTGATAAAGAAAAATTAAAATTTATCTTTGGGAAAATATGTACATAGAACATATCTCTACATAATTATACTATTTTTTGCTCCAGTTGAGCCATGTATGACTATTTGGAATCAAGTTGAGTTAGCGATTAATTATTTCCGGGGAAGGTCAAATAAAACAACTTAGGTTTGAAGTTCAACCAAATAATTGTCAATAAACGAAAGGAGTCTAATATGGATGTTGAGAGGCTTGACATATATCATATACATCACAATCCTCATAAAATCCATAGACTTGGGAATTGGATTCTAGAGTGGATTTTCAAATGGCATGAGATAAAGAGGTCAACTTAACGAATCAACTTGATCGTCCTGAGCCATTTTATCCTCCTGTTGGTTCTTGATATTACTTCTTTCGAAAGAATTAGTTTCTGCTTTGTTTGCAATATCATATGCCAAACGACATCTAAGGCGACAGCCGAAAACCTGCACTATGCTTAATAAATTAAATCTTTCAACAACCTCATGGGTTGGTTTCAGTTAGTAGAAATGAAGGCGCAGCCTCGATTCCCTCCACGTAGTAAAATAATTTCATGAATCTGCGGGTTACTTAATTAAAGTGCGCTTTCTTGACATTAATAAATTTTGCATTTGCATACAACTGTTCATGTCTGAAATTACGTTAGATCCAAATGGGAAGGTTCGACTATGTTTCGTGAGTATAATTTCATATATACTTGAAAATAAGAGGTTTCGCTTACCTGTGTTGGAGGGAATTTACATTGTATCATCTCAAGGACATGTTGAATTAGGAATCTAGTCATAATGAAAAAAGCTCCAGTGATACATTCAACTTCATAAACATTTTATTAACATGGGTCAATATCACTATAATAAACGGAGAATATGGAGAAGTTTTAATTATTAGTAAACACATACTGTTTAAATAATATCAAGTACGAGTTCTTTCCCAACTTCAACTTCCTATGTTTCCTTTTTCTTAAACATTTCTATTTTTTATGATATTGCATCAAGTTTTAATTGAGTTCTGATCAATACAATGCCTTTTCCACTAAGAATTTATATTATTATCTGACTTATCATTATTGTCTCACCGTCTTTTCTTGTTCATCCGTGCAGCACTCGATCTGATAAAGAATAAGCAAGTCCAAGCCATAATAGGCCCTCAAGGTTCAGCGCAAGCAGACTTCCTCATTCACCTCGGAGACAAATCTCATGTGCCCATCGTCTCTTTTTCTGCCACTACTCCTCCCCGTAGTTCTCTTCGGAGTCCATACTTCCTTCGAGCCGCGCAAATTGACTCGTCCCAAGTGAATGCCGTAAGCGCTGTCATTCAAGCTTTTGGCTGGAAAGAAGCGGTCCTCATATATGTGGACAACGAGTTCGGAGCAGGTATTATACCTTCTCTTACCATAGCTTTGGAAGAAGTCAACACGCGAGTGCCCTATAGGAGCCTCATTTCCCCTTCAGCCAAGGACGATCAAATCCTGCAGGAACTCTACCAGTTAATGACGATGCAAACGAGGGTGTTCATCGTGCACATGTTACCTACTCTGGGTTCTCGGCTATTTGCAAAGCAAAAGAGGTGGGGATGATGAGAGAAGGTTATGTGTGGATCTTGACTAATGGAATCACCGACCTACTGAGTTCTGTGGATTCATCTGTTGTCGCTAGTTCGATGCAGGGAGTACTGGGCATCAAGACTTATATCCCGGACACACCAAACCTAGACAACTTCATGGTCCGATGGAGGATGAAATTCCAACAAGAGAATCCTTCCGTCCATAATCCTACATTGAACATTTTCGGATACCGGGCTTATGACGCTGCTTGGGCTTTGGCAATGGCCGTTGAGGAAATGGGTGCGACGAATTTTACCTACCAGATGTTGAATGCTTCGACAGATACAACGGATCTCGACAAGTTTGGGGTCTCTCAAAATGGTCAGAAACTTCTCGAAGAACTAACCAATATGACATTCGCAGGCCTCACTGGAAATTTTAGACTCGTCCATGGGCAGCTAGAGTCGACGGTGTTCCAAATCGTTAATATCAATGGAAATGCAGCAAGAGAGATTGGATTTTGGACGCTAGAAAAGGGGCTGGTAAGAGATTTGTATTCATTCAGCACAAGCAAATATTCCACTAATATCGGATCAATAATATGGCCAGGAGATTCAACCTCTGTTCCTAAGGGATGGGAGATTCCCACAAATGGGAAGAGGTTGAAGATTTTAGTCCCCGTGAAGGACAGTTTCTTTCAATTTTTGACGGTAACTCAAGATCCTAGCACAAATACATTCCAAGTCACCGGATACTGTATCGACATCTTTCAAGCTGTCGTTAAAAAATTGCCTTATGCTGTGGCTTATGACTTTATTCCGTTTGCATTCACTAATGGAAGGACTGCGGGAAGTACTTACAATGACTTGATCGATCAAGTATTTTATAAGGTGAGCAAGTCCTTAATTTCGTTGGAATACATGTTGAAACTTACTATGCTATCATGTGATTGACAAAGAAAACATTCCCCTTCCTTTTGTTGGAACAGAATTATGATGCAGTTGTGGGTGATACAACAATCATTGCAAATAGATCATTATACGTAGACTTCACCTTACCATACACCGAATCGGGGGTTGCAATGCTTGTGCCATACAAGGACAACAAGAACAAGAATGCTTGGGTTTTCTTGAAGCCACTCACTTTGGTTAACGATCGGATGCTTCTTTGTGTTTATAGCACTGGTCGTGTGGATTCTCGAACACCAGATCAATGAAGACTTCGGGGGTCCAGTTGCGCATCAAGTTGGCACGAGTTTCTGGTTTTCGTTCTCAATCATGGTCTTTGCACAAAGTAATCACCCTTTACTTTAATAAATTAATTGAACATTACAATTTCCATACCGTTCTTAAAAAATTTACATGCTTTCTCTTAATTTGGATTGCAGGGGAGAGAGTATTTAGCAACCTAACCAGATTTGTTGTGATCGTGTGGTTTTTTGTGGTACTTATACTAATGCAAAGTTATACGGCAAGTTTGAGCTCTCTTTTGGTGGTGCAAAATCTTCAACCAACTGTGGCTGATATTGATCAGCTTCTAAAGAGTGGAGAAAAAGTGGGTTACCACCACGGCTCTTTCGTTTATGGAATGCTAAAGCAAATGAAGTTTGATGATTGGAGACTTATATATTATCATTCTCCTGAAGAATGCGATGCGCTTCTTTCCAAGGGAAGTGCAAAGGGCGGGATTGCAGCAGCATTTGATGAAATCCCCTACATTAAACTGGTTTTTTCTCAATATTGCAATAAATATACCATGATCCCGACATTAAAAACTGCTGGATTTGGCTTTGTAAGTCCTCAACCTCTCAATCATAGCCCAAAATTTCCAGTTACTAGAGTTATTCATTATTTCTTTGATTGAAATATCTCATGTCTTACTTTTGGTTTACAGATTTTCCCCAAAGGGTCTCCGCTAGTACCAGATATTTCGCTAGCAATCCTTAACGTAACTGAAGGGCCTGAAATGACTGAAATCGAAAACGCATGGTTCCCATCGAAATCCAATTGCCCGGATTCGACTAACTCGATTTCTTCCAACAGCTTGGATCTTGACAGTTTTTGGGGCCTATTCGTGATTGCTGGAGCTGCTGCAGTTCTAGCTCTCTTCATTTTCATGGTCATGTTCGTTAAAAAAAGTTGGCATGAAGTAACAAGTTCTTCAGGTTCATTGCCGGAGAAAATTGTTGCATTGGGAAGAAGAGTTTACCAAAGGGACCTCAATCCGTATACTTCTAAGGAAGCCAGAGATAAAAATACGAATGATGGTGGCAATGAGATTGCAGCTATTGAAACTTCAGAAAACACTAACTTCCCTTTGAGTCGGTCAAGAGACTTTGGCAAAGACAATTACGATATAAACAATGAGCAAGGCACACAATCTGCAGAACAAGGACTTTCTAATCATGTAGATGAAGGGTGTCCAACGTAGCAATAAATGTTGAGCTTACAAATGTAAATAAAGAAAGGTACATACCTTGACAACTTTAGATACTAAACTTAAATGCCTCAACATCGTTGAACTTTGTACTATTAGTTGACAATAATTTCCCCCTCGTTCTCTTCTCATGTAAGGACTGTGATTGATACCGCTTATTGTTTAATCGTAGACAATATAACAAAAGATAGATGCTTTTCAAAATATTTTCTAGTGGACATTACATGTACATGTTGGCTTCTGTTATCCTATAATGTATTGGCAATGAAAGTGTCTAATTTAGTAACAAAATACGACTTCTTAAACTAAAATTTAAAATGTATAATGAGAAAGTTCGGCAGAATAGGCTTCCATGGTTGAACCAATCGTCAAAATCGTATGTTATCATCTCTAAATAAATAATTGATTGACTCAGTAATATGTAATATGCTCCTAAGTATTTGCTTTATTATCAAACCATTCTATTTAACTAAAAGAATCTGTTGACACCTAAATTGTTGCCGACAAATTCAATATGCATTTTTTTGTAAATAATAATAATAATAATAATAATAATAATAATAATAATAATAATAATAATAATAATAATATAAGAGAAGAACGAAAGAAAAGAATATTAAAAAAATATAAATAACAAGTAAAGCACCAAAATATCATTAAACCACAAGTGCAGCCCATTAAAATCACCCCAGGCCCATCAGCCAATTGGTCTAATTAGAGCCAAGTCAATTCAGGTCATCACTCTCCAGCCCGTCCAGAAAACCAGGTCCAATTGGCTCATCCTCAGCCCAGCAGCCCAAGTCC
This sequence comes from Eucalyptus sideroxylon x Eucalyptus melliodora, assembly GCA_016097485.1. Taxonomy (NCBI): domain Eukaryota; kingdom Viridiplantae; phylum Streptophyta; class Magnoliopsida; order Myrtales; family Myrtaceae; genus Eucalyptus; species Eucalyptus sideroxylon x Eucalyptus melliodora. The sequence continues at coordinate 33,743,416 of CM027826.1, forward strand.
ATCAGACGCTTGACCTTGGTCCACGGCCCATGAGAGGTCCCTCCACTCCTCAAAGCTAGTTCTCTCTCTCGCTGAAGGTTCAAGTTTAGCGTCGAAGGCACACGTGCATGGTTGAGAGCTGAGGAAGAAATTGATGCGAAGGTTGAACACCCGCAAGTGAAGATATCGCACGGAAATCCTCTGTTTAGTATTATCAGTAGTTATTCATTAAAGTTCATTACCAAAAGTTTTAGTTTGATAAATATTCAGAGTGTTCGTTAGTAATGGATAAGCATGTTAAACAGTGAAGTCAGATCGGGTTTGGATGATCTATTTGACATATTTTAACCCATTTTTATACAATACAAATCTATGACTCATATCCTATTTGATCCATATTACTAAAATACTTTTATGGTTGACCAAATCTAGGAAAACTCACACCTAATTTGAGGTCAAAAGCATGGAGTAGGCAAACATGAAATTGAATGAGGAAAAAAATAGTAAGGAAAGATTCATAAAGATAGGTTAGATTTAAGTAAGTCGTGATCTCATTCGATATCCATTCTATTTTGGACTTCATCATTCTGAACCCATTTTCTAAAAATAACTAATCCTTAGAATAATACAACCTATTAAATTTTGACAAGTCTAACATAACAGATTCAATATGTGTATTTTTGGATGTGGAAAAGAACCACTTGCATGAAATTGAATTGATTCAGATGTGATTTTGCCAAGTTGAAGTGAAATTGAGTTGAAGTCAAGTGAATATTCAAGACCTCTTTTGTGAAGAATGCCATGATTCTCAATTAGCAAATAAAGATGATATATCGATTGCCCTTTTTCCTCTTAGGCTCCGTTCGTTTCGCGGAAAATAACTTCCAGGAAAATATTTTCCGGATTTTCCGGTGTTCGGTGGACGAAAAATCACGGTCAACGGAAAACATTTTCCGTTGACCGGAAAATTCCTTCTTTGCAGCTTGGAAAATGTTTTCCTCTTTTGAAAAGAGGAAAACATTTTCCAAGCCTCGCCTCTTCTCTCCTTCGGTTCTTGTTCTCTCTCTCTTGCTCTCCTTGCTGCGAAGTCGTCGAAGCCGACGACGTCCTTCTCCGAGACCAGCCTCCGCCCTCCCCGGCCGCTCCTCCGCTCCTGCCCGCCTGCTCCAGCCGGGAAGCCACCGCCGCCGCCGCGCTCCGCTTCCCCCGGCGGCTCGAAGCCGCTCTAACGGCAGAGCTCGGGCTCCCGATCCGGGCGAGCTCGAGCTCTGTCGCCAGATCCGGCGCGCTCGGGTGAGATCGGCCGAGCCCCGAGCTCGCCGGATCTGGCGGCGCAGCTCGCGGCTCGCCGGATCCGGCGACAGAGCTCGAGTCGCCAGATCCGGCGAGCTCGGGTGAGATCGGCCGAGCTCGATCTCACCCGAGCTCGCCGGATCTGGCCACGGGTCTTGGTCGGCCGGCCCCGGGAGGAAGGAGGTGGCGGCGGAAGCCGCCGGGAGGAAGGAGGTGGCGGCGAAGGAAGGAGGAGGAAGGAGGCCACGGCCGACGACGCCGCTCGGGAGGAAGAAGGAGATGGAAGAAGGAAGGAAAAAAAAAAGAAATAATAAATAATAAAAATTTCTATTTTAAAAAATATAAATAATTAAAAAAATCATTTTAAAAAATATAAATAAAATAAAATTTTGGGTCAATTAAAAATATTAAAATTTAATTTTTGATAATTTTTTCCAGGAAAATGTTTAAGCTAACGAACAGTGGAAAATATTTTCCACTCAAATTTTAGATGTTGGCCGAACACCGGAAAATAGAGTCATTTTCCTGGAAAATAACTTCCAGGAAAATGTTTTCCGGAAACATGATATTTTCCGTGAAACGAACGGAGCCTTAGATTGGTCTAAGACTTTCAACACCTTACTTTGTGCTATTATTGGTCTTTTCAATTCTTATCATCAATTAGCTAAATATAAGAGCAGAAGATAAGGGGGAGTGGGCACACAAAACAAGGAAAGGTGGTATTGGTGAGGGATAAGATGTGGTCTGACCCCGAAAGGACATGGAAGAGGGAGAGAGCTGCAAAAGCGAAAACAAGAGGAGGCAGCGGCAGAAAGAACACCATCTTTGGGGGGGGGGGGGAGGGTTCCTCTCTCCAGGATTTTTCTCAAAGGTCCCTAAAACTCTCTCAGGCCCCATTCCATGATTGGGCCATGATCTTCCCTCGCTGTTCTCTCTTCTTCATCTTGACTTATCCATCTTTTGGCACCATCATTCAAGGTGTAAACAGCTAGCCAAGCTTGCATGCAACTTCGAGCACCTCAACCTCGACTTCCAACTTGTCAAGGACTAGTTCTTCGTCACAAGCCACCACAAACTGCATGAAAGGAAGATGTGAAAGCTAAGTGTTCAATCTTGGTATGTGACATTTCAGATTTTCAGTCTTGCTTTATACTAAATAAATTAGGCATTTCATTAACACGTCTATAGAACTATTCTCAGAGCTGATCACTCTCGAGATAACTAGACTATTCAGGAAATTCATTAAACAATTTTAAGGCAGTAGACTTAAGAATTCAATTAGGAATCGACTTCTCGACCGTGCTCATCTTTAGAGGCCATTACGGCACAGTTAAAAATCGATTTGAGATCAGAGATAGGTTTTTTTGACTGAGATGTGTGGCTAATTGTGGGTGACACCACTAAATTGGAAAATTCTCGTTGACCGGATCTAGATTAATTTTTCTGTCGTTTTGGTAACCAATGTCTGTATTTGAATCCTCGAGATTTTCACGACAACCGAGAGTCGCCATTGAGTTGAGTGGGTTCATTGTGGCTTGAAGAAAATCAACCACGGGTAATTTGTACCAAAAATCTTTGAAAACTACTCGGTAGCTTAGGTCACGCTAAAAATGTACCGAATGGAAATTAATTGCGAATTCAAGTCCGATTTTAGAAATTGATGATTCTATCATGTCATAATAAATTTTAGGAGTGTTGATTTAGTCTCAAAAGATTTTTCTGGAATCCAAGACTTTTTGGGAAAAAGTCATCTTAGGGCCATTTTTGTTCAGAAAATGCTAGGGATTGTTTTTAAGCACAAATTTGGGAAGCATGATGGATATATGGGTGATGAAAAATGTCAATTGAAGCACTAATGTGTCAATTGAATTTATTAAAACCAATTGAGGTTTAATTGAGCAATAAGCTAAGCCAATTGAAGCCATTTACTTAGAATTTCATATGCCCTCCTTCCCCTAGCCATTTTTGGACCATTTAAGAAGTTATGGGGAGTGCATTGGTGGCTCATTATGAGCCAAGGAAGAAGGCTTGGCCTAGGTTGGGTCAAAGGAGAAAGACTTGGAAGATGAGGCATGTGGAGCCTTTGTCTCCCCACCTCTTTATCCCTTCCTTCTCTCTCTCCCTTGGCCAGCCAAAGCCATTCCATTCCCCCTCTCTCTCAGCTTATTCGATGCCAGCAACCAGTAGGAGAAATCGAAGCTATCGTCACCGCCTCACGCCGCCTCGCCATCGTCATTTCGCGTGCCACCGCCCATGTGCATCGCCGTTTGCCTAGCCGCGCCTCACGCCGTTGTTCCAGCCAACGTGCCGTGACTTGAGAAGCCAAAGTAGAACTAGTCCAGCCACCCAAACTGCTGGTTTGGACTCGAGACCATCCCCGTTGTCTCTCCCAAGCCCTGCCGCCACTTCAGCCTTGTTTTCTTCTGTTTTTGTAGCCAAAACAGAAGATTTGGAAGTGGGTTTTACATCAACTTTGAAACCCGTTTTGAGGTGTTTGTGGATTTCGGATCTTAGGTTCACTTTGGAGAAAAGTGACCCTCGCTTCATTCCTGACATTTCGATTTGAACGAATTGTTAAACGGGTGGGTTTTGCTAATTAATTCTTGCTTGATATGCTAATGATGCTTATGGGTTGATTATATTTAATTAAGTGTAATTAGGTGGATAGATTATATTAGAATAATTAAATTAGAGTTTACCTATGCATGTTAGGCAAATGGTGTGGCACCGCTTGACGGCCCTCAATCCGTTAGGGTCACCACAGGTACTTGTCACACATCCTACTATATACCAATAAGGTAACTTTTTAATTAAAGTGAAACCATAGTTCATAGGGGTTGATCAATAGAATACTTTTCCATTTTTTTTTTTTTTTTTGTAAAAGTCCCAATGCAGTTCATCAGCAGAGAATAAACGTATCTCACAAATCCTCACTTCAATAACAATAATGCAATGCACACCACCTACGCTCCAAATGAAAAGACAAAGCCGAGTCACTTTTATTTATATTTTCACGATGGATATTTCGGGTTGGTACAGCAAAAGGCCAAGATTTTTAACTATACTTGGCTATAATTCAAAAGAGAACTTGACCCTACATCAAACATGTACACCCCTCCATCAACAAGCATTGGCTATCCCCAAAAAGTGTCAGCTCCCACTAGCTATACATGCCATCACACCCAACTCGGTGCATCGGGCGGCGGCGGCGGCGACGGCAACATCCCTAGCATCACTTTACCACGCCGGATATGAACAAACAAAAATTCTTGGATAACCGGGCCATTAGCAAGACCTACATCGTACATTACTAAGACACGGACTCGGACATACACCAAACCAGGCAAACTAACACAGGAATGCTCTATGCACTCCACCTCAACATCAGATGGCAATCCATAATAGGTACCGCGTGCAACCGGTAGCAAAGATATATTTATAATCTGAAATGTTAATCCCCAAAAAGGGTGAGTACAACCACTAAGTAGTAAAGATTCACCAAACTACACAATGCGTCAAACAGAACAATCAAGGTATCAAGAATAAAACATATATCATTTATGCATTCAAGCATACCTCAACTTACAGCCATGCATATATCACTATACAACATGCATAAATCACCATGCACTTGTACTTATATCATCAAGCAACCATGCATATCATCATGCAACGTGCATATACCACCATGCACTTATACATGTATCATCAAGCAACCAAAACATATATCACCATGATTCATATCATCCATGCTATCAAATATACATCCATGCGCATGATTCAATTCTCAATCTTTATCTTTCAATTAGATCACATCATTTTTCTTTCTAGGGACTAATGTTTGCATCCCACAATTTATCGCTCGCATCCAACTTGGTATCGCGAGGAACCTCCGGCACACACCTCCGGGCATCCGACACACACACTTCGGGCACCTCGTACCCCAACTAGCATCAGGAGGTATCCCCCCTAGCACACACCTCTGAGGCTTCCAGCACATACCTCCGGGCATCTCGAAACTCTCGAGGACATCCGGCACACACACTTCGAGCATATTGAAACTCCCGAGGCATTGTCGGCTCACACCTCTGACGGTCTTGTTATTATCTCAATTTATATTTATACATATATTTCAATTTCAACATGGCATTTGATGCAACAATATCTAAGTTTTCAACCTGCTTTTGATGTCATATAACATGCCATATGTCACCACATATGCAGCATAATCAACCACTCAAAACATTATATCACATGGAGCAATTTCATTTATTTTTGAAAATACAACAATTTCGGATAAAAACAGATTGCACTCCTTTGGTCATAATTCTTGAAAATTTAGTAAACAGCCTTAATAAATTATAAAAATTTGACATATTATATACAAGATCTAGAGGAAAATATTCCGTGAAGGACACCATATCAAAAGAACATCATACAATTCGGTACAGTCCACACATCACAGTCTTTATAATTTCGGAATATTGCCATACACAGTTTTATTCACAAATTCAGTAAAAATCCTAAATCAATTCCAAAAATTCTGAAATTTTTATATGTTATAGATGAAATTCAGAAGTAAATATTTCATGAAGAGCTCAAAACTATATTCGTGATAGATTAAAATCTATAATAATCATAACCGTCTATAACCTTCAGCACCGAATTCCAGTTCTAACTGTTCTGAATAAAAATTGTTTCACCAACCTAAACTCATCCATTTCCTCTAAATTTTTTATTCAAAACACGAGATCAAATTTCAACTGGAGAATTTTATAAAATTTACAGTATCACACTAGGTCAGTATTACGATTTCCAGATCTAACTTCTTCAAAGAAAAATAGTTTCACCGGTCTATACTTGTTCATTTCTTTTGAAATTTTGATATGTTACTCTCCAAGAAGTTCTCTAAAACTTTCATCGAGAAGTCAAAGTGAGATTCCAACTAAAAAATCGCATGCAGCTCAAGAATTCATCAAAGGTCGGACTGCCTTTCTAGAAAACAGAATGCAAGGCTACCATATTTTCCCTAGAGCTTCGAATTTCTTCACTTCTACCACGATCAAAGTTTATCATCCCTTATAATACATATCACAGCAAGCAAATGGTAGGTTTTAGGACTCTACTTGCCTCTAATCCGAGCACGAAACAGTGAGCAAAGACGGCGGGGCAAGGCGGGACTCGACGGCTCGATGGCGGCAACGAACAGCAGCGATCGGCCTCCCTCTTCCCCTTCTTCTCTCACTTGCTCGGTCTCTCCCTTTCTCTCCTCTCTTTCTCTCAAACGATCACTCTCTCTCTCTCTTTCCTCCTTTCTCTTCGTGCGACACCCCCCTTGCTCAATCCCCTTCTTCTTTCTTCCCCCTCATGATTAGCATGTAATCATTTCTTTGCATGCAGGTGACACTTGGTAAGTCCCCTAAGCCACTTGGTAATTGCCATGCAAGAGGATGGGCCTCCCCTCCTTCGTCAACAGCTCTACGGGCTTCATGGGCTGGGCCTCCTCCCCCTTGGTCGACGGCAGCTCCTTTCCTTTGAGCTTCATGGGCCAGGCCAAAAGGGCCGAATGGTGGGGTTGATCTTGGGCCAATAAAATTCAACCCACTCTTCTAATTTTTCCCTTTAATAATCACCTAATTACTCATCATATAATTACCTAATTACACTTATTCACTTGGCCATAAAGCTTGCAACATAAATTAATAAATTCCAGCCTATAAACCACATAGCCAAGAATAGAATTTTCTTTCCTATCAAATAATTATCCATTAAAAGTTTAGCCATAAATCTTATTGCAAATTATCGATCAAATGACTACAATACAACTTGATGATACTTCCATCACCTATTCATAGGCCTTAATGTATCTGGAGGTCGCCATGAATTTTGGGATGCCACAAATAGTTAGTATACTTAGCAAGTAGACAAGTCGTATTATTTATTGAATGAGTCTCAGTAATTTTTTGGGCTTGTCTCGGCTTCCAATTAGGCATTACGTGCATAAATTGGATTTATTGCTATATATTTAATATTTTTGTGATTATTTATTTATTTATTTATTTTCCGGAAATTAGACCGAAATGGTCGGCGACCGGAATTTCGTGTTGATCATAGTGGTGATCTCTGTTTATTTAATTGAGTACCTCATTGCGCAAATTGAGTGAAATTGTATGGATGAGCATTTTACTTTAGAATTGTTTAATTTTAGCAAGTAAATGAGAAATTGATTTCACTGTATCATGTCGGCTCGATGATTGAGGATGTCATCTGGGAGAAAGACATAGTATGGACTTGATGATTTGATTTGCCGTTTCAGAGAATGCACATGGCTCGGTGATAAGATATATTGCCTTGGAGAATACACATGGCTCGGTGACTATATATATATATATATATCACATTGGAGAATGCACGTGGCTTGGTGATAAGAAATGTTGTCTCGAAGAATGCACGTGACTCGATAATAAGATATATCGCCTCGGAAAATGCACGTGACTTGATGACTAGATATATATATCACCTTAGAGAATGCATGTGGCTCGATAATAAGGAATGTCGCCTCGGAGAATGCACGTGACTCGGTGATTGGTTCCATCACCTCGGAGAATGCGCGAGGTTAGGTTATTGGTTTTATTAGTTGAGATTGGATAGTAATGGCTAGAATGATCGGGAAATTGTCAATTTGACATGTAATCGATTAGGTCGATTGATCGATGTTTTGATCTATTGTGATTGTTTGGGTGCTTATTAAATTGTACTGACTTGCAAGTGGAATTTGAGATCAAGGTAAGTCCTCTGACCCGTGTTGTACTTAGGCAGTCCGTATGGCATATTGGCCTTTTAATAGGGTTTTAGGGGGTAGAATTTGCTAAGATATAATCTCATTTTGGTTGTGAGACAACATTTCAGGTCTTTAGATGGCAGCACCTCCACCTTCTCATTCTCCTATGCATTTCGGTATACCCAAGGAAGTCACTGAGATAGAAACTCACTTTCTGATACACCTTCATCCGGAATATTAGAGTATGTTCTGGTTAAATCCATCGTCTGAATTGATGTGGGTAAGGACACCTTGAGGCTCCATATGTATTGGTTGTGGTATCAGGAATATCATGATGAGCGAAGAGAGAGTTACATGCCAGAAGGTGATGTACCTCTATTCGTTTTAGAGGAAACATTCGGGGAAGGAATGACAGATCCCAAGGATGGAGCGGTGACAGATGCTAAAAATCATAAGCTTGAGAGTGACATCGACTCTCCCAAGCAATCAGCAATAGACTCCAGCTAGAGCATGCTAGAGGGAGAGGTTGAACAAGAATAGGTGTACCTTGAAGAGTACGTAGAGGAGGAGGAACTTGAGGACGAGCTTGAGGTGAATTTTGAGGAAGAAGAGCTCAAGAATGAACCTAAAGAAGAAGAAGAAGAATCTGAAGAAGAGTATAATCCCGAGGAGGATCCACAGTACGATTTGGATGAGGAATAAGATCCCATCCTGTTTGCAAACCTAGGTTGAGAACTGATGTGTGATAGTTCAGCCTTTAGTGAATAGGAATGTAATATATACTATGTGGTTTGCCTTGTATAAAAGTGTAGTTATGTTTTTTCAATAGTGAAAAATATGGCCCTACTTTTTTATCTCATTGTTTTATTGTCTGAGATTATTTTATACTTCCGCATGAGTATTAAAATAAAAGGATCGGCGATGCGTCCTGGCGTTGCTATTAATCGACCAGGTGAGGGATGGGCACGTACTTGAGGATCGGGATGTGACATGGTAAGACCTTATTTGTTTGTTTGTTGGTAATCATTTTGATCAACAATATGTAAATTATGTTGATATTTGAATTTTTGTTGACATTTTAAGTATTCATTTATTTTACAAAAATATAAAAAGATTTAAAAAGGATAAAAATGAATTAAAAATATAAAAATATAAAAAGTAAAAAAAAGAATAAAAAAGGACGAATAAATATGAATGAAAATGATTAAAAAAAAAAAATAATGAATTCGAGCGGGCCGGCATGTCCGGCCCACTTGTCTAAAACTTTCGGCTCACCCTTTGACCCATTTCCCTAATTCCCTTCCTCTCTTTCGGCCCATTTTTCTTTAATTCTTTAAGCCCACAACTTGAGCCCAAGAAGACAAGAAAGGAGCCCAGCCCCTATCTCTGCACAAGGCTTCTCCTTCCCGTCGTTCCGTTCTCTCATTTTCTGGTTCCCACTCAACTCCCTCCGTCAAGCAATCCACAATAAAAAATCCCATCTCTTTTCCCGGAAGTTGGACAAGATTATCACAACGTTGAGCGCAGATCTGTCTCGTCTCCTTCCAATCTCTAATGATCCCGACGTGGGTGAGGTGTCAAAGTTATGCTTCCACTGTTCTACAGGCTTCGTGAAGCTTGGCTGAAGGTTTGGGCAGAGGGAGAGAGCGAGCTCGAGAGGGAGGGACAGAAAGAGCAAAATACGGAGCCGAGCTACGTTCTTGACTCAGTGTTACTCAACCATCGCCGTCGCAAGCCGACGAACCCTAGCTAACACACTCGAGCCCGGGGCCTCCTCTTCCGAGGATCTTGATTCAGCGACATCGCAAGGCAGTCGGCCATAGCTCGACTCATCGTGAGCTTGCCCTATAACTGCCATCTCCGAGCCAGGAAGGGATTTCCGCGATCGAAACTCATTCCCATGAACTCCTTTTTGCCTCGCCCTGTTCTGTTTTAAGAAGGAACCGAACTTGGTGTCTCTAGTTCTTGAGCGATTTCTTTTTAACTGAGTCGGCACTTAATGTTCAGCATTCCCTGGTGATTTTTTTTGTTCTAGACCCGAGTTCGAGTTCTAAAAATGTTCGATATCTTCGGGGAATGCCCGAACTAAAACCATTCCTTTTAGTCCCGCATTCCTATTTATTCTAAGGATTCATAAATGCCTATTAATTGCCGAATACATTTGTTAGTCATATTTCATTTCTACCAAGTCCGAATCTCCTAGAATTTCGGTTGTCGTTCGTCTTGTGCTTTGCCATATTCCTGTGAATGTTCTTTGTATTTGTGGTTTGACAGTAAGCGTGAGCCCCGTGCGAATAGTGGTGGAGATTACCGGCTGTCCGGTGGCCGGAAGTCGCTTGCTATGGTGGTCTGGTGATGGTCGTACCAGTCAGCGACGAGTAGAGTCTCTTCACGGTCTGGTGTGGTGAGCCTCAGCCATGGGTGTGCATGTGGACTCTCTCTTCTCAGTGTACTCAGCAGAGAACAAGAAGATAGCTTGGAGAAAAGGAGAGTGGACACAGGCTTAATTGGTCTTATAAGATTCGGGTTTATTTAGACTAATGAATTCAGACTTGTTCGGTCTAGTCAGTACAGGCTGGGATTTGTATAGTCGATTCGGATTGGGCTTGTTTGTTAGTAGGTTGGGGCCTTTGATAATGGCTCGTTTTGTCCTTGGCTCGTCTTGTAGGCTTGTTGCAGCCCATGTTTGGACCCGGCCCTAGGGCTCGGCCCGTCCCTATTTTCGGATTAAATAAAATGCGAAAATATTAAAAAAATATTTTTGAAAAATTATAATATTAAATATAATATAAAATTCCAGAAAATTAATTTTACAAATTCAAAAAATATATAAAAATTTTAAAAATTTTAAAAAGTCTTCAAAAATTTTGAAAATTCGTAAATTTCAAAAAATACCAAAAACAGTAAAAAAATTTAAAATTCCTCAAAACAACTTTAAAATAGTCTTTTTGGGTTGCCTTATCTTCAAATGTGTAAAAATCTTTGATAACAAAATTGTGCTCAAAATTGACAAGCCCTTATGCCTTTACCATAGGATTCCAATTATCCTTAAAAATGAACGTTTTTGATTGCACACTTTCAGTATGTTGACTATAGTATCCCTTTAGCTTAGTTGGAGATGACGTACCCTTATTTTGTAATGTTAGATGCTTGCCCTCCCAATGCAATTTATTTAACATCATATTGGTTACTGATTGTTATTTTAATAAATGCACACCCGTATGATCACCTTACATGGTCAGGTTTTGTTGGGTCTCTAAAACTAGGAGGTTGTTCCATGAACACTTCATCTTGTAGCATTCCTTGCAAAAAAATGCGCTGCTTAAATCAATTTGGCGTGGTGACCATAAGTCAATTCCCGTTCTTTGGTGAAATCATTTGGCAAAAAGATGCGCTTGTATCTCTTGATGCTATCGTCAGTTCGATGCTTGATTTTGTAGACCCACCTACAACCAATAATATTCATGGAAGAATTCTTTGGGATTAGTTCCCAAGTTCCATTTCAAATTAAGGTATTGATTTCCTTGGACATAGCGGAGCCCTAATGGGAATCACTCAAAGCTTAAGTAAGTCCACTTGGTTCATAGGTTTGAGGTAGGGGATGTTTTGTGGTGGGTGTATGTATTCGTTTAGGCTTGAAAATGTTATTTTGAGAGCGTGTGATCGTGTTGTGGGTGGGGTGGGTGATTCGGGTTTGGCAGGTTTGGGGGTGGTTCGGTTAAGAGTAGGGAGAGTGAGGGGCTGGTTGATGGGACGGTGGCTCGGTGGAGGTACTGCTGGTTGGGAGGTGGTTGTTACTTGGTGAGGTTTGAGGTGCGACACCGGTGGTACGTGCATTGGATAGAGGTGTGTGTGCGGTGTTCGAAGAGGGATCACTTACTGAGTTATCGAGTGGGTTAGCTGGGAAAACTTACGTGTCAGCTGGGCTACTTGGAGGAGCGCTTGTCACGGCTGATGGCGTGTTCAAAGTGTTGGGATTGTCGGATTCCCAAAATCGGATTCGATACTAAATCGAACCCCTAAACTTATGCGGAAGATGAGCCCGTGAAAAACACATGCATCACTGATCCTAAGGCATATCATAGAATCGAACGTATCTTGTTAGCCACAGATTATATACCGACGCCGATATGAGGAAGAGAATTTGGCCCTGTTTGATCCGATGACGCCATTTCGCCTTGAAGGAAGATGGGTGTCGCCTCTTGCTTATTGTTCTTTCTTTTTGGAGGGAGAGAGGGAGGAGGAATGTACGTTACTTCAAAAGGTGCATTCCTCCCTCTTTATTTCCCCTTATATACGTCCCCTCCAAAAAGAAACGCGTCCCTTCATCATATCCCTTCATCCATGGGCCCTAATTTTGTGGGCCGGGCTTTTAGGCTCAACATGGGCAGACGGGCCAACTTAGGCCCATCAGAATAATTAATAAAATCATCATCTCCCACTCGCATATGGTGGGCCGAACATAATTCTCTTTACCTCTCTTCAACATTCATACCGGTGAATAATCCATGCGACTAGCATACCTTGAGAGCTCGTTGCCATACATCTGTTAGGAATATATAGCAGCTCATAATGGACATCACACTCTGAGTAGATTTAGTATGCAGTACCCTAGATTGATCGATCATATTTATATCTTTCTTGATCTCTTTTAAAAAATAATATATATATATATATATATATATATATATATATATTATATTCACAATTATGATTATCCCAAAGACAGTCATAATTGGTCAACAAGTGAATACAAAACTTAGAATGTAATTCTCCATATTCGATCTTCCTTTTTCTTTCAAACTCTCAATTTCAATTCAGCTTGCTTTTCTAGAAATGTTCCATTAGATCGACTTAACTTATGACCATTGACAACATCCTAAAATAGTAAATACTAAATATAAATTTTGAGAATAAGTAAGAGTCATGAGGGCACTAAATTGAGGAACTATTTTTCCTCAAGAGTATCACACGGTATAAAAATTGAGATCAAATTTTTGCCACTCTTATTGATCGTCTCATGTATATGTAGTATGAAATACGTATTATGGTATTAACTCCTTTTCTATGGAGCATATGTCTATACCATCAATACCATACAGATAATAGTTCAGACATACCCCATGTCTAACTTGAGTTCACGTATCTACTCATTCACAAAATTTATCAGAACTCATATCTGGCATCTTAGACAGATAAAATAAAATATGTGGGGTATTTTACTTTCGGACATATTAAGTATTATGTCCTCATCTTAACACTCAATTAAGGCGACGTACGTATTTTAAGCTTGAGCTCTTGATTATCACCTAGATAATAAGCTTAAGAAACAATCCCATCTCTATTTATCACACAATAAATAGAGGCAATTACCTGTATGAGTGGGCTAATCTTATATCTGTCCGACATACTTTTTCAACTTAAAATAATGCACTGAGCATTAAAATGCATAAAGATTAAACAAAGATTCTTAGGCATTAATAATGAAAAACACAAGTTCATTAATGTGAACAACTCATGGAAATTACAATATCCAGTACATTAGACTCTACGCAATCATAGAGATTTTATATGACCACAAAACACATCTCTAGGTATTGGCTTTGTCATAGGATCTGCTACCATTTTATGCATAGATATGTACTGTAAGTTCACATCCTTTCGTGCAACCATATCTTTGACAAAATTATACTTGGTATCTATATGTTTGGTCTTGCCATGATATTTTGGATCTTTGGTGTACGTTATAACTGCTTGGCTATCACAGTTAACCAATAATGGATTTGCAGCTTTTTCAATAATACCTAAATGATTCAAAAATCTCTTAAGCCAAACTCTTTCTTGTACCGCTGTTATAATGCCACGAACTCAACTTCCATTGTGGACAAGGCTATACATATTTGCTTCTTACTGCTACATGGCCTGTCGCTCTTGAATCCACAATCCACAAAGGATTAGACTCAGTTAAACATACAGAATTCAACACATAGACAAAGTTCTTAAAAGCACAAGGGGTGTATACTTTCTTTGGCTCATGACAATCGCGAGCATAATGACCCTTATTGTCACAATTATAACACTTCGCCCTTGTAAGATTCTTCATTCAAGGACGCTTTCCTCTTTCATGTTGGTTAAGCTTAGGTTTCTTCCCTAAATGACCTGCTTCCTTGCATTTCCCTTTATCAAAGCAGTTAGGACGTTTGCGCTTGGAGCTCGAAGCTCCATGTAAGCTAGAACCAGTATGATAGATTTCAGCTTCCGGTTTAGCTGCCAAGAGGCGATCATCTTCCAGCTCAAGATGACGCACTGCATCCTTAAAGGTTTTGATATTTTCATTATGGGTCAGGTGCACCTTCATATGCTCCCAACTCTGAGGCAAGGAACGAATCATTGCCTGCACTTGCTGCTCATCAATCAGGACATGGCCAGCATTTTTCAGCTCATTTATTATGTTTGATATCTTTCTAAGATGTTGCTTCATGGTCTGACCATGAGGCTTCTTATAAGAGTTAAACCTAATAGTAAGCTGCCTCAGTCTGGTCACCGAAGTATGACCAAATCTTGCTGCCAATACTTCCCACATTTCCTTGGCATTCTTAAAACGCCTAAACTCTCGCATGATGTCATTTTCCATATTACTCAGCAACGTAATACGAGCAAGAAAGTTCTTTCTTTTCCATGCAGCAAATGCTTCCTCATCTCTCTTGTGCTAAACAATGTTTCCTTCTTCAGGTTCTACCATGGTCAGGTTAAGAGCTTCTAGTGCCTCTTGCTCTTCCAGCACATATTGGATTTTCATGTGCCATATTTCATAGTTATCGCCATTGAGCTTTTCACCTTTATTCAGCTTGGCAACTATGCTCTTTATGGCTGAAGCCATTGATCTGAACACATCAGACATATTTGCACGAATTATTAATGCCTAACATTTATGCATCCACTTTGCACAGACCCATTATATTAATGGACAATTTCAAGTAAGGTTTTAGAATCAAAAGGTCACTATGTTTCCAATCATCTTCCAAAAATCCTAACTTAAAACTATCATTAATATAATTGTCTTATGCAAAATAAATTCTATGAAGCTACAAAAACTTCTATGAACTGCTAACAACAGTCAACAATAACATAAAACAAATAATATTTGACATCCAATAAAATAATAATGCTTTTACATAATACAACTAGATAAAGACCAACCAATACTTCTAACACCAAGTCGATATACGAACTGGGAAAGATCATCTTTTGTTCAATTTCTTGATCTTTTCCCTTGTAACAATCCAGTAATAATCATCTATAAAATTCATCACAATTTTCCTATATGAAACGGCTTTGTTGACATCTCATGTGTGATTCAACACTCCTTACCATTATGGTGGAAGGGTGTTCATGAAAAATCGCAACATCTCAGACTGTGGCATAGGACGATCATTCCATATGACCTTTTGAATTTTCCCGTTGACTTCAAAAACGTGGTCAATTAAGTCACCACTCTCCCATCGATGATCAGTCAGCTCAGTTATCAACTTAGAAAGCCTTTCATTTTGTTCATCAGTAATTGCGCGAATAGGTGTGCGCAACCTAAGGGGAGACATTGTTCCTGTAACAAATGCAGAACAAATAAGAGATCACATATAATTCACATAGACTTAATTGGAAAAAGAAACACTTTCTTTTCCTTTTTTTTTTTTTTGGTCAACGGTCAAAGTCAACAATCAATGGTCAACGGTCAACGTGCATGGGGGCATGTTCGGTGGCCTTTGGCGGCGTTTTGCCACTCGTCGCGATCGTCTCGATGAGACCTTCCATCCAACGCCATCAAAAATCGATTTCCACTTACAGAAACTCAAAAAAATGGATGAACAATGCTCGGGTGTCGGGATTTTTCGCCCCGATCGGTGTCAGCCGATTAATTTCACGAAAATTAATAAAAAAATCATCCATAAACATGAAAGGGATCGGGAAAAACATGGAAAAGGATCGGGAAATAAGAACTATGGCTCTGATACCAATGTTGGGATTGTTGGATTCCCAAAATCGGATTCGACACTAAATCGAACCCCTAAACTTATGCAGAAGACGAGCCCGGGAAAAACATATGTATCACCGATTCTAAGGCACATCACAGAATCGAACGTACCTTGTTAGCCACAGATTAAACTCCGACGCCGATATGAGGAAGAGAATTTGGCCCTGTTCGATTCGATGATGCCAATTCGCCTTGAAGGGAAGATGGGTGTTGCCTTTTTGCTTACTATTTTTCCTTTTTGGAGCGTTTTTTAGGGAGAGAGGGAGGAGGAACGTACGTTATGCCAAAAGGTCCGTTCCTCCATCTTTATTTTCCCTTATATACGTTCCCTCCAAAAAAAAGAAATGCGTCCCTTCATCATATCCCTTCATCCATGGGGATAGGCCCAAAAAGAAATATTGTAGGCCGGGTTTTTAGGCCCAACATGGGCGGATGGGCCAACTTAGGCCCATCAGAATAATTAATAAAACCATCGCAGAGCAAGAGCAATATATGGCACAGTGGGTGACTGAAGAAGAGGAGTTTTAGTTGAGAATGAGGGGGAGGACTCAGGTAGGTTCAAAGAGGGGTATGGGAAGACGGTTTCATCAAAGACAATATTCTTTGAGAGGAATATTCTTTGAGAGGAATATTCTTTGGGTAGCAGAATCAAAACACTTGTACGCAATTTAAGTTAAAAATAACAAAGAAAAATATACGGGTGAGAGCGTGGTAAAAGCTTGTTTTCGGTGTATTGCCGAAGCCACGGGTAGTAGAGGCATTCAAAAATTTGGAGTTTCAGGTAGTTCAGGATTTTGCCAAAGAGGCGGTGATATGGAGACTTAAGATTAAAGATATCTATGGGTAGGCGATTTATGAGATATGTGGAGGTTTGGAAGGCGTAGGTCCAAAAGGTGGGAGGTAGGCTGGCTTTGTGTAGTAGGGCTAATCCGATTTCCACGATGTGTTGGCGACGCCTTTCAGCGGTGCCGTTATGTTGTGGGGTGTATGGAGCTGTGGTTAGGTGTGAAATTCCATGTTCTGCTAAAAATGGTTTATGTTAAATGAATTCCCTGACCCATTGAAGTAAAGAGTTCGAATTTTTTTCTTGAAATTGTTTTTCGACGAGTGTTTTGAGCTGCTCAAAAATAGGTGCAACATCGGACTTGTGTTATGGAAGGGATAAAACCAAATATAAGCGAGTGAACTGGTCTACAAAAATAACATAATAACGAAAATCATCAATAGATAAAGTAGATGCCGGACCCCAAACGTCCGTGTACAATAAGTCAAGTGGATGTCTACCTTCTAAAGTTGAAGAATGAAATGGTAATTTGTGACTTTTATTGCAACGACAAGAATCACATGGTAACTTATTTTCTAGACTAGACTCATTTGACGACAGAAGTGAAAAATGCTTAATGGTATGACGTAAAATATCGATGGATGGATGACTAATCGATCATGCCACATAGTTGCTCGTGTCCACTCACCAACCAAGGCCATGTGTGAGACATTTGGCTGCCAAGAGGATGTCGGTCACTGATAAATGCCATCTCTAAGTTTCTCCTCGAAGTAGCATCGCCCCCGTGCGGAGTTCCTTAACCCAAAAATGAGAGGCAAAAAATTCAATTGAGACTCGGTTAGTAGGACAAAATTGTGAAACTAAAATTAAATTTTTGGTTATGTGAGGAGTGCGTAAAACATCAGACAATTGAAAGGAAGTATACTGGTAATTTAATGTAGTAGAAGCAATATGAGTGATACTCAAACCTGAACCATCACCAACGACTCTCATCCGGGCCTTCATACTCACTATACAGAGATAAATTAGCGAGATCACTTGTAACATGATGTGAGGCCCCCGAATCAACCAACCAACTCGCTTCTCGGGTTGAACTTGGGCTGGCTGCAACATTTGCAACCGGAGCACGGATCGTGTCTTGGGTACGGAGACAATTTTTGGCGGAGTGTCCCCCGCGATCACAGTATTGACAAACGGGCCGGGAGCTGTTGTGCTATGAAGACCGCGACTCACTGCTTGTGTGATCTCTCCGGCGGTTTGAATTGTGGGTGCCAAGGAATTTCTGGAGTCTCCAGCAGGCTGTCCAGAACGGCCAGAATTGTTCCATCGGGATGGGGCTCTCGGACCTCGAGTGTTTCGAGTGCTAAAATTGGCTATTAGTGGCAGGACTTCAGCTGCCGTTTCTTCATGTTGAAGGAACATTTCATGGGCAACTAATTTGTCGTAAAGTTCCTCGAAAGTGACTGTGTTTTCACGAGCACGAATTGCCGTTGCGATTTCACGATATTCCGGTCCTTATCCCCGGAGAGTGTAGATGGCAAGGTCATCGTCATGGGAAGGCGAATCAATCATTGCCAACTCATCTGCAATAGATTGTAGTTGCTGTAAAAAATTAGAAATAGAACGAGAGTTGCGTTGAACCGTTGATAATTGATCCTTGAGATGCATGACGCGGGATCGGGATTTGCTTGCGTAAAGTGTTGCAAGTTTGTTCCATGCACTTTAAGATGTTGCACAAGAGGCAATAAGGGGAATGATGGCTTCGGCAGTAGAAGTAAAAATTCCTTTGAGCAAGAGTTGGTCTTGTCCAATTCAATGAAAGTGGGCGGCGTTCAGGGCTGTCGATTGTCGCGGGTGATCTCTTCCGGTGGGCAAGGACGCGTTCCACCGATGAATCCTTTAAGGTCATATCCGACTATCAAGGACACGAAGAAAAAATCTCAACTAATTGACAGCTATTTACGACAGTGAGAAGGCTGAAATTATGGAGGACCATTTGAATTTTAAACTGATTCTCTTATTGATTCCATACTCATTTACTCTTGACGCACGATCAAATGAGACGTTACACCCAAAAGTTGAGGGGATTGCAAGAGTCAATCGGGCATGCAAGACATTTTAATTATCGTCATTGAGAAGTATAGAGTTTCCAATCAACCATAGTTCCTTTTCTGACCTTTCAATTGAGCAGACATCATAGTTAATTTATCAGTTTCTTCCTCTTCTTCCTCTCATTTTTACAGGGTTGAACTTTTTATTAACAAACACATCACTTCAGTATTTCACTAATAATGGAAAACTTAAAAAATAAGTTATAAATCTATTGTACTTGTATCAATTCAATCATAAATCTTTTAATTGTATTAATATAATTCAAATTTTTTTTTTATGTTTTGCCAATTAAGTCAATTCAGCCTATTTTAATTAGAAATCACTAACGTAGACGCTGACTATCCTATATGGCTAAGTTAGCGCTAATGTAGACAAGTTTTTCTTTTAAATTTTTTTTATCCCTTCTTTTATTTTTCTTTTTATTTTTTTTTCTTCTCTTTTCATTTCTTCTTTTCATTTCTTTTTTTTAATAGAGGTTATGGTGAGGCTCGCCCTAACCTCACCGGCCACAGGGAATATGGCCTCACTTGTGATTGGCGAGTCCATGGCCACATTCGCCCATGGTGGCCTCACTCACAATCAACGCAGACCATTGCAAGGCCCAATGCCAAGTAAGGTTGCCTTACCCATAGTTGTGATAGTCTTGGTTAGATCTGCATGAGACTAGGCGAAGGCCGTAGCCCTCGTTGGCCACCATGTCAAAAAAGAAAAAGAAAAAGGAGAAGGAAGGAAAAGAGAAGAAAAGAAAAGGCAAAATAATATAAAACATAAAAACAAATAAAAATTTTAAAAATATTAAAGAATTTAAAAAAGTTATCCCGTCAACGTTGATTGTTCCACGTACAAGGATCAGCATTTACGTTAGTGATTTCCAGCCAAAGTAAGTTGAATGGATTCAATTGGCAAAATATAAAAATGTTAATGACTAAATTGCACAATTAAAAAATGTATGACTGAATTGGAAATATTCATATAAATTTTTTGGTAATTTTCGTCATTAATGAATATCACAAGCAATAGTAGATCTAAGCTTCCCTTTGATTGAACTTTCCTCTTAACAATCTATTATGTCAAATCATCACTTCCGTCTGCCTTCGGCATTCTCAAAACGCTTTCATTATGATATGTTGGTAGCACCGTTAGTATTGCAAGCCACTTAGGAAATAAATTAAGAAAATCCACATCAGTCTCTTTCCTTGCCAAATCCACATCGCACCATTAGTATTGCACCTTGATCCGACTCACTCATTTTTCAAGATCGAATAGATTCAAACGACAAAAGAAAAAAAAAATACAAAGGGTTTCCATGTTCCTTGAGTTCGATCTCTGACAATGATCAATTCATTAAGGGCCGATGTTCGGTCCATAATGTCATTAAACATTGCGGATCGCAGACTATCGGTGTGACATCCAGAATTTTCGGTATTAATTCCAATTGAATTAATCAGGTCATTTCTATGCAATTGGAGCCGGGGATTAAAATGGAATACAAAATTGAGATGCGAGACGAGCTATTTGGGTGAGGAGAATATTCAATTGAAGCATTGAATAAATGAATGGGAGTCAATTTGATTCAATTCAAGAGGAATTAGGGCTCAATTGGAATGGAAACTTGGCAAAATTCGTATGCCACCTCTACCCCCACACTTTGGCCTACCTAAATGCTTCTAGAAGGGGGCATATTTGTAAAAAATGAAGGTGGTGGACAGCTGGTCATGGCCCACGTGTGGCTGACCTAAGAGAGAGAGAGAGTGAGAGAAAAGAAAGAGAATTTGATTTTCTCCTTCCTCCCCTCTCTCCTCCGTCGACGGATCCATCCTCATCTTCTTCTTCTTTCTTCAAAACTCCATGGGAGCCGAAGACCAGCGAAGACCGAGCTGCCAGCACTGCCTCTCGCCGCCGTTGTCGTGCGCCCGCAAGCCACCGGAGCTGTCGCGCCGCCGCCGTCGTTGCTTCGCCCCACCCGTGCGCAACTTCGCTCTCTCTCTTCCTCCTCCCGCTCGGTTTGTTCAAAGACAGCAGAGCAGAGACGGCAGCTTGCCGTTGCAACCAGTCGCCACCGGAGTAAAGGCCGTCGCTGTCGCCGTCGCAGCCACGCCGGGCCGTCGTCTGCTCCGCGGTCCGCCGCACCTTGCCGCACGCCTTCTACCTCCGCCCCTTCTCCCCCCTCTTGTTCGGACGAAGCAGAAACAGGGGCAGCAACCATGTCGCTCGAGCTAGAGCCGCCATCGCCGTCGCGCCGAAGCACCGTCCGCACCACCCGCGCACGCCGCTCTCTCCGCCGCCTCGCCGCTACTCCGTGCGTCACCATCTCTCCCTCGCTCAGCCCTCTGTTTCAGCAACGTTTCAGATCTGGTGGAGCTCCGCCGGAGCCGTCCACCCCTCCTCCGGCCACCGTGAAGACTCGCCTTGGTCTTGTTCAGCTCCTCCGCCCATTCCCGAGCCCAACCAGCCCCGGATCCGCCCACCTTTGCCTCCAACCAGCAGCGATCAGAGGACTGCAGAAATGGGTTTGCAGCAACTGTTTGGCCCGTTTTGGCCGTTTTCCCGAGCTCGGATGCTCGGCCCGCTTTGAGGAAAGTCGATCCTCGCGTCAAGCCCGTCGTTTTGGAGTGAGTTTTACTCACTAATGCCTCCTTAGTGTGCTAATTACACTTAAAGGTTGATTAGCGTTAATTAAGTGTAATTAGGTTGTTAGATTAGAATTGATTAGTGTTTATTAGTTAATTGCTTTGCATATTAGTTGTGTGGTTAGTGTAATTAGATAGAGAATTGCATGTAGTATTTATTGGATGCTTCTTGGGATTTTTCCCGTCCCTTATCGGGTGTTAATTAAGCGATTCGGGCCTAAGTGGTATTTTTAGGAATTAAATATTGATTTTTGAAATTAATTATTTAATTATTTATTTCCCGGAAATTCAACTGGGATGGTCAGTGACCGGGATTTTATGCTGATGATCATGGCGCAGTCCGTTTATTTAATTGAGCTTTATATTGTGCTAAATTGAATTTATTGCATTTATTTATTTAATTTTCGAAATTAATTATTTAATTATTTATTTTCCGGAAATTCAACCGGGATGGCCGGTGACCGGAATTTTGTGCTGACTGTCGTGGAGTGGTTCGTTTATTTAATTGAGCTTTAGTTCGTGTCGAATTGATTTAATTGTGCATTTTTAAGTTATGTTCTTAAAGAATGCGATGTTTAGTTATGTGATTGAGAATTGGTTGGGTATCGGTTGTCAGTATCGAAAGTGCGTTGGTAAATCACCTGGAGAATGCCCGTGACCCGGTGAATTGGAGTGTCACCTGGGAAGGATACGTGGCTCGGTGATTAGATATGTCATCTTGGCGAAAAGGTAGCCTTAGAGAATGCACGTGGCTCGGAGACTCGGTATGTCTTCCTGGAGAATGCACGTGGCTCGGTGACATAGTGTGGCATCTTGAGAGGGTCGGGTGGGACCGTAAAGCCACTAGTTCTTGAGAGGGTCGGGTGGGACCGTAAAGCCACTAGTTCTTGAGAGGGTCGGGTGGGATCGTAAAGCCACTAGATCTTGAGAGGGTCGGGTGGGACCGTAAAGCCACTAAATCTAAGGAATTGCTTGGTGTTGGATGAATGACCTAGAAATGGTCCGACTGACTTGTAATCGACTAGGTCGATTGATCGATGATTCGATCTGAGAGTGACTTGATGATTCATTGCCTTGGTTTAATGTTGTGAATTGAATGATTAAATAGAGATGACCGTGAGCGGTCTTCTTGGTGTGAAATCGACTAGGTCGATTAGATCGATGCTTCGATCTATAATATGAGTGTTTGGGTGCCTGTATGATCTATGCTAATATGCAGGTGGAATCTGAGGCCAAGGTAAGTCCTCTGACTCATGTTGTGTATAGGCAGCCCTAAGGTGTATTAGTTTACTAATCGGGTCTTAGAGGGTAGAACTTGCTGAGACGTTGTCTCAGTGGTTATTGAATAACCATTTCAGGACCCGGATGAGGAGCCTAAGGAGGAGGAACTTGATGAGGAAAAACCCTGATGAGGAACCCGAAGAGGAGTATCAGAAGGAGAACCCCGAGGATGATCCGGAGTAGGATCCTGATGACGTTTGCTATAGAATCAATTTGAATAGAAACCAGTTGTTTTAGGATGTGGTTTTCAGATTCAGGTTTCTAGTCCTACTTGTATATCCCATTGCTTTATTGTCTGGGGATTTTTATAACTGCTTCCGCATGTGCATATATAAATGAAAGGGTCGGCGATATGTAGTCCTGGGGATATCGCATTTTTTTAAATCGACCAAAAGTAAGGGATGTGTGCGTGCCTGAGGGTTGGGGCGTGACAATCGGACTTACAGTCCTTCCACGCGGAGTGACTAAAGGCTAACGCGATCCAGCCGGGACGAAACCCTTGCCTCCCTTTGACGAAGAAACCCTCGCATTTTCCACGGGACGTATGCTCAGTTTTTCCCTTTGTTTGGGCCAGTAGCTGACTCTATTAGGCAATAAGGCATTGCATGACAACGTTTCTATTCCTTAGAATTTTTGTTTTTTTTGTTTTCCGGAACAAAAAAAGAACAGAAACCCATTTGGTAACACCAAGTTGTTTTTCTATTCCCAAGAATAGAAAGCTAGCCCGGGAATATATTTGGAGCAGAAACAAGAAGCAAAAAAAAAATTGCTTTTTGTTCCCGGGAACAATTTCCAGGAATAAGCTAATTTTCTTTTTTTTTTTTTTTTAATATCTCTCTCTTGCTGCGGCCACCTTCAACCGCTCGGAGCCACTGCCCACCGTCGGCTACCGCGCCGCCACTGGGCCGCCGGTTGTTGCTACGGTCGCTGGTCACCGGTGGCCGCCTCGGCTGGGCCGGTCGTCATCGCGGTCGCCGCCCGTCGCCGCCGTCGGTTGTCGGTCATCGTTGCCGATCGTCACGTCGCCTCCGGTCGCCGCTGCCTCTACCCGCCAGCTTGCCACCGCACGATCGCCGCCGCCGATCACGCCACCGCACAGCCCATCAGCTATTGGCCGTTGGTCGACGATGACGGTGGGCGGCCGCCGGCCGACGGCGGCGGGCGGTTGGCGATTTGTGAGTAAGAGTAAAAAACGAATAAATACAAAAAAGAAACTGCTGCGTTACCAAACGCATTTCTATTCTTTTTTCTATTCCAAGAGTAAAAATTTTGTGTAGTTACCAAACGGGTTCTTTTACTCAGAAATTATTCCTTGGAATATAAATAAAAAAGAACTATTTCTTAAAAAAAGCTCTTCCTCAGTCAAGAAGCATTATCATTCGTACTCTAAATATTCACCCGTCGGAAGGTGGTAATCGCTGACACTCGTGGCTGCTAGCGAGTAGTTCCGGTGGAACGCTTGTCCAATCAAAGTTGAGCTAATTAATGATAGTATAGTACTTGTGGGCGCCATCATTGAATAACTTTTTCGTGTGGACGGGATTATGGAAATTCACTAGGAATTACTTCTCCACACGTCCTAAATGGCTTCTCGGGCAGGGTTAAATACATGGGTCAAAACCAAGAAAAATACCCGGCTTGGGATTCACTCTCTTGCTTTTTTAGATGAAAATGTCCTCTTGGGCTATGAATTCTTTGGGGTTTGTCCGTATGAATTATTTTGACTTACCACTTCTTCCTTGAGTTCTCCTATTCAAAATTCTCAATGATCGTAATCACATCAGAAAGTCACTCGGCGGTTTGTTTGTGAACTGTTAGAAAATAAGTTCGTGGATACAATTTATCTAACTTGATCTCAAAGATTCAAAGTGAAATAGACATGACATGTAATTAATGTTTTGACTTCTCTCACCGTGTATGTGTTCTATTTTCTTTATTCACCAAGTCAAGAAATGGACACATCATCTCTTAATTCGTCCTTTTCTTCCACGATTTTCTTTGCTCAAGTGAACCATGCCCCATGCACCACGAATAACCTACACAGCGAGACCGTTTCAATACGTTGATTTCTTAATGGTGTCAAAATCCGATATGCAGTCAGACATATTGTATGATATTTTCTTTCTGAAATTAAGCCCGTTGTTCCCTAGAATTTTCTTATTTGAAAGAGACTCTGCAATCAATGAACTCATCTTTTAATTGCTCGTCTGACGTTCCATATACTACAAGAAATTCAAAACCCAAACTGGACTTTATTTAGCAATTCCAGTGCATTTTCGTCTATATACCATGGAACTTGCAAGGTATTAAGTTTAGGTCGTTTATAAGTGGAGACAAAACTTTTGGGTTATATGCCCATTTTATGGGCAACATTTAACTATACTTTCAGCAAATCTCATTGGACGAAATCATCAGTGGGGTTGGAAAGCTAGGCTGGAAGGTAAAAAGCATCTTTTTCCCAGTACAATAATTTAGGGAAAAAAAATAAAATAACAGAATCGATGCAAACGCTGCTGCCAATGCCTTTTTGGATCGTTCGGCAAACAGTTTAGGACAACAATCCGCATAATGTGTGAGAAAACGATCATGACTTTTGATCTAGAAAGGTTACGGTCCCATAGTCCCAATCTGAAAAGCTTATTCTGAGCAGTGTACCCGTATCAAATTGAGTACACCTTTTGCAATCGTTTCAGACCTCAAAATTCATGGTTTAGGCATGTCTCAGAGCACTTTTCTATTTCATGTCATTTCCGAATTCTTTAATGCTTAAGCTTATATTTGGGATTTCTAGGTCGTGTATTAGACATATTTCATCATATTTTATAGAATACAGAAAAAGAGAACATCTCTCTATAGTTGGGCCGGTGAGTGCGTGCACTTGAGTGCGTGTTTGCCGATCGTTAGATTTCATGTTTAACTATAAGTTTGTTGAGTCACTTGGTATTAGAGTCGGCATGACTACTGGAGAGCCATGTTCAAGCATTTGTCTTGCTTGATGATGAATAGGGGATAAGGACCTTGTGCACGGCTTTTTGGTGGTTCGAAACAATTGCTGTCCAGTCTACCCTATTAAACTCTATTTGAATGGGCTAGAAGAAATTTTCATGGTGATTACGACCACTACTAAATCTGTGGAGGTTGTGGGGACCGCAATGGATCGATGTCTATGACTGCTATGGAGGTCCTGAAGACTATGACCGACAGGGTTGTTGGTGGGGTAGAATTTATCATGAAAATCAAATTTATGAGATGCAAAGGGCCTGATTAATTCGAGTGCAAAGTAAAAGTTGATTATTTTGATGGTACTGTTCAAGGGTCATGGATTGGTCTGAAGAGATAGATAATGTCTTATATTGTATGGACATCCTGGAGCATAGAAAGGTGAAGCTAGTGAAGTGTAAATTCTGAGAGACAGTATTATGACTATGGGAAAAATTTGAAGGAGAATCGACAGAGCTAGAGAAGGCAATGCGACATGGTAAAAAAAATGCAATTATTATTAAAGCGGTTTGGTCCAGAGAGTTCATTATCAAGTTCAAAACTGTGCAGTATTACAAAAGACCATGTTTGAACGAATCAAAAGAGATGAACGACAAGCCATCTCAGAGTATTCCTCATGTCAATCATCGAGAAATTGCTCGTGAGCCTCACAGATAGGGTAGCCAACAAATTGATTAAAATGCTGAAACTTACGAATTTCCTTTATAAAATCTGGAGGATTTTGAACTTGACAAAGAATTTCCGAAAAAAATGCTTTCAATTTTTCTGATGATGGAGTTGATAAATTCGATCATAGAGTATTATAAAGAAGCAGGGTGAATAGTTTTAAAGACTATGATTTTTTTTTTTATTGCCTTATCTTAATTTATTTTAGATGTTGTGTTAGGATATTAGTTGATTTGTTTCCATTTTATTAGTTTTCATTAGTAGGTTAGATTTTTCTTATTAGTTATTTTTTTCCTATCTTAAAGTTAGCATTTCATTTGGGTTTTGTTAATATAAATAGAGATTATGGTCTTTTGTAATTTGGTTTTCCTTTTTTTATTAACTGATTAAGTGAGATAATCTATTCTGTTATTGCGCAAGTTTTTGTGTTTGTGAGTCACAACTCGTGTTTGTGAATTTAGTATTTTTCTAGATTCATGTTATCAACCAGTTTTGTTGCTTTAGTAGAGGATGCAAACTCGGTTCAAATACATATTTATTAATGAAACAAACTTAATGTATTGAGAAATTCTATAACGATCTCATAAGCAATTTTTCACTTAGCAATCTCATATCGCTGGTTAAAATGGTTATTTATTTTTGGCTGGAGACGACTAATCAAAGAAAAGGAAGAAAATACAACAAATAGGACAAAAAGAAGCTTTCAATGTGCCACTATCTTCTTGACTTATCTTATTGAAATGAACACTGGAAAGACATTTAGTATTAGTCTTCCCATGTGGTCGAACTTGTGAGTTGGAGAGAATATTGTATTTATTAATCAAAAATGTCATTTTCTAATCTCGTGACTAACAATACATATCGACTTTTCTTTATGATCGTGCTCTTTCCTAGAGTTTGCTTATGAAGGAGATAGAGAACATGCTCTGATTCCTATTTGATATGACCCTCTAGGTAAAATGCAAGCATTAAAAGCACATGGCGTTTGGATATATAGTAAAAATAATTCCCACTGAAATTTTCATTGCTTGTAATTATTATAGTCAACTAATCTTGGAAATTTCACGGTAATCTCTAGCAGGCATGCACAGCCACAATGACATTGCTTGACTTGTATATGCTTCTAGACTTGGAAAGATTCAACTCGCCGGAGCTATTGGCAGCTGGTCAAGATCAGGACCACCATTCTGTAGAATTCCAATGCTTTTAATAGGGCATTGCCTGTCAATTCCACGGTCAATTTTTTTTCGGTCAATTCCACGGTCAATTGAGGACTGAGAACATTCATCTTGTATACACTCCAATGAAGATAAATCAAACCATAACTTATTTCTTTGATCCAGTATTTTGTCTTTTTTGGGTCTAAGAGGTCAATTCAACTAACTAGCATGAAAAGTTTGCAGAAAATCTAGAGTAAATTTTTGAAACTTTTTTCTTCATGGACAACGATGATTTAGAGTTTCAAAAGCATGTAATTAGCATATAAGCATATTCATTTTGATTTTGGGAGAATTTCACAAAGTTTGGAAGTCCTGTTGAGAGCACAATTTGTTGAAAAAGTCAAATTATACTTTATCCTTAACAAAAGACTTTATAGATGATCATAATATAAAATTGACATAGAAGATACATAGTATATAGTCCAAAGAAGTGGATAGATCAATCCACAATGTCTTTCTCTAATTCGGTATTTTTGTATTTTTGTCCTGACAATTTCTCTCCCCATCAATTTTAAAAATGCTATGCATGACACGTGGTGTTTGAATAGTACATATGCTAATCATATGTAGTAATTGAATATAACAAGTGCATATGACATGTGTAAATGACACGTGGGATAATCGAATACGACATGTACTATGATGTGGAACCCAACTGGTATCTAGGGTAACATGAAGATCGAATAAGAAAGTATGAATGACCGTGGAAGGGTGAGAGATTCTGATGCGACACGTGCAAAGGACATGTGCAATGACATAGAATTTGAATAGAACATGAGCAAATGACATGTGTGAATGATGTACAAATGAAATACGGCTTGAGCGAATCTATGCATAATGACATTTAAATCAAATTATTACATGTGCTAATGACATGCATTATGACACGAAAAATTGAACTATGACTTGTTCAAGTGACGTGCATGATCACATGGAATTCAAATGCAACTTGAGTGAATGACTTGCGTAATGACGTGAAACTTAACTAGGATATGTGCAACCGACATGTGTCCATTGCTTTATGGTTGATCGGAACAAAATCCTACGTATGATATAATTCCATTTAACCACTAGAGTTTGCTTTAGTGGCCACCTTTTTCATATGAGAAAGGAGATGTAGATGGTTTGAATCCCCACTTTTTCAGGAGGGTTGAGGTGGAGACGATTTAGTATCAAAGCGGGTTTTGACTCTCATATCTTGCAAGGAGGTAGGATAAAAATTTGAAAATGAGAGTTAGAGTAGAAGTAAAGTAGAAGTAAAGTAGAACCAACAAAAAAGAAAAAATATAACTAGTTACTTTATTATTTTTTAGTACGCCAGATGGGCAAGCCAATGTGGTAAAAAAACTTCGAATGGAAGGTTGGTGATCGTTGGTATAGGTGAGATAGAAAAAGTATTAAGAGAAAGGAGACTAGAAAATCAATAATGTGGAGGAAACAAATTATCCTAATTTTAGCATGACCGGAACCAACTATGGAAACCTTGCAAACAGAGCTATCTGGACATTGCTGCATAATAGAGGAAGGAGATAGATGTTTGGGCTTACTGAAGAATAGACAAGGCTATATGAACTTTCTACGAAAGACAATAGGAGTATGAAAGAAGTTGAAAAAACCATGAACTATTAGTACTACTGGAGGTCGCGTCCATGCCCAGCAACCCTTGAATAGAAGCTTTCCATGCTTTGTCTTACTTTTTCAAAGCTCTTTCCAAGGCTCTTCTCCACTATAAATACATCGTAGTCATTATAATATCGTCCAACCAATAAGGTTCGGATTATGAATTTAATTTCAAGCAAGATGCAGTTGATGAATTCAATTATCAAGTATTATAAAGTGCGTGGTCTACTCTTCTTTAACTGGAGGACGACGACAAAGCAGACACAACTTGCCGGAGTCAAGTTTTTCCTAGTGGAGGAATGATGCGGGGTGAATATTTTTACAGCTGATTTTTTTGGTCCCCCATCTTAATTTATTTTAGATATTGTGTTAGGATATTGGTGATTTGTTTCCACTTTAGTAGTTTTCATTAATAGGTTAGATTTTTCTTATTAGTTAATTCATTTCCTCTCTTAAAGTTAAAATTTCATTAGGGTTTTATTACATATAAATAGAGATTATGGTCTTTTGTAATTTGGTTTTCCTCTTTTCATGAACTGATTAAGTGAAAAAAAAATTATGTTATGGTGAAATTTTTTATATTTGCAAGTTGCAACTCATGTCCGCGAATTTAGTTTTCTTTTTTTTTTTTGCTAGATTCGTGTTATCAACTCGTGTTGGCACAAATTTATGTTTTGTTGCTTCAATGGAGGATGCAAGCTCGGTTCAAATACATACTTATTAATGAAGCAAATTTACTGTGTCGAGAAATTATATAACCATCTCATAAGCAAATCTTCACTTAACAATCTCATATTGCTGGTTAAAGTTTTTTTTTTTTTTTTTTTTTTTTTTTTTTTTGTCGCTGGAGACGACTAATAAAAGTATCAAAAAGGATTAAAATACAATAAATAAGAGAATAAGAAGCTTCCAATATGCCGCTATCTTCTTGACTTATCTTATTGAAATGAACACCAGAAGCACATCTGGCATTATTCCTTGCTTGTGGTCAAATTTGCGAGTTGGAGAGAATATTGTATTCATTAGTCAAAGGTGTCATTTTCTAACTTCGCGACTAACGACACATATTGACTTTTCTCTATGATCATGCTCCTTCCTGTAACTTGCATATGAAAGAAACGGAGAACAAGCCCTTATACCTTTTCTTGATATGACCCTCCAGGTAAATTGCAAACATTACAAGCCTAAGGCGCCTGTAATGACATTTTCGTTGCATGGAATTAGCAGATTTTGCTAATCTTGGAAATTTCACGATTATCTCTATCAGACACGCACTGTCAATACGGCATTGCTTGACTCATATACTTCTAGACCTGGAAAGATTCAACTCGGCGTACATATTGGGGGCAGATCTAGACCAGGACTACCATTCTGTAGGATTCCAACACGTACATATGGGGAGAAAGTTGGCTGAGGTCGCCAACAACCGTTGCTGACCGCAAGCAAGAGCCCTCGCAATGAGAGGTCGTGGTCCTCCCTAGATCGGGTCAAGGGCCACTGTTGGCCTAGATCAGGCCAAGTCGCTGCCCAGCCCCACCAAAGCAAGTGGTGACCCTTGGCCCCCTTGGATGACGGCTGACAACCCTTGCCCAGTCTGGAGGAGGGCCACGACTGTCACTTACAATAAGTTAGTGTCCCCGGCCACTGGCCAAGGCCTAGCAGCCCCGGCCAACCCTCACTGCACCATTGCCGGCCTTTTCTAGCAATTGGGGGTAGTGGCGGCGAGGGCCATACAGGCCCTCATTGATTCGTTGCCCCTATTTGTTTGTTTTTTTTTTTTTTTAATTTAGCTTATTTTTAATTAAAATTAATTATAATTTGTATAAAAAATCAAATCTGCACCAAAACAATGTCATTTTGAGCGTATATTTCTTGTTTCAGCCACGTAAACATCGCGTGGGAGGGCGAAAGTAATAAAAAAGATCATGTTAGCATTTTCTGTTTGTCCAATTAGACAGAGTTAACATGAGGACTCGATTGAATCAATTTGATAAATTTTAGGATTCAATTGCACTTTTTGAAAGTTTTATGATTCAATTGCACTTTCACGACAAGTTCTAGGACTTCTAATGAACATACCCCTTTATCCTCCATTGAGTAACATCTACTTTAGGAATTTTTCGTTTTGTTTTTGGCTTGATTTGTGAGTTTTCAACTAATATTGCCAATGACTCCTCCAATTTCTTCGTAATTTGCATACGAAAGACAAAGAACAAGCTCTTATTCCTTCTAGATATGACGGTAAGATGCAAACATTATAAGCCTAAGGCGTTTGGATGTAAGTAAAAGTAATTCCTACCGAATTAATAATATATTCATTGTTTGTAATTAGCAGGTTTTACTAATCTTGAAAATTTCACTGTCATCTTTATCAGACATACGCTGCCAATATGGCATTTCTTGACTCATATATGCTCCTAGACTTGGAAAGATTCAGCTCAACGTCGACATTGGCAGCTGATCAAGATCACAACCACCAAAGGGTAGAAATTCCAATGTTTTTTTAATAGGGGCAAAAGTATCAAAAAAATCTTAAACCTGTTGCATTGATACCAATTTAATTATAAACTTTTCAATTAGACTAATTTAGTCCTAAATCTTTTCACATTGGTACCAATTCAGTCCATCCGATCAATTTAAGTCGGAAATTGCCCATATGGCTGTCGTCAGTCTCATGTGGCGGCACCAACACTAACGTGAACAAAATTTATAATTTTTAGATTTTTTTAATTCATTTTTCTCATTTTTTTTCTTTTTTTCTTTCTCCTTACCTCTTGGCGAGCACGCTGGCTGACCATCGCTAGCCACAAGTGGTTAAGGCAAGGGCCCCTATGGCCTTGTTGGCCATTGGCGAGGGCGTCTGTCCCCGCCCAAATTTGGGGGAGGGCCGAAACCCTCACCCATTGGCCAGTGAGGGCACGAAGGCCCTCACTCGTGGCAAGAGGGCCGTGATGCCTGAGATGAGGCCTTCATGGACCTTTCCTGGATCTGGGTGAGGGCCTGATACCCTTGCTTCTCGCCCGCCACGAGAGAGGGTCACTGCATCCTCGCCTATGGCTGGCACGGGCCTCTGGGAGGGGGCCGATGCGCTCGCTTGTGGTTGACGAGGGCGTAGCAGCCCTTGCCAATGGTTGACAAGGGTGCAGGGGCCCTCACCTTGACTAGCCTACGGTCAGCTATGGTTAGCGATTGTGACATCCCGATTTTTCTAATTCTATTTTTTGCTGATTGAGTCGGGCATTTCATCTGTGCATATAGTACGTCTCTCTGAGTTGGCCACTCATGAGAGGACTAGCCTATTGGACGAAGCAATTAAGGGATTTTAACGCGTCAAACTTGGGGACTGATCACCCTTAGGTCGAATGCAAGAAAATTTCCCTGAAAGCTACCCGGTAGGTTAGGCGTGCTGAAATCGCACCAGATTGAATTCAACCGTAAAAATTGGGATTGAATTTAGAAGTTGGAAGCCTGGTTATGTCACACATCTTATTAGGATCATGCGATAATTTTTGTGGATTTTAATTGGATTTAGTTAGAAGAGAATTGATGTGAATTGAAGAAATTGGATGTACAAGATTTTAGGCCTCGGCAGAAAATGAAATTGGACCCATTGAAGAATGTTGTGGGAGAAGAGATAGTGGAAGATGACATGGGATGATGTCATGGTGGGCCATTTAGTTGGATTAAAGAAAGAGGAAAAAGAAAAAGAAATGCCCCCTCCTTCTCTCTCCTCCCTCTCTTCTCCCTCTCTCCCGTGCGATTCCTCCATGGGCATTTTTCATCTTCTTCTTCTTGCTTCTTCGGATCCAGCAACAGAAGAAGGCTTGATCGGAAGCCAGCAACCGCCACCAGTCGAAGCCTCGCCGTGTGTCCGTCACCGCCGCCGCCGTGCCGTCCGCTCGCCTCGCCCGCTCGCCCAACCGGCCGAAGACCAGCGAAGGTTGCAGCATCATTGAAAGAGCTGCTTGCCGCCCACGCTCTACTCGCCGTCGCCGGAGTCGCCGTCCTCGCCCCGCATTGTCTCGCCGCCGAGCTGCCGTCCTTGCGCGCCATCCCGAGCTGTTGTTCAGCTCGCGCAGGAGCTGCCGGAGCTCCCTCCGGCCACCGTGAGGCCTCGCCTGGCCGCCGCCTCGCCCGTCCAAGCCCCGCCGGTCCTCCTCCGCCGTTCCTCCGCCCGATCCGCCGCCGTGCAGCCCTTCTCGGCCCCAAATCAGAAGCGAAAAAAATGGGTATGCAGCGGACGTTTGGCCCGTTTTGGCCGCCTTCCCGAGCCCGGATGCTCGGCCCGCTTTGAGGAAAGTTGTTCTCCTCGGCGTCCCCGTCGTTTTGGTCCGCTCGGCTCGCTAATCCGGTGAGTTTAACTCACTAAATCTTGATTAGAGTGTTAATGATGCCCTAAGTGTGCTTAGTTTAAATTAAGTAAGTTTATGTAGGTGGATTAGTGTATTTAATTATAAATTGGATTAAGAGGTTGGTTTATGTTAAAGTGTGTTTAAATTAAAGGTTAAAAGAAGTTATTTAAAGTTAAGCCTTGATGTGACATAAAAGGATTTTAGTTTTGAGTTATTTAAGTGATCCGAAATTATTAAAAAAAAACGAAAAAAAAATTATTTTTGACCCCGGTTACTCAGAATTTCGTGCCGATCGCTGCTGTGTATTCGGAATTTGAAATTGATGGTTGGATATTATAAATTAAGTGTGGGTTGCGAAAAATATGGATATTATTATTTAATTAATTTTCGGAATAAAATTAATTATTTATTAAAATTCGAAAATTTCGTCGAGACCCTAAACTCTCAGAATTTCGTGCCGATCGCTACTGTGTATTTTAAAATTTGAATTTCATGATTGATTGTGGCAAATTGAGTGTTGATTGTGATAAATATGGATTTTATCCATAAAATCCCAAGTGTCGAGTTCGGCATTGAAATTGGATTGTTAATGGCTAATATCGTAATTGGATTATGTGAGTGAAATGTAAAGTATCCAAGGATCGATATCGAATTGTCGTGTGCTAGTTGAAAGGCTTGGGTCGCAGTAGTGGCTAAGCCGACTGGATCCTTATTCTGCTAGAAATGCCGTCGATAGAATGACATGGCTTGGTCGCAG
The DNA here is from genome assembly GCA_016097485.1 of Eucalyptus sideroxylon x Eucalyptus melliodora. NCBI lineage: Eukaryota > Viridiplantae > Streptophyta > Magnoliopsida > Myrtales > Myrtaceae > Eucalyptus > Eucalyptus sideroxylon x Eucalyptus melliodora. Next base: position 33,777,923 of record CM027826.1, read on the forward strand.
TAGTGGCGAGACCGACTGGACCTTTATTCTTCTAGAAATGCCGTGAAGAGAATGACGTGGCTTGGTCGCGAGAGTGGCGAGACCGACTGGACCTTTATTCTTCTAGAAATGCCGTCAAGAGAATGACGTGGCTTGGTCGCAGTAGTGGCGAGACCGACTGGACCTTTATTCTTCTAGAAATGCCGTCAAGAGAATGACGTGGCTTGGTCGCAGTAGTGGCGAGACCGACTGGACCTTTATTCTTCTAGAAATGCCATCAAGAGAATGACGTGGCTTGGTCGCAGTAGTGGCGGGACCGACTGGACCTTTATTCTTCTAGAAATGCCGTCAAGAGAATGACGTGGCTTGGTCGCGATGCGGCGAGACCGACTGGACCTTTATTCTTCTAGAAATGCCATCAAGAGAATGACGTGGCTTGGTCGCAGTAGTGGCGGGACCGACTGGACCTTTATTTTTCAGAAATGCCGTCAAGAGAATGACGTGGCTTGGTCGCAGTAGTGGCGGGACCGACTGGACCTTTATTCTTCTAGAAATGCCGTAACGTTAGTAGATATCCGACCCGCGAGTAGGCTATGCCCTTGTGTGGCAGTGAATATCAATTGGAATGCATGTTGAGTATTGTTGATGTGTCGGATTATGGGACGGAATTTTGTGGCATGGAATGGGACGTGTCATAACAATTTAGTCTTATAATCGGACCTCGCGATTGTTGGTTATATGAAAGTGAATGCGTTCCGGTTGTTTAAGTTCCTATTACTATTTGTGATTGAGTGTTTTGAATTGTGCTAACCTGCAGGAAGGAATTGAGGCAAGGTAAGTTCTCTGTGTGATGTGGCTAGGTCACTTGGGGCGTATTTTCTTTCTAATAGAGGTTTAGGGGGTTGAACTTGCTGAGACATCGTCTCATCCCGGTTGTGGGATTAAAATTTCAGGTCCCTGGTGGACGGAGCGGCCAGATAGCTTTGGTTGGCCTTGAGGAGTTGCAGAGGTGAAGTCATAAGGATTGGAGAGCGTGTCCGATTTGTAGGTCGTAGGACAGTTCATTTTTAAGCGCCGATCTTTTGTAGACTTTTGGCTTTAGGCCTTCGTCTGTAACTCCATTGGTTTATATAAGTAATTGGTTGTGAAATTGTTTCCTACTTTTCTATCCCGTATTTTATTGTCAGGGGTTTTATAATACGTTCCGCTTGCGCAATAATAAATGAATGGGGTCGGCGACACTACCTGGGAATGTCGCATTTGCATGACCATGGTGGGATGTTGGCGCGCTCGAGGTTCGGGACGTGACAGCGATGGTCAGCCGGCAACCTCGCTAGCCAAGTAATAAGGAGAAAGAAAAGGGAAAAAAAAAAAAAAAACAGAGAGAGAGAAAAAGGAAAAAAAAAAGAAAAAAAAATAATTTAAAAATCTGAAAAATATTTAAAAACTATAAATTTGTTCATGTCAGCATTAGTAGTGCCACGTATGACCTACAATGGCCACGTCGGCAATTTCAAGCTTAAATTGGTCGTATGAATTGAATTAGTATCAATGTGAAAATGTTTAAAACTAAATTGATCCAATTAAAAGGCTTATGATTGAATTTATATTAATGCAAAATGTTTAAGACTTTTTTGGTACTTTTTCCTTTTAATAGGACATTGCCTTTCAATTCCACGCTCTAAGAACATTCATCTTGAATAAGTCATTTCTTTAATTCGGTATTTTGTCTCTCTCTTTTTCTTTTTTTTTTGGGGGGGGATATGAGAGGTTCGATTTACTAGCATGAAAAGTTGTGCAGAAGATCGAGAGTAAATTGGTAAAACTATTTTCTTCACGGAGAAACGCGATTTAGAGTTTTGAAAGCTTCTAATTAGCATATAAACATATTCATTTTGATTTTAGGAGAATTTCACGAAGTTTAGAAGTCCGGTTGAGAGCATAATTTGTCGACAAAGTCCAATTATCCTTTATCCTTAACAAAAGACTTTATAGGTGATCATAATATAAAATTGACAAAGAAAATGCCTAGTATATAGTCCAAAGAAGTAGATAAATCAATCCATAATGTGTTTCTTTAATTCAGTATTTTGTCTTTTTGTCCTGAAAATTTCTCTCCTAATTGTAACGTTCATCAATTTTAAATATGATGTGCATGACGTGTGGCGTTTGAATGATATATATGCTAATCATATGTAGTGATTGAATATGACAAGTGTGTATGATATGTGTAAATGACACTAGGGACAATCGAATACGAGATATTCTATGACGTGGAACCCAACTGGCATCTAGGGTAACATGGAGATCGAATAAGAAAGTATAAATGACTTGCTGAAGGGTGCAAGATTCCAATGCAACACGAGCGAAGGACATGTGCAATGACATAGAATTCAAATAGCACATGAGCAAATGACATGTGAACGATGTACAAATCAAATATAGTGTAAGCGAATCCATGCGTAATGACATTAAAATTGAATTTTTCCAAGCGCGAATGACATGCGGAAAATAGAATTATGACATGTTCAAGTGACATGCATGATCACATTGAATTCAAATGCAAGTTGAGTGAATGACTTGCGTAATAATGTGGAACTTATATAGGATATGTGCGACTGACATTTTTTCACTGCTTTACGGTTGATCTGAACAAAATCCTACATATAATGTAATTCCAGTTACTTTATATTTTTTATACTATGCCAGATGGAGAGGCCAATGTGGTAAAAAGCTTTGAATAGAAGGTTGTTGGACACTGGCAAAGGTGAGATAGAAAAAGTATTAAGAGAAGGGAGACGAGAAAACCAATAATATGGAAGAAACAACTTATCCTAATTTTAGTATGACCGAAACCAACTATGAACACCTTTCAAACAGTGCTATTTTGACTCCTCCGCATAATAGGTGAAGGAGATGGATGTTTGGGCTTACTGAAGAATAGACAAGGCTATATGAACTTTCTACGAAAGACAACAGGAGAATCAAAGAAATAAGAAAATACTATGAACTATCGGTACTACTGGAGGTCCCGCCCATGCCCAGCAATTTTCAAAGCCCTTCTCCATTATAAATACATCGTAGTCATCATCATATCCTCCACGTCTCTCTCTCACACACACTTGCCTTCTCGCAAAACCCTTTTCAATGATTCCGAAAGGAATCCCGTTCGATGCTGAAAAGCTCCTCTTTTTAGCTCTCTCCTTTTTCGCGATCGTTGTGACCTTCAGCAATGGCCCTCACCTAGTGGTGGCAAAAATCAGTAACAACAGCAATCCAACGACGACCACAGTTAACGTTTGGGTGGTTCTTGATCTGGAGACGTGGGTGGGTCAGATGGGATTGAGCTGCATTAACATGTCTCTCTCTGACTTTTACAGTTCTAACCCTTCCTACAAGAGCAGGCTCGTCCTCAATGTTAGAGACTCCAAAAGAGATGAGGTTGCCGCCGCTGCTGCAGGTTCTCTCTCTCTCTCTCTCTCTTTCTCTCTCTCTCTAACATACTGACTGGTCACGATGCTTGCCCAGGAATATATGACGACACTAGTTTTTGGGTTAAAATTTGTGTACTTCCGTTGACCGTGTTGAAGATTATTCTGGTTAATCTTTTCTTTTTAGTGATTTTTATGGGGTTAAGTCTTTGCTTGAACTTCGAAGGGTTTTGGTTTTAGGTTAGTACACAAATTGTGGAAGAGCATAAACTATTTTATGCATCTGTTTGTGTGATACAAGAAAAAACCAATTACTGTTCGTAACAACGTATTTGGCAATCGTATGAAAATTTCAGCTTCTATATATTTGAAATGAAGAATCCCCAGTTAAGTTTTCAACGACAAAATATGTGTTCCATTCAGAGAAATATGCATTCTCAGAGCAGAGATTGTCCAAGCAACATTTTCCCAAGCTCCGCGAAGGAACGATCGACGTTAAGTTTATTATAATATTTAAATAATAAACTATGTCTTTTATCTAATAGTTTAAGCTTTTAGAATAATTAGCTGTGGTCTTATAAAATCTCATATAATATCAGAGCTGGGGGCCTTGAGTTCAAATTTTATCTGTCTCCCCAATTAAATTTCCACGCTTAAACAATAAACTACGCTTTTATCTAACAACTGAAACTTTTAGAATAATTAGTTATATGGTTTCACAAAATCTCACAAAGTTTATCAAAAAAGAAAGGGACCAAGATTTTTGCTCATCCTCAAGAATCGTCTGTCACCAATCTGTACTCACTGTCTTAGCTGCCTTGTATATAATTTTCTTTCCCCCTTTCAAATTAAACAACTGCAATATATTAGAAGGGTTTTTTATCATCGTGAAAACGAAGTCCTTATCATCTTATGATAGGACCAGAGATGACATGAAGTTGATCTTAAAGATTCAACATAGAAAAGTCCACCTTCTCCATAATCTCATATTGCGCCAAAATAAACATATGTACATAAATTTGTGGATACGAAGTTTCGTCTTGATAAAGACGTGCGAACAAGATTCTTGTTTATGCCTGCATGGGGAAATATTGGACTACTATTGCTAGTTCTATTCTTGAAGGGTATGAAGCTCTCCAGTAGATGATAGATACTATTAGAAATCGTCTCGCAAAAGACACACTATACAGCTACATTCTGGAAAAAGAGCCTAACGTTATTGTGCTTTTCAGTTTAGAAGGATAATCATTTATACGGAGATGGTTGATAAAGAAAATTTAAACTTCTTGGGGAAAATATGTACATAGAACATATATAAATAATTACAATATTGTTTTTTTTTTCCAGTTGAGCCATGTATGACGATCTGGTATAAAGTTGAGTCAGCAATAAATTATTTCCAGGAAAATTGTGTTTCAATGGTCAAATAAAACAACTTTGGTTTGAAGTTCAACCAAATAATTGTCAACAAATGAAAGGAGTTTAATATGGATGTTGAGAGGCTTGACATATAGTATACATCACAAAGGTCTGTCCTCATAAAATCCAGAGACTTGGAATATGGGGCTCGGATTCTAGAGTGAAATTTTCAAATGGCATGAGATAAAGAGGTCAACTTAACGATTAAAAAGAATAAACTTGATCGTGCATGGCCAATTTATCCTCCTGTTTGGTTCTTAATATTACTATTTTTGAAAAAATTAGTTTCTGCTGGGTTTGCCATATCATATGCTAAACAACATCAAAGGCGACAACCAAAATGCCTGCACTACGGTTAAAAAATTAAATCTTTCAACAACCTCATGGGTTGGTTTCAGTTGGTAAAAAATGGCAAGGGTGATCGGTTCTCAGTTCAGTCTGGTTCCACCTAGAAACTGAGAACAGGGCCAGGAGGACCGGCTCCCAATTTTTGGGATTGGGGACCAAACTAGACAATCTTGGGACCAAGAGTCCAACTGGTCCGGTCCAATGGAATAGTGATTTGGCCATTATCTTAAAAAAGAGTCGGTCCAGTCCTATTCACCCTTGGAACTAGAAACCAGACCGAAAATCACCGATTCCTTTTTTATGGAATCAAGAATCAGACTAATGCCCTTGGGAATCGGACCCAACCAACTAGTTCGGTCCAGTACGGATGGTTCTTGATTCGGTCGATCCGATATGCTCACCCTTGAAAAATGGAGGTGCGGCCTCGATTCCCTCCACATAGTATAAATAATTTCATGAATATGCAATTTACTTTATGAAAGTGCGCTTTCCGACATTGATAAATTTTGCATTTGCACACAATTATTCATCATGTCTGAAATTATGTTAAGATTCAAATGGGAAGGTTTGACTGTGTTTCGTGAGTATAATTTCATACATACTTAATAATGAGAGGTTTCGCTTACCCGTGCTGGAGGAATTTATATTATATCATCTTAAGGACATGTGGAATTAGGAGTCTTGTCATAGCGAAAAAAAACTTCAGTGATGCATTCAACTTCATAAACATTTTATTAACATGGGTTAATGTCACTATAATAAACGGAGAAAGTGGAGAAGTTTTAATTATTAGTAGGCACATACTGTTTAAATAATATCAAGTACGAATTCTTTCCCAACTTCAAATTCCTATGTTTCCTTTTTCTTAAACATTTCCATTTTTATGATATTGCATCAAGTTTTAATTGACTTCTGATCAATACTATGCCTTTTCCAATAAGAATTTATATTATTATCTGACTTATTATTATTTTTTCACCGTCTTTCCGGTTTACCCGTGCAGCACTTGATCTGATAAATAACAAGCAAGTCCAAGCCATACTAGGCCCTCAAGGTTCAGCGCAAGCAGACTTCCTCATCCACCTTGGAAACAAATCTCATGTACCAATCATCTCTTTTTCTGCTACTAGTCCTTCCCTCAGTTCCATCCGGAGTCCATACTTCATTCGAGCTGCGCAAAATGACTCGTCCCAAGTGAATGCCATAAGCGCAATCGTGCAAGCCTTTGGCTGGAGAGAAGCGGTCCTCATATACGTGCACAACGAGTTCGGAGAAGGTATCATACCTTCTCTAAGGGATGCTTTGGAAGAGGCCAACACGCGAGTGCCCTATCGGAGCCTCATTCCTCCTACAGCTACGGACGATCAAATTCTGCAGGAACTATACAAATTAATGTCGATGCAAACGAGGGTGTTCATTGTGCACATGTTACCTACCCTTGGTTCTCGGCTATTTGCCAAAGTAAAGGAGGTGGGAATGATGAATGAAGGTTATGTGTGGATCTTGACTAATGGAATCACTAACCTATTGAGTTCTATGGATTCATCTATTGTCACAAGTTCGATGCAAGGAGTACTGGGCATCAGGACTTATGTCCAAGGCACGCCAAATCTAGACAACTTCATGGTTCGATGGACGACGAAATTCCAACAGGACAATCCAGCCATCCTTAATCCTACATTGAACGTTTTCGGATACTGGGCTTATGATGCTGCTCAGGCATTGGCAATGGCAGTCGAGGAAATGGGTGTGCTGAATTTTACCTTCAACATGTTGAATGCTTCAACAGATGCAACGGACCTCAACACTATCGGGGTATCTCGGAATGGACAGAAACTTCTGCAAGAACTAGGCGATACGACATTTCCAGGCCTCACTGGAAATTTTAGCCTCATCAATGGGCAGCTAGAGTCATCAACGTTCCAGATTGTTAATATCAATGGAAATGCAGCAAGACGCATTGGGTTTTGGACTCAAGAAAATGGGTTGCTAAGAGATTTGAATTCAATCAACACAAGCAAATATTCCACTTCGAAGAGTAATCTCTCGTCTATTATATGGCCAGGAGATTCGACTTCTGTTCCTAAGGGATGGGAGATTCCTACTAATGGGAAGAGGTTGAAAATCTTAGTTCTTGTGAAGTATGGCTTCGAGCAATTCGTAATGGTGATTCGAGATCCTAGCACGAACACATCCCAAGTCATCGGATATTGTATCAGCATCTTTCAAGCTGTGGTAGAAAAATTGCCTTATGCTTTACCTTATGAACTTATTCCGTTTGCCTTCGCTAATGGAACTAGCGCTGGCAGTTATGAGGACATGGTTGATCAAGTAATTTACCAGGTGAGATATCTCATTGTAAGTGCTTGATTTCGTTGGGTTACATGTTGAAACTTATTATGCTATCATGTGACTGACAAAGAAAACATTTCCCTTCCTTTTTTGTTGGAACAGAAATACGATGCGTTGGTGGGCGATACGACGATCATTGCAAACAGATCATTGTACGTGGACTTCACCTTACCATACACTGAATCAGGAGTTGTGATGCTTGTGCCATACAAGGACAACAAGAGCAAGAATGCTTGGATTTTCTTGAAGCCACTCACTTGGGAACTTTGGCTGACAACCGGTTGCTTCTTTGTGTTTATAGCATTGGTCGTGTGGATTCTCGAGCATCAAATTAACGAAGATTTCAGGGGTCCAGCAACGCATCAATTTGGCACAAGCTTCTGGTTTTCTTTTTCAACCATGGTTTTTGCACAAAGTAATAACCCTTCATCTTAATAGATCAGTTGAACATCACAATTTATATATTGTTCTTGGAGAATTTATGTGCTTACCTTAATTTGGATTGCAGGAGAGAGTGTATTAAGCAACCTAGCGAGATTTGTTGTGATCGTGTGGGTTTTTGTGGTACTTATACTCACACAAAGTTATACGGCAAGCTTGAGCTCTCTTTTGGTGGTGCAAAATCTTCAACCAACGTAATCGATGTAAATCAGCTCCGTTGACGCCTTATTTTTATTTAGGTATGTTTTAGTTTATTTATTAAGTTACTATTCTCTTTATTGGATAATAAATAATAAAAAAATGATGAAAAGAAAAGCGAAAAAAAGCGAAAACGGAAAAGAAGTAAAGAAGCAACCTCCGCATGGGCCCTCGGCCCATTTCCGCCTCGGCCGGCCCCGCCAGGTCATCTCCTTCCTCGCGCCTCTGCAGAGCACGCGCAGGGAGCGCGACGGAGGGGAAGGGGATGGATGGACGGCGATAGGACGTGGAGCAGGGGGACAGCTAGTGTCGGATGGGACGCCGGTTCGGCCGACGAAGGCCGTGGCGATCGGCGGTCGAACTCCGTCGACTGGCCGCCCCTCGCCTATAAATACCTCCCCCCCGACGACGACGACGGACACCGAGATCGTGGAGAGAGAGAGGGAGCTAGATTGAGTCGCAGCCCTTGGACACCCCACTGAGAGACTTCAGGGGGGCCGAGGGCTCGCGGTCTCAGATCTGAGCCCCGCCGGAGGGAGGAGTAGAGAGAGAGAGAGAGACGCCGGAGAGGAAGAGATCCGCGGGGGTCTCACTGTCATCACCACCCTCGTCGCGCCGTCATCACGAATAGGTACCGCGTCATCGCTGTCGCCGTCGTAGCCCTCTCCGTTGTCCCGTTCACGTCACACCACCGCCGCTACCGTAGTCACGGTCGCCGTCGAAATGCCCAGGTTTTTGTCCCGGCGCCGCGGATTCGCGAACCCTAGGGTTTGCGATTTTCCAAGTCGCGAAGCGGATTCGGACCCGAAAAATCGGCTAGGGTTCGCGACCCGGCGAGCGTCGGGGGTCAGGTCGGGTGTTGGAGCCGAGTCGGGTTGGGAGTCGGGTCGGGCCCGGGTAGGGTTTCGCTAGGAGCCCGGGTCATCGGGCCGGGCCGGGCGTCCCCAAACGCTCGGCCACGGCGTCGTTTTAATAAAAATAAAAAAAAAAAGAAAAAAATGAAAAAAGTCCGAGTCGGGCCCGTCCTCGTTTGGGTCGCCGGCTCGGGTTGAACCAACCGTGGATCCGACCCAGTCGGTTTTTATTTTAAAATAATATTTTAATAAAAAATAATTTATTTTCCAACATGCCAAAAAATATATTTTATTTTCGAAATATATTTTAAAAAAAATTAATTTCCAAAAAAAACAAAAATATCCAAAAAATATTTTATTTTCCAAAAATATTAAAAAAATTTTTAATTTCCAGAAAATCGAAAAATAATAAAAAATGATAAAAATATTTTTATTTTCCAAAAAATCAAAAAAATAAAAAATATTCCATATTTTCCAAAAACTGCCAAAAATCCAAAAAGGCCAAAAAATTCATGAAAAAGCCAAAAAAAATTAGAAAAAGCCAAAAAGACTTGTATTTTCCCAAAAATACCAAAAAATCCCAAAAAAAAATCCCTTTTGTGTCCAAAAAAAAAAAAATAGAAAGAGACCTAGAAAATGTTTTTCCTCCCAAAAATGCATGGAAAATCCCTCGAACATCAAAAAAACCTCAGGGTTTAAACAAGATTAGGTACCAAAAGGGCATTAGTGATTAACTAGCGTAATCAAGTCCCCGATCCTAATTTCTCTAGTTGCGCAGGAGTGAGTATTTCTCCCGATACTTCACTTGGGTTTCTAATCAACCCACCCCAAATCGATTAGTGGCGACTCCAATTTAAAATTTGATTTACAGGTTAAAAACTTGAACCATTAAGTCGTGAATTGGTGGACTTGGGAGAGTCCGGGTTTAATAAATTCAGCCGAGCCATTAGCCTCCTTAGGCGCCCGTACCCGATTGCGGGCGCCGAAAAAAAAAAGAGGTCGCGACAGCTCCTAAAGAGTGGAGAAAAAGTGGGATACCCGCTTGGCTCTTTTGTACATGATATGCTAAAGCAAATGAAGTTCACTAATTCCAAACTTGTCCCTTATCATTCCGTGGAAGAATGCGATGCGCTTCTTTCAAATGGAAGCGCAAAGGGCGGGATCGCAGCAGGATTTGACGAAGTCCCTACATTAAACTCATTCTTTCTCAATATTGCAACAAATATACCACGATCCCAACCTTTAAAACTGCTGGATTTGGCTTCGTAGGTTTTCAATCTCTCAATTCTAGAAAAAAAGATATCCCCAGAATTTTCAATTGCTAGGATTAATCGTTATGTCTTTGATTGAAAAATCTGATGTCCTGCTTCTTTTGGTATTACAGGTTTTCCCAAAAGGGTCTCCACTAGTACGGGATATCTCAGAAGCAATCCTTAATGTAACTCAAGGGCCTAAAATGAAGGAAATCGAAAACTCGTGGCTTGGATCGACAACAAACTGCTTGGATTCGACCACCTCAGTTTCTTCCAATAGCTTGGGTCTTGACAGTTTCTGGGGCCTATTCTTGATTGCTGGAGCAGCTGCAACTTTAGCTTTCCTCATTTTCGTAGTCACGTTCGTCAAAAGAAATTGGCATATCGTAGCAAGTTCTTCAGGTACATTGTGGGGGAAATTTGTTGAATTGGGACGAAGATTTTACCAAAGAGACCTCAATTACCACACTTTTAGAAAAGGCAGATCTAGAGATAGAAGCACGGTTGATGGTGCCAATGAGAATGCACCTGTTGAAACTATAGAAAACATGAACTTCCCCCGAGTCTGTCAAGCAAATCCAGCCAAATTGACGACGTTAATGAGCACGGCACACCATCTGCAGCACAACTTCCTATTCATGTAGAAGAAAGGTGCCCGGAGATAGCAACAAACGGCGAGCTTACCGGTGTAAGTTAGGAGAGGTATATGCCTCAAGAACCTTAGATACTAAACTTTAATCCTCAACTAGTTGAACTCTGTACTTTTAGATGACGATATTTCCCCCCTCATTTTCTTCTCATGTAAGGCCTGCCATTGATACTGCTTATTGCCTAGTCACAGACAATGTAAATGAAAGATAGATGCTTTTCAAAGCATTTTCCGGGGACATCATATGCACATATTAACTTCTCTTATCCTATATGTATTGCCAACGAAGAGAAGTGTTCATTGATATTTCGATAGCCATTGACGCCTAATCAACTAGACTTCTTAAATCCCATCGGTTTGCTACTGATGAAAGCAAATATGTCAACATCAGGATATAATTTTTTTCAAATCATGAACCTTTTTGTTGGTTTAAATAAATGAACTTTTGAAAGATGAACATCTCATATGATTTGTACATAAATATTGACTCTTAGAAACGTGCACGGACATTTCACTGCTATATACTATAATCTTAAATTAGATAGACATAAAAAAGCAAGCGCTTAGCTTACTTACCTTTACCAAAAAAAAAAAAAAAGCAAGCGCTTAGCAATTAATTAAAAGTTTCTTATGGCTTGCAGCCCGAATCAAGCGGCCTAGGACATTGCCATGAATTATGGGCCATGTCGCAGACTAGCGCTTTGCTGTTCATTTTTAATTTGTACTACTCAGCTACATGGACAGTGAAAGGAAAACGACTCCTCCGCGTGAAAACAAGAAAGTTTGGACTTGTCACCTAATATTCAACTCCATATCAACCATCATACAATAATTTTTCAACAAACCGAGTGAATCCAATGAACGGTAGTTGTTTGGACACAAATTTCTTGTTGAGCTCCATGAAAGATGCAAATATTATTCGCCTTGTTTGTCACATGATTTATATAATTGGCCCATTCGACAAATTTTTGTGTCAAGTAATGGGAATAGAATCCAATGGACGAGATCGGAAGGTGTATCGAGAATCAGTTAATGCCTCCACCATTTGAGTAGAGCTAATTGACTAGAGCTCAATAATTTCAAAGTCATTTTTCACACCATATAAATTTTAATACTTACCAATAGCTCATAATAAGATAAACAATGTAATCCCTGGCAAGAAGCAATGACCTGGTGCTTTTACATGCATCAAATGAGTCAAGGGTAGAGAGAATTCACATTGCCATCATCATCTATCGCATTTAAGTAGACCATATCTCTCCTCACAAACATATTGAGAATCATAATGCTGTGGTTCCTCTTTTAATTTCTCGGATGACCTCATCGACGATTGATGTGCTTACTTGTATCTAAAACCAAGAGGCCAGGTACTTAATTTCTCCTAAATTAAGTTTTCCTTTTTCATAATTTTTGATAGATTGTAAATAATTTTCCGGGTCAATTTAATATAGAGATAATGTAACATACACTCAAAATATATTGACATAATGCTCTAAACTGCTATGTAGCGAATAAATGGCTGAGGTCAGAAAGTTGCATTTTGGTCACAAATGGTTTCAGATGTGTTCCTTTCAAGCTAGGTAGATATGTGGATCCAAAAAAAAAAACAAAACTAGGTTAATATGGAACAATGCAAATATCATTGGAGCCAATATAGGAAAAATTTATGTCGAGAGTTTTTACTTCAAGGCACACGCAGCTTTTTGGAAGCTCAAAGCAACACTCAATATGTTATATAGAAAGCCAATTTTATTGACAATAACAGTACTTGTTGTTATTGTTGTTTTATTATTATTATTATTATTATTATTATTATTATTATTATTATTATTATTATTATTATTAAGTAGCAACAACAACAATAGTAACAACAAAGACGACGACAACAACAACCACAATCAGAATAATAATAAAAGGTGATCAAGTTTAGTTCTATACGTACTTTTCCATTTGCTTTCAATTTTTCTACACCTTTTTCTGTCACGCCCTGAATCCTGAGCACGCACACATCCCACTACGGTCGTTCAGATATGCGACGTTCCCAGGTACTCGTCACCGACCCATTCATTTTAAATGCACATGTGGAAGCATATCATAAAACCCCTGACAATAAAATACGGGATAGGAAAGCAAGAAGCAACTTCGTAACCAAACATTTTCATGAACCAACGGAGTTTACAAACAGAGGTCTACAACCAACAGTTTACAAAAGACCGGCTCTTAAAAAGGAACCGTCCTACGACCTACAAGTCGAACACAGTCTCCAATCCTTCAGGCTTCACCTCTGCAACTCCACAAGGCTAACCAAAAATGAATTGGCCGCCCCGTGCTCTAAGGACCTGAAAAAGATGGCCCACAACGGGGTGAGACTTTGTCTTAGCAAGTACACCCCTAAACCCCTATTAGAAAGGAAGTACACCCCAGAATGGCCTAGCCACACCATCGTAGACAATGAGACTCACCTTTGCCTCAGTTCCTTTCGCAATTTAGCACAATTCATATCACTCAATCACATGCTCATATCACTCAATCACATGTTCATATCACTCGATTACATACAGTAATACGAACTTAAACAACTGGAATGCAATCACTTTCATATAACCAACAACCATAGGGGTCGTGATTATAAGACTAAATCATTATGACTTGTCCCATACCATATCACACAATTCCGTCTCATAATCCGACACATCAACAACACTTAGCATGCATTCCAATTATTATTCACTGCCACACAAGGGCATAGCCTACTCGCAGTTCGGCTATCTACTGACATGAATGCCAAGCATCGCCTCCCCACCTTGGAGCGCGACTTCGTCACTACGTCGACGGCATTCCCGAAGGAGTATAGGCCCATAATCAACTGCGACTCGAGCCCTTTGTAAGAGGCCTCCCATATAGGGGCAAGTCCAGCTCAAAAGCTCAGGACGGTTTCCTCTTAACCACACATGACAATTCAAATTCGGCCCGGGATACCTTACATTTCATTCAATACCATTCATCAAAATAGTAATCCTGATCTCTTTTCTTCACTTTAAAATCATTCAAGAAAATTGCCACGTGTGTGGTTATTTGTCAAATTCAAACGATGAAAACAGAAACCACCATTTTTCAAATTCCACTATTTGATAAAATACTCTAAATCCGATTTCGGTGTTAAAACCCGACATCCGGGATTTTCTGAATAAAATCCATACTTTTCACAATCAACACTCAATCTTGAATATCTAACAATCAAATTCATAACCTGAATACATAACAGCGATCATCGCGAAATTATGATAATTTAAGGTCTCGAAATAATTTTCGGAATTAATAAATAATTAAATTTATTCCGAAAATTAATTAAATAATAATATTTTAATAATTTTATATAATATAATATATTTTTAAATAATTAAATAATTTCGAATTACTTTTTTATTCAAAAATAATCATCTATTTAACTTAAATAATTAAGGCCAAATTATTATTATACTAACATAAACATCTATTTAACCTTAATTAAACATACACTAAACTAATCACACCCCTTAATCTAATCCACACTTAACTAAACTAATCTAACCGCATAATCTCACTTAACTTAAACTAAACCTCCCTAAGTATCATTAACCTCTCTAAGCGAGGGTTAGAGGATAAACTCACCCGATTAGGGATTTGATCAGCTCAAATCGTCGGGGACGCAACATGGACCGACTTTCCTCAAGGTAGGCCAAGCTTTCGAGGTCGGGAAGCCGGCCAAAATGGGCAAAAATTGGGCTGAAATACCCACAAAATCAGTTGCTGGTCACTGCCGGTAGAGGGCGGATCCGGGGGTCAATTGGGGCAAGCAAGGGTCAAGATGGGCTGAGGGAGTCCCGGTGGGCTGAGGGAGGGGTGCACTATGGCTCACGGCGGTGGAGACGAGCTCCAGCGGCTCCTGCGCGAGCTGAGGCAGCAGCTGCGACGCAGGGCAGGTGAGAGGGAGAGGGAGATGGAGACGGGCGGAGTAGTGGCGGTGCACGAGACGGCGAGCGGCGACGGCGTGCGGTCCAACAGTGTGCAACGGCGACGAGCGGTGCTGCTAGCTGCTGTTGCGGCTTCCCTGGGTTGCTGGTGGGTTCCAAACAGCAACTAGAGAAGAAGAAGAAGAAATCGACGCCAGCAGGAGGGAGAGAGGAAGGCGGAGGGCGAGCGGTGAGGTGCGGGCAGGGCGAAGCAGCGGCGGCAACTCCCGCTTCGGTTGTTTGTTGCAACGGTGAGGGGACTTGCTGAGGTCTTCTTTGGCTGGCTGGGCTCTTCGAGCAACAAGAAGAGATGGGGGAGAGAGAAGCAGCGTCGGGAGAGAAGGAGAAAAAAAGGGGGGACCGGTTCTCCCTCTCTCTATCTCTCTCTCTCCCTCCCTTTGGCCCCACAAACATGGCCCACCATGTGAGTTGTCATCAACCCACATTTTCTAGCCCCAAAATGCCCCTTCTAGAAGCCCTTAGGTAGTCCAAAATGTTGGGTATAAGTGGCATACGAATTTTGCAAGAGAAATGGCACAATTTGGACTTCAATCCTTCTTGAAACAATTCAATCCGGCCTCTGAAAATTCAATCGTCGAGTCCTCGGTCAAATTAGTATTTTTCCTCACCAATATATCCCACTTGCATCCTAATTTCGCAATTGAAAACAATCTTTGCAAATTCGATAAACGGCTCTATCTCGACTTTTTTTCCTAAAAATCTCGGGTTGCTGAAAAATCTTTCGAGACTAAGTCAACGCTCCTAAAATGACCTGTGACGTAACAGAACTTTCAATTTTTGAATTCGGGTTCGATCGCACGGTTAATTTCAATTCGGCGCGAATTTAGCGCGTCATAATCTACCTAGTAGCTTTTAGGAATTTTCGTGCATTTAACCTGTGGTTGATTATTTTCAAGCCACAAAGTACATTTTCGACACATTGGCGACTCTCGGTTGTCGTGAAAATCTCAATGTTTCAAATACGGACACAAGGTACCAAAACGACAGAAGAATCGGTCTAGTGCCGATCGACAAGAATTGTGCAATTAGGTGGAATCACTCACACTTAATCACATACTTTTGTCGAGTCAACCTATCTCTGAATTTCTAATCAATCTTACTGTATCGTAATGATTTCTTGCAGATTTGCACGGTCGAACAGTTGTTTCCTCGTCGAATTCTCAAGTTTGATACGTCAAAATCCCTTAACGGCTTCACCTGATAGACTAGTTATCCCATGAGTGATCAATTTAGGGAAAATAACTATAAGCGCGTCGATGAAATGCCCAACTATTTCTATCGAAAGTAGAACCTGAAATTCAGGATGTCATATTTTCTAAACAAAGCTTACTCAATGCGATAATGTCCGAGTCCCTTCAACTCCAACTTGAGAAGAGTGTTAACGATTCACTTTGCAACTTAACGCAATGAAAACAGTGACCCCTGGAAATATGTTAAGGTTTAATGTACTATTGAATCTACTATAGGATTGTTCTTTGGGTACGTGATGATTGAATTTAAGCAAGTTTGTGATGAGGTGGTTGAGGACTAATTGCGAGGGTTCGTGGTTTGATGATTGACCCGAGTGAAGCACTCACATTGAATTGGTCAAGGTAATGAGGGGGGACAAAACAACTATAATTAAAGTCGTCTTACTCCCGTGGACAAGGACCTTTGTTGGAGTTAAAAAAAAAAAAAAAAAAAAACAACCAACTAGACCATTTGGTGTAAAGTTCTTGGAGTTACCTTTAGGTGTCCGACGTCTCACGTTTTTTTTTTTCAATCTCCTGAGATAAAGAAAAGTTATTGCACGATTTATAGTGTGATTTAATGCCATCTGATCATATAATTATTTGAGTCTCAACATGAGACTCACATGACCGACACTCTAGATGAGCTCGGTCTTCATCTTTTATTTGACCATGCAATATTTTTGTTTTGAGGAAGAAGTCACAGTATGGTCTGAAGATCATATCCTACAATATCACCAAGCCATTATTTATATTGAGACCGTCATGATCAACGATACATGATCATTGATTAAGATTGGCTTGTTGTGTATATATATGTACACATACATATTCTTGCTAGCTATATTAGACAGAGTTTAGCGGTTCTAATGCAAAAGTAGGTCCTAAGGATTTTCTACAGCATCCAAACCAATAGAAATCAAAACGACAAAACTCGTAATACGCCATAATTTATTTATCAGAAGGTTCGGCTAGGGCCTGTAATGCTAACTAGGAGAGCCTATTAGATTTCGACATTAAATCTTAGGAGATAAGAATACCACAAATGTCATGACTTTCGTATAATACTTACTTAAGTGCCATATCTATATTTTCTACCACTTGAATGTCATGAATCCTAAAAATTGTTAATTTGAGTGCAATAACTTTTTTGTTGATTACTCGAGTGCCATAAGTTTTAAAAATATTCATCCAAGTACCAAAAGTCAAATGTGTCATAACATTTTTGTTGCGATCTTCCCGAGAAGGGTTGGACCACCTAAAGGTTCGGTTAATGGATTACTAAGCTTAAACTGAGCTTGAGCTCTCTTAAACCCAAACCAATTCACGACTTACGTTTAAATTCTTAATATGCAAATGATTTTTTGCTACTAATCTATTTTTGATGGGTCGATTAAAAATCCAAATAAAGTAATAAGAGAATTACTTCACTTCTACGAACCAGAAATTAAATGAGTTTGATGACTTAATTATGCTAGATTTATCTAACGTCCTTTCTATACATTTTCTCTTTTATTTCAAAATAATGTTTTGCAAGCAGCTTGAATTGATTTTAAATTATTCCTAACATATGAGGTGATCATACGGGTATACAACCATTATTTAACACTCAATAGTTAGAGCATTAAATAAATTGCAAATAAAAGGACAAATTACTTACCTCAAAGCCACGAAAGCATCTACAATATTAACTCAAAATTTACATCAACAGCCCTAAATATAATTTCTAATTAACATGCAGTCGCTCAAACATTTTTTTATTTTTTTATAGGTTTTCTCTTATTTAAATGAAACTTAGTCTACATGGAATGCAATGCAATGACGTACCAAGGAATCTGAGAGCATAGTTCGTTGCAAGAATCATATTTTCTTTTATCCTTGAGAAAAAAACCACGTACATGTTCATCAAAGATACCTAGTGTGTGTGTGTGTGTCTATATATATATATATATATCAATGAAGTAGATAAATCAATCCATAGTGGCTTTCTTTATTCTGATATTTTTTCTTTATACCCTACAAATATCTCTCCCAATCGCAACCTCATATGGCCAAAAATATGTCATGGTGGGTACAATTTTCTAATTATCATGAAAAGTTGTACAGAAAATCTAGGAAGTATTGACACTCTTTGAGAGCTTTCATGTCTGGTTGGACACTCCAATGTGTATTCGACATTCTCCGATATGTGATCTCAACATGAATGGGGTCAATTTTAGAAATATTCAATAAATGAGTGGTCAAAAATTAAAAAAATAAATAAAAATAAAGGGAAAAGGAGAAAAACCTAGTCTTTTTTTCTCTTCTCGACTTTCACTTCCCATAACACACAATTCACTCAAACTTAGTTTTTTTCTCTTATCTTCCAACATGCTCTGACACACGAGTTCAAAAAGTGGATTGCTTTTTTTTTTTTTCCTCCAAGTTTTGTGGATTATTGGAATAGAGTTAAATTTGTCAAATTGAAACAATGAATGATATTAACAAATTGAAAATTAATGTTTTTAGTGTAAATTCATTATAGGCTCTTTTTTATTATTTATTTATTTGTGAATTTCAATCAAATTAATTTCATAAAAATAATCATAAAAATGAAAAATAAAAATATACATTTAATATATAACGTATTCCAACATGTCGAAATTTTATATTTGTTGATAAACGATATGTCGACAAGTCGTGTCGTGTAGCGTGTCGGGTGTTGGTGTAAATACTACTTAGCAGAAAATCAAGTGTCATTGATAAGACCATTTTCTTTATAGACAAAATAGGAAGTTCCTTCCCATAAATTTTGTTTCCTAATTACCGTGATTCTGAAAATTATTTTGTATCGACTGTAATATGGACAGATCTTTCCTTCTTTTATGATATTTGCAATCTTGAGCTCAATCAGGGGATGATAATATTATAATAAAGTCTCATTTTTAAAGATCTATTCAGTTCTTTATTTCGCGTGTGATTCTTGTTTGTCATGTTCTCCAATTGTTAATTCCAAGCCCCCTTCTTCATCCTTGGTTTGCAAGTGACAAATGATCTTATATTTGAGTAGTCACCCTCCACCTCCATAAAAAGTAGTCAATCATAACAAATGTAATTATGTTACGCCGTACATAGATGATTTTGAAGTTTATTGAAATCTTTATCGCTTATAAATTGATATTGGTATACACATTAGCATCAATAGAGCAATATAGATACTTGACAAATATCACGCATAAGATTTTATTCGTGAGTAAATATGCATGACATATACAACGGCATGTAAACATATGATCAAATTCATGATCGGATATAAATCCCACCGGTTTGCTACTGATGAAAGCAAACATATTAAGATCAGGATTTAATTTTCTCAAATCATGAACCTTTTTGTTGGTTTATATAAATGAACTTTTGAAAGATGAACATCTCATATGATTTATACATAAATATGTACTCTGAGAACCGTGCATGGACAGTTCACTAGTATATAACATAATTTTGAACTGGACAGATAGAACAAGCGCTTAAGAATTAATTAAAAGTTTCTTATGTTGTGCACGTTCAGCCTATCAAAAGGCGTAGATGGTTGCCATGAATTATGGCACTTTGTTCTTCTTCTTTTTTAATTTCTACTACTCTGTGTGAAAACGAGAAAGTTTGGACTTGTCACCCATATTCAACCATCATACAATAATTCTTCGACTAACCGTGTGAATCAGGTAATTGTTGTTGTGCACAAAATTTCTTGCTAAGCTCCATAAAAGATACGGATATGATTCACCTTTTCTGCCACATGACTCATGTAATCGGCCCATTCGACGAATCTTTGTGTCATGTTAAGGGAATAGAAGCCAATGGACGAGATCATATAATGGCTTCCCATTTGAATAGAACTAATTTCAAAGTCTTTTTAGATGGCATCATTTTAATGCTTACCAATAGCTCATAATAAGATAAACAGTGTAATCCCTCGTGAGAAGTAATGACCTGGTGCTTTCATGTGGATCAAATGAATCAAGGGTAGAGAGAAACCACACTCCCATCATCATCCATCACATTTAAAGATGATCATATCTCTCCTCAAAAACGTATTGAGAATCTTAATGTTGTGGTTACTAGGTTAATTTCTTGGATGGCCTCATCGATGATTCATCTACTCACTTGTATCCAAAATGAAGAGACCAGGTACCTAGTTTCTCCTACATGAAGTTTTAAATTTTATAATACTCTTGATGTAGAGATATATTTAATATACACACAATCAAAATATATCGATATAATACTCTAGCTTGCTATTAGGCAATCGGGTGCATTTGATAATATTTCTATTCTTGGGAACAAATTTTTTTAAGAAAAAATATTTTTGAATTTCTATTCCTATAACAGTTTCTAAGCAAAATAGTACATTTAGAGGAAAAGTGTTAAAAAAGTCATAAACCTTTTTGTATTTGTGCCAATTTAGTCCTAAACTTTTTTTTTTGTGCCAATTAAGTCCTAAATCTTTTTACATTGTGCCAATTCAGTCATTTCCGGCCAATTTTGGCCAAATTTTGCTGACTAGACGTCAGCCGGCTAACATGGCCTAATCGGCGTTGACGTGCACAACTTTTAATGATATTTTAATGTTCTTAAATTTTGTTTATTTTTTTTTTTTCTTTCTTCCTTCTCCTCCTTCTTCCTCTAGCCGGTCGCCGAGGTCCAGCGACCGCCGCAGGTGACCGCTAGTGAGGTCGAGGTTGACCTCGTCGGCCACCTCACTAGTGGCCGCGAGGGTGTCCTCACGCTGGCCTCACGCCGAGGTTGACCTCCAATCAATTGCCGCCCGAGCCTTGAGGGTGACCTTGCATCGGGTGGGCGAGGCTCACTCTCGCAGCCATTGGCGAGGTGGTCGGCAAGGTCGAGGCTGGTCGTTGAGGTCCGGCAATTGATTGGAGGAAGAAGGAGGAGAAGGAAAAAAGAAAAAGAAAAAGAAAAAATAAAAAATATCAAAATATTATTAAAAGTTATCAACGTCGATCTTGCCGATCAGCTATGTCACCGGCTAGTGTCCAGATTAGCAAAATCCAGCCAAAATTGGTCGGAAATGATTGAATTGGCACAACGTAAAAAAGGTTTAGGATTTAATTAGCACAAAAAAAGATTTTTATTTTTTTTCTTTTTCTTCCTCCTCTAGCTAGTTGCCATGCCTTAGTGATGGCGGAGGCGGCGATCGGCTAGAGAAGAGAGATGGCAAGGTAGCCGACCTTGGATGAGGTCAGGACTTGCCATGCCGCAAGGTCGAGCCTCGTTGAGGGCTGGTGAGGTCGTCGAACCTCATCTCTAGTTGCCGACCATGCTAAGGTCCGACAACTGGTTAGAAGAGGAAGAAGAAAAAAAAAAGAAATCAAAAGAAAAAGAAATAAAAAGAAAGAAAATGACTTATTTTATAAATTGTTCTTGGGAATAAGAAACAACATTATTTTATTTCTCATTTCTATTTCAAATCTATTCCCTGACCCCTTTTCTATTCGAGATGTAAAAAAGTGAATGTTACCAAATGGATTTTTGTTCAAAAAAACAGAAATTTTGAAAAATAGAAACATTGACAAACAGACCCTTAATAGTTGAGGTCGATGATTGCATTTTGCTCATAAATGGCTCCCGATGTTCCTTCCAAAGCTAGGTAGATATGGAACAGTGCAATTCTCATTAGAGCCATGATAATATTGGGAAAATATCAAGTCATTTTAAGAAAATGAGAGTATTTCAAATTCTTCTTTGGAAGTTTCCTTTTCCTTTACCTTTATAGAATGACTCAAAACATTTGCTCCACAAAAGATTAGCTTGCAAGCTTTGACCACAGAATCTTCTAACATACACTCGAGATCGAAATACTTAATGTAGGTGTTGACAAATTCCGAGAGTGCATTGGGTTATTTGTTGGAAACACGGAAATGCGTCCCGTGGCAAAACAAGATGAAAGAAAAAAAATTGAAAAAAATTAATATTCTTTATTTGCCCAAAAAAAGGTCCTTTATTTCGGAAAAAAAAATAAAAGGTGAAAGAGCACCTTTTGGTTCTTTTGTAGCGAAAGACTAGAACTTCAACACATAAGACTTTTGGTAGACAAAGCATAGGGTGGTCATCTGTTTGCACTTGAACATGAGTAGGGTTGGACCTTAGTAACTTCTTAAACTACTACATCTAAACTTTGAGACGTAAAATTTTGAGAGTTTTCCCTAAGGTGAAGAAAGAAAAAGTATCCCCTAAATTAGAGGGGTGAGGCGTACGGGTAATGGCAAATTAAAATGAGGAACACATCTTCATAGCCTATTATTAGTATGCTGGCGGACTATGTAGCACCGACACGCGACACACGACACGCAACACGACACGACACGCGACACGTCATTTCTAAAAAAGTAGAGAATTTCGACACGTTCCGACACATTAAATATTAAATAAATATTTTTATATATAGATGCATAAATAAGTAAATAATAATAAATAAAAAAAGTCTAGAATTAGTCTATACTAAAAACATTAATCATACATTTGTTAATATCATTCATTTTTTTAATTTGAGGAATTCAACTATATGTCATTGTAATAAACCATAAAACTTGAAGGAAAAAACAAGTAATCCACATTCCACTATTAAATTTAAAATTCAACAATAAGTAAAAAAACAATAAACATTCCATCAAGTAGTATAACAAAAAGTCATGCATCCACATTATTCACTTCTTCTGCAAAAAACAGACTCCATCTCCGGCTCATCAAGTGAAAGATTTGCAACTTCAAGCACCCCTACATCTTCAAACGAGACAAATGCATCTCTGCCAATATCCCACATCTTAGTCTCTCCTTCCGCATATTGTGGGTTTTTTCTTGATAGAAGACGGAGATTGCTATGAATAAAAACCAAATCTTCTGCACGTTTTGGGGTCATCTTATTTCTTCTTGCCGAGTGCACAAATGAGTAAGTACTCCAATTTCTCTCAGCACATGATGAAGAAGAAGGTTGTGCAAGAAGCTTTAAGGCTATACTTTGAAGCATTGGTGCACATGCACCATGATTGACCCACCAAGCCTTAGGATCCATTGAATATCGATTTTGAATGGAATCCAATTCTCTAAAATCTCCATTTTTACTTGCAAAATCTACGTACTCCAAATTCACCTTGTTGCGCTCATCCAAGTTAGGAAAGTATTTCTTGAAGCATTTCAGTCTTTCTTGGTTGATCTCCTTATTCTTGTACGGAGAAATTCGAGTAGAATCTTCATCAAGCCATTGATCACTATAGTACCTGTTATTTAATAAAATGAAATAAAATTAGAAAACAATAATAAATGAGAGGAGTATTATATTATCATGTTAAAGAAATAATAACTACTAAAGTAATAGTCTCATACAATTTTAGAACTTACCTAGGATTTAAGGCATGTGCTAAGCAATGAAGTGGAGTATTGTTCTTTGTCCAACGATCTACAAGAATTGTGTGAATCACCTCATAAAATGTGGACTTCTCATCTAGCCTCTTCACTTCATGTGCATATATAACTTTCTTCACTTTTTCGATCATCAAACCCCACATATCATAAACTAAGTGAAGACAAGGCTTATCGGTGTCACAAACTCTAAGCATATCATAAATAGGAGCCATGAATGAAAGTATATAATCAATCAAATCCCACCAAAAATCATCCAACACTTTCTCCTTGACAAGCTTAGCTTTCTCTTGATTAACATCCCGATAGATATTCCATTTGTCACAAATCACCATGTTTTGAAGACCACTTTTTATCAACTTAAATCTCTTGAGCATCACAATCATCGAAGCAAAACGTGTATCCGCTACAGAAAGCAACTTCAAGCTAACAAACTCATTGTAAATTGCTAATCTCATAGAATGGTTCATGATAAAATGTTTAATTTGCATAACTTCCTTAACAATATCTGAAATCCAACTACATTCATCATAAACTATTTGATTGCTTTCCATATTTTTTGCAGCACAAATATTCTTCAAAGCTAGATTAAGGGTGTGCACAACACAAGGTGTCCACATAATGGATGGAAATTCTTGCTCAATAAGTTGTCCCGCACCCTTACAATTTGAAGCATTATCCGTAATTACTTGGACCACATTCTCATGCCCAATTTCATTGATAACTCCTTTCAGCAAGTTAAAAATGAAATGCATATCTTTTGTTTCTCCTGAGCAATCAACCGATTTTATAAACATTGGTTCTCCATCCGATACCGCCATGAAATTAATAAGCGGTATTCTATGTGAGTTGCTCCATCCATCACTCACAATACTTACACCCTTCTCCCTCCACATGATTTTGATAGGTGTACACAACCTATCAATATTTACCTTCTCCCTTTGCAACAAAGTGGTCCTCAACAAATTATATTTCGGTGGTACATAACCCGCAATATTATGATTAGCAACATAAGTAAAAGCGGATTGAAAATAAGGATTCCTTGCTAGGTTAAACAGCAAGCCCGCCAAATAAAACATCCTAGCAATCTCACAATTTATACGATCCCGTTGAGTCATATTAAATGCATTTTCAAGTGATTTTCCACTCTCACTTTCATCTTTCCTTTTTTTTTGAGTTCAATGATAAATCCATTCTGTCACCACCACCGCCACTAAGTGAATAACTAGCAGGAGGCAAAGGTACATTTCTAGGTGCAATACTCATCAATTTAGTATTGACCTCTTCCTCTAATCTTTCCATCTCCAAAATCCTTTTCACAAAAGTTGCATCTCCAAGACAAATTTCCCCTCGCATCAGTATGATTAACTAACTTAGTAACATACCTCCATAATGGTTGTTTTACAACTTCATTGCTAGAGGTAGCTTGTGTGCTTGAAGTACTACTAGCCATGTTTGAACTTGAAGACATTCTGCAAATAAATAAATAAATAAATAAATAAATAAATAAATATGTTATTATCAATTGCTATAAGGTTTCAAGTTGGAAGCAAGTGAACCAACATCAACGCCAGTCAAACACCCAAGAAGAAAGAAATCAAAACAGAGCACAATTCATATCGCCTTAAAAATCGAGCTAATATAGTTGAAATCTCAACAGGATAAGACTCATGAACTCGAGACTTGGGAGTTTGACAAGACCTCTAACCCTAAGCTAGACTCTGCGCTTGAGCTCGGCTGGAATCAACATACCCAAGATTGACTCAACCCATATAGTTTCTTAATAGGACGAGTTCAAAGCACTTTGAAGCTCGACCAATCATACAAATTAGACAAGCATAAAAACCACTAAACCCGTAGTTTCTCACTATCTACCTCGTGTAGCCCCATTTCCTAAACCAACATTCAGAACCCATATCATAGATTGCACTAATTGTATGAATGATAATGCTTTAATATCAATTACATATCAGTAAATCGCCCAAAAAATAAAAGAACTCTATAAAGGGGAGAAACACATTTGAACGCTATAGAAACAAAAGAACAAAATTCAGAACTATCCCCTCATTCAGAACAAAATTCAGAACAAAATCGCAAGATGCTAACCTGAGGCACGGGGGCTACGGCGAATTCGAAAGGCAGCACAGATTTACGGCAACGATCGCGATGGTAGAGAGAGTTTCCAAGCAGCAATTGACAGAAAAGCCAATTCACAGAAAATCTCACAATCAAGTGAAAAAACAGAACGGATAGAGCACCAAAATTTGAAAAAAGAAAGAGAACGCGAAGCATTAGTCAGCTTCGGCGAGCAGTCCACCGAACAAAACAACAACAACCCACCAAGCGAAACCGGCAAAAGAACGACACAAGAGCGCTGAAGATAGAGAGACGGAAAGAGGGTCCGAAAAATCCCCCTTTCCCCGAACTAAGGTTTGCCAAAAAAATCCCAAATCGCAAGATGCTAACCTAAGGCACGAGGGCTATGGCGAATTCGAAAGGCAGCTCGGATTTACGGCGACGATCGCGATGGTAGAGAGAGTTTCCAAGCAGCAATTGATAGAAAAGCCAATTCACGGAAAATCTCACAATCAAGTGAAAAAACAGAACGGACGGAGCACCAAAATCTGAAAAAAGAAAGAGAACGCGAAGCATCAGTCAGCGTCGGCGAGCAGTCCACCGAACAAAAACAACAACAACCCACCAAGCGAAACCGGCAAAAGAACGGCACAAGAGCGCCGGAGACAAAGAGACGGAAAGAGGGTCCGAAAAATCCCCCTTTCCCCGAACTAGGGTTTGCCAAAAAATCCCAAATCGCAAGATGCTAACCTGAGGCACGAGGGCTACGGCGAGTCTGCGACTGGTGGGGTGGGCCACGCGGCCGGCAAAGCAACACCGGCAACACTCACGGCGAAAGAAGAGAACCAAAGTGATCTCTACTCACTGCTCAGGCTCGTTCGCTGCGACTGAAGAAGACAGAGAAGACGGGAGAGAAGACCGAAGTGAAGAACCGTGCGTGCGAGTGTGACTGACGATTTAACTTTTATTTTTTTATGTTAGTGGATATGTATGAAATCAAACTAAATTGCATGACAAAAATCATTTATTTTAAAATGAACAAGATTAGGTACCGAAAGGGCACTAATTAGATAATTAGTGTAATCAAGTCCTCGACTCTAGATTCTTTGGTTGCGTAGGAAGTGAGGTATACTCCCATGCCTTATTTGGTTTCTAGTCGACTCCAATAGGCTATTGGCGACTTCTTTTTGCAAAATTCCTAAAAAATACTCCAATGTCACGTGGGGTATGGGCTTCAAGAGCCCGTCTAATCATGGGCCTTTGGTTCGTCCTTTAGACAATATCCCTAAACCCGTTCCCTCCCCCTAAGGGTAGGTTGTGACACCCACATGCAAATGCTAGGCAAACTTTGGAGATATTAGAGACTATGTAGAAATTGATTTAAAAAAAAAAAATGGGGAAGGGAGTTTGAAGATTCTAGTGATGCAAAATGATAAAATTGAGCTTATACATATAGATAGTTGGAATCACATGACGGTATTACTCGTATGGCAAGAAACATGAAGTATTTATGGATCACAAAAGCTTAAAGTACATTTTTAATCTAGAAGAATTGAACATGAGATAGAAGAGACAGTTGAAGTTTATGAAATATTATGATTTGTCTGTACATTAATACAAGCAAGGCAAACATAGTAGCAAATGCCTTAAATCATTAGTCTTCTAGATGTGACTTTACTCACTACTTGGAAGTCTATTACTGAGGATATGAGCAAGTTGGACCTGAAAGTATTGGTTCATCATATTGGCATTTCATCGACATAATCAAGTCTAAATAAAATGAAGAATCGCATATAAAGGAAAATCAAAGAAGGTGGAGAAGTTGGGAGACAAGTATCTTCTTGAGGTTTCGTGGTTGGCTGTGTATTCCCAATGTTTCAAAGTTCAAAAAGGAGATATTGCAAGAAACTCATAGCATCATATTCTAAATTCATTTGAAGGTCACTAAAATGACTCTTGATTGAGAGAATACTTTTGGTGGATTACAAGAAGAATGATAATGTAATATTTATCAATTAGTATCTGATGTGTTGGAATGTTGAAAATTGAGCATTAGAAACTAAGTGGATAGTTTCATCCTCTCGAAATACTTAAATGGATGTGAGAGGATATCACCATAGATTTTATCGTTTGTCTATCAAGGATGCCAAGTAGTAAGAATACTATATATGGGTGACTGTTGATTGACTGACTAAATCGCAAACTTTTTATCATATTGATTTGGCCTTTCACTTGAAAAAATGACGACCTAGTGAGCATTGTTTTTTACAAAAATCCTAGATTGTATCCAAGTTTTAGAAAAGTTTACAAGAAGTGTTGGGTACTAAACTTAATTTCAGTATAACTTTTCACTCATAATCAAATGGACAATCAAAGAGAATAATCCAAAAGTTAGAGGATGTGTTGAGACCTTACGCTAATGACTTTGATGGTCCTGGGGGTGAACGTCTACATTCGGTAGGATTTTTTTTATTTATAACAACATCTTTCATTTCAGCATTAAGATGATACCTTTTGAAACATTGTATAGCTGAAAGTGTAGAACTCCTATTTCTTAGGATGTTGTGAGTGAGAAAAGACTAATCGACCTAGAATTCATTTAGTAGTTGGAAGAGAAAAGTCAGGTTAGTTCGTGAATGTTTCAAAGTAACACAAAACCATCAGAAAAGTGATGTAGACCATAAAAGGTGCAAGGTAGAATTTAGTATATACCTTAAAACCATTCATTTTAATCATACATTCTGATTTATATTATAGATTCATAAATGCATTGTGTTCGGTATAAAGTTTCTATAAATTGCTGAATACATTTGTTAGTCAGATTTCATTTCTACCAAGTTTGAATCTCCCAGAATTTTGGTTGTCGTTTATCTTGTGCTTTGCCATATTCCTGTGAATCTTCGTTGTATTTGTGGTTTGACTGCAAGTGTGAGCCCCGTGTGAATAGTGGTGGAGATGAACGGCTGTCCGGTGGTTGGAAGTCGCTTGCTATGACGGTCTGGTGATGGTCGTACCAGTCAACAACGCATAGAGTCTCTTCATGGTCCGGTGTGGTGAGCCTTGGCCATGGGCGTGCGTGTGAACTCTCTCTTCTCAATTTGTACCAAGCAAAGAGCAAGAAGACGGCTTGGAGAAAAGAAGAGAGGGCATGGCCTCAATTGGTCTAATAAGATTCGGGTTTATTTAGGCTGATGGATTCGGACTTGCTCGATCTAGTTAGTACGGGTTGGGCTTAGTATAGTTAGATTCAGATTGGGCTTGTTTATTAGAAAGTTGGCTTCGTTTCTGTGACATTCTGAAATTGGACCCATTTTTGATAAAGTGAAATGTGCATATCGTCGGCGTGCTTATGGTCCTTTTTCTCGAGCTGATCACTCACGAGCTAGCTAACCTATTGGGTGAAGCCGTTAAGGGATATAACCGCGGTAAAATCCCTAAAAGATACATAATTGGTTGGATTGGACTAAAATCGCGTCCGGTAGATTTTAATCATGAAATTTAATTTGGTTTTGGGAATCGAATATTTGAGTATGTCACAATTCAATTTTAGAACCGTCTCATCGCCTGTCAAATTATTGACGAGTCCGAAATTTCAATAAAGAAATTATCGGAGGATTAATTGAAGACCAAGAGAAAATAGAAAGAAAAAGGGGAAGAGAAAAGGAAAATATGAATAATGATATTAAGCGTTTCCTTTTTCTCTCTTTTTCTTTATTTTCTCTTTTCTTTCTCTCCTCTCTCCCCTCTCCCTTTCCCCCTCGTGCGAACCCCCCACCGCTTGCCCTCTCTCTCTTTCTTTTCCCTCTCTGACCGATCAATACCTCTCTCTCTCTCTCTCTCTCTCTCTCTCTCTCTCTCTCTCTCTCTCTCTCTCTCTTTCTTTTTCTTCTTCTTCCTCCCCGTGCGTCCGAAGAAGCGAACCGAACCAGAAGCTGCAGCTCGCCGTCTGCTCCGTCGCCGCTCGTCCCGCCGCCGCACCGCACGCCCGCGCCCGCGCCCGTGCGCGCGCCGCTCGCCGCCGTGCGCCGCCAGCCCCGTCCCTCGCGCCAGGCGTTCCCCGCGACCCGGCCCGGCCGCTAGCCTCCGTCCTCCCCCTGTCCGGCCACCTCCGGCCGCCGTTCAACCTCGCCGGACTTCCCGGCGTCCCCTTGCTCTCCGCCAGCCTCCTCTCACCGCCCTAGCTGCCCGACGAGCTTCGTCCAGCCAAGAACAAAGTGGCTGGAAAAGTGGGTTTCTAGCCTTGTTCAAGGCCATTTTGAGCCGTTTCGGGCCTCGAACCCGAGGCCCACTTTGGAGTTTGTTGTTCCTCGCATCGCCCCGTCGGATTGATCCGAATTGTGCGCGATTTGGTGAGCAATCTCACTAATTCTGGATTAGTTGACTAATTATGCTTAAGGTTGGTTTAGTTTTAATTAATTAAATTTAGGTTGTTAGATTAGAATAAATTAGTAATTATTAGTCAATTGTGATGCGATTTAGATAAATTGATTACGCAATTAGCAAGTAGACGTGGTCTACTAATTATTGGAAATGTCTTGGAATTTTTCGGACCCCTAATCAGGCTTCAATTTGGCAATTCGGGCCTAAGTGAAATTTTTAGTATTTAAATATTAATTTTCGGAATTAAATTAAATAATTATTTATTTTCCGAAAATTCAAGTGGGGTGTCCAGTGACCGGAATATTATCCTGATAACCGTGGTGAAGTCTGTTTATTTAATCGGGCTTTATTTTGAGCTAAATTGAACTTTTAATGTTAATTGTTTGATTTTCGAAATTAATTATTTAATTATTTATTTTTCGGAAATTAAGGTTGAGATGGTCAGTGACGGGAATATTATGTTGATGATCGTGGTGCAGCCCGTTTATTTAAATTGGCTTTATTTTGAGCTAAATGGAATTTTTAATAATTATTAATTAATATTAGAAATTAATTAATTAATTAATTATTTTTCGGAAATTAATTAATTATTTATTTATTTTTCGAAAATTAAGAATTTGATGGCCGACGACCGAAATTTCGTGCTGATCGTCGTGGTGCAGTCCATTTATTTAATTGAGCTTTATTTTGTGCAGAAGTGAATTAATTGTGATTACAAGATTATTTTCCTAGGTTAATCAATTTGGATAATTAATTGGAAAATAACCGGGTGTCGGTTGACAGCACCAAAAGCGTTTTGGTGGACGCTAATAATGGTGGGAATTGTGGAATCGAAATCATTATATTTTGGCTAAGGCCAATTGTGTACTAATGCACGATATTTTATCAATGATGATAAAAGATGAAAAGAAATGCTGTGTGAAGAAATGCTGTGTGATGTGGCTCAGCAATTATTACATCGCTTTGGCATGTAGGATGCCTTAGAGAATGAACGTAAATTGTTGAATGTTGATCATGCTTGTGTGGCAATAGTTGATCATACTGTGTGGTGATAGTTGATCATTCCTGTGTGGCGATAGTTGATCATGCCTGTGTGGTGTAGATCGTGCCTGTATGGCGTAGATCGTGCCTGCGTGGCCGTATTTCCGTGTGTTGAGTATCGTGCCCGTGTGGCTAAGGGTAATTGGGATGCCTAAGAGCATGCACATAAAGTGTTTATTGTGCATCACCTTGGCGAATAGACGCCCGAAAGCATTACTGTAGCTTTGTGACCAAGAATGCAAATGGAGGTTTTATAATGAGAAGTGATTTGACCTAGAAATGGTCCGACTGACATGTAATCGACTAGGTCGATTGATCATTGCTTTGATTTGATGTTGTGAATTGATTGACTGATTGGAAATGACCGTGAGTGGTCTTGTTGGCATATAATCGACTAGGTCGATTTGATCGATGCTTCGATCTGTGATGTGATTACTTAGGTGCCTATTGTGAACTGTGCTAATATGTAGGTGGAATCTGAGGCCAAGGTAAGTCCTCTACCCTGTGCGTGTTTAGGCAGCCTATAGTATAATAGTTTACTAATCGGGCTTAGTAGGGTAGAACTCGCTGAG
The DNA here is from genome assembly GCA_016097485.1 of Eucalyptus sideroxylon x Eucalyptus melliodora. Taxonomy (NCBI): domain Eukaryota; kingdom Viridiplantae; phylum Streptophyta; class Magnoliopsida; order Myrtales; family Myrtaceae; genus Eucalyptus; species Eucalyptus sideroxylon x Eucalyptus melliodora. Next base: position 33,809,571 of record CM027826.1, read on the forward strand.
ACGTAGTCTCATCCCAGTTTGGGGAAAACATTTCAGGATCCCGACGAGGAGTTGAGGAGGAGGAATTTGTGAAGGAGAACTCTGAGGTGAAATTGAGGAAGAGAATGATCTAAGTGAAGAGGAATCAGAGGAGGATCGGGATGATCCCGAGTATGACTTAGACGAGGATTGAAATCTCATCTCTTTGTGAACCCTTTTGTATATGTGTAGATAGAGTGAGACTCTAAAGTTGTGAATAGTTTGTGAAGTGCTCTGTCTAATGCCATGTATAAAGGTTTGGTTGTAAATTTCAATATGAAAAATATAGCCTGCTTTTCTATCCCATTGTTTTATTGTCTGTGGGATTTATAACTGCTTCCGCATGTGCTTAATAAATGAAAGGGTCGGCGATACATAGTCCTGGGATATCGCATATTAAAATCGACTAAGAGAAGGATGTGTGCATGCCCAAGGATCGGGCGTGACAGTTTCTAATTAAGGTAGGGGCCTTTTTGTCCTCGGCCCGACTTGTAGGCTTGTTGCAGCCCATGATCGGACTGAGCCCCGAGGCCCAGCCCGTCCCTATTTTCGAATGAAAGAAAATACCAAAATATTTAAAAAATAAAAATAAAATTAACTAAAAATTCCAAAAAAAAATTTTTTTTTTAATTTAGAAAATCATAAAAACTTATAAAAATGCATAAAATTCTAATATATATATAGAAAATTCTGAAAATCCCAAAAAAATAAATTAGAATTCCTTGAAATAGCTTAAAAGTAGTCTTTTCGGGTAGCTTTCTCATAAAATGTGTGAAAATCTTTGAATAAGCCCTTACGTCTTTACCATAGGATTCCAATTGTCCTTAAAAATGAATGCTTTCAATTCCGCACTTTCAGTATGTTGACTATGGTTTCCCTTTAGCTTAGTTAAAGATGACATACCCCTATTTGGTAATGTTAGATCATTACTCTCCCAATGCAGTTTATTTAACGTTATCTTGGTTGCTGATTGTTATTTTAATAATTGTACACCCGCATGATTACATAGCATATTAGTGTATAGGTGTAAAATCAATTTAGATTGCTTGACAAAAATAGTCTTGAAATGAACATGATTAGGTATTGAAATTGCACTAATGGACTAATTAGTGTAACCAAATTCCCGACCCTAGATTCTTTGATTGCATAGGAAGTAAAATATACACTTAATTTCTAATTGACCCCAATAGACTAGTGGTGACTCCTCATTAGAAATTTTTTATGAAAAACCCAGCATTGCACAAGGTATGGGATTAGAAGAGCCGGTACCCAATCATGGGTTAGAGGCCCATTTTTTAGGCAATATCCTTAATCCTATTCTCCTCCCTATCAAGAGTTAGGTTGCGACAACCATTCAATAGATGGTTCTAAATTTATATAATTTCATACATAGATGCTTTTGAAGGTTAGTAAAATTTTTATTGCCTATATATTGATATTGGTGTCCCATTAGCATCAACAGAACAATATAGATACTCAACAAATATGTAGCATAAAAATTTATTTGTTGGGTTAGTATGTATGACATATATAGTGTTCATTTATCCTAAATCTAAAGAGAAAGAGGGTTTGAGTAGGGTGAGGAATTAGGATTTGATTACGACTGTCGAGAATTTTGAATAGAAGAACTCAAGGAAGAAGGGTCAAGACACAAAATAATAAGTACCGACAAACCCCGAAGAGTTCATAGTCCAAGAGGACATTTGCATCTCAAAAAGCAAGAGAGCGGATCCCAAGCCGGGTATTTTTCTCGGTTTATGTAATTAACCCCGCCGGAGAAGCCAATTAGGATATGCAGAGAAGTAATTCCTAGCGAATTTCCTTAATCCTGTCCGTATGCAAAAGTTATTCGACGATGGCGCTCACATTTCTCTCTTTTGTTTTTAGTGTTTTTTTATTTTGGACGAAGAATCTTAACATTTATTTAACCCCCGGATTGTTTATACCACCATTCTTTGGCTGCTATTTCCATATTGTTTTAAACAACTGATGATGGAACTTGGTTCAAGTGGCGGAAACAACTCGGATTTAAGACTAAGAAAAGTAGGGTCTCCGATATGATGTATATGGGATGCATCATGTAGTGATTTCTTATGAATTTTTCTATTCTAATATGGAGGTCTGTCTTGATCAAGAGACTGCTTGGGATGGAGTTAATCTAGTATCCAAAAAAGAGATACTCAATGATTCTCAACTAAAATAAGAAGTACGTGCCAACTTGAAAAAGCATAAATTGATGTAAAGATTGATTTATGGTTGGTTAATACCATAAACTTCTTGGTTTTTCACTCTAACAACCAGAGCAAACTTGTGTAAATTTGATCATCACGTACCCGGAGACCTGCCCTGTAGGATGAAAACCTTAGTTTTACAAACTTAGTTTTACAAATCCTTATATTATCGTATTGAGTAGAAAACCTCATATTTAAAAATAAAAGACGAGAGGGAAGAAATATTCGTAAAGTGAAGAAAAGGTATGTACATAACTAAATTTGATCACCTATCTTTATACCTTAGAAAGTTGGGTGGCTCATTCCATGTGTACAAAAGCATCATATCATAGCTTCTTGTGAATCATATATATTAATGTTGACTTTCCACGAAGTGTTTGATATTATGTGACCCAGAATGACTTAGAAGTCAATTCTCTCTACTCAAAATGATTTTTTCTTCATGATCCATGACCATTAATCTTTCTCCACGCAATGTGGAGACATCAAATGATTCGTGACGCACCTTCCAAGCTCGTCCATGGAATTCTAACCCAAGTTTCTGACTACTTGGGGTGAAGGTTCGTCGAATGAGCCAATTATGGGAGTCATGTCATGGACAAATCGTAATAATAATTGCCAACAATTTATTGGAAAATTTGTATCCTTCATGGCGCTCATCGACGAAATTGAGTTCAAACTTGTTCACGTGATTACTCCAGTCCACACGGGGTCCTTTTCATTTCATTGTCCATGTACTTGAGCAATCCAATTTTTCGCAACGGAGCAATGGAATTAAATTGAGATCGTCCAATGATTTTCATCTCGGCTACTACCGACTAACTAGGACAAAAATTCCTCGAAAAGGCCAATTATACAAGTCATGTAGGAGTAAAGTAACAATAAATGCGAACAATTTCTCAGAAAATTTGTATCTTTGACGGAACTTAATGAGGAGATAGCCGAGGTCACTCGAAATCTTTTTCATTTCACTGTCCATTTACTTGTGTTGTAGGATTTTTTACTATGGAGTAGTAAAACACAAAATAGAGAAGAGTCTACTAAACAAATATAGTGAGATATCTCCCAGTTAATAAACAAAAGAAAACATAGCATTTATCTGTATTATAGGCCTGATTCACAACAAAGTTTAAACTAATTCATAAGTGCTTATTTTATGTGTTTGTCCAATTCAGTATTATAGTACATACTAGTGAAATGTCCATGTACAGGTATAAGATTACAAAATCATATCTTATTAACATCTAAATTTTAGCGACCCCATTTAGTCATTCATTGTATGAGAAAATTAGGATTTGACCAAATTCTTTTTTAAAAAATTGTTAATTTGCATTTGCATATTATTAGCATTTTTCATTCGATAACATTTGGCCCACATAAATGGCATTCTAATTAGACAGGTGCTAAATGGGTTAAAAATAAGCGGGTTCTGAGCTTAATAAAAAGTTATCTTGACCAAGCCCGTGGAAGCATGGCTTGGCGAAGCCCATTGATGACCTATGGTGACGGAAGTTTACATGTGATGCGCACATGGGAGGTTCCCAATTAGGAAAATAAAATCCTAATTCCTCGCCCTACATAAACCCTCTTTCCTAGAATTTTCTTCCCGATATGCAATCAGGCAAATTGTCTGATATTTTCTTCCGAAATTGAGCACGCTCTTTCCTAGAATTTTCTTATTCGAAAGAGACGAAGCAAGTAATGAACTCATCTTTTAACTGCTCGCCTGCTTTCCATGTACATCGACAAGAAATTCAAAACCCAAACTGGACTTAAACTGATGACTTTAGTTAGCAATTTCCCTGCATTTTCGTCTATATATCATGGAAGTTTATTAAGTTTAGGTGGTTTATAATTGGCCACAACACTTTGGGTCATATGCTTATTTTATGGCAACATTTAACTATACTTTCAGCAAGTCTCATTGGACGAAATCATCAGTGGGGTTGGAAAGCGGGGAAGGAAGGTAAAAGAGATTTTTCCCAGTACAATAATTTAGAAACAAAACTAACAAAATTAATGCAAATACGACTGCCAATGGCTTTTTGGATCGTTCGGCAAACGGGTTCAGGACCACAGTCCGCATAATGTGTGAGAAAAACGATCATAACTTTTGATCTAGAAAGAGTTACGAGTCCCATAATCCCAATCTGAAAAGCTTGTTCTGAGCACTGTACCCATATCAAATTGAGTACACATTTTGCAATCGCTTCGGCCCTCAAAATTAATTGTTTAGGCATGTCTCAAAGCACTTTTCTATTTTGTGTCATATCTCCACATTATTTTAGGCCTTTTTTTTTTTTTTTTTTTTTTTTTACGAATTCTTTACTGCTTAAGCTTATATTTGGGATTTCTAGGTCGTGTATTAGACTCATATTTTATAGAATACAGAAAAAGAGAATATTCTCTATAGTTGGACCGGTGAGTGCGTGCAACTAAGTGCGTGTTTGCCGATCGTTAGATTCCATGTTTAACTATATTGAGAATCATAATGCTGTGGTTCCTCTTTTAATTTCTCGGATGACCTCATCGACGACTGATGTGCTTACTTGTATCTAAAACCAAGAGGCCAGGTACTTAATTTCTCCTAAATTAAGTTTTCCTTTTTCATAATTTTTGATAGATTGTAAATAACTTTCCGGGTCAATTTAATATAGAGATAATGTAACATACACTCAAAATATATTGACATAATGCTCTAAACCGCTATGCAGCGAATACATGGCTGAGATCAGAAGGTTGCATTTTTGTCATAAATGGTTTCAGATGTGTTCCTTTCAAGCAAGGTAGATATGTGGATCCAAAAAAAAACAAAACTAGGTTAATATGGAACAATGCAAATATCATTGGAGCCAATATAGGAAAAATTTATGTCGAGAGTTTTTTACTTCAAGGCACACGCAGCTTTTTGGAAGCTCAAAGCAACACTCAATATGTTATATAGAAAACCAATTTCATTGACAATAAATCGGACACCAGATATGATATAATATGCATAGCAACCAACTTCAAATCAGAATAGGAAAGTTGGACACTTCGGTCAACAAGTCCAACTTGGACTTTCCTCTTTTTCTTGTTATCTTGAACGTGCAATATATATGAAATTTGATTTCCGTAATCTATAAATTCATGGCTTGGTCTCTACAATTCAGCCACTTGAAGTCCAAATATCCACTTTCCTTTAATTTATCTTGGGTTCGGTTTCGTTCATAGACTCAAACTCGAGACATATTTAACAATCTCCACCTTGGCTTGACGTTTGAGCCAAATTACAATCGCTTCGTAACAATTCAAATTCTGCTGCTACTTTTCCATAGCCCTCAATGGGCTCAACCGCCACAGATATTATCCAAATTCAAGCCTCGCTTGAACTTCGCCATAACCGAGGACCTCATTAGAATACCAACTCCACATGCACTTTTAACTGCTCTGCAAGAATTTTCCGACACAACCTCCTTAACCGTAGATAAAGCAAAACCATTTTTGCATCCATATCTATCAAGAGATCAAATACATACCTTGTCAATATCAACAGTTACAGCAACCATTAGCTCTATAGGCTTCACCTCGCTATGAGCACCATCTGTGTCAATTACTTTGCTAGTACTCGTACTCGCTACCTCAGGAGTTTCTGGTCGCAACTCCACCTCAAGCTGAACACCGTCCAGATCCAGATTAACACTGCCACAAATACTCATAGCCAGAAGTATTGGAGACTCATCAGGGGTAACTTCTCTGCTGTTAACAGGTGAATTTATATTCAAGCACCACAACCGATTGCCCCACTCACCTTGCGCATAGCCATGGAATATGCATCTTGCCCTCCCATCGAGCTTACCATCACTCACTTGAAAATAACACGGGTAACAAAACATTCTAATAATAGAATAATCAGCAACGTTACCTGACCATACCTCTTTAGGAGTCCGCCTCTCAATAGCAGTTGATGGGGATCTATTCACCAGGTAGCTTACCGTACTTAGCACATCTACTAAGATTTTCCTAGCAATACCAGCACCGAAAATAATTTTCCAGGCCGTCTCTAGTATTGTTTTGCTCATCAATTCTGCAAATTGTTGTGATTTACTGGCACTAGTGTGGTGTTTCACTATGTCCTCTTTTATGCAGAATTTATTTGTTAGCTTCGAGCAGAACTCCATGCTACCGTCAGTCTACACATGCTTGATCGACTTACCAGTCTCCGTCTCGATCGAAACTCTCAACCGCGAGATCCTGACACCAGCATTAAACTTGTGCATTGGCACAAACACCAAGATCTTCTTTGAGCAGTCCATAGACCCTCGAATAGATGCATCCGACGCCTCTGCAGTGAAATTTGTCACTGTCTTACCTTGAAGTTTATACAGGCCTCCGTGCTTAATTCATTTCATTATCACCAGGGCACCTCGATCAACCTTCAAAACTCCACCTTTTGAAGAATACTTGCAACCAGCTGAATCTCGGGCACTCAAGGAAATTAAGTTCTTTTTCAACTCTGGAACATGCCTCACTCCAACCAATTTCCTCACAATACCATCATGCATTCTGATTTTAACATCACCAACACCCATAACATCACACTCGGCGTTATTTCCTAACCGGACTTTACCACTACTCGTGCACCGATAAGTGATAAACCAGTTTCTATTTGGTGTGACATGAAAATAACAACCAAAATCCATAACCCATCCATCAAGCGATGAATCATTAGTGATAGACAAGGCATAATCGACATTATCTCGCCACAACCGCAACATTATCTCGTAGAATCAACCATAATTCCCTTACCATTCTCATTCTTCAACTTAAGGCTATCCCTTCTAAGATGCCCCCTCTTGCCACAACTCCAACAGACAATATTACCAGTCCTAGATTGACTAGGTCTGTTCATATTAGTACATCAAGTTACCCACACGTGTTCTAGATTTTCCTCTATTTTTGCCTACTAAAGCAGTAGATACAGATTCGCTAGATTCTTTTCTATGAATATCCTCGCTCAAAATTAAATCTCGAACCCCATCAAACGTCAAACTCATTGACCAAGAGGAATTACTAATAGCAATAACAGTAGTATTCCAACTATCAGGCAATGGGGATAACAGAATCAAAGCACGTACCTCATCTTCAAAGTCAATCTCAACCGAACTCAATTAACTAACAATCACATTAAATTCATTGATATGATATGCAATTGATGCACCTTCGCTCATCTTCAAATTAAACAGACGTCGCATCAAACAGACCTTGTTGATCGCAGAGGGCTTCTCATACATATCCGATAGGGCTTGCATCAAATCAGTAGTGGTCTTCTCCTTCAGGATGTTAAACATGACGTTACGAGCCAACATTAGCCGAATAACACCCATAGCTCGTTTATCCAGCAAATCCCAATCAATTTGCTTCATCATCTCTGGTTTCTCCCCAGATAAAGGCAAGTGCAGATTCATCTGGTAAAAATAATGTTCAATCTGCATATTCCAGAAAATAAAATCCTTCTCATCAAATCTATCGATTCTCACTTTTACTTCTTCTGTCGCCATCGATTCTCTTCAACTTATCCAAGCATGGCTCTGATACCATTTGTTGCGATAGGGCGAGCGATGGAACAAAATTTAGACGAAAGAAAAAAATAAATCGGATACCAGATTTACGTGGTTCAGTCATAAAGACCTACGTCCACGGGGGAGAGCAGCAGCGAATTTCACTATAGATCAAGTGATACAAGGAGATTACACACTCGAGTTACTCAAACACTCTCCCGGTGTTTCCCAAGCCCTAATTACACCCAATACCAACTCACGGCACAAAGTTACCACGCATTCAACCTCAAAATACAATGCTCTACGTACAGTTGGTTCATGTACGTACGAAATCGCGTATCTCTTCAAGCTTCTCGCGGAGGACTTGCGACTTCGTTGATCGTTGAATGTGTGGCTACGTACGTAGTGTTCGGCGACAATTTTCAGAAGCCCCGAAATTCCTCAAGAAATAATCTCTCAATCTCATGGATGAATTACATGCAAATCTTACCTCAAGATTTAATTGGCTACAAACACTAACTCTTCTCGGATGTAATTGCACGAACGAAAATTAACGATGAAACCCATTTCAAGCACTCACTTAGAAAACAGTGCTTCAAGAGATCTTCACGTTTGCCACGGCGCGAAGACCACATTGCTCTACTCACATCAACAAAATCCTCTGGCAACCACATGCTCTCTTACGGCAAAAAGAGAACAAATATGTATATGATATAATATGCATGGCAGCCAACTTCAAATCAGAATAGGAAAGTTGGACACTTCGGTCAACAAGTCCAACTTGGACTTTCCTCTTTTTCTTGTTATCTTGAACGGGGAATTTATACAAAATTTGATTTCTGTAATCTATAAATTCATGGCTTCTCTACAATTCAGCCACTTGAAGTCCAAATATCCAATTTCCCTTTAATTTATCTTGGGTTCAGTTTCGTTCATATACTCAAACTCGAGACATATTTAACATAACCAACAACCATAGGGGTCATGATTATAAGACTAAATCGTTATGACTCGTCCCATACCATATCACACAATTCTGTCCCATAATCCGACACATTAACAACACTCAGCATGCATTCCAATTGTTATTCACTGCCACACAAAGGCATAGCCTACTCGCAATTCGGTTATCTACTGACATTAATGCTAGGCATCGCCACCCCACCTTGGAGAGCGACTTCGTCATTACGTCAACGGCATTCCCGAAGGAGTATAGGTCCAGAATTAACTGCAACCCGAGCCCTTTGTAAGAAGCCTCTCATATAGGGGCAAGTCCAGCTCAAAAGCTCAGGACGATTTCCTCTTAACCACACATGACAATTCAAATTCGGCCCATGATACCTTACATTTCATTCAATACCATTCATCAAAATAGTAATCCCAATCTCTTTTCTTCACTTTAAAATCATTCAAGAAAATTGCCACATGTGTGGTTATTTGTCAAATTCGAACCATGAAAACAGAAACCACCATTTTTCAAACTCCACTATTTGATAAAATACTCTAAATCCATTTTTGGTGTTAAAATCCGACACCCGGGATTTTCTTAATAAAATCCATACTTTTCACAATCAACACTCAATCTTGAATATCTAACAATCAAATTCATAACCTGAATACATAACAACGATCATCGCAAAATTCTGATAATTTAAGGTCCCGAAATAATTTTCGCAATTAATAAATAATTAAATTTATTCGGAAAATTAATTAAATAATACTATTTTAATAATTTTAATTGGCCCATTTGATGAACTTTCATCCCGAGTTGCCTATAACTTAGAATTCCATGGACGAGCGTGGAAGGTGCGTCATGAATCATTTGATATCTCCACATTCTGTGGAGAAAGATTAATGGTCATGGATCATGAAGAAAAAGCCATTTTGAGTAGAGAGAATTGACTTCAAAGTCATTATGGGTCACATAATATCAAACACTTCGTGGAAAGTTAAGATTAATAAATACCCCTCACAAGAAGTTTTGATGTGATGCTTTTGTACGCATGGAAGGAGCCAACAGAAAGAGATAATCTACACTCCCATCATCATCCATCGCATTTAATTTAAGTACGGCGATGTCCAAAGGAAAAGTAATGATAAGTATATTAAAAGTGTTAAAATTTATTATGAAAATACAATTTAATCTTAAATCTTTTTAAAAGAGCAATTAAGTCTTAAAACTCATTATAAAAATGTAATGAAGTCCTAAAATTTTTAAAAAGTGCAATTAAGTCATAAAACTTGTTAAATTGGTCAAATTAAGTCCTTCAATTTATTATACTTTTTGAAAATTTTAGAACTTAATTGCACTTTCATGACAAGTTTTATAACTTGATTGTATTTTTTGAAAGTTTAAAACTTGATTACATTTTTATGATAAGTTTTAAGACTTAGTTGAACTTTTTAAAAGTTTTATAACTCAATTGTAACTTCCGTGACAAATTTACGACTTCTAGTACACTTATCCCTAGAGAATATTTCAACTTACCGATTAATTTCTTGTGGTCTTGCACGAGCTTTTGCATGTTAGATTAACTCCATCCCAAGTGGTCAAGTCCTCCATGTTGGACATACAAAATTCATCAAAAATCACTGGATGATGCGTCTTCTATGCATCACATCGGAGACCCTACTTTTCTTAGTCTTAAATTCGAGTTGCTTCTAGCACTTGAACCGTGTTCTATCATCAATTGTTTAAAACAAGATGGAAATAGCAGCAACAAAATGGTGGTATAAACAATCATGGGGTTAAAGAATGGTTAGGATTCTTCATCCAAAATTAAAAATTGAAAAAAGATCATGAACTGTCAATACTATTGGATGTTGGTGTGTGTTGTGAAAGCAAATAATCGAACAATAAAATAAATCTAACTATCAGATTTACATGATTCAACCGTAGTGACTTACGTCCATGAAGTGAGCAGCAATGAATTTCACTATAAATTAAGTGATATTATGAAAATTACAACCATGTTTGAATTACTCAAATACTCTTGGTGTTTCTTAAATCTCAATTACACTAAATAACTCACGCACTGTTTAATCCTATAATTTTTCATTTAAATAATCTCTCAATTTTACGAAAGAGTTAACAAATCTTACCATAAGATTTAATTGACTTCAACCCTAAAATTATTGATATATTATTGCGGAGGAAAATCCACCCCCAAACACTCAGTTAGAAATACAATTTCAAGACCTTTCTCTCTTTCTAGAAATGAATGGATTGAAAACACTGCGGCCCTTGACATCCAACCAAGAGGAGATTCTTATATATGACAACATATAAGGTCCTTAGCAAGACCTTAAAAGGCTATGACCACCAGGAAAGGTTTGAGTAGAGGCTGGGTCCAAGCCTCGAAAAATATTTCGACCCCATGACCTGACCCGGCCACATACCCCTCCGGGGATGAGGGCAGGCCACCTGTCATTTCTAGAAAGAGAGAAAAGTCTTGAAGTTGCCGTTCTAACCCAGTGTTTGGGGTGGATTTTCCTCCGCAATAATATATCAATAATTTTAGGGTTGAAGTCAATTAAATCTTATGGTAAGATTTGTTAACTCTTTCGTAAAATTGAGAGATTATTTCGTGAAAAATTATAGAATCAAACATCCAACCAAGAGGAGATTCTTATATATGACAGCATATAAAATATCTTGGTCAATGTCAAGCCAAAATTCCTCATCTAAGTCCTCAGGCACGGAATCCAACACCAACTTAGAATAGAATTTGTGTAAATATCTTCTTTTTCCTTCGCTCAATATCCTAGAACAAATATTGCCTGCTCCTTTTATTTATATTTTATTTATTTCTAAAATTTAAATTTTTGCTTCGAGTCCAAAATCGAGATATTTCTTAATAGTACATAAGCCCATATGGGTCCCACGGCCACGTCGATCAATCCTTGAATGGAAGCTCTCCATGCTTTGTCTTACTTTTCAAAGCTTTTCCCCCTTATAAATACATCGTCGTCATCCTCACATCCTCCATGTCCCTTTTTCTCTCACACGCAAAACAAACACACATTCGCGTTTTCTCCGAAGCCCTTTTCAATGATTCCATCAAGAATCTCCTTCAATGCTGAAAAGCTCCTCCTGTTGGCCCTCTCCTTTTTCGCCATCGTCATGACCTCCAGCGATGGCCCTTGCCTAGCGGTGGGGCAAGGCAACAACAACAACGCTACAATCATCCGAGTAGACATCGGGGTGGTTCTTGATCTGGAGACGAGGGGGGCTCAGATGGGATTGAGCTGCATTAACATGTCTCTCTCCGACTTTTATAGTTCAAACCCTTCCTACAAGACTAGGCTCGTCCTCAACGTAAGAGATTCCAAACAAGATGAGGTTGCTGCTGCTGCTGCAGGTTCTCTCTCTCTCTCTCTAATTTATTGACTGGTCATGATGCTTGTCCAGAATTATACGATGACACCAGTTTCTGGGTTAAAAACTTTTGCACTTCTGCTGATAGCGTTGAAGTTCGTTTTGGTTAATCTCTGCTTGAACTTGGAAGTGGTTTGGTTTTGGGTTAATACACGTCTTCTCGTAGAAGATAAAGAATTTTATGCAGCTGTCTGTGTGATGCAAGATAAAACCAATTATTGTTCATAATGACGTACTTGCCAATCATTTGAAAACTTCAGCCTTTTTATATTTGAAATTTGAAAAGAATTCCCAGTGAAATCTTCAGCAGAGCGACCACATACATAGCAATCTGCATTCTCGCATCAGAGCTTGTCCAAGCCCAGTTTCCAAAGCTCCAAGAAGAACGACCGAGGCCATCAAAGAATTGCCTCATCCTCTAGAATTGTCTATCAACTGTTGAGATATTTGAATACTAGAATTGTCAAATGTTGTGTACGGCACTTATTTTAGTACCAAAATTTTTTATCAACTCATTTAGTGCCAAATCAGGAAAAAAAAAAAACAATTACTTAAATGCCAACAACGATAGATTTTGGCCAAATTGATTATGTGTCATTTATAATTAAATTATAATATGATTTGACAAATTTTAAAAACTTCAGTCCATGTGGCATTTCCACATGGCATTATTGGCATTGGAGTGATCGCTATCACTTGAAATAAAATTTGACATTCAAATGATCACTATTTACAATCTTTTGACAATGATGTTTAGGATTTATATGCTAACTAGGCATGCCAGCGAGCCATGTAGGATTGAAAATTTTTTAAAATATAGCCACGTCGGATTTCTGGCGACCTAGATTGGAGTTGACACTTAACTGACCTTTTTTTTTTTTAAGTGACACTTAAGTGATTCAAAAAATGCTTTTAGCACTAAAGTGAGTGCCATATGCAACTTTTAACACTTCTATATACTTATCCTGTCAACTGTCTATCACATAACTTTTTTTTTGGGCAAAAGTCATCAAAAATCCTAAATTGTGACCACTATGACACATTTATCTTAATTTTTTTTGGAACATTAAAAATTCCAAACATATACATGTGTGATACATTTACCTTCTATCGAAATTTTACCAATGAAAACCATTAAAAATCTGCCTACATGAATGCCAAAAAGCAAGTAATATTGACACGGTATTCATATGATTTAAATGAAATAAAAATTAGTTGCGTTGGCTAAAAAGTTAATTAACGAAACCTTGATGAAGGGGTAAATATATCACAGAGATACAATTTTGAAGTTTTTTATGTTATGAGAAAAAAAAAAAGAGAGTAAATGTGCCACAAGGGGTATAATTTGAGTTTTTGATGTCATAAAAAAAAAGTTCAAAGTAAATATATTACAATAAGCATAGTTTGGAATTTCTTATGGCTTTTTCTCTTTCCTTTTTAACTTTTCAAAGTTAATGAGAGCATTATTTTCTAGGGGGGCTTAATCATTGTGAGAAAGAAGTCATTATTATCTTCTAATAGAATCGAAGATAACACAAAGTCAGTACTTACGATTCAACTTGTTCTCTTCCACACTTGATAACTTGACGCTTAGCTTGAGAACCGAGAAGATTCGTGGGATTTGGTCAATCGACGGCTGGTCTTTGAGCGTAACATTTGACCTTGCATCCATTTTATTTATTTCTTTTTAATTTCTTCCAATTCTTGGAGCTTTACTTTTCAAAAGCTATATCAAGAAACGATATTGGCGAGAATCTATCTTGGGGATAACCTGACGAAGATAGTTATTTCGGTCACGCCCTAACTGAAAATCTCCGATCTACTAAACTTTTTCTCGGCATTTTGTTTCGTGCGTTCAAGGATGCAGCACCATTGAAACTATGTTGACTCGATGATTTATCGTCATATGAGTCCCATGGTAGGAGCCACGTAATTACTCGTTGAAATGGTATTGATCAACAGAGGATTTACTGAGCATGTAATAATTTCTCAGTACCGATTGGTGTCGGTCAAAAGTTGACTTGGAATTGAAAAGTCCACCTTCTCTATCATCTCATATTTCAATACATGAAAGCTGGCTTGGATTTTAGAGTGGAATTTTTCTGATGCGATGAGATCAAGAGGTCAGCTTAAAGATGAAGAAGATTTGACTCGATGTTAACCACTTTCATTTTGTTCTTAATTAACTTTAGTTGAAAGAATCAGTTCACGGTAGGTTTGCAATATCATTTGCCAAACAATTTCTATCTTTAAATAATTAATTACAAGCCCTTTTCCAACTTCAAGCTCCTATTTTTCTTTTTCTTAAACATTTTTACTTTCGCAATATTACATCAAATTTTCATTGACTTCTGATCAGTACTATGTTTTAGAATTTCCATTATCTGCCGTATTGTTATTGTTTCACCATCTTTTCTACATCACCCTTGCAGCGCTTGATTTGATAAAGAATAAGCAAGTCCGAGCCATAATAGGCCCTAAAGGTTTGGTGCAAGGAGACTTCATTATTGACCTTGGAAACAAATCTCATGTGCCCATCATCTCTTTTTCTGCTACTAATCCTTCCCTCCGTTCGATTCGAAGTCCGTACTTCGTTCGAGCCGTACAAAATGACTCCTCCCAAGTGAATGCCATAAGCGCAGTCATCCAAGCCTTTGGCTGGAAAGAAGCAGTCCTCATATATGTGGACAACGAGTTTGGAGAAAGCATCATACCCTCTCTTACCTATGCTTTGAGAGAAGTCAGCACGCAAGTGCCCTATAGGAGCATCATTTCTCCTTCGGCCATGGATGATCAAATCCTAGAGGAACTCTACAAGTTAATGACGATGCAAACGAGGGTCTTCATCGTGCACATGTTACCTACCCTCGGTTCTCGGCTATTCGCCAAAGCAAAAGAGGTGGGAATGATGAGCGAAGGTTAGGTGTGGATCTTGACTAATGGGATCACTGACCGATTGAGTTCTGTGGTTTCATCTGTTGTCACCAGTTCGATGCAAGGAGTACTAGGCATCCGGACTTATATCCCAAACACACCAAACCTCGACAACTTCATGTTCCGATGGAAGATGAAATTCCAGCAAGACAATCCATCCATCCTTAATCCTACGTTGAACATTTTCGGATACAGGGCTTATGATGCTACTCGGGCTCTAGCAATGGCTATCGAGGAAATGGGTGCAACGAATTTTACCTTCCAGATGTTGAATGCTTCGACAAATGCAACGGATCTCGATAGTATAGGGGTCTCTCAAAATGGTCAGAAACTTCTCCAAGAACTAGCTAATATGACGTTCACGGGCCTCACTGGAAATTTTAAACTCGTCAATGGGCAGCTAGAGTCGTCAGTGTTCCAGATCGTTAATATCAATGGAAATGCAGCTAGAGGGGTTGGGTTTTGGGAGCTAGAAAATGGATTGCTAAGAGATTTGCATTTATTCAACAGAAGCAACTATTCCACTTCGAAGAGTAATCTCAGATCGATAATATGGCCAGGAGATTTGACCTCTGTTCCTAAGGGATGAGAGATACCCACAAATGGGAAGAGGCTGAAAATTTTAGTCCCTGTGAAGGTTGGTTTCTCTCAATTTGTGAAGGTGACTCAAGATCCTAGCAAAAATACACCCCAAGTCACTGGATACTGCATCGACATCTTTCAAGTGGTCATAGAAAAATTGCCTTATGCTGTTGCTTATGACCTTATTCCATTTGCCTTGCATAATGGAACTAAAGCTCGCAATTACAATGACATGATCGATCAAGTGTTTTACCAGGTGAGCAAGTGCTTGATTTCGTTGGATTACCTGTTGAAACTTACTAAGTTATGTGGTTGACAAAAAAAACATTCCGTTCCTTTTGTTGGAACAGAATTACGATGCAATAGTGGGTGATACAACGATCATTGCGAATAGATCATTATATGTTGACTTCACCTTACCGTACACTGAATCGGGGGTTGCAATGCTTGTGCCATACAAGGATAGCAAGAGCAAGAATGCTTAGGTTTTCTTGAAGCCCCTCACTTGGGACCTTTGGTTAACAACTGGATGCTTTTTTGTGTTTATAGCATTGGTCGTGTGGATTCTTGAACACCAAATTAACGAAGATTTCAGGGGTCCAGCTGCGCATCAAGTTGGCACGAGCTTCTGGTTCTCATTTTCAACCATCGTCTTTGCACAAAGTAATCACCCATCACTTTAATAAATCAATCGAACATTACAATTTACATATTGTTCTGAGATAATTTAGGTGTTTTCCCTTAATCTGGATTGCAGGGGAGAGAGTATTTAGCAACCTAGCCAGATTTGTTGTGATCGTGTGGGTTTTCGTGGTACTTATACTAACACAAAGTTATACTGCAAGCTTGAGCTCTCTTTTGGTGGTGCAAAATCTTCAACCAAGTGTGACTAATATGGATCAGCTCCTAAAAAGTGGAGAAAAAGTGGGATACCTAGACGGCTCTTTCGTTTATGGAATGCTAAAGGAAATGAAGTTTGATGATTCTAGAATTATATCTTATCAATCTCCTGAAGAATGTGATGTGCTTCTTTCCAATGGAAGCACAAAGGGTGGGATCACAGCAGCGTTAGACGAAGTCCCCTACATTAAACTTGTTCTTTCTAAATCTTGCAACAAATATACCAAGATCGCAACCTTTAAAACTGCTGGATTTGGCTTCGTAAGTCTTAATTTCTCTTTTTTTCCCCCTCAAAATTTTCAATTACTATGATTTTTCGTTATTTCTTTGATCGAAAAATCTCATGTCTTGCTTCTTTTGGTTTACAGGTTTTCCGTAAAGGGTCTCCGCTAGTTCCGGATATTTCACAAGCAATCCTCAACGTAACTGAAGGGCATAAAATGACGGAAATCGAAAATGCATGGTTTCCATCAGAAACTAACTGCCCAGATTCGACTAACTCAAATTCTTCCAACCGCTTGGGTCTCGACAGTTTCTGGGGCCTATTCTTGATTGTTGGAGTTGCTGCAGTTTTAGCTCTCCTCATTTACATGGTCATGTTCATCAAAAGAAATTGGGACATCATAACAAGTTCTTCAGGTTCATTTTGGGAGAAAACCATTGCTTTGGGAAGACAATTTCACCAAAGAGATCTCAATGCCCATACTTTTAGGAAAGCCAGATTTAGAGATAGAAGTATGGAAGATGGTGGCAATGTGACTGCAACTATTGAAACTTTAGAAGACAGTAACTTTCAGCCAAGTCCGTCAAGCGACTCCAGCCAGATCGACAACGTGCTAACCAATGAGCAAGGCTCACCATTTGCAGAACAAGGACTTTCAAATCATGTAGACGAAAGGTGCCCCAAGATAGCAATAAACGTCGAGCTTACAAATGTAAATTGTTGAGGTACATGCCTCAACAACATTATATGAATGGATTGACCTAGTGACATGTAAAGCACTCCTAAATATTTGCTTTATTATCGAAACATTCTAAGAGATAGGTGCATTACAAGTTTTAAAATTATTGCAAAAGTGCAACCGAATTTTAAAATTTATCACGAAAATATAATTGAGTCTTAAAACTTTCAAAATGTGTAATCAAACTCTAAAACTTATCAAATTGGTGCAATCAAGTATTTCCGTCAACACTATCAATTTTTTTTAATGGAAAATGATGACGTGGCAATTTTAAATGGATTTCTCTCTCCTACGTGGTATTAAATTTATTAATTTTCCTTTAGATCTTATTTAAATAATATTAAAAAATAAAAATGCTAAAATAATTTAAAAAACAAAACTGGAAAAAAAAAAAAAAAAAGGGCATAACACATCTGTGACCATTGCCATTGCCACCCATCACTAGAGGGCCCAACGACCTCACTAGTGACATTTTCCATTTGATAAATTGAAGGTGTTAATAGAAAGGCTCGATTACACCAATTTAACAAGTTTTAAGACTTGAATGCCCATTTTAAAGGTTTTAAGACTCAATTGTACTTTCACGACAAGTTTTAAGACTTGTAATGCACATATCCCTTAGGAGAAGTACATCAAAATTGCCTTAATTTATGTGCAGCACTTACTTTAGTGTCATAGTTTTTCAACAACTCACTTAAGTGTCAAAATTGGAGAAAAACGATTATTTAAGTGCCTCTAATGAGAAATTCTGGCTAATTATGTGGCTATGTTGTCTGATGTGGCATTTTTTTACACTAAAATGATCATTTTTTATTTATTTATAAGATTAGCATTGAAGTTATCACTTTTTAACAACAATTCACACTGAAGTGTTCATTTTTTTTTACAATGACTTGTACTAAAGTGATCACTCCTTAACTTGCTATACGACGTCATTTAAGGGTTTTTTTTTTTTTTTTTTTTTGGCATTGAAGTGATCACTTTTAACAATAATTGGCACTAAAGTGATCATCTTTTTTCAACACTAGCACTAAAAAAAATGATCACTTTTTAAACTTATTACATGACATTGTTTAGAGATTATATGCTAACTAGGCATCCTAACAAGCCACGTAGGATTGAGAAATTATTAAAATATTGCCACATTAGACTTTTGACAACTCAGATCGTAGTTGGCACTTAAGTGATTTCTTTGTTTTTTTTAAGTGGCACTTAAGTGAGCCGAAGAAAAGTTGCAGCATTAAAGTGAGTATCAAATATAAGTGAAGGCACTTTTGGTATACATCACCCCATATCTCTTTATCAAACAAAAGGAATCATGATGAAAATGAGATAGATTCATTAAGTAATCGATTTTATAATTATAAATAGCCTTGAAGGCGTTATGATGAAGCACACAAACACAATGGGATAGAAACTAAAAGCAAGAGAGAAATCAAGACACTAGATTTTATTTTAGTGTACTATTAAACTAGGGTTATATCTAGTAGATGATTTACTATGATTAGCATATCTCACCTCTCTATTACAACTCTCAATTACCAGAGTGGGACCCTAGTGCCTTTTTTTCTCTAGAGAGTATGAATTATGCCCCAACATTCTCCCGCTTGGTAAATACTTCACATGCTTCTTTAGACACACAATTGTACACAATTCAAACTTTTCTACACTAACTGCCTTAGTTAAAAAGTTTGCACTATTAACATGTATGTCAACTTTGTTTAGCGCTACAACTTTTTGTTTCGCTTTCTCTCCAATGAAGTGATATTGTATGTTGATATGCTATATTCTTGCATGAAATCCAGAATTCTTAGCCAATAATATAGCACTCTGGCTATCACACTCACTACCCTTGGGTAAAACTAAGGGAAAATTGTTCAAAAAGTCCTAAATCTATTGCAATTTTACCAATTCATTCATAAACATTTTAATCTTGCCAATTGAGTCTATCTGACTGATTTTGGTTGGAAAATGCTAATGTGGATGCCGACGATGCCATGTAGGACCACCAACGCTGATATAAACAATTTTTAATAATATTTTAATATTTTTTGAATTTTTATTATTTTTTTCCTTTTTTTTCTTTCTTTTCTTTTTAGCTTTCTTCTTTACCCTTTCTAGCCACCAGCCGGCCACAAGCGACGGCTGATCACTGACCATAGCCAACCAGCTAGCCTCGCCCACCATAGGCAAGGCTTGGCCAAGTGAGGGCTAGCCCCGGGTGGGGAGCCCTCCCCCGGAGTGGCTAGGCAAAGGTCGCCTCGGTGAGGCTGATCCTCACCTAAGCTAGGGTGGCCTCGCCGGGCATCGGCTGGGTGACAACGACACTAGACAAGGCCACCTTGACCTAGTCAAGGGCCAACCTCACTAGATTTGGCGAGGAGAGCCCTTGCTTGGGCTCGCCCTCACCCAAGCGTGGCCCGGCAAGGGTTGGTATCGACTTCCGTGGCCGCCTTGGCCTAGGTGAGGGTTGACCTTGCCAGATCTGGCAAAGGGACCCCTCGTTGGGGCTTGCCCTCACCCAGGCAAGTGTTAACCTCGCCTAGACTAGATATGGCGAGGATGGCCCTCGCCTAGGCCAGGGCGGACTTGACGGGCATCGATCGAGCGACGGTGACGTCGGGTGAGGTTGCCCTAGCTTGGGCACTGGTCGGCCTCGCCCAGGTGACCCTTACTAGGTCATGCCTAGGTGAGGGCAAGCCCCGGCAAGGGCTCTCCTCGCCAAATATGGCGAGGCCAGCCCTTGCCTAGGTCAGGGTGGCCTTCCCTGATGTCGCCGTTGCCCGGTCGATGCCCGACGAGGCTTCCCTAGCTTAGGCGTAGGTCGGCCTCGCTTGGCCTAGGCAAGGGTTGGCCTCGCCCAAGCGACCATTACTTGGTTGTGCTTGGGTGAGGGCTCCCTTTGCCGGGGCTAGCCCTTGCCCGGCTAGGCCTCGCCTATGGCGGGCGAGGCCAACAGGCTGGTTGTGGCTGACCGGCCACGAAAAAGGCAAAGAAGAAAGCCAAAAAGAAAAGAAAGAAAAAAAGGGAACAAAATAGAAAAAAAAATATAATAATATTGTTAAAATTATCCACGTTAGCACTGGCGGTCCTACATGGCACCGTCGGTGTCCACGTTAGCATTTTCTGGCTAAAATTAACCAAATGGACTCAATTGGCAAGAGATGAAAAAGTTTATGACTGAATTGACAAATATGCAATAAGTTTATGACTTTTTGAACAATTTTCTCGTAAAACTAAGCTCTTTACACAATTTGCACAACCAAATCACTTCCTTAGCAACATGAGTAAGGGTCACGTATTCTACCTCAATAGTAGATTAAATAACGGTGCTTTGTCTCTTACTCATCCAACTTACAACTTCACCGAATAAGAAAACAATGTAACCACTAGTTAACCTCATATTATTAGTGTCACATCCCTAATCAGTATTCATAAAGCATTTAATTCTAAAACTAGTTATTTCTTTAAGCTTTGCCTTCATAGCATAGCTCAAAGTCAGATGTAACGCGAGGGAGAAGGATGCCAAAATTGCCATAAGTTGAGTGCAGCGTTCACTTTAGTGCTAAAAGTTTTAGTCGGATCATTTAAGTGTCAAATTAGATTAAAAAAAAAAAAAAAGATCACCTAAGTGCCAATATCAATATATTCTAGCCAAATTAATTATGTGGCTTTGTTAATTAAAAAAATATGACATGGCATGTTTTTTTAAAAACCAAGTCCACGTGGACGTTAAAAATGATGTCGTATTTCTAGTCTACGTGGCTCTGACTCTCTCTCTCCCTCTTTCCACCACTCCGATGGAGCTATCACCCACCACGCCAAGCACCACAATCCTCTCCACTAAAAAAATTGCTTCATTTCATTTTAGCCGCTGTGAGATTCATTGCTACTCTCAGCTACATCTGTAGTTGAATGTAAAGAATGTTAGGAATTTGCTTGCCACATGTTCGATAGAATGCCTAAATTGAACTCATGCCAATTTTGTCTCCTCTTTCCATCAATCTCGAAGCCAAAACAAAACTCTACAATGTCCAAACCCTCGCCAAAGAAACCCATGGCCAGCACATCTTCGAGGGCTTTAAGATTGAGCAAAAACAAATCCAAAAGTTTTGCAAGCAAAAGAAGTGCGAGCTTAAGGAAAAATTCCACTGCCAATCCTCCTCCGTTGCCGCAACCTCCAGGCCCAATCCCTCCTCCAACACATAATGTTGCAGAGCTCAAACGAAAAAATGGAAGGGAAAGAGAGAGAGAAAGAGAGAGGAGGCGAGTGAGGGAGAGGAGGAGAGGGAGAGAAAAGGGAGAGGGAGAGGGAGAGGATGATGATGTTGTTCAGCAAGAAATTGAGTGCTAGGTTTTTGTCGCGAACGACATCATTTTAGGTTGTGTAGGCAATTGAATGATGTCGTTTGACGATTTTTATACTTATGCAAACCTCTAGCACTCCACATCAAACAGAAAAAGTATTAAATATTTCCACGTCAAATTTCCGACTAAAGTGATCGGAATTGGCCATTAAGTGATCATTTTTAAAAAATAAAATAAAATTGGCACCTAAGTGATCCTAAAAAAACTTTTGGCATTAAAATAAGTGTTATACACAACTTAGGACACTTTTGGTGTCTTTCTACTTGTAACATGAAGATTAGAAAGTATTCGCTTTGCTAGCATCCAATGCTCTTTCCTTAGATTGGACACATATTTGTTTAATACACCCATTGCTTAAGCAATATCTAAAGAAGTACACACCATGGCATACATTAAGTTTCCAACTTCACTTACATATGGGACTATTGCCATCTCTCCAATTTCCTCTTCATTCTTGCACCACTGGAGTGTTGTTAACTTAGAACTTGTAGACATTAGGGTCTTCACTAGTTTATAGTACACCATATTGAGCTTCTTCAACACACTTTCAACACATTTATTCTAACTGAGTTACAAATTCCCAATCTCATGCTCCCTTTTTATCTACATGTTCAAGATGAAGTTTAAGGCCTAAATCTTTCATCTCAAACTATTTTGCCAATAGTCCTTTCACAAGTATCGATCATTCTCAAACTATTCTCAACTAGGAACACGTCATCACCATATAAGGTTAAGATAACAAACAAAATCATCATCTAGCCTCTTCATTTAGACACAATGATTAGGAACATGGTGAACAAAGCCTAGCTTCAAGACATATGAGTCAAATTTCTAGTACCACATTCATAGAGATTGTTTCAGGCCATACAAAAACTTGTTTAGTTTACAATCAAAATATTTTTGTCCTTTGACCACAAATCCTTCCGATTGCTTCATGTAAATATATACCTCTATGTCACTATGTAAAAATGTTGTCTTCACATCGAACTGCTCTATCTCTAGATTGTATTCAATTATTACAAATAAAAATGATAAAACCCACCATCTCCTAATAAAATATGGGTTCATTAAATATGGTCAATGATCATTAATCCCCACTTGAGTTCACAAAACAGTAGGCTAACATCATCGACTCCTAATCAAGCTCTAATTACCTTCCTAGACCACTCAATGAAAGACATGCATCAAGATCGCAACGTGCATCTAATCAATCACATGTAAGGTCAAATAAAATTTGCAAGTTGAACCAACCATCAAGCTTACAAGTGAGGGCACTAATTACGGTAAAAAAGACAAGAATTGGGCCTTTTTCTTGACCAATTTTCTATATATATATAAAGTCAAATGTTCTTCTTTCACATTTTAATAGTTTTTTTTTTTTTTTTTTTTTAAGTCTGAAAACAAGGACCTGATCCGAATATGGGCTGTAGTCCGGTCTCACAGTTCTGGGCCAGGGACACAAAGACTTGGATCAAAGGATTGGGCTTACTAAAAGCAATCCCAAAAGCCCAACTCAAACAAATTAAACTAACTCACAAAACTCAAAAACCAGCCCAAACTCAGTTAGACTAAATCAAGCCCAAAATTACTAAACCGAATTAGGTCCGAACTTGTTTAGCCTAAGTTTACTAAAAGGGAACAAACAAAAGCCCGCACAAAGGCTCAATTTGTTTAATGAAAAATTAATGATTTTAACAATATTCTCTTAAAAATGATTGTTCATATCGCTTAAGATAATTAACCAATAAAAAATTATTTCATCATTGATGATAATTAATATTTAACATTTTGGTAAATAATGAAAAAAATTCATTTGACATTTTGTAAAAGACAAAAACTTCAATTTTTTAAAGATGTTTTTCAAAATGTTTATTTTTTGCGAAATAAACACATCCTAATTTTTTTCTCTTCCACACGTTCCAGATAGCTCTTCCCAAAACCTTTCCTTATTGCCGATTCAACACTCTACACATTTGTTCCAAACACCAAATCTACAACAATGACAAATCTACACCCACGACCATATGCCACCATCCACCCGGACCTTCGGCCATCGATCTCCACCACCTCGACTCATCGCCAGAAAACCAAACACCCTCCCCACGACCACCATCACGCCGGCCGTTCACAGCCGAACATCACCACCACCCACATCAATCAGAAAGCAACCCGGAAACAAAAGTAAAAGATAATTTGCAAATTTGAGCTCAACAACAAGGATTTTTACTGAAATGGTAACCGTTTAATCAGTAGAAGGTTCCTTTCATGAATACAAAGACATGCTCGTAAATGCTCAAAATAGTCCAGAACCGGATTGAACCATGCGCTGACTTGGTTTGGGCGTTTTAATAAAGACGTTGTGAGCACAGACTGAGGAGAAAAAATGGACCGTTCTAGGACTCGACCTCGCACCCAGATTCAAAGCGAATCGACAAACAAGGCTCGAAATCGACAGACAATTGCTCGTTCATACCCAATGCGCGTATGAACTAGGAATAGCGAGCCTCACAGTTCGGCCAAAACAGGGGCAAAGGCAACAGGGCGTCATGGGAACGAGCTTTGATTGCGAAAATCCCTACCCGGCTCGGGGACAGAGGCCGAACCACGGTCAGCCATCTCTCACTGTGTCCGAACCGGGATCCTCAGGGAGAAAAACTCAAAGATGACGGTCAAAATGACTCACCAGAATCGAGGGGAAAGAACTTGCGAAAGGGAGGACGCCGGTGGAGGCGGTCGGACAGCGACGGTGGAGGTGGCTGGTCCGGCGGAACGAAGGAGGGAGAGGTGGTGACGTGTCCTCCGAGAGCTCCCATAGAAAACCGGGCTGACCCACGAAGCTGCATGTTATGGGCTCGGATTTTTATGTATGAATTTTCTTACATATGCGTGTGTGTATATATATAATGTTTATTTTTTGCGAAGTTACTTATTTGTCTAGTTTTGTTGTTTTCTACTATTTTGGTCCTTTTATAAACAAGGACGACTCACCGAATTGACGGAATCAAGTACCAACAACGTTGGCTAAGGAATTCACATGATATAACCACAACAAAACAACACCAACGCTAGAGATGTCGCCAGTGTAGCGGCAGTCGTCGACGAAGCCGGTTTCCAACGAGGAATAGGTGAAAAGTGTGAAGAGTAGTCTTCCCATATTTGAGGGTTGTCCAAGAAAAAAGGCACTATGATAAAAATATTTCCTTTTTCTCTCATTGAAAGGGGAGTCATTTTCTCATATTTACAAAGGAGTAATTTCCATAGACTAAAGCAACGTTTGGTGAACTGAATATAGTTCTAGATGGCATAGAAATTTATCTTATCCAGTATTTGGGAGAACATTGGATTCGGATATGTCCGAATATGATTGGGACATAAGTTAGATAAAAAAAATCCCACCTATGATGTGGGATAAAGTCAAATAGGATATTAATAGGATATTTAATATGAAAAAAACTGAGAACAAAATGGAAAAATTGAGAAAAATCTATTGGACTTAACTTCCTACTCACCACTCGACGTCCTCCCCACCAGGTTTGCACCTCTCAATCGATATCTCTTCACGGCATCGGCTCGCCATCACCGCCCTCAAGGGGAATTTTTGAAGAATCTCCGGCGGAGGAAAACATCCTCTTCTCCGCTTTTAGCACGCTGGACCGAGGAGATCGCTCTCTCTCTCTCTCTCTCTCTCTCTCTCTCCCACTCCCTTTTCTGCCTGAAGCCAAAGCTTTCTAATCGGTCGATTGACTACAGTAAGTGAGTCCAATTTATGATGGCGGCGCCGAAGAACCTGAGCATGGACGCGTACGTGTACCTAGCGAAGTTTGCCGAGTAGGCCGAGCGGTACGAGGAGATGGTCTAGTTCATACAAGCTGGTTGAACCGGCCGCCCTACTCACCGTTGAGGAGTGGAGCCGCTGTGGTCGATGAGAACGTAATCGACTCGCTAAGAATGGCTTAGCGCATCTTCTCCTCCGGGTCCTCCCTCGCGAAGGGGGAAACTCCCTCACGCCAGGGCAACGTCAAAAACAAAGAGCTTAAAAAAGAAAAAAAGAAAAAAACTCTCTCTGGATTTTCTCTTCTCACGTCCGGCACCGATCCTCCGCCGCTTTGCCTCTTTCCTGTGAAGTCCCCTGCGACGATATCAAGCTATTCCTTCTCCTATTTAAAGTACAGCTAATTTCGTGCTTTATATTTCGTCTTCTCACTTTGCTCTGATTTGTGTTGGGCAAGTGAAATATTCAAAGATTTTTATCCTATCTAAGGTTGCACCAAACATGTGATGAGATTTTTCACAATCCAAAGAATATTTGAAGGATTTGTCATTTGACATTATCCTGTCATATCTTAATCCAAATCCGGATGATCAAATGTAGTCTAAAGATACTCCATTGGACCGGTCTAATTTTTATGCGTCAAACATTGAAACGCCCATAAGTCATTTTTCTCTAGAAGTCATTTTGATTGAAACAAACGGAGCCTAAAGCAGCGGTCCAGCACGATCTTGCTTTAGCTCTAATGACATTTTGTACTTTCATTATTTTTCAAGTTGTGAATAGGCTTGTTGTTCCTCTGATAGTGGCATCTTATTGTCGGTTATGGCCCACGATGGCATGACCCTATTCGTCACAAATAACCCTTACAATTCAGGCCCAAGAATGAAAAAAAGCCCGCTCAAATTTCTCAAGGGCTGAGATGAACCCATATAGAAGTTGGGCAGTGACCATAAAAAATACAGAAGTTATGCATTAAAAGCTACTAAAATAATTGTATTAGCTGAGAATAAAGGTTTTTGACTTTTAGTGTAAGGAGTGCTCCGAATTTTTCTTCTTTTCTTTTTACGAATACAACAGAAAATTTGCCTACAAAAGAAAATTTATGTGTATATATATTCATCTCGTTTGTAGATTTTCAAAGGTTACTGCACTTCTGGTTATGATTTTCAATATTTTAAACTTTAAAGGCATTGCATGGAAGATCTACTTTTATTATATATGTGGACCGCTTAGAAACATCTATCGTGAAAATAATCAGCTTACAAGCTCTACAAGTTTACCCATCCTTTCTTTTTAACCACATAATCTATTGACAGACAGTGAGGGTCAAAATACTTAACGCGGGTGTTGACTAATTTTAAGATCGTGTTGGGCTCTAATCTACTAACTGGCACTTTTTTTTTTTTTTTTTTTTTTTTTTTTGTATATATAAAAAACAAAACGTGAAAGAGAATTTTTTTTTTCTACTTTTTTGTGCCGCGCGACCTACTAACAGATATCAGGAGCCACACGCCTAACGCGGGTGTTGACTAACTTCAAAATTACGTTAGAAAGCTAATTTCGGAAAGCTTTCGACAAGGGGAAACGTTATGCATACTACAGACATGATGGAAGTTGGAAAAAGGACGCTTATAGATTTGCTTTCGTTAGTTGGTCGAGCATTATGTTCCAATGGAGAAAACTCTGCCTTTTGTTTTCCTTCCTGGTCTCGTTCGGAAAAAATGATTCCATTGAAATGCGAGGGTATTACACGGTTAGGTTACGGAGGATGGTAATCCTGGTAGAATTGCTATCCCATTCGCTTGTAAATTTATCATGTATTCCATTGTTATATTTGACATTATCTTATTAGAATGTTTTCTTTCCCTCTTCCGGCATTCTTTCTATTCTCTTTTTGTCGATTGCCCATCTCGGCGGAGATGATTATCCAAAAAGCTCTAAACCAATCACACGGCAACCGCTTTAGTCATAAATTTTTAAATTATGCCAATTTAGTCATAAACTTTTTGGTAACTTATCAATTTAATATTAAACATTTCAATTATGCCAATTAAGTTTTAAATCTATTATTTGAATATTTAGCTGGAAAGACTACATTGCCAAATTGTTAAAAAGTTTAGGAATAAATTGATAATTATTAAAATGTTTAAGACTGAATTGGCCTTTATACAATGGGTTTATGACTTCTTGGACAATTTTCCCTATCTTGGTGTCCCTTTCAGATTCTTCCCTTTCACTTCTTCATCTTCTTCTTCTTTTCCTTCTATTCTTCTTCTGCTTCTGGATTTGTTACTGCATTATAAATAGATCAATTGATAGTAATTCTAAAGGGGTCCCAATAAAGAAAACAAACAGAAATCCCGAAGTTGTCAAAACCAGATACATGATGCAACTTTTGCTTTTTGTAAGTGAAAAAAAATTTCGGGTCGAGATTGATCCAAGGATACAATCAGTGGAGTCAAAATCCAAGGACGTAAACCACCCAAGTCTTAGGTTTGACGATCGATTACTACAGAGCCAAACAAACTTTTCTAACAGAGATGGATATTAACACGAATTAGATCAGTCGAGACCAAAACTTAAAGTTAACAAGTTGTCTCGCAAATTTAATGTTATGCAAGAAATGAACTTCTCAGGCCAAAGATTGTTTCATACCTTTTTGCACCTAACAATGTAAGATTCTACCAGATTTGAACAGTCTTGGTGTCTTTGAAAAGACACGAGATAAGGGTACAGCCCGTGAGCATGGAGCTACGACCCATACAACTGCTTCTCGGAGTCTCCAAGTCTATCTTGATGAGAGAGGTTGAGAGTGCCAGTGACAGACCTTTTTGCATGCTTCCCAGCTACTTTTGCACTAAGCCAAAAGCTACGACCTTCCAGGAGCTTCAATAGTTATGAACAACCCTAAAGTTGAAGATTGTATAATCAAAGTGGGACATTTACTTACATTTTTCATCCAAAGGCCTGGCACTCTTGAGCACTTGTCCAAAACCGACCAACTTTGTGGAGGGAAAGAAAATAATTTTTGAAGAAAAATTCTCATCCGTATAATGTCGATTATGTTATTTTATGTAATCAGGTGCTAAAACTTTTAATTATTATCTAGGTGAATAGCCAGGTGCTTGGTGCACTTAGGCCCTAGGTTTTGTGATAGATCATCAAGAAGCATGGCATAAAAGTCAAGGACAAGCGAGTTACGTTATGCTTGAATTGAGATTTAATTTTATCATTATAAAAGTTTATTTTGAAGTAACAACACGTTTATGTTAGAGTTTCCTATCGGTTCACAAAAATTGAACTCCGATGAAAAGTATTTTCAGAGTATCTAGTTCTAAATGGAAGATGATTCTATTTCTCCCGTATGGTTGAACTTTGCAGATAGTCCATAATACTTGTATTTTGAAAAATTAGAGCGAAAAATACAAAAATGGTTTGTCTCTTATAATTGTGAAATTTGTGACAATGGATTAAAGAAACTCTCGTACCTATTATTCTCATTTGTCATTCACCATAATTAAAAAATTCGTAAACTAACGTCGTTACTAAGATTCAAGCAAAAAAATAAATTGTGTAATTTTGAATATTTCAAATTCAACTGAGATTCAAGCAAAAATATATATGCACAACAGTGAGTCAAGTCAGCGCAATCGAGTTGACCTTGTCCTAGTAAGGAATTTTCAGGTCAGGATTCGATTGACCCAATACTGTACTTTTTGTGGCATGTTATTGGGTCTAGGTTCAGCGGACAATTAATATATTTAATGAACTTATAACTCATAAGTTTAAGCTTTTTTAATGAAGATGAGTCTAACTAAATACGTTTATAGGCTTGGATGCACTCTTCAAATTAAAGTATCAAGTTTCCGTTTGCATGTCCATATAGTAAAAAGTTGTCTTTCCTTCTTTTTAGTTATCTGTTTGTTATCAATTTTGATCCCAAAATTAATTTATGATCCTGATTTTAGGACAACTTTCAGATTTTACCATCCAAATGCAAGTGACTAGTGATGACTAAGTACCAATGTAGCATCGATGTTTATAATTAGTGCAAGAACTGATGAACTAATAGTGGTGTTTCCTAAATGGTCGACTCTTAAATATAGTTTTTCTGGGATTTAAGGGGTGTTTGGTTGGGCATTCCCAAGGGGCTTTGGGCCCCCAAAGCCCCTTGGGAGAAAATTTGGGTGTTTGGCAAAATATTTGAAAGCCCCTTTGCCCAAATATGAGCATTCCGAAGGCTGAATGCTGAAAGTTGGGGAGGGGCGGCATTCGCCATTCGCCATTCCCGAAATGCAAAAATTACTGTTCATTTTTCTTCCACCTTTGTCTTCCTTCTTCACGGCGTCTTCTTCCTCTCGGCGTCATCTTCTTCTTCCCGGCGTCTTCTTCTTCCTCGCCCATCGGGCTTCGCGCCGCCACCGCCGCCCTCGAGGGTTGCGCTTCCCCGGTGACCATCGCACGGGGGTAGCGCGACCCGGCGGTGTCGCCTAGGTCGCGCGGACCTCGGCGGCGTCGCTTGGTGCGCGGGAACCAAGCGACGCCGCTTGAGGTCGCGTAGACCTCAGGCGGCGTCACTTGGTGCGCGCGAACCAGGCAATGCCGCCTGAGGTCGCAAGGACCCAAGCGGCGTCGCTTGGTTCCGCGTGAACCAGGCGACGCCGCCTGGGTCCTCGCGACCGCAAGCCGCCAGATCTGGCCTCAGGCGCCTGAGGTCGCGCCTCCAGGCGGCGACAACGTCGCCTGAGGTCGCGCCGCCTGGGTCCGTGCGACCTCAGGCCGCCAGATCTAGCGGTGCGGAGGCCAGATCTGGCCGCCGGAAGGCTAGATCTGGCCTTTGCGCCTCTAGGCGCCTGAGGTCGCGCCCCCAGGCGGCGACGGCGTCGCCTGAGTTTGCGACCTCGGGTGGGGACGGCCAGATCTGGCCGCCGGAGTTGGCCGTCGGTTAGCCAGCCATCGGATTTATTTTTAAATTTTTTAAAAAATATAATAAAAGCAAAAGTCCATTTGTAATGTAAAATTTGCCAAACGGTATTTATGCAAAAGTTGCATTTCAATGCCATTTGAGACTACAAATTACCAAACGGTGTAGTATTTCGGAAAACGTCTTTATCTCAAGGATATTTGCATTCTCCTAAGGGCATTTCCCCAAAGCCGAACCAAACGGGCCCTTAATCCATGTGGACTGGACCAAATTCTTACAACTCCAGGCTAGACTGCACGTTAATTATTTCTGGCCAAAAGTAACCTCAAGTTAGTGATTTCTAGCCAAAACTGACCAAAATGACTAATTTGGAAAATCATCAAGAAGATTTAGGATTAAATTAACACAATGTTACAAGATTTATGACAATTGGCACAATTGAAATATTTAGGACTATATTGGCATATGTACGATAGGTTTATGAATAAATTAGCCAGATTGAAAAATTTAGAATTAAATTGGATTAATACATTTTTGATAATTTCCCCTATATTTTAAAATTTAAATACTCTAACACATACTAATGAGCATAAACTACTCTATGGAGCTCTTTGTGTAATGCAAGATAAAACAATATTATTGTTTTTTTTTTAGTGATCGAGGAACCGCTGGAGACTCCCTGGGTCACACAACCCTCCGATGCTTGGTGACACCATTGGATGTCGTTGCAAGCCACTATTTAGACGTAAAACCTCGGGGGGACTAGCCTAGTAATCCACCCCTGGGACCCTCACTTAAGTCATGGAATGCAAACAAGAGGGTTTGAACCCTTGACCTTGGCAATGAGAGAGAGCACGCACACTATCTACGCTGCCCATGGGTGAGTAAACAATATTATTGTTCATAATAAGGTATTCACAAATCTGAAACCATTCCCTGCTAAATTTTCAACAACACATGTAAAGAAACGACCAACGTTAAGTTTACCAAAAAAAAAAAAAAAAAAAAACTGACCAAGAGCATAAAATTGTTGCGCCTTTTAGATTAGAAAAAGTCATTTTAACGTGGACGGTAGATAGAGACAATTTCAAACCTTTTTTAAGGAAAGTATTGGCGTGATACATGCCTCTACATGATTGTACTATTTGTTTTTCTGGTTGAGCCATCCGTCATGGTTAACGAGCCGCGTCGATTTGAGCCAAACTTGTGTGATATCTTACGTGTTATTAATGGTAGAATGAGGCAACTTTTGTTTCGAGTTCCACAAAATATATGTCAATTTATGAAAGTATTTTAACATGTGATGATGAGAGGCTTGATGTGTAATATAACAATAAAATGGTCTGCCATCACAAAGTTCATAGACTTGAAATATGGGGCTTGGAGTCTAGCGTGGATATTTCTGATGCCATGAGATAAAGAGGTCGACTTAACAATGAAGAAGATTCAACTTGATCATGTCTGGGCCAATTTATCCACTATGGTTTTGTTCTTAAAATTACTTTTTCGAAATAATAAGTTTTTACTTGGTTTGCAATGTCATATGCCAAACAATATCAAAGGCGACAATCAAATGACTGCAATCCGGTAAATAAATTATATCTTTGAACAACCTCATGTTTGTGTCGCTTTTTAGGCTTTTGCTTGCGTCTTTCTTGATTAATCGTAAGCTAGAGTATTTCACGGATCTGCAGTTTTATTAATTAAAGTACAATTTCTCGACATTATTGAATACTATCTTTGAACACAATTGTGCACCATGTCCAAAATTACTTTCATATCCTAATGGGAGTGTTCGACTATATCATGTAGGTAAAGTTTCATATTTTCTTCAAAATAAGAGGTTTCGCTTACCCATGTCGGAGTAATTGACATTTTATCATCTTAAAGACATGGTGAATTATGATTCTAATCCTAATGAAAAAATAGTTTATTGGTACATTCAACTTAATAAACTTTTTACTGACATGAGTTCTTGTCAATACAATAAACAGAGAAGATGGAGAAGTTTTTCTAGTTAGTGTCGTTTTCTAACTTCAAACTTCCATGTTTATAAACTTCATACCCCTGTTTTTCCTTCTTCTTAAACATTTCTATTTTTGTAATTTTGAATCAAGCTTTAATTGACTTCTAATCAATGCTATGCATTTTCCAATAAGACTTTCCATTATGTGCCGTATTGTTATCGTCTACCCCTACAGCTCTTGATCTGATAAAGAACAAGCAAGTCCAAGCCATAGTAGGCCCTCAAGGTTCAGCGCAAGCAGACTGCCTCATTCAACTTGGAAACAAATCTCATGTGCCCATGATCTATTTTTTCTGCTACTATTCCTTCCCTCAGTTCCATTCGGAGTCCATACTTCATTCGAGCTGCACAAAATGACCCGTCCCAAGTGAATCCCATAAGCGCAATCATGCAAGCTTTTGGCTGGAGAGAAGCGGTCCTCGTATACGTGGACAATGAGTTCGGAGAAGGTATCATACCTTCTCTAATGGATGCTTTCGAAGAGGTTGACACGCAAGTGCCCTATCGGAGCCTCATTCCTCCTACAGCCCCGGACCATCAAATCTTGCCGAAACTGTACAACTTACTGACGATGCAAACGAGAATGTTCGTTGTGCAC
Organism: Eucalyptus sideroxylon x Eucalyptus melliodora; assembly: GCA_016097485.1. Taxonomy (NCBI): domain Eukaryota; kingdom Viridiplantae; phylum Streptophyta; class Magnoliopsida; order Myrtales; family Myrtaceae; genus Eucalyptus; species Eucalyptus sideroxylon x Eucalyptus melliodora. The sequence goes on from CM027826.1 coordinate 33,842,804, forward strand.
ATGTTACCCACCCTTCGTTCTCGGCTATTTGCCAAAGAGGTGGGAATGATGAATGAAGGTTATGTTTGGATCTTTAGAAGCTCCCACTGCATCTGAGATCAGTATTTGAACATGGTTGTTTGGTACTTCATTATTTTCTTCTTATAAGAATATTTTCCGTTTAGCATCACCTTCCCAAATGAACTCATTCTCTAGGAAAGAAGCATGCTTGTTGACCAAAATTCTTTGGTTAGAGTGAAAATATAGAAGTCTCCTTTGGATATCTAGTGAATCGACCTTGCTCAGATCTAGCCTCCAATTTTTCCATTTTCAGCTTTTTGACAAAAGCTAGACGATCCCAATCTTAATATAATTAAGACTTGGTTTCCTACTATGCCATATCTCATAAGGCGTAATTGGAATAGATTTGGACGGCACTCTGTTCAATATATATGCAGCTGTCACAAGGGCATATCCCCAAAATGATATAGGCAAGTCAGTGTAACTTATCATAGATCGCACCATATCTAATAAAGTGCAATTTCTTCATTAAGATACACCATTGTGCTCTGGAGTTCCAGGAGGTGTTTATTATGATAAAATGTTATTGTCTTTAAGATAGTCAATAAATTCAGTACTAAGGTATTCACATTTTCGATCAGATTGAAGAGCCTTAATACACTTTCTTGTTTGTTTCTCAACTTTAGCTCTAAATTCCTTGAACTTTTCAAAAGATTTAGATTTATACTTCATTAAGTACCAATAACCATACCGTGTGATCATCGGTGAAGGTGATGAAGTAAGAATAACCATCTCTAACAGTTTCATTAATTGGTTTGCATACATCTGTATGTTTCAATCATAATATGTCTATGGCTCGCGCATTATGTCCCATAAAGGGTGCTTTGGTCATTTTTCCTAGAAGACATGTCTCACAAGTCGAGTATGACTCAAACATGGATGGATCAATGTACCCATCATTACTCAACTTATTCATTCTATCTTCTCCAATATGACATAATCAGAGATACCATATGTACTTCGAATTTGGACTATCTCTATGGCATTTATTAGTTATGGCATTTATATCAATTATATTTTGCTTATTAACATTGATAATCGCATTACCGGACATTATAATGATATAAAAATATTGGTTAATATGCAAAAACCAACACATATTCTATTATGATAAATAGAATATACATCTTTAACAAAAGAAAATTCATAATTCTCTTTGCTCAAATGAGGTATAGAGATGATGTTTCTAACAACATTCTCATAATGCAAACAGTTTTTCAAAACCAATACATGTCCAGAAGGTAAACATAAATGAAAAATCCCTACAAATAATACAACAACTCTTGTTCCATTGGCAAATGTCAGGACAATTTCATTTTGTCATAGTCTCTTGCTTAATTCCAAATTCTGCAATGACATACATATATGTGAAGTTGCAACATAATCTAGAAACCATAAGCTGGATTCAGCACTAACAATAAGATTAGTTTCAATAAACATAGACACCATACCTTCATAAGGTTGGTACTTGGGCTTGACCTTCAAGCTCATAAGGTACTTCTTATAGTTCCTCCTCTAGTGTTCTTCAATACCACAGTAATGACATTTCCCCTTTTCAACCATGGGCTTTGATTGCACAATAGGTTTGACATGCCTCTTCCATTTGTTTTTCTTCAAAACAGTCTTATTTTTTGAAGAAGAAGCCTTAGCCATAGCCACTATTTTGGGTCTCGTTTTGTGCATTTTCTTCTCATAAACTACCAACATGCTATGTAACTCAGCAAGAGTTTTTTTTTTCCATCTTATGCATGTGGAAGTTTTGAACAAAACTAGAGAAGGAATTGAGTAAAGATTGGAGAATCAAATCCATAGCTAACTCGTTGTCCATAATAAGATTTAGCCTAACAAACTCTCTAATATGCCAGATCATTTTCAAAGCATGATCATTAATTGATGATCCTTTAGTCATCCTCATATGATATGCCTTAAATATCCCATATCTAGAGGCTCGATCATTCTCATCAAAGTATTCCTTTAAGTGTAAGATGATTGACCTAACATTTTCCATAGTTTCATATTTCTCTTGCAATTCATTATTAATCAAAGCAAGCATATATGACTTAACTTTTAAGTCATTGTCACGCCACTTGTCATAAGCGACACGTTCCTTTAAGGTCTCACATTGAGGAAAAAAGTCTGGCATCTTTTCATTAAGCACATACCCAATTTTTTTTTTTTTCTGAATTGAAAACAATTTTCAAATTCCTCACCCCAATGGAATTAGGCCTATTCAAACAATATTGTCAAGTATAGAAGCGAGTGGGCTTATGGTCACCATTTTTCAAAGTATTAATATATTTGTGCAGAAAATATATTATTAGCCATTGCATTTCAAAATAACTATTTCATTTTGGCCTTTAAATGAAATAGATCTTCCCACTAAATTTATGTTCGAATTCCATACTCCTTAAAATGGGAAATGATAATCTTGTGTTGGATAAAGATTATTAATGGGGATTTGAGTCCCACTAGTCCAAAGCACACCTCACCTCATAGTTATTAGTGTTCTATAAACTTAGTGAGCGAACCAATTTGTTCAACGCATCATATGCAAGTCCAATCATAACTTTGGTCTCTAGACCATGAAAATCTCACCTAATAGTTATTGGCATCATGATCATAGTTAAGTCTAACGCATCATCTCATGCAAGTATAGAAAGCACAAACGATCCCCTCACCGACAGTTATTGAAAATCATTCGACTTCAACCCCATAGCATTACATGCATAATGGAGTGGTCCAATATTATGAATGTCAATTAACCCCTATGTATTCATAGCCAGTCAATCAACCATTATAATGTTGGATCAAACCATGACGATGGAATGCCATGAGTTCGAAACCTGTTTCGACTTAATATTATTAATAAGGAGGTTTTGGTCATTATTAATGGTCTCGCTTTGCACATTAACTGGTTTAATATGCATAATAACATAAACAAAATAAATAAATAGATATCAAATGCATAGATATCAAATGCATAGATATCTATCTATCATACGTGGTGATCATGGAATTATGGCTCAATGGGTCTCAAGCCAATGAGGCCCATTTAGCCATTTTAATGTTTTAATAATAGAGATATGCTCTTCACTTCTTCTTGGATCCTTGAACTCTTCAAAGACCGAGCCCATGAAGCTCTCCAGCTTTATGGCTCCTCCTTTCGTAGCATTTACATTAATAATTGATATACTAAACTATGCTAAAAATATATTTCATGAAAAATAAAAGGAAGGATGCAACCTCCATTTAATAATTGCAAAAAAAAAAAAAAAATACATGTAATCATCTTACATTCATCCATTCATCAATCATATTAATTAGGGATTTTTCCATGATCACCACCCTTCCTTACAAGTCATAAATTCATAATTTAAAGCTTTAGAGGGCACAAATAAAATTCTGCATCGAATCAAATTCACGGCGGAGCAACGCAAGCCACATCAAGAGATCAAAACCAGTGAAATGAATTTCACGAGCGTGATTCCAAGCGGTAGCTACATTGTTGCCTCTAGATTCATGTTTGCGAATCATTTTGCAGAAGATAAACACAAAATATAGCAAATTACAGATTTTTTATTCAAAATTGATTTAGTTCCAATTTTTGCTTAGTTGATTAAATTTATCACATAAATTAATCAACTTATATTGGTCATGTAAGAGCAAGTAATGGTATACAGCTACTTTATCGAGAATGATAAAAAGATGGAATTGATTGTATGATTGTGATGGTATACTATATCGACTTATGGGCAATATGTCAGCTTAGTAGAGGGCAGTATACCAGTATACTATATTAGCCTACGGGCGATATGTCAGTTTAGCAGAGAGCGGTATACCTTATTAGTTTTGATGGAATATGTTGGTATACTATATCAACCTACGGGCGGTATGTCAGCTTAGCAGAGAGTAGTATACCTTATCAGCTTAGATTGAGCATTGTCGATATATTATATCAGCCTAAGAGCGATATGGCAACTTAGCAGAGAACAGTATACCCGATCATCTCAGAAGTGAGCTATACTATCTATTTAGCAGCTTAGCAGTGAGCAGTTCTTATATGAATGGACTTATAGATAGTATGAGATAAGTCGACCAAGAAAATGATCGAGATGACACGTAATCGACTAATTTGATTGATCATTGCTTTGATCTGATATTGTGAATTGATTGATTGAATTGAAATGATTGATGAATGGTCCGATTGACATGAAATTAACTAGGTCAATTGATCGAGATATCGATCTGTGATGTGATTGCTCGAGTGCCTATTGAACTGTGTTAATATGCAGGTGGAATCTGAGGCCAAGGTAAGTCCTTTGATTCACGTTATGCATAGGCAGTCCTAAGGTGTATTAGTTTACTAATCGAGTCTTAGGGGGCATAACTCGTTGAGACATGGTCTCACCGGTTATTATATAACCATTTCGGGACCCTAGATGGCAACACCTCCACCTCTCGTCCTTCGATGCATTTTGGTATTCCGTGAATGTTACCGAAGAAGAATACCCTTCCCAATAGACCACCACCCGGAGGGACTAGAGTATGTGTTGATAGAGTCTAAGGTGTGGGTTGAAGTGAATAGAATTGACCTGGTATCCCATGAGTATCGATCATGGTATCATCACTATCATGGTGGGCGAAGAGAAGGTCTTATCTCGGAAGGCGATGTACCTCTGTATGTCCTAGAGGCAGCATTCGGGCTAGAGACGGCAGACCCTAAGGATGGGTCAGTAGTGGATGCTAAGGATCCCAAGCTCGAGGACGATCCTAAGTCATTGGCATACTCAGCCAAGGGTGCTAACTAGAGTGAAGAAGAAGAAGGGGAGGTAGTAGAGCAAGAGGAACGACCCGTGGTAAAACCTGAAGAGGAAAAATCTAAAGATGAAGAGTTGGAGGAGGATCCAGAGAATGATTCAAAGTATGAACCGGATGAGGATTGAGATCCTATCCTGTTTCGCGAACCTTAAGAAGTGGACTGACATGTGATAACTTTTGTAAATAGTATGATGATATATATATACTATATGGTTTGCTTGTGTAAAAGTGTGGTTGTGGATTTTCAATTCTGAAAAATATAACCCTACTTTTCTATCTCATTGTTTTATTGTCTGGGGATTTTATTATATGCTTTTGCATGTGTATTAAAATGAAAGGGTCGGCAATGCGTCCCGAGACATCGCTATTAATTGACCAGGTGAAGGATGGGCACGCGTTCAAGGATCAGGGCGTGACAGTAAAAGCCCAACATAAAAAAAGCCTTTCTTCTAATTGGATTTTATAATCCCTCAAGCCCTTTGGCTCTAATATGTTCTAAATCTGTAGCTATGTTTGCTCATCCTTTATCATAATGAATGAGAATTATATTTTAGACAAAAAATATTGTCCAGATGTCCAAATACAAGTTTGCTAAGTTTAAAACTCACATTCTCAATAAGGCGAGCGGAGCAAACTGAACATGGAGAATATATGACAGACATTTATACTTCCTCCAATTAATGTTTAGAAAATATTGTTCTTGTATGATTAGATACATCATCTTTTAGCTCCTCCTTTTCTACGTAATTTCCTTTATTCGAGTGAGCTAAGCCACATGCAATGGTCATTATGTACTTTAAGAGACCATCTCTATATGTTGATTTCTTAATTGCATCAAAATCCAATCTGTAATCTGACAAATTTTTTAGATATCTTCTTTCTGAAATAAGCACGATGTTTCCTAGAATTTTCTCATTTGATAGAGACAATGGAAGCAACGAACTCATCACGCCAAATTGATAGCTACTTGAAAGAAAGTGACAGACCATCACGACTTTTCTTAGAAAATTATGCTTCCATAACTAGATCGCTTTTAACATGTCGTCTAAGTTTTCCATATACTTTGACAAGAAATCTAATTTTCAAACTGGACTTAGACAGTGATGAACCTAATTAGTGATTCGGGGGCATTTTCTTCTGAATATCATGGAACTTACATGGTGCTAAGTTTACGTGGTTTCATAAGTTGCGACAAAACTAAGGGTAATGCTTTCATTTTATGGGAAATATTTACTAATACTTTCAGGAAGTCTCATTGAATGGATTCTTCCGATGGGGATGCAGATATGACTGCCGATGACTTTTTTGAGCATTCGGACAAACAACCGAACAAGCGGGCCTGGGACAACAATCTGTGTAGCACACAAGAAAAATATGAGAACAGTTATGGGAAAAGCTCCTTCCAAGCAATATATTTCTATCAACTTGGGTACATCCTTCAGGGTTGTTTCAGACCTCCAAATCTACGGTTTAGGCACGTTTCAGGGCATTTTTCTATTTTTATATCATTTATTTGCAACATTTTGGGCTTTTTTTTTTATTCTCCAAATTCTTACCGCGACCTCCCAAGAGTTAAACTACTGAGAAAATGCTAATAAACTATCATGTGAAATGCTTGGTACACGCTCTCCTAAGCCATACTAATAGCAACTTGATACTTGAGTCAACATGCATTTTATCTTAACTGGTAAAATGAGTCATAAACCCATATTATAACCAATTTTTAGTTAAATGTGTCATATATGGGTCAAGTGAAAATTAAATATGAATAAGAAATGGGTCTAAGAAAGTAAAACACAAAAAAAAAAAGGTCTAAATGAGTTATTTTATTAGGAAAGGAAACCCATTTTAAAGTTTAAACCCATGGCCATTTTTAACTTTATAAAAAAAAAATCGAAATTATAATTATTTTCATATTTTAAATTTTTTTCTTTTTTTTTTTCTTTCTTTTTCTTCCTTCGGCGGCCGGCGCCGGGCTAGGCGAGACTTGAGCTCACGGCAGTCGTCAACGATTGGCGAGGCTCGAGCCTCGTCGGATCTGGCGAGACTCGAGCTCTGGTGTCGGGCGAGGCCTTGGACCTCGCTAGATTGGCGAGATCGAGCCCGCCAAATGCCGACGAGCTCGAGTCTCGCCAGATCCGGAGAGGCTCGGCCTCACCAAAGACCGGCGAGCTCGAGTCTCGCTAGATCCGACAAGGCTTGGCCTTGTCGACGTTATGGAGGCTTGAGCCTCATCAGATCTGACAAGGCTCGAGCTCGCCGGCATCTGGCAGGGCCTTGACCTTGCCAGATCGGCAAAACTCGAGCTCGCTGGTGTTGGGCGGGGCCTTGGCCTTGCCCGATGCCGGCGAGATCGAGCCTCGCCTGATGCCAGCGAGCTCGAGTCTCATCGATGATTGGCGAGACTTGAGCTCATCGGTGTCGGGCGGGACCTCGGCCTCACCAGATCGGCGAGATCGAGCCTCGTCTGATGTTGGCAAACTCGAGCCTCACCAGTCGTGGACAAGGCTCTGGCAAGGCCAAAACCCCACTCGACGCTGGCGAGCTCGAGCCTCACCAGATCCGGTGAGGCTTAGCCTTAGATGATTGGCGAGCTCAATCTCGCCCGTGGCCAATCGTCGGTCGTCATCGTGGCCGGCAACCGGCAGCTGGCCAAAGAAGAAGAAGAAAGAAAAGAGAAAGAGAAAAAGAAAAAAATTATTAAAGTTAAAAATTATATTTAAAAAATTAAAATTTTCACTTTTTTAGATATTTAAAAAATTATAAAAATTTTCATTAAATTTGTATTGCATAAAATTTGTTAACAAAATTTATATTGCCTATAAATGTATTAAAATAATTTTTTTAATAAAAAATCATAAAAATGAGGTTTTTTAGGTTTAGTTAAAAAAATTTCATGTTACGGTTTTTAATTATTCAATGGTATGTTCACTTCAAATAAGAGAAGCATGTGCATAGTCTAATTTTTTTATAAATATTTCAATTTTTATAGGTTTTTTTTTAACTTTTTTATTTTATTTACTATTTTAATTTAATTTGAAGTTTTAATCCAATTAGCATATAATAGAAGTGGGTTTTTTCTAGAATATTAATAGGTTTTAGTAATACTGGTCGGGTATGGGTCGGGTATGGGTCGGGTTGGGTATGGGTTACTAGATTTACATTATAAGCATATGGGTCAAAACATGTTAAATGAGTCAAATATGGGTCGACCCATTTCAATTGTATGAACAAGAGATTTAATGAATTTGAAAACTTAATTACACTAGGTTGATCTATTAAACCCCTTGAATCTCGGGAGGATCGTGAAACTGCCATTCGAATATTGAGATATTATTAGGAAGTAAAATTATACCTTAAATTTTCTCACTTAAAAAGTTGATACCTCATCACTTATGTCATTGGACAGTTTAGATTTATTCTTCTTTTTTCCTTTCTTTTCCCACTTTCTTTTCTTCCTTTCCGCTTCTGCCCCCGTCCCTCTCTCTCCTTGGATCTTCAATTTGAGGTTAACAGTGGACGATGTCACCGAATGGAGAGAGGAAAAGCCAAGAATAAAATGCAGCCAATAATAAGCGGGGTTTCTGATACTTGCTTAGACGAATCCCTAATTTTATTGCGAAATCATCATTATCATTACGATAGTATGTCAGTAAAATAGAGTAGATAGTGTCACAAAAATCACTTTGAAATAAATAATAATAAAAACTTAACATTACTCAAATTTTTTAAAAAAAAAGCGAATATAAACATACAAACTGTCGTTATATTTTTAAAATCTTTAAGATAAGAAAGAGGGATTTTGTAAAAATAAATAAAAATATATATCATCATTTTCGATGCAGTCTCTCTCGTGATGCAGTCTCTCTCCTGGCTTTTCCAGTATAAGAAAATTCTTAGCTCTTTCTAGAACCAATCGACCAATTTCTTGGCTAAGTACGCAACTAATTATATATATATACACACGAATTTCTTAGCCCACATAAAAGAGAAAAACCCACCTAGTTTTCTAAGGCTCACATCGCAGAATGGAGAGGGAAACCAGAGCTAATGGTGGATATTGTCACCGGAAAGGATGCGAAAGGACAATTGCAATCCCTTTTTTCAAATCCGCGCGAGAAAGGGGTCCTTGGATTGACCAATTTTCAGAGTATGGACGAAATGCTTGACCGAGAAAAGACGTAATCTAGCGTATTGTTTGAGGTGAAAAGGTAAAATCTCATCCAAGATTAGACTGAGATGGTGAGAAAAGTTGAATATATGTGCTAGCTTCCCTTTTCATCATCCTCATATTGCTTTCACATTACGCTTCAATTACCGTGGGGCCATATGATCGTTGACAAAATTGTATTTCTCGAGTTTCTAGAGAAAAAAATGTTTTGAATTTTTGTGATAATGGAAAGAAGCATTTTTAAGGTAATTCTTGGAAAAATTCTCAAAAAAGTCATAAATCTATTGTATAACAACTAATTCAATCATAAATATTTTAATTGTGTCACTTTAGTCATACAACATTTGAAATATTTGTCAATATAGTCTTTCCAACCAATTTTGATAGAATTTCATTGACAAAGACACCAATGTCCTCCCTTTGCTGATCACCAAACCTCAACAATGGCTGGTGGGGATCAGTGGCCATAGGCAAGGGTCATTCTCTTTGGTCTCTAGCGAGGGCTAGTAATGGTCTACTAAGTAGCCTCTAGTGAGGGTCATCCTCACCTTGGCGAGGCCCCTCACCAAATCTAGCGATGGTTAGAATTCACCTCACTACATTTGGTAAAGGCAACCCTTGCCCATGGCCGTTGACCAACAAAGGAAAATAGGGTTAAAAATTAAAAATCATCAACACCGATGCCGTCGAGCCATGTAGGATGGCCAATGCTAATTAGATCGCTACATCAGCATTTTCCAACCAAAATTAGCCAAATGACTACATTATTAAATCGTGACAAGGTTTAAGTTTACATTGACAAATCCTCAAAAGATTTTAAACTGCATTGGTATCACACAATAAATTTAGGACTTTTCGTACAAGTGTCCCGTTTATTTTGGAGATCAAATTATTTCTAAAATCGATGTTAAAGACTTCAATTGTGATGGAAGCAACTAGATTCGGTTATCTAAAAATATGGACAAAAAGAAAATCAAGTTGCTGAAGAAGGGCGTGCAGAATTTCTGCACAAAATTGATTTGGTGATTATGTGAAATTTCAATTATCCAGTTTAATAATTCATCTTAAGATTTTCTCGAGTTATCTTGAAGAACAAATCATGGTGTTAATTCCGATCATGATGCAGTTCATGATTTCAACTATAAAGTATTTTGCATTGCGCAATCGAGTCTTCTCAAATCAAATGAGGATTGTCACGCCCCAATTCTCCGAGCACGTGCCTATCCCTCCTTAGTCAATTAAATTGCAATGTCCTAGGACGCATTACCGACTCATTCATTTTTTTAAATGCACATGCGGAAGCAGATAAATAATCCCCAGACAACAATTCAATGGGATAGAAAAGTAGGACCAATTTTTCAAACCAAAACAAACCTTTTATAACAACCAGGCTTATTTACAAGACCAGACTATTTACAAAAGGTCGGCTCATTCTAAAAGGAACGGTCCTATGACCTACTAGTCAGACCCGTTCGCCGATTCTGGTCTATCCACCTTTCCAAACTCCGGGGCTTCTGGTCCTCCACCAACATCATCTAAGGACCTGAAAATAGTTATATAATAACCAATGAGATAATGTCTCAGCAAGTTTAACTCCCTAAGCCCTGATTAGGAAGAAAATACTCCCTAAGAGCGCCTAAGCACATATAATTTATCTTGGCCTTAGTTCCTTCCTGCAAATCAGTATATACCAAATATATACAAATCACATCAATTCACCTAATCACATCACATTATTATTCAATCGACTCAGTCGATTACATGTCACCACGACCTTCTCTTGGTCAGTACATTCAATACCATTTATAAAGTCTGACCATAGTCTAGGACTGCTTACTGCTAAGCTGATAAATAAATAGTATAGCTCGCTTATAAGATGATCGGGTATACTGCTCTCTGCTAAGCTGCCATATCGCCCGTATGCTAATATAGTATACCAACAATACTCAGTCTAAGTTGATAATGTATACTGCTCTCTGCTAAGCTGTCATATCACCCGTAGGCTAATATAGTATATCGACATATTCAATCAAAAGTAATAAGGTATAATGCTCTCTGCTAAGCTGATATATCGCTCATAGGCTGATATAATATACTGATATACTACTCTCCGCTAAGCTAACATATCGCTTGTAGGCCGATATACCATCCCAATCATATAACCTATATAACCTCTTTTATCATTCCCGATAAAATAGCTGTGTGTGGATACACGATCGACTTTAACCAAATTACAAGGCTTTCACTTTTGAGCCTCTCGCTATTTTCAGCAATCCCAAAATAAATTTTTGGCTTGTAGACGACGTCAAAGATTGATTTTCCCATTAATTACCAAAATTAATTAATTTATGAATAAAATCCTAAAATCACAGTTAATTCAATTCAACACAATTTAGAGCTCAAATAAATAAACAAACTACACCACAATAACCAACATAAAATTCCGGTCATCGACTATCCCAGCCTAATTTTCGAAAAATAAATAAATAATTAAATAAATGCCAATAAATCCAATTTAGGCATGTAATGCTTAATTGATGTTGAAAGCGGATCTAGAAAAATTTGAGACTCGTTCAATAAATAATAACACGAGTTTACTTGCTAATGCCACTAACCATTTGCCTAACATGCATTGATAAGGCATTAATTTAATTACTCTACTCTAATCTATCCACTTAATCACACTTAATTAAATCTAAACAACTCTAAGATAATTAACCGACTAGCAAGGATTAGTGAGTTAAACTCACTTGTTTAGCGAACCGCTCGGTTCAAATCGACGGGGATGCGGCGAGGCTCGATGCTCTCCAAAGCGACGATGCCGACGGGGCGGAACGGCTTGAAATCGGCCACGCAAGCTCACAGCTTGGCTGGAATTTCTGCTCTCGTGCTACTGACCTTGCTGATTTGGTGGAGACGGGCCTTCAAGCGGCTGAATGGAGCGGGCCGAGAGATCGAGGAACGGTGAAGCTGCTGCGTGGGCTTCGTAGAAATCGTGGAGCTGGCTTTGTGGGCTTCAGCAGGCGGAGTCGCGGACATGAAGGCAGCGAAGAAAGAGGATTGATGGTTGCTGGAGTCAACCGAAGGGGAGGATTGTTGGGTTGTTGACCAAGGGTGAAGATGCTGAAGACGCGTGGACAGAAACGGGGGAAATCGGTGGGGGCGTGCGGCTGTGGGATCCAAAATGGAAGGGCTGCTTCGGTGAAGTCACAATTAAAAGAAAATGGAAGATAGTTGGATTCAGTCCAAGGAAAGGGAAGGCCAACGCACGGAGGTGGAGGGAGTGTCGGTGGTGGTGGGACCATCTTGCGTGAGTCTTCGTGAGAGATGAGAGATGCGAGAGAGTTGCGAGATAGAGAGAGACGAGTGAGAGAGAGGATAAGGGTGACTTTGAAATGTCAAAGAAAATAAAGTAAGGGGAAAGGGATTGGCAGAGGATGGTCGTCCAAATAAAAGAAATGTGCAGAAACTAGAATAAAAAATGGAGGAGAGAGAGAGATGCGTGGACGTGAGGGAGGCCACGGATGGGGCGCGCGAGAGGGAGAGAGGAATAGAGAGAGAAAGATGAGCGGGAAGGGACTTGGAATAAACTTGTCTTTCGAGTCTTGAATTTCTAATAATAAAAAACTCAAGTTTCAAGCTAAGAGACTTGGAAAAATTCAACTCGACGGAGATATTTGCAGCTGATGAAGATCATAACCACAAATATGTAGAATTTCAATGGCCTGGGTTCCACGCTAATTGAGAATGAGAACATTCATCTTATTTAAGAAATATTTGACTAAACAATTATAAATTTAAGATCTTATTCATGTCACACTTCAACTCTTGTTGAATTCATACTCCTTAATTAATTTTAATTAGATAAGAGTTTAAACTCCAATTGTCAATTGTCAAATGCTTGATTTTGGAAGATTTAGAGTTTGAAATCATATATTTTGTTTATAACCGTGTTTGTTTTGATATTGGGATAATTTCACAAGTTTGAAAGTCGAGTTCAGAGCATAGTCCATTGAAATATGTTCCTCTATCCTTTATTTAAAAAAAAAAATCATAGATGATCACGATATGATTTTCACATGGAAGATACATATTACATAATTCCAAAGAAGCATAGTCAATTCACAACGTCTTTTTTAATTCGGGTTTTTTTTTTTTTTTTTTTTTTTGTGCTGGAAATATCTCTCCTAATTGTAAGATGCATCATTTGGCTGATATTATATCAAAGTTGATTCAAATTTCTGAATATCATTACACAGAAGATCGAGTGTAATTGGCAAAATTATTTTCTCAGAAGAAAAAAAGAAAGTTTTTTTTGTTCATAAATTGTGCTTCTTAATTACCATAATTATGAAAATATATTATTTTGTGTCAACCGTGGTCTGGAAAATATTTTTATTTATTATATGATATTTACAATCTTGAGCTCAATCAAGGTACATTAATATCATGATTGAGTCTCATTTCTAATGTCCTATGTAGTTTATCGTGCTGTTGCTTGTCATATTCTCCGATAATTCATTCTAGGGCCTGTTCTTCAAGTTTGCTTCGCTCATGAGAGGGTTGCTTACAGGTTTCAGTTTTGTGGTCACCCTCCACTTAATATCGTTCAGGTTTAACAAATCCATAAAAAAGTAAGCCATGATAACCAAAAAGATTATATTATCTTGTGCATCTTTATTTCAATTAAGCAGTATAGATACTAACATATCAATAATAAGATTCTATTTATAGGACTAATATACATGATATATATATATGTAAAGTGGCATGTAAAAATCACCAAATTCATGATCCGATATATATCCCATCAATTTTCTATTTATGAAAGTGAATACAACAAGATGAGGAAATAATATTTTAATATCGTGAATTTTTTATTGGTTTAAATAAATGAATTTTTGAAAAATGAATATCTCATACGATTTATTCAAAGATACAACGTTGTATTCTTTGACCCGTACACGGATAATTCAAACGGCCTAGAACATTCCCGTGAATCATGGGCACTATGTTTTTCTATTCTTGATTTTATATTATTTACTATTATTTTATTTGTATCACTCAAGTATATGGACAGCGACATGAAAAGGACTCCCGTGAAAGCTAGATAGGCTGGACCCATCATTTGATAATCATCCACTCTATATCAACCATCATGTCACTGTGACTAATGGTACGAACAAAGTAATTGTTGTTCGGACTCAGTTTCCTATCTATCTTCATAATAAAAGATTCAATTTTTCCAAGAAATTACTCACTCTGTCTGCATATGACTTGCGTAACCGGTCCATTCGATGAATTTTCATGTCAAGTAATCAGGATATGATTCAATGGATGAGATTAGATGAACACTGAGAATCAGTTAATACCTGCTTAATAGAATGGACTCAATTGACTAGAGCTAATTAACTTCCAAGTCATTGCTTAACTCACATAATTTTAATAGTTAGAGTAACTTATGATATTACAAAAAATATACTCCCACACAAGAAGCAATGACTTGGTGCTTTCATATGCATCAAATGAGTCAAGGGGTAGAGAGAATCCACGCTCCCATCATCATCGTCCAGCACATTTAATTACGACAATGTCCCTCCTCATAAAAATATTGAGAATCTTATGGTTGTGGTTCTTAATTTAATTACTTGGATGACCTCAACAAGGGTTGTTGTGTATCTAAATTCACGAGGCCAGGTACTTAGTTTCTCCTAAATTAAGTTTTCCATCTTTTTTATTAGTATTTTTTGTTGTTGATAACTTGTAAATTAATTGCCATGTGAATTCTGCAAAGAGATGTATTTAATACACACACTCTTGATATAATGCTCAAGCTTGCTATGTACCCAATCAATGGCTGAGGTCCGAGACGGTTGCATTTTGGTCATGAACTCCAGATGTGTTCCTTTCAAGCTATGTAATAGGGAGCAACGCAATTATCACTATAGCCATTAGAATATCGGGAAAAATTCAAGTCAAAAGTTTTGACTTCAAGGCACACGCAGCTTCTAGGAAACTCACAAAAGTCACTCTCAAACAAGAATACCAAAAATAGGTGAACAAGTTTGGTTCCATACAAATATTTTCATCTTCTTTCGAATTTTTCTATACTTCTTCCTAGATTCGAGGGCTCTACTCAACACAGTAATATTCCCGATTGTCCCTTCAACTTCAACTTGAGGAGAGTGTTGAGTTAAAAAAAAAACAAAAAAACAATTTTTTTTATCGAAATCATTTTTATTAGTTGTTTCACCTATCGAATTTTAATCAATTACTCGCTTTACAACTTAAGGCGTTTAAAGGAGTGACCACCGAAACTATTTATTGTAAGAGTTTTCCTAATGTGGACTAAATTAATTGATATTGTAATTTACTGTTTTTACGGTTACCGTAAAACGGGGGGTTGGTCTAAAGAGAGATAGAAGGTTTTTTAATTAGTCTAATATGGGGGCATTAATGTGGGCCGAGTTAAATTTGGCCCGTAATGAGGAGACTGGCTGGAAACTCTATAAATAGTGCTCAAGTCTCTCATCTAACCCTAATTCTCACATGTATCCTCACCTAAGGGGCGTTTACCTAACGCTAAACGTGAGGGGGCCGTCTCATTGAGCCAGTGATACGGAGGATAATAGAGGAAAATGACTTGATGCGTGGATCCCCTTAATATATGTGGGTAATCCTTTTTTTTGCTTCCGCCTTATGTTCGATGGATCCCAAAACAGGTGCGTTAATCTTTCTACTCAATTATGCATGTTCTTGTTCTGGTTATGGAGATCTTGGGATTACGCAATTTGCGTCCAACATGTGGTATCAGAGCAACCATAACCCTAGAACTCGAACGCAATTGGTTTTGCCCTAATTTGTACGGATTTACCATAATTTGTACGGATCTGCCCTAATTTGTATGGATTAGCCCTAATTAGTACGGATCTTGCCCTAATTTGTGATTTTCGAGACTTTTTATTCAATAAAAATTAAATTAAATCACAAATTCGGACTGGACTCGACGAGATGAGCAAGACGGTCGGCGGCGCGTCGCCAGGGGAGGCCGCACGCGCCCCCACGCGCGGCCACGCGCCGCCCGGGCGTTGAACGCGCACCGCGCGTGATCTCCACGCGCCGCGCACTCAGGCGGCGCGTGAGGGAGCGTGGTGTGTCGGATCAGCGCGTGGCTGGCGGCATTGGACTCGTATGGTGATTTCCTATCTTGTGGTATATTTATTTTACATATTTGATATTTTATGGATGTGAAAATACATACGGAACCCTAAATACGTGTATTTTAGTGTATTTTTGCGTATTTTTCTTATATTTTTTGTGATTTTGGAAATATAAGTGTTGGGTTATAGGTATGTTATCACATAAATATTATAAAGGTGTGATTCATAAATAAAAATCAAACTTTATTGTGAACTGAAGCTGGCTTAATGAGATACAATTCATATGAGATTGTATTTGAGCTATGTATTGAGCTGATGAGAAACAATAAAGATTATGAAACTTTTGTTACTCAAGTATACTCCTTTACACACTAGTAATTTTTGAATGATAGACGACTTAAGGACTCGTGACCAAACTGATGTACTGATTAACACATCTGTTGAATGTGGGTAATGCATGTCAATTAAGTTACTGCATATTGTACATGAATTCATCCGGTCACTTGTTAATGTCTATCAAGTTGAATATTTTTTATGGTTAAGGAGTATGACAATATTTATGCAGAGCAATAGTATCTACTGTTAAATTTTAGATATTTGGTTATGGTTTGACTCAATTAATAGGCCTTTGGGTGAAGTAATGATATTTGTTACTTAAAATTGATTAATAAATCAGTTGTTGGCCTTGGAGTTATTTTTGCCTTATGAATTCATGAGTAATAATAGATCAGCTGTCAAGCTTGTCGATTTGGTGTACCCTATATTACTATTGATGTTAATTTGTGAGAGATATTATAGATCAAGCATTCTTTTTATGTTGTTCCGTAATATGTAATTGGGGTGCATAAGAGATGTTTTATTCTCTGTTATGAGAAATTTCTTATGTTAATGTGATCAATAATCTCATTGGAATGTCTTTCAGGTTATAGTTATATATATATATATATATATATATATATATATATATATATATATATATATTAATGAATAAAGCAATGTAATTAGCATGATATGTGATTTTGGTGATATGATGCCCTTATCACTAAAGTTAAAATCACATATATATGGTGAATGTGAGGAGTAAAGCTTATATCCCTGGTATGAGAGAATTTCAATGATTCAATTGAGTAGTGACCGCCAAAGTGGCACGCTTGATTGGGTTTGAGAAATTTCGGTCTCGTATGATGATTGGGATGTCTCCTGGTCTAATGCGTAATCATACTCCCAAAGGAGGTGATTGTGTATTAGTTCATGGAGGGATACATGATAGTGTGGTGGAGGAGTGACTGATTCTAGTGATTCATATGCCCAAAGGTGATGAATTCACGAAGAATTGGAATATATTCTCATAACCCTTATCATGTGGGGAGTGTACAATTGCATGTCATGTATTCTGCCCAAAGGTGATTATGTGATTTTGCATGTAACTCTCTCTGGATGTGTACTTGTACGTCAAGTTACACAATGCTCACATGATGCTAATTATATACTACTTGTTTTTCAGTCACCTTTTCTCGTAAATGGTAATTCCGTCATCATTGAGGTTTTTTACTGCTTCAAATTTTAAGTTGTGGACATATGATTTGTTGCTTGAGAAAAGAGCAATTGAATTTGCTTATTGTCCATGAAGCGTTCCATTCCGGAACACTTGAAAAGAGGTTTGCTGCGGATCGCACTTGCTATAAGATGAAGGAAGCCTTAGTTGCTTGAAATTATGTCTTATCTGATATTGAAATTAGGACACATCTGCAAAAATTGTGTTTAAATCCTAATGACATATACATCTCGTATATGATTAAAAAGGTTGTCATGTTTAACAATGGCAATGAGTATTTTGGCAAGTATGACAATGCGAAATAGCTTAAAGGGTCATTTGTCAAATACTTGGTAGATTCTGGGGTGGTAGTTTAATTACTATACCTGAAAATTCTAACAAAAAGATTTGGGCGAAAGGCATAAATGCACCATATTGAACATGGTGATGAGTATGATTAGTAAGACTAATTTATCTGGTCTTTTGTGGGCTAATATTATGAAAGCAATTTTTTCATATACAAAAGGGGTATTGATTTTATGACCCTAAAGAAGGTATAAGAATTATGGAATCACATACTCTAAAGTTTCTAAATATTGACGTAATTGTAAAGGATAGCTGCTCTCAGATTATTAAAGATAATAGTATGATGGAGGTTACTATGTTTTTGTCTTTACCTATACAGATAATTATGGAATCTCCTGTACCATAGACTAAACTTGTTGAGGTTTAAGGTACTATTCTTGATATAGTTTATAATGAAATTTCTTAAACCTCTCAAGTGCAGTAATGAAGTGGTTGCAGCTTTATTAAGGAGATTTGTTAAGGAAAGACGATCAGTTATACCATCGACTATATGGTCTATTTGTGAGAGCATGATTACAATATCCACTATATGGTTGATGTAATGACATATTTATAAATGTCGTTTCTTATTCTCAATTAAGTATGTGATTAGATGCCATAAAAGGCGATATACAATCTATGAAACATGTTTGGAAACTTACGACTTGTCTAAAGATCACAAGTTTATTAGTTGCAAATTGGCATACAAAACTAAAAGAATTTCAAACAAAGATTGTGGAATTTAAAGCCAAATTGGTAACTAAAGTTTTCACTATGAAAGAGGGGTGGATTGTTTATATTGAAGAAATAACTATTTTTTTAAAAGATTCTTTCAGAGTGAATGTGGCATTAATAATCTATTTTGATATAAAGTTACGCCAAATAGATACAAAATATATATTGTGCAATTGGATGATTTTGTAGCAGATTCAAGTAAATTTGTGTGTAGACTGAAAAGTTCTAATTCATGGTCTTAAGCAAGTTTCCAGACAATATTATTAAAGTTTCATAGTGTTGTTATTTTGTTCAATTGGGAACAAAGTAATTCAATATACTGCAAGGTCAGTGGGAGGAAATTTATTTTTTCTCATACTTTATGTACATGATATTTTGCTTACAAGTTGTGACCTTGAGATAATACTGAGATCTGTAAGGATTGTTTTTGCCATATTATATTAGATTTTCTCGGAGGACATTTGCTGATTGTATATTGAAAATATTCAATATACATCATTGCAAGCCAGGAATTGCTCTCTCGTTGTTAAGGGTGATGGACTAAATCTATCACATTGTCCTTATTTAGATATTGAGAAAATCTAATTAAATGGTGTACCTTGTGTCGAGTGCACTTAAAAGTATAATGTATGCTCGAATTTGCACTAGACTAATGTTGTCTTTGTGACGGGACTTCTAGGCGGATATCGGTCAAATCCAGGATATGATCACTTTGGGTTGCTGTCAAGAAGGTTTTAAGGTACTTAAAGAAGACAAGAGATTATATGCTAATTTATAGCCATGTTCAATTCTTGCAGTTAGTAGGGTATTTAGATGTAAACTTTGCTGGCTGTTCTAATGACATGCAATCAATAACAGAATACATATGTTAGCAGTAAGTGTAGTAAATAAAGTCTTATGTCATCTTCTGCTATGTAAGCAGTGTTAGTAACATTCTTTTAGGCTGTTACTTGGGCTTTTAGGCTCCAAAACCTCATGACGGAATTGATCGTTTTAACTTGATGGATAGACCCATACGGTTCTATTGAGATAATAAATTTGTAGTATTATTTATTTACTACAGATGTCTCAAGGGGTCTAAATATATGGTGGTAAGATATTTTTTGACCATAAAGAAACGGTACAGAAATGTGACTTATAATATAACATATTTTCACAGATGATGTGGTTGTAGATCCACTAACTAAAGGCCTACGCCCATGTGTATTTTAGTAACATATCGTTAACATGGGCTTAGGAGTATCTTCGGATACTGTTGTTTAGTGGGAGCTATTTTGGCTTTATCTGATAAAGTTCACATCTGTGGTTCGTTACACTTAGTAACGGTTTGATATGTATCAACTTTTGCATTCAATAAAATATTTTTTGAATGTGTTGTTATTATGTTAAATACATATTGATAAAGTCTCAAGGGATTGTATAAACTTTGAGTGAAGGCTAGGGGCATCCGGTTATTAGCCTTGTGCATATATCTTGTAATACATAAAGAAAGGTTAACCATAAGGACAAGACATATGTGGGTTTATTGGAACCATAAAGCATTCTCTTGTGGCACAAGTTTTGTGACACCTAAGGTAAGAAAATGGTGTGACAAATGGGATCTCTCTATGAGAGACGTTATCAATTTGACACACTACCATATTGAATCCATATCAATAAAGTTGAGAACATTCGTGACCATGGAAGGCTGTGTGTATACACGCGATTTACCGCCATGATTCGGTGTTTAAGACTTTATGGGATAGGATTGACTATTAAGAATTATCTCTGGACCAAATGTGCGCACATACGGTACGATTTCAATTAATATAGTCCAAGTGGGAGAATGTAAGAGTTTTCCTAATGTGGACTAAATTAATTGATATTGTAATTTACTGTTTTTACGGTTACCGTAAAACGGGGGTTGGTCTAAAGAGAGATAGAAGGTTTCTTAATTAGTCTAATATGGGCTGGCTAGTGTGGGCCAAGTTGAGCCTGGCCCGTAATGAGGAAACTTGGCTGGAAACTCTATAAATAGTGCTCAAGTCTCTCCTCTAACCCTAATTCTCACATGTATCCTTACCTAAGGGGCGTTTACTTAACACTATACGTGAAGGGGCCACCTCATTGAGCCCGGTGATACGGAGGGCAATAGAGGAGAAGGACTTGATGCGTGGATCCCCTTAATATATGTGGGTAATCATTTTTCTGCTTCCGCTTTATGTTCGATGGATCCTAAAACAGGTGCGTTAATCTTTCTACTCAATTATGCATGTTCTTGTTCTGGTTATGGAGATCTTGGGGTTGCGCAATTTGCGTCCAACATTTATGGCTTAACGTACCTATTGATTCTACTATAGGATTGGTTTCTTGGGTACGTAATGATTGAATTCCGGTAAAGTTTGCGATTAGGTGGTTAAGAACTGATTGTTAGGTTATCGTGGAATAATGATTGCCTTGTATGGAGTTCTCATGTTGAATTGGTCAAGGTAAACAAGGTGGGACAAAGACAGATTTCTACCTTTACATAAAGATGTCCCACTTTCGTAGACAAGGACCTTTCTCTGGTGTTAAGCCAAAACAGGAGAGTGGGGAACAACTAACCGGACCATCTAGTGTGGACTTCTTAGGGTTACCCGCAGGAGTCTGACATCTCACATATTTGTTTTGTCTCCTAAGATAAAGAAGATATATTGCAGGGTTTATAGTATATAGATCCCGATGTCATCTGATCCTTTAATTATTTGAGTCATAACATGAAATTCATATAACTAGCGATTTAGATGAGCATGGTCTTTATGTTTTATTTGACCATGCGATATTTTTGTTTTGAATGAGAAGTTATTTTATAGTTTTAGATCATATCCACCGATATCACCGAATCATAAATTATTTGGGCTGTATTTGGCAAGAACATGATCAACGATTTAGATATTCTTGGTGTATGTATATATTCTTGGTTCTAACACAAAAGCAGGCCCTAAAGATTTTCTAGAGCATCCAAAGTAGTAGAAATCAAAATAAAAAAATTCATAAGTAGGCCATAAATTAATTATCAGAAGGTTCCAATGTGCCCGTACTAGGAGAGCCAGTTAGATTTTGACATTGAATCTATATCTTTGCATAATTTTTGTCGATTTAGTATATATATGTAGTGATTTAATTTATTATCTATTTAATTAGGGTTATCAAGAATTTCTTTAGATTAAATACTTATTTTATTCAGAATACAACTAAAAAGATTATCTCTGTTCTTGCCCAAATTCATTGACGGGAATCTTTTGTGTGGGAAATTAGTTTAACTTTAAATACGCGATGAATATGGGCCCACCGCGCAAAGTTCTCCCGACCCACTTTAACACCATCCTAACCAAATTAAAAGTTGGAATTCTTGACCTTTCTTCTTCCGCAGAGAAGAGATGCCAACAAACTCTTACCATCATGTGACAATAAGGCTCCATTTATATCGTAAAAAATAAATGATTTGAAAATAATTTTTTCAAAAATAATTTTCTAAATCTCTTAAAATAATTAATTAATCAAAAATATTTTTATTATCATTATTAATATATGTCTAAATAATTTTGTTGACAATGAAAAAAATTTCGTTTATTCATTTTTATAAATGATATAACCGTCCAATTATAGAAAAATATTTTTTAAAAATTATTCATTTTTCTTTTATAAATTTTTCCTTTTTCTTTTATTTTTTTCTTTCGATTCTTGACCGCATACGACATGGGCTAGGCAAAGCACTTGCCAAGATTTGGCGAGGGCCTTCACACCGTCACTTGCGGTTGGTGAGGCTACGAAGGGCCATGATGACCTCCCCCAAGATCGAGAAACAATTATAAAAAGTTCAAAAATATTATTAAAAATATTTATATCGATTGTCAGCCATGCCACGTAGGATAGCTAGTGTTTATATTAACGATTTACAGGTTAAATTGGCTAGATAAACTAAATTGGTATTAAAGTAAAAAAAAATTATGATTAAATTGGCTTCAAATTGAAATATTTAGCATTGAATTGATACCAATGTAATAAGTTTAGAAATCTTTTTAGTACTTTTTTCCACATAATTTAGATTTGAGATCCTACATTTCATTGTCTTAAACTCGAGCCATGCCATCATCAGTTGTTTAAAACAATATGGAAATAGCAGCCAAAGAATGGTGGTATAAACAATCTGGGGGTTAAATAATTGTTAAGATTCTTCGTCCAAAATTTAAAAAAAAAAAAACACTAAAAAAAAAAAAGAAGAAGAGAGAAATGTGAGCGCCATTGTCGAATAACTTTTGCATACGGACAGGATTAAGGAAATTCGCTAGGAATTACTTCTCTGCATATCCTAATTGGCTTCTCCGGCGGGGTTAATTACATAAACCAAGAAAAATACCCGGCTTGGGATCCGCTCTGTTGCTTTTTGAGATGCAAATGTCCTCTTGGAGTATGAACTCTTCGGGGTTTGTTGGTACTTATTATTTGTGTCTTGACCCTTCTTCCTTGAGTTCTCCTATTCAAAATTCTCGACGGTCGTAATCAAATAAAAAAATTACTCGGGGTCTTTGTTCGTAAAATGTTACAAAATAAGCTCGAGGATACAGTATATCTAGCTCAATCTCAAAGATTCAAAGTGAAATAGAATGTAATTAATGTTTTGACTTCTCTTATCATATATATGTTATAGGAAATTGTTAGGGAAATCCCTTATGATGTTTTGAAGATGACAAAATAAATCAAAGGCTACTAACATGTTTAATGGTTAAGTAATAGACCATGCAGATGATAGAACATGTAAATGATATTGTCAAAGTGTGAAGACGACCAAAAGACTGAACGTAACATATGTCCAAAGTATATTATGAAGATTTCCAGACTTTTGTGTCAAAGTCAAAGTCGAAGGACTCAAGACTCAAAGTCTGAAGAGACTTTAGTGTCAAAGTCTGTTTACATCAAAGTCTTGCTCATTCGACAAATTCCAGTGTCAAATCTCGAACGTGAATGAAGAATCGAACGTGAAGACGGAAGACTCTATCTAAATGCTGAAGCTGAACTGGGTAAGACCTTAAAGCTAAATCTGTTTAGAAAGCAGAATATGTTGTAAACTCAGATTGCAAAGTCTATCGCACTCAGACTCAGATTGGATTGTAAAGTCTATTGCTCTCGAGACTTTACATCAGATTCGATGAACGTAACTCAAGCCCAATCATATAACGGCTAGTGATCTGGTTTGGATTCCACATCAAGATTGATTTGATTGATTCAATCTAATTGATTGACGATTGGATCTTGAAGACAAGAACTTTCTATACGAAGAAGCTTTACTTATGGAAACCAAGATTCCGTTTGTATGGGCGATCGGAATCAATTTGGGATTCTACCTTTGTCACTCAACGGCTACCAAATCTTCTAGATACAGAGCTGTCCAATGGGTATATTGGAAGACGAT
Source organism: Eucalyptus sideroxylon x Eucalyptus melliodora (assembly GCA_016097485.1). NCBI lineage: Eukaryota > Viridiplantae > Streptophyta > Magnoliopsida > Myrtales > Myrtaceae > Eucalyptus > Eucalyptus sideroxylon x Eucalyptus melliodora. Next base: position 33,867,058 of record CM027826.1, read on the forward strand.
TCTCCGGGATACTGTCCAACGGGTAGTTTGGAAGTGGAGGAGTATTTAAGGAGATCATGGACCGATGAGCAAGTAAGAGACGGAGCGTAGAATTTATAATTCCAAAGTCTGAGCGACCTTCGATCATATACTTGTCTTTGGAGAGCTTAAACGTTTGTGATCGTGAGAGAAATACCAAAAGAGTGACTTAGTGAGATAGTGTGATCTACTAAGTGTTTGCACTCAAAGTTGTAATCTCTTGTTGATTGCATAGTGGAATCCAGCCAAGAAGGCTGTTAGCGTGGGAGAGTGGACGTAGGCTTGGATTAAGCCAAACCACTATAAATCTTGTGTACTTATTATCTTCCCTAACTCCTTTGTTTGAAGTTTATTTTATTCCGCATATATTTGCCAAGATTTATCATAAACACCTATTCACCCCCCTCTAAGTGGTCATACTAGCACTCTCAATTGGTATCAGAGCCAAGTGCTCGGTTTATAAAAGTTTTTTTTTACTTTTGAGCTAAAGATTCTTTATGGCTAGTATGTTGGCACCAGGACTTATGGAAGGGCAAAGCAACACAAGGCTACCATATTTTGATGGAAAGGAATACAACGTGTGGAAGAACAAAATGAAAGCATTCCTAAGATCTAGAGATCCCTTGCAATGGGATGTTGTGGAAAGAGGAATCAACCCCATTGCTGCGTCCACATCAAATAAGAATGGCAAAGACAAAGAAACCAAACCCCCCGCTCCTATGTCTCGGATGGAGATGTCCAAAAGAGAAGCGCTTGATGCAAAAGCCATTTATTCTTTATATTGTGCATTGTCTCTTGCTGAATATAACAGAATCTCTTCATGTGAACAGCAAAAGAAGTTTGGGATAGACTTCATGTTACATATGAAGGGACCGATCGTGTAAGAGAGACAAAAGTAAACTTTCTTCTCGACAAATATGAATCCTTCAAGATGAAGCAAGGAGAGTCAATTGGAGATATGTTCAGCCGTTTTACAGAAATTGTAAATGGTTTGGCGTATCAAGGTCAGCCTATTTCTTCTCCAATGAAGGTCAACAAACTCTTGCGAGGTCTCTCAAAAGATTGGAATCATGTCAAGACCTCAATCCGGGAGACTCAAAGGATTATGCCACTCTCCGTTGATGAATTGATTGGCACTCTTCAATCCTATGAAGTGGAACAACTCAACGATGAAGATCCCGAAGGTAAGAAGTCCATTGCTTTAATATCTAATGCTGTTTTTGATGAAACAGACTCAGAAAATGACATGGACGACGAAGAACTTGCTTTTATGATCAAGAAATTCAAAAAGTTGAGTAGAAAAGGAAGGAAATTTCATGGAAGAAGAAATACAAGCAGGATGGCTAGAAAAGAACAATAAAAGAAGATGATAAGCAAGGAAATATATGCTTGATGGCATATTCAGAATATTCAGAATCAGAATCAAAGTCTGACTCAGACATAGACTCAGAATCAAAGTCTGACTCGGACACAGACTCAGAATCCGATGAGGAAATCGAGGTAAGTCATTCAAAAATTCCTCTCAAAGTTTCAAAGTATATAAATGAGCTTTGTTCAAATCTCAAATCTTCTCTTAAAAGGATCTCCGAACTTAAAAAGGAGAATTTTCGACTTAGGCAACAAGATCTTTCTCAAAAAGAAAATTTTGAAATTTTGCAAAAAGATTTTCTACAAACAAAAGAAAATCGAGATTTACTTGTCAAAGAAAATGATTCTTTGAAGAAAGAATTTTCAAATATTTCAACAAGATTTTCAAATGGATCAAAAACATTAGAGCATATCCTTTCTATACAAGTTCCTTACTATAATAAGTCGGGACTTGGTTTCAATAAGGAAAATGATTCTTTAATTGATTTTCCTAAAGTCAAGGAGAGACTTAGACAAAAACCTTCAAATGCATTTTACAAAAATCATTTTCAAAAAGTGTTTGTAAAACCTGTTGGTGGAAATGACGTTAAGTGTTCAAATTGTGGAGATTTGGAACATTTTGAGAAAGATTGTCCTAAAGTCTGGAGACCTATTAAGAAAAATTGGATAAAAGCAGCATATTCTGCTAACTCTCATGGACCCAAGAAAAAATGGGTACCAAAGAAAAGATGAGTTATTTTTGCAGGATATAAAGAAGAAAGAAGAAAGAGGATTTGGTAAGGAATTTTTTATTCTCAATTTGATTTGGGCAATAATTCTCATTATACTTGATATTCGATATATCCTTGGTTGATTGAGATTTTATAATGATCATATTTTGCTTTATTGAAGAAAGAATCGTATGATTTGTTTTTGTGATTTGTGAGTTGAGATTTGATTTAATACGTGTGATTATTTGAGATAATTCAGATTATTTTGTCTAATTTTATACTCTCAGATTTAATCATATTTTGCAAAGTGAAAATCTGTTTTACGTGATGATGCAAGATATTCTTAGATATTCAAATATTTCATTCTCCCTGATTTTATTGTGCTTTGACTAAGTGAGAATTTATTTTTCAAAATATCATTGTGCATAATATTCTTTCTTTGAATACTTTGTTACGATGAATTAAGAAAGAATATTTGATTATGGAGATTTTCTATTTTACTCTAACGTCAAGGAAGGATCCAAATTGATGGATACCAAAAAGGGAAATGAGTTGATTGCAGGAAATTCTTTAAGGGAAGGATGATTGCGAATCTACGCAAATTTTGGTGCAATCAGAAAATATCTCCTGCGACAATTGGTAATGATTTTTTTAATCAATGGTATATTTGAAACATATACCTTGGGTAAGAGAAATTTTTTCATCCCGCCTTGCAAATTTCTACGTGCATTTATCATGATTTTGGATGATTGTTTATTATATTGCGAATATCTTTTGTTATAAATATAAGGTATTGCAATTTTGGCACGTGACAGAAATATCTATTTTCCTTTTGCAAAATGCATATCTGAAATTTATGCTAAAAGAAATCTCTTTGATCTTGAAAGATATTACTGCATATTCATGGATATTCTTGCTATATTCTTAGAAGATATATTATATCTAGCAAGTTTGATCCTCAAATCAAAGGAAGATATTAAGTGACATTTTTGCAAAGATTATTATCTGTTATACAAGAATTTGCAGGTAACAAAAGAATTTTCCATTGGATTTTGAAAGCTCAATCAGAAAATCATTGAGATTCTATACTATCTTTTGGAGGTTCAAAGATTCTATTCCTTGTGCAAATTTTTGCAAATTTTTGCTTTATACAAAAGGTTGAATAGTTCTGAATTTTAATAAGAAAGGGCATTATATATTGGAAAGCTTATTTGTGAAAAAGTTTGTTAAGTTGATGCAGGTTGAATTCGAGAAGAGCTTGATTGAAGAAAATAAATTTTTGCCTTGAATTTCAAAATGCAAGTGATCGTTGCGGATGTTGTTGCTACGAAGGAAATATTGGAAAAATATTATGTTCAACATGCACAAGCAACAATTGTTTCTATTCGCAAATATTGTCATGATGACAGGGGGAGAAATCAAATCCAAAAGAAAAGGAAAAGAATCGTGATCATCTCAAAAAGGCAACAAATTGAGGGGGAGCTTTGATCAATTTTGGAAAAATCTTTTTGAATTGATCGTGATCTTATTATGGATGGAATGAAAGGTAAATGTGTCAGAATTTGTTCAAAAAAATCCGGTTAGTGCATCTTTTATTACCTTTTGTCATTAACAAATCTTTTATTGATATTATCATTTTATTATGACAAAAATGGTACGTGAATTTTATGATGCATTCGTGATTTTTATTGGATATTTGCTGATATATATGATCGAAGTGAGCTATATTGCATATCTTTAATATTCGACTTACTTTATAAAAGCTGATTTTTGGAAATTGTGATTCATGCAAGATATTTGTTATCATTCTCTAAGTGATACTTTTTTCCATTATTATCGCTTTTTGATTATGACAAAAAGGGGAGAAGATATGAATATGCATATGTGTTGATTGGTTGATATTATTTATTGCATAATATTGAGCTGCGATTATTTTTCTATATATTGTTATGCTCAATCTATTTGCTATCTTCTGATATCCTTTGATTTAAATTAATATTTTTAAAAGCATGTTTACAAATCTGCATATTCAGAGATTGTTTTGTCATCATCAAAAATGGGGAGATTGTTAGGGAAATCCCTTATGATGTTTTGAAGATGACAAAATAAATCAAAGGCTACTAACATGTTTAATGGTTAAGTAATAGACCATGCAGATGATAGAACATGTAAAGGATATTGTCAAAGTGTGAAGACGACCAGAAGACTGAACGTAACATATGTCCAAAGTATATTCTGAAGATTTCCAAACTTCTGTGTCAAAGTCTAAAGACTGCCAGACTTTAGTGTCAAAGTCTGAAGATTCTACATCAAGACTCAAAGTTTGAAGACTCGACAAATTCCTAATGAAGTTTGCTCACCGACAAATCAGAAGACTGAACGTGAATGATGGACCAGAAGACAGACTCTATGTTGAAGCTGAACTGGGTACAGACCTTAAAGCTAAATCTGTTCAAAAGCAGAATATGTTCAGACTCAGATTGCAAAGTCTATCGCACTCAGACTCAGATTGTAAAGTCTATTGCTCTCAGACTTTACATCCAGATTCGATGAATCGTAACTCAAGCCCAATCATATAACGGCTAGTGATCTGGTTTGGATTCCACATCAAGATTGATTTGATTGATTCAATCTAATTGATTGACGATTGGATCTTGAAGACAAGAACTTTCTATACGAAGAAGCTTTACTTATGGAAACCAAGATTCCGTTTGTATGGGCGATCGGAATCAATTTGGGATTCTACCTTTGTCACTCAACGGCTACCAAATCTTCTAGATACAGAGCTGTCCAATGGGTATATTGGAAGACGATTCTCCGGGATACTGTCCAACGGGTAGTTTGGAAGTGGAGGAGTATTTAAGGAGATCATGGACCGATGAGCAAGTAAGAGACGGAGCGTAGAATTTATAATTCCAAAGTCTGAGCGACCTTCGATCATATACTTGTCTTTGGAGAGCTTAAACGTTTGTGATCGTGAGAGAAATACCAAAAGAGTGACTTAGTGAGATAGTGTGATCTACTAAGTGTTTGCACTCAAAGTTGTAATCTCTTGTTGATTGCATAGTGGAATCCAGCCAAGAAGGCTGTTAGCGTGGGAGAGTGGACGTAGGCTTGGATTAAGCCGAACCACTATAAATCTTGTGTTCTTATTCTCTTCCCTAACTCCTTTATTTGCCAAGATTTATTTTTGAAGTTTATTTTATTCCGCATATATTTGCCAAGATTTATTTAAACACCTATTCACCCCCATTGGACGAAATCATCAGTGGGGTTGGAAAGCGGGGAAGGAAGGTAAAAGAGATCTTTTTCTAGGTGTTCATACTAGCACTCTCATGTCTTGCTTGACGATGATTAGGGGACAAGGAACTTGTGCACGACTTTTTGGAGGTTCGAAACAATTGCTGTCCAGTCTACCCTATTAAACTCTATTTGAATGGGGGTAGGAGAAATTTTCATGGTGATTACGACCACTAATAAGTTTGTGGAGGTTGTGGGGACCGCAATGGCTACGATGTCTTTGATTGCTATAGAGGTCCTGAAGACTATGACCGACAGGATTGTTGGTGGGGCAGATTTTATCATAAAAATCAAATTTATATGAGGTGAAAAGGGCCTGATGAATTCGGGTGCAAAGTAAAAGTCGATTATTTTGAAGGTTCTGATCAGGAGTTATGGATTGGCCTGAAGAGATAGATAATGTTTTATATTGTATGGACATCCTGGAGCATAGAAAGGTGAAGCTAGCTAGTATAAATTCTGAGAGACAGTATTATGATGATGGGAAAAATTTGAAGGAGGATTGACAGAGCTAGAGAAGGCAATGCGACATGGTAAAAAATGCAATTATTATTAAAGCGGTTTGGTCTAGAGACTTCATTATCATGTTCGAAACGGCGCAATATGGCAAAAGACCATGTTTGAACAATTAAAAAGGATGAACGACAAGCCATCTGAGTATTCCTCATGTTAATCATCGAGAAATTGCTTGTGAGCCTCACAGATAGGGTAGCCAACAAATTGATTAAAAAGATGAAACTTTCGAATATCCTTTTTAAAAGCTAGAGGATTTTGAGCTTGAGAAAGAATTTTTCGAGAAAAATGCTTTAAATTTTTCTGATGACCGGAACCAACTATGGAAACCTTTCAAACAGAGCTATCTGGACTTCTCCGCATAATAGAGGAAGGAGATACATGTTTGGACTTACTGAAGAATAGACACGGCTATATGAACTTTCTACGAAAGACAATAGGAGTATGAAAGAAGTTAGAAAAAACCATGAACTATTAGTACTGCTGGAGGTCACGTCCATGCCCAGCAATCCTTGAATAGAAGCTTTCCATGCTTTGTCCTACTTTTTCAAAGCTCTTTTCAAAGCTCTTCTCCACTATAAATACATTGTGTTGGAAATATGGCTTCGAAATGGGTTGAACAATGAAATCGGATCGAGTAAAACAACTCGGACTTTGAGGCGTGATATCACTTTCTTTAAGGATTTATTTGCCCCACAATGTTGCTAATGGTCACCGGCAAAAACCCTCCAGGATACAACAAAATCTCGGATGAGAATATTAGATAGCAATTATAGTATTTCTTCAGGGTCTCTCTAAGAAACAATCGAAAAATTGGCTGCTGTTTTTTCAGAAAGAAGACTCGAAAAAATGACCACACACCTCTTCCGAAAATTGACAAGTATATATATATGAAACAGTCTTGCAACTATTCGTGAAAAACTGTCAAATAATGAACAAACACGACCTTCGAAAATTGTTCGTATAAACAACCGCGACTTTTCGAAAAAAAAGTCGAAAATCAACAATTGCAACATTTCGGAAAATGTTGCAAAACCGAATAAGTAATTATTTTTCAAAGGTTGTCTTGAAAAGACACAAATAAAATTCGGAATAATAATTTTTTTAAATAGAATTTCGAATTTTCATTTTATATTTCATTTCCGAAAATTCTCAAATTAAAAGGCAACCTTAGAATTTAAATAAAAAATAAAAAATTAAATAAATAGCAAGGGATTGATGCTAATTAAACCGCGGGCGCGCTAAGTGCTAAGTGCGCCAAATAATCGCGCACCCACACGCGGGTATGGTGGGGTCTAGCCCCACCTAATCACTCCTTTAACTACAAAAGGAAAACCCACATATTTAAACTGACCCACTTGCTCCCATCTTTTCTATGTGGGACAAAGTAAAAAGCACTTTTTTTTTTTTTATCAAACAAAATTCCAACAATCCCCCACTTTGTTTGTAAAACAAAGATTTCAAAATAAAACATACAGCCAAAGTTTCAGTAAGATTGATATACATACATAAAGGTCTCTTTCGAGTTAAACCTTTACTTAGTGTAAGTATATCAAAGCTCTATCAAAGTGACAAGTAGCTCGGCTTTAAACTTGTACTTTTATGTAATAGAACTGGACATACCACACATACACTAACCTCTTGTTTCAGCGATAATTTCTATATTACTCCGCACTATTATGGCCTTGTGCTTGATCCTGTTTCATGAGCTCTCTAGAAAGCAACCCCAACTTTCGTAAGAAGCGGCACCACTTCTAAACTCATATAGGTGAAGTATCTACCATGTGTTTCTGTTACTATCAACACACTACAAACTTGTATCATACTTCATTAAGAATTCAATCCAGCCTTCAAAACGTAACAGACGATACTGACTTCTTATATCAGGGCTACGTCAGTATCAAACAATCACATTCAATAACTTGTTCTTACCCATTAAACCTTGTAACTAGTGATGTTCTAGAAAAAAGTCGGGTTACCATTATTGGTGATTTCAATTAAAGGGTTTCAGCCCCATTTCTTGTGAGGTCGTTATTACCATATGTCTTGGTAAAGCTTTCGTCAAAGGATCGGGAAGATTTTTACTTGACCTCACATAGACAATTGTTATGGTACCATCTTTAATCAATTGTCTCACATATTCATGTCTTAGACTAATGTGTCTAGACTTACCATTATAGGTGCCAAAGTGGCCTGACTATCACAAAGGGGACAGAAATAGGAGGCATAAGACTAGGCCATAATTTATATCTAACAACAAATTTCTAATCCATTCGGCCTCTTTCCCAGTTGCCACCAAAGCAATAAATTCAGATTCCATTGTTGAGTGAGTTATACATGTCTGTTTCTTGCTCGCCCAAGATACAGCACCTCCAGCTAGTGTGAAGATCCATCTAGAAGTGGAACGCTCATCTCCCACACTTGTAATCCAACTAGCATCAGTGTATCCTTCTAATACAGCCGGAAAATTATAGTAGAACAATCCTAAATTTTTAGTTCTCTTAAGATAACCAAAAATTCTAGTAATAGCTCTCCAATGCTCAGTACTTGGATTACTAGTATTTACTCAACTTGCATATACAAAAGTAATATCAGGTCTAGATAATGTATCGCGTACATTAAAGACCCTATAGCACTTGCATATTCTAGTTGTGCCACCGCTCTACTAGTATTATAATTTAATTTAATACTAGAATCAAATGGAGTACTTATTTCTTTAGAACCAAGATGTTGAAATTTATTTAATATTTTTTCGACATAATTACATTGGCTTAAAGAATAACCCCCACTATTTTTCTTAACTTTAATACCTAAGATAGTATCTACTTCACCCAAATCCTTCATTTTAAACATGGAAGTTAGATACTTCTTAGTTTCATTAACTCCAGTCATATTCATTCCAAAGATAAGCATATCATCAACATACAAGCACACTAAGACACCATAGTCTTTAGTGAATTTAGAGTATATACACCTATCGGCACTATTATTGATGAAGCCATTTGACAATATGACCGAATTAAACTTTTCATGCCACTGCTTAGGAGCTTGCTTAAGTCCATAAAGAGACTTGATCAATTTACATACTTTTCTTTCATTTCCAGGAAGAACAAAACCCTCCGATTGTTCCATGTAAATCTCCTCATTTAAGTCTCCATTTAAGAAAGCAGTTTTAACATCCATTTGATGAACAAAAAGATCATAAATGGAAGCTAGAGCAAAAAGAAGTCGAATAGAAGTTATACGTGCAACAGGAGCATATGTATCAAAATAATCTATTCCTTCTCTTTGTCTATATCCCTTAACTACAAGCCTAGCTTTAAAAGCTTGAATGGAACCATCAGAATGATATTTTCTTCTAAAAACCCATTTGCACCCAATAGGTTTTGATCCTTTTGGTAAATCTACTAATACCCATGTATTATTGGACACAATTGAGTCCATTTCATCATTCACAGCTTCTTTCCAAAAGGAAGCATCTCTAGAAGACATAGCATCATCAAAGCTTTTAGGATCATCTTCTAAATTTAATACTAAAGGGTATTTATTTACCACATTATTATCTCCATCTCCTTCAACGAGAAAAACATGAGTAATAAAATCAGGACCTAAGTCTTTTATTTTCCTAGCTCTAGTACTTCTCCTTGGTTCAATCATGTTTTCAGAATCATTCGTTTCTTTCTCTTGAGAATTACTTTGAGCTTCCATATGTCTTGAATTATTTTCAATAATTTCAGAACTTGTAAAACATTTATTCTCAAAGAATTCAATGTCTCTCAATTCTATTATGACATTGGACTCTAAATCAAGAAGCCTATAAGCTTTACTATTTTCAGCATACCCTACGAAAACACTTTTAATAGCTCTAGGACCAAGCTTTGTTCTCTTAGGATCTGGAGCTCGGTAGTATGCCAAACACCCCCACACTTTAAGATATGACAAATTTGGCTTTCTACCTTTCCATATTTCATAAGGGGTTATGTCATTTTCCTTGGAAGGTAATCTATTATGAATATAGCATGCAGTAAGTAATGCTTCTCCCCAAAGATTAATTGGTAGCTTTGAATTTGAAAGCATACAATTAACCATTTCTCCAAGAGATCGATTTTTCCGTTCAGCTAAACCATTTTGTTGTGGAGTATATGGTACTGAAGCTTGATGAATAATACCATGCTCTTCACAAAATGAAGAGAATTCATTTAAGAAATATTCTCCACCTCTATCTGATCGTAGAACCTTAATTTTCCTTTCTAATTGGTTCTCTACCTCAGTCTTATATTTCTTGAACATGGTAAATGCTTCATCTTTCGATTTCATGAGATAAACATATAAGAACCTACTACAATCATCCACAAAGGTAATAAAATACCTTTTACCTCCACGTGTTAGCATACCATTAAATTCACATATATCACTATGAACTAAATCCAATAAATTCGAATTTCTTTTAACACTAGGAAATGGCTTCTTAGTAAGTTTTGACTTAGCACATATTTCACATTTGTCAAATTCGCCATTAAAATTTATCAAGTCTAATTTTCTCATATTCTTCAAATAACGAATATTTATATGTGCCAACCTACTATGCCATAAAAATGAAGACTCGACAATATAAGTAGAATTAGAAATATTATGAGAGATTGGATTTTGGACGCTAGAAAAGGGGCTAGTAAGAGATTTGTATTCATTCAGCACAAGCAAATATTCCACTAATATCGGATCAATAATATGGCCAGGAGATTCAACCTCTGTTCCTAAGGGATGGGAGATTCCCATAAATGGGAAGAGGCTGAAAATATTAGTCCCCGTGAAGCGCAGATTTCTTCAATTCGTGAAGGTGACTCAAGATCCTAGCACAAATACATTCCAAGTCACCGGATACTGTATCGACATCTTTCAAGCCGCCATTGAAAAATTGCCTTATGCTGTGGCTTATGACTTTATTCCGTTTACCGTGCAAAGTACTTACGATGAGATGATCGATCAAGTATTTTATAAGGTCAGCAAGTCCTTAATTTCGTTGGAATACATGTTGAAACTTACTATGCTATCATGTGGTTGACAAAGAAAACATTCCCCTTCCTTTTGTTGGAACAGAATTATGATGCAGTTGTGGGTGATACAACAATCATTGCGAATAGATCATTATACGTAGACTTCACCTTACCATACACCGAATCGGGGGTTGCAATGCTTGTGCCATATAAGGACAACAAGAACAAGAATGCTTGGGTTTTCTTGAAGCCACTCACTTGGGACCTTTGGTTAGCGATCGGATGCTTCTTTGTGTTTATAGCACTAGTCGTGTGGATTCTCGAACACCAGATCAATGAAGACTTTGGGGGTCCAGTTGCGCATCAAGTTGGCACGAGTTTCTGGTTTTCATTTTCAATCATGGTCTTTGCACAAAGTAATCACCCTTTACTTTAATAAATCAATTGAACATTACAATTTCCATATCGTTCTTAGAAAATTTAGATGCTTTCTCTTGATTTGGATTGCAGGGGAGAGAGTATTTAGCAACCTAACCAGATTTGTTGTGATCGTGTGGTTTTTTGTGGTACTTATACTAACGCAAAGTTATACGGCAAGTTTGAGCTCTCTTTTGGTGGTGCAAAATCTTCAACCAACTGTGGCTGATATTGATCAGCTTCTAAAGAGTGGAGAAAAAGTGGGTTACACGCATGGCTCTTTCATTTATGGAATGCTAAAGCAAATGAAGTTCGATGATTCGAGACTTATATATTATGATTCTCCTGAAGAATGCGATGCACTTCTTTCCAAGGGAAGTGCAAAGGGCGGGATTGCAGCAGCATTTGATGAAATCCCCTACATTAAACTTGTTTTTTCTCAATATTGCAATAAATATACCATGATCCCGACATTAAAAACTGCTGGATTTGGCTTCGTAAGTCCTCAACCTCTCAATCATAGCCCAAAAAAGAAAACCCTCAAAATTTCCAATTACTAGAGTTATTCATTATTTCTTTAATTGAAATATCTCATGTCTTGCTTTTGGTTTACAGATTTTCCCCAAAGGGTCTCCGCTAGTACCAGATATTTCGCTAGCAATCCTTAACGTAACTGAAGGGCCTGAAATGACTGAAATCGAAAACGCATGGTTCCCATCGAAATCCAATTGCCTAGATTCGACTAACTCGATTTCTTCCAACAACTTGGATCTTGACAGTTTCTGGGGCCTATTCTTGATTGCTGGAGCTGCTGCAGTTCTAGCTCTCTTCATTTTCATGGTCATGTTCGTTAAAAAAAGTTGGCATGAAGTAACAAGTTCTTCAGGTTCATTGCCGGAGAAAATTGTTGCATTGGGAAGAAGAGTTTACCAAAGGGACCTCAATCCGTATACTTCTAAGGAAGCCAGAGATAGAAATACGAATTATGGTGGCAATGAGATTGCAGCTGTTGAAACTTCAGAAAACACTAACTTCCCTTTGAGTCCGTCAAGAGACTTCGGCAAAAACGACGATATAAACAATGAGCAAGGCACACCATCTGCAGAACAAGGACTTTCTAATCATGTAGATGAAGGGTGTCCAACATAGCAATAAACGTCAAGCTTACAAATGTAAATTAAGAGAGGTACATACCTCAACAACTTTAGATACTAAACTTAAATGCCTCAACATCGTTGAACTTTGTACTATTAGTTGACAATAATTTCCCCCTCATTCTCTTCTCATGTAAGGACTGCGATTGATACTGCTTATTGTCTAATCGCAGACAATATAACGAAAGATAAATGCTTTTCAAAATATTTTCTAGTGGACATTACATGTACATGTTGGCTTCTCTTATCCTATAATGTATTGGCAATGAAAATGTCCATTGTTATTTCAATAACTTGCCTAAAGTGTCTAATTTAGTAACAAGATGCAACTTCTTAAACTAAAATTTAGAATGTATAATGAGAAAGTTCGGTAGAATAGGCTTCCATGGTTGAACCAATCGTCAAAATTCTATGTTATTATCTCTAAATAAATAATTGATTGACTCAGTAACATGTAATATGCTCATAAGTATTTGCTTTATTATCAAACCATTCTATTTAACTAAAAGAATCTATTGACATCTAAATTGTAGCTGACAAATTCAATATGCATATTTTTTGTAAATAATAATAATAATAATAATAATAATGATAATAATAATAATAATAACATAGAAAAGAAGAGAAGAAAGAAAGAAAAAGATATCCAATATATATATATAACAAGTAAAACCCCAAACACCATTAAACCACGAGTGCAGCCCATTAAAATCACTCTAAGCCCATCAGCCAATTGGTCTAATTAGAGCCAACTCAACTTGGGCCATCACTCTCCAGCCCGTCCAAAAAACCGGGTCCAATTCCCTCATTCTCAGCCCTGCAACCCAAGTCCGGCCCACTTGTCTAAAACTTTCGGCTCACTACCCATTTCCCTAATTCCTTTCCTCTCTTTCAGCCCATTTTTCTTTAATTCTAATTCTTTGAGCCCACAACTTGAACCCAAGAAGACAAGAAAGGAGCCCATCCCGTCTCCCATCTCTTGCGCAAGGCTTCTCCTTCCTATCGTTACCACTCAACTCCCTCCGTCAAGCAATCCACGATAAAAATCCCATCTCTTTTCCCGGAAGTTGGAAAAGATTATTATCACAACGTTGAGCGCAGATCTGTCTCGTCTCCTTCCAATCTCTAACGATCCCGACGTGGGTGAGGTGTCAAAGTTACGCTTCCACTGTTCTGCAGGCTTCGTGGGAAGCTTGGCTGTGTTAAGAATATAAGAGCACAGCCACCTCAGAGAGACTACTCTGCTGTTACGGCTTCAACGAAGGAAGAAAATGAAAGGGCTACTGCTGTTGAAAAGATCAGAGGAAGCGGAGCACACAAGTCAGGGACGTTGTCAGCCACGTGTCTGCATAATGCTGTGAAAACCAGTTGACTGGGAAAGCCACCTAGTGAGTCGGTGATGAAGATCTCAAACTACACGTGCTTGACTCAAGAGAAGATAAACTGTTATTCAGTTTAGGATGTGTACCAGATTAAAAACAACAGTTTCTTCTTTTCTGTTTTTAAGTTCTGTTTTCTCCATTCTTCTTGAGTTTTACGAAGACTTCTCTTTAGCTTCGCTGAGTTCATGAAATATAGAGGGAAAGCAGAGCACGCCATTGAAGCATGCTATGTGATGAATAGCTTGTACTGTGAAAATGCAGAGAGAGAAGAAAGTCCAAAAGTTTCGTGATCATTCTTCAATCTTCATTCATTCTGTTCATCTTCACTTCATTTTGTTCATCTTCACAGGCTGAAGGTCTGGGCAGGGGGAGAGAGCGAGCTTGAGTGGGAGGGACGGAAAGAGCGAAATACGGAGCCAACCTACGCTCTCGACTCAGCGTTACCCGACCATCCCCGTCGCAAGCCGACGAACCCTAGCTGCCACACTCGAGCCCGCGGGCCTCCTCTTCCGAGGATCTTGATTCGGCGACATCGCGAGGCAGTCGGCCATAGCTCGACTCATCGTGAGCTCGCCCTGAAACCGCCAACTCCGAGCCGGGAAGGGATTTCCACGATCGAAACTCATTCCCATGAACTCCTTTTTGCCTCGCCCTGTTCTGTTTTAAGAAGGAACCGAACTTGGTGTCTTCTAGTTCTTGAGCGATTTCTTTTTAACTGAGTCGGCACTTAATGTTCAGCATTCCCTGGCGATATTTTTGTTCTAGACCCGAGTTCGAGTTCTAAAAATGTTCGATATCTTCGATGTTCACCATACGTTCGAGGGAATGCCCGAACTAAAACCATTCCTTTTAGTCCCACATTCCTATTTATTCTAAGGATTCATAAAATGCCTATTAATTGCCGAATACATTTGTTAGTCAGATTTCATTTCTACCAAGTTCGTATCTCCTAGAATTTTGGTTGTCGTTCGTCTTGTGCTTTGCCATATTCCTGTGAATGTTCTTTGTATTTGTGGTTTGACAGCGAGCGTGAGCCCCGTGCGAATAGTGGTGGAGATTACCGGCTGTCTGGTGGTCGGAAGTGGCTTGCTATGGTGGTCCGGTGATGGTCGTACCAGTCAACGACGAGTAGAGTCTCTTCACGGTCTGGTGTGGTGAGCCTCGGCCATGGGTGTGCATGTGGACTCTCTCTTCTCAGTTTGTACTGAGCAAAGAGCAAGAAGATGGCTAGGAGAAAAGGAGAGAGGACATGGGCTTAATTGGTTTTATAAGATTCGAGTTTATTTAGACTGATGGATTCGGACTTGTTTGGTCTTAGTCAGTACAGGCTGGGCTTTGTATAGTTAGATTTGGATTTGGCTTGTTTGTTAGTTGGTTGGGGCCTTTTATAATGGCTCGTTTTATCTTCGGCCCGTCTTGTAGGCTTGTTGCAGCCCATGTTCGGATCGGGCCCTAGGGCCCGGCTCGTCCCTATTTTTCGATTAAAGAAAATGCGAAAATTTGAAAAATATTTTTTGAAAAATAAAATATTAAAAATAATTGAAAATAATTGAAAATTCCAAAAAAA
This sequence comes from Eucalyptus sideroxylon x Eucalyptus melliodora, assembly GCA_016097485.1. Lineage (NCBI taxonomy): Eukaryota > Viridiplantae > Streptophyta > Magnoliopsida > Myrtales > Myrtaceae > Eucalyptus > Eucalyptus sideroxylon x Eucalyptus melliodora. The sequence goes on from CM027826.1 coordinate 33,882,481, forward strand.
ATTATTTTTAAAAATTCAAAAGATATAAAAATTTAGAAATTTTTTAAAAAGTCATTCAAAAATTTGGAGTTTCAGGTAGTTCAGGTTTTTGCCAAAGAGGCGGTGATATGGAGACTTAAGATTAAAGATATCTGTGGGTAGGTGATTTATGAGATATGTGGAGGTTTGGAAGGCGTAGGTCCAAAAGGTGGGAGGTAGGCTGGCTTTGTGTAGTAGGGTTATTCCGATGTCCACGATGTGTTGGCGACGCCTTTCAGCGATGCCATTATGTTGTGGGGGTGTATGGAGCTGTGGTTAGGTGTGAAATTCCATGTTCTGCTAAAAATGGTTTATGTTAAGTGAATTCCCTGACCCATTGAAGTAAAGAGTTCGTATTTTTTTTCTTGAAATTGTTTTTCGACGAGTGTTTTGAGCTGCTCAAAAATAGGTGCAACATCGGACTTGTGTTATGGAAGGGATAAAACCAAATATAAGCGAGTGAACTAGTCTACAAAAATAACATAATAACGAAAATCATCAATAGATAAAGTAGATGCCGGACCCCAAACGTCCGTGTACAATAAGTCAAGTGGATGTCTACCTTCTAAAGTTGAAGAATGAAATGGTAATTTGTGACTTTTATTGCAATGACAAGAATCGCACGGTAACTTATTTCCTAGACTAGACTCATTTGACGACAGAAGTGAAAAATGCTTAATGATATGAAGTAAAATATCGATGGATGGATGACCTAATCGATCATGCCACATAGTTGCTCATGTCCACTCACCAACCAAGGCCATGTGCGAGACATTTGGCTGCCAAGAGGATGGTGGTCACTGATAAACGCCATCTCTATGTTCTCCTCGAAGTAGCATCGCTCCCGTGCGAAGTTTCTTAACCAAAAATGAGAGGCAAAGAATTCAATCGAGACTCGGTTAGTAGGACAAAATTGTGAAACTAAAATTAAATTTTTGGTTATGTGAGGAGTGCGTAAAACATTAGACAATTGAAAGGAAGTATACTGGCAATTTAATGTAGTAGAAGCAATATGAGTGATACTCAAATCTGAACCATCACCAACGACTCTCATCCGGGCCTTCATACTCACTATACAGAGATAAATTAGCGAGATCACTTGTAACATGATGTGAGGCTCCCGAATCAACCAACCAACCCGCTTCTCGAGTTGAACTTGGGCTGGCTGCAGCATTTGTAACCGGAGCACGGATCGTGTCTTGCGTACGGAGACAATTTTTTGGCGGAGTGTCCCACGCGATCACAGTATTGACAAACGGGCCGGGAGCTGTTGTGTTATGAAGACCGCGACTCACTGCTTGTGTGATCTCTCCCGCGGTTTGAATTGCGGGTGCCAAGGAATTTCTGGAGTCTCCAGCAGGCTGTCCAGAACGGCCAGAACCGTTCCATCGGGATGGGGCTCTCGGACCTCGAGTGTTTCGAGTGCTAAAATTGGCTATTAGTGGCAGGACTTCAGCTGCCGTTTCTTCATGTTGAAGGAACATTTCATGGGCAACTAATTTGTCGTAAAGTTCCTCGAAAGTGATTGTGTTTTCACGAGCACGAATTGCCGTTGCGATTTCACAATATTCCGGTCCTTATCCCCGGAGAGTGTAGATGGCAAGGTCATCGTCATGGGAAGGTGAATCAATCATTGCCAACTCATCTGCAATAGATTGTAGTTGCTGTAAAAAATTAGAAATAGAACGAGAGTTGCGTTGAACCGTTGATAATTGGTCCTTGAGATGCATGACGCGGGATCGGGATTTGCTTGCGTAAAGTGTTGCAAGTTTGTTCCATGCACTTTAAGATGTTGCACAAGAGGCAATAAGGGGAATGATGGCTTCGGCAGTAGAAGTAAAAATCCCGTTGAGCAAGAGTTGGTCTTGTCCAATTCAATGAAAGTGGGCGGCGTTCAGGGCTGTCGATTGTCGCGGGTGATATCTTCCGGTGGGCAAGGACGCGTTCCACCGATGAATCCTTTAAGGTCATATCCGACTATCAAGGACACGAAGAAAATCTCAACTAATTGACAGCTATTTACGACAATGAGAAGGCTGAAATTATGGAGGACCATTTGAATTTTAAACTGATTCTCTTATTGATTCCATACACAAATACTCTTGACGCACGATCAAATGAGACGTTACACCCAAAAGTTGAGGGGATTGCAAGAGTCAATTGGGCATGCAAGACATTTTAATTATCGTCATTGAGAAGTATAGAGTTTCCAATCAACCATAGTTCCTTTTCTGACCTTTTCAATTGAGCAGACATCATAGTTAATTTATCAGTTTCTTCCTCTTCTTCCTCTCATTTTTAGAGGCTTGAACTTTTTATTAACTAACACATCACTTCAGTATTTCACTAATAATGGAAAACTTAAAAATAAGTTATAAATCTATTGTACTTGTATCAATTCAATCATAAATATTTTAATTGCATTAATATAATTCAAAAAAATTTTATGTTTTGCCAATTAAGTCAATTTAGCCTATTTTAATTAGAAAACACTAACGTAGACACTGACTATCCTATATGGCTAAGTTAGCGCTAATGTTGACAAGTTTTTCTTTTAATTTTTTTTATCCCTTCTTTTATTTTTATTTTTCTTTTTTCTTTTCTTCTCTTTTCATTTCTTCTTTTCTTTTCTTTTTTTAATAGAGGTTATGGTGAGGCTCGCCCTAACCTCACCGGCCACAAGGGAATATGGCCTCACTTGCAATTGGTGAGTCCATGGCCACATTCGCCCATGGTGGCCTCACTCACAATCAACGCAGACCATTGCAAGGCGCAATGCCAAGTAAGGTTGCCTTACCCACAGTTGTGATAGTCTTGGTTAGATCTGCATGAGGCTAGGTGAAGGTTGTAGCCCTTGCTGGCCACCGTGTTCAAAAGAAGAAGAAGAAGAAGAAGAAGAAGAAGAAGAAGAGAAAGAAAGAAAAGAAAAGGCAAAATAATATAAAACATAAAAACAAATAAAATATTTGAAAATTATTAAAAAATTAAAATAAAAAAAAGTTATCCACATCAATGTTAATTGTTCCACATACAAGAACCAGAATCTATGTTAATGATTTCCAGCAAAAATAAGTTAGATGGACTAAATTGGTAAAATATAAAAATGTTAATGACTAAATTGCACCATTAAAATGTATAGAACTGAATTGGAAAAATTCATAGAACTTTTTAGCAATTTTTATCATTAATGAATATCACAAGCAATAGTAGGTTTGAGCTTTCCTTTGATTGAACTTTCCTCTTAACAATCTATCATGTCAAAAAAAAAAGGGTTTCCATGTTCCTTGAATTCGATCTCTGACAATAATCAATTGATTAAGGGCCGATGTTCGGTCCATAATGTCATTAAACAGTTGATTGCGGATCGCAAACTATCGGACTTACAGGCCTTCCACGCGGCGTGACTAAAGGCTAACGCGATCCAGCCGGGACGAAAGCCTTGCCTCCCTCTGATGAAGAAACCCTCGCATTTTCCATGGGACGTCTGCTCAATTATTCCCTTTGTATATGGGCCAGTAGCTGAATCTATTAGGCAATACATTTTCACCGGTCGGATGGTGGTAATCGCTGACACTCGTGGCTGCTAGCGAGTGGTTCTGGTGGATCGCTTGTCCAATCAAAGTTGAGCTAATTATCGATAGTATAGTACTTGTGGGTGCCAACATCGAATAACTTTTGCGTGCGGAGGGATTAAGGAAATTCGCTAGGAATTACTTCTCCACACGTCCTAATTGGCTTCTTGGGCAGGGTTAATTACATGGGTCAAAACCAAGAAAAATACCCGGCTTGGGATTCACTCTCTTGCTTTTTGAGATGAAAATGTCCTCTTGGGCTATGGATTCTTTGGGCTTTGTCCGGATGAATTATTTTGTGTCTTAACACTTCTTCCTTGAGTTCTCCTATTCAAATTCTCAGTGATCGTATTCACATCAGAAAGTCACTCGGGGGTTTGTTTGTGAACTGTTATAAAATAAGTTCGCGGACACGGTTTATCTAACTTGATCTCAAAGATTCAAAGTGAAATAGGCATGTAATTAATGTTTTGACTTCTCTCACCATGTATCTATTCTATTTTTCTTTATTCACCAAGTGAAGAAATGGACACATCATCTCTTAATTCATCCTTTTCTTCCACGATTTTCTTTGCTCAAGTGAACTATGCCCCATGCACCACCAATAACCTACACAGCAAGACTGTAGCAAGACCATTTCAATACGTTGATTTCTTAATGGTGTCAATGTGACATCCTGATTTTCAAGCTCTAATTTCAATTGGTTAAATTGGACATTTCATTGACACGACTATAGTGTTTTTCTCTGAGTTAGCCACTCACGAGATAACTAAACTAGCTGGGTAAGCTATTAAGGACTTTAAGACAGATAGACTTGAGAATTCGACCAGGAATTGACTTCTCGACCGTGCTTATCTTTAGAGATCATTACGACACAATTAAAATTTGAATTAAGATCAAAGATAGGTCGGTTCAATTGAGATGTGTGACTGATCGTGGGTGACTCCACTAAATTGGAAAACTCTCGTCGACCGGCACTAATTTGATTTTACTATCGTTTTGGTACATTGGGTCTGTATTTGAATCCTTGAGATTTTCACGACAATCGAGAGTCGTCAATGTGTCGAGTGGGTTCATCATGGCTCGAAGAAAATCGATCACGGGTCATTTGTCCTAAAAAATTCTGAAAACTACCCCGTAGCCTAAGTCACACTTGAAACGCGTCCGAGTGAAATTAACCGCCAATCTAAGTCCGATTTCAGAAATTGAAGAGTCTGTCATGTCACAGGTCATTTTAGGAACGTCGAATTAGTCTTAGAAGATTTTTCTAACAACCAAAAAGTCGTCGACGTGTTGTTTTGAGCAGAAAAGACTAAAGACTTCTTTTGTTGGCGAAATTGAGATGCATGTTGGATGCATGGATGAAAAAAAATAACAATTGAGGCATTGAGGTATCAATTGAAATTTTAGAGGCCAAATAAGAGTCGATCAAGAGAGAATTGAAGAGCAATTGGAGCTTATTTGCTAAGGAATTCGTATGCCCCCACCAATTGTGATCTTTGGACCAATTCAACTCTCTAGAAGGGGTATATTGGACTGAAAATAAGCTGGTGGAAGATAGCTAAGGTTGTGGATCAACATGCGGAGACAAAGAGGATATTTGTTGTGGAAAAACCAAGCAAAAAGGGCCCCTCACTCATCTCTCCCTTATCCCCTCTTCTGTTGCCGTCCGAGACGTTCGAGAGCGGGCCATCTCGCACACCACAGGAACAAAGAAATCCACAGATGCAGGAACAGGCCATGTCTTCGTCTTCGTCACGTCACTCTCACCTCCCCGCTGCTGCCACCTGCCAACTTCTCGGCCTCCTTCGGTCAACAACAGCAACAACCGAAGCCTCATGTTGACCCAGCAGTGCCCCATCTCCACTTCTTCCTGTCGCCAGCAGCAAGCACTGAAGCAGCTGCCATGATCGTCTGCTCCATCTTCGTGTCCTCTCCTGCCATCTCTCGCTGCCAGCGTTTTTGGTCTCCTCGGCCAGCGAATCCAGCCGACAATTGAAGCTGCTTGTCTCCCTGGTCAACAGCAAGCCCATGAAGCTTGTTGGTTGACCGCATGTAGCCGTCGAGACTCCACGCGTCCTGTAGCAACGTCTGGACGCTAACTCCTTCATTCCCCTCCACGTCCGCGACTCACCACCGCCTGTAGTTCACGTCTCCACCAGCGACTTCGCAGCAGAATTCCTCTCATGTTGACTGCCAGACATCCAACGAAGACCCGAGGCCCCAGCTCTCCACGTTTCGGTGTCTTCCCAACAGCATGCGAAGCCAGCAGCTGCTTCATCCGTTTCTTCTCCTACGCGTGTCTTCGACCCAGTCACGCGTCTTCAGCCCACGATCAACCAGCGAGCCCGTTGTTCCATTGCAGCCCATCTTGAGGAGTTGAAGTCAGCCCAACAAACTCCAGCATCTTGGGCCGTGTTTTTAGCTGAGCAAAATTTTAAAGTGCAGCAGCCCAAGAGAACAGCCCATTAGGTGAGTCTCTAGCCCAGTTCAGCAAGGCCCATCTTCAGCAGTTTTCAGCCCAATTGAAGCTCACAAGCCAGCAGTAGTTTGGCCTAGGTTTGGCCCAAGCCCAGCTGTTGTTGTGGGCTTGTGAGACTTTTGGGCCCGGCTCGAGTGTCCGTTAACGCCGCCGAAAGTTCAGGTTTTGACATTGTCGATCGTCGCATCGCCGTCGCAATGTCCCGGTCCCCACTTTTAATCAAGTGAGTTTACTCACTAATGGCTTCTTAGTTTGCTAATTATACTTAAAGGTTAATTAGATTTAATTAAGTGCAATTATGTGGTTAGATTAAAATGGATTAGTGATTATTAGTTGATTGCATTGCATATTAGTTAGGTGGTTAGTGTACTTAGATAGAGAATTGCCCATAGTATTTATTGGATGCTTCTTGGGATTTTCCCAACCCTTATAGGGTGTTAATTAGACAATTCGAGCCTAAGTGGAATTTTTAGGAATTAAATATTAATTTTCGAAATTAATTATTTAATTATTTATTTTCCGGAAATTCAACTGGGATGGCCAGTGATCAGGATTTCGTGCTGATTGTCATGGAGCAGTCCATTTATTTATTTGAACTTTAATTTGTATCGAATTGATTTAATGGTGTATTTTGAAGTTATGCTCTTAAATAATGCAATTTTGGCTATGTGATTGAGGATCGGTCGGGTATCGGTTGTCAGTATCGAAAGTAAGTTGGTAAATCACCTGGAGAATGCACGTGGCCTGATGAATTGGAGTGTCACCTAGGAAGGACACGTGGCTCAGTGATTGGATATGTCACCTTGGCAAAAAGGTAGCCTTAGAGAATGCACCTGGCTCGGAGACTTGGCATGTCTTCCTAGAGAATGCACGTGGCTCGATGACAGAGTATGGCATCGTAAAAAAGGTAGGGTGAGACCATAAAGCCACTAGATCTTGGAAGGGTAGGGTGGGACCATAAAGCCACTAGATCTTGGAAAGGTCGGGTGGGACCATAAAGCCACTAGATCTTGAGAGGATCGGGTGGGACCAGAAAGCCACTAGATCTTGAGAGGGTCGAGTGGGACCGTAAAGCCAATAAGTCTTGGAAAGGTTGGGTGGGACCATAAAGCCATTGAATCTTGAAAAGGTCGGGTGGGGCTGTAAAGCCATTTTATCTTGGAAGGATTGGGTGGGACCGTAAAGCCATTAAATCTAAGAATGTTGCTTGGTGGGGCCGTGATTACCACCTATAGATAAGTTGTGTCCTAAGGACCATGATTTATAATTGGGAATTGAGTTGGAATAATTGAAATGACCGTGAGTGGTCTTGTTGGTATGTAATCGACTAGGTCGATTGATCATTGTCTTGATTTGATGCTGTGGATTGATTGATTGATTGAATGGAAATGACATTAAGTGGTCTTGTTGGCGTGTAATCGACTAAGTCGATTAGATCAATACTTCGATCTGTGATGTGATTGCTTGGGTGCCTATTTGATCTATGCTAATATGCAAGTGGAATATGAGGCTAAGGTAAGTCCTCTGACTCATGTTGTGCATAGGTAGCCCTAAGGTGTATTACTTTACTAATCAGGTCTTAGGGGATAGAACTTGCTGAGATGTTGTCTCAATGGTTATTGAATAACTATTTCAGGACCCAGATGAGGAGCCTAAGGAGGAGGAATCTGACAAGGAGATCCCTGATGAGGAACCCAAAGAGGAGTACTAAGGAGGAGAACCCCGAGGATAACCCGAGTACGACCCGGATGAGGACTGAGATCCCGTCCTGTCTTGTCAGACCTTGTTTGCATGTGAATAGATGTTAGATCAGACTTACGTATATATAGTATTGTAGAATACTATGAGATGCGTGTAAAAAGATGTGGTTGTGAATTTTTAGTATGAAAAATATATGGCCTGCTTTTCTATCCCATTATTTTATTGTCTGGGGATTTATAACTGCTTCCGCATGTGCATAAATGAATGAAAGGGTCGGCGATACATAGTCCTGGAATATCGCATTTTAAAATCGACCAAAGGTAAGAGATGTGCGCATGCCTGAGGATCGGGGCGTGACAGTCAAAATCCGATATGCAGTCAGACATATTGTCTGATATTTTCTTTCTGAAATTAAGCCCGTTGTTCCCTAGAAGTTTTATATTTGAAAGAGACTCTGCAATCAATGAACTCATCTTTTAACTGCTCGCCTGACATTCCATATACTTTGACAAGAAATTCAAAACCCAAACTGGACTTAGATTGATGACTTTATTTAGCAATTCCAGTGCATTTTCGTCTATATACCATGGAACTTGCAAGGTATTAAGTTTAGGTCGTTTATAAGTGGAGACAAAACTTTTGTGTTATATGCCCATTTTATGGGCAACAATTAACTATACTTTCAGCAAATCTCATTGGACGAAATCATCAGTGGGGTTGGAAAGCGAGGCAGGAAGGTAAAAATCATCCTTTTTCCCAGTACAATAATTTAGGGAAAATAAATAACAGAATCGATGCAAACACTGCTGCCAATGGCTTTTTGGATCGTTCGGCAAACGGTTTAGGACAACAATCCGCATAATGTGTGAGAAAACGATCATGACTTTTGATCTAGAAAGGTTAGGGTCCCATAGTCCCAATCTGAAAAGCTTATTCTGAGCAGTGTACCCGTATCAAATTGAGTACACCTTTTGCAATCGTCTCAGACCTCAAAATTCATGGTTTAGGCATGTCTCAGAGCACTTTTCTATTTCATGTCATATCTCCACATTATTTTCGGCTTTTGTTTGTTTTTCCGAATTCTTTACTGCTTAAGCTTATGTTTGGGTTTTCTAGGTTGTGTATTAGACATATTTCTTCATATTTTAGAGAATATAGAATAAGAGAATATCTCTCTATAGTTGGGCCGGTGAGTGCGTGCACCTGAGTGCGTGTTTGCCGATCGTTAGATTCATGTTTATCTATAAATTTGTTGAGTCACTTGGTATTAGAGTCGGCATGACTGCTGGAGAGCCATGTTCAAGCATTTGTCTTGCTTGATGATGAATAGGGGATAAGGACCTTGTGCACAGCTTTTTGGTGGTTCGAAACAATTGCTGTCCAGTCTACCCTATTAAACTCCATTTGAATGGGGTAGAAGAAATTTTCATGGTGATTAGGACCACTACTAAATCTGTGGAGGTTGTGGGGACCGCAATGGCTATGATGTCTGTGACTGCTATGGAGGTCGTGAAGATTATGACAGGGTTGTTGGTGGGGCAGAATTTATCATGAAAATCAAATTTATGAGGTGCAAAGGGCCTGATGAATTCGAGTGCAAAGTAAAAGTTGATTATTTTGATGGTCTTGTTCAGGAGTCATGGATTGGTCCGAAGAGATAGATAATGTCTTATATTGTATGGACATCCTGGAGCATAGAAAGGTGAAGCTAGTGAAGTGTAAATTCTGAGTCACAGTATTATGATGATGGGAAAGATTTGGAGGAGAATCGACAGAGCTAGAGAAGGCAATGCGACATGGTCAAAAATGCAATTATTATTAAAGCGGTTTGGTCCAGAGAGTTCATTATCAAGTTCAGAACTGTGCGTTTGAACGAATGAAAAGAGATGAACGACAAGCCATCTCAGAGTATTCCTCATGTCAATCATTGAGATTTTGCTCGTGAGCCTCACAGATAGGGTAGCCAATAAATTGATTAAAAAACTGAAACTTACGAATTTCCTTTTTAAAATCTGGAGGATTTTGGACTTGACAAAGAATTTCTCGAGAAAAATGCTTTCAATTTTTCTGATGATGGAGTTGAGAAATTCGATCATAAAGTATTATAAAGATGCGGGGTGAATAGTTTTAAAGACTATGATTTTTTCTTATTGCCTTATCTTAATTTATTTTAGATATGTTAGGATATTAGGTGATTTGTTTCCATTTTATTAGTTTTCATTAGTAGGTTAGATTTTTCTTATTAGTTATTTGTTTCCTATCTAAAAGTTAGCATTTCATTTGGGTTTGGTTAGATATAAATAGAGATTATGGTCTTTTGTAATTTTTTTTCCTCTTTTTATTAACTGATTAAGTGAGATAATCTATTCTGTTATTGCGCAAGTTTTTGTGTTTGTGAGTCACAACTCGTGTTTGTGAATTTAGTATTTTTCTAGATTCGTGTTATCAACCAGTTTTGTTGCTTTAGTATAGGATGCAAACTCGGTTCAAATACATATTTATTAATGAAACAAACTTAATGTATTGAGAAATTCTATAACGATCTCATAAGCAATTTTTCACTTACCAATCTCATATCGCTGGCTAAAATGGTTATTTATTTTTGGCTGGAGACGACTAATCAAAGAAAAGGAAGAAGATACGACAAATAGGACAATAAGAAGCCTCCAATGTGCCACTTTCTCCTTGACTTGTCTTATTGAAATGAACACTGGAAAGACATTTAGTATTAGTCTTCCCATGTGGTCGAACTTGCGAGTTGGAGAGAATATTGTATTTATTAATCAAAAGTGTCATTTTCTAATGTCGTGACTAGCAATACTTATCAACTTTTCTTTATGATCGTGCTCTTTCCTAGAATTTGCGTATGAAGGAGATAGAGAACAAGCTCTGATTCCTATTTGATATGACCCTCTAGGTAAATGCAAGCATTAAAAGCCCATGGCGTTTGGATATATAGTAAAAATAATTCCCACTGAAATTTTCATTGCTTGTAATTAGTATATTCAACTAATCTTGGAAATTTCACGGTAATCTCTCGTAGGCATGCACTGCCACTATGACATTGCTTGACTTGTATATGCTTCTAGACTTGGAAAGATTCAACTTGCTGTAGATATTGGCAGCTGATCAAGATCAGGACCACCATTCTGTAGAATTCCAATGCTTTTAATAGGGCATTGCCTTTCAATTCCAAGCTCAATTGAGGACTGAGAACATTCATCTTATATATAGATATTCCAATGAAGATAAATCAAACCATAACTTATTTCTTTGATCCAGTATTTTGTCTTTTTTTGGGTCTAAGAGGTCAATTCAACTAACTAGCATGAAAAGCTGTGCAGAAAATCGAGAGTAAATTTTTGAAACTTTTTTCTTCATAGACAACGATGATTTAGAGTTTCAAAAGCATGTAATTATCATATAAGCATATTCATTTTGATTTGGGGAGAATTTCACGAAGTTTGGAAGTCCTGTTGAGAGCATAATTTGTTGAAAAAGTCAAATTATCCTTTATCCTTAACAAAAGACTTTATAGATGATCATAATATAAAATTGACATAAAAGATACCTAGTGTATAGTCCAAAGAAGTAGATAGATCAATCCACAATGTCTTTCTCTAATTCGGTATTTTTGTCCTGACAATTTCTCTCCCCATCAATTTTAAATATGCTATGCATGGCACGTGGTATTTGAATAATACATATGCTAATCATATGTAGTAATTGAATATAACAAGTGCGTATGACATGTATAAATGACACATGGGATAATCGAATACGACATGCACCATGATGTGGAACCCAACTGGCATCTAGGGTAACATGGAGATCGAATAAGAAAGTATGAACGACTGTGGAAGGGTGAGAGATTCTGATGTGACACGTGCAAAGGACATGTGCAATGACGTAGAATTTGAATAGAACATGAGCAAATGACATGTGTGAATGATGTACAAATCAAATACGGCTTGAGCGAATCCATTCATAATGACATTTAAATCAAATTATTACATGTGCTAATGACATGCATTATGACACGGAAAATTGAACTATGACATGTTCAAGTGACGTGCATGATCACACGGAATTCAAATGCAACTTGAGTGAATGACTTGCATAATGACGTGAAACTTAACTAGGATATGTGCGACCGACATGTGTCCATCGCTTTATGGTTGATCGGAACAAAATCCTACATATGATATAATTTCATTTAACCACTAGGATTTGTCTTAGTGGTCACCCTCTCTATATGAGAAAGGAGATGTTGGTGATTTGAATCCCCACTTTCTCAGGAAAGTTGAGGTTGGGACGATTTAGTATCAGGTGTGCGTTTTGACTCTTATATTTTGTGAGGTGGTAGGACAAAAATCTGAAAATGAGAGTTAGAGTAGGAATAGAGTAGAATCGACAAAAAAGAGAAATATAACTCTAGTTACTTTATTATTTTTTAGTATGCCAGATGGGCAAGCCAATGTGGTAAAAAAAACTTCGAATGGAAGGCTGGTGGTCGTTGGTATAGGTGAGATAGAAAAAGTATTAAGAGAAAGGAGACTAGAAAATCAATAATGTGGAGGAAAAAAATTATCCTAATTTTAGCATGACCGGAACCAACTATGGAAACCTTTCAAACAGAGCTATCTGGACTTCGCTGCAAAATAGAGGAAGGAGATAGGTGTTTGGGCTTACTGAAGAATAGACAAGGCTATATGAACTTTCTACGAAAGACAATAGGAGTATGAAAGAAGTTAGAAAAAACCGTGAACTATTAGTACTGCTGGAGGTCACGTTCATGCCCAGCAATCCTTGAATGGAAACTTTCCACGCTTTGTCTTACTTGTTCAAAGCTCTTCTCCAATATAAATACATCGTAGTGATCATCATATCCTCCAAGTCTCTCTCTCTCACACACACACACAGAAACGCAAACACAAACACACTCCGTTGCCTTTTCACACAACGCTTTTCAATGATTCCTCTAAGAATCTTTTTCGATGCTGAAAAGCTCCCCTTTTTAGTCCTCTCCTTTTTCGCAGTAGTTGTGACCTTCACCGACGAAACTCAGCCAGCAGTGGCGCAAGGCAGTAACAACAGCAATCCAACAACGATTTCAGTGAACGTTGGGGTGATTCTTGATCTGGAGACGGAGGTGGGTCAGATGGGATTGACCTGCATTAACATGTCTCTCTCTGACTTTTATAGTTCAAACCCTTCCTACAAGACTAGGCTCGTCCTCAACGTTAGAGACTCCAAACGAGATGAGGTTACCGCTGCTGCTGGAGGTTCTCTCTCTCTCTCTCTCTCTCTCTCTCTCTCTCTCTCTCTCTCTCTAACATACTGACTGGTCACGATGCTTGGCCAGAAATATGTGATGACACCAGTTTTTGGGTTAACATTTTTGAACTTATGTTGATCGTGTTGAAGATTGTTTTGGTTAATCTTTTCTTTTACCGAATTTTATGAGGTTAAATCTCTGCTTGAACTTCGAAGGGGTTTGGTTTTAGGTTAATACACATACTGCGGAAGAGCATAAACTATTCTATGCAATTGTTTGCGTGATACAAGAAAAAAACCAATTATTGTTCGTAACAACGTATGCGGGAATCATATGAAAATTTCAGCTTCTATATATTTGAAATGTAAAAACAATCCCCAATTAAGTTTTCAATGACAAAATATGTGTTCCATTCAAAGAAATATGCATTTGCCTAGCAGCGATGGTCCAAGCAACATTTTCCAAAGCTTCATGAAGGAACGACCAAGGTTAAGTTTACCAAAAAAGAAAGGGACCAAGATTTTTGCTCACCCGCAAGAACTGTCTGTCACCAATCTGTACTCACTGTCTTAGTTGCCTTTTATATACACTTGGTTTAGACAGGCGGAACTTTCTTTCCCCCTTTCAAAGTTAATGATTGCAATATATTAAAAGGGTTTTTTTTTTTTTTTTTTAATCATCGCGAAAACGAAGTCCTTATCATCTTATGATAGGATCAAAGATGACGTAAAATGGATCTTGAAGATTCAGTAGAGAAAAGTCCACCTTCTCCATCATCTCATATTGCACCAAAACGAACATATGTACATAAATCTGTGGATACAAAGTTTCATCTTGTTAAAGACGTGCAAATAGGATTCTTGTTTATGATCTGGGATGAGGAAATATTGGACTACTATTGCTTGTTCTATTCTTGAAGAGTATAAAGCTTTCCTGTCACTCTTGCCCTCTGTAAATGTAGTAAAATTTTATAAAATTATGTCTAAATGTAGATGATAAGTGAACTCTATTAGAAATTATCTTGCTGAAGACACATGCTACATAGTTATAGTTTTGGAAAAAGAGCCTAACATTATTGTGCTTTTCAGGCTAGAAAGATAATCATTTCTGTGGAGATGGTTGATAAAGAAAATTTAAAATTCATCTTTGGGAAAATATGTACATAGAATATATTTCTACATAATTATTCTATTTCCTGTTGAGCCATGCATGACATTCTAGTATCGAGTTGAGTTAATGATAAATAATTTCCAGGGAAACTGTGTTTCAATGGTCAAATAAAACAACTTAGGTTTGAAGTTCAACCAAATAATTGTCAATAAGTGAAAGGAGTTTAATATGGATGATGAGAGGCTTGCAATATAATACACATCACAAAGGTCTTTCCTCATAAAATCCATAGACTTGGAATATGGGGCTTGGATTCTAGAGTGGAATTTTCAAATGGCATGAGATAAAGAGGTCAACTTAACGATGAAAAAGAATCAACTTGATCGTGCGTGGGCAAATTTATCCTCTTGTGTTTGGTTCTTAATATTACTTTTATTGAAAGGGGCTTTGCTGGCACAATAATACTTGAGGTACTATGAGAATAATAGTCTATTATGAGCTATAAATTCTTAAAAAAATAGGTCCCACAACAATTTATAATTATTTGTGATTTGATTTTTTATGATCCAAAATGGGACTGTTATTCTCAGCAAGGGCAACCCTTGTATATTAAAGTCTGTCACACAATCATTTCTGTTTCAAAAAAAAATTAAGAAGGAGCTAGTTGCTGATTGGTCAATAAATTAAATCTTTCAACAACCTCATGGGTTGGTTTCAGTTGGTATGAAATAGAGGTGCAGCCTCAATTCCCACTACATAGTACAAATAATTTCTTGAATCTACAGTTTACTTAATTAAAATGTGCTTTCTCAACATTAATAAATTTTTGCATTTGCACGCAATTGTTCATGATGTCTGAAATTACGTTAGTATCCAAATGGGAAGGTTCAACCTTTCGTGAGTATAATTTCACATGTACTTGAAAATAAGAGGTTTCGCTTACCAGTGTTGGAGTAATTTACATTGTATCATCTTAAGGACACGTTGAATTAGGAGTCTAATCATAATGAAAGAAAATTCAGCAATACATTCAACTTCATAAACATTTTATTAACATGGGTTAATATCACTACAATAAACGAAGAAAATGGAGACGTTTTAATCATTACCAGACACATCCTTTTGCTTAAACATTTCTATTTTTATGATATTGCATCAAGTTTTAATTGACTTCTGATCAATAACATGCCTTTCCAATAAGAATTTATGTTATTATCTGACTTATTTTTATTTTTTCACCGTCTTCTGGTTCACCTTGCAGCACTTGATCTGATAAAGAACAAGCAAGTCCAAGCCATAATAGGTCCTCAAGGTTCAGCGCAAGCAGACTTCCTCGTTCACCTTGGAAACAAATTACATGTGCCGATCATCTCTTTTTCTGCTACTAGTCCCTCTCTCAGTTCCATTCGGAATCCATACTTCATTCGAGCTGCACAAAATGACTCGTCCCAAGTGAATGCCATAAGTGCAGTCGTGCAAGCTTTTGGCTGGAGAGAAGCAGTCCTCGTATACATTGACAATGAGTTCGCAGAAGGCATCATACCTTCTCTTACAGATGCTTTGGAAAAGGTCGACACGCGAGTGCCCTATCGGAGCCTCATTCCTCCTTTGGCCACAGACGATCAAATCCTACGAGAACTCTACAAGTTAATGACGATGCAAACGCGGGTCTTCATTGTGCACATGTTACCTACCCTCGGTTATCGTCTTTTTGCCAAAGTAAAAGAGGTGGGAATGATGAGTGAAGGTTATGTGTGGATAATGACTAATGGAATCACTAACCTATGGCGTTCTGTGGATTCGTCCGTTGTCGCTAATTCCATGCAAGGAGTATTGGGCATCAAGACTCATGTTCCGAGCACACAAAAACTGCACGACTTCATGCTCCGATGGAAGATGAAATTCCAACAAGACAACCCATCCATCCTTAATCCTATATTGAACATTTTTGGATATTGGGCTTATGACGCTGCTTGGGCTCTGGCAATGGCTGTGGAGGAAATGGGTGCGGCGAATTTTACCTTCCAGACGTCGAATGCTTCCACAGATGTGATAGATGTTGACACTATTAGGGTCTCTCAAAATGGTCAGAAGCTTCTCCAAAATCTAGCCAATATGACATTCATGGGCCTCACTGGATATTTTAGCCTCGTCAACGGGCAGCTAGAGTCGTCAGTGTTCCAGATAGTTAATATCAATGGAAATGCAGCAAGAGGGATTGGGTTTTGGACGCTAGAAAATGGGCTGCTGAGAGATTTGAATTCATTCAACACAAGCAAATATTCCACTTTCAAGAGTAACCTTGGACCAATAATATGGCCCGGCGATTCAACTTCTATTCCCAAGGGATGGGAGATTCCTGTGAATGGGAAGAGATTGAGAATCCTAGTTCCTGTGAAGGAGGGTTTTAATCAATTCGTGAAGGTGACTCGAGATCCTAGCACGAACACATCCCTAATCACCGGATACTGTATCGACATCTTTCAAGCTGTGATAGAAAAATTACCTTACGCTGTGCCTTACGAATTTTTTCCTTTCGCCTTGCCTAATGGAAGTAGTGCTGGCAGTTACAATGACATGATCGATCAAGTATTTTACCAGGTGAGGTAACTCATTGCAAGTGCTTGATTTTGTGTGGTTATATGTTGAAACTTACTATGATGTCTTGTGGTTGACATAGAAAAGATTTCCCTTCCTTCTGTTGGAACAGAATTATGATGCAGTGGTGGGTGATACAACAATTATTGCGAACAGATCATTGTACGTGGACTTCACTTTACCATACACTGAATCGGGAAATGCGTTGCTCGTGCCATACAAGGACTACAAGGGCAAAAGTGCCTGGGTTTTCTTGCAGCCACTCACTTGGGACCTTTGGCTAGCAACCGTATGCTTCTTTGTGTTCATAGCACTGGTCGTGTGGATTCTTGAACATCGGGTCAATGAAGACTTCAGGGGTCCGGCCATGCATCAAGTTTGCACTAGCTTCTGGTTTTCCTTTTCAACCATTGTCTTCGCACAAAGTAAATGCCTTTCACTTTAATAGATCAATCAAACATTACAAGTTACATATCATTGTTGTAGAATTTACGTGCTTACCCTTAATTTGGATTGCAGCGGACAGAGTATTTAGCAACCTAGCAAGATTTGTTGTGATCATTTGGGTTTTTGTGGTACTTATCCTAACGCAAAGTTATACGGCAAGCTTGAGCTCTCTTTTGGTGGTGCAAAATAGTCAATCACCTGTTACTGATCTGAATCAGCTCCAAAAGAGTGGAGAAAAAGTGGGATACCAGTATGACTCTTTTTCCTATGGAATTCTAAAGCAAATGAACTTCGACGATTCTAGGCTTATATCTTTTAAGTCTGCTGAAGAATGCGATGCGCTTCTTTCCAATGGAAGCGCAAAGGGTGGTATCGCAGCGGCGTTCGACGAAGTCCCTGTCATTAAACTTATGCTTTCTCAATATTGTAACAAATATACCATGATCCCGGCATCTAAAACTGCTGGATTGGGCTTTGTAAGTCCTATCCCTTGATTCTAACCAAAAGAGAACCCTCAAAATTTCCAATTACTAGGATTAGTAGTTATTTCTTTGATTGAAAAATCTTAGACCGTGTCTTTTTGTTTACAGGTTTTCCCCAAAGGGTCTCAACTTGTACCGGATATTTCACGAGCACTCCTAAACATAACCGAAGGGCCTAAAATGACGGAAATCGAAAACACATGGTTTACATCGAAGACCAACTGTCCGAATTTGACTACCTCGCTTTCTTCCAACAGCTTGGGTTTGGATAGTTTCTTGGGCCTATTCTTCATTGCTGGAGCTGCTGCAATTTTAGCTCTCGTCATTTTCATGGTCATGTTCGTCAAAAGAAACTGGCATGAAGTAACAGGTTCTTCAAGTTCATCATGGGAGAAAATTGTTGCATTAGGAAGAAGATTTTACCAAAGAGACCTCAATTCCTATACTTTTAGGAAAGGCAGATTTAGAGATAAAAGTATATATGATGGTGGCAATGAGATTGCAGCTGTTGTAACTTTGGAAAACACTCACTTTCCCCCGAGTCCATCAAGTGACTCCAGCCAAATCAACGACGTTTTGACCAATAAGCAAGGCACACCATCTCCTGAAGTAGGATTTCCTAATCCTGTAGACAAAGGCGGCCTCGGGATAGCGATAAATGCGGAGCTTACCAGTCAAAAGTAAGAGAGGGACATGCCTCAACGTAAATTATGCAGTTCTTTATAGATGATTTTGCAGATTGTTCGAGTTGATGTCTCGATCCTCTACGAGCTCTGATTGAATATCCGCATTCATCTTACAGGTGAATAATCTCCCTTGGCATCGATTACGATTGTCATCGTTCGCTTATAAAGTACGATTTTCGCTTCAATTTGTTGGACGATGATGGAATGGAGTTAATGAGCCGGCGTGAAACTAAGAGAATCTCAACTGGGCGTCGGTCATCTCAAAGTCTCGATCCTCTGGAAGAGCTTGTTCGTTGTCGTAGTAGTTGTAATCTGACATGGTAATGTCAAGGATTCCCGACGCAAACACCAAGTATACTGTTAAGTGTTAATGTTGAATAGGCGTATGGTCAATCATGATCCCGTATTGTACACGCTTCATTTGAACTTTATAAATTTATAATAACAAAGCCCGGCAGAATGAGCGTCAATGGCTGCACCACCTGTTGAAATCCTATGTATTTTCATCTTTTATGTGAATGGAGATGATGAAACAATTTCATGTGACATGCAAAATGTTGAAATTAATGGTATTAATGACTCAACATAAGCTCACACATTTCTTCTTCAACCTTGGCTTTAATGGATGATTTAATAAATGCATTCCTTCAGCCTTTGTGCATCAGCAATAGTTTTATGGACAAATTAATTGATGCATTAGTGGATGCATATGCAGCAGTTTGCATTTATTGACAAATTAATGGATGGATGCGTTAATGGAGGAATTCCTTCATCTTCGTTAGTAGATTTTACTTGCATTAAGGGACATGTTAATGACGGATCTTCCACAGTTTTCCATAACAATTCCAAGATAATCTTTAGTTTACGGACTGATTATCTTTTGAGTCTTCTTTAATTTGCGGTGGATAAAGTCATTCAGAAATTAGAATTTATCTTTGGAAAAACATTTCTCCAAAGTGTGCCGGTTTCTAAAAGTGTTTGATAGTCTTGTTTATATAGTGTTAATATAAAAGGGTTCGAAGTGTTATATCTTGAGAAGCATAGTTTATGAAGCTGCTTAACACTATTGACATAAACTAATCACCTTAAAGATATTTGGTTAACCATACCTCACCTCCTATTCAATTTCCTATAAATTTTATTACTGTAAAACAAATTTGTCTTTGGGTTGTGATTCAGCAGCTTTATCTAAGAAGCACAAACACTGTCTAGGATCTTTTGTGTCATGTCCGACACTCCGACACGTGTCCAACACTCTTCAACATTCTCCGCACTCGATCAACATGTGTCGACAATTCGACACCTAATTAACTCTCCCGACACTTTCTGACATACAAGTCGGGAATTCCAACGTGTGAATTCGAAATTTTGACACATGATTCCAACAATCATAGTGTCAATTTTGAAAACTTTCAATAAATGAATGGTGAAAATATAAATATATAAGAAAATTATAAAAATTATAAAAATAATAAATTGGAAAAGAAGAAAAATCTAGCTTTCTCTTTTCTTCTTACTCTTATTACCCGTGACACATAATTCACCTTCAAGTTTATTTTTCTCCTCTTCCGACACGCTTCGTGTCACGCCTCGATTCTCAAGCGCGTGCCTATCCCTCAGTGATTGTCATTTTGCTATGTCCCAGGATACATTGCCAACCCATTCATTTTAATGCGCATGCGGAAGTATATAAATAAATCCCCAAATAACACAAAGATGGGATAGAAAAGCAGGGCCACAAATTTCACAAACCACAACACACCTTTATACACAACCGACTAGTTTATTTACAATACTAGTCTATAGACGAGAGTCTATACAAGCAGAAAGGTTTATAAGAACTCTAGGTGGTCGAATACCCATCAGAAACCTCCGAACTCTCTTGGGGACTTGGGTCCACCACTGCCCCACTAGGAGGGTTAGTTGTACCCGCGCCGAAAGCAATCTCCAACACCGATGCAGGTACCTCAGACTCTTGTAGGGGACCCTCTTTGGGTCCATTTCACTCATAACGGTACCACACTCTGAATTGATGGGGCACCCTTTGAGGTAGGGCCAAAACATCAACCCAGACGATAGTCCTCACGAGCTCATAGACCCAGATTCCTTAACCCCCAGGAAGAGGAATCTGCATGACCTGTTCGATGAGCTTCTTGGACTGGCCAAAACGCTTAGGAGAAGCAACCATCTACGGACCTGAAAAGGTAGAGTCTACGACAGGGTGGGACAATGTCTTAACAAGTCCACTCCCTAAACTCCGACTAGGAAAGAAATACGCCTAAATACCTCCTATGCACACACAAGACAGATGACTTACCTTGCCTCAATTCCTTCTTGCATGTCAGTGAAAATCATATACTCAACCAATCAATTCAATTCAATTCAAGTCATCGATCAATTGAATCACTCAATTGAATACGATTCAATACCATCAATACCATCTATAAATCCAATCAATTCAAGCACTACTTACCTAAGCTAAAATATATGGTATAGCTCACCAAAGCTGATATATATATTACTCACCGAACCTGCTATATATCTATATTGCTCACTGAAGCTGCTAGATATCCATATTGCTCGCCAAAGCTGCTAGATATTTATATTGCTCACCAAAGCTGCTAAATATCTATATTGCTCACCAAAGCTGCTAGATATTTATTATTGCTCACTGAAGCTACTAGATAATATAGCTCACTGAAGCTGATAAATATTCTTGCTCACCGAAGCTGACATATCAAGGCCCATGGGCTGATATAGTATACTGTTCTTGCTAATTGATTATTCATTGCTTTTATAATACTCAATAAAAATAATTATGTGTGGGTACACGGTTGGCTTGAGCCAAAATACAATATTTTCCTTTTCAAAAATCCTACTATTTAATTTAGTCCAAAAAGATATTTTTGGCGTTGTAAACCGCCGCTCAATGTTTTTTGATTAAATACTAAAATTACTCAATTTTTGGATAAATACCCCCAAATTACCATTACCACTCAAATAGCACAAATTAGCATTTAATTAAATAAACCAAGCACACCAATGCAATCAGCACGAAATTCCGATCATTGGCTATCCCGGTCTAATTTTCGGAAAATAATAATTAATTAAATAAATACAAAAAATAATTAAATAAATACAATTAAATGCCGAATATAGAAACTTAGGCCGGAAACGCCTAATTAAATACCAAAACGGGTCTGGAAAATTTCCGAACCAATTTAGATAAATAATACAACCTATCTAGTCTCTAATTATGCTACTCTAACCACCTAACATGCAAAATCGAATAATTAAATTGCTAATCCGTTCTAACTAACTATCTAAAACATACTTAACCTAAATTAATCAACTCTTAAACATCATTAACTCCTTAAGCGGAGTTTAGCAAGTAAACTCACAAGTTTTGCGATTCGGTGAGTTCACGACAATGGCAACGCAAAGATGGGCGACAAACTCTGAAGCGGCGACACCCGACAAGGCCCGAAAGCGGTCCAAAATAGGCCTAACAGTACATGGCTAGGCTGAGGGGGCTCAGTTCTAGTCTTGGGCCGAAAGAGGTGGCGTAGGGCTGGAAACGGAAAAGCTAGCGGATCAGTGGCTACAGTGGTGAGTAGGCAGGCAGGTGGGGACTTCCAGTAGCTAGACGGCGGCGCACGGTAACCGGCAGGGATAGATGGAAGCCAGGCTTTGTCGAATAGGGGTGAGGGACAGCCAGGGACGCGTAGCTGGGTGTAAGGCGAGCAGGACGCCGAGCTGGGCTTAAGGCGCGATGGCGAAGCGAGGTGTGCGACAGCTAAGGCGGTGGCTGGCTCGGTAATATGGTTCTTTGGAGCTTCAAAGGCTTCTAAAATGGAGAAAGGTGGTCTGCTGAAGAAGAAGGGCCAGCTGCAACTTGGAGGGGGGCCACCAAGCCTTCTAGAAGCCAAAGTTGTCCCCTTTGAGCCCACCAACATGTCCCACCACTTCAGCCCTTGACCAGCAACCCTTATCCACTCCAAAATTTCCCCAACACACTTGCCAAGTGGTCTAAAAGGTTGCACACCATGGGGCTACGAATTTGCACATAATTTCCTCCAAATTGAACCAATTTCTCTTCAATTGGACCTAAACCGGTCCCTATAAATTCCACCAAAGTGTCCTCAACCAAATTAACATTTTTTATCACCAATAGAACCAAATTGCATCCCAAAAATGCGATAAAAAATAGTCCTTTCATTTTTCCAGTAAAAAATGCTCTTACTTTGAATTTTCGTCAAAAATCTCGGTTTATAGGAAAATCTTTGGAGGACGAGTCGACATTTCTAAAATGACTCGTGATATGATTTCAATTTCTAAAATCGGATTCAAATTCGTGGTTAATTTCAATCAGGCGCGATTTTAGCGTGACCTAGCTTACTGAATAGCTTTTAGGAATTTTTAATGCAATTGACATGTAGCTGATTATTTTCAAGCCACAATGTACATCTTCGACACATTAACGACTCTTGGTTGTCGTGAAAATCTCGAGGTTTTGAATACGGACAAAAGGTACCAAAATGACAAAAAAATCGGCCTAATGACGGTCAACAAGAATTTTGTAATAATCTGGAATCACCCACGCACTAATCACATACCTTCGTCAAATCAACCTATCTCCGGTCTCTAATCGATTTTTAATCGTGCCATAATGATCTCTACAGTTTAGCACAGTCGAGCAGTTGATTCCTAGTCGAATTCTCAAATCTAATGTATTATAATCATTTAGCGGTTTCACCTGGTAAACTAGTTATCTTGTGAGCGATCACCAGAAGTTGCCGCAATTATACTCATATAGTATACTATAGCTCACTAGAAGCTACCAGCCATACTTTCATAGTATGCTGATAAATGTATATATGCTCGCCAAAAACTGCCAGTCATACTTTCATAGTATGTTAATAAATGATCATTTAATCAATTTACAATTTTTATCCTTCCTGATAAAAGTACCCGTGCGTGGGTACACAATCGGCCTTAGCCAAAATGTGAGATTTTCACTTTTGAACCTCCCACTATTTTCAGCAGTCCCAAAATAGATTTTTTGCGCTGTAGACCAACGCTCGGTAATTTTTCACTTAATTACCAAATTAATTAATTTAGAAATAAAATCCTAAAATCATAATTAATTCAATTCAGCACAATTCAACGCTCAAATAAATAAATTGATCACACCATCATACTCAGCATAAAATTCCGGTTGTCGGTTATCTCAACATAATTTCCGAAAAATAAATAAATAATTAAATAATTACGGAAAATATTAAATAAATGCAATAAATTCAATTTAGGCTCATAATGCCTAATTGGAAGCCGAGGCGAGCCCATAAAATTACCGTGACTCATTCAACAAATTCAAGACCTATTTCCATGTTAAGTACATTATCCATTTGCCTAACATGCATTAATAAGTCTCTAATTTAATTATTCTAATCTAATCTATCCACCTGATTGCAATTAATTAAATATAATCAACCTCTAAGCATCATTACCATACTAATAAGGGATTAGTGAGCAAAACTCACCGGATTAACGATCCGCTCGAATCAAAACGATGGGGTCGCAGCGAGGAACGACAACCCCCAAAGCGAGACTACCAACAGGGGCACAGATCGGGCCGAAATCGACCACGCAAGCCTCGGCCATGAACTAGAAAACCCGGTTCTGATCCAGTTCGTTTTTCGCGCTGCTGGGCAACTTAGTTTGAGCTGGGCTGAGCAGTCTCAAGTGCGGTTGAGTTGGTGGCATCGTTGCTCAACAAGGAGACGAGATGGTGGAGTAGCTTCAGAGAAGCACGGGCTGCAGCAGCTACGGAAGAAACGGGCAGAGAGCTGGATGGCAAACGGCAGGGAGCTAGGCTGCTTCGCGGCTTCACTGGTGTGGGGAAAGAAAACGTGGGGGAGGGGAAATAAATTTGACTCAAAAGTCAAAAGTGAGGGGGGAGGAAGGAAGGTAAGTCACGGCAAAGAGGGAGAGGTCGGTTTTGGGGGGGGTGGCTTTCGCACTAGAGAGAGAGGGAGGGAGGGAGAGAGAGAGAGAGAGAGAGAGGAAAGAGAGAGAACGTGCGAGTGAGAGGGAAAAAGGAGTGTGCGGCCGAAAGGGAAAAAAGGAGAAAAAAATAAAAGAAATTCCTTAACCAAAACTTCTCGGTCCCACTTGCTCTTGATTAGTCCAATTTAGTCCCCAAAAATCTCCATGCTAAGTACTTGATCCTCACTTACTTTTTTTGAATCAAATTTCCCTTAAATAATAAATCTTGGGCAACAAAAATGGCAATTTCCTTCAATTCCGAATTTTAATTCATTTTCTTTTCGGAACAAACAAATTCGGTTGAGGTCCAATTTGAATTCAGAAAAAAGCCTAAACAACTTCCATTCACCAATTCACTCACATTAGATGCCAAAAATCCCTTCAAAGTGGCCAATTCAAATTTCCGTTCGTTTTCCGAATTGCCCGAAATGATTTTTCATAAAAATCCTGAACTCTTTTAAAAATCCTTGAAAGATGAGTCGACGTTCTTAAAATGACTCATGACATGACAGGACTTTCAATTTCTGAAATCGAGTTCAAATTCACGGTTAATTTCAATCAAACGCGATTTTAGTGTGACCTAACCCATCGGGTAGCTTTCAGAAATTTTTAGTGCAAATGACTCGTGATCGATTTTCTTCAAGTTACAATGAATCCATTCGGGACATTGGTGACTCTCGATTGTCGTGAAAATCTAAATGTTTCAAATACGGACATAGGGTGCCAAAATGACAGAAACATCAATTTAGTGCCGATCGACAAGAATTTCGCAAATTAGTAGAATCACCCACATTTAACCACACATCTCAATCGAACTGACATATCTCTGATATATGATCAATTTTTAACTATGTCATAATGACCCTTGCAAACTAGCACAATTGAACAGTCGATTCCTAGTCGAATTCTCAAGTATATTACGTTTAAAATCCCTTAACGGCTTTACCTAATAGGCTAGTTATCTCGTGAGTGGCCATCTCAGAGAAAAGCACTATAGTTGTGTCAACAAAAAAGCCCGACTTATCCAATCGAAATAAGAATCTGAGTTTTTAGAATGTCACAACTCTTCCTTTCTTATAAAAATTTCGTCTTCGAAATTTAAACCTTTACTGATCCTTAAACAAAAAGGTGGGGGTATCGTCATCCCATCGCATCTTACTTTTCGCAGTTGCTTCCTCAATCCCGTGGTTTTTTTAGACCACTTTGACCAAGGGGACCATCTTGGTACACAAAATCTAATCTTTCTGAACCACACTTTGAACCGGGTTTTTCACATACAACACTCTGTCGTCCATGTCTAATTCGTCAAGATTTAGCACATGAGTTGGGTCAAGCTCATATGTTCTCAACCTCAACACGTGAAAGATGTCATGCACTCGCACTTACTTCGGCGGTAATGCAAGATGATACACTAGGATCCCGACTCTTTCCAGAATCTCAAAGGGACCTACGTACTTCGGTTTTAGTTTTTCCCTCATTGCCGAAGCGCAAGATATTCCTCATTGGTTACACCTTCAAAAAGATGTAATCACCAATTCGGAACTCTAAGAGCCTTCGATGTTCAACCATACAACTTTTCATGGCAACTACCATCACTGACTATTACACTGACCATGGTCTATGATCTTTCTTTCCCTAACTTCATCTCAGCAATTGAAGTTCTACATTCTCTGCTATGCATTGCTTCAAAAGGAAACATATGAAAGCTCTGCCAAACTTGGAACCTTTGATCTAGATTCGAAATATAATTCATCCCCAGCACTTTATGCAGACGAACTATCTAATACACATACACTTCTGTATGCTTGTCCAAATCAAGATCCTTTCGTATTGTACTAAAGTGAGCCGACTTTGTCAGTCTGTTGACCACTACTCAAATGGAATCAGTGCCTCTCTAATTCCTTGATAAGCCCGTCACAAGGTCCATCGTGACATACTTCCATTCCCACTCAAGACTCTCGAGTGATTGTAAAAGTCCTCCTGGTTTGACACTTACAACTTGTCTGGCGATATCTACCTTTATATCAGTCTACCAATCGAGCTACCGCCAATTCTAACCTACTTGTACTGTCTTGTGAAATACTACAACTACTACAGTGAATTCCTGACAAGGTCTCCTTCTCAAGTTCCGTACTGTCTAACACTTATCATCGCCCATGATACTTCGGCATTCCATCTTCCAAAATCTGAAATTCAACATTTCTCTTATCGGTATCCTCTTACAGGATTTCCTGAACATTTCGATCTGTCAGCTAGAGCGTTTGCTTCTAACTTGAATATCTAGTTCAATTTTGATGGTCGCCATAAAATTCAAAAGGTGGCCTACCTCAAATTTGAAAACCGAATTTCGA
The DNA here is from genome assembly GCA_016097485.1 of Eucalyptus sideroxylon x Eucalyptus melliodora. Taxonomy (NCBI): domain Eukaryota; kingdom Viridiplantae; phylum Streptophyta; class Magnoliopsida; order Myrtales; family Myrtaceae; genus Eucalyptus; species Eucalyptus sideroxylon x Eucalyptus melliodora. The sequence goes on from CM027826.1 coordinate 33,909,254, forward strand.
ATTTTCTCAAGTAAGGTCCATACTTTAACTAGCATATGCACAATTGAAGACTCTTGACTCAACGCCTCAGTGACTTCTTTCGTTTTTCCAAGGTGATACCAGATACCACCATCCTAGCCCTTTAAAAGTTCTGATTCACAACACTATCTCATATTCAATTCCTTCCGAGAGAATAAATACTGGAGACTTTGTTGGTCAGTGAAGATCCAGAATCTTTCTCCACACAACCAACATATCCAAATCTTCAATACGAAAATTAATGCTACGAGTTCCAAGTCATGCGTTGAGTAGTTCAATTCTTGAGATCACAGCTGACGAAACGTGTATGCAACAATTCTACCATGTTGCATCGATACGCAATCCAGTCCCCTAAACGACGCATCACTATAAATCTCATGTCCTCTAGAACTAGATGAAATGGTCAGCACAAGTGTGGTAGTCAGTTTCTACTTAAGCTCTTGAAAACTATGCTCGCACTTATCTATCCACACGAACTATTCTTCTTTCCTTAGGAGTTGAGTCAACGGCGACACTGATGTTAAAAATCCTTCCACAAATTCTCTGTAGTAATCCATCCAATCTATATGGCTTTTGATCCCTAACATTGTTGTCATTCCTGGCCCGCTAACAGTTGTTTTGATCTTGGCTGGGTCCACGAAGATTTCTTCACCTGAAATCACGTGACCATTCTCAGGTGACTCTCGTGATTCTCAGCACTCAACAAATATACCAGAATATCCTTGATAGACATAACCACGAACTAAACTCGATATTCTTTTTTCGAACACTCGGTTGGCCAAGTCCATGACAGTAGTTGGAGTGTTCACTAGACCAAACGGTCTTACAATACTCTTGTAATGACCATCTCGAGTATTAAACACTGGATTCCATAGTTACTTCTTTTTAATCCTCAACTGATGATGCCCTATCCTCAAGTCAACCTTTGAAAATATCGACACTCTTTGTAACTGGTCACATACTTCATTGATCTTCAGTCACGAACACTTGTCCTCGATCGTCACCTGATTGAGTGAAGGATAGTCGATGCCTAATTGCAACGAATCATTCTTCTTTCTCTTGCCCACAAACTAATGTTTCCTAAAGTGATGCACCAGCATGTATAAATTCATCATTCAGTAATTCTCACATTTGCACCATCAGTCCTTTTAACTCAGACCACCACAACTGGCAAGAAGCCTTAGTGAGTGGCTCTATCCTAAATGCTAACTCAATCGCAAATTCTATCTCTTTCACTGACGACCAACCTGACAATTCCTGTAGAAACACATTCAGAAATTCTTGAACTACTGTGATGTCCTCAATCTTCAGTTCTTCAATCTGTCTTATCTAAACAATTGCCAAGTAACCAAGGCAACTTCCATATAATCAAATGGATTGCCTCAAGTGACGAGATTAAGGAAGTCGAGGGTCCTTCTCGGCTCCCAATAAACTCAACACTTCTACATGCTAACGGATTAAGTTGGATTACTCCATGACCATAATTCATTACCACAAGATGTTTCGTGAGCTAATTCTGTCCACACTTGACGATATAGTTGTACACCAATAGCCAATCAAGTACAACTCTAGTCAGTGGTTCTTTTCTTACAACCTTAACACACAAACGGAAATTCCACAATTTAATCCCCAAAACTCTAAGGCACTATTCTGATAAAAGCTTCCCAAGAACACTTTTCCTCTAATTGGTGCAAGGTCAATTATATTCCTGTCCCTCTTGCCATCCTAGTGGTGTCCAACTGCGATAGTGGCATTTATGCTCCTTTGGATTCTCATTGATAGTCTCTCACTTAATGGTCGTGCTGGTCACAATCGAAGTACATTCTAGCCATACTCGAATACTGGATTTATCCATACATTCCTTCCATACTTCCTTCTACAAACTCGGTACATAATTGGTGAGTCATCTACCTCCTGTCAGATGATAGCATGCATTCTTACTTGCACCGGGGTCTGTTCCAACACATTCGCTAATCTTATCTTATCAACGGTGATGACACTTGCGATCCCATCAGTGGTGATGGCAACTGCTGCTATGGTCCCATTGACCTTCTAGAACAGTCTCTTACCAAGTGACCCTGTAGGTCATAATTAGAACAACCATCCGTTCTAAAATGGTACGAGGTTGATTCACGTTGTCTTCCATGATACACAACGTTCTGATTCGATGCTGACTTGTCTATCTCGCCTTTCCTGATGGGCAAAATGAAAATGTATCTTTCCGGTCATAGGCTCCTTTCTAAACTGGTTTCCATCTCTACTGAATCTGAACTTCGACTCAGATGCAACGACTTGCTCCCATATCACATCTCCATATTGAACCTCGACAGGTGTGCAACAACAATGGTTCCGGCACTGACGGCAGTAGTGACAGAGGCAACAACAACGGCTTGATCCCGAGCTTATTGGCTCAACAAGCTCCTTAGGAAAACTTGCGCCTAAACGATCCCGCTGAACCTAGGATCGCTCGGTGTTGCTACACTCTCAATATCAACCTATGGCGGTACTCTTACACTCGCGCTGGTCTAGCCGACACTTTGTCACAACAGAGGCTATTGTCCTCTTAGTAGAAGTCCTCAACTCATAATCACTCATATTACATGATCTTTATAAAAACCTGTTTTCTAATTCTAATACTTGATTAGAATTTGAGTGATCCACACCAACAAATAATTCTACCAATTAGCTACCACAGACATGCACTAGCATGAATTAAAGGTTCTTCCTATTAACTATCACATGACTCATCACGCCTTATCACTACAACTATTGACCCGCTCTGATACCATTAAATGAGGATGTCACGCCCTAATCCTCCGAACACGTGCCCATCCCTCTTTGGTCGATTAAATTGCGACGTCCCAGGACGCATTGCCGACCCATTCATTTTTGAATGCACACGCGGAAGTAGATAAATAATCCCTAGACAACAATTCAATGGAATAGAAAAGTAGGGCCAATTTTTCAAACCAAAACAAACATTTTATAAACAACCAGGTTTATTTATAATACCAAACTATTTACAAAAAGGTCAACTCATTCCAAAACTAGTCAAACCCGTTCATTGATTTTGGTCTATCCACCTTTTCAAACTCCGGGGCTTTTGGTCCTTCATCAACACCATCTAAGAACTTGAAAATGGTTATACAATAATCAGTGAGACAATATCTCAACAAGTTTAACCGCTTAAGACCCGATTAGGAAGCTAATACGCCCTAAGGGCTGCCTAAGCACAACATGGGTCAGAGGACTTACCTTGGCCTCAGTTTCTTCTTACGGGTCAATACGATTTATAATTCATCGAATCAATTCACTACATCAAATCATTCAATCAGATCGAATCATCGATCAATTGACTTAGTTGATTACATGTTAACGCTGACCATTCCCCGGCCATTTTAATCAATACTACCTATAAGTCCAATCACGCCTAAAACTGCTTATTATAAGCCGATAATAAATAGTATAGTTCACCAAAAGCTGCCTCAAATATTGAGATAATATATATATGCTTGCCAGAAACTATCTCAATTTCTGATATAGTATATTATATATGATCACCAGAAACTGCCGCAATTATACTCATATAGTATATTATTTATGCTCACGAAAAGCTGCCGTAATTATAAATATAGTATACTATAGCTAACCAGAAACTGTCGCAATTATCAATATAGTATACTATAGCTCACCAAAAGCTGCCAACCATACTTTCATAGTATGCTGATAAATGTATATATGATCGCCAGAAGCTGCCGATCATACTTTCATAGTATGCTGATCATTTAATCAATTCACCACTTTTATCGTTCCTGATAAAAATACCTGTGCGTGGGTACACAGTCGGCCTTAGCCAAAATATAATATTTTCACTTTTGAACCTCTTACTATTTTCAGCAGTCCTAATATAGACTTTTGGTGTTGTAAACCGACGCTCGGTAATTTCCCACTTAATTACCAAATTAATTAATTTAGGAATAAAATCCTAAAATCATAATTAATTCAATTCAGCACAATTCAACGTTCAAATTAATAAATAGATCACACCATCATACTCGGCATAAAATTCTGGTCGTCGGCTATCCCAACCTAATTTTTGGAAATTAATTAATTAATTAATTAATTAATTAATTACGGAAAATATTAAATAAATGTGATAAATCCAATTTAGGCTTGTAATGCCTAATTGGAAGCCAAGACGAGCCCAGAAAATTACCGAGACTCGTTCAATAAATAGCATGACCTATTTTCTTGTTAAGTACACTATCCATTTTCCTAACATGCATTAATAAGTCTCTAATTTAATTATTCTAATCTAATCTATCCACCTAATTGCACTTAATTAAATCTAATCAATCCCTAAGCATCATTAGCATACTAATAAGGGATTAGTGAGCAAAACTCACCGGATTAATGATCCGCTCGGATCAAAACAACAGGGTCGCAGTGAGGAATGACAACCCCCAAAGCGGAACCACCAACGGGGGCACATATCGGGCTGAAATCGACCACGCAAGCCTCAGCCACAAACTGGAAAAAGCGGTTCTGATCCAGTTCGTTTTTGGCACTACTGGGCAACTCGGTTTGAGCTGGGCTGAGCGGTCTCGGGTGCGGCTAAGTTGGTGGCGTCGCTACTCAACAAGGAGACGAGATGGTGGAGCAGCTTTAGAGAAACACGGGCTGCAGCAGCTATAGACAAAACGGGTAGAGAGCTAGAAGGCAAATGGTAAGGAGCTGGGCTGCTTCACTGGTGTGGGGAAAGAAAACGTGGGGGAGGGGAAATAAATTTGACTCAAAAGTCAAAAGTGAGGGGGGAGGAAGGAAGGTAAGTCACGGCAAAGAGGGAGAGGTCGGTTTTTGGGGGGGGGCTTTCGCACAAGAGAGAGAGAGAGAGAGAGAGAGAGAGAGAGAGAGAGAGAGAAGATAAAAGAGAGAGAATGTGTGCATGACGGGGAAAAGGGAGTGTGCGGCCAAAGAGGAAAAAATAAAATAAATTCCTGAACCAAAACTTCTTGGTCCCACTTGCTCTTGATTAGTCTAATTTAGTCCCCCAAAATCCCCATGCTAAGTCTTGATCCTCACTTGCTTTCTTGCATCAAAATTCCCTCAAACAACAAAATTCCCTCAAACAACAAATCTCGGGCAACAAAAACGGCCATTTCCTTCAATTCCGAATTCTAATTTATTTTCTTTTCAGAATCCGATTTTCTGAACAAACAAATTTGGTTGAGATCCAATTTGAATTCAGAAAAAGCCCAAACAACTTTCATTCACCAATTCACTCATACCATATGCCAAAAATCTCTTCAAAGTGGCCAATTCGAATTTCCATTCGTTTTCCGAATCGTCCGAACGATTTTCCGTAAAAATCCTGAACTCTTCGAAAAATCCTCAAAAGATGAGTCGATGTTCCTAAAATGACATGTGACATGACAAGAATTTCAATTTCTGAAATTAAGTTTAAATTCGCAGTTAATTTCAACCAAACGCGATTTTAGTGTGACCTAACCTATCGGGTAACTTTCAGAAATTTTTCATGCAAATGACTCATGGTCAATTTTCTTCGAGCCACAATAAACCCATTCGACACATTGGCGACTCTCCATTGTCATGAAAATCTCAAGGTTCCAAATACGGATGACGCCAAAATGATAGAAAAATCAGTTTAGTACTGATCGACGAGAATTTCACAAATTAGTGGAATCACCCATATTTAGCCACACATCTCAGTCGAACCGACCTATCTCTGATCTCTGATTAATTTTTAACTGTACCATAATGACCCTTGCAAACTAGCATGGTCGAGCAGTCGATTCCTAGTCGAATTCTCAAGTCTATTGCGTTTAAAATCCCTTAACGGCTTCACCTGATAGGCTAGTTATCTCGTGAGTGGCCATCTCAGAGAAAAACACTATAGTTGCGTCGACAAAAAGCCTGACTTATCTAATCGAAATCAGAATCTGAGTTTTCAGGATGTCACAATTCTTCCCCTCTTATAAAAATTTTGTCCTCAAAATTTAAACCTTTACCAATCCTTAAACAAAAAAGTGGGGGTATGGTCGTCTCATCGCGTCTTACTTTTCCCAATTGCTTCTTCAATCATGTGGTGTTGTTAGACCACTTTGACCAAGGAGACCATCTTGGTACACAAAATCTGATCTTTCTGAACCACACTTTGAACCGGGCTTTTCACGTACAACACTCTGTCGTCCATGTCTAATTCGTCAAGATTTAGCACATGGGTCGAGTCAAGCTCATATGTTCTCAACCTCGACACATGAAAGATGTCATGCACTCGTGCCTACTTCGGCGGTAATGCAAGATGACATACTAGGATCCTGACTCTTTCCAGAATCTCAAAGGGACCTACGTACCTCGGTTTCAGTTTTTCTCTCTTTGTCGAAGCGCAAGGTATTCCTCATTGGTGACACCTTCAAAAAGATGTAATCACCAATTCGGAACTCTAAGGGCCTTCGATGTACAACCATACAACTTTTCTAGCAGTTCTGAGCGGTCTTTAATCTGATTTTGATCACGGCAACTACCATCACTAACTACTGCATTAACCCTAGTCTGTGATCTTTCTTTCCCTAACTTCATCTCAGCAATTGAATTTCTGCATTCTCTGCTATGCATTGCTTCAAATGAAACCATCTGAAAGCTCTGCCAAACTTGGAACCTCTGATCTAGATTCGAAATATAATTCATCCCCGGCACTCCATGCAAACGAACTATCTAACACACATACACTTCTATATGCTTGTCCAAATCAAGATCCTTTCGTATTGTACTGAAGTGAGCCGACTTTGTCAGTCTGTTAACCACTACCCAAATGGAATCATTGCCTCTCTGATTCCTTGACAAGCCCGTCACAAGGTCCATCATGACATACTTCCATTCCCATCAGGACTCTCAAGTGATTGTAAAAGTCTTCCTGGTTTACATTACTGAACTTCCATTTACTAGCACCTTTGACACTTGCAAAGAGAGAGAATGTGTGCGTGAGGGGGAAAAGGGAGTGTGCAGTCGAAGGGAAAAAAAGGAGAAAAAAATAAAAGAAATTCCTAAACCAAAAGTTCTCAGTCCCACTTGCTCTTGACTAGTCCAATTTAGTCCCCGAAATCTCCATGCTAAGTACTTGACCCTCACTTGCTTTCTTGCATCAAATTTTACTCAAACAACAAATCTCGGGCAACAAAAATGGCAATTTCCTTCAATTCTGAATTCTAATTCATTTTCTTTTCAGAGTCTGATTTTCTGAACAAACAAATCCAGTTGAGGTCCAATTTGAATTCAGAAAAAGCCCAAACAACTTCCATTCACCAATTCACTCACACCATATGCCAAAAATCCCTTCAAAGTGGCCAATCCAAATTTCTGTTTGTTTTCCAAATCATCCGAAATGATTTTCCGTAAAAATCCTGAACTCTTCGAAAAATCCTCAAAAGATGAATCGACGTTCCTAAAATGACATGTGACATGACAGAACTTTCAATTTCTGAAATCAGGTTCAAATTCGCAGTTAATTTCAATCAAATGCGATTTTAGTGTGACCTAACCTATCGGGTAGATTTCAAAAAAATTTAGTGCAAATGACTCGTGATCGATTTTCTTCGAGCCACAATGAACCCATTCGACACATTGGCGACTCTCGGTTGTCGTGAAAATCTCAATGTTCCAAATACGAACGACGCCAAAATGATAGAAAAATCAGTTTAGCATCGATCGATGAGAATTTCGCAAATAAGTGGAATCACCCACGTTTAGTCACACATTTCAGTGCAACCAACCTATCTTTGATTTCTCGATCAATATTTAAGCGTGCCGTAATGACCCTTGCAGACTAGCATGGTCGAGCAATCAATTTCTAATCGAATTCTTAAGTCTATTGCGTTTAAAATCCCTTAACGGCTTCACCTGATAGGCTATTTATCTCATAAGTGATCATCTTAGAGAAAAGCACTATAATTACGCCGACAAAAAATCTGACTTATCCGATCGAAATCAAAACTTGAGTTTTCAGGATGTCACACTCCACCTCCATAAAAAGTAGTCAATCATAACAAAAGTAATCATGTTATGCCGTGCATAGATGATTATGAAGTTTATTGAAATTTTTATCACTTATACATTGATATCGATATCACATTAGCATCGATGGAGCAATATAGATGCTCAACAAATATCAAGCGTAAGATTTTATTCATCAGTAAAAATCCACGACATATATAGTGGCATGTAAACATAATCAAATTTATGATCAGATGTAAATCCCATCAGTTTGCTACTATTAAAGCATAATCAAATTTATGATCAGGATTTAATTTTTTTCAAATCATGAACCTTTTTGTTAGTTTGAATAAATGAACTTTTAAAAGACGACACTTCATATGATTTGTAGATTAATATGTACTCTGAGAATCGTGCATAGACAATTCACTAGTGTGTAACATAATTTTGAACTGGACAGATAGAACAAGTGCTTATAAATTAATTAAAAGTTTCTTATTTTGTGCATGTTCAGCCTATCAAAAGGCCTAGAACGTTAGCATGAATTATGGCACTTTGGTCTTCTTTTTTTAGTTTGGACTTGTCGCCCCATATTCAACCATCGTACAATAATTCTTCAACTAACCGTGTGAATCAGGTAATTGTTGTTGCACACAATTTTGCTAAGCTCCATAAAAGATACAGATATCATTCGCCTTGTCTGCCACATGACTCATATAATCGGCCCATTCGACAAATCTTTGTGTCAATTAATGGAAATAGAATCCAATGGACAAGATCATATAATACCTTCCCATTTGAATAGAGCTAATTGACTGCACCTAACTAATTTCAAGGTCTTTTTAGATCACATCATTTTAATACTTACCACTAGCTCATAATAAGATAAACAATGTAATCCCTCGCAAGAAGCAATGACCTGGTGCTTTCATATGCATCAAATGAGCCAAGGGTAGAGAGAAACCACACTCTCATCATCATCCATCACATTTAAATACGATCATATCTTTCCTCAAAAGCATATCAAGAATCCTAATGTTGTGGTTCCTGCGTTAATTTCTTGGATGACCTCATCAATGGTTGATCTACTGACTTGTATCCGAAATGATTAATACCCTGAAAAACCCCAAACTGGTACATTTGTGACAAATTTACCCCAAACTATTCTTTTGACCGTGAAAAACCCCAAACCAATATACTTGTGATAAATTTATCCCGACAGACTATAAAAAAAAACCCTAAACTGGTACATTTATGACATATTTACCCCCAAACTAATTTATTCGACTGCAAAAAATCCCGAAATGGTAAATTTGTGACAAATATACCATATGCTAAATTGGATTAATACTACAAAAAAATCACAAAAATTATAAACTGTTACAAACGGAGCGTAAAATCCTAAATTGGTTTACTGGTCAGTTGTCACGTGTCATTTAACTTAATAATTTGAGAATAAAATTTAACGAAAACTAACAGAGGGTAAATTTGTCACAAGTGTAGGGTATTAACCCTATCCAAAGTAAAGAGACTAGTTATTTAGTTTCTCTTACATGAAGTTTTCGCTTTTTATAATTCTTTTGATAGATTGTAAATTAATTGCCGGGTCCATTTGATATAGAGATATATTTAATAGACACATACAATTAAAATACATTGCTATAATGCGCTAGCTTGCTATTAGGCAATTATAGTGTATTTGGTAACATTTTTGTTATTGGGAACAAATTTTTTTTTTCAAAAATAGTTTTTTTCTATTTCTATTCTCGATAACAGTTTTTGAGTAAAATAACACATTTGGTAACTATACAAAATTAATGTTCCCAAAATAGAAAATGTATAGGAATGCATTTAGCACGACCCTCAAATTTTTTTGTGACGTAAAATTTCTTTTAATTTTTTAATAAATTTTTTCACTTTCTTTTCTTTTCTTTTCTTCCTCTCTTATTCTTCCTCCTTTAGCTGATCACCAAGCCTCAATGATGGCTGATGACTGGCTAGAGATGAGAGCCAGTGAGGTTGTCGACTCGGATGAGGTCAAGCCTCGCCATGCCAATGAGGTCAAGCCTCGTCGAGGGCTAGCGAGCCTTCGACGAGGTTGCCAGACCTCATCTCTAGTTAATCGCTAGCCATGCCAAGGTTCGACGCCCGGTTAGTAGAGGAAGAAAAAGAAAAAAAAAAATGACCTTTTCCAGAAATTCTTCCAAGGAACAAGAAACAATTTTTTTTTCTACTTTTTGTTTATGTTCTAAATCTATTCCAAGCTACTTTTCTATCCTGAGGAATAGACAAATTAACGGATGTTACTAAATGGATTTCTATTTTTTTCCGTTCCAAGAAATAATGGAATAGAAATTTTGAGAAATAGAAATGCTAACAAACATACCCTTAATGGCTAAGGTTAGACGATTGCATTTTGGTCATAAATGATTCCTATGTTCCTTTCAAAGCTAGCTAGATATGGAACAATGCAATTCTCACTAAAGCCATTATCATATTGGGAAAAAATTAAGCCATTTTAAGAAAATGAGTGCATTCGAAGTTCTTAATTGAAATTTTCCTTCTTTTAAAAGAAAATAAAAAATAAACCGACTCAAAACATTTGATCCCCAGAAGATCAGCTTACAAGCTTTAACCACAGAATCTTCTAACACACACTTGAGATCGAATACTTACTTTAGCTGTTGACTAATTCCAGGAGTGCGTTGGGTTATTTGTTGAAATACGAAAATGCGTCCCGTGTGAAAATAAGATGAAAGGAAAAATTGAGAAAAATTAATATTCTTTATTTTCCCAAAAAATTAAAAACAAGGTCCTTTATTTGGGAAAAAAAATAAAAGGTGAAAGAGCACCTTTTGGTTCTTTTGTAGCGAAAGACTAAAGCTTCAACACGTAGAGACTTTGGGCAGACCAAGAATAGGGTGGTCATCTGTTTGCACTTGAACGTAAGTAGCCTTGGACTTAGTAAGTCCTTAAATTGCTACATCTGAACTCTAAAATGTAAAATTTTGAGGGTGTTCCCTAAGATGAGAGAAAAGAAACTATCTCCTAATTTAGGGGTAGAGGTTGCGGGCAACGGTAAGTTAAAATAAAAAATTTATCTATGCAACCTGTCATCAGGACGCTGGCAGACAGGCGATAGAGGCCCCATCAGTAGCTTTGGCTATGCTTGCATTGGTGAGGTACCCTTAGTGACGAAAAACTAAAGCTTCAACACATGGATTTTAGGCAGACAAATAGTAGGGTGGTCATCAGTCTGGCCTTGAACATTAGCATGTAGCGTCATTGTGTGTGGGTGGTTGTCTTTTTCTACTCTAAAGCTGCTTGACTATACTGGCAATTTGTTTTTTTTTTTAAATATATATATAGTCTAATGCCCTAAACAATTTTCAACTTTAGTTGGTGTCCCAATTTGACATTTTGTCTCATAAAAAACTTTCAATTTTAAGTCCAGTAATGATTCTATCATAATTTTTTTATTTTTGTCTTTTGAAAAGATATTGGAGGTCAAACACGTAATGCAGGAGTTGACTAATTCTAGAATTGCGTTAGAAAGGTTTCCTCGTAAGAAAATAATTACATGACACAAATGTAATCAAAGTTGAAAAAGGACATCCATGAGTTTTATTTCAAGAATTTTGTAAGCATTATCTTCTGTTCCAATGGTGGTCAGCTCTGGTTTTAGTTTTCCTTCCTAGTCACGTTCAAAAGATGATTTCTTTTTAATGAAAAGTATTACAAGGTTAAGAGATCCTACTAGAATTATAATCCAATATAGACAATATTATCCGATTAGAATTTTTACTAATAGATCAATTTATAGTCATTTTCTAAAAGGGTCCCAATATGTCGCGATCTTTCCTTAGGTGAACCAGCCAAGGGATGGCTAATGGATTACTGAGCTCAAATACTTAATTCAAGTTCTCATAAGTACATATCAATTCGCAACTTTTGAATTAATTAGCATGCAAAATCAATTCACTTAGGACTCGCTACTGATTGGTTATTGGTGGGCCGATTAGATACCATAGTAAATTGTGGAAGTGTATTTTATTTTCGTAAATGGATTCATGGACTTGAGTACGTTAAATTACTTTTAACACCCCTACGGTACCTTTTCTCTTTTATTTCAAAAATATTTTGCAGGCAACTTGGATTAATTTTTAACTTAACCACTAACATGCAAGTGGTGATCATGCATGTGCGATAAATAAAGATAACCCTCAATAATCAAAAGCAATAAATAAATTCCGAGAAACGAAAAATTCAAACACTAAGTTGATCTAAAGCACTAAGTATATTAAACTTAGCCGAACCATGATTTTGTAAATAAATATGCAATTCTAATTAACTCTTTTTAAGTTTTCTCTTCTTTTTTCCTTTTTTTTCCTAATGAAGACTAAACTATAAGCAATGCAAGTGATGCAAACTTAGACCCAAATGCAATTCATGAAAAATGCTATATATGACCTAATTCTAATGGGAAAAATTACCAAAAAAGTTATAACTTTTTATAATTGTACTAATTCAGTTTTAAACTTATTTTTTTGGCCAATTGAGTCTAAACCTTTTATAATTATGATGGTTCAGTCCTTCAGGCCAAAATTGGCCTGCCGATGTTGATGTGGCCATCGGTCGGCATCGGCAACAATTTTTAATAATATTTTATTTTTTCAATTTATTTTGTTAATTTTAAATATTTCTTCCTTTTTTTCTGTCTTTTCCCTCCCTCTCTCTCCTCCTTCCTCCCTCCCTCCTTCTTTCTTGGGCTCTGGCGAGTGACCAGGCAGGAGGGCTAGCCAGCCACCAAACTGAGGCAATCAAGCGAGGGCGAGCTTGCCCACCACTAGTAAAGCAAGCGTGTCACGCCCCGATCCTCGAGCGCATGTCCATCCCTCGGTGGTCGATAAAATTTGTGACTTCCCAGGATGAGTCGTCGACCCTCTCATTTTATTGCACATGCGGAAGCGAATAACAAATCCCTTGATAGTAACCATCTCGTGATAGAAAAGTAGGACAATGATTCACAACGAAATATGCTTTTATGAACATACTGAGTCATATACAAAAATCTATAACCAAAATGCTTCAAAAGACTGACTCTCAAAAGGAGCTATCCTATCTGACCTACACCTCAAATCACCTCAGCTCGGCTCCAAGTCTTCCACCCTACGAGTCCAGAAAAATTAAGTCCACGACGAGGTGAGATATAAATCTCGCGAGTTCATGCTCTAAACCCCAATTAGAAGGGTAATACGCCTAGAGTCATCCTAACCACACAATCGGAATAGAGGGCTTAAATTAGATTAAATCCTATCTCAACTTGGAAAAAACTATTACAAATTAGAGTTAATATTAATAAATAAATAAATAAAAAGCCCCAAACTTGTATGGCTGTTACAAATTTATCCAAACTATTTTTTTTTACCACCAAAAATCCTAAATAGTTTATCTACTGTTAGTTTTCATTAAATAAAATTAATAATCGATATACTTGTAATAAACGAAGGGTTAAATCCTAAACTATTATACCCATCAACTGTCACATGTCATGTTATATCACAATATATTCAAATTAGGCAATGAAATTGATAATTCAAATTCGGGTAAGGAAAGTAAACTAATATTAAAGATCTGCTTTTCGAATCGAGGACTGACGGAGGGACGCTCACAGCTGTGGCAGGTTCTTGGCCAAGGGTTGGCTCACGAGGAGGAGCAAATCGCGATCCAAGGATGCCGTCGAGACTCAATTCAACAACAATAGGACTTGCGGTGGTGTTGGAAGCCCGTCAAAAACCTGCATAAATTGGACGAACTAGCCTCGAGTGCCGCGGGTCTACTGGGAAACAGGTCGTCATCGTCGGGCCGAGGAGTTCTTTAGGCCTGCAACACAGGACATCTGTAGGGAGTGAAGTGGGGTAGCGGCTTTGTCAGCGAAGTGGGACCACCGATGGATGGTCTTCTCGGGTTGGTGGTTGGTGAGCTGCTTGGTTCGGTTCGATAGTCGACGGAGAGAAGGGACTCTCGGCCTTGGCTTCTGGTCGAGACTCAGTGAAAACCTGCAAAATAGAAATGTTATACCCCTCCACTCGGTGAGGGTGAGGGTTCAGCGAAGGCTCAGCGAGGGGACAGTGATGCAGGTTGCGATCGCGGTGGGTCTCAACTTCGTCGGTTGATCTGGTTCAGCGATGGTCGTCAAGCGCAAAGGTGGTGCAGCAGCCACAAGCCTGGCTACCGTCGGTGCAGCAGACAACAAGGAGCAACGGCGGGCAGTAGCAAGGTCGCGGCCGTGAGGAAGGATCCTCGGCTGCGACTCCCTCTCTCTCTCTTTCACTCTCTCCGTGTTTCTTTCATCGTGTCCTTTAATTCTCTAAAACTGCCGACCTCTTAATTGTGAAGACCTGATGTCCATTATGTGATTTTCGGCCACTAAGTGTGCAATGAGGCTTGGCCAATTTTTGCTGTCTTCATGGGATCAGCTCATGCAATTCAATTAAGTTTAGAATCTTTAATTAGGTCCCTCCACCATCAGTCCAATTAAAATACGATATGAGCTTAACTATTAATGCAATAAAGCTCTTAATAATTATATGTGATTTAACTGTTTTTGTTTAAGGATCAAGTTCAATCCCTAATTTTTCTAAATGACACAATGGATAGCTAAAATTTAAGTGTCAACTCAATACAGGAAAAAAAATCCTAAAGGGGTCAAAATTTAATAGATGATGAAATTGAAAGGCTTCTTAGTAGGTAAAAAATTTCATGGTCAAGATTGATTCAACACATCATTTATGGGAGTCAAAATTCGAAAGAAATTACCATTAAGGTACTTTTTTGGATCACCAATAGTTGTGGAGCCTGAATAACCTGTCTAATGAAGATGGATATTAACATGAAATAGATCAGTCGGGACCAAAACAAAAAGCCGACTATCAAAATTAGGGTCGGAAAAACAAGTTGACAAGTTTTCTTGCAAATTTAAGATATGCAAGAAATGAACTTCTAGGGCCAAAGATTCTTCCAAACTGATATCCAGCATGAGACTTACCATTCTTGATATGTTACGCTAGTTTAATTATTCTACCAAAGTGGTTATGAGCATCTTTCACACTGTTTGCATCTAAAAATGTAAGATTCTGCTAGATTTGAATAGTCTTGGTGTCTCCAAAAACACTCAAGATAAGTGCAGAGCCCATGAGCATGGAGCTAGGATCCATCGACTGCTACTTGGAGTCTCCAAATCTATCTTGGTCATAGAGTTGTGAGAGAGTCGGTCACTAGACCTTCTTGTTTGCTTCTCGATACTTTTGCATTTGATGATAGGGTCCAACATTCTGGGAGCTTCAATGGCCCGTTGCAATAATAACATTCATTATGCGGTAATCCTCATGCAAAGTGTGGTAATAAAAAAAATCAATAGATTTATAATTAAATTGAGAAATTTACTCACATTCCCATTGAACGACCTAGTACTCTCAAGCATTCTTCCTGCCAACTATGTGGGGAAAAGAAAAGAATTTCTAGAGTAAAAACATTTCCTTTGTATAATATCAATTATTTTTTTTAGAATTTCTCATACACTTATTCGTAAATATTAGATAAAAACAGTGGGCTACAAGAACAAGTAATAGCTTTGGCTATGCTAGAAACCCTAAAATTCTTAGTTCTTGTTCAAGTACCTCCTTCGAATGAACTGAAATCAGTTAGATCTCATTAATGGCTTATAAGGCCCAGAAGAAGCTTCTTGGTAGATCAGTCTGCTTATGAAGAAAGCCTAAGCCCACCTTAGCTTTTATTCGAATCTTAAAGCGGCCCATTGAAGTTGACAGGCAAATAATGTGGCAGACTGGGTTGTAAAAGCCCAACGTAAAAAAAGTTTTCATTCTAATTGCATCTTGTATCCCCACAAGCCCTTTGGATTCTAAATATGTTCTGAATCTGCAGCTATGTTTGCTCATCCTTTATATGTTTGCTCATCCTTTATCTTGATGAATGAGAATTATATTTCAAACAAAAAGAAATTGGTCAGATGTCCGAGTACAAGTTTGCTAAGTTTAACGACTCACGTTCTTAGCGAGGCGAGCGGAGCAAACTGAACATGGAGAATATAAGACAAAGACGTTTGTACTCCCTCCCATTAATGTTTAGAAAATATTGTTCTTGTATTATCAGACACATCATCCTTTAGCTCCTCCTTTTCTACACAATTTCCTTTATTCGAGTGAGCTAAGCCACACGCCATGAGCATTATCTACGCCGAGAGACCATCTCTACATATCGATTTCTTAAATGGGTCAAAATCCAATCTGCAATCAGACAAGTTTTTTGATATTTTCTTTCTGAAATAAGTATGATGTTTCCCATAATTTTCTCATTTGAAAGAGACAATGGAAGCAACCAACTCATCATGCCAAATTGATAGCTACTTGAAAGAGAGTCACGGACCATCATGACTTCTCTTAGAAAATTAGTTTCCATGACTAGATCCCTTTTAATATGTCGTCAAAGTTTCCATATACTTCGACAACAAATTTAATTTTGGAACTGAACTTAGACAGTGATCAATTTGACCAGTGATTAGGCGGCATTTTCTTCTGAATATCATGGAACTTACATTTGTGTTAAATTTACGTGGTTTATAATTTGCGACGAAACTTTCGGTTATGCTTTCATTTTATGGGCACTATTTACTAATACTTTCAGGATGCTTTATTGAATGGATTCTTTGGTGGTTATCCAAACATGATTGCTGATGACTTTTTGGAGCATTCGGACAAACAATCCAGCAAGCGGGCCTGGGGTAACAATCTGCGTAGCGCGCGAGAAAAATATGAGAACGGCAATTGGAAAAGCTCCTTCCAAGCAATATATCTCTATCAAATTGGGTACATCGTTCACGGTTGTTTCAGACCTCCAAATCTATGGTTTAGGCATGTTTCAGGGCTTTTTTTTATATTTTTATATCATTTATCCCCGCCATTTTGGGCTTTTGTTTTTTGTCTGAATTCTTGTTGCGACCTCCCAAGAGGTGAACTACTAAAAAAAAAAGGCTAACGGACTACTAAACGAGATGCTTAATGCGAACTCTCTTAAGCCCTACTAGTAGCAACTTGATACTTGAGTCTACATGCATTTTATCTTAACTTTTGAGCCGCTACTAATTGGTTATGAATAAATTAGAAATCTCACTTATACAAATCAAAGATTAAATGAATTTGAAAACTTGATTATGCTAGATTAATCTCTTAAATCCCCCTTAAAGTCCATCTTGGGAGGGTCATGAAACCGCCATTTGAGAATTGAGATTCTCTCATATTATTAGGAAGTAAATTTATATATTAAATTTTCTCGCATAAGAAGTTGATACCTCACCACATATGTCATTGGACAGTTTAGATTTATTCTTCTTTTTTCCTCTTTTTTTTCCCACTTTCTTTTCTTCCCTTTGCTTTCTTTTTCCCTTTCCACTTCTGCCTCCGTCCCGCTCTTTCCTTGGATCTTGAATTCGGGGTTTACAGTGGACGATGTCACCGAATGGAGAGGAGAAGAGCCAAGAATAAAATGCGACCAATAATAAACAGGGTTTCTGATACTTAATTAGACGAATCTCCAGTTTTATTGCGAAATCATCATCATTACGATAGTATGTCAGTTAAATGGAGTAAATGGTGTCACAGAAATCGTTTGAAATAAAAAAAATAATAAAAACTTAACATCACTGAAATAAAAAACGCTAATAGAAACATGCAAACTGTTGTTAGATTTTTAATGTCTTTAAGATAAGAAAGAAGGCGCAGTCTCTTGTGTTAAATGTATCAGCTCATTGAGAAATTTTTTCTTTATACTTAATGTTAACTTGTTAACGAGACCCAAAAAAAGAAGAGTTATAAAAGCTTATGACTTCTATCTACTATAAAGTACACTAGTATGATTCCTGGCTTTTCCAGTATAAGAAAATTCTCAGCTCTTTCTGGAACCAATCGACCAATTTCTTGGCTAAGTACGCAACTAATTTTATAGATAAGAATTTCGCAGTCCACACAAAAGAGAAAACCCCACATAGTTTTGTTTTCTTAGGCTCACGTCGCAGAATGGAGAGGGAAACCAGAGCTAATGGTGGATAATATCACCGGGAAGGATGCGAAAGGAAAACTGCAATCCCTTTTCCAAATCCGCGTGAGGAAAGGGGTCCTTCAATTGACCAATTTTCGGAGTATGGGCCGCGTGCTTGACGGAGAAAAGAAGTAAATAGTCTAGCGTTTTGTCGGGAGTAAAGGGGAAAAATCTCATCCAGGAGTAGATTGAGATGGAAAAAGAAATCGAATTTATGTTCTGGCTTTCCTTTTCATCGTCCTCGTCTTGCTTTCACGTTACAATTTAGTCACTGTGGGGCCATATGATCGTTGACAAACTTGTGCTTCTCGGGTTCCGGTCGAGTGTGCTCGCGAGCCTCACATGGTGGGTAACCAGCAAAGTGATTAAAAAGTTGAAACTTCCAAAGATGATGGACTTTGAGCTGGGGAAAGATGGAAAGATGATATTATAAGTTAATTTTAGAAAAAGTTGTTGAAAATTCTTAAATTTATTATACAACAACTAATTCAATCCTACATCTTTAGATTGCATTATTTTACTCATATATCTTTTAAAAAATTGTCAATGTAGTCTTTCCAGCCAATTTTGACAAACATGGACGCCAACTGTTCTACATTTGTTGGTCACCGGGCCTCGACGATAGTCAGTAGGGATCGCCGTCCACAAGCAAGGATCGCCGTCATCGGCCTCTAGTGAGAGCTAGTACGGGTCTCTTAACTAGTCTCTAGAGAGGGTCACCCTCACCAAGCGAGACCCCTCACCAAATCTAGAGAGGATAGAACAAGCTCTAAGAATTTACTTGATAAAAACCTACAGGGACAATGCAAACATTACAAAACTATGACATTTCAATGTATACTAGAAATAATTACTAGTGAAATTAATAATATTTTTATTGCTTGTAATTAGCAGTTAAACTAATCTTGGAAATTTCACGGTAGTTCTAGCAGACATACATTGCCAATATGACATTGCATAATTCATATGCTTCTAAACTTGTCGCTCAAGTCTTGAATTTCTAATGATAAGAAACTCAAGTTTCAAACTAAGAGACTTGGAAAGATTCAACTCGAAGTAGACATTTGCAGCTGATGAAGACCACGACCACCAATGTGTAGAATTTCAATGGTCTATCAATTCCCCGTTCAATTGAGAATACGAACATTCATCTTATTAAATAGACGGAATATTTGACTAAATAATTATAAATCTAAGTTCTTATTCATGTCACACTTCAACTCTTGTTGAACTCGTAATATTCTCCTTGATTAATTTTAATTAGATAAGAGTTTAAACTGCAATTGTCCAATGCTTGATTTTGCAAGATTTAGAGTTTGAAACCGTCTATTTTGTTTATAACCATGTTCGTTTTGATATTGGTAAAATTTCACAAGTTTGAAAGTCAAGTTTAGAGCATAGTCCATTGAAAGAGTCATATGTTCCTCTATCCTTGATTTTAAAAAAAAAAAATCATAGATGATCACAATATAATATTCACGTGGAAGATACACATTATTTAATTCCAAAGAAGCATAGTCATTTCACAACGTCTTCCTTTAATTCGGGTCTTTTTTCTTTTTGTGCTGGAGATATGTCTCTTAATTGTAATATGCATCATTTGGCCGATATTATATCAAAGTTTGTTCAATTTTCTAAATATCATTTTACAAAAGATTGAGTGTAATTGGCAAAATTATTTTCTCATAAGATAAAAAGGAATTTTTTTCATAAATTGTGCTTCTTAATTACCATAATTCTGAACATATATTATTTTGTGTCAATTGTGGCCTGGACAATATTTTTCTTTATTATATGATATTTACAAGGGACATTAATATCATGATCAAGTCTCATTTCTATGTCCTATTTAGTTTATCATTCTCTTGCTTGTCGTATTCTCCGATAACTCATTCTTGGGCCTATTCGTCGGGTTCGGTTCGCTCATGAGAGGGTTTACTTACAGGTTTACTAACGATCCTATAGTTAGTCACCCTCCACTTAATATCTTTCAGGGTTTAATATTATTGGAATATAATACGCGAAAACGATAGGATCTTGCAATTTACGTCACCACAAAATCACCAAAAAAATAAACGAGAAATAATAAGGACACAAGAAATTTACATGGTTCGGTCCAAGTATCGGTACCTACATCCATGAGGAGAGTCGGCAGTAAATAATCCACTATAATCGAAGAATCAGAGTTTACAATCGCTTACATGCTCAAGTGTTTCTAACACCTAGATTTAACCCAAAACCAAACAAAAACGCTCTATGTAAGCCAAAATCAGGAACTCCAGCGTTCGTCTTTGGTCTATGTACATATGGTTTCGCATTCTTATTCAAGGCTTCGCGTGGCTCCTACGTGCGGTTCCTTTTTCTCTCGTAGGACTGTCTTTTTCTTTTCCGCTGAAGAGCACACCTTTTGTATTATGTGTGTGCCCAAAGTCAAAACTTTGTGAGTCCACCCTTGATTCTTTTTCTCCAATATGGATTCTTCTTCTACCTTCTTCTGCACGTACAATAAAAGAAAGATAGGAAACCCTCACCTCTTTTTTTATTCTATCTTTATTTTATTTCCTCCTTTGTGTAGTTTTAAGGAGTCCAAGAAAATAAAAGTTTCTTCATCCAATTTAAAATCTACTTGAAAAAAATTTATCAACAAATTTAATTTAACAAATCATTATTCAAATTCAAACTTAAGGCATTAATTTAACAATCATATCCATAAAAAGTAACCCATGATAACCAAAAAAATTATATTGTCTTGTGCATATTTATTTCAATTAAGCAGTATAGATACTAGCATATCAAGTATAAGATT
Organism: Eucalyptus sideroxylon x Eucalyptus melliodora; assembly: GCA_016097485.1. Taxonomy (NCBI): domain Eukaryota; kingdom Viridiplantae; phylum Streptophyta; class Magnoliopsida; order Myrtales; family Myrtaceae; genus Eucalyptus; species Eucalyptus sideroxylon x Eucalyptus melliodora. Next base: position 33,930,201 of record CM027826.1, read on the forward strand.
CTATTTATAGGACTAGATATATATATATAGTGGCATGTAAACATGATCAAATTCATATGATTTTCCAAAACATATAAGTTTGTTTTATTTGACTCGTAGACGGACATTTCACTAGTATTTACGATAATCTCGAACTAGACACACACACACACACATAGAACAAGTGCTTATGAATTAGTAAAAACTTTCTTGTGGTGTGCAGCCCCAAATCGAACGGCCTGGAGCATTTCCGTGAATCATGGGCACTATGTTTTTTTATTCTTGATTTTTTATCATTCACTATTATTTTATTTGTACTACTCAAGTACATGGGACACCCAAATGAAAAGGACTCCTGTGACCCGTCATTAAATAATCGTCCGGCCTGTATCAACCATCATACGACTTTGACTAATCGGATGAACCAAGTAATTGTTGTTCGGACTCAATTTCTTTTTTTTCTTTTTTTTTACCTAGAAAACCTCCTCGTGCCACTTCGCGGCAAAGTAAATCCTGGAAGAGCAGTAGAATCACCACCGATTTTATTGCCCCGAGTAAATCATGAGTTTTTTTCTCACATGGTAGACAACGCAACGGTTCGAACTCAAGATATCTCCCGAAATGAACGTGCGCTCAATCACTATGTCGCCACCGCGGGTGGTTCTAACTCAATTTCTTGTTGAGCTTCATAAAAGATGCAAATTTTCTGAAACATTATTCACTTTGTCTGCACATGACTTGCATAACCAGCCCATTCGATGAATTTTTGTGTCAAGTAATCGGGATATGATCGAATGGATGAAATTGAATGGTACATTGAGAATCAGTTAATGCCCGCTTAATAGAATGGACCCAATTGACTAGAGCTAATTAATTTCGAAGTCATTACGTAACTCACATAATTTAGTAGTTACCAATAGTTTATGATAATACAAACGATATACTCCCACACAAGAAGCAATGACTCGGTGCTTTCATATGCACCAAATGAGTCAAGGGTAGAGATAATCCCTGCTCCCATCATCATCCATCACATTTAATTACAACCATGTCCCTACTTATAAACATATTGAGAATCTTATTGTCGCGGTTCCTAATTTAATTACTTGGATGACCTCGACAAGGGTTGTTGTACTGACTTGTATCTAAAGATGTATTGACTTGTACCTAAAGTCAAGAGGCCAGGTACTTAGTTTCTCCTAAATTAAGTTTTCCATCTTTTTTATTAGTATTCTTTGTCGTTGATAACTTGTAAATTAACTGCCAGGTGAATTCTACAAAGATATGTATTTAATAGACACTCAGAATATATATTGATATAGTGCTCAAGCTTGCTGTGTACCCAATCAATGGCTGAGGTCAGAGACGGTTGCATTTGGGTCATGAACTCCGGATGTGTTCCTTTCAAGCTAAGTAATAGGGAACAATGCAATTATCACTAGAGCCATTATAATATTGGGAAAAATTCAATTCAAAAGTTTTGACTTCAAGGCACACGCAGCTTCTTCGAAACTCACAAAAGTCACTCTCGAACAAGAATAACAAAAATAGGTGAACAAGTTTGGTTCCATACAGATATTTTCATCTGCTTTCGAATTTTTCTATACTTCTTCCAAAACCTGAGGGCTCTACTCAACACGGTAATATTCCCGGTCTTCCCTTCAACTTCAACTTGAGGAGAGTGTTGAGTTAAAAAAACCAAAATATATATATGGAAACTAATTTTTGTTAGTTATATTACCTATTGAATTTTAGTCAATTGCTCGCTTTACAACTTAAGGCATTTAAAGGAGTGACCACCGGAAATATTTATCGCCTAACATACCTATTGAATCTACTATAGGATTGGTTTCTTGGGTACATAGTGATTGAATTCTAGCAAAGTTTGCGATTAGGTGGTTAGGAACTGATTATAAGGTTATCGTGGAATGATGATTGTCCTGTGTGGAGTTCTCATGTTGAATCGGTCAAGGTAAACAAGGTGGGACAAAGACAGATTTCTACCTTCACATGAAGATGTCCACTCCTGTAGACAAGGACCTTTCTCTGGTGTTCAGCCAAAGCAAGGAAGAAAAAACAACTAACCGGACCATCTGGTGAGGAGTTCTTAGGGTTGCCCGCAGGTGTCTGACATCTCACATATTTGCTTTGTCTCCTAAGATAAAGAAGAGATATTGCAGGGTTTATAGTATATATATCCCTATATCATCTGATCCATTAATTATTTGAGTCATAGCATAAAATTTATACCACCGATTTAGATGAGCATGTTCTTTATGTTTTATTTGACCATGCAATATTTTTGTTTCAAATGAGAAGTTAATATATAGTTTACAGATCATATCCACCAATATCGCAGAATCATAAATTATTTGGGCCGTATTTTGGTAACAACATGATCAAGGATTTAGATGTTCTTGGTATATGTATATATTCTTGGTTCTAACACAAAAGCAGGTCCTAAAGATTCTCTAGAGCATCCAAACTAGTAGAAATCAAAATGAAAAAAAATCATAAATAGGCCAAAAATTATTTATCAGAAGGTTCCGCTGGGCCCATGAGGCTAACTGGCTAGCTGGGATAGATTTCAACATTAAATCTATATCTTTGCATATTTTTTGTCGATTTGGTGTATAGGGTTATCAAGAATTTCTTTAGTATTAAATACTTATTTTATTCTAGAAAACGACAACTTTGTTAATTATTATTCAGAATACAACTGAAAAGATTATCTCTTTTCTTGCGCAAATTTTTTTACGAGAATCTTTCGTGTGGGAACTTAGTTTGACTTTAAACACGCGTTGAATATGGTCCCACCGTGCAAGGTTCTCATGACTCACTTTAACACCATCCTAACCAATTCAAAGTTGGAATTCTTGACCTCTCTTCTTCCGCAAAAGAAGAGATGCCGACAATCTCTTACCGCCATGTGACACTAGGGCTCCATTTCTGTGGCGAAAGATAAATGATTTGAAAACAATTTTCCTAAAATTAATTGGTTAAATAGCTTAAAATAATTAATCAATCAAAATTATTTCCATTATCGTCAATAATGTATGTCTAAATAATTTTGTGGACGATGAAAAAATTTCATTTATTTATTTTGTAATTGATATAATCATCCAATTACAATATATATATATATATATATATATATATATATATATATTTAAATATTTATTTTTTTATTTATTTATTTAAATATTATTTTTTTCTTTATTCTTTCTGTTTTTCCTTCATTCGCTAACCACCCACGTGGGTCACTGGGTAAGTGCTAGAAAACCCTCGCCTGTCATGGGCAAGGCAACACTCGCCAAGATTTGGCAAGCGTCTTCGCACCCTCGCTCATAATTGGTGGGGCTATGAAGGGCCACGATGACCTCCCCCAAGGCAAAGAAAAAATTATAAAATGTTCAAAAAAATTATTCAAAATATTTATATCAGTGTTGGTTATGTCACATGAGATGTTTAGTGTCTACGTTAAAAATTTCAGCCTAAATTGACTAGATAAACTAAATTGGTATCAATATGAAAAGATTTAGATTAAATTGGCTTAAAATTGAAATGTTTAGAACTGAATTAGTAAGTTTATGATTTTTTTTTTTTGTATTTTTTTCCACATAATTTAGATTTGAGATCGCACGTTTCATGATCTTAAACTAAAGCCATACCACCACTGAACCAAGTTTCATCATTAGCTCCTTAAAACAAGATGGTAGTAGCAGGAAAAAGAATGAAAAAACAATCCTGGGGTTAAAGAATTTCTGGGATTCTTAATCCCAAAGAAAAAAAAAACATGAACCGTCGGTACTACTGGAGGTCGTATTATCTTGTACATGGTACGTAAGCGCAGATGGGTCCCGTCCACGTCGTGGAATCTTTGAATGGAAGGTTCCCATTCCTTGTTTTACTTTTCAAAGCTCTTCCCCATTATAAATACATCGTCATCGTCACCATATCCTTCAAGTCTTTCCCTCTCACACTCGCCTTTTCCCTTTTCAATGATTCCTCCAAGAACCTCGTTTGATGCTGAAAAGCTCCTCTTTTCGGCTCTCTCCGTTTTCACCATCATCTCAACCTTCAGGGATGGCCCTCGCATCGCTGGGGCACAGAGCAGTAACAACAACAATGCCCAAACGATCCCAGTGAACGTTGGGGTGATTCTTGACCTGGAGACGTGGATGGGTCAGATGGGATTGAGCTGCATTAACATGTCTCTCTCTGACTTCTATAGTTCAAATCCTTCCTACAAGACCAGGCTTGTCCTCAACGTTAGAGACTCCAAAAAAGATGAGATTGCTGCTGCTGCTGCAGGTTCTCTCTCTCTCTCTCTCTCTCTCTCTCTCTCTCTAGCGTAATGATTGGTAATAGAGGATAAAGATCTTTGTGCAGCTGCTCGTGTGATGCAAGATAAGTCTAATTATTGTTCATAATGACGTATTTGCAAATCATATGAACACCTCAGCTTCAACATATGTGAAATTTGAGAACGATTCCCGATTAAATTGTCAAGGACACGACGAAATAATGAGTGTTCCATCCAAAGCAATACGTGTTCTCGTAGCAGAGATACTTGAAGCCTCAATTTTCAGAGCTCCAAGAAGAAACGAACAAGGTTAATTTTGCCCAAAAAATAAGGAAAGATCTATATTTTAGCTCGTCTTCAAGAACAAAAACTGTCCGGCGCCAATCTGTGCTCACTGTCTTAGCTGCCTGGCATGCATACTTGATTCAGAGAGATGGAACATTTTGTCGTCATGGAATTTTTTTGTCATTATTAAAAAGCAGTCGTTATCACTTCTGACACAATCAAAGATAACATCAAGTTGGAACTTAAGATTCAATTTGTCTCGAAGTTAGAAATAGGACGCTTAACTTTAAAGCCGGGAAGATTCGTGGGATTTGGTCAATCCACGCAATGAGGTGCCTCTCGGTAAGACTGGTCTTTGAGCGTAATATTTGACCTTGGAACCATTTGAATTATTTATTTATTTCCAGTTCTTGGAGTTTACTTTTCAGAAGCTATATCAAGAAATGTTATTGGCGAGAATCTATCTTGGCGAGCATCCAACAATAAAAGCCTGATGGAGATAGTTATTTCAGAGTCACGCCAAACCGAACATCTCTAATCTGCTGAACCTTTTCTTGTGGTGTTGTTCCTTGTGGTTTTAAGGGTGCAGCACCATTGAAATAATATCATACGCATTGTTGCCGGTCAGCAATTGATCTTTGAATTGAGAAGTCCATCTTCCCTATCATCTCGTATTTCACCGATATACATATCTACATAAATTTATGGGTACAAAGTTTCATCCTGAGAAAAACATGGGGAAAAGTGTTTAAAAAGTCCTAAACTTTTTGTATTTGTGCCAATTTAGTCCTAAATCTTTTTATTCTGCCAATTTAATCTTAATCATTTTTACTTAGTGCCAATTCAATCATTTCCAGCCAATTTTGGCTAGATTTTGCTAACTGGACGCCGGCAGGTTGATGTGGCCGATCAATACTGACGTTGACAATTTTTAATAATATTTTAGTATTTTTGAATTTTTGAATTTTTCTTTTTCTTTTTCTTTTTCTTTTTTCCTTCCCCTCTTCTAGCTGGTTGCCGGACCTCGGCGATCGTCCAAAGGCGACGGCCGGTGAGGTTGACCTCGCCAAACCTTGCCGGCCACCTCGCTAGTGGCCGCGAGGGCGGCCTTGCGCTGGGTGGCGAGGCTTGCCCTCGCCAACCACCTGGCCAGTGGCCGCAAGGGAGGCCTCATGTTGGGTGGCGAGGCTCGACCTCACCAGCACCTCCCAAGCCGCGATTCGGCAAGGTCGAGCCTCGCCCACTGGTGAGATAGCTGGCGAGGTTCAACAAGGTTGACCTTGCCGGCCGTCGCCTCTAGTCGGTCATCAAGTTCGGCGATCGGCTATAAGAGGGGAAGGAAAAAATTCAAAATAAAATTCAAAAATATTAAAAATTATTAAAAATTATCCACATCAAGACTGATCGGGCCATGTCACCGACCAAGATCCAGTTAGCAAAATCCGGCCAAAATTGATCAGAAATGACTAAATCGGCACTAAGTAAAAAGGTTTAGGACTAAATTGGCACAAAAAAAAGGTTTAGGACTAAATTGGCACAAAAAAAAAAGTTTTAGGACTAAATTGGCACAAAAAAAAAGGTTTAGGATTAAATTGGCACAAAAAAAAGATTTAGGACTAAATTGGCACAAATACAAAAGGTTTAGGACTTTTTTTTAACACTTTTCCCATAAAACATGTGTAAGAAGGATTTTCGTTTATGGCCTAGGATGGGGAAATATACTAGGACTACTATCGTCTATTCTATTTTTTGAAGAATATACAGGTCCCATGTGACTCCCATCCCACTATAAATGTAGTAAAATTCCATCAAATTATGTCTGCATAGTGAACCCCTTAGTAATCGCCTCACAAAAAGCACATGCTACATAGCAAAATAGTCACTTCAGCAGGGAAGGTTGATAGAGCCAACTCCAAATTCTTTAATTTAGGAAAATATATACATGGTACACATCTCTATATAATTTTATTGATTTTTATTTAGTTGAGCCAAAAATCATGGTTAACGAGTTTGGTCAAGCTGAGCTAGTGATTAATTATTTTCATGGAAGTTGTGGGGTATTGATGATGAAAGAAAACAACTAGAGTTTCGAGTTCCACCAAATAATAGTCAATGCATGAAAGCAGTTTAATATGGCCGTCGACGGGCTTGATATATACTATAACATCACGTAGGTCTGCCCTCACGAAATCCATACAATTAAAAATGGGGCTTGGATTATAGAGTGGAATTTTCTGAAGCCATGAGATAAATAAGTCAACTTAATGATAAAGAAGAATCGACTTGACCGTGTCTGGGCCAATTTATCCACTCTTATTTTGTTCTAAATTTACTTATTGAAATAATTAGTTTCTGATTGGTATGCAATATCATACGCCAATTAATGTCAAAGGCAACAACTGAACGCCTTTAATCAGGTAAATAATTAATTTCCAACTTCAAACTCCTATTCTTCTTTTTCTGAAACATTCCATTTCTATAAAATTGCATCAAGTATTATCTGCCGTATTGTTATTGTTTCACCGTCTTTCTGGTTCACCTTTGCAGCACTTGATTTGATAAAGAATAAGCAAGTCCAAGCCATAATAGGCCCTCAAGGTTCAGTACAAGCAGACTTCATCATTGACCTTGGAAACAAATCTCATGTGCCCATCATCTCTTTTTCCTCTACTAGTCCGTCCCTCAGTTCGATTCGGAGTCCATACTTCATTCGAGCCGCACAAAATGACTCGTCCCAAGTGAATGCCATAAGCGCGGTCGTGCAAGCCTTTGGCTGGAAAGAAGCTGTCCTCATATATGTGGGCAACGAGTTCGGAGAAGGCGTCATACCTTCTCTTACTGATGCTTTGGAAGAAGTCGACACGCGAGTGTCCTATAGGAGCCTCATACCTCCTTCGGCCACGGACGATCAAATCCTACGAGAACTCTACAAGTTAATGACGATGCAAACGAGGGTCTTCATCGTGCACATGTCAACTACCCTTGGTTCTCGACTATTTGCCAAAGCAAAAGAGATAGGAATGATGAGCGAAGGTTATGTGTGGATCTTGACTAATGGAATTACTGACCGATTGAATTCGATGGATTCCTCTGTTGTCGCCGATTCGATGCAAGGAGTACTGGGCATCAAGACTTATGTCCCGGACACGCAAAACCTAGACAACTTTACGGTACGATGGAAGGTGAAATTCCAAAAAGACAACCCATCCGTTCTTAATCCTAAGTTGAACATTTTCGGATACTGGGCTTATGACGCTGCTTGGGCTCTGGCAATGGCTATCGAGGAAATGGGTGCTGTAAATTTTACCTTCCAAGCGTTAAATGCTTCGACAAATGCGACGGATCTTGACACTATTGGGGTCTCTCAAAATGGTCAGAAACTTCTCCAAAAACTAGCCAACACGACATTCGCAGGCCTCACTGGAAATTTTAGCCTCGTCAATGGGCAGCTAGAGTCGTTAGCATTCCAGATTGTTAATATCAACGGAAATGCAGCAAGACGGATTGGGTTTTGGACGCAACAAAATGGGCTACTAAGAGATTTGAATTCATCCAACATAGGCAAATATTCCACTTCGAAGAGTAATCTTGGATCAATAATATGGCCGGGAGATTCGACCTCTCTTCCTAGGGGATGGGAGATTCCAACGAGTGGGAAGAAGTTAAAGATCTTAGTTCCCGTAAAGGATGGTTTCAAGCAATTCGTGACGGTGACTCATGTACCTAGCATAAACACATCCAAAGTTACTGGATACTGTATTGACATCTTTCGAGCCGTGATAGAAAAATTGCCTTATGCTGTGGCTTATGACCTTATTCCATTTGCCTTGCCAAATGGAAGTAGCAATGGCAGTTATAATGACATGATTGATCAAGTATATAACCAGGTAAGATAACTCATTGTGAGTGCTTGATTTCCTTTTTTTAGATGTTGAAACTAACTATGCTATCATGGGGTTGATAAAGAAAATATCTGCCTTCCTTCTGTTGTAACAGAACTATGATGCAGTGGTGGGGGATATAACGATTATTGCGAACAGATCATCGTATGTAGAATTCACCTTACCATACACCCAATCCGGTGTTTCAATGCTCGTGCCATACAAGAACAACAAGAGCAAGAATGCTTGGGTTTTCTTGAAGCCCCTCACTTGGGACCTTTGGCTAACAATAGGATGCTTCTTTGTGTTTATAGCATTGGTGGTGTGGATTCTCGAACATCAAATCAACGAAGATTTCAGGGGTCCAGCCTCGCATCAAGTTGGCACAAGCTTCTGGTTTTCATTTTCAACCATGGTCTTCGCACAAAGTAATTGCCCTTCACTTTAATAGATCGGTTGAACATTATAGTTGACATATCGTTCTTGGAGAATTTATTTGCTTACCCTTTAAGTTGGATTGCAGGGGAGAGTGTATCAAGCAATCTAGCAAGATTTGTTGTGATAGTGTGGGTTTTTGTGGTACTTATACTAACACAAAGTTATACGGCAAGCTTGAGCTCTCTTTTGGTGGTGCAAAATCTTCAACCAACTATGACTAATGTGGATCAGCTCCTAAAAAGTGGAGAAAAAGTGGGATACGTATATGGCTCTTTTGTTCGCGAAAGGCTAAAGCAAATGAAGTTTGACGATTCCAGACTTATATCTTATCAGTCCCCTGAAGAATGTGATGCGCTTCTTTCTAATGGAAGTGCAAAGGGCGGGATTGCAGCAGCAATCGACGAAGTCCCCTACATTACACTTGTTCTTTCTAAATATTGCAACAAATATACTATGATCCCAACCTTTAAAACTGCTGGATTTGGCTTCGTAAGTCCACAGTCTCTCAAATTTTACCCTTAAAATTTTCAATTACTAGAATTATTCACCATTTCTTTGATCGAAAAATCTCATGTCCTGCTTCTTTGGTTTACAGGTTTTCCGTAAAGGGTCTCCGCTAGTGTCGGATATTTCGAGAGCAATCCTCAACGTAACTGAAGGGCCTGAAATGACGGAAATCGAAAATCGGTGGCTTACACAAAAAACCAGCTGCCCGGATTCGGCTAACTCAATTTCTTCCAACAGCTTGAGTCTTGATAGTTTCTGGGGCCTATTCTTGATTGCTGGAGTTGCTGCTGTTTTAGCTCTTCTCATTTTCATGGTCATGTTCGTCAAAAGAAATTGGCATATCGTTACAAGTTCTTCAGGTTCAATGCGGGAGAAAATTGTTGCATTGGGAAGAAGATTTTACCAAAGAGACCTCAACTCCCATACTTTTAGGAAAGCTAGATTTAGAGATAGAAATATGGAAGATGGTGCCAATGAGATTGCAGCTGTTGAAATTATAGAACACACCAGCTTCCCCCCGAGTCCGTCAAGCGACTCCAGCCAAATCGACGTTGTCTTAATCAATGAGCAAGGGGCACCATCTACAAAGCAAGGACTTCCTAATCATGTAGTCGAAGGGTGCCCCGAGTTAGCAGTAAACACCGAGCCTACCAATGTAAATAATGAGATGTAGATGCCTCAAGAACCATAGATACTGGACTTTAATCCTTGACTAGTTGAAGTCGGTACTTCTAGGTGACAATATCTTCCCTCTCACTCTCTTCTCATGTAAGGAATGCCATTGAAACTGCTTGTTGTCTAATCTCAGACTATATGGACGAAAGACAGATGCTTTTCATTCAGCAGAGCCCGAGTTATTCGCCACGGCTTGACTCAAATTATTAGTTGCTTGGGGAAATGCAGCACTAATTCATGCAACAAAACTTAAAAATGAACACGTGGGCTCATCAATGTATAGTATCTGAACGGTGAATCTAGTCATAAAAATATGTTCTTATTCAATTCGAGTAAGTACGCATTATAATGTCTATACATACCTAGACTAGTTAGATTTTAACTGTGATGACCTTTTTTGGACTTTCTCCTTCCATTTAGTGAATTTTCAATAAATATTGGACTTGTGGTTATATCAGCACGATCTTTAGGGAAGGGAAAAAAAAAAAAAAAAAAAAAAACTAGCACAATATTTCTGTGGCTATATTGACACTTTGGACTTACATTAATTTTCGAGTTCAAAAAAGGTCATTGTTCATATATATAAACTAACATCTTCATGTTGGTTGTGGCCCATAAAGGCAGGAGCCCATTTGTCACAAGTGACCCTCAAATTTCAGGCCCAAAAAGTATTGTCATGCAAATTTGAAACCCCCCCCCCCAAAAAAAAAAAAAAAAAAAATAGAAGTTATGCAAATGTGACCCATTTAGTGGATATTTGAAAAATTATTGCACTTATGGTTATTTAGAGGCATTGTGTGGAAGGTCTACTTTGTATTTTCTTAAAGGACCACCCAAAAAACTTTTTCCCTTAAAATATAATCATACAAGCTTCAACCATAGTTTGGAGTGCAGCACTTGAGGAGATCACATGTCGGGTCTCTATCCTCTAAGCACATGCTCATCCCTCTGCGATCAATTAAATAGTGATGTATCAGGACACATCACCGACCCTTTCATTTTAAATACGCATGCGAAAGCAAATAAATCAATTCCCCAAACAACAACAAGATGGGATAGAAAAGCAGGGTCATAAAATTTGTATATACAATACCAGTCTATAAAAAAAATAATAAGGTTTGCAAAATAGGAGGTTCATAGAACTACAGATCCTCTTCCTCATCCTCATTGGAGCCTTCAGCTGAATACACTAGGGTTCCTGAATCTGAAAGATCCAAGTCTACCACCAAACCACCGGGAGGATCTGCTATGCCTTTCCCAAAAGCAACCTCCAGCACCTATAAAGATATCTCAGATTCCGGTATAGGGCTCTCTCTTTGTCTATTCCGATCATGATAGTACCATGATCTGTATCAATGGGATACCTTATGGGGTAGACTCGCATCCGCCCAGACCACGGACCTCATGAGTTCATACTCCCATCCCCTAGGGTCCCCATGAAGCGGAATATAACACCTATGCTCAATGACCTTCTTCGGTTGACTAAAATGCTGAGGAGGAGCTGCCATCTATGGACCTGAAAATGTTATCATATAACAGGGTGAAATGACGTCTCAGCAAGTTCACCCCTTAAGACCTGACTACAAAGAAAATACGCCATAAGGGCTGTCTAAGCACAAACACGAGTCAAAGGTCTTACCTTTGCCTCTGTTACTTCTTGCAAGTCAGTGAATTTCATATACTCACGAATCACCTCAACCAATCAAATCATCAAAATCAGATCGAGTCATTGATCAATCGACTCAATCGATTTCATGTCATCACGACCTTCTCTCGGTTGGCCCATTCAATACTATCTATAAAGTCCAATCATATCAAGGACTACTCACTCTAAGCTGGTAATAGATAGTATAGCTCACTCTAAGCTAATAAAGTATACTACTTGCACTAAGCTGACATATCAGAGCCATCTAGCTGATATAGTATACTAATAATGTTCACTCTAAACTAATAAGATATATTGCTCGTGCTAAGCTGACATATCAAGCCTTCAGGTTGATATAGTATATTGGTATACTGCTCACGCTAAGCTGACATATCACAACCCGCAAGTTGATATAGTATACCATTCTAACCATCTAACAAATTCACCATTTTTATCATACCCGATAAAAATAATTGTGTGTGGGTACACGGTCGACCTTAGCCAAAATACAATATTTTCCCTTTTTAAAATCCCACTAATTTCACTGATCGATAAACACATTTTTGGCGTTGTAAACCGACTCTCGGTATTTTCTAATTAATTACCGAAATTATTAAACTTTGGGATAAATACCCAAAATTACAAATCACACTCAATTTGCACAATCCAACACTCAATTAATTAAACAAAACACACCATTGCAATCAGCACGAAATTCCGGTTACCGACTATCCCAGTCTAATTTCTGGAAAATAATAATTAATTAAATAATTACGAAAAATAATTAATAAATACTAATAAATAGCAAAAATGCACACTTAGGCCAGAAAAGCCTAATTAAAAGTCAAGACGGGTTCGGAAAATTTCCGAACCTGTCTAAATAAATACTACGGCCTATCTATTTGCTAATTGCACTAATCTAATCACCTAACATGCAATATCGAATGATTAAATTACTAATCCATTCTAACTAACTACCTAAACCATACTTAGTCTAAACTAATCAACCCTTAGGCATAATTAACTTCCTAAGCAGGGATTAGTGAGTAAACTCACTTGATTAGCAATCCAATGTGTTCATTTCGATGGGGACGCGGAGATGATCGACAATCTCCAAAGCGGGGACACCACACGAGGTTAGGAAAGGCTCGAAAATGGGCCTCAAAGCCCAAAACCCTTTGCTGGGTTTTGCTTCTGGTCTTGCACCGAACCAGCTGAATCAAACAACCGATTGAGGCTAAAATGAGATGGGACAAGCAGAGGGGCTACAACGAGGTCAGGCGGCCAATGGTGGAGCTTCACGACGGCGGAGGCTAGCTGGACGGGCTCCGGTTGAGCTCGACGAGCACAGGGGATGCTTGAACAGGACGGCATGATGGATGCAAAGGTTGGACGCGAGCAGGATGAGCAGCAACATGCGGGCGAGTAGGCGCGGCTTCAACTGCTTGAACGGCGACCAAGGGTGGTCGAACGATGAGGGAGGGATGGCTGCTCGGTTCTCTGCAAGTTTTTGAAGTCTTCAAGCTCTTGAAATGGAGGAGGTGGTCAATGGATGAGGAGGAAGGAGAAGGGGGCACCGACTACCTTTAGAGGGGGCTACTTGGTCTCCAACCTATCTTTTTGTCCCCTTGGTTGACCCCACCAATGCCCGAGGGGGCCACTTGGTCTCCAACCTATCTCTTTGTCCCCTTGGTTGACCCCACCAATGCCCAGCTGGTTTCCTCAGCAATTCCAACTGCCAAAGCTTACATAGGAAACCCATTGAGAGGGTCCAAATGTGAGGGCAAGGGGGGCCACGAATTTTGAAGGGTCTTCTCTCAAATTGAACAAATTCTCTCTTGAGTTGAAGTCGATTCAGGCCTTAAAAATTCCACTAACGTGCTCGTGATTAAATTGGTATTTTCATTGCAAATAAAACCCACTTGTATCCCAATTTAGCGATAAAAAAATGGTCCTCTGAATTTCCCAGTCGAAAATGGCCATATATCAACTTTTCGCCAAAAATTTCGATTTGCAAAAAAATCTTCGGAAGATAAGTCAACATTCCTAAAATAACTTGTGACATGACAGAACTTTCAATTTTTGAAATCGGATTCAAATTTGTGGTTAATTTCAATCTGGCGCAATTTTAGCATGACCTAGGCTACCGAGTAGCTTTCAGAAATTTTTAGTACAAATGACCCGTGGTCAATTTTCTTCGAGCCACAAGGAACCTTTTCGACACATTGGCGACTCTTAGTGGTTGTGAAAATCTCGAGATTTTAAATACGGACACAAGGTACCAAAACGATAGAAAAAATTAGTTTAGTGTTGATCAACGAGAGATTTTTTCAATTTGAAGGAATCACCCACGTTTAACCACACATTTCGTCGAACAGCCTATCTCGATCTCTAATCAATCTTTACTCGTACCGTAATTATCTTTGAGATAAGCACGGTCGAGCGATTGATTTCTAGTCGAATTCTCAAGTCTATTGTGTTAAAATCCCTTAGTGACTTCCACAGATAGTCTAGTTATCTCAAGAGTGATTAGCTTTAAGAATAGCACTATAGGTGCGTCAATGAAAGACCCGATTTATTTAATTGAAAACAGAATTGAAAATTTTAGAATGTCACAACTCTTCCCCTCTTATAAAAATTTCGTCTTCGAAATTTAAACCATCACAATACTTTAAACAAAAAAGTAGGGATACAATTGTCTCATCAACTCTTCACTCTCCAAGGTTGCTTTTTCAATGCTGTGGTGTTGCTAGACCACTTTGACCAACGAAATGGTCTTAGTACATGGAACTTGTTCTTTTCGATCCACAATTTAAACCGGGTTTTCCATGTACAACACTCGGTCGTCCACATCCAATTCCTCAAAATTAAGCACATGGGTCGGATCAAGTTCATATTTCCTCAACATCAACACGTGAAAAGCGTCATGCACTTGCGCCAACCTCGACGGTAATGTAAGACGATACCCTAAAATCCCAATTCTCTCTAGAATCTCAAACGAACCTACGTACCTCGAACTCAAGTACGTACAAATGATCCGATGCACGTACAACTCTGCATGCCTATCCAAGTACAAATCCTTACGTACCGCAATAAAGTGAGCTGACTTTGTCAATCTATCAACCACTACCAAAATGGAATCATTACCCCTCTAACTCATCGGCAAGCTTGTCACAAAGTTCATTGTGATGTGCTCCCACTTCCACTCTAGGATCTCGAGAGGTTGCAGAAGTCCTTCCGGCTAATAATGTTGTGCCTTCACTTGCTGACACGTCAGACACCTGGCGACATGCTTGGCGATGTCCACCTTCATATCAAACCACCAATAGTGTTGACACAAATTCTAATACATCTTTGCACTACTAAGATGAATGTTGTAACTGCTACGATGAACTTCTGATAAGATATCCTCTCTAAGCTCGGCATCATCAGGTACAACCAATCGTTCTCAGAACCTCAGTGTTCCGTCCTCAAAAATGAAATTCAGCTTTTCTTTTCTCGATATCCTCTTGTAGAATTTTCTAAACATTTGGGTCTGTCGGCTGAAGTAATTTGATCATGATCTGCACATTCTGAGGGTGGTCATAAGATTAGAAAGGTGGCCTACCTCAAATTTAAAAACCGAATCTCGAGCTCTCTCGAGTAAATTCCACTCCTTATCCAGCATATGTGCTACTGAAGACTTCCAACTCAAAGCGTCGACAACCTTATTCACCTTCCCAAGGTGATATAGGATATCACAATCATAGTCCTTCAGAAATTCCATCTAGTGACGCTACCTCATATTCAACTCCTTTTGAGAAAATACATATTTGAGACTTTGATGGTCAGTGAAGATCTGGAATCTTTCTCCACACAAGTAATGTCTACAAATCTTCAGAGCAAATATAATTGCTGCAAGTTCCTAGTCATGCGTCAAGTAGTTCTGCTCATGAGGTCTCAACTGATAGGAGGCGTATGCAACAACCCTATCATGTTGCATTAGCACGCAACCCAGTCCTTTGAACGACACATCACTATAGATCACATATCCTCCAGGACCAGATGGAATGGTCAGCACAGGTGTAGTCAACTTTTGCTTAAGCTCTTGGAAACTACGCTTGCACTTGTCTGTCCACACAAACTTTTCTTCCTTCTTCAAGAGTCGAGTCAACGGCGACGCTAATGCTGAAAATCCTTCCACTAACCGTCTGTAATAACTTGCCAAACATTTAAAAAAAAAAACTTCTGATTTCTGTCACGATCGTCGATCTTAGCCAATTAATCACTACTTCAATCTCGGACAGGTCCACAAAGACTCCTTCACCTGAAATCACATGGCCTAGGAAAACAATACAAGTTAACCAAAACTCGCACTTACTGAACTTAGCATACAGCTCATGAATCCTCAGAGTCTGCAATACCACTATCAGATGACTCTCATGCTCCTTAACACTCCTTGAATACACTGGAATGCCATCGATGAGCACGATCACGAACTGATCCAAGTATTCCTTGAACACTCGGTTCATCAAATCCATAAAAGCAACTAGGGCATTCGTCAAACCGAACGGCATTACAGTGAATTCGTAATGGCCGTATCGAGTACGAAACGCTGACTTTGGAATGTCTTCCTTCCTGATCCTCAGCTAATGATACCCGTCCTCAAATCGATTTTAGAGAATATCAACGCTCTTTGTAATCGATCAAATAAGTCGCCAATCCTTGGGAGTGGATACTTATTCTTGATCATCACTTGATTGAGTTAATGATAGTCGATGCACAGGCACAACGAACCATCCTTCTTCCTCACAAATAGAACTAGTGCTCCCTAAAGCAATGCACTAGGACATATAATCCCTTATCCAACAATCCTGCATCTACACCTTCAGTTCTTTCAACTCAGACAACGCCATCTAGTAAGGAGTCTTAGAGATTGGCTCTATCTCGGGTGCTAACTCAATCACAAACTCGATCTCTCTCTTTGGCGATAATCCTGGTAATTCTTTCGGAAATACATCTAGAAATTCTTGCACCACTGATATATCTTCTACCTTCAGCTCCTCAACGTCGTATCCACGACAGTTGCCAAGTAACCTCGACAACCCTCGTCCAACAAACGGGTTGCCTCAAGCGACGAGATCAAGGTAATCGAGGGTCCTCCTTGATTCCCAACAAACTCGAAACTTTCATCTCTAACGGGTTAAACTGAATCACCTTACGATAATAGTCCATCTTAACTCATTGCTTGGTGAGCCAGTCCATGCCAATTATCAAGTCAAAGTCATACATGTCTAGGACTAATAAATCTATATTCCCATCTCGCTCATCAATCGCTAACTTGCAACCAGAACAACCTAATACAAATAACACCTTATCCTTTAATGGTGTAGATATGCTAACCACTCACTCCAACAACTCAAAACTTAATCCTATCAACTTAACATGTTGCTCGACAGTAAAAGAATGAGTTACGCCAGGGTTAAATAAAGCATAAGCAACATGGTCGTTCGGAAACCGTACACGTAATCACATTAGGCACATCTTAACATCCGACCTTTGGTGATGGCATAAACCGTCCCTTGGGTGAGGATCTAATATGTCCACCTGCGGTGCATACCCTATAATCGACCCATATGTGGCAGTGGTAACTGATGTTGTCCTCTTAGTCTTCTAGGATAATCTCTGGCCATGTGACCCTATTGGCCACATTCAAAACAAGCGCATGTTCTTTGTGGGCACGAGGTCGTACCATTGTCGCCTTCCACAAGAGCAACATATGCCATTCTAATTTGGCGCTAGCTTTCCAATTCCACCTTTTCTGTTGGGCGGAACATGGAATCTTCCTCCGGTCATGGGCCTCTTCCCATGTCGGTTCCCATCTCTATTCGAATTAAACCTCGATCCAGACGAGGTGGCTTGCTCGTTCAGACTTCTCTCTAGCAGTTGGGCTCAGTTGTACACCTCACGATAGTCCTTCAGATCCAACAGCACCAGCGGTTGTTTCGCTTTAGCCGAAGGCCATTCCTGAACCTTCGAGCCTTGTCTTCTGGATCCTCTATTAACCTCAGAGCATACTGAGAAAGCTCCACAAATTTGACCTCATGCTGGTCAACGGTCATCATCTTGGCGGAGGCATTGAAATTCCTCCATATTCTATTCTCGAGCACTACTCGAAAAGTACTTGTTATTGAATGCTCTAAGGAAAGCATCCCACACCAAGATCACGCCTTCCGGAAATACTGTACCACTAGTGGCTCTCCACCAAGTATTCGCGTTCCCTTATAGTTGATATATTGCCAGAACAACTCTTTCCTCTTCATTGCACCTCAGAAGTGCAAAAGCCTTTTCCAAGTCCTGTATCTACAGGGAGGCGGTCTCGGGATCTCCAGTACCAGTGAACCTCGGCGGGTTCAGCTTCAGGAATTGTTCCACCAACTTATGGATCCGTCTCTCCCTCTCCACAACTATGTTCCCAGTTGGAACTTCAATAGGTGTGGTGATAGGTGCAGCCTCAATAGCGGCGGCAACAACAACAGTAGCAACAGCTTGAGCGGTAACGGCTTGATTATGGGCCTATTGCCCTATCAGATCTCTCATGACTTCGAGCATTTGCATGATCCCTTTGATTCTGGGATCACCAGGGGCTGCTACCCCCAACATCGACATGAGGTGGTGCTATTCCACTAACGCTAGCCTGAGCTAGCACTCAACCATAGCCTCCTCGGGTACCGACCCTTGTTGACATTCTACCCCAAGTAACTGGCCCGATAGTATGCTTCCTAGGAGTTCTCTACTCCTGATCACTCATGGCTCAGTTTTCTACTGAAACCTACCTTCCAATTCCACACAGAATTAGAAGTTGAGCGATCCACACAAACAAACAATTCTACCAATCAACTATCAAAGACATGCACACGGAACTTTCAATTTTTAAAATTGAATTCAAATGCATAGTTAATTTCAATATGGTGCGATTATAGCGTAACCTAGGTTACCGAGTAACTTTCATAATTTTTTAGTGCAAATGACTAACCCGTGGTTGATTTTCTTCAAGCCACAATGAACCTCTTCGAAACATTGGCGACTCTCGATGGTTGTGAAAATCTCAAGGTTTCAAATATGGACACAGGGTACCAAAACGATAGAAAATTCAATCTAATGTCAATATATGAGAATTTTTTTCAATTTGGTGGAATCACCCATGTTTAACCACACATCTCAGTCAAACCGACATATCTCTAATCTCTAATCGATCTTTACTATGCCATAATGATCTCTGCAAATAAGCACGGTCAAGCAGTTGATTCCTAGTCGAATTCTCAAGTCTCTATGCATTAAAATCCCTTAATGACTTCCTCAGATAGTCTAGTTATCTCACGAGTGATCAACTTTAAGAACAACACTATAGGCGCATTGATGAAAGGCCCGATTTATTTAATTGAAAACAGAATTGAAAATTTTAGGATGCCACATCACAAGAGAAAGCCCAAGTCTGAGCTTGTTAATACTGTAATTTTTTACGGTCAAGTGTACAAGAGTAAGTGTTGTGTTCTTTTATACTGATAGTGTAATTATCTGTGAAGGGAACTACACTAACCAATTGTCACTTGAACTATCGATTATTAGTGGAATCTGGCTGCTTTTAAGGCTATTAGTCTGTGGACATAGGCTCAGTCATAAGCCAAAGTACTATACACATTTATATGATTTGCTTATTCTACTTTGATTGACTTACCAACATCACATATACTAATTTGTCTAGAACACCATCTTGAGTGTTGATTGGTTGATATTCAAAAAATTTTAATCCATTAACACTAAACATATTCAACCCCCTTCTAGATTGCTTTGTTAACCTTAATAGTCTTCACTATATGTCAATGCTTGTGTGTAGCGATCCCATTCTAAAAAGGAAAGTATAGACAAGAGATGCATTGATGGATGCCATGACTGAGAAGGTGAGAGTGCATGGCAGAGTATAAGAACTCGGGTGCTCCATCACACTAAATCATCTAAAGCCTACACTAAAGTTGAGTCTCCACAAGTGCATGAAAGGTTTTAAAAATGTTGGAAAAATGATCTCAAGATGTGAAAAGATAAAGCCAAGTGAAATGAGAACAGTCATCTATAAAACAAATATAGTATTCACAACCAAAAAGAGAATGTATGTAGGATGGACCCCAAACATTAAAATGAACCGACTAAATAAGGGAAGTGGCCCTAGAATGGGTAGGGGAGTAGGGCTGGCAATGACTTTTGCTGAGAGCACATGCCATACACATGAAAAAGGGAAAACGTCAAATGATAGTCTTTTGTTGAATTTAAAAGAAAAATTATAATATCTGAAGAGGCATTTCCAAAATGGTGATGCTAAGTAATGAGTGAGCTAGTGCGGGAAGACATAACAACATATGGAGAAGTTGCCAAGTTGGAGGGCAAGATGTAGTAGAGACCGAAATTAAGGCTACCTCGAAGAAGGATCTAACTCGTATCTAAGCACACCGTAAGAAAATATGAAGGGTAAAATAAGAAAATACAATTATTATCGAAGCAAAATTGAGAAACAAAAAATACCTTTTTTGGTGACATTAGGAACAACTAAAACATTCTTAAAGATAAAGATAGGAGACATGGAAGATACAAAAGTACCTATGTGAGTGATGGGATGGGAAGAGAGATGCCTCCACACACATTAAGTTGTTGCGAGCCTGTATAAGAAGTGATATTGGTAAAACCAATGGTATTATCAATGACGTGATGGATAGCACTAGAGTCAAAGAACCAACTGGAAGTAGTATGGGCAAATGGACATTGAGGCAGAGGAATAGATGGTGGTAAGGAGCTGTAATATGCCTGTAGAGGTGGATAAAGGGCACAACATTGAGGTGGGTAAGTGGGAGTAGATAATAGGTTCATAAAGCATGTGCAGCATAATGAGCTTGATGAGGAGATGTGGCACAAATTGAGAATTATATCGTTCACAGCAAGTTCTAGTGTGGTGACCTCGATGATAGCAAATCTAACAAAAGGGAGCTCCTTAGCAGCAACCCTTGCTACTGGGGAATTGGTATGTGACCAGTGACAATGAGGTGGGTAGTTGACTAGTAGATGGCAAGCTATAAGCAGTGTTGGTTGGTGCTACTGTGGGCTCAAGATTGATGATTTGGCTTAAAAGGTGAAAAAATTGGTAATGTACCATGGACAACAAATGCAACTAGAAGTGGTTGACTAGCATCCAAAGCTGAATGCTTTAAATGGCCCTCGTGATACAGCAACAAATTATGTAGCTCATTTGTAGAGAGAGCGGAGGACTAGGTATAAGCTTAAATAGCCAATATAGTAATGGCCAAAGTGGAATATTCCAAACCTAGACCATGGAAGAGGTGGGTTTGGTACTCTACAATAGAAATAGTTTCCTCAATAGCTAGTGATTGATCGGCAATCTAGGTAGCCTCCTATATATATTTAGTCACACTCCTATTGTCTTTTCTCATGGATTGAAGGTGCATCTAGAGGGAAAATGAGTGAGCATGGATTGAGAAGCATATGCGTCAAACATGTAGAACCAAACTGACGCAAAAGTTTTGTGACTAGTGAATTGTGCTACCATGGGACTTATCGTGATATGTAGGATCCAACCAAGGGTTGTTTAATCTTGAATGTACCATGCTTTGTGGGCCGAATTAAGAGTGAGTATGGTTCAGCCAAGATTTTGCGTATACCACAAAAATTAGTTTAGAGGCTTGAAAATATGGTAGAATCCATGTGCGCCAGATCACATAATTTGTTCCATCTAGACATTCTTCAAAGGATGGAGAAGAGAGAAGACTATAAATAACAGTGGCAAATGTGGTGGTAATTGTAATGGGAGGCTAGTGGTTCTAAATGGTGGTTTGTTTGGGGAAAGAGGAATTTGAGTCACTCATACTTGGATCGATGAGCTTTTGCCTTTTTCTGCCTTGATACCAAGATAACAATACAAATGTAGAACAACAAGAATATTGAAGGTATAAGAATTGTATATTTTGATTTTTTAAATTGTGTATTACAATCAGCGATAACTCCTACATATATACACTTAGAATCAATTTCAGGAAATAAATATTGACAATAGAATTGGTAATCACCGCTGGATATAACATTTGAATTAATCTCGGATTGCTTATCATGTAGATATCATGATTGTGCTATGATTCTAGGGTGAGTTGAGAACGTTATTAATCTCAGATTGCTTGTCATGTGAATATATAGATTGTGCTCTAATTTTGGTACCAATAAAGATAACATTTTATTATGGTGAGAGTTGGGATAGTTGGCAATGGACTAGGATAACATAGATCAGTCAGGACCAAAGCTAAAAGCCAAATGTCGATGTTCTAAACTAAAAAACAAGTTGATAAGTTTTCTAGCAAATCTAAGATATCCAATAAATGAACTTCTCAGGCAAAAGATTCTTCCGAACTAATATTTAACACGTGAATTACTATTTTTGATTTGCTACACCAGTTTAGCTATCCTATCAAAGTGGTCATGTGTAGTTTTCATACCGTTTGCACAGAACAATGTAAGATTCTGATAGATTTGAACAACCTTGATACCTACGAAAGCGCACAAGATAAGTGTAGAGCCCATGAGCATGGAGCTCATCGAATGCTTCTAAGAGTCTCCAAATCTATCTTGGTAGAGTTTTGAGAGTGTCGGTGATTTTTGTTTGCTTCTCAACTATTTTTGCAATCAACGCTAAGCTCCAACCTTTTGGGAGCTTCAATAGCCCGCTGCACTAATGACATTCATTTTATTATAATCCTCATGTAAAGTGTGATAACAAATAAAATCTTAATAGATTTATGATTAAAATGAGAGATTTACTCACATTCTCATTCAACGCCCTAGCACTCTTAAGCACTTGTCGAAAGCCCACAAGCTTTGTAAGGGGAAGGAAAAGAATTTATGTATGAAAAACATCTCAACACTATAATGTCGATTATGTTATTTTACAATTTTTTGTATACTTATTCCTAGAATTTAGATGAAAATAGTAGGTTGCAACGCGTTTATACTTCCTACAAGTACAAGATTGCTAAGTTTGAAAAAGTCCTCAATGAGGCGAGCTAAACAAACTAAACATGGAGAATATATGACAGAGATGTTTGTACTTCCTCCAATTAATGTTTAGAAAATATTGTTCTTCTCTTCTTAGACACATCATCCTTTAGCTACTCCTGTCTTCACAATTTCCTTTATTTGAGTGAGCTGAGCCACATGCACTTTGTGCATTATCTACCCCCAAGAGACCAACTCTATATACATGTTGATTTCTTAATTGGGTCAAAATCCAATATGCAATCAGACATATTTTTATATTTTCTTTCGAAATAAGCACGATGTTTCCTAAATTTTATTATTTTAAAGAGACAACAGAAGCAATGAACTCATCACACCAAATTGATAGCTACATGTTAGTTTTGAAGAAAAGTAAGTTGTTATTTTTTGTTTTTTAACAAAGTGTAATTTGGTTCTATTCATAAACAAGCAATCAACACATCTCTTAGAAATAGGTACCTTATTAGAAATATCGCCACTTTTAATAATCAACCATTATTTCTCTTTATGTCAACAATCAATTTTTTTCATTTAGAATAATCAATTTTTTATGATAACAAACTATTTCAACAATCCTCCACTTAGTTTGTTATCTATACTAATTTACATAAATTTATACGTACAAGAAGGTATCTGTTAAGATTTCTATCTTTAATTAGTATAAATAATTCCATTAGTGAAATCAACGGTAGATAAAGCTTTGAACCCTAATTCCATCTGATAATCGAATTATTGCACATATGAATTTACACACATTTGGTTAGAAAATTCCTATACCTTGCCACTTTTTATGGCCTTTTGCTTCCTTTTTGCACATGAACATTTAGAAAAGTTCATCGACTTTTATTAGAAGTGATACCACTTCTTAGGGTCATATAGGTAAAGTTCCCAACTTATTACCTTACCCTTGCCTTGCTAAAACTTGAACTTCATAAGAGTTCTTTCTTGCACTCATTCTCCTAGCTTTCCCGAGTAGTAACTTTATGCCTCAATACTTGATCACTATCAAGATACAATAACTTGTTGTATCCATTGAACTTTAACAAATTTGTTGGAGATTGTAAAGTAGGGTTTCCACTATACTTGACTATTATCAATTGGTTTAAGACTCATTTCTTTGGCAATACTACCGATTAAATCTATCAAGAGTCCCTTAGTAAATGGATCGAGAAGTTATTATTTGTCCAAACATAGATTACTGAAATAATTCCATCAATAATTAATTGTCAAATATACTCATGTGGCAAGCTAATGTCTAGATTTTTCATTGTATATTTTATCACATGCCTGAGACATTTTTGCCTCACTATCACAATGTAAAGATATGGCTTCAATTGGTTGTGGCCACAACTCTTCATCAAATAGCAAATTCCATAACCATTCATCTTTTTTGCCCACCACTAGTAGTGTTATAAATTCATATTCCATCGTTAAATGATATATATAGGCCGCACCATTTACAAGCTTAAAAATCCATTCAAATACTTGTTATCCATTGTGCTAGTTATCTAACTAGCATCTAAATATCCTTTCAGTATTACCGGTTGTCTTTCATAAATAGCCCATAATTTATTGTTTTCTTTATTGTACATAAATTTAGAGATTTACATACAATACAGGCTATATCCATCTAGTGTAATGCATAACACACTTCAGACTTCCAATTGTACCATTATATTCTAACTATGCTAAAGGTTGTCCAATAATTTCTATCAGCCATCATTCTCTTCATGTCAACAACCACTTCTTTTTATACAAAACAATTATTTCTTTTCATATCCAATAATCACTTCTTTTCATGATAACAAACTATATCAACAAATTATTGTTCAAATAGATGTTAAAGACTTTTTTTTTTTTTGGTCTGTAAGGTTAAAGACGTCAATTGTGATGAAAGCAACTAGATTCATGTATTTAAAAATATGAACAGGAAGAAAATCAAGTTGCTGAAGAAGGGTGTGAAGAATTTCAGCACAAAATTGATTTTGTGATTTTGTGAAATTTCGCTCATTTCGTTAAAAAAATTATCCTGTTAAAAAATCCAATCTGGAGATATTCTCGATTTATCTTGAAGTTCAAATCATGATGATAATCTTGAGCAGCTTGCGAGTTGATGAATTCAATTATCAAGTATTTTAAAGTGTGTGTTTGAGACTTTTCAAACCTACGAATCAAATTTCTCCTAGCGGGGGGGAATAATGTGGGGCGCATACTTTTATGGGAAAATCTCAAATAAGGACCTAAAGTGGAGTCATTTTCTCAAAAAATGACCTAAAGTGGTTCTTGTCTCAAATAAAAACCGAAGTGGCTAACTTACTCTCAATTAAAGACTTGAACTTCTAATTTTATTCACGATCGGGGTACTTTTGTCCAAGAACGTTGTTGTTTATTTTTTGTCTCTCTCTCTTTCTTCTTTTTTCTTTCTTCATCTTTCTCACTCTCTACATCACCTCCATTATTAGCCCCTCCATCGCTCTGTGTCATAACCAAGATTGGGTTTTCTTTAACACGAGCCATTACAACGTAGTCTAACTCGTTGAAAATTTTAAATTTCACTCCTCAAAATGGTTTGTAGACAATTCCACAAAGCCAAAATGAGCCTTCAAAAATAAGTTCTTTTTATTCCAACATTCATCGCAAATTTTGATCTAAAAGCCATAATATGAATCTGCTTTTCTGAGACTCAACTTCTTGTCCAACTCCCAAGCTATGCAACTAATCCTTTTGGCGCGCATTTCTCTCGCCTAGAGAGCACATCAAACTCCACTTATTCCGAGCCTTCCGCTAACCAAAGAATCGCAATTTTTTGTGTTGTTTTCGGTCTTGCTCGCCAACATGAGAGTAGCAATATCCAAACATCGCGATTGTCTTGTTTGACTAACTTATGCCTCTATTCAATTAACACTTGTTGATCAACAATTTCATGCCAAAGAACAATTTTGTTGTAGCTAGCGACTATTTCAACCTCGGAAAGAGTTTGCCTCATCAATTTCAAATTTGGGTTTGCCTCTCTTGCGTAAATTCAATCTTTCAAAGATCCCCCTTCTCCTTTGCAATACCAATAGCTCCTTTCAATAATCCTAGCCTGGAGACACCCATTCACACTCTTGCCATTCTCATCGACACGACTCTTCTTCTCAATCGATACCCCATCTTGAGATTGATCATTAGTCGTATCTAACATCATTAACTATAGAAATTGTTGTATTTCATTACCCCATTGCCGCCATTGACAAGTCATATTCGAGCTCTCGACCTCATCGACATTGCTCCTAATAAAAAATCCAACATTGTCATCATCGATGGAGGTCAATCTAAGCTTTAGGTTGAGCACAAGTGAGCCCAGATTTGATGCATCTTGAGGAACTGAGGATTTTAGCATCCGAGAAGGTGGCCAGTAGCAAATAACTCCAATCCAACTTTTTGTCATACATGATGACATGAAACTCACGAGGTCACTGGTAGGGACCTGATTATGGTGTTGAAGAAGGAGGCAATGTAGACCGAAGGAGGAGGTGTGAGGAAGATGAAGAAAGAAAAAAAAATAAAGATAAAATGTTCTTGGACAAAGCTACCCCACGCTGTAAATAAGATTGAAAGTTTGGGTCCCTTATTTGAAGACAAAAAATTAACTTACTTTATGTCCTTATTTGATACAAGATCCACTTTTGGTCCTTTTTGAGAAAATGAACCCACTTCAAGCCCTTATTTGAGATTTTCCCTACTTTTATGGATTTTTTTTATTTCCTTAATTTACTTCTTTTTCAGGATTATGTTAGGGTATCGGGTGATTTGTTTTAGTTTTCAGTAGTTTTCATTTAGATATTAGTAGGTTGCATTTTATTATTAGTTAATATATATCAAGCAGTTCTCTTTCAGTTCGTTCTTTTGCCTTTCGGCCTTTTGTCGGATCCCATTCACTCTTAAGTCTTTGAGAGTGTATGTTTTGGATCGATCTTTGTATACTTGTCCAAGCTCTATATATCTATTACCTTTACCAAAAAAAAAAAATTATATATATCCAATTTCAAACTTAGAATTTCCGTATTTGTTTTTAGAAATAAATAGATTATGTTACCTTGTAATTTAGTTTTTTCCTCTTTAGATGACGCAAAGTTAGTGTGTTCGCAAGATTACGAATCGTGTTTGCAAATTTAGCATTTTTCTAGATTTGTGTTAGCACTCATTTTTGCCGCGTCAGTGTAGGATGAAATTCTAGTTCAAATATTTACTTATGATGAAGCAAACTCAATAAATTAAGAAAATTATATCACCGTCTAATATGTAAATCTTCACTTAACACTCTCACATCGCTGATTAGAATCGTTTTTTTTTTTTTTCAGTGGGGATGACTAACAAAAATTTAGAAAAAGGAAAAGAAGATACAATAAATAGGACACAATAAGAAGTTTTCAGTATGCCACTATCTTCTTGACTTATGTCATTGTAATGAACACCTTCCACTTTGTATTTATTAGTCAATAGTGTCATTTTCAGATATTATGATTAATGACGCATGTCGACCTTATTCTAGATCGTACTCTTTCCTAGAATTTAAATGTCAAAGAGACAAGACAATGCAGACATTACAAGCCCATGACGTTTCAATGTATATTAGAAATCATTACTACTGAATTAATAATATTTTCATTGCTTGTAGTTAGCAATTGAACTAATCTTGGAAATTTCACGGGAATCTCTAGCAGACGTGCACTACCAATATGACATTGCGTGACTGCTTCTAAACTGGTCGCTTAAGTCTTGAATTTCTACTAACAAGAAATCAAGCTAGAGAATTGGAAGGACTCAACTCGACATAGACATTTGCAGCTGACCAAGATCACAACCACCGATGTGTAGAATATTAATTGCCTTTCAGTTCCATGCTCAATTGAGATCTGAACATCAATCTTATTATATCTAAGGAATATTTTATAAACATATTATATCTTTTAGAATCTTATTGATGTCTTTTCTGTTTCATGTCACCTCACCTCTTGTTGAACTCTTAATAACTCTCCTTAACTAATTGTAATTAGAAAAAAGTTTAAAGCCAATTGTCTAATGCTTGATTTCCCAAGATTTAGAGTTTTGAAATTGTCTTCTTCTTCTTTTTTTAATCGTGTTCAGTTTGAGTTTAGGAAAATTTCACAAAGTTTGAAAGTCAAGTTGAGCATAGTTAACCGGGATGGCGGCCCAGGATGAACTTGAGATAGGCGAACTACTGTCGGCCACCTCTCTACGACCAAATCGGGATCCTTGGGGAGAAAAACTCAAAGATGCCCGGCTGAAATGACTCACGGGAATCGAGGGAAAGAACTCGTGAGAGGGAGGATGCCGAGTAAAGAGGTGGTCGGACAATGACGGCGGAGGCATCTGGTCCGGCGTATCGAAGGGGAAGAGTTTCCAGAGCTCCCAAAAAAAAAAAAAAGCAGGCTGGCCCATGAGCTGCGTGTCATGGGCTCAGTTTATATATAATCTTTTATTTTTGCTGAGTTACCTATTTGTCTATTTTTGTTGTTTTATGCTATTTTGATCCTTTTGTAAGAAAGGACGACTTGCCGAATTGACAGAGTCATGTGCCAACAATGTTGGCCGAGGAATTTGCGTGATATAACCAAAACAAAACAACATCAGTGCTAGAGATGTTGGCGGTGTAGTAACGGTCGTCGACTGAGCTAGCTTCCGATGAGGAATAGTTGAAAGGTACGAAGAGTAGTGGACAGATATTTTAGGGTTGTCTGAAAGAATATATAATACAAGAACGTGATTTCCTTTTTCTCTCTTTAAAAAAAATAATAAAGAAACCCATTTTCTCATATTTTTAAAGGAATATTTTCCATCAACTCAAAATACTCCCTTTGACCGGTCTATTTTTCCTGCCTCAAACATCAAAAAACCCAGAAATGTCTTTTTTTCTAATGTTGTTTTAATTGAAACAAACGGAGCCCAAACCAGCGCGAATTTTTTATAGCTCCATTGACATTTTGTACTCAAGTTTTGGATAGGCTTGTTTCTCCTTTGATACTGGCTTCATAGTGTCGGTTGTGGGCCTGTGGCCCATAATGGCTGAAAGCCTATTCGTCACAAATTACCCTCACCGTTCAGGCCCATAAATGAAAAAAGCCCGCCCGAATTTCTCGAGGCAGAGATGAGCCAGAGGGGAGCAGACCTATATAGAAGTTGGGCAAATGTGACCATAAAAAATATAGAAGTTATGCATTAAACGATACTAAAATAATTGTAATATCTGAGAACAAGCGTTTTTGACTTCTACTGGAAGGAGTGCTCCACCTTTTTCTTTCTTTTTACCAATGCAACAAAAATATTACCTTAAAAGAGAAAAAAAAATCGTCTTGTTTAGTGGATTTTCAAGCGTTTATGCACTTGTGATTATGTTTGGTAATTTTTTTTGTCATAATAATTTTGGTTATTGTATTTATGGATTGATCGGAAACATTTATCCTCGAAAAAATCGACATACAAGCTTATATCCATCCTTTCTTTTTAACCACGTAATCTCTTAATCAACACCGGGGGTCAAAATACCTAATGCAGGTGCTGACTAATTTCAAGACCATGTTGGACTACAATCTACTAACAAGCACTTTTTTTTATATAATTAAAAAAAAGGTGAAAAGAAAGAACCTTTTGGTTCTTTTGTAGCTAAATACTAAAATAAGCAGGCAAAAGAATAGGTTGGTCATTTGCTTGTGCGTGAACATCAAGCAGGTAGGGTCATTGCGTGTGCGTGGTTCTATTCTTCGATTCTAAAGCTGCTTGCTTACGTTGTAAATTGATTTTTTTCTTTTCTTTTCTTTTGTGCCGCGCAACCTACTAGAGATATCGGGAGCCAAATACCAAACGCGGGTGTTGACTAACTTCAAAATTATGTTAGAAGCTAATGTCGGAAAGCTTTCGACGTGGGAAAACGTTATGCATACAACAGACATGATGAAAGTTGGAAAAAGGACGGCTATAGATTTGGTTTCTTCAGTTGGTCGAGCATTATGTTCCAATGGGGACAACTCTGCTTTTTGTTTTCCTTCCTGGTCTTGTTTGAAAAAAATGATTCCATTCGAATGCCAGGGTATTACACAGTTAGGTTATGGAGGATGGTAATCCTGGTAGAATTGTTATCCCATTCGCTTGTAAATTTACCACGTATTCCATTGTTAAATTTGACATTATCTTATTAGAATGTTCCATTTCCCTTTTCCAGCGTTCTTTATGTTCTTTTTTTGTTCATTGTCCATCTCGGCGAAGATAATTGTCAAAGTGTCATTCGCATACGCTAACAACCAATTCGATCATAAATCCTTTAATTGTGCCAATTTAATTGTAAACCTTTGCGACTTATCAATTTAGTGTTAAACTTTTTAATTATGATAATTTAGTCATAAATCTTTCGAATATTTTCCAATTTAGTCCTATATCCATTATTTGAATATTTGGTTGAAAAGACTATATTGACAAATTGTCAAAAACTTTAGGACTAAATCAATAATCATTAAAAGCTTTAGAAGTAAAAATGGCACAATTGAAATGTTTAAAACTAAATTGGCGAATCATAGAAGGTTTAGGACTAAGTTGGCACAGATTAAAAGATTTAAAACCAAATTGTACAATAGATTTAAAACTAAATTTGACAATTTTCCTTATCTAGAATCATCCCTTTCTGATTCTTCCTTTTCACTTCTTCTTCCTCTTCTTCTTCTTCTTCTCCTTTTTTCCTTCTATTCTTGTTCTACTTCTAGATCTGTTGCATCATTAGAAAGAGATCGGTTGATAGTAATTTTCGAAGGAGTCCCAATAAAGAAAACAAGCAAAAATCCCGAAGTTGTCAAAACCAAATACATGATGCAACTTGTGCTTTCAATAGGTCAAAACATTTCTGGGTCAAGATTGATTCAAAGGATACAATTAGTGGAGTCAAAATCAAGGACATAAACTACCAAGGTCTTATGTTCGATGACCGGTGCTACAAAACCGGACTAACTTTTCTAACACAGATGGATATTAACACCAATTAGATTAGCTGGGACCAAAACTTAAAGTTAATGAGTTGTCTCACGAATTTAATGATATGCAAGAAATGAACTTCTAGGGCGAAAGATTGTTTTAAACTGATATCCGACACGAGACTTACTGTTCTTGATAGGCTACGCTAGTTTAAGAGTGGTCATATGCACTCTTCACACCTTTTTGCACCCTAACAATGTAAGATTCTGCCAGATTTGAACAGTCTCGGTGTCTTTAAAAAGACACGAATAAGGGTAAACCCACGAGCATGGAGCTACAACCCATTCAACTGCTTCTCGGAGTCTCAAGTCTGTCTTGATGAGAGGTTGAGAGTGTCGGTGACCAGAGCTTTTTTGCATGCTTCCCGACTACTTTTGCACTCAGCCAAAAGCTACGACCTTCTAGGAGCTTCAATGGCCATGAACAACCCTAGAGTTGAAGATTTCATTATCAGAATGGGAGATTTACTTACATTTTCATTCAAAGGGCTGGCACTCTTGAGCACTTGTCGAAAACCCGCCAACTTTGTGAAGGGAAAGAAAAGAGTTTTTTGAAGAAAATTTTCATCAGCATAATATCGGTTATGTTATTTATGTAATTGAGTGCGAAAACTTTTAATTATTATTTAGGTGAGTAGCCGGGTGCTTGGTGCACTTAGGCACTAGGTTTTGTGATCGATCATCAGAAGCATGGCATAAAGTCAAGGATGAGCGAGTTATGTTATGCCGAGTTGAGATTTTTATTTTATCACTTGTAAAAGTCAATTTTGAAGGAACAACCTGTTTATGCTAAAGTTTCCTATCGTTTTACAAAAAATTGAACTTTGATGAAAAGTATTTTCAGAGTATCTAGTTTTAAATGGAAGATGATTCTATTTCCCCGGTACGGTTGAACTTCGCAAATAGTCCATAATACTCGTCTTTTGAAAAATTAGAATGAAAAATACAAAAATGGTTTGCCTCTTATAATTGTGAAATGTGGGACAATGGATAAAAGAAACTCTCGTACTTATTATTTTCATTTGTCATTCACTATAATTAAAAAGATTAGTAAACTAATGTTATCACTAAGATTCAAACAAATATATAAATTGTTTAATTTTGAATATTTCAAATTCAATTGAGATTCAAGCAAAAATATATATGCACAATAACAGTGGGTCAAGTCGAGCTCAATCGAGTTGACCCTATCAAACTAAGCAATTTTCGGGTTAGGATTTGGTTGACCCAAAACTTTAATTTTTGTGGTGTGTTATTGGGTCCAGGTTCAATTTTGCCAAGTCTACTCGTATGTGGTGTGCAGACAATTAATATATTTTAATTAACTTATAACTCGTAGGTTTAAGTTTTATTTTAATAAAAATGGGTCCAACTAAATACGTTTATAGGCTTGGACGCACTTTTCATAGTAAAGTATCAAGTTTCCGTTTGCGTGTCCAAATAGTAAAAAATTGTCTTTCCTTCTTTTTAGCCATCTGTTTGTTATCAATTTTGATCCTGAAATTAATTTATGATCCTGATTTTAGGACAACTTTCAGATTTTACCATCCAAATGCAAATAAATAGTGATGACTAAGTACCAATGTGGCATCGATGTTTTATAATTAGTGCAACAACTGATGAACTAGTAGCAGTGTTTCCTTAATAGTCGACTCTTAAATATGGTTTTTGATTTTAATCCATGTGGACTGGACCAAATTGTTACAACTCCAAGCTTGGGTCAATTTCCATTGTTGATTCCACCTCGACACCAAATGTAAATCTCTAACACACGATCAGCAAATTTTGTCTGTATATAGATGGAAATACAAATGTTCCTGGAAATGGAGATGAGAATTTGTTTCAAGGACCAAATCCATAGCAAAATTAAAAGTACGAGGAATGAAATTGAACATGAGCAACAATATAGGGACCATCTCCATAATTTCTTCTCAATTTAATTTTAATCGCTTATCAATGTCACATGTTCATCTTCGGTACTTAGTCAACTTTTTCCACCAATATATGACAAATGGAATTTGTCCGAAATTATGAATGGAGATTTGCTCAGAGACCAAATTCGTTACAAGACAAACCATAATTAAATGAGAAAGATAGTACAGAGACCATTTTTTAATTTGTCCATTTTCTATCGGTAAGTTGGCTTCTTCTTATTTTTTTTCAAGTTCTCCAAAAGTCCAACTTGGTGCGTGTGACGAATGAAAGCAAACTCCGTGATTAAGAAAAAAGTGAGAAGGGTATTTTTTTTTCCTCCTTTTTGCAAATGTTTTGAATTCTATTAATGGGAAAACATTTTCTCAACCAGATTGCTGTGGTATGATTAAAGGTATGGCCTAGATTTGGCACCTTCAGCATTTAAATCTGACAGTCTTCTGCCTAGAGTTATTTTGAGGGCCGTATTTTTTATGGGGTGCATGGGAGTCATATCAAGTGGAGGAGCTATGTGATACTTTTTGAACTTTACTTGCATTGATGATGGGACACAATTCCTGCATTTCACCTGCATTCCAAGAGCAATGTCCGGTTCAGTTCGGATCAGTTTATCCAATTACACAACAACGTTGTTTACTCGAACCAGTCGTGCAAGGATTGTGATCAATGTTCAGTCCAAACGAGGGATTTTGGACCAACATCAATCATCACTTTAGGTCACATCTCAATTTTCAACGATGACGTGGAAAAACGACCAAACTTTAGAGTTGTGGATGTGTTGTTTGGATTAAAAATACTTTCTTATTCTCTTTAGTGCCCCCAATCGTAAAAAAAAAAAAAAAAAAACAAGCTTCAAACTAATATTAATAGATTCATCAAAATAAAAAACTGACAAATACCCGCTACTCATTATGCCATCTTATAGGGAAAATTACCAAAAGGTTCTATACGTTATATGAATACCAATTAAGTCATACACTTTTCAATTTGACCTATAAATCTATTGACAATATAGTTCTTTTTATCAATTTTGGCCAACAATCGCTAACTAACGCCGGCCCATTCTACATGGTACGACTAGCATAGACATAGATAATTTTTGCAATTTAAAAACATTCTAAATATTTTTCTCTTTTGTTTTTCCTTTTTCCATTTTCTTATATCCCTTTGTCGATCCACAGCTTTAATGGCGACTGCCCTCCCCAAAGCGGCAAGAGCATAGCAGCCGTCACACCGCCATAACGAGAGCCTCGGCGGAAATTTGTGATGCCCTTTTAGCCACCAAGGGCCAACGAGGGTGTCCCAGCCCTCACATATATGGCAATGACCTCTGTTGGCTATCGCCATTGCTGTGGACCGATGAAGGAAGATAAGAAAAAAAAAAGGTTAAAATTACAATAATTGTCTATATGCCATTAAACCCATCGTGTCACGTAAAATTATTAGTGTCCATGTTAGCGATTTCCAATAAAAATTGACCTGAAATACTGTATTGACAAATTGATGAAAAGTTTAGGATTATACTAACCATGCTCAATTCCCAAAAAAAAAAAAAAATTGGTCAAATTAAAAAATTTATGAATAAATTAACATTTATATAATAAGTTTAATTTTTGGTAATTGTGGCCCATCCTAATAGGTGTGATACACTTGGATAATAGCTAGTTTAATAGTCTTGTTATAAGTTAACATCAAAAGAAAAAGGGAACCATCAAGTTTAGAATCCAATGTAATCACAATCCTGATTGTACTTCCACGAGGCGGCTGGAGCACAAAATGCCCTCCAAAGAGTGAACCTAATCATCACCAATTGCTGTATGAAATCCAAAGTTGCCTCCACCTAAGCATTTTATCATAATGATCACCCCTTTATTATATATTAGAAAAGACGGTTTTATACTCCTAATTGCCAAAAGATAGGATGCCGTCAAGACATTTAACCTGCTAAGCCCATCTAGCCAAAATAAAAATAAAAGCAGAAAACCTAATCTCCAGATGCCATGCATTAATCGCCCTCGCATTTTTCTTATCCTCTCTCTTTGTTTTTGTTTTTTTTTTTTTTTTTTGGCTAGATAACATTTTGCTTTTCCTCAATCATCCACTTCCAGGGACCTTTGTTCTAATTAAAATTGTTTATGTTTTACTACTTTTCTATAATGATTGTCAACTAGACTTCAAAGGATGCACCCATTTCCTATTAATTATGCCCACTTTTTTTTTTCTTCTTTTTTTTCCTTTTTCACAGGGGCACCACTGACATGACCCAATACATAAGTTTCTTATGAAATTCTTTATGCAATCTTTCCTGTTACCTTTTATAATAAAATATGTCAAGGGACCCTTTTCCTTCTTTTTCATCTCACTGCCTGTTATGACAGTCAAAGACATCAACGTCCTTACCTGAACTTGTTGTCCCTAATCCTAGAGGGGGCAATAATGACACGCCATGAGGGTCCCCGGATCATTGTCCTCTACTAAGACTGTACTCTCCATACTGGGCAGGAGTGTGTATAAAGGAGATTTTCCCAGCAACCTTTTACGTCAAGGTAATTTACAAATTTTTACTTCTAACATTATAAAGTCGGTCTAGCAGGTCATGGAAGGAAAGAAAAAAGTTACTAAAAATCTGAAACTTTATCAACTTTGACATATTTATTCCCAAAAAAAAATTATGACATCAAAAATCTCAAGTTTTTATCTATATGACACATTTACCCTAAACTTTATTTATATGACACATTTATCCCAATTTTTATGATATCAAAAATCCAAAACTTTTTCCTATGACACTAAATTTTTATGATAAATATCACACGGATATCAGTTTAATTTAAGATAAATATATCACTTACATACAAATTTATGATTTATGATGTCATAAAAAAGTTTGGGTAAATTTATCATAGTTGTGACTTTTACCCTAGAAAGAACTATAAACTTGAGTATTATATATCATTCAATTATGTGACGAGTTGTTTACAAAATATCATATGGTACTCGAATAGCTAAATAATTTGTCCGGAAGCTGCTCTAGATGGTTAGGATCCCCATTCTCTGTCGCTCCCATGAAATCTATGGGCAAAATCTATTCTATATTTCATCAAAAGAATGGGTTTAGCTCCTCGATTTGCTCCATGCTTGTCACACGCTTGATAAAGAAAATAAGCCGGTCAATCCGCTACTCTCTCCTCTCCATGTACTGATAAAAAAAAAAAAATTATTTTTGGTCAATCCCCCTGAAGACGCCTTTATCTAGAACAACGTCGCGAGATCCGGAGTTGGTTGAATTTGCACTTGCCCTTAGGTGATCATTATTTGCGACAGTGATGCAAGCGAGAAGCTGGAGCTTTTACTTGGAGTCAACCAGAAATGCTTGCCACTTTTGCTCAGGTGGTCCATGTTTTTAGCGTAAATTTTCATTTTTAATTAGGTGGTTTTGCTGATTTAAACCCTTGATTTTCTCATAGAATTTAAACTATTCCGTTAGCTGAGATTATGCACCAAAATGGGTATTCGGCAGAGGCTAATTTTCCTTTTTTTAGTCCACTGATCTTGCAAGGGAGGACGGAAGCGGCGGGAGAGAGAGAGAGAGAGAGAGAGAGAGAGAGTGGCTTTTACCTTGGAGTACTTGACGAGTGCCCACATGCCGGAGTGTGTTGAGTGGGGAGTGTGAAGAAGGGTGTTTCACAGCTTCACCAGCATATACCTTCCCTCATAATGGAGCTTCTTCTCTCTTTAACCAGGTTGGTTGTGGCTTGTAGAGGGGGTGAGAGCTTTTTGGGAAGCATTAAAAGAACCTCTCCAGCACTCTCCTCCTCTCGGCAATCTTTTCTCTACATTCATCACCAACAGTGAAAGGGAAGAGGCCCTTGAAATGCTTTCCTTCCTGTGTTCTTCCTTCACTAGGTCCACTTCTCTCTGATCAGTTGTGGCAATGGGGAATTCCTTCCATCGTTCTGAGATCTGGGTTCGCACACTTTGAAGGAGGATTTCCAGTCTCACTGTGCTCTTGGGGTCTTTATTCCTCAGCCGTCTGTTTCTGGGTTTCAAAATTTTCCAAAGGGCCTCGGGAGAAATGGCTCCAAGATTGGATTTTTCTTTCAGATTGGTGGGCGAAGGAGAACAGGAGAGGGAACCCCTGTGGTGGTGAAAATGGAGAACCGGGATTCTCTGTGGTTGAAATTGATGGCCCAGATGCTGCATTCAGGCCGGTTGAGAAGAGCAGAGGCAAATGCAAAACAGAGTGACTTGGGTCTTGCTTCTGAAGGCCAACCGTGCAGTGGGTTGTGTGGCTTGGTTAGCCACTGTGCTCTGGGCATTGCTTGGCACCATCAAGAAGAGGCTGATCTTCAGGCAAGGAGTGGCCATGGAGAGTGATAAAATGGGGAAAGGAAGGTTGTTGTTCAGGGTCATAAGAGCGTTCTTGGTCACTTCTCTGGTAATCCTGGGTTTTGAGGTGGTCACTTATTTCAAAGGCTGGCACTATTTCGAGCGCCCAAACTTGCACATACCACGGACCACTGATGTCCATGGCTTGCTCACACGATTTATGTCGCTTGGCTGACTTTTAGAGCTGATTACATTGCCCCACCA